>JAPQWV010000066.1:0-2400000 GCA_027422505.1 Craterostigma plantagineum | reverse complement strand
TGAAACTCGTCCTCTGATCAGCTCACTGCTGAAGCAATCTCATCTTCTTGTCTTGAATGTTTTAACATCCCCCCGCAAGATGGACTGTGTAAATTGATCACGGACATCTTGACCAAGAAATCCTGCAAGACTGTGGCCGGCAATGGTTTAGTAAAAACATCTGCCAATTGATGCTCCGACCTTATTGGAAGCAGCTTGATATGCCCATTTGCAATGTGATGTCGGATAAAGTGACAATCGATTTCGATATGCTTGGACCTTTCGTGAAATTTGGGGTTCGATGCCAGCTTCAGAGCCGATTGGTTATCACAATAAATCACTGGTTTTTGAGCCGTGGGCTGCTTCAACTCTTCTAGCAGATTTCTTATCCATAACACTTCAGCTACAGCTGCTGCCAAGGCTCTATACTCGGCTTCCGTTGATGATCTTGAGACTGTTACCTGCTTCTTGGCTTTCCAAGTTATTAATGAATCTCCCAAGAAGACACAATACCCAGTAACTGATCTCCTCGTGTCCCTACACGCTGCCCAATTCGCGTCCGAAAAAGCTTTCAAGTCAAACTTCTTATCTGCTGCCATGAGTATGCCCTGAGCTGGTGAATTCTTTAAGTACCTCAGCAAGTGATGTGCCGCAGCAAGATGTGCTGTTCTTGGCATAGCTATGTATTGACTTAATTTGTGGACTGCGAAGGCAATGTCCGGCCTCGTGAAAGTGAGATAGAGTAACCTACCAATCAATCTTCTGTATTGAAAAGGGTCCTCCAACAGGTTGCCATCATCTTCTGTCAGCACCTGAGTTGAGCTCATCGGAGTTGACAATGGCTTAGCATTCAAGTACCCCGTGTCCTCTAGCAACTGCATGGTGTATTGCTTCTGTGAGAGGTAAATCCCTTGTTCATTCCTCGCCACTTCCACTCCAAGGAAGTAACTTAACTCACCAAGGTCCTTTATTCTGAAACACTTGTGCAAAAAGGTCTTTGCTTCTGCAATTCCTCGGGCTGATGGACCTGTTATTATAATATCATCAACATACACTAAAAGTACGAGTAGCTGTTCACCTTCACCCTTTAAGAACAAGGTGTGATCAGATTGCGTCTGCTCGAAACCAAATTCCTTGACAGCATTGGTGAATTTCACGTTCCATCGCCTTGATGCTTGCTTTAAGCCGTATATGGATTTGTGCAATTTGCAGACCACCTTGTCCTTTCCATCCCTGTTATATCCCTTGTAGAACCCTTGAGGTAAGTCCATGTATACCTCTTCCGTTAGCTCTCCGTTTAAAAAAGCATTGTTGACGTCCATTTGAAACAGCTTCCACTGAAATTTTGCTGCTAAAGAAAGAATGATTTTGATTGTGCTTGGCTTTGCCACCGGTGCGAAGGTGTCTATATAATCTACCCCCTCTCGTTGGTCGTACCCCTTAGCAACCAATCGAGCCTTGTGTTTCTCTATTTGCCCCGCTGAGTTACATTTAAGTTTGTAAACCCATCGATTACCTATTGCTTTCTTTCCTTTTGGTAGGGGCACTAGTGACCAAGTTTTATTCTCCTCAAGTGCCCTGAGCTCTTCGCTCATGGCTTCTAACCACTTTCTTGAATGTGAGGCCTCTGCAAAGTTTCTGGGCTCTACTTCCATGGACACACTGCTGATGAGACTCTGAAACTGGTCTGATAAGTATGATGGCTTTCTTGATTGTCTCCCTGACTTGGTGTGAACTGCCAGAGGTTCAGGACTAGCATGAGGCTCTTGAACTGTCTGTTCCATTCCCTGATCAGCCATCTGCTGATTGGCTGTCTCTGTTGGTTGTCCCTGGTCCTGCTGCTCATCTGAATCTGGGGCCATCATACTATGATCATTCTCTGTTTGAAGTGCCAGTGGTTCCCCTTGCTGAACTAGAGGTGCATCTGCAGATTTTTCTGTCATATCCATCTCACTGCCAGCAACATTGGGCCTTGGCAGAACACAGAATGGAAAGGGGTCCTCTGCAATGTAGTCAGATTGCCCTCTAAATGGGAATATCTCCTCTGCAAATCTCACATCCCTTGAAATGAAGACAATCCTGGTGGAGATTTCCATGACTTTATATCCTTTAACACCTGTGGGATACCCCAAAAAGATGCATTCCCTCGCTCTTGGATCGAATTTCCTCCTGGAACCTGCGAGTGTAGAGCAAAAACAGAGGCAGCCGAACACACGTAGCATAGTATAATCAAATGGTTTTTTGATACAATAACTCATAAGGACTCTTTTTTGTTCAGATTAACCGAAGGTGTTCTATTTATCAAGAAGGTGGCAGTCAACACACATTCAGACCAAAGATCAACAGGTATGCTTGATTGAAAAAATAATGCACGAGCCACGTTTAAAAGGTGTTGATGTTTTCTCTCCACAACTGCATTTTGCTGTGGAGTTTCAACACAAGAAAGCTGATGCAAAATACCCTTAGTCTGAAATAGCTCTCTCATGTTAAATTCCTTTGCGTTATCAGTTCTAATTGTCTTGACCCTAAGCTGAAATTGAGTCTCAACATAGGCTAAAAAATTGGGAATGACAACTTGGACCTCTGATTTCTGTTTTAACATGAAAAGCCACGTGAATCTAGAAAAATCATCTACTATAGTAATGAAGTATCGATGTCCTAAGTAAGATGGCACGTAGAAGGGGCCCCATACATCACAGTGGATTAGATCAAACGGGGAACAAACCGTATGAACATTACTAGGAAATATATTTCTCCGCTGTTTGGCCAATGGGCATATTCTACAGCATTTATCTAAGTTCTGACTACTATGCTTTAAAGAGGATTGCAATATATCTAATACTCTATGGGATGGATGGCCTAATCTGCTGTGCCAAAGGTTGGCTGACAGCCTATTCAGCAAAACAGACTCAAACTTAGGACTATCAGCCCGCAGATCTGTGCAAGTGGCTTGTATGATGTATAATCCTCCCAATTGCCTACCCTTGCCAATCACCTGCTGTGTGTGGTCCTGAATGATAAAATAATTAGGCTTAAAGAGTACTTGGCAGCCTCCACTGCCTGTCAATGCACTAACAGAAATTAAGTTGAAGTGAAATTGTGAAACATAAAGCACATTTGTCAATGTGATAAAATGGTTCAATCTGAAAGATCCTGCCTGTGTGACCTCAATCACTGTGTTATCAGGCAGAACTACCTTTGATCTTTCAATTTGGTGCAAGTCATAAAGCAAGTACTTATTTCCTGACACGTGCATTGTAGCTCCAGAATCTAGCAACCACACATGACTGTTAGTGAAATCTGGCAGATTAAATGACATACAGCTACCTGTTCCCTGCTCGGCTTGGTGCATGGGATTACCAGCTTCAGACATAGCACTGAGTGAGGGCTGGTTCAGCAGTGTTTTGAGACTTTGCAACTGGAACGGGGTAATCTGCAGCTGCACTAAATCTGGCCTCATTGAGACCTCTTGAGCCTTCCCAAAAGGAGCTGTCTGCAGTTGAGTGTGGGGTGTCTCCATTGAAGATTGATTGACCCTCGCCCCTCTGAACTTCGAGTTTTGCCTAAATCCTGGAGGATATCCATGTAACTGATAACAATTCTCAACGGTGTGACCTTTCTTGTTGCAATGAGTGCATAGAGGCCTCACTCCATCCCTTCTCTGTCCAAAACTGGGCTTCTTGGCGTGTTCTTGATCATTTCTTGCTGCCAACATGGCCATATTGCCGATTGGTTCCTCAACAGCTCTGACTGGTCCCAATGCGATTGCCCTCTGCTTCTCTTCTTGCACGAGCAACGCAAAAACCTTATTGATGGACGGGAGTGGTTCCATGGTCAAAATCTGTCCCCTCAGTTGTGAGTATGATTCATTCAGTCCCATCAAGAATGTCATGACATATTCCTCTTCAAGATATATCTTCATTGGGTTGATTCCACCACAGATACACAAGCAAGCTGGCCTATAGTTCTTCAGCTCATCCCACAAGGACTTCAATCTGGTGAAGTAAACCGAGATGGTACTGCTGCCCTGTGTCAGATTAATCAGTTCTCTCCTTAGCTGAAAGATCCGTGGTTTGTTTGATTGACCAAACCTCTCCTCCAAATCGACCCACACATCCCTGGCCGAGGAGCTATACAGAATACTGGAAGAAATTTC
Source organism: Craterostigma plantagineum (assembly GCA_027422505.1). NCBI lineage: Eukaryota > Viridiplantae > Streptophyta > Magnoliopsida > Lamiales > Linderniaceae > Craterostigma > Craterostigma plantagineum. The sequence continues at coordinate 2,395,865 of JAPQWV010000066.1, read as the reverse complement.
CTTCGTAACAGCATTGAGAATCCATGAAATGACTACATTGTTATTTCTTTTCCAAGCCGTCACCTTCTCTTGGTCATTTGGCGCCGGTGGAAGAAGATCTCCATTCACGAACCCTTCTTTATTCCGTCCTATCAATGCTATCATCATAGCCCTACTCCAGGTGGTGTAATTTTCGCCATTGAGTTGTTCATGAACAAGGAATTGACCCGAGGTATCGTTGGTGTTCAAATAATAGGGATCATTCGCCAAGGAATGAGCTGACGCTGGGACTGGAATTTCTGTGTTGGAACCCGCCTGTGAATCCGTCGCCATTTCTTCGATCTTCAAATCAATCGCAGCACTGAGCGTATATGCTCTGATACCATAACAAAATTCAATCAAGAAACAAAAATTGGGCACGAGTATTTAACGTGGTTCGGATCTGTAAATCCTACATCCACGATCAAACGAGTCACGTATTTTATTGATGATCGTATGAGATTACAGATCAAGAAGCAATGAGTGATCTTCTTGAGAAGAAATTACAGAGAGGAAAAGAGCTCTCGATCTAAAATGCTAATTCTAGCTTATAAACACGCTGAAAGCATTAACAGCCTTTTATATTCAGATTGGCGCCAAATCCATTGATCCTTCTTTTGTAGAAATCGTCGGTGCTATCTGCAACTTTATAAGTATACAGTAGCACTTACTGTAAGCGCCCTTTTTCATCTTAAAACGTTTTGGAACTGTTTCATCAGCCTTCTAAGCTGAAACTCGTCCTCTGATCAGCTCACTGCTGAAGCAATCTCATCTTCTTGTCTTGAATGTTTTAACAGGATCGTTGTCTTCCCATAGGGTTCGAGGGATGAAACCGTAATTATGGGGGTATAGGGTCAACCTTGATCAAGCCGTCTTCTTGTCGAGTCCGTATTTGACTTTGCTACCTTTCGGTATTTCAATCACCTTGAAAAAAAAAGACCGTGTTGCGTCGTGTTATTTTTCAGAAATATAAAATGAGCAAATTGGTCAATATTAAGCTTTTACGTGAAGTGCTCATTTAATTGGTATCAGATCAGAGTTCAAAACCACAAATAATCTTAACGACGACCAGCATAAAAACAAAACTTCAGGCTTAACGGTAAGATAAGAAATTAGCATAAACATGATGGGCGTGTTATAAATATGAGATTAAAAATTAGTTAACTATCCTCCCTTTAAGGTTACAGGTGAAGTGGTAATTTGACACAGTTATTCTATTCAATTATCTATCCATAATTCGCATGTAATTAATTATATGGTGAGAAAAAAAGGGGGGAAAGAAGACTCACGACGTTGATGATTTCGGGTGCGCGGGGTCCTGTGGTAATTACGAACATGAAATTACAACTGCGTACGTACGAAAGAATTTAAATAAAAATATATCATACGAATTTATTACCGATCTCGAGATGAAATTACGAACATGAAATTACAATCGTGCCAAGGATGCGCGGCGACCGATCTACGGGACAAAGACGAGAGTATCCTCTCGTTCAGGGGCGGGGCCCGCTTGTGGCTTGGAGCAGATCCATTCTCATCGCTCATTTTTTTCTTCCTTTCTTTTTTCTGACGAATCGTCAGCGCAAAAAATCGAATCAAATTGATTTAAAATACGCAGATCTCGCAACGCAATGTGGGCGTCGATCTCATCGACGATTTTTCATACGTTCATTCGAAACTATATAAGCACAAATTAAAGAGAAAAGTAGCTGAAAAGTTAAAAGTGAATATATGGATATGTTACATATGTAAAAACGAAGAATATATCCCTTGGAATTTGATGGATGAAGATGGAGATGAATATTAGATGTGAAAATGCAGATTTGACGAGGTTCTTAAGGCATATGGCAAAGCTCATATATTTATAGGGAAAAAATGGAGAAAAGTCTTGGTCCAGCCAGATGGGAACGCGGGAGCAAATATAGTTAGTTGGCTTGCACTTTGTTCGATTACGTAGTTAGTTAAGTAAGTCTATTAAGGTTGACAGATTTTAATGTAATTAAGAAAAAAACTTTATATTCCGCGTGGTGATGAAATCGTAATTTCTTGACGGTATCAAAATTTTTCTATATAATATTAGTTAAGCCCTTGTTTGGTTCGGGTGTTTAAGAGTTTTAAACCTGGGTTTTTTATATATTGATATGTTGGGTTCACAGATATATATAAACTATGGGCTTATGTAAAATAGGTTTAACCCACGTAATAAGGTTTAAATAAACACAGCTTCGAGGTGGGTTAATGAAAACCCACGAATTAATTTACGTTAATACCCCTCTGTGCAGCTTCAAGAGGATAACCTGCGATTCCAATGGGTTCGTCAAAGAGATAGAGCTTTCAAGTCAGAATCTCACTGATAATTCTCTTCCCCTGACATCTCTCTGCGATCTCAAATCCTTGGAAAAGCTTTCTCTTCTAGGCTCTAACAACATATACGGCGACGTTAGTGAAGAGCTCAACAACTGCGTAAACCTCAAGTACTTAGATCTCGGCAACAACTTCTTCTCCGGTAATTCTCAACAACTGTGCTCCTTGTCGGCGTCGTCATGTCTTTTTCTGGGCTATGAAGTTCTTTGGCTCTCCGTTAGAAAGACTGTTGCGTCGCTTCCTTATTGGGTGGTGAAATTCTCCGACTCTCCTCTTCGTAGTTAATAATTGTGTGTTTGGGGTTTATGACCTTTCCGATTGGGGGTTTACAGATTTCGTGAGCTTTTGTCTGGAAAATTGGGATGTTTGATTTGTACTGTACTGTAGTTTGGTTTGTTATATGAAAGATTCGACATGTAGTAAGTTTGATTTTCACTCTTCTCCTTATACTTGTGAGCATCGGCGGGGCGACGACTGAGTTTCCTTCTATGATTCTCAATATGACAAAAGCTCAACTGGCTTGACTTGAGGGTATAAATGTACTTTTCTCAAATATCCATTTATTAAACCCATATTTATCCAAACATATACACATCATATAAACTCATCAACCAAACACACATTTTACTCAGAGGTAATTATATGTCAGGCCCAAATTAAGATAGTTTCATTAGTGTTTAGGACCCAATCTTGTTTAAAATAGGATAAGGATCTATTTCAAGTTTGGTCTTAGAGTTAAGGACCAATTTTGAGAAAAACGATGAATTTGCCCCTGCCTGTTTGCGGAACAGGATTGCCATCAGCTATTCCAAACACTCGAAAGGTACCACTTTGTTTATTTCTGGTAACACTTCATGAATTACAGGAAAGTGTTATCCAGAAATAAGGAAGCGGTACCAGAAAAGCTGAAGTGGTAACACTTCATGAAATACAGGAAAGTGTTATCAGAAATAAGGAAGTGTTACCAGAAAAGCATGAAATGGTAACACTTCATGAATTACTGGAAAGTGTTATCCAGAAATAAGGAAGTGTTACCAGAAAAGCATGAAGTCGTACCGAAAACCATGAAGTGTACCGAGCAAGCATGTTAATCGCACATGCTTCAAAACTAATTTTATTCTGTTGATACCACTTATTAGCTATATGTTAACACTTCATAAATCTGCATAACACTTCATTGGGTTAACTGCATTCTATTACAAAAAAATAATTACAAGGAAGTGTTACCCGGGAAGCATGAAGTGTTACTCGGAAAGCATGAAGTGTTTACGCAGAAATAATGAAGTGTTACCGCGTATGTTAGCCAGAAACACGGAAGTGTTGTCCGGGAAGCATGAATTGTTACTCGGAAAGCATGGAGTGTTACGCAGAAATAATGAAGTGATACCGCGGAAGTATGAAGTGTTGTCAGAAAGCATGTTAGTGGCATACGCTTAAAAAACTACATTTTATTGTGTTGATACCACTTATTGGATATACAGTAACACACTTTGTGCGTGGTAATACTGCTTATTATGCGACAACGATATACTGCGATTTGATAACACAACAATGGCGCTGGATACCACTTCTCATTAATATTTCATAGGGGTATTTTCGTCAGACAACATTTAAACGAAGTAAAATTCAAAAACAAGTCTTTAAAACTAATTTTCGTCTGACAGGGTCCTCAACCCTAAAAAATACATACCTAGGGCCTGAACCCCAATCGCCCCTTTTATTGATACCCATTACTTTGTTTTATATAAATCCATACTAATTTAAACTCTCCTAAATATAAACCTACGAACCAAACGAGCACTAGGTTGTTAGCTTACACACGAGATCATGGTTTTTAATGGGCGAGGTTAGATTGGTACGAATACGTGCATAAAATATTTGCACAGTCTAAATTCGATTAAAAAAAGAAAAACTATGAAATTTATGAGAGGTTTTTATTTCTGAATAGGAAGCTTAGATTGTAATATTAACAATATATTGATCTCACCTACCAAGATTACAATATTGTCGTGTGGAACGTGCTGTACATCTTGGAATCAACCTAAGGTATTAATTCTGTAAATTGGGAGACAATTTCTGTTGTGTTTTTAAACGAAAATGTCAAGTTGAGCTTTTTGTATTACTCATTTGTTTTATACCAACCCGCATAAATATATCTTGGCATATACTCCTAAGATTATAAATCAAACGATTAAATAAGATAAATGTGTGGTAATAATAACGATAATAACAAACTTAGACCGAAACAACAGCCCAATAATATGGACTGCATCCAAACAAAATATTCTCCATATCTAAAAGCAACCAAATTTGCAGATTGATCACTTCTGTTAATCCGTTCAGTTGAGCTTGAGAGTTACATCTTCATACAAAGTGAAGAGTTTAGTTATTTACTTCTTTATGTTTCATGAGAAAATAAATTTAACGAAAAAAAAAATTAAAGAAAGGGTTTCCATTTTTCAGCTTGTTGCACACACATGGCGTACTTTTAGCCTATATTATAATCGAAATAAAATGTCACCATAATTAACTAACGGGAGTTACGATTTACCGCCCCCCTTTTTACTAGTCACCGCCCCCTAAAGGGCTGAAAAGACGTTTTTGCCCTTATGATATTTAATTCAATTTAAAAAGAAAAAACTAACTAAATATATAATTCTGGTACGAATACCGAAAACTACATACACAAATAAATTCGAACGATCGATCGATAAAAAAATTCGACCGAAATTTCAGTTTGGCCCGTGCAGGCCCGGCCGAAATTTCAGCTCGGCCCGCGCAGGCCCGACCGAAATTCCAGTTCGGCCCGCACCGGCCAGGCCGAAATTCCAGTTCGGCCCGCACCGGCCCGGCCGAAATTTCAGTTCGGCCCACATCGGCCCAGTCGAAATTTCAGTTCGGCCCACCAGACCCGATTAATTTTCACTTTTTGGTTTTTTTTTTATTTTTTATGTAATTTATAAAAACTCAACATATATAGTAGTATTTCGGGATTGAACCCGTGACCTCTACTTGATAAAGAAATTACTTATCCATTGGACTACATAGCTTTTTATTAACAATTATGACATATATATAAATATATAACGAAAATAATCTAATTAAACAATCCAATTAAATAATACAAAATAATCCAATTAAATAATCTAATTAAATAATCCAATTAAATAATCTAATTAAATAATCTAATTAAATAATCGAATTAAATAATACAAAATAATCCAATTAAATAATCTAATTAAATAATCCAATTAAATAATCTAATTAAATAATCGAATTAAAAATATATATATACATAGCCGAAGAGAAATTTCGGACACTATACGAGCCGGCCGAAATTTTTTCGGCCCGGGCTCCGACCGAAATGTATTTTCGGTCATAACAGTTCCGACCGAAACATAATTTCGGTCGGAACAGTCACGAACGAAACACAATTTTGGTCTGGACCATCAAGGCCGAAATGTTTTTTCGGCCTCTTCAAGGTACGACCGAAATACTGTTTCGGTCCTACCTTGATGTGGCCGAAATTATTTTTCGGTCCGACCCGAAAAGACGAGATTGTTTTTCGGTCGGGACTTTTTTCGCGCGTGATCGAATCAAGTTCGATAATTCACATTCGTACGAACGAATTTTACGTTAATTTGTTTTGTTTTGTTTGAGTCTGATTTGAATGATTGATTGCGATTTGAATGTTTTTTTTGTTTTGTTTGAGTCTGATTTGAATGTTTAATTGCTATATGAAAATTGTTGTCTGGAAAATGACTTTAAATAAAAAATTTAATTCAAAAGGGCAATTTTGTCTTTTTTCAGCCCTTTAGGGGCGGTGAATAGCAATCCAGTTAACTAAATGAACCAATAGTAGAGCCCCTATTCTTAATAATATTATAAAAATGCAATCTTCCCATAACATTCGCAATTCTCAACTTTTTAAATCTTTCCATTGTTAGGGTTTTCTTCCCCAAAAAAGATGGCCGGCGATTGTTCATCCTCAGCTCCTCCCAAGACGACGTACGTTCTCAGAAGCAACGACGGCGAGACCTTCGAAATAGAAGAATCCGTCGCCGTCCAATCGGTGACGATAAAGAACATGATCGACGACGGCTGCGCAGATTCAGAAATTCCCCTCCCCAACGTCTCGGCGAGCGTCCTGGCAAAGGTGATCGAGTACTGCAGGCGCCACGTGGACTGCGGCGCGTCCGCGGCGGCGGCGCCGGAGGATTTGAAGGCCTTCGACAAAGATTTCGTCAAGGTCGACATTGGATCGCTCTTTGACCTCATCTTGGTGCGTTTCTATTTGGGCCTTCGTCTATTTTCGTCTATTTTCCCAGCTAGGGTTTTTCCCTTTGTTGTGCTCTTTTTCATTACCACTTGCTTACGATTTTCTCGTAATTAAAAACTTAGTATATCATATCAGTCGTCGTTCGTATTTTCCATTGAAAATTATCTGGTAATATTGAATAAGAAAACCTAATGATTATGTCGAACTTGATCTTCTTCCATTGAAAATTATGTTATGCACTACATATGCTCCAATTTTGTGGCGATTTGTGTTATATAACGTTGTATATGTTGGTTTTGACATTATCATATCATAGGCTGCGAATTACTTGAACATTAAGGACCTTCTTGACCTCGGGTGCCAAACTGTTGCTAACACTATAAAGGATAAGTCGGTGGAGGAAGTTCGTAAGATTTTCAACATCAAGAACGACTTTACGCCCGAGGAGGAGGCCGAGATTCGCAAGGAGAACGTCTGGGCATTCGAGAGTAACTGATCATTATCTTGAAGCTGTACTCTTTGGGATGATTATTATTACTATGATTAGTTAATCTTTTGTTTGAGGATGATTATCTGTTATTGGTTACGTGCTAGTCTAGCTAGTAGTAGTAATGGTGCTTGCCCTCGCTAAGCGTGATTGTTTAGTGTCATTTTTTTGTACCAAGGTTTTTTGTCGCACCATATACTTTTAAATGGTTCTCATAAACTGTTACTTCTTGCCCAGCTACATATCATAGTATAGTAGTGTTGTTAAGGGGTAAGCTTAAGTCCCTTTAGTACCGTTTCTTGTGTGTATGTAATAACTGTAAAAGGCTGCCTGCGATTTGTTCGCTTAAAATCTAAACCCCTATCATATGGACCACTGCGCCCTAACACACACGTTACGTATATATGTGATCCAATATGTCACTCTCCTAAGATCAGTTATCATCATACAAACCCACATTAATATATATATACCAAATAAAGAAAATATTGTAATGTAATAATGGCGTCAAATCCAAATATTATCGTCGTCGTAGAAGAGATTAAGGAAAGCAAGATCTCTACAGAGGAGTTAGGAAGAGAAAGTGGGGCAAAGTATGTGTACGAAACACGCAGAAAGGTTGAAAAGCCACAAGTCAAATAGCAAGCTTACATTTTTCACATTATTCAATATGTTTACAAAAGGGGCTTTCTAGACGTCAACGAATGATCTATACGTAAATCCCATTATTTCAAATTTAAGTTAACGCGGAAAAAAGTCGATCCTCGCATTATTCTTCTGTTGAATCTTCTAGTTCATTTTTGTAGGCGAGATATTATAAAGATTTCTCGTTTTTTTCTTCTCCGAAATTGGGCTTACATTTCCAAATCACTTACTAATATGATGATGTGATAACATCGTTCGTTTTACGGATTTATATGCGCCTTTCAACGCTCGCGGAGGAAAATAACCATCGAAAGCGAATTCGCCGGTCGATTCCGCTTAAGTTTCTCAGAGCTCGGTCGCTGCGAAAACGACGTCATTCAGCGTTCACATTCATGGCGCAAAGTCATGTCCATTGATTACTTTCCGAGAATTTTAGTCGAAACAGTACTGATGTATCGCTTAGTATAACCGTTTCACCGACAAATAAAACAAACCTGAAACTCACACGCGCACACATTTATTCGAAACAACCACGCAATTCGTACAAATACGGATCGTTCGCCGATTAAATACGGAGGAAAAGCGCAAACCCTAAAACCAACAACGCCAGAAGTGCGTAAATCAGCGTCTTCGAAGACGAGTCTCCGCCCTTAATATTCTCGGCGGAATAAGAACGGGTTGGGTTCGAGGGCGTGATGTGCACTCTTGTCTTGTGATCCGGGATGGTCGGCCCGTCGATTTCTCCTATGTATAGCTCCTTCATCTTCTTGTGGGCCACACTGCTGTGCCCCACATATTCGAAGTCCGTTGTTGCGTCCTTCGCTAATCGTAGCAAGCAAACATAAAGTGTTATTACACAAAACAGACATATGATGCAGGATACTGTTGAAATAAAATATATAAATTTTAAAGGACGACTTTCAAGCCTAATCTTTTAGACTGAGTGCTGAGTTATAGATTGGGTTTTGAGATGTCCCACGTCGGGTAATTCAAGCTCTTCAAACCACTTAATATATCAAGAGGCTATCATCTCCTCATATCATTAATTGACTTTAGGAAGGACGTCTCAATTTCTAATATTGAGTGATCATTTGATATGATACAAAGCATCTGCAAAAGGAGGTTATGCGTGCACGAATCCTCAAGAGCCTAAGCCAAAATAGATCATAGATTTGAATCCTCAAGGCAACTCAATTGAGAAAACTACACGTATAAGGTTAGATCAGATAAAAATATATAAAATTAAAATTTGATAATCCGCCTTTGAACTTAAAATATTAGAATTTTAATCGCTACGTTAATTTAGTTTTTCGGGGTTTTTACCGGTTGAAGTAAGCATGACTTCGGGGCCTCCGGGATGGTCCGCGATGAACGGAGAAACGTTGTAGACCTGAAAATAGAAAGCGAGTCGTCATGACAAAACTCGAAAAAAAAAGGTCTCCTAACTGTTTCTTCCATGTAAGATCCGTACAACCTTGTAGAGATAATAACAACAGTAGAAAGATAGAAAAAAAGACCGTATGAACCTTCCCAGAGATGATAAGCCAGCAATCTTCGTGCTTGTTGTGCTTCGTAACCTCTTCAAAGGTGTAATAAGCTTTTGCTGCCATTTTTATTTTCTGCAATACAATTGAAAGCCGCCGAGGAAGGAGATAACGATAATAATATAGTCCCAAGTCTAATTTCTCAAAGGTGTGTGTGTGTAAGCTTTTTCTTTATTTTGAAAATTATGGTTGTACGTAGTAACTTATTCGGTAATGAATTTACAAGTCTTATTATATACATGTCGTTTCCTTGACTTTTGGTCTTATCATCTCTTTCTCCTTTAAAATAATTTTTATTGCAGCCATTGAACATTGACGAAGAAAATGTTTCCATTCCAACTTTGTTCGTTTTGTTTGACCGATTAATTTAAATCTACGAGCAGCATGCATGCCCACGGGAATTGAATATTATTTGTTTATTTCGTTCAAATAATATTGTCTACAACCAGCTTTTCATTACAAGTTTCGAATGGAGAGTGATTTGAATATATTACATTATTTGGTAGTGTCTTTTCTTTACATCATGTTAATGTTGAGCTTTCAGCATAGGTGGGTAACATTCTAGCCAACATTTATTGGTCGAGAATGTTCCCTCTCTCTGTTTTATCTTTCATGCCCAAAACTAAATTTATTAATGACGTGGCATTTTTCTAGTATTATGCAGGTTATAGATAAGAGCTGGAATGGATCAAACCGTGTGGAAGAAGCGTGGATAAGCTAGAGCAAAAATAGGAAAGGAGCATGCTAAAAATAGGAGACTTGGAGCTTAAGTGGAGACCGAGCCTTTGGGGCAGACCAAGTCAAGTCTCAACGGACCAAATACTCTTAGTGGACGTTAGTGGACGTTAAGGGAAGTTACCAAGACGTTGGCGAAGTCTTCTACAAGTCAAAGCCGTATATAAGTCGAAAGACTTAACCGTTTGAAGACAGGAGTTTGAAGAACGAACACCGAGCGAAAGTGAGAGCATCTCTGAGCGAGAGTTATTCCTTGAAAGAGTTTTTCTTTTCTAAGTCTAGCTTTTAGAGGTCGTGAGATCTTGTAGGTGTAGAATCCTTTTTGATTCGTTCTGTTTGCTAGATTACGTTAACTAGTGCTGGGCTTTGGGCCGGGCCGGGCCGGTTCCGGGTCGGTTCCGGGCCGGTTCTACCGGTTCCGGCACTGTTCCGGTTCCGGTTCCGGTCCGGTTCCGGAACCATTTTCCAGGGACCGGACCAGAACAATAAGAAGAACCCCCGGGCGAACCGGAACCGGCCCGTATAAATTTTTTTTTAATTTTTTTTTTAATTTTTTTTATATGAAAAATTCTTTAGAAAATATCCAAAAATTTTATTCCAAAAAAAACAAAAAAAAAAGATAAGAAAAGTACAAAAAAATAAAAAAAACTACCTAAAAAATACAAATAAAAACATAAAAGAAAGAAAAATAAATCTAAAACTTACAAGTTACAAAATACAAAAAAGGAAAAATATTCGAAATAAAAAATACAATTTATTCGACTTGACTATTAATTAAAACTATGTTAGAGGCCTCTTCGTCTTCGTCCGAACTGGAAGAACGGAACTCGTCAATGGCGTTCTCCCGTCGGTTCTTCGATTCGGCCAAATACCAATCCTTCAACAATGTTAACATTGCGAGGGAAGTCGGGTTAAGGCTCGCACGTCTGTCACCGATAATTCGCCCGGAGGTAGAGAATGCGGACTCGGAGGCGACGCTAGACGCTTGCACGGCTAAAACGTCTCGAGCGACGGCGGAGAGGGTCGGATAAAGAGTCGCGTTCGACTTCCACCAGGCCAAAACGTCGAAGTCTTCGGGAGTCTGGAAGTTGTGGCTCAGGTAGAGCTGGATCTCATTCGTGTTCGACCCCGACGCACGCGTTTTGGTCTTCGTCTTTTGCGCCTTCAATCTTCGTAGTAGTCCCATTGCGCCGCCGCCTCCTTCCGACGAACCGGCTTCGCTCGCTGGTACGGGTTGCTCCACGCTATGTCCCTGCTCAGATGCATAAAAAGAAAAAAGTTCTTGGAGAGAAGCGTGAATTGACGCCTTTTGGTCGTCCACTTTCTTTCCAAGAAACTGAGCATAATATTCGAAAAAAATATCAAATGTATCAACACCGCAACTAGGGTCGAGTAAGGCCGACAAACCGTGTACTATTGGGATGGTTTCCCAATACTTCTTGAACTTCTGCTCCATATTTTGGATGAAACCACCCAAGTACGGATTGTTGCGAAACTCCACGAACTTGTAGCACATCCCGAATAGGTTCGGGACGAATAAGGGGGACGTCGGGTAGTGAACTCCGGAAAATTTCTCCGTAGCCTCGGCGAACACTTCAAGTATAGACACGACCAAACCTACAATATCCCAATCAAGTGGTCGTAATTCATACCTGGAGGTGGTGCCGACCGCGGCCTCGTTCCAAAAAGGCGTCAACAAGTCCTTGTAACGCATGAAGGTGCTGAGGAGGTGGTACAACGAGTTCCATCTAGTCGGGACTGGCAACGGAAACTTCTTGTACGGGAGGCCGGCGGCAAGGACGGTTTGCTTCCACGACGTTCCAATGCGGCGTTCCCGAAGTAACTTACCTATTACCTTAAACTTTTCTACAATATCTCCCAAAACTTCGTCAAAAGCACATTGCACACACAAGTTAATAATATGGCAAGCGCACCTAGCATATAATAATTTGCCGTCTAAGGGTAACCTAAGTTGCCTACGAAGGATCCCTATCGCTACGTTGTTCGCGCTAGCATTATCTAAGGTGATAGACATAATCTTATCTTGAATACAATATTTATTAACGACATTCAACACATAGTTCGATATCGTAGTGGCATTATGTTGCGAATCTAGGGGATCTAGGGAAAGAATACGTTTTTGCATGGTCCATGTTTCATCTATCCAATGGGGGGTGACGACTAAATAAGATTGCGACGTAATATTAGTCCAAATATCGGTAGTCAAACTAATCCTACACGTAATGTTGGCTAAATGACTAATTAAGCTAGTTTGATATTCCTGAAAAGTTTCTAACACATATTTCCTAAGGGTTTTACGGGTCACGTTATGGAATCCGGGTTGTATCGTACTCGTAAATTCGATAAACCCTTCACTTTCCGCAATGCAAAAGGGTTCTTCACACATAACTACGAATTTAACTAATGCTTTTTTAGAAATTTCCCTAGTAATAACAAAATTCTTACCCGTACTTACGTTTATTTGTTGTTGTCGGGGTTCGGTCCCTACCGGCTCTAGATCGTCCCCGAAGTTATGCGCCCTCTGGAGGTGTTTTTTCATCGAGCCCGTCCCACCTTGATTCGGTCCGGTCTTAATTGTGTAGGGGTTGCGGCACATTTTGCAATAAGCGGTACCTGAAGCGGCATTATTTTTATCCATTTCTAAATCGAAAAAATTCCATACCTTAGACCGCTGACCACGCGGTTGTTGCTTCCTTTTTGTCGTCGCCGTAGAAGCTTGGCTCGGTCCCTCGTCGGTCGCTCTCGTCTGTTGCGGTTCCGGTATATCGGTCTCCTCGTCGGTGTCGCCATTTCCCCGAAATGTGTCGGCGTGACCTAAAACCATAAAAACATCTTCGTCACGAGGGTTAGGATTTCTCGATGACGATGCCATTAGTGTAAAATAATAATTTAATTATTGGTAATAATAAGTGAGTGTGTGTAGGTAGTAGTGTAGTGTAGTAATAATAAAATAATTAATGTTAATAATATTAAATATTAATAGGATGATTTTTTTGAGAGCTTTTTGAGAGAGTTTGGAAGAGATTTGGATGTAATTGTGAGTTAAAATGGTTAAAATGAGGTGGTATTTATAGATTTTTCGTTTGGGGCTAACTGTAATTTACCAGTGTTTAAAAATTAAAAAAAAAATAATATCAGAAGGCCGTTGGCCCAACGGCTATATAGCCGTTGGGCCGGTTCCGGTTCCGGTTCCGGTTCGGAACCGGAACCGGAACCGCGGATCCGGATCCGGGAACCGGAACCGGCGATCCGCGGTTCCGCGGCCCAAAAACCGGCCCAGCCCAAATATAATGGGCCGGGTACCGGTTCTGGAACCGGTTATACCGGTTCCGGGTTTGGGCCGGGCTAACGGGCCGGTTTTGGGCCGGTTCCGGGTCGGCCCGGCCCAAAGCCCACGTCTAACGTTAACTATCTTTTTCGATAGTTTGTAATCCATATTTCTAGTGGATTTCTACGCCGTGAGGCACGCAACAAGTTATTTGACTTGCTGCACAAAATCATCATTTGTGTTCGTTTCGTTTCATCGCTAAGTTCTTACAATTCCACTGTGCGTTCAAAAGAGTGAGAGTGACTGTTAGCCTAAGATCGTGTCCAACATTAGTAGATAACTTAGCGTTTTACATCCATTGTGTACGGGATCCCCTTCAAAGTGGTATCAGAGCCAACGCTTGACGTTACTAAGCGCTTAGCATCCACTACAATGGATATTACCAGTTCAAATAATATCGGCAAAGTCCCTGTTCTTGACGGCACCAACTCGCGTATTGGAAGGTTCGAGATCGTCAGTGCATCAAGTCAATTGATGTGCGAGCATGGGTTTTCTTTCCCCAAAAAGATGGCCGGCGACTGTTCATCCACAGCTCCTCCCAAGACGTCGTACGTTCTCAGAAGCAACGACGGCGAGTCCTTCGAAATAGAAGAATCCGTCGCCGTCCAATCGGTGACGATAAAGAACATGATCGACGACGGCTGCGCAGATTCAGAAATCCCCCTCCCCAACGTCTCGGCGAGCGTCTTGGCAAAGGTGATTGAGTACTGCAGGCGCCACGTGGACGGCGGCGCGGCTCCGGCGGCGGAGGAGAAGGATTTGAATGCCTTCGACGAAGATTTCGTCAAGGTCGACATTGGATCGCTCTTTGAGCTCATCTTGGTACGTTTCTCTTTGGGCCTTCGTCTATTTTTTCCCCTTAGGGTTTCCATTTTTTCATTACCACTTGCTTACGATTTTATCATAAAACTTAGCATATCATATCAGTCGTCGTGTGCGTAGATTGTTTCCCCGTCGTTCATATTTTTTCAATTGAAATTATCTGGTAGAAGAAGAAAAACCTAACGATTATGTCGATCTTGATCTTCTTACAGTTTAATCGGTCTCATAAACTGTTACTTCTTGCCCAGCTACATATCATAGTATAGTAGTGTTGTTAAGGGGTAAGCTTAAGTCCCTTTAGTACCGTTTCTTGTGTGTATGTAATAACTGTAAAAGGCTGCCTGTAAAAGGATATTTCCGACGGTTCGAGTTTTGTGACAGCGATTTAGCGACGGTACCTTTCCGTCGCCAATCCGTCGCTAAACTGACATTTGCGACGGTTTGCCCACGGGATGTGCTGTGGCTAATCCATCAGTTTTTGGTAGTGTACAAAAGGGGCTTTCTAGACGTCAACGAATGATCTATGCGTAAATCCCATATTATTTCAAATTTAAGTTAACGCGGAAAAAGTCAATCCTTAGCACAATTGACATTATTCTTCTGTTGAAAATCTTCTTGTTCATTTTTGTAGGCGAGATATTATAAAGATTTCTCGTTTTTTTCTTCTCCGAAATTGGGCTTACATTACCAAATCACTGACCAATATGATGATGTGATAAAATCGTTCGTTCTACGGATTTATATGCTGTCGCCTTTCAACGCTCGCGGAGGAAAGCGAATTCGCCGGTCGATTCCGCTTAAGTTTCTTAGAGATCGGTCACTACGAAAACGACGTCACTCGGCAAAATTCACAATTCATGGCGCAAAGTCACTGATTACTTTTCGAGAGTTTTAATCGAAACAGTACTGATGTTTTGCATAGTATAACCGTTTCACCGACAAATAAAACAAACCCGAAACTCACACGTGCACACATTTATTCGAAACAACAACGCAATTCGTACAAATACGGATCGTAGCCGATTAAATACGGAGGAAAAGCGCAAACCCTAAAACCAACAATGGCAGAAGTGCGTAAATCAGCGTCTTCGAATACGAGTCGCCGCCCTTAATATTCTCGGCGGAATAAGAACAGGTCGGTTTCGAGGGCGGGATGTGCGCTCGTGCCTTCTCCGTGATGGTCGACGCGTCGATCCGACGTATAGCTCCTTCATCTTCTTCTGGGCCACACTACTGTGCTCCACGTCTTCGAAGTCCGTCGTGGCGTCCTTCCCTAATCGTAGCAAGCAAACATAAAGAGTTACTACCTCCGTCCCACTTTTTTCTTCCCATCTTTCTATTTCGGGTGTCCCACATAATTCTTCTCATTTCTATTTTTGGTAACATATTATCCCACTAATTAAACTAATTACACCATTAATATTAACAAAAATCTTCTTGATTTGCGTGACTAATAATAACTTTTCTCACTCATACCTCAAAAGATGTACTATAATATTAAAATAATGTGGTTTCTTAATCTCCGTGCCCACTAATCTTTGGGAAGAAATAGCCGGGACGGAGGAAGTATTACACAAAACAGACATGATGCAGGATACTGTTGGAAGTAAAATATATTAATTTCAAAACATAATACACAAGTGTTCAATCGTTCAAGCCTAATCTTTTAGGTTTGAGTGCTGAGATTATACAATGAGTTTTGCGATGTCCCACGTCTGATAATTCACGCACGGAATCCTCTGTCTCAGATTGTCTATCTCACTAGCTGTCCCATTCCTATCATATCCGTTAAATTTTTTAATGATTTAATTAAGGGACTTGATTAAGCCACGTCAATTAAAAATTATGAAGACATAAATGAGAGAAATAGCGAGAGTATTAGTGCGTCTAAATGAGAATGCAAAGCAAGAAAATCAGTTTTCTGACTTAAATTTAACACTCAGCGCATATAGGTTTGGTCTAAGAATTTTGGGACAACTCTACCACTTGAATGAATGCATCTATTGGAGAAACGTATTGGTCTACTAAATGAGAAAGCAAAGGGCTACTAAAACATCTAAGTAGGTCTTGAGGGAGCACAAGCAAAATAACGAGACAACAAACAAAGTGCATCTTTTCATCTCCTAATCAGCCAAAAAGATCCCAAAAGAGTTTCACCCAACAATCATAATCCTCAAAGGATCGACCACCTCATCCTAGTAATCTAATCATTGTGGATGTCATGGGAACCTTTTAGAAAACAAGTGGATAAATGTAAACCTATAAACAAGTTCCCTAGCTAAAATTTGGCATAGATAGAAAAATAGATGGATTTTCTATAGTGGTAAATCTAAGAACAACGATGACAAGCGATCAAACGCGATAACCGTATATTCTCAAGTTGAAATCTCCTACAAAACCACGAAGTATCCGTGATTAGAAGCCCCAAGGATGCCCTCAAAAGCGCCTTCTTCCTTTTCGGCCTTTTCCCCCTATGGCGGGGCAGACTCTGAAATTTTAGGCCCGCTTGGAGGTGGGCCTAAGAAAACAAGCCCGCACGGGCCACGGGCTTTGTATGGGCGGGCCCGGTGGCCCGCCGGTAGTCCCGCCCAAAAATAAAAATATAATTATCTTATATATATTTACTAATGAATTATATTGATTTTTTATGTTTTTGAATTATGATTTATACTTTAATAATATAAACAATTTAATATTAAAATTGATCAAATTAGATATATTTTCAATTTGAAATCTTCATTTTTATATTTTTCTTTTCCAAACTTTCTACTATTTTTTTTTCTGTTTTTTTAATTTTTAAAACTGGCGGCTAAGCCCGCCAGGCCCGCTACCCGCCTGAAGGGGGGCGGGTCTTCATTTTACAGGCCCGCTAGTAGGCGCCCCCGCCCCGCCTGTGGCGGCGGGCTATGGCGGGCTACGTGCCGGCCCGCCCCGCCGGCCCGTTTTGACAGTACTATACACATATATATATGTATATATCTTCATCTTTTATATATACCAGATGACTGCCGCATGTTGTGCGGCTATGAGGAAGTTGTAGCCCGAGTACGAATCCTACCAAAAATAGAAATACGTACAACGTAAAAGCAAGTGTCTAACATATGTATTAAGAAATTTATTTCATATCTGGTTTTGGAGTTATTTTTTAAGTTGGATGCTTCATCTTTCCTAACGAACAACATAATGAAAGGAAGGTGGTTCTAAAATATATTTGTGTTGCGTTGCAGAACTCAGAGCTTGCTACGTTTGGAAGTAATTCGGGCGTGGTTGCTATGCATTGTAAAGGATTTACACTATTTTTCGAAAATCATTACTGTATAGGGGCCAATGTCGAACAGCTGTAGGAAAATCTATATTCCGCCAGCAGCTGCAACACTGATGTAGAAGGGCTCGTAGGCATCGAGACAAAGCACAATTGGGAGATCGGAAAGCATCAAGGAAACAGCTCACTTCGGGGGAACAATGGGGCTAGATATGCGAGTTTTTCTCTGCATTGGGAGGTCGCCCAAAACAATCGGTGTTGTTTCCTGAACCATATCCAAACACTAAACAACCGAAGGTCGAAGCCGAGACTGAGCAAACACGACCGAGTCTGACGCACTGACAGCTGAGAATGAGGCATCGAAGCCAAGGCCGAAATGCTGAGGGCCAAGACGAAGGCGACACAGCTGAAACCGAGCTGGCCAATGCCGAGCTCATGCCCATGGTTCGCCTAACGGGTACGGAGATCGGAACGGAGACGAGCGTTCCAGTTCCATTGAATTTTCGCGGAACAGTAACTGATGTTCCGCTAATTTTATTAATTAGTATAAATTAAAAAGTACTCATGTAAAACATAGGAAACGATATAATAATTTTTAACGCCTTAACAGATATAAATAGTACCTTACAAATATAAATTACAAGGTAAAAATATCACACAATCGAATTTTATAGTAGGCTATTGGTATTTTTTTTAGTGAATTAAGAAATATATGATATTAAAAACTAACAAGAAAAAAGGTTGTTTTGTTGTACTCGTGAAGTAAGAAGCTATTGCAAATTATTCTTTTATTTAAATAAAAAGTTGAAGATAGAGCTGTCAAACGGACCCGCGGGCCCGCCCTTGGCGGGGCGGGCTGTTGATTTCTCGGCCCGCCAGAGGGCGTGCCTGAGCGGGCATGCTCGTGCGGGCCGCTGGCTTTGCCGGGGCAGGCCCGGCGTGACGCGGGCAGTCCCGCCAAAACATAATATATTATATAATTATATTAATTAATAAGTTTATAAATAAATTATATTGATTTTGATAATTTTTTCTTTCCTAATAATTTAATTAATTAATATTAAAAAGTTGATTAAATTAGATATATTTTCAAGTTGGATTATTTAATTTTTTACCTTTTTCCTATTTTTATTTTATTTTTATATATTTTTTTTGTTATTTTCTCACTTTTTCCTATTTTTTATTGTTTTTCTTTTTTTTTTAATTGTTTAAAAATTTGGCGGGCTAAGCCCGCTAGGTCCGTTACCTACCCGTAGGCGGGGCGGACCTTCATATTCCAGGTCCCCCAGTAGGCGGGCTTGCCCGCGCCCGCCTCGCCTGCCTGTTTTGACAGCTCTAGTTGAAGTTAAAAAGATAACTATAATTTGGGCCATAAAGTTCATCATAACTAAAGAAACACTTCAAAAACTGATGAGGCCCAATCCATTAAACAAAAGTTCACTTTTAAATTAAATCCGTCGTTCTTGTACACAGCCATCGCCCGGAGCTGCTGAAACCTAAAGATGGGCTCTGAATTTCAGATATGTTAGAGATGAGCTTTATTATGGATAACTCTTTAGACAACAAAATACCCAAAATGATATAATTGCTTCTAGCTTAATCATAACATGATATTAGAATCTAGACCAAGGGTCGTGAGTAGGGGTGAGCAAAACCGGATATCCGGTTTTTCGGATATCCGAAATCCGGATATCCGGATTTTTCGGATATCGAAAAATGGTATACGTATCCGCTCCGGTTTTGATCGGATATCCGGGTTTATTCGGATATTTATATCGGATATCCGCATCCGGTTTTTAAATTTATTTTCTTATATTTTTATTATTTTTCTTTTCAAAATCATATTTTTTATTTTTTACCACAACAAAAAAATATATTTTTAATATTAAGAATTTCTACACATAGTAATTCACACAATATCTGAATTTATGATTCGAAATTACATAATAAATAATAAACACAATACCACAAATACACATAAATTTTTAACTTCCATCTCGATATTTTTATGTTTTTTTTTATCTCAATTCTCTAACAAAGTTTGTCGCAATAATAAAATAATATAAATTTAAATATCTACTTGATAATTTATTTCCTTTTTGGACCTTCATTTTTCTTTTTGGACTATTTTTTTAATTTTTTAATTTTTTAAATAAAAATTGGATACCGGATATCCGGATTTTAGACAAACCATTACCCGTATCCGATCCGGTTTATTTCAAATAAATCAGATCGGATATCCGTTTTTCTGGATTTTGTCCGGTTTTCGGATATTTTTGCTCACCCCTAGTCGCGAGCATAAAATTAACAAGGCTAAATATGACATATACTCCTTTTGATGATGAGGGATATATATACTGGAATATAATATAGATTCACTTCATTAACACTTAATGTTAGGTCTGATCATTTCACAAACTGTTTATTAGGCCAATCTGAAAACTACATGATCGACTATTTCAGAGATGAGAGATTCGCTTTTTCATACCTGCCCACTTCTTTCACAACGGTCTACATGTTTTTCTCAAATGTAGGTAATAAGAGAATTACATGAGCTTCCGTGGGGGAAAAAGCTCTGCTGGAAGCTCTTCTGAGGTTTCATAGGAGCAATTGAAAAACTACACAGAAAACAATAAGAGAACAAAAGAGACAAGTATATTTCAACTTTCAAGCATGTGCATCGAGTTTAGAAATTTTTGTTTATAACAAGAAATAAACATATATCGTGATAGGTTTATTGCGTCCTCTGAGATAGAGAGAAGTAAAAGAGGACTGTGACAGAGTGACATATAAATGAAAAACGAAAAAAAAATTGAAAAACATTGGCCCTATTGTGTAGTGAATACTTTTTTTTTCCGAAACGATAACTTGAATTAATAATAAAGATACAGGGCTAAAGCCCAAGGGGTCTCACCGATTCATCATATATCGGGAGAAGAAAGGCTCATATAGGAGCAACGGACAATCCCACAAGGGGAACAAACAATCCAACATGGGCAGAAAACAAGAACCAAGAACTAAAGAACATATAACAGAGAAAGCTATTAAGATAAATCTACTATACTCTTCACTTTAACATGGCCTTCGATTTCTGGGTTATCTTCATCGGATTGAGGGTGCCGTCGACGAGAGGGCAGCGGGAACGGCGACGGCGGTCGGCGACACTGGAGGGTGCCGTCGATGGAGTGACCTATTTTCTATTTTTTTATTATAAGAGAAAGTAGGGCAAAAAAAGAAAATAAAACTAAAAGGGCACCCCAACCTCCCCTAACGTAGGCGGGGGAGGGGGTTAGAGGGTGGTGTGGCGTTGTTCTTGAGCTGAGGGGGTAGACCGTGGTGTGGGGTGTGGGTGGGGTGGGTGGCGGCTGTGGGTGGGGTGAGGAAGGGTTAGGGTTTGAGTATCTGATGGGAGAGGGATGAGACATTTTTTAGAGAGAAGTGAACCTTAATAAATAATAAGAATGGGAACAAAAGAGGGGGGAATAAGCTCTTATCTAATAGCTCAACTGTTCACTTCGTTCTTGAGCATGGTTCGCGGTCACGGCGAGATATCGGTCGTCGCGGGTGATACGATGCGGGATCGGCCCTCACCGCGCCAGAGATACAGGCTGCTGCGGTTTCGTTTCCAACGCGAAAGACTTATCGGTGCCCTCAACGATATATTGGCCGATTCAGGGCGTCGCGAGCGAGAAATCGAAGTCGTGGGCGAGAAAAAAAAGGGCAAAATCGAATAAAACAATAAAAACAAAGGTGCAATGCAAGTGGCGAACGTGGTCCATATATGTCTTGTACTTCAATGAATAAAGAAAAAGTTTGATCATTACAGCAGCATTATTTCACTTATTCTCGGATCTTGTCTGCATGAATATATTATACAATGCGTCTTTATATGTTATGCGAATAGCGAAGATCCTTCAACTACAAACACAACCCTTTTTCTATTTAACGTGAAGCTCTTGATAACCCTCTTCTATGTTCAAGTACCCCCATCAAATTCGACTACGTGATATTGCTCTCATCTCATCAACCAAAAAGCTACGATGGCACCGAAGCGAGATATTGGTTGGGACATTGGCGATGCCCTCAGTGAAGATAGAAGGAAAATCAAATGTAAGTTTTGTGATTAAGTAGATGGCGGAATTACGAGGTTGAAACAACATATTGCCCACGTTACGGGAAATGTGGAAGCTTGTAGAAAAGCACTGAAAGCGATAATGCAGCTCCCTGGAAAACATTTACAAGATGCCAAAAGCGAGCGTGATGTATCAAAACGTAAAAAAGAAGCCGCTTTAAAAGGAATAATGTCTATGATGCATGACAGTGAAAGCAGCGATGAAGATGAAGATGAAGATATAGTTGAACTGACGAGCAAAGAAGAAATGAAACAAATACGAAATGCTATGAGGCAAAGTCACAAAACTGCAGCTTATGAGGAAGATATGCGCAACCGTTATGGGCATGGTACTTTTTTTATTACGTTAGTTATCCGTTTATCAATAACTTATTTATTGTAATTACTGTAGGGTTTACGAATAACTTATTTATTGTACTTACTGTAGGACATCCTGGTGTTACGTCGTCACAAGATCAAGGAGCACAAAAAACACGATCATCGCGAAGTTTTACAACGAGAAAGAAAATGGAAACCTCCGCAAGGAATGTTGACTCATATATGTTTCCATCGAAAAATAAAAGTTTGAAGAATTGGTTTGCGCCAGACAAAGTGAAAAAGGTTGGTAAAGCGATTAGTAAATGGTTTTTATTTAACGCTATCCCGTTTAATGCCACCGATACTGGCCCGTACTATCAAATTATGATAGATACTATCGCTAAAGAGGGTCCAGGGATCAAAGGTCCTTCGGGTAGACAAATCGGTGGGATCTTTTTAAATGAAGAAGTCGAAGAAATTGACGCGTATGTGAGTACATTAAAGAGTAAGTTTCACATTTTCGGTTGTACAATAATGTGCGATGGATGGAGCACTAGAACAAGCATCCGATAATCAACTTCATGATTTATTGTGATCGCAAAATGATATCACACAGCTCGATAGATTGCACAAACAAAAGAAAAACCGCTGACTTTATTTTGTCTCTAATAAACAAAGTTATTGATGAGGTTGGAGAGGAAAATGTAGTTCATGTGGTCACGGACAACGAAAGTGCTAATAAAGCCGCTGGAGAAAGGTTAATGATCGACAGGTCGCGTCTATTTTGGTCACCTTGTGCTGCACATTGTCTTGGCTTGATGTTAGAGGATATCGGTAAGATGAGTAAGGTTAAAAAAACTATCGATCAGGAAAAGCAGGTCACAAGTTTTATCTATAACAGCGATAAACTGGTGAATCTCATGAAATCGTATACGAAGGGACGAGAGCTTCTGAGACCTGGGATAACAAGATTCGTTACAGAATTTGTTGCGATCGAAAATCTTGTTCGACATCTGTTGGACTTAAAAAGAATGTGCACTACTCCTGAGTGGGAGGAATTTTAACAATTCCTCAAGAAGAAGACAGGCTGTAGAAAATGTTTCTGATACGATAATGAATAACAACTTTTGGAAAAGGGCGACAGAGGTTTGTAGAATAATGGAACCGTTGGTGAAGGTTCTAAAACTAGTTGATCAAGATAAAAAACCAACATTGTCTATCATATACGAAGCTATGGATAGAGCGAAACTGTCGATAAAGGAAGGAGTGAAAGATTGGCAGCAATATTGGGACGTAATTGACAAACGCTGGTACAACATGTTACTTCAAGACCTTCATGCTGCAGATAATATATTGTATATGTTTACAATTATTATATTGGATTTTTTTCAAATAATAGTTGTATTATAATTAATGCAGCTTACTTTTTGAACCCATTGCTACAACATTCAGGTACATGTGTATTTACTTCTGATGTACGACGGGGTTTGAAGGCTGTGATCAAGAGAATTGAACCAGATATCGATGCTCAAGCCGAAGCAATGAATGAGGTTACCAGATTTGTAAACAAGGTTGGAGAGTTTGGTACTCCTTTAGCACACAAGCAGTCAAAAAAACACTTCCAGGTATTTAATAATTTCGACATGATGTTAATTATGTATGTTTTTCCAATAGAATAGTTTGACTTTAAACTTTATTAATTTTTTAACCCATGTCAGCTATGGTGGATCAATTACGGGGATGAAGTCCGCATTTGCGGAAAATTGCTATCAAAATTTTAAGTCAAACATGTTCGTCTTCGGGTTGTGAGAGAAATTGGAGCACATGGTCGTTGATACACACAAAGCTTTGAAATCATTTGGCTATTGAAAAGTTGCATAAACTTGTCTATCGTCACTACAACATGAGGCTACGTGTGAGAAATATGGCGTACCAGCAAGAGGATGACGATAATTATTTCCCGATTGACCTTAACCACATATTTCACGACGATGACATCCCAGACAAATGGACAAGAGAGAATGTTCCAAATGTACTCCAAGATGATGATTTATGTTTTCTAGATCAAGGTGGCCAAGAAGATAATGAAGATACGGAGGGTGGTGGCCAAAGTCGTCGATCAAGAAAACGAAAAGGCCAGCCAAGAAGCGATTCAGGAAAGAGCGTGCACCAAAATACTTCAAGTCATAGCAGTGACGGTGATAGCAGCAGTGATAGCGACGATGATAATGGAAATAATACAACGAATCCCGCTCGAGATGAAGGGGGAAGTACTCGCAACTATGCTAATGATCAAAATAATACAGTATGTCTTGGGCTCAAGGAAACGAAAATTATTATGCTACTCAAGATACAGATCATGGCTACCGTCCGTTAATAGAAGATGAACGTCGTTATATGTCAGGACTGAGTGGTAGTGATTATTCATTTACGGACATATCGCAGCGTCATCCAAATGTTGACGCACAACTACAAGATCTTCGCTTGAGAGAAACTACTCAAATGCGGCCAAGATATGATTATGGGTCAAGACATAACAACCAAGGTCATCGACAATTTGATTACAACACCAGTGGAAGTTCGGAAGTCACATTGATTATGGTTCTTCACTTGGTCATTCAGCAGATACTTTGACAGTGGAAGATCAAGTGATTATTTATCTTCTATTGCAAACAGTGCTGAATATACTGGACATGATTATAGATCTACGAGCAGCACAAATAGTCCAGCCGACTATCGGGGATTCGGATACTATTATCGTGACATATCATTTCGTAAGCCATGTCAGTCCATTAATGGGTTATCAAGACCTTATCCCGATTTTTGTCCATACAGTGACCGATGACTTTGTACCATCGCGTCACTATTTGTGGAACTAAATGCTTGTAAAAACCTTTGTAATACATGCAATATAGTCTTATCAGGTATTTTCTACTGTTTCAAATACTATCTGGTACAATTTGTAGACAAACTTAAATAATTTACAATTTTTTTAACAAAAAAAGCGTATCGCCCGCGACCGCGCCGCGATAATGCAATGTATCCGTATCGCTCGTGTCCGCATCGACGTCCGCATCCGCGACGGCGAACCATGTTCTTGAGGGTCCCCCCACTTCAATCATTATTCCTCTTCTTGACTTGTTTGGGCTACAAAGTCTTTTTCCGTTGCTTCATTTTCCTTTTTTGCTTGTGTTTTCATTTTTTTTTTGTTCATTTCGATTCGACATATGCGAAACACGAAATAAGCACTCAACATAAGATATTCAAATAAATTTAGTAGATTTTGATTGAAAGTAGACTTTTACGGGACATATAATTTATATAAAATCATAACTTATCAACGACCATGGCCTCGAAAAATCGGAGGCAAATCGTCGTAACACACGCAAGGGCCGACCCCTTTCCTTGCAGGTTCTTATATTTTTTTATATCCATTTCTAATATGTTTAAATTTTATAGTTATTATCATCCTTTCCTTTTCCTAATAATATAGAGCTAGCTTACATGTTCATGCCTTTATTTTGGCATCTATGAAGTCTTGATAATAGGATTTACTACCTACTAGCAATAGCATGTAGTAATAAATAGTGAAAATTCTCTGAAAATAAAATCTCATATAAGCCAATTTCGGAAAGCACAAAACATGTAGCAAGCTAGGTCGGATTTCATTCTAAAAAATTATCTTCATAAACTTGAGGTATTTTACAGAAGTTACATACAGATTAATTAGGATAAGATCTCATATATGGTGGCAAAGAATATCATGGTTTGATATTTTTTAATAATACATTGCAAACTAAAGAAGAATCTAATGATGACGAGCATGAGCTACATAAGTGGCTTCTTTTGAAGAAACTCCGTAAATTCATATTTAAAATCCTTTATTTATATATATTTACCAAAACGAAAAAAAAAAAAGATAAAGGAGCTGTCAGAAAAATAAAACTATCTGCATGATTTCCAACTGGCCTTGATTCGGGCCCACGCGGAGAAACTGGGCCCGATTGGTGCGAGATTTGATCATAGAAAAGACACGTTAGTTGGAGAAGGATTATAATAAGAAAAATGTGCATGGTTTGTTCCGTTTAGTGGAAACAGAATATTTTCTCTTCTGAAATTTATGTAATGACTTCTCATAATAAATTAATGCACACTATTGATCTCAAAGTTAGGATGTGCTGCAAAGGATGCGAAAGAGTTGTCAAAGACGCTATTCGCAAGCTCAGAGGTATTTTTTACTTCCAATCACGCATCCTCACATTTAGGCTGGTTTCTTACATATTCATCCTTAGACGTCGATTTTGTTTTCTTTTTCATGAACGGTCGTAATCAGGTTTCATACCCACCAACATCCTGATCAGCGCTCTGATATTAATTCTCGTTTATAAGATGTGTAGGGATTTTTTCAGACCCAATTCCAGCCCAAACCCAACCCGGTATAAGCTTGTGGGGTTCCTTTCTAAAACCAATTGGCAATAGAGGGAGTGAACCCACAAGCTTATAAACCATTAATTTTTTCTTTTTAACTTTCGGTGTGGGATAGCAGTTTGCACTACCCAACAAACCTCCCCTCAAACTCTAGACCACACACCGGGCCTCCCTTACGACGATTGTCTGCGTCACGCGCTTCTACCGCAATCCCTGCTCCAAGCGCTTCTCATCGCAGATTCACCAATCGTCTCTCCAAGGGCCAGGGACACACTACCCACACCATATTCGGGCTATAATTTCTCCATCTGAAGGCACCCTCACGTGTTCATCCACGCTCACCGCACCATGTAGGGATTTTTTCAGACCCAATTCCAGCCCAAACCCAACCCGGTATAAGCTTGTGGGGTTCCTCTCTAAAACCAATTGGCAATAGAGGGAGTGAACCCACAAGCTTATAAACCATCAATTTTTTTCTTTTTAACTTTCGGTGTGGGATAGCAGTTTGCACTACCCAACAAGATGACTAGACATTAGACGAAACAATTTCGCCTTTTGATATGCTAATTAATGAACATATGCGTAGGGGTGGACTCAATTGAGGTAGACTTGGACATGGAAAAGGTGGTTGTAATAGGGTACGTCCATCAAAACAAGGTATTAAAAGCCGTGAGAAGGGCGGGAAAAAGGGCCGAGTTTTGGCCAAACCCTAGCCCGCCTTTATACTTCACTTCGGCGAGCCATTATTTCAAGGACACCACCGCCGAGTACAAGGAAGGCTACAACTATTGGAGGCACGGATACAGCGTTGCTGAGCTCCACGGTACGCTCCACGTCGCGCCACGTGGCGACGACAGAGTCAGCAATTTGTCAACGACGATAATGTCAACGCTTGCTCGCTCATGTAGCATAATTAATTATATATTATATGTAAAAAGATATATAAGGTGTGTATATGTTTGGTTGAATCAGTTATATGCTTGGAAGGAAAGATTGAACCATTTTTACCTCCTTAGGGTTTCCCTCATGTAATTAATAACAATGGATGTACCAACCTTAGGCAACCAAATGTGTATTGTGTTGTATGAAAAAAAAAATGTTTCATTGAATTCGGTAATTGGCAAAAGAATGAATAAGCACTGTTCATACGTATGATGAAATGCAACGGATGAATGTAATGAAAGCAGGTGAACAAAGGAAAGATTGACGAGTCTTGAACCATTTCTTTTTACTTCCTTAGGGTTTCCAGTATGTATTCTGCATAGAGATCCATGCAAAATTGACATATTAATTTTCAAAATAAAAAGATGTCATATATATTTATAGAAAAGTATGTGTTCTCATGTGATGCCACATGTCCCTTAATTTAAAAAATGAATTAAATAATATAAAACCCCAAAAATTCCCACTACAACATGCACAATAACTAGCCACTATCTACATAAATTAAGTTTAGTAACATATACCGTGCACTGCACGGGTAAAAGACTAGTATATATATAGATATATATATATATATGTATATATATATGTATATATATGTATATATATAGTGTAATGAAACGATAGCTTAGGTCGAAAGATTGATTCTTACATAGAGTATTGGATGGCGTCTTTGGCTGTGGAAGAAGGCAATAATTCGTCGACTGCGACCTCTTTGTTCTCGTTCTTCTTGTCTGAAGAAATCTTCAGTCGAGGAAAATAAAACGAAGGCAGCGTTGCGCAAAAACAAATATAGACGAAAAATGGAACGAAAAAAAAAAGAAAAGAAAAGAAAAGGATACAGTCTTCGAAGAAGCAACGAATCTCGGCGAGGCGATGGGGTTGGAGCTGACTGATATCGGTGAAGTGTCGATACTCGGGGTCGTCGGCGCAAACTGCTATTATTTTGTCGTCTTTTTCTCCTTGTTCGATCATAGGCATTAGCCCTATGGCCCTCGCTCGAAGGAAAGAGCCCGGAGCCACTTGTTCCTGACAAAAATAAAAATGCAAAACAATGAATTTTTCGTCGATGAATTCTTTTATAAACATGCATGATGACCAAAACGTCCATGGGATCGTTGTCTTCCCATAGGGTTCGAGGGATGAAACCGTAATTATGGGGGTATACGGTCAACCTTGATCAAGCCGTCTTCTTGTCGAGTCCGTATTTGACTTTGCTACCTTTCGGTATTTCAATCACCTTGAAAAAAAAAGACCGTGTTGCGTCGTGTTATTTTTCAGAAATATAAAATGAGCAAATTGGTCAATATTAAGCTTTTACGTGAAGTGCTCATTTAATTGGTATCAGATCAGAGTTCAAAACCACAAATAATCTTAACGACGACCAGCATAAAAACAAAACTTCAGGCTTAACGGTAAGATAAGAAATTAGCATAAACATGATGGGCGTGTTATAAATATGAGATTAAAAATTAGTTAACTATCCTCCCTTTAAGGTTACAGGTGAAGTGGTAATGTGACACAGTTATTCTATTCAATTATCTATCCATAATTCGCATGTATTAATTATATGGTGAGAAAAAAAGGGGGGAAAGAAGACTCACGACGTTGATGATTTCGGGTGCGCGGGGTCCTGTGGTAATTACGAACATGAAATTACAATCTGCGTACGTACGAAAGAATTTAAATAAAAATATATCGTACGAATTTATTACCGATCTCGAGATGAAATTACGAACATGAAATTACAATCGTGCCAAGGATGCGCGGCGACCGATCTACGGGACAAAGACGAGAGTATCCTCTCGTTCAGGGGCGGGGCCCGCTTGTGGCTTGGAGCAGATCCATTCTCATCGCTCATTTTTTTCTTCCTTTCTTTTTTCTGACGAATCGTCAGCGCAAAAAATCGAATCAAATTGATTTAAAATACGCAGATCTCGCAACATAATGTGGGCGTAGATCTCATCGACGATTTTTCATACGTTCATTCGAAACTATATAAGCACAAATTAAAGAGAAAAGTAGCTGAAAAGTTAAAAGTGAATATATGGATATGTTACATATGTAAAAACGAAGAATATATCCCTTGGAATTTGATGGATGAAGATGGAGATGAATATTAGATGTGAAAATGCAGATTTGATGAGGTTCTTAACGCATATGGCAAAGCTCATATATTTATAGGGAAAAAATGGAGAAAAGTCTTGGTCCAGCCAGATGGGAACGCGGGAGCAAATATAGTTAGTTGGCTTGCACTTTGTTCGATTACGTAGTTAGTTAAGTAAGTCTATTAAGGTTGACAGATTTTAATGTAATTAAGAAAAAAACTTTATATTCCGCGTGGTGATGAAATCGTAATTTCTTGACGGTATCAAAAATTTTCTATATAATATTAGTTAAGCCCTTGTTTGGTTCGGGTGTTTAAGAGTTTTAAACCTGGGTTTTTTATATATTGATATGTTGGGTTCATAGATATATACAAACTATGGGCTTATGTAAAATAGGTTTAACCCACGTAATAAGGTTTAAATAAACACACCTTCGAGGTGGGTTAATGAAAACCCACGAATTAATTTACGTTAATACCCCTCTGTGCAGCTTCAAGAGGATAACCTGCGATTCCAATGGGTTCGTCAAAGAGATAGAGCTTTCAAGTCAGAATCTCACTGATAATTCTCTTTCCCTAACATCTCTCTGCGATCTCAAATCCTTGGAAAAGCTTTCTCTTCTAGGCTCTAACAACATATACGGCCGACGTTAGTGAAGAGCTCAACAACTGCGTAAACCTCAAGTACTTAGATCTCGGCAACAACTTCTTCTCCGGTAATTCTCAACAACTGTGCTCCTTGTCGGCGTCGTCATGTCTTTTCTGGGCTATGAAGTTCTTTGGCTCTCCGTTAGCAAGACTGTTGCGTCGCTTCCTTATTGGGTGGTGAAATTCTCCGATTCTCCTCTTCGTAGTTAATAATTGTGTGTTTGGGGTTTATGACCTTTCCGATTGGGGGTTTACAGATTTCGTGAGCTTTTGTCTGGAAAATTGGGATGTTTGATTTGTACTGTACTGTAGTTTGGTTTGTTATATGAAAGATTCGACATGTAGTAAGTTTGATTTTCACTCTTCTCCTTATACTTGTGAGCATCGGCGGGGCGACGACTGAGTTTCCTTCTATGATTCTCAATATGACAAAAGCTCAACTGGCTTGACTTGAGGGTATAAATGTACTTTTCTCAAATATCCATTTATTAAACCCATATTTTATCCAAACATATACACATCATATAAACCCATCAACCAAACACACATTTTACTAAGAGGTAATTATATGTCAGGCCCAAATTAAGATAGTTTCATTAGTGTTTAGGACCCAATCTTGTTTAAAATAGGATAAGGATCTATTTCAAGTTTGGTCTTAGAGTTAAGGACCAATTTGAGAAAAACGATGAATTTGCCCCTGCCTGTTTGCGGAACAGGATTGCCATCAGCTATTCCAAACACTCGAAAGGTACCACTTTGTTTATTTCTGGTAACACTTCATGAATTACAGGAAAGTGTTATCCAGAAATAAGGAAGCGGTACCAGAAAAGCTGAAGTGGTAACACTTCATGAAATACAGGAAAGTGTTATCAGAAATAAGGAAGTGTTACCAGAAAAGCATGAAATGGTAACACTTCATGAATTACTGGAAAGTGTTATCCAGAAATAAGGAAGTGTTACCAGAAAAGCATGAAGTCGTACCGAAAACCATGAAGTGTACCGAGCAAGCATGTTAATCGCACATGCTTCAAAACTAATTTTATTCTGTTGATACCACTTATTAGCTATATGTTAACACTTCATAAATCTGCATAACACTTCATTGGGTTAACTGCATTCTATTACAAAAAAATAATTACAAGGAAGTGTTACCCGGGAAGCATGAAGTGTTACTCGGAAAGCATGAAGTGTTTACGCAGAAATAATGAAGTGTTACCGCGTATGTTAGCCAGAAACACGGAAGTGTTGTCCGGGAAGCATGAATTGTTACTCGGAAAGCATGGAGTGTTACGCAGAAATAATGAAGTGATACCGCGGAAGTATGAAGTGTTGTCAGAAAGCATGTTAGTGGCATACGCTTAAAAAACTACATTTTATTGTGTTGATACCACTTATTGGATATACAGTAACACACTTTGTGCGTGGTAATACTGCTTATTATGCGACAACGATATACTGCGATTTGATAACACAACAATGGCGCTGGATACCACTTCTCATTAATATTTCATAGGGGTATTTTCGTCAGACAACATTTAAACGAAGTAAAATTCAAAAACAAGTCTTTAAAACTAATTTTCGTCTGACAGGGTCCTCAACCCTAAAAAATACATACCTAGGGCCTGAACCCCAATCGCCCCTTTTATTAATACCCATTACTTTGTTTTATATAAATCCATACTTATTTAAACTCTCCTAAATATAAACCTACGAACCAAACGAGTACTAGGTTGTTAGCTTACACACGAGATCATGGTTTTTAATGGGCGCGGTTAGATTGGTACGAATACGTGCATAAAATATTTGCACAGTCTAAATTCGATTAAAAAAAGAAAAACTATGAAATTTATGAGAGGTTTTTATTTCTGAATAGGAAGCTTAGATTGTAATATTAACAATATATTGATCTCACCTACCAAGATTACAATATTGTCGTGTGGAACGTGCTGTACATCTTGGAATCAACCTAAGGTATTAATTCTGTAAATTGGGAGACAATTTCTGTTGTGTTTTTAAACGAAAATGTCAAGTTGAGCTTTTTGTATTACTCATTTGTTTTATACCAACCCGCATAAATATATCTTGGCATATACTCCTAAGATTATAAATCAAACGATTAAATAAGATAAATGTGTGGTAATAATAACGATAATAACAAACTTAGACCGAAACAACAGCCCAATAATATGGACTGCATCCAAACAAAATATTCTCCATATCTAAAAGCAACCAAATTTGCAGAGTGATCACTTCTGTTAATCCGTTCAGTTGAGCTTGAGAGTTACATCTTCATACAAAGTGAAGAGTTTAGTTATTTACTTCTTTATTTCATGAGAAAATAAATTTAACGAAAAAAAAAATTAAAGAAAGGGTTTCCATTTTTCAGCTTGTTGCACACACATGGCGTACTTTTAGCCTATATTATAATCGAAATAAAATGTCACCATAATTAACTAACGGGAGTTACGATTTACCGCCCCCTTTTTACTAGTCACCGCCCCCTAAAGGGCTGAAAAGACGTTTTTGCCCTTATGATATTTAAATCAATTTAAAAAGAAAAAACTAACTAAATATATAATTCTGGTACGAAATACCGAAAACTACATACACAAATAAATTCGAACGGTCGATCGATAAAAAAATTCGACCGAAATTTCAGTTCGGCCCGTGCAGGCCCGGCCGAAATTTCAGTTCGGCCCGCGCAGGCCCGACCGAAATTCCAGTTCGGCCCGCACCGGCCCGGCCGAAATTCAGTTCGGCCCGCACCGGCCCAGTCGAAATTTCAGTTCGGCCCACCAGACCCGATTAATTTTCACTTTTTGGTTTTTTTTTTATTATTTTTTATGTAATTTATAAAAACTCAACATATATAGTAGTATTTCGGGATTGAACCCATGACCTCTACTTGATAAAGAAATTACTTATCCATTGGACTACATAGCTTTTTATTAACAATTATGACATATATATATAAATATATAACGAAAATAATCTAATTAAATAATCCAATTAAATAATCCAATTAAATAATACAAAATAATCCAATTAAATAATCTAATTAAATAATCCAATTAAATAATCTAATTAAATAATCTAATTAAATAATCGAATTAAATAATACAAAATAATCCAATTAAATAATCTAATTAAAATAATCCAATTAAATAATCTAATTAAATAATCGAATTAAAAATATATATATATACATAGCCGAAGAGAAATTTCGGCCACTATACGAGCCGGCCGAAAATTTTTTCGGCCCGGGCTCCGACCGAAATGTATTTTCGGTCATAACAGTTCCGACCGAAACATAATTTCGGTCGGAACAGTCACGAACGAAACACAATTTTGGTCTGGACCATCAAGGCCGAAATGTTTTTTCGGCCTCTTCAAGGTACGACCGAAATACTGTTTCGGTCCTACCTTGATGTGGCCGAAATTATTTTTCGGTCCGACCCGAAAAGACGAGATTGTTTTTCGGTCGGGACTTTTTTCGCGCGTGATCGAATCAAGTTCGATAATTCACATTCGTACGAACGAATTTTACGTTAATTTGTTTTGTTTTGTTTGAGTCTGATTTGAATGATTGATTGCGATTTGAATGTTTTTTTTGTTTTGTTTGAGTCTGATTTGAATGTTTAATTGCTATATGAAAATTGTTGTCTGGAAAATGACTTTAAATAAAAAATTTAATTCAAAAGGACAATTTTGTCTTTTTTCAGCCCTTTAGGGGCGGTGAATATCAATCCAGTTAACTAAATGAACCAATAGTAGAGCCCCTATTCTTAATAATATTATAAAAATGCAATCTTCCCATAACATTCGCAATTCTCAACTTTTTAAATCTTTCCATTGTTAGGGTTTTCTTCCCCAAAAAAGATGGCCGGCGATTGTTCATCCTCAGCTCCTCCCAAGACGACGTACGTTCTCAGAAGCAACGACGGCGAGACCTTCGAAATAGAAGAATCCGTCGCCGTCCAATCGGTGACGATAAAGAACATGATCGACGACGGCTGCGCAGATTCAGAAATTCCCCTCCCCAACGTCTCGGCGAGCGTCCTGGCAAAGGTGATCGAGTACTGCAGGCGCCACGTGGACTGCGGCGCGTCCGCGGCGGCGGCGCCGGAGGATTTGAAGGCCTTCGACAAAGATTTCGTCAAGGTCGACATTGGATCGCTCTTTGACCTCATCTTGGTGCGTTTCTATTTGGGCCTTCGTCTATTTTCGTCTATTTTCCCAGCTAGGGTTTTTCCCTTTGTTGTGCTCTTTTTCATTACCACTTGCTTACGATTTTCTCGTAATTAAAAACTTAGTATATCATATCAGTCGTCGTTCGTATTTTCCATTGAAAATTATCTGGTAATATTGAATAAGAAAACCTAATGATTATGTCGAACTTGATCTTCTTCCATTGAAAATTATGTTATGCACTACATATGCTCCAATTTTGTGGCGATTTGTGTTATATAACGTTGTATATGTTGGTTTTGACATTATCATATCATAGGCTGCGAATTACTTGAACATTAAGGACCTTCTTGACCTCGGGTGCCAAACTGTTGCTAACACTATAAAGGATAAGTCGGTGGAGGAAGTTCGTAAGATTTTCAACATCAAGAACGACTTTACGCCCGAGGAGGAGGCCGAGATTCGCAAGGAGAACGTCTGGGCATTCGAGAGTAACTGATCATTATCTTGAAGCTGTACTCTTTGGGATGATTATTATTACTATGATTAGTTAATCTTTTGTTTGAGGATGATTATCTGTTATTGGTTACGTGCTAGTCTAGCTAGTAGTAGTAATGGTGCTTGCCCTCGCTAAGCGTGATTGTTTAGTGTCATTTTTTTGTACCAAGGTTTTTTGTCGCACCATATACTTTTAAATGGTTCTCATAAACTGTTACTTCTTGCCCAGCTACATATCATAGTATAGTAGTGTTGTTAAGGGGTAAGCTTAAGTCCCTTTAGTACCGTTTCTTGTGTGTATGTAATAACTGTAAAAGGCTGCCTGCGATTTGTTCGCTTAAAATCTAAACCCCTATCATATGGACCACTGCGCCCTAACACACACGTTACGTATATATGTGATCCAATATGTCACTCTCCTAAGATCAGTTATCATCATACAAACCCACATTAATATATATATACCAAATAAAGAAAATATTGTAATGTAATAATGGCGTCAAATCCAAATATTATCGTCGTCGTAGAAGAGATTAAGGAAAGCAAGATCTCTACAGAGGAGTTAGGAAGAGAAAGTGGGGCAAAGTATGTGTACGAAACACGCAGAAAGGTTGAAAAGCCACAAGTCAAATAGCAAGCTTACATTTTTCACATTATTCAATATGTTTACAAAAGGGGCTTTCTAGACGTCAACGAATGATCTATACGTAAATCCCATTATTTCAAATTTAAGTTAACGCGGAAAAAAGTCGATCCTCGCATTATTCTTCTGTTGAATCTTCTAGTTCATTTTTGTAGGCGAGATATTATAAAGATTTCTCGTTTTTTTCTTCTCCGAAATTGGGCTTACATTTCCAAATCACTTACTAATATGATGATGTGATAACATCGTTCGTTTTACGGATTTATATGCGCCTTTCAACGCTCGCGGAGGAAAATAACCATCGAAAGCGAATTCGCCGGTCGATTCCGCTTAAGTTTCTCAGAGCTCGGTCGCTGCGAAAACGACGTCATTCAGCGTTCACATTCATGGCGCAAAGTCATGTCCATTGATTACTTTCCGAGAATTTTAGTCGAAACAGTACTGATGTATCGCTTAGTATAACCGTTTCACCGACAAATAAAACAAACCCGAAACTCACACGCGCACACATTTATTCGAAACAACCACGCAATTCGTACAAATACGGATCGTTCGCCGATTAAATACGGAGGAAAAGCGCAAACCCTAAAACCAACAACGCCAGAAGTGCGTAAATCAGCGTCTTCGAAGACGAGTCTCCGCCCTTAATATTCTCGGCGGAATAAGAACGGGTTGGGTTCGAGGGCGTGATGTGCACTCTTGTCTTGTGATCCGGGATGGTCGGCCCGTCGATTTCTCCTATGTATAGCTCCTTCATCTTCTTGTGGGCCACACTGCTGTGCCCCACATATTCGAAGTCCGTTGTTGCGTCCTTCGCTAATCGTAGCAAGCAAACATAAAGTGTTATTACACAAAACAGACATATGATGCAGGATACTGTTGAAATAAAATATATAAATTTTAAAGGACGACTTTCAAGCCTAATCTTTTAGACTGAGTGCTGAGTTATAGATTGGGTTTTGAGATGTCCCACGTCGGGTAATTCAAGCTCTTCAAACCACTTAATATATCAAGAGGCTATCATCTCCTCATATCATTAATTGACTTTAGGAAGGACGTCTCAATTTCTAATATTGAGTGATCATTTGATATGATACAAAGCATCTGCAAAAGGAGGTTATGCGTGCACGAATCCTCAAGAGCCTAAGCCAAAATAGATCATAGATTTGAATCCTCAAGGCAACTCAATTGAGAAAACTACACGTATAAGGTTAGATCAGATAAAAATATATAAAATTAAAATTTGATAATCCGCCTTTGAACTTAAAATATTAGAATTTTAATCGCTACGTTAATTTAGTTTTTCGGGGTTTTTACCGGTTGAAGTAAGCATGACTTCGGGGCCTCCGGGATGGTCCGCGATGAACGGAGAAACGTTGTAGACCTGAAAATAGAAAGCGAGTCGTCATGACAAAACTCGAAAAAAAAGGTCTCCTAACTGTTTCTTCCATGTAAGATCCGTACAACCTTGTAGAGATAATAACAACAGTAGAAAGATAGAAAAAAAGACCGTATGAACCTTCCCAGAGATGATAAGCCAGCAATCTTCGTGCTTGTTGTGCTTCGTAACCTCTTCAAAGGTGTAATAAGCTTTTGCTGCCATTTTTATTTTCTGCAATACAATTGAAAGCCGCCGAGGAAGGAGATAACGATAATAATATAGTCCCAAGTCTAATTTCTCAAAGGTGTGTGTGTGTAAGCTTTTTCTTTATTTTGAAAATTATGGTTGTACGTAGTAACTTATTCGGTAATGAATTTACAAGTCTTATTATATACATGTCGTTTCCTTGACTTTTGGTCTTATCATCTCTTTCTCCTTTAAAATAATTTTTATTGCAGCCATTGAACATTGACGAAGAAAATGTTTCCATTCCAACTTTGTTCGTTTTGTTTGACCGATTAATTTAAATCTACGAGCAGCATGCATGCCCACGGGAATTGAATATTATTTGTTTATTTCGTTCAAATAATATTGTCTACAACCAGCTTTTCATTACAAGTTTCGAATGGAGAGTGATTTGAATTTATTACATTATTTGGTAGTGTCTTTTCTTTACATCATGTTAATGTTGAGCTTTCAGCATAGGTGGGTAACATTCTAGCCAACATTTATTGGTCGAGAATGTTCCCTCTCTCTGTTTTATCTTTCATGCCCAAAACTAAATTTATTAATGACGTGGCATTTTTCTAGTATTATGCAGGTTATAGATAAGAGCTGGAATGGATCAAACCGTGTGGAAGAAGCGTGGATAAGCTAGAGCAAAAATAGGAAAGGAGCATGCTAAAAATAGGAGACTTGGAGCTTAAGTGGAGACCGAGCCTTTGGGGCAGACCAAGTCAAGTCTCAACGGACCAAATACTCTTAGTGGACGTTAGTGGACGTTAAGGGAAGTTACCAAGACGTTGGCGAAGTCTTCTACAAGTCAAAGCCGTATATAAGTCGAAAGACTTAACCGTTTGAAGACAGGAGTTTGAAGAACGAACACCGAGCGAAAGTGAGAGCATCTCTGAGCGAGAGTTATTCCTTGAAAGAGTTTTTCTTTTCTAAGTCTAGCTTTTAGAGGTCGTGAGATCTTGTAGGTGTAGAATCCTTTTTGATTCGTTCTGTTTGCTAGATTACGTTAACTAGTGCTGGGCTTTGGGCCGGGCCGGGCCGGTTCCGGGTCGGTTCCGGGCCGGTTCTACCGGTTCCGGCACTGTTCCGGTTCCGGTTCCGGTCCGGTTCCGGAACCATTTTCCAGGGACCGGACCAGAACAATAAGAAGAACCCCCGGGCGAACCGGAACCGGCCCGTATAAATTTTTTTTAATTTTTTTTTTAATTTTTTTTATATGAAAAAATTCTTTAGAAAATATCCAAAAATTTTATTCCAAAAAAAACAAAAAAAAAAGATAAGAAAAGTACAAAAAAATAAAAAAAACTACCTAAAAAATACAAATAAAAACATAAAAGAAAGAAAAATAAATCTAAAACTTACAAGTTACAAAATACAAAAAAGGAAAAAATATTCGAAATAAAAAATACAATTTATTCGACTTGACTATTAATTAAAACTATGTTAGAGGCCTCTTCGTCTTCGTCCGAACTGGAAGAACGGAACTCGTCAATGGCGTTCTCCCGTCGGTTCTTCGATTCGGCCAAATACCAATCCTTCAACAATGTTAACATTGCGAGGGAAGTCGGGTTAAGGCTCGCACGTCTGTCGCCGATAATTCGCCCGGAGGTAGAGAATGCGGACTCGGAGGCGACGCTAGACGCTTGCACGGCTAAAACGTCTCGAGCGACGGCGGAGAGGGTCGGATAAAGAGTCGCGTTCGACTTCCACCAGGCCAAAACGTCGAAGTCTTCGGGAGTCTGGAAGTTGTGGCTCAGGTAGAGCTGGATCTCATTCGTGTTCGACCCCGACGCACGCGTTTTGGTCTTCGTCTTTTGCGCCTTCAATCTTCGTAGTAGTCCCATTGCGCCGCCGCCTCCTTCCGACGAACCGGCTTCGCTCGCTGGTACGGGTTGCTCCACGCTATGTCCCTGCTCAGATGCATAAAAAGAAAAAAGTTCTTGGAGAGAAGCGTGAATTGACGCCTTTTGGTCGTCCACTTTCTTTCCAAGAAACTGAGCATAATATTCGAAAAAATATCAAATGTATCAACACCGCAACTAGGGTCGAGTAAGGCCGACAAACCGTGTACTATTGGGATGGTTTCCCAATACTTCTTGAACTTCTGCTCCATATTTTGGATGAAACCACCCAAGTACGGATTGTTGCGAAACTCCACGAACTTGTAGCACATCCCGAATAGGTTCGGGACGAATAAGGGGGACGTCGGGTAGTGAACTCCGGAAAATTTCTCCGTAGCCTCGGCGAACACTTCAAGTATAGACACGACCAAACCTACAATATCCCAATCAAGTGGTCGTAATTCATACCTGGAGGTGGTGCCGACCGCGGCCTCGTTCCAAAAAGGCGTCAACAAGTCCTTGTAACGCATGAAGGTGCTGAGGAGGTGGTACAACGAGTTCCACCTAGTCGGGACTGGCAACGGAAACTTCTTGTACGGGAGGCCGGCGGCAAGGACGGTTTGCTTCCACGACGTTCCAATGCGGCGTTCCCGAAGTAACTTACCTATTACCTTAAACTTTTCTACAATATCTCCCAAAACTTCGTCAAAAGCACATTGCACACACAAGTTAATAATATGGCAAGCGCACCTAGCATATAATAATTTGCCGTCTAAGGGTAACCTAAGTTGCCTACGAAGGATCCCTATCGCTACGTTGTTCGCGCTAGCATTATCTAAGGTGATAGACATAATCTTATCTTGAATACAATATTTATTAACGACATTCAACACATAGTTCGATATCGTAGTGGCATTATGTTGCGAATCTAGGGGATCTAGGGAAAGAATACGTTTTTGCATGGTCCATGTTTCATCTATCCAATGGGCGGTGACGACTAAATAAGATTGCGACGTAATATTAGTCCAAATATCGGTAGTCAAACTAATCCTACACGTAATGTTGGCTAAATGACTAATTAAGCTAGTTTGATATTCCTGAAAAGTTTCTAACACATATTTCCTAAGGGTTTTACGGGTCACGTTATGGAATCCGGGTTGTATCGTACTCGTAATTCGATAAACCCTTCACTTTCCGCAATGCAAAAGGGTTCTTCACACATAACTACGAATTTAACTAATGCTTTTTTAGAAATTTCCCTAGTAATAACAAAATTCTTACCCGTACTTACGTTTATTTGTTGTTGTCGGGGTTCGGTCCCTACCGGCTCTAGATCGTCCCCGAAGTTATGCGCCCTCTGGAGGTGTTTTTTCATCGAGCCTGTCCCACCTTGATTCGGTCCGGTCTTAATTGTGTAGGGGTTGCGGCACATTTTGCAATAAGCGGTACCTGAAGCGGCATTATTTTTATCCATTTCTAAATCGAAAAAATTCCATACCTTAGACCGCCGACCACGCGGTTGTTGCTTCCTTTTTGTCGTCGCCGTAGAAGCTTGGCTCGGTCCCTCGTCGGTCGCTCTCGTCTGTTGCGGTTCCGGTATATCGGTCTCCTCGTCGGTGTCGCCATTTCCCCGAAATGTGTCGGCGTGACCTAAAACCATAAAAACATCTTCGTCACGAGGGTTAGGATTTCTCGATGAC
Source organism: Craterostigma plantagineum (assembly GCA_027422505.1). Classification (NCBI taxonomy): domain Eukaryota; kingdom Viridiplantae; phylum Streptophyta; class Magnoliopsida; order Lamiales; family Linderniaceae; genus Craterostigma; species Craterostigma plantagineum. The sequence goes on along the minus strand of JAPQWV010000066.1, from coordinate 2,355,321 downwards.
GATGCCATTAGTGTAAAATAATAATTTAATTATTGGTAATAATAAGTGAGTGTGTGTAGGTAGTAGTGTAGTGTAGTAATAATAAAATAATTAATGTTAATAATATTAAATATTAATAGGATGATTTTTTTGAGAGCTTTTTGAGAGAGTTTGGAAGAGATTTGGATGTAATTGTGAGTTAAAATGGTTAAAATGAGGTGGTATTTATAGATTTTTCGTTTGGGGCTAACTGTAATTTACCAGTGTTTAAAAATTAAAAAAAAAATAATATCAGAAGGCCGTTGGCCCAACGGCTATATAGCCGTTGGGCCGGTTCCGGTTCCGGTTCGGAACCGGAACCGGAACCGCGGATCCGGATCCGGGAACCGGAACCGGCGATCCGCGGTTCCGCGGCCCAAAAACCGGCCCAGCCCAAATATAATGGGCCGGGTACCGGTTCTGGAACCGGTTATACCGGTTCCGGGTTTGGGCCGGGCTAACGGGCCGGTTTTGGGCCGGTTCCGGGTCGGCCCGGCCCAAAGCCCACGTCTAACGTTAACTATCTTTTTCGATAGTTTGTAATCCATATTTCTAGTGGATTTCTACGCCGTGAGGCACGCAACAAGTTATTTGACTTGCTGCACAAAATCATCATTTGTGTTCGTTTCGTTTCATCGCTAAGTTCTTACAATTCCACTGTGCGTTCAAAAGAGTGAGAGTGACTGTTAGCCTAAGATCGTGTCCAACATTAGTAGATAACTTAGCGTTTTACATCCATTGTGTACGGGATCCCCTTCAAAGTTGTATCAGAGCCAACGCTTGACGTTACTAAGTGCTTAGCATCCACTACAATGGATATTACCAGTTCAAATAATATCGGCAAAGTCCCTGTTCTTGACGGCACCAACTCGCGTATTGGAAGGTTCGAGATCGTCAGTGCATCAAGTCAATTGATGTGCGAGCATGGGAAGCAGTACTACACGGGTATACTCCACCAAGGACAGAACCTGATGCAGATGGAGAGGTCTTCGACAAGCCGGTCGAACAATGGACGGCAGCCGAGCGAAGCTTAGCAGAGTTCAATGACAAGGCACTCAACACCATCTTCTCTACGGTGGACATCTTTATGTTCACGATCATCCATAATTGTACAACGGTAAAACTGCGTGGGATCTGCTCGAGAGGTACTGTGAAGGTGACACAACTGTGCGAGAAACCAAACTACGCCTCCTCCTAAGTCAATTCGAGAACATCAGAATGAAGGAAGACGAGGACATCACGACGTATTTTGGAAAGCTCTTGACAATCTCTAGCGAGTGTGCCAGCGTAGGAGATCCTTTGTCGAACAAGGTATTAAATTCTAAAGCTATTCGTACACTAATTGAAAAATTTAATGTGAAGGTATCGGCGATCGAGGAATCACACAACCTAGCCACCATGGACTTCAACGTCTTGATGAACATTTTGAAGAATTATGAAACCAATCTCGAAGTCCAAAAGAGGGCCGCAAGTGGTAAGAGTCTCGCACTGGTCACCCAGCCATCCAAGGATCTGATCGAGGTCGACCCCAGTAACGAAGAAGACATGGCCATGGTCGTAAAGAAATTCGTGAAGTATTTCAAGAAGAAGAATGTTGTGCAAAATGTTGGCCCAACATTCAGAAAAGGCCAAAATGCCAAGGCTGAACCATCTTCAGCTCCTCCGTTCCCTAAACGAAAGCCTTTTGGGAGGCTAGACGGAAATCCAAAGAAGAACATCAACTATGAGGCAACCAGATGTTATGAATGCCAAGGTTGGGGCCATTTTGCCAATGAATGTGCAAACACACTTCGCAAGCGTGGTGGTAAGGTTATGTGGATCGACCTGTCAGACGATGAAGATGAAGATGAAGAGGAAGAGCCAAAGCAATCATCTGTAATCATCCAGTCGTTTTCTGACGACGAAGATGATGAAGATCAGCAAATTGGTCTTACAGCGGTAACTGATGTTGAGCCGACATCTGACTCAACATCGGTAAAACATATTATTTTTTATTATGATGATTCAAACTGTCTTGATGGTCTTTTGAGTTGTGATGATACAGAACCTGAAACAGAGGGTTGTGAAGATGCCTTTAAGCTGTTGTCCACGAAATACGAATTAGAAAAGGCAAACAACACACAACTCCGTGCCACGGTGAAATTGTTGGCCGAGGAAAATGAGAAAAACGAAAAGGTCATTGAGGGTTTAATGGATGGCATGAACAAGTTGGAAGCCGCTTTGACGCGAAAGGACAGGGAGATCGACATGCTTCAAAAGCGAGTCAATGAGGCCGACGAAACTTTTGCTAAGTGGAACATGAGTAAATCCAGCCATGAAGAGGTATTGTCTCTTGGTATTTATGACAAACAAGGTCTAGGATATAACCGTCAGTCTGCAAGTGATAGTACGAAACTCCTGTCCCATGTGAAGCCTAAGATTGTTTTTGTTAAAGCTCAATCCGTGAATGACGAAGTTGACATTGTGAATTCTAAGAATAGTCCCAAGCATGTGACCCCAAAAAGTCATGATAAATCATTTATGTGTGAACATTGTAAGAAGCTAGGTCATATAAAGTCATACTGCTGGAATTGAAGAGAGAGATTTCTGCAAAGAAATCTATGTCGGCTGAGATGCTATCCAACATATCGGTCAACATCAATGTTGAAGGGTGTGTCTGGAGAGAGTTCAGCTGGCGCATCTTTGAAATCTAGTAAATAGAATGTGGTTAAATCATCTAAGAAAGCTTGGATTAGGAATCAGGGAATAAATGCATTGTTGTGTATACCTCTTTGCGAGCTAACGTTACAGGTTCATGGTACTTCGATAGCGGGTGTTCCCGACATATGACGGGTACCAAAGAGTATCTCAGTGATTACACGCCTTTAAGGAGTGGATCTGTGACGTTCGGAGGTGGTTCTAAAGGTCGAATTCTTGACAGAGGCAGATTGAATGTGTCTGACTTTCCCAAGCTTAGCAACGTACTTCATGTAGACGGGCTTGTTGCGAATCTGATCAGCATAAGCCAGCTGTGCGACGATGACCTTGAGGTTTAGGTTTAATAAGGAGTGTTGTGAAATTTTTTAACCGAAATTCTGTTCTAGTGATGGCAGGTAAGAGATCTAGTGACAATTGCTATCTAGTTGGCGACAAACCTGGTGTGAAGGACGTGTGCCAACTTTCAAAAGCCGAGGACGATGTTGTGCTTTGGCATTTTAAATTAGGCCACGTCAACTATAGAACATTGGAGCAACTTATCAAACATGATGCAATCAGAGGCATTCCGAAACTTAAGGAGTTTGGTAAGGTTGTTTGTGAGTCGTGTTTGAAGGGTAAGCAAACACATGTTAGTCACAATGTTGACCAACAAGCTGCCCAACATTTTAAAACTGCTCACTGTTTTCAGTTAATTCACATGGATTTGATGGGTCCTATGGAAGTTGATAGCATAGGAGGTAGGAAATATGGTTATGTGCTCGTGGATGATTTTTCTAGATATGCATGGATTTTCTTTCTTAGGGGAAAATCAGAATCGGTTGATTTCTTCAAAAATTTATGTGCTATGATTCGAAACAATTTCAGTGCTTCTATTTTTCGAATTAGGTCTGACCATGGTAGAGAGTTTGAGAATTAGTTCTTTGATGAATTCTGTGATAAGAAAGGCATTGTGCATGAGTATTCATCTCCTAAGACGCCCCAACAAAATGGGGTTGCCGAAAGGAAGAATAGGACGTTACAAGAAATGGCACGTGTTATGTTACTTTCTAAAAATGTGTCTAAGCGTTTTTGGGCTGAAGCTTTGCATACCGCATGTCACATTTCGAATCGTGTGTTCTTTAGGCATGGTACAAAGAAAACTTCGTATGAATTGTTGAATGGTAAGAAGCCTACTGTTAAATACTTTCATGTCTTTGGATGTTTTTGCTACATGCTAAATGATCGTGAATATTTGACCAAGTTTGATTCGAAAAGTGATAATCTTCCCAGGATACTCGTCTAACAGTCGTGCCTATCGTGTTTATAACTTGCGTTTGAAATCTGTTCAAGAATCTGTGAACGTTGTGTTTGATGATGCTACTGATCTTAGCAACTTGCCTCCTCAAGTTGATATTGCAGATGTTATACCAGCGGATAACGAATCAGAGGAGTCTGCTGATGACAATGTTGAGCCAACATTGGACTCAACATCTGAGCCAGAACGGAACGAAGAAGCTGGTCCCAGCGAAGTGCGACGTGATCCGCCAGCTAAGATTCAGAAAGATCATCCCACTGATCTTATAATTGGAGATGTGAACGAAGGAAGGAAGACCAGAGACAAACCACGAAAGGATTACAAGACTATGGTAAGAAACGTATGCATGAACTCGGTATACGCTGAGGTACGATTTAATTGTTTTGTTTCTGAAATAGAACCTAAGAATGTCCTTGAAGCTCTCAAGGATAATTTCTGGATAAATGCGATGCAAGAGGAACTCTTGCAGTTCGAGAAAAACCAAGTATGGACCTTAGTCCCAAGACCGAAAGACATTAATGTCATAGGCACGAAATGGATCTTTAAAAATAAATCTGATGAACTTGGTAGGGTTGTTAGAAACAAAGCACGATTAGTAGCTCAGGGTTATACTCAAGTAGAAGGGATAGACTTTGATGAGACGTTTGCTCCTGTTGCTAGGTTAGAATCGATTAGACTTTTGTTAGCTATAGCATGTTGGCTTAACATCACGCTACATCAAATGGATGTTAAGGGTGGATTTTTGAATGGGTATATTCATAAGGAAATATATGTCGAACAGCCTAAAGGGTTCGAAGATCCCCATTATCCTAACCATGTTTTTAAGCTACAGAAGGCATTATATGGATTGAAGCAAGCGCCTCGAGCTTGGTATGCAAGGTTAGCAACATTCTTACTTGAGTTCGGTTTTTCTCGAGGGGAGGCAGATCGTACTCTTTTTGTTAAAAGGGTTGATAACGCATTTCATCGTAGTATTTAATTGGGATATAATAAGAGCTTAGCAATCAATTTATGTGTTTATTCGTTACATTTACACTCATTTTGTTATTGAAGGAGCTTTGGACGAGTTTCGGGCGAAACGGAGCGAAAACGAGGCAAAACGGAGCAAAAACGACAAAAACAGGCATGTGTCACGGCCGTGACACATAGTGCACTAGGCCGTGAAGTTGGGCAGAGAGTTGGAATGAAGATGGTCACGGCCGTGGCACTTATTGCATCAGGCCGTGACCCATAGGAGCAGCAACATTAGAAAATTCATATCTCTCAATCCAGATCTCGGATTGAGAATCCCTTTGGTCAGAATCAAGATTGGCGAGTCTTTTATCTATCGTTAAAATTTCAGGTCAATTGGACATCGTTTACCCCTCCATCCGAGAGAAATACGAAACTGCCGCAAAGCTATTGAGTGGGTCACGACCGTGACACTACTGCACCAGCCGTGACAGTGTCGAATTTCACTATAAAAAGCCCAAATTTGACCCAAGGGGACAACCGACCAGAGATCAACCCTAATCCCTCTAGAGACGAAAAATAACACATAAGAACACAGAATCGCGTCCCGGAGCGCAAGAGACGGATCATCGACGAAATCACGCCCAATTGAACGAAGAACGAAGAATCATCGACGCTTCCATCGCAGATCATCCGGATATCAAGAATATGAATTCTTAGCCTTTAGTCCTTATTTCTTTCGTTGTTTTCCCGTCTATTATGCGTAGCTAATTCCCCTTTGTGTTTGGGATTAGATGAACGCTAGGATGTTTCGTAGTTAAGAATTATAATTATCGTGACTATGTGTTTTGACTATTATCATTCCATGAATTTGTTTCGTTGCTTTAATATGTCTATGTGTTAAAGTAATTGTATGGAAAAACGTTTAGGGCGACAGCTAAACAACGTTTAGGCCGTTCGTAGAAGATAGGAATCGAGTATAGGGCGAAAGCAAATACTCGATCCTCGCCGTTAGTAATTACTGAATCTTAGATCCCCGCAAGCGTTTAGGGCGACAGCAAACTCGCGAGCGGGTAGGATAATTACTGCAATCTAGTCAAGATCACGTAGGAACGATTTTATTGTCTTAGTCGATAACACCTAGCGGGATTCGAATCCCGAGCACATCTTTATTATCTGAAGCTTCGTATCAGTTTTAAGCGTGTTATTTGAATCTCTAGTTGAGTTAGAAGTAATCTGTTAGGTTAAGTCATAAAACGATCTGCGTATTATGTTTAGGCTAAATATCGAGTTGATAGGTCACTACTAGTACTTGATTTATTCCTTGTGTTCGATACTCGTTTACTCACTTTACTGCACTACAAATGATAGGTCCACTGCCTATCGCACATCGGTGATAGTAATTAGCTATTCATTTTAATTATTACTTGTCGCACTTTTCATTCACACACCACGTGCCGATCAAGGGTCGGATCCGATATTTTAATTGCTCAAGTTTATGTTGACGACATTGTCTTTGGATCAAGCTCACAGTCTATGTTAGATTAGTTTGTGCAGGCAATGTACACTACCTTCGAGATGAGTATGATAGACGAGTTAACCTATTTTTTAGTTTTGCAGATTAAGCAAAGCAGGGGCGGGATCTTTATGTCCCAAGAGCAATACGCAAAAAACACTGTCAAGAAGTTTGGATTGGACACGGCAAAGGTAATGAAAACACCCATGGGGTCGACGCAGAAGGTAAGTAAAGACAATGTTGGGCTGAATGTTGACCCAACATTGTACCGCTCTATGATTGGCAGTTTATTGTACTTATCTGCGAGTAGACCTGACATCATGTATAGTGTTTGCGTATGTGCTAGATATCCTGAACCTAAGGTTTCGCATCTTAATGCGGTTAAGCGAATACTTCGTTATGTGAGTGGATCGTGTAGTCTAGGATTATGGTTCTCCAAAGATACTAACTTAGCTCTTGTAGGCTATAGCGATGCTGACTGGGCAGGTGACGAAGATGATCGCAAGAGTACAAGTGGTGGCTGCTTCTTCTTAGGTAACAACTTAGTTGCATGGTATAGTAAAAAGCAAAATTGTGTGTCTTTATCTACTATTGAATCTGAGTACGTAGCTGCGGGTAGTTGTTGTACCCAATTGATGTGGTTAAATAGCATGTTGTGTGACCTATGGTTTAGAGTGCGAATCTGTCCTCATGTATTGTGATAACCTTAGTGCCATCAACATATCTAGGAACCCCATCCAACATTCTCGTACAAAGCATATAGATATTAGGCATCATTTTCTGAGAGATATGGTCGAAAAAGAGTTAGTCCGCATCGAGCATATAGACACTAAGAATCAGTTAGCAGACATTTTTACGAAAGCATTGGATTCTGAAAGGTTCTCGGACCTGAAGAAATCCATAGGTTTGCTCATATTAGTCTAAATGTTGGTCCAACATTTGGATCAACATAGCATATGTCGAATTTGATAGTTGCAGCTTTAATGTTTGATTTGGTGTTTTTCCTGTGAAATGACTTGATTCTTCTTGATTGGTCCCTAAATGAACACGATCCCTCTTTTATAGGCTCTTGGTAATACGTCCCTAGGTACACGGAATTCGCTGTGACGATGTACTCTTTGCGACTAAAAACCAATCCTTTTAGTAAATTAGCATGCTCATAAACTCTCGGCTAGATATATAGGTATTTGATAATAAGATTCCTTAGGTACACGGCATTCGTGGTGACGATGTATACTATGCGACAAAAAGCCGAACCTTGAGGCTGAGGGTATAAGGGCAATGCATAATTTCGGTTGGATATGTGAGGTGAGAGGGTAGAAATAAAGGGAACTGATTTTGAGAAGGATTAAGCAGAAAAGTCTAGGATTACGGAATTAGAATGTTGAGTCAAATGTTAGGGCAACATGTGTGACTGTCAGTTTGATATTGCTACATTTTGTGCTTTAGTTTTGTTCGTGTCTGTCTTTAGTACTGGTTTTGTTAGTCTTGTGTGTCTAGTTTAGTTATCTCTCAGAATTGCATTAGAAACTCTCGAAGAACAGCTCTTTACACTTGTCTCTATGTGCTCATCGAAGTCGCTCAAACGGTTAGTATTACTTGATTCTACCTTGACTTTTGATTTAGTTATTGTTGGTTGAATCATGATTCGAAGTGCTCTTATTAACTCGCATGACTTGGTCTTCAAACTGCTTTTGAGGTGCTCGCATGATGAATTAGTCTATTTACTATGTTTAGTATCGTGCTTAGTCATGTTTTAGTCACGACTTGGCTCCTAAGTGCTCGCATGCTTTGAAAATCTTTTCTACTTAGCTCCACAATTTAATTAGCGAGGTTGTGAATTTATTTTATTAAGTCAAAATACTTATTTGCCTAACGGTTAGATTATCAGTTCCATTTACTCCACTATCTGCTATTTTCTGTGAGTGGTGTGTTGGGTCTGTAACCGTTGAAGCCTGTTTTATCTGATGATTTGACTGATTGAATTTTTAATTCACGAACCCTTGCTATCACTTCGACTTCATCTCTCCCAAACTTCACTCTGTTCTTCTGGGCTAATTGTGATTTTCGCTTGATTTCTTCTCCCAAATCGCTCGATTTTTTGCTCTCAAAATGTCGAACTCACCCAGTCACGCAGAAACCCACGATGTCAGCCCAACATTGAGCGACACCGTACACGATGCCGTGCCCATTCAGATGGTTCCGTCGCCGTTCTTCAACTTCGCCGATGTACCAATCGGCGCCTCTGTGTCCCAACCACGGTCGGTCCAGGCAAGTCTGGTCGGAGGCGCAATAAATGTCCCGGCGCCACCTTCAAATCCGCCTCCACCACCTGGCTCTTCAAGCCCTGTTCCTGCACCCAAATCAACGAAGAAAACCTCCAAGAAGCCTACGAAGAAGAAGAAGACCGTGCCCAAACCTCAACCACCCACAGCTGCCCCAAAAATGCGCCAGAGCAATCGTCTCAAACAAGCTCGGATTTCAAAGGGCCCCAAATCGACCGCAGACAAGCCAATTACCTTTTTGAGCTCTTCATCTGAGACTGAGTCTGAATCGTCCAAGGATGCGCCGGCTCACACTGCTACTGAAACGCACATTCAGGGGGAGTCTAGTGCGATTCCCTCTTAGGCGCGCAGTCCGGTGGCTGAACCAACCCCAGTCCAGCCTACGTCCTCATCAAGTAAGTCAACTGACGACATCATCGACTTTACTACCTATGATCAGATGGAGACTGCGGCAGTAAGTCCAGGGGGAGGTCAGCCTTCTATGGGTTCAGCCTCGTCAACCTCTGTCAGTGAAGAAGATGAGGATTTTGGCGCAGCTGAAACCCTGGCTGCTTGGAAGAACAAGCTGAAGAAACGATCTGGGAAGAGACCAATGGTCTCTGAGGACAGGCCATCAAAAAGGGCACGTCCATCGGAGTCCTCACCATATGCAGCCAGCAGCCACGCTCAGTCACAAATCCCCAATGCCAGTGACGATGTTGAGGAAGATGTTGACCTAACATCTGAATCAGACTGGGAGTCACCTTTGCCAAGAGGGAAGTTCTATGGTGCTATCAAGTTGTGGCCTTACTTTGCTCAGAGGGTGATCCGTGTTGAGAGGACGGTGGACGTGGGCAATTTTCGCCGATACGGCTTGATGGATTTCATGGAGTCAAGGCGTTTTGACAAAACCATGACAAGGTTTGGGACCTACTGTGATACAGTGGTCCAAGAGGTATATTCTAACCTTAGCCCTAGTCTGAATGATCCTAGTTCGAGGAGATATGGAAAGATTTTCTTAAGGGGAGGTTATATGAGTTTACTGCCGGGGCCATTAATGAGTTTTTGGGCACACCTAACGTAGATATGGATGAGGGGTATGACAATAATGAGGTTGTGTCTTTCTTGACGGATGGTAGAGTTAGGGAGTGGGATGGGGATTTTTCTTGTTCCTTTTTAACCTCACTCTATTCGGTGCTCTTCAAAATTGGTATTTATAACTGATGGCCTACGGCGAATGAGACCCGCATGGCTGAGAGTATGGCTCATATACTCTACGCCCTTGGGAAAAATCTACCCATTAATTTGGGTGAGTTGGTGCTAGACCAATTGGCCAAGGAAACCGAGAAGATTTCGTCGGGGATTCTACCATTTCCCTCACTGATCTACAGAATGCTGTTGCGGGGAGGTTTTGAGCCAACTCGCAGAGATGTGGTGGTGCAGATCAAGGTGCCCTACTCTGTCTCCTACACGCATCTGTCAGGGCCAAACAAGATAGTTGATCTGCCATGGAAAGCACCTTCCACAGATGTTGAGCAGAATGTCGGCTCAACATCCACTGCTCAGTCCAATTTGGAGCTGCAGATTAAGACCTTGGAGGACACTGCAGCTCTTTGACGTCTCAGCTTGCGACCTTGAAGGAGATGCTTTCTTCCCCAAAAGGGGGAGATAAGGCAGAAGAAGTGACAAGGGAAGAAGCCGGGACAAGTGGACAAGGAGCGCAGGTCAATCATACGGAAGGCGCAGATATAGGGGGAGCCGACCAAGGGCAGAACGAGGGTGAAGATCAAAGGGGGGAAGGAGCTGAACCAGCTGGAGAAAAAGATGCTGAGGAGTGAAGCCGCACTGTGTGCATGCGCTTTGTGCTTGTGTGTGCTTGTGCGTGCGGGTGCTTTTGTGTTTTCTAATTACCTGTTTCTATTTTGGACCATGTCGTTTTATTTTTTGCAGATTTTTCAGGACTTATTAGTGGCATGTACTATTGACGTACTACTTTGAATAGTTTTAGTACTATTCTGATTTTCGTCTAACTCTAACCATTGTTAACCTTTGTTTTTGTGGTTGAGTTGATGTTGCCTTCAGGGGAGTTTCATCAGGACTAACTTCTGCTTTGGTTTTGGAAAGAAAGATAAAAAGGGGGAGATTTTTAATGTTGAGCTTTCAGCATAGGCAATGTTGGGGTAACATTCTAGCCAACATTTGTTGCTCGGGAATGTTCCCTCTCTCTGTTTTATCTTTCATGCCCAAAACTAAATTTATTAATGACGTGGCATTTTTCTAGTATTATGCACGTTATAGATAAGAGCTGGAATGGATCAAACCGTGTGGAAGAAACGTGGATAAGCTAGAGCAAAAATAGGAAAGGAGCATGCTAAAAATAGGAGACTTGGAGCTTAAGTGAAGACCGGGCCTCTGGGGCAGACCAAGTCAAGTCTCAACGGACCAAATACTCGTAGTGGACGTTAGTGGACGTTAAGGGAAGTTACCAAGACATTGGCGAAGTCTTTTACAAGTCGAAGCCGTATATAAGTCGAAAGACTTAACCGTTTGAAGACATGACTTTGAAGAACGAACACCGAGCGAAAGTGAGAGCATCTCTGAGCGAGAGTTATTCCTTGAAAGAGTTTTTCTTTTCTAAGTCTAGCTTTTAGAGGTCGTGAGATCTTGTAGGTGTAGAATCCTTTTTGATTCGTTCTGTTTGCTAGATTAGTGTTAACTATCTTTTTCGATAGTTTGCAATCCATATTTCTAGTGGATTTTTACGCCGTGAGGCACGCAGCAAGTTATTTGACTTGCTGCACAAAATCATCATTTGTGTTCGTTTCGTTTCATCGCTAAGTTCTTACAATTCCGCTGTGCGTTCAAAAGAGTGAGAGTGAGTGTTAGCCTAACATCGTGTCCAACATTAGTAGATAACTTAGCATTTTACATCCATTGTGTACGGGATCCCCTTCACATCACAACTGGTATTTTATCTAGAAGGAAAGAATAAGGTTTTGTACTGTATGTTATTAATTCCTCATTTAGGTTTTGAAAGTTGAATTCTTCTGCTTAGGTGAAAACGCTACAGAAAGAAATATCCGTTTATGGATGTGACATGATTAAAAATATGTATTTATGAGTATATAAGACTTGTCATATGGTACTAGCTATGTCGTACCGTGATTTTATTAAGGGTTAATTCCTTATCAGTCCCTCAAAGTTTAAATTCCTCTTAAATACCACTCGAATTATTTCTTCCTTATAAGTACCTATTTGAAAATTTCTTCCTATTCAGTACCTAAAAAGGTCTTTTCAGCGTTAAAAAGACGAAAATACCCATGCCTCACATATTCCATTGAAGTTGATTAAATTATTTCACATGAATTATACCAACAAAACTTGTTATTATTCCAGAAATTTGTAGAAATTATACCAAATGTTCCAACATTATTCTACGTTATTATAATTCGAATTTTATACAATGAAATTGGACATTATATCAACTGATTATGCTATTATACCAGAAATTGATGAGATTATACCATCTATTTTCGTTATTATACCAGTAAATATTGTTATTTTAATTTTATATAGCGAAATTGAATAATATACCAACCAATTTTTGCAATTATACCAGAAATTGTGGAAATTATACCATACATCTTCGTTATTATACCATCTAGCTTCGTTATTATACCAATAAATATAGTTATATTAATTGTATACAACAAAATTGGAGATTAGACCAACTAATTTTGCTATTATACCAGAAACTGAGTAAATTATACCATCTGTTTATTAGGTTCAATTCTGCTGGTATAATAACGATAACAGTTGGTATAATTTCCAATTTAACATTATTTTATTGGTATAATTAGAATAACAGTTGGTATAATAATCAAAACAGTTGGTATGATGTCCAATTTAATATCAGGAAATGGTATTTCCGTCCGTTCATTGTTTAGGGGTATTAAAGACACAACTTTTTGCAGATGAATACTGAACAGGAAGAATTTTTCGTAAGGATACTGAACAGTAAGTTTAATTTACTGACATGGCCTGATAAGAAATTTACCCTTTTATTAAACATGAAATACCAAGTATTATATTTTTAAATTACGAGGTTCATTTTTTATTTATATTGAAAATGGGGGCAGAAATGAGTGGAAGTAACAAAGAGGGAGCGTTTTGTAATTAAACTAGTTTTTTAAACTCTGCTTTTTAAATAACCGAAATGGCTAGGGTTTTGCACCACTATTTGCATAGCCGACGAGCGACCGAAGGATCAAAATTCTCTGCAATTCAATCCTAAGGTAAAGCTTTGAAAACGCTCTATTCTTCCTCGATTGAATCGATAGTCTTTATCTTTAATTTATTTTTAAGTATGATTTTTCTTTGTTTTCCTTTTTTTATTCCTCCGGATTTTTTTGTTGATGATTGGTTGATGTTTTGGGGTTTCGATCAGCAAAGATGAGGCCTGTTTTCTGTGGGAACTTTGAGTACGAGACTCGACAGTCGGATTTGGAGCGACTTTTCTCCAAATACGGACGAGTTGAACGTGTCGATATGAAATCAGGTAAACTGAGCTTTTAAATTTTCTGAAGAAAATTCGGCGCTAGGCTATTATGAATTTGGAATCCTAACCAAGAATACCGTATTTGTCTTGGATCCAGTCGGTGATTTGATGAACTAATTTCTAGTTTTAGCTCCTCTATGGTAATATTTGGATTCGCTGACAGTCGATCATCGCGCATATTCATGTAGTTCTGCTAGTGCTAGACGGAAGTGCTCCCAATTTACTTTCTGCCGCGCACGTCTACATGTGTTGTGTTAGTGTTACTTGGTAGTTGTTACTGCTTCACTTTAAGTATTAGAAAGATCCTTCATTTTATACGATTAACTGGTGTCTGGCCAGTCCCATTGGTTATTGGTCTGTTATTGTTTGCTTTGTTACAATATTTTCATTCTGTGATGATGCATAATCTCTTGTGATCTTTTGACTTGGGATGTTCTTACCTTGAATAATGAATGTGGTGCTGCATTCTATTATTTAGTTTAGACCTTTTATTCACTAAACTGGATCACATGTAAAAATCAGTTTTTTGGCATTTCCGAGGGCCATATGTCTTGGATATATGGTGTTCATTGAATGGAAAGAAATCATTACTAGAAAGGAAAAGGGAATGATGAAGAGAACCGTAAATCGGTATAATTAGACCTTGGTATAAAGTTTTTGTTTTGACGCAGGAACATTTGCTAAGGGAAAGAATCTTGACATCTCCTCTCCATATAAAAATTAGTGCAAAGCCATCATCATACGTGGTTACCTCCTCTCACACAGAGATAGATTGTTTACATCTCAACCACCTAATCTTCTACTCTACCTTTTCTCGATGCATAGAGTTCCCTCACCAGAATGGAAATGGTGGGGAATGAAATGTCATGCCATGCTCCTCAATTCTGATATGGGACCATTGTTTCAGTTCACCATGCAATGCCTTCCAACTTCCATCTTTTATGTTAAGGAGGTCTATCAGTATCATCATCATGCCATGCCTTCCATTTACCGATCTCGTGCTGTGTATTGGTGAATCATGAACATGTTGAAACATGCTTTGCAATGTCTACCACCCCATCTGTCACTACGATTGTTTCTGCGATCTTCACTATCTATCTTACTTTGCATCATCCTGAAAGGCTGTAACATCCTTACTTACATCAGAACCTACTTTCATCAGAATCTCTTACCTTGCAGGTTTTTGTACTTTATTTAACTTTATGCAGGGATATTACATCCTTTGAAAGTGAACCTGTTCACTGCAATAATATATGTCAACTTTGATATTGATTATCTGTTCTTACGTGACTTTCTTTCTTCCTCAGGGTTTGCTTTTGTTTACTTTGAGGATGAACGTGATGCCAAAGATGCAATCCATGCTATCGACAATTTGCCCTTTGGCCGTGATAGGCGTAGGCTGTCAGTTGAATGGGCCAAGGTATCTAGCAATTTTTTTCTTTGAACCTTCAAGTCTAACGGCCACGTCTCATTTAATAGATATTATGTTTAGATATATAAAATATATGTATTTTTTCATTCGCTATGACTTCCGCCATTTTCCGCCACGCCATCCGCCATAGATATATGGCAGTTTTCCGGCCTTCCGCCATAACCCGCCATCCGCCATTGATAACACTGGTTTTTATGTATGCCTCAGAACTATTGTTGTTGGCACAGCTCTGTGCTGTTCATCCAGTGGCAAGTGAGCATTTATTTGTAACTTATCATATTGCTCGTTTTCAATCTCATCAGGGTGAACGTGGAAGGCATGGCGATGGAAGGGGACCGAACCAGAGGCCCTCTAAGACCCTTTTCGTGATAAACTTTGACCCAGTACGAACCAGAGTCCGCGACATAGAAAGGCACTTTGAGCCTTATGGGAAGGTTCTGAACGTACGAATTCGTAGGAACTTTGCCTTCGTTCAATTCGAAACGCAGGAAGATGCTACTAAGGCATTGGAGTCCACCCATATGAGGTGTGAATCTCCTTGTACACTGCTGACTTAATAGAAGTAAGAGCGCACATATAATTACTGTTGTGTAAATTTGCAGTAAGGTTCTAGACAGGGTTGTCTCGGTGGAGTACGCTCTAAGAGATGACGATGAGAAGGGTGGAATGCGCGACAGCCCAAGAGTGGACTACGAAAGGCGTGGAGGAGATAGTCCTTACCGTAGGTCTCCCAGTCCAAGATACCGAAGGAGCCGCCCTAGTCCAGATTACGGGCGGGCCCGCAGCCCGGTTTACGATAGGTATGATGGCCCGTCGTATGACAGGTCGCGGAGCCCAGATTATGGGAGGTATCGGAGATAGATATTCCAAGGTAATTAAGTTTAAACAAAATGTCGTGTTTCATAGAGGACTCCTTGATGGATATTTCTTCGTATGTATGTAAAATGTAGGTTGGAAGTCGACAATTTTCGGGAGGAGTTGGATGAATCAGTCTTGTTCTAATTCTAGTTTGTAAAAAAGGTGCTGCTAGTAAGCTCGTTTGCCTTTGTCGTTATTTCTGTATTTTGGGTTATGAAGGTCCCCTTTCTTATGGCTCTTGTCGGTCGTTTTGGAACTATAATGAAGTATGTGTTTTTCTTTGACAATATTGAAATTGAGTTTAGTATCTCTTCTGTGGATTTGCAGTTTGCACCGAGTGTTTTTTCCTATTACAATTGTTTTTCTTTCATTGGTACCACTCGAAAATCGAAATTCCTTCGGAAAGAGCATCGAATCTAGTCGATCGTTGTGCATTTATCATCTTATTACCTAATTCAGCTTGACAAACCTGCCCCGCACCAAAAAAAAAGAAACTGATCATAAATCTCGCTCCGTATTCCCTATTTCCATTTCAAAATCGACTTCGTTCTTCATCTCCATCGTAATAAAATCCAAAGCCAAGAAAATCTCGTCCCTCCGAGGATGGGATTTATCCTCGACCATAAACTTATGGATCTTACCTCCTTCCTCGACGAAGCTATGCCCAGCCGCCTTTACAACGTTCGAGCCCTTCATCAACTTCCTCAGCTTCGTTACCCCATCCCATCTCCTCGCCTTCGCATATATGTTGGAAAGAATAACGTAGTTTCCAGGATTCCAAGGTTCCAACTCGAACAGCGCATCGCAAGCTTTCTCGGCCATCTCAACGTTTCCATGGAAGCTGCAAGCCCCTAACAAAGTCCCCCACACTACAGAGTCGGGCTCCATGGGCATGGATTTTATGAGGGTATTATAAGCTTCTACAAGCAGCCCGGCCCGGCCTAGAAGGTCGACGATGCACCCATAGTGCTCGAGCTTTGGCGAGATTGAGAAGCTTTCTTCCATGGAGTTCAACAGTTCTCTGCCCTTTTGAACCATTCCTGCGTGAGTACACGCGAGCATTGCGCCCACTAGCGTGACATCGTCGGGGGACATTCCTCTGCTCTGTAATTGAACAAGGAATGTACTGGTGTTATTACATACACCTTTTTGCAGCGTAAGGAGTGGTGCTGTAATTTGACGAGTTTCAAACTGAAGCTACTCACGAGGAACTGATCAAACAGATCGAGGGCATCAGCGCATCTTCCATGGATAGCCAAGCTCATGATCATGGTATTCCAAGAACAAAGATTTCTCCTTTCGCCGATCTCTTCGAACAGTTGCATCGCCTCTTCAACGGCGCCGCACCTGGCGTATAATTCGAGAACTGCATTGCGCACGAATGGGTTGGTGAAATAACCGTTTGCTCGAGCATAGGCTTCGATCCTCCGTCCAGCCTCTAAAGCTCCGAGGTTTGCGCAGGCGGGAAGAACGCTGGCGACGGTGACTTCGTTGGGCCTCACTTTTTTTTCTTTCTCCATTTGCAGGTACATCTCTAGGGCCTCCTTATATCGCCCGTTCTGCGAAAACCCTGATATAATAGCAGTCCAAGAGATTACGTTTTTCGCAGGCATATCGAAGAACAACCTCAACCCTTCGTCCAAAGATCCTATTTTGGCGTACCCTACGATCAAAGAGTTCCACGTGGGCAAATCCTTTTCTTCCATCTCGTCGAACTGCTTTTTCGCGGATCCTATAAAACCCATCTTTGCGTACATGTCTACCAATGCAGTGGAGGCATAGGCATCTTTGCCCGACCCGAGTCTGACGAAATGACAATGGAGCATCTGCCCTTGCAGAGGATTAGAGAGGCTGGCACATGCCGAAAAGAGGAAAGTGAATGTGTGTTCATTGGGGTGCAATTGGTTGCCCAGAATCTGTGAGTAAAGGTACAGGCATTGGGACTGCGGGCCAAGGGAAGAATAGGCTTGGATGAGCTTGTTGTAGAGGAAGAGGGTTGGTTTAGGAGTATTGTCGAGCACCTTGCGCGCGTAGCATATGTTTGGGATTTCGACGAGCTTTGTGATCAAGTATTTGGTGAAGTCCGTGCCATGTCGCAGCGTGTGGCCGTGGATTTGCTTCAGGTGGTTCATGCGGCACCAGAGTCGCCGTCTCCGTTTTGAATTCTCCGGCGCCGAATCGTTGAATCGTCGACGAGGGATAATTTCGATGATTACTATTACTTTTTTTTAATTTTTAAGGTGGTGAAAATGTGAGAATTGAGATGAGACTTAACTCTTTTTACACTTCACCAAAGGAAAATGTGAGAATTGAGATGCTCCGGCGACCGACACGTGTCCGAACTGTACGACTGGCAGTTGAAGCGGGAGAAGCGCTTAGGCCGCATTGCGCCGTCCACGGTGACCCTCGCCATGCCTAACCCTAAGGGGCAGCGCATCGACTCAGCCGCGGAGAGAATTACGTAAATACTATTATTTTGATAATCTAATTACAAAACTAGTTGAATTTCTAAAACTATTACAAGAATAATAAACTTTTTAATTTTAACTATGTTCCTTTCATTTTTCACCACAAAACTTTTCAAATTTTCAATTTTTTCACAGTTATTAGTTTAACTTAGTAACATAATTACTTATAGTTATATAATTCACCACAATTCATTTTCTAACGACAACAAATTTAACCTTTATAGAATAAATTCCGATGTGATTAAAAGATACAACTTTCACCTAAACTGTAATAATTATTATATTTCTTTAATATTTGAAAAGTAGTATTAACGCATAAATAAATTAAAAATAAAAAATCATATTCCACAAAATATTCAAATAATCGTAATCTAATAAAATTAATTTTGTGGAAAGATTTGACAACCATCAACATTACTCTTGAATGTTTGTTGTGAGTCTTTCGATCTATTTTATCTAAATATCATCATGTTCAATTACGTCCAATTTTTGTCTTTTACATAAGAAAGGATTGTGTACCAAATGAAAAAGAGGCTTCCAACATGATCCCTTTAATGAAAATTCAAACTGGTAAGAATACATTGTCTCCATTATTTCAATTTAACATCTGATTAACTTGAGGGGTTGTATGGTTTACCATGAACAAAAACACTTGTTGTCCAAGTAACTGTGAGATTATTCAACTAGTTTTGTAATTTAATTCTCGAAATAACACTATTTACGTTTCAAGATGTGGAGATTTGCGATGTAGTTAAACTTGACATTAATGTACTTTTTTTTTATGCAGAAGGAGAGAAAGGGGAAAATGAGACCAAAAGAAAAATAAAAAATAGGTTTGGATTTTTTTTCTTGAACTAGAATATGCTGTAGTTAAACCTGACATTAATGTACTTTTTTTTATTTACTTTCTAAAAATCTACAACTAATCACTGATAATTCCACCATTTATTTATACAATTTAGCTAAAATACTTAATTCATTTTTGTTTTTTTATGTGTTTCCTAAAAATCTACAACTGACCCGTAATAATTCTCACCATTTTGATATACTATTTATTAAGGATAAAGTTTTAGTATGATCAAATAGTTTGTCACTTAAGCTTTTATTACAAAAAAAAAAAGTTAAAATTTTTGAAAGGAAACCAACCACAATTTAATTGCTAGTATTATTTTGCAAACTCAAATGCGTATGTTATATAAATATATCATTTCAATTTTGTTTGGAATATTTGATAGAATTAAAATTTAAATGCAATTATCTATATTTATAAAATATAAAAGTTTTTTTTATAAAAGTCCTTAATTCAATTAAGAAAAGGATAAAATGACAGATAATAACTAACATACACAATTTTGAGTTTATAGCAAAAGATAATACGTGGTTATTCAATTACGAATCACTTGCAAGCTTATGGTAGGGATTAGATTAGTGCATGACCCGAGAGATATCACCGACATCTTAACCCATACAATTAGTGATTTGAGTGAATCTTTGTGAGGTGCGGATCTTGATAGGTATTTCTAAGGAAATCGTGTAGTTAGTCGTTGATTTCAAATATGCTTTCCGACTTTGCTTGCATTATTTCCTACGTGATTTCGTTATCGATTGATACGTTGCATGATTTTATCCTGTTATATGCCAATATTATTTATTTGCTTGAGGACAAGCAAATGCTTAAGTATGAGGAGATTTGATAAATATAGTTTTATACGTTTATAGTTATGATTATATTTGAGCTTTGGGGAGGGGGGGTCTTCAAGTAATTATGGCAAGAATTGGGGAAAATTATGCAATTTGGCAGGTTTTTCAAGACATCAACGAGACATCCTTGAAACAAGGAGTTAGGCAAGAAGAAAATAAAGGAGGAAAACGAGCAAGATGTTTTCAGGTTACGATTCTTTCACACGCACGTAGAAATCAAATACACTATTGCTTGCTCATATTTAAAGGAGGAGAGCGAATGAGAAGGAGGCCGACCATCGACCTCTCACACCTCTCAAAGACCCACGTAACCTTCTGCTCCTCAACGACATCAAGCACCCACAACACGAAGCTCCTTTGAACGATCGAAACCCTCACAGGCTGAAAGTCCATCAAAAGCGGGCAGCTCTTCCAAGAAGCAAGCACCTCACACAGCTGTTCTCCTCCCAAGCACATAGACAGCAACAAGGAGCTGAAGCTGGGCTGCCCCTTCCAAGCTCGCTCACAAGGTGTTCGATCAATTCCCTCAACGAAGAATAAGGATCTGCTCGGCCAATTTCAGGGAAGATACGATGTTTTCTCTGTGTTATATTCATTCTTTGTTGTGTTTAATTCATCCTATGAGTAGCTAAATCCCGTAGTATTTGAGATTTAATGAACCCTAGCGAATTCGAACCTATATTTTGAAATATTGATGTTTTGCTATTATAATGACTCGTTTATGAATTATATTATTATTTTGATTATGTCTATGTGATCAAGATAGTTTTTGGGTAATCGCAAGCTACGCTCGAGAGAGGGGCTAACGATTAAACCACTCGTAAACGAGCAGAATAAATTCATCGCTAGAGATAGGTTGAGCTACCCCGTCGAATTAGAGTCAAATCTAATAGAGAGATTTATCGTATTCTAATGCGGTCTTCGGTTAAGTAGTTAGGGAAGCTTGCCCGACTCCTTAATTCGTAGATTAGTTGTTTACGCTTATTTTATAGTAAGGCGCAGTTTCGTCAGCTATAGAGACTCGTATGCATGTTATAGAAATCTCTAGGGTCTAATAATAGTAATGTTCATGTATAATAGATATTCGCTTCGGTCGAGCTAGGGGGATTCGAAGTCTCAAATACTTTGCTTTTATAAAGTCGTTCCAACCCGTTATAGCTATTTTATCAAATTTATATTTTTTTGTTATCTTTTATTTAGTCTATCGTTATTGATATTTTTATCAAACCAAAAAAATATTTACTAGAATATTTAAACGACGGTTTTCTGAAGTACATAGTTCCTTTGGGTTGGATACTCGAATACTTGCCATTTCTATGCTATTTTCGATAGGTACACTTACCTGTTAAGCGTAGGATAGCTGTCGATATTCGTTTTATTTTATTACTCGATCCGCTCGATTAAGTTTTTGGCGCCGTTGCCGGGGAACTATTGATATTTGGAAAACTTTAGTTTATTATTCTAGCTCTATTATATTATTATTATTATTATTATTTCTTGTTTTTATTAATACTATTATTATTATTGTTATTTTATTGTTATTTTTACTTATTATTTCTCCGCTATTTTTCGTTATTTAATTAATATTATTGCTGTTATTTTTTTTAGTTAAATCATATTATTTTTATTTTATTTTATTTTATATATATTTTGCTTAATCGGATTTTTTTTGTCTAGGTATCTTAATTAATAGTTTTATTATTATTATTTCTTAAACTAGCTATTTTATTGTTATCACATCATTTATTTAAAAAAATTTATAGTGATTATTATTTTCTTTATTATTTTTGTCTTTAATATTATTAG
Source organism: Craterostigma plantagineum (assembly GCA_027422505.1). Taxonomy (NCBI): domain Eukaryota; kingdom Viridiplantae; phylum Streptophyta; class Magnoliopsida; order Lamiales; family Linderniaceae; genus Craterostigma; species Craterostigma plantagineum. The sequence continues at coordinate 2,333,758 of JAPQWV010000066.1, read as the reverse complement.
CATCGCTGCCTTTACTTTTATTTTTATTATTTCTTCTTAGCAATAATATTTTATTTTATTGGTTTTTATCTCTAAATCTATTATAGTTGTTATTTCTATTTCGTTTGTCTAGGTACGTGAAGGTTCGGAGAAACCATTCGCTACCATTAGTTGAAGGAGACCCGGAGATCGAAAGAACGTTCCGACACAACCTACGAGAAAACGCAAGGCAAGTCGAAATGACGGAGCAGATTCGCGACGAGATGCCATTAGCAACGAGAGAACCTCCAATGAGAGAGCTGTGGAGAAACAACGCCATAAGGAGGGTTGGATCAGCGATAGTGCTTCCTCAAGTCCCGAACAACTTTGAGTTGAAACATCATTGGCTTCAGATGCTTAAGACGACAGCTCAATACGACGGACTACCCGAGGAAGATGCTTATCGCCACATCCGAGACTTCCTATCCGTTACCGACGCAATACGAGTACAAGGCATAAGCACCGAAGCGATTCGACTCTACTTATTTCCATTCTCTCTACGAGGCAACGCGAAAGAGTGGTTTAACTTACTTCCCGAGAGACTTGGGACCAGATGCATGCGACCTTCATCAACTATTTCTTTCCACCTTCCAAGGCACTCAAGTTAAAAATGGACCTCACTGCATTCAAGCAAAAGGAGGGCGAAAATCTATACGATGTTTGGACCAGATTCAAGGCGCTCTTGAACCATTTTCCTCAACACGGGATGACGAAGAGCGAGCAAATTCAGCGATTCCATGAGTCATTGAACGATCATACCGTACAATTACTAGACAGAGCATGCAATGGAGGGCTATGTAATCTTAGCGCAACGGAAGGTTGGAACTTAATTGAAGATTATAGCGCGAACAGTTTCCGATGAGGGAGCTCGACCAGTAGAGGCAAACCACCGGGAATGTACGACGCCGCTAAAAATACCGCAATCAACGCCAAGTTCGACGCCCTCCAACAACAAATGCAGACTTTGATGAATGCACTCTTGCCTATGAAACCGGCCGTTAATGCTGTCCAATTACAACCCACACCGAGGACTCCCACAACTATTGCGCCTTCTCATTCATATCCGGCGTATATTCCACCATGCACTATATGCGGGGGGAGCCACGACGCAAATCACTGCCCAGCCACTATTCCAACAGAGCAAGTCGATTACATGGGAAACTACCAAGTCGATTTAGGTGCTAGTATAAATCTGATGCCTTATTCTATGTTCAAAAGACTAGGTTTAGGTGAGCCCAAACCCACTAGAATGAGTATACAGTTAGCCGATAGATCTATCAAGTATCCTAGGGGTATCATCGAGGATGTACTCGTAAAAGTTGATAAATTTATAATCCCCGCTGATTTTGTTATTCTTGACATGGAGGAGGATGAGAATATTCCTTATATTAGGGAGACCATTTCTCGCTAACGGAGGAACGATGGTCGATGTTCGTAATGGAACATTGACGTTGACTATAGATAGCGAGAAAGTGACCTTTGATATGACAGAGTCAATGAGTAACACCGAAGAGCTCGATGATAAATGCTATTACATGGATATTATTAATTGGGATAACTTCTTGACTTTGCAGGGACTCTCACAAGCCGACTCACTCTCTTTAATGCAAGAATTTGAAGAGCCCGAGGTTGCCTTAACGATGGACGTTCACATAAATAAAGACAACAACATCAAAGACGAGCAACCCGTCAAGGTAAAGACGAGTAACGAAGAAGAAAGGGAGAAAAGCTCAATCGAGGAACCACAAACGCTCGAACTCAAGCAACTACCCGATCACTTGGAGTATGCATTCTTAGGAGAACCCGTCATCGTGGCCGCAGATCTAGAAGAGGAGCAAAAAAGCATGCTCTTGGACGTACTAAAAGAACACAAAAAGGCGCTTGCATGGAAGATCCCAGACATTCGAGGAATTAGCCCAAGCTTTTGCATGCATAAGATCCTCATGAAGGATGAGTACAAACCGGTGGTGCAGCCCCAAAGGCTATTGAATCCTAACATGAAAGAAGTCGTGAAGGCCGAGGTGATTAAGTTGCTCGATGCGGGTGTTATATATCCGATCTCGGATAGCAAGTGGGTGAGCCCAGTTCAAGTGGTACCGAGGAAGGGAGGAATAACCGTAGTGCCCAATGAGAAGAATGAGTTAATTCCGACGAGAACCGTCACGGGGTGGCGCGTTTGCATCGACTATCGAAAGTTAAACGATGCGACGCGAAAGGATCATTTCCCTTTACCCTTCATTGATCAAATGCTTGAACGCTTATCGGGTCATGGTTTTTATTGTTTTCTTGATGGTCTTTCAGGATATTTGCAGATTCCTATTGTGCCCGAGGATCAAGAGAAGACTACCTTTACATGCCCATTCGGGACATTCGCATACCGACGAATGCCTTATCGAGCGTTTACCCCCACCCTCGTCAGTAAAAGCAATTAGAAGTTTCCTAGGACATGCGGGTTTTATCGTAGATTTATTAAGGACTTCTCTAAAATTGCTAGACCTTTAACCCGATTACTTGAGAAAGACATGCCATATGAGTTTACATCCGAGTGCATGCATGCATTTTCGATACTTAAGGATAAGCTTATTAATGCTCCTATCATGGTAGCTCCTGATTGGGGTCTACCTTTTGAACTCATGTGCGATGCTAGTGATTTTGCAGTAGGGGCAGTTTTGAAGCAGCGGCGGGACAAGCACTTTCAGCCGATATACTACGCAAGCAAGACTTTGAACGAGGCACAAGCGAATTACACTACCACTGAAAAAGAATTGCTTGCGGTTGTGTTCGCGCTAGACAAGTTTCGCACCTACCTCATCCTTTCCAAGGTCATTGTCTACACGGACCACTCGACCCTCAAGCACCTCCTCGTCAAACCCGATGCAAAGCCAAGACTAATCCGATGGATCTTACTACTCCAAGAATTTGACGTGGAAATTCGAGACCAAAAGGGGATTGAAAATTTTGCAGCCGATCACTTATCAAGATTGGAGGACTCACATTACGAAAAGAAAGACGAGGATAACATCAAGGACCACTTCCCTAACGAGCATATTTTTGCTTTACGTGAGGTAAACGATGATATTCCTTGGTATGCTGATATTGCTAACTATCTCGTGGCAAGGATTATACCAAAGGAATACTCAAGCCAACAGAAGAAGAAATTCTTCTCGGACTTGAAGTATTACTTTTGGGATGATCCATACTTGTTTAGGACTTGCGCCGATAAGATGGTCAGGCGATGCGTGTCATTTCCCGAGACAATCAAGATCTTAGACCATTGCCATACCGGGCCGACCGGAGGCCACTATGGGGGGAATCGAACAACCCATACGGTACTCGAATGTGGTTTCTATTGGCCTTCAGTCTCCAAGGACGCTCAAAGGTATGTCGACATGTGCGATAGGTGCCAACGGACAGGTAATATCTCTAAGCGCAATGAAATGCCGCAGATTCTAGTGTGCGAGGTATTTGATGTTTGGGGCATTGATTTCATGGGACCTTTCCCTACTTCGTTTACTAATCGATATATCCTAGTTGCGGTTGATTACGTATCCAAATGGGCAGAGGCGCAAGCGCTGCCCACTAATGATGCTAGGGTTGTCGTTAAATTCTTAAAAGCTTTATTTTCACGATTTGGTTCGCCTCGTTGCATTATTAGCGATAAAGGTACTCACTTTTGTAACACTCAGTTTTCTAGGACACTCGAGAAATACGGCGTTAAGCATAGTGTCACCACTCCGTACCACCCTCAAGCAAGCGGCCAAGTGGAAGTCGCGAATCGGGAACTGAAGCGAATTTTAGAGAAAACCGTTGAGCACCACCGAAGGGATTGGTCGAACAAGCTGAACGATGCACTGTGGGCCTATAGGACAGCCTATAAGACGCCTATAGGATCCACACCTTTTCGCCTCGTTTATGGAAAATCTTGTCATTACCCGTCGAGCTCGAACATAAGGCATATTGGGCTCTAAAGAAATTAAATTTTGATTTGAATCTCGCAGGAGAAAAGAGGAACTTGCAGATCAACGAACTCGACGACTGGCGCCAAATGGCTTACGAGAATACCCGCCTCTACAAGGAGCGTACAAAACAATATCATGATCAAAAAATCATAAAGCGGGAATTCCAAGAGGGCGACTTAGTCTTGCTATACAACTCTCGACTACGCCTATTTCCAGGCAAGTTGAAGTCACGATGGTCTGGTCCCTTCAAGGTAACTCGAGTATTTCCATACGGCACAGTCGAGATCACTCACCCAGAACGAGGAACTTTCAAGGTGAACGGACAGCGTCTCAAGCACTACTATGGCGGTGACATCGAGGCACTCGGAAAGGAAATGATTCACCTCCTCAACACCACCCAGATCTGAATCCGAACAATGTCTAGCTAAAAGACATTAAAGAAAGCGCTACTTGGGAGGCACCCCAAGCGTATCCTATGTTTTTCCTTTATTTTCTTATGCGCATTTGAAGTTTTTTTTTTTATTTTGTTTTAGGTGATCGCAGGGGGATTCAAAATCTCAAGTGTGGGGAGGAGCCGTACAAAGCATGCACATCGACTTATTCAGGGAAGTTCGCTTATTTAATTTTTTTCCCTCTCTTAGTGTTATAATAATTGTTACGTTGAGGACAACGTAGATCTTAAGTGTGGGGAGGGAATTTCAGTGAAATTTCGGCAAACATGTTATATATGTGCATGATTTGATTTTTGGTTTAAGTTTTTTTTTTTTCTCTGAAAATTGGCATGAAATTTTATTTTCGGAAATCATGTTTCATATCGATCAAAGGATGTTTTCATGTTAGAAATTGTGCGAGTAATTAGGATACATATGCGTAGTCTACTTCTTTCTTACATGATGAACTTGGTGCTACTTGAGAGATTCGTGCACATAATCCTTTTCCTGTGAGAGTTTTGAGCCTACGAGCTTTTTGCTCATTTCTTTGGTTATATGAATCATGCTTAATTTATTTCTCTTCAGAACTTGCTTGTATATTATGTTTTGAAACTACTTAACGTGAGATTGCGTGAAAACGGGGAAGTCTTTATTAATCAAAGTTTCCAACCATGACTGGCCAGCGTAGTCCACTTTGAGCCTGGGCCTTTTATTCGTGATACCCGGAATTATAAGCCGCTGACCTAAAGAAGCCTCCAGAGATCATGTTACCTGAATTAATGTGGAAATGAAGGTTGAAAGCCAAAGTCGAAAGGCGCATCCCGAACGAAGCCTTTAGTTTAAAAAAAAGTTAAGAACTCCTCCACTGATAATCTCTCACTCGCAAAGAGGCCGAGAGAAGGGGAGTTTAACGCCGTCGAAAAAAAAAGAGCACTAAGAACCCTTGCTCTGATAATCTCTCACTCTCAACGCACACTACATATTTTCTATATCGAGAGTTGAGAGAAGAAGGGCTTAGTCAAGAACGGCGGAGACACAAAAAAAAGACGGATCTTGGCGCGTTCGAGATGATGGCATGATTCCGACACATTTACAGCTCATACCCTTTTACGCTTATTCCTATCATTTCTTACCTATCTTAGCCATATTATAACCCGACAAAACCTTCCGATTCACGCTTGAACAGTGAAAGTGGTAGATTTACGAATCACTTGCAAGCTTATGGTAGGGATTAAATTAGTGCATGACCCGAGAGGTATCACCGACATCTTAACCCATACAATTAGTGATTGAGTGAATCTTTGTGAGGTGCGGATCTTGATTTCTAAGGAAATCGTGTAGTTAGTCGTTGATTTCAAATATGCTTTCCGACTTTGCTTGCATTATTTCCTACGTGATTATTTCCTACGTGATTTCGTTCTCGATTGATACGTTGCATGATTTTATCCTTTTATATGCCAATATTATTTCTTTGCTTGAGGACAAGCAAATGCTTAAGTGTGAGGAGATTTGATAAATATAATTTTATACGTTGATAGTTATGATTATATTTGAGCTTTGGGGGTGGGTTCTTCAAGTAATTATGGCAAGAATTGGGGAAAATTATGCAATTTGGCAGGTTTTTCAAGACATCAACGAGACATCCTTGAAACAAGGAGTTAGGCAAGAAGAAAATAGAGGAAAACAAGCAAGATGTTTTCAGGCGACGATTCTTTCACACGCAGGTAGAAATCAAATACACTATTGCTTGCTCATATTTAAAAAAGGAGAGCGAATGAGAAGGAGGCCGACCATCGACCTCTCACACCTCTCAAAGGCCCACGTAACCTTCTGCTCCTCAACGACATCAAGCACCCACAACACGAAGCTCCTTTGAACGATCGAAACCCTCACAGGCTGAAAGTCCATCACAAGCGGGCAGCTCTTCCAAGAAGCAAGCACCTCACACAGCGTTCTCCTCCCAAGCACATACACAGCAACAAGGAGCTGAAGCTGGGCTGCCCCTTCCAAGCTCGCTCACAAGGTGTTCGATCAATTCCCTCAACGAAGAATAATGATCTGCTCGGCCAATTTCAGGGAAGATACGATGTTTTCTCTGTATTAGATTCGTTCTTTGTTGTGTTTAATTCATCCTATGAGTAGCTAAATCCCGTAGTATTGTGACTCGTTTATGAATTATATTATTATTTTGATTATGTCTATGTGATCAAGATAGTTTTTGGGTAATCGCAAGCTACGCTCGAGAGATGGGCTAACGATTAAACCACTCGTAAACAAGCGGAATAAATTCATCGCTAGAGATAGGTTGAGCTACCCCGTCGAATTAGAGTCAAATCTAATAGAGAGATTTATCGTATTCTAATGCGGTCTTCGGTTAAGTAGTTAGGGAAGCTTGCCCGACTCCTTAATTCGTAGATTAGTTGTTTACGATTATTTTATAGTAAGGCGCAGTTTCGTCAGCTATAGAGACTCGTATGCATGTTATAGAAATCTCCAGGGTCTAATAATAGTAATGTTCATGTATAATAGATATTCGCTTCGGTCGAGCTAGGGGGATTCGAAGTCTCAAATATTTTGCTTTTATAAAGTAGTTCCAACCCATTATAGCTATTTTATCAAATTTATATTTTTGTGTTATCTGTGAATGTAAGATAATGTTTCTCTCACAGTTTACCTTGTACATAGTCATCTATTTATACAACTATTCTAAACACTATCCAATCAATAATAAATACAATCTCATAATCATAGGCGTAATTAAAGAGAGCATATCAAGCCTTGATTTACTCCATTAGCCCCCCTCAAGCAAGATGTGGGATGAGGACCAACTCGTAGCTTGTCTCGAAAAAATTCAAATTGTGGACGGTGGAGAGCTTTTGTGAAAATATCTGCAATCTGTAGGTCGGAAGGCATGTACTGCGTGCGTAGCTGCTTACTTGAAACAAGTTCACGAACAAAGTGAAAATCAATATCGATGTGTTTCGCTCGCTTGTGAGAACTCGGATTTTGACTTAGAAAAAGCGCACTTCTGTTGTCCGAATATAAAGTGGGACAAGGCATAGGTTTGATGCGAAGCTCTCGAAGAAGCTGAAGCACACATACAATTTCCGAGGCTGCATTGGCTAGAGCACGATATTCGGATTCACAACTTGAACGAGAAACTGTGGGTTGTTTCTTAGCACTCCAAGAGACTAGATTTCCACCAAGATAAATAGAGTATCCGTATGTAGATCGTCTTGTTTCCACACAACGAGCCCAATCAGCATCAGAATACGCAGTGACAGTAAGTGAAGATCCACGAGTAAAAGATAGACCATATGATGGTGTGCCCTTCACGTAGCGAAGAATTCGCTTCACAGCTTGGAAATGTTCAACAGTGGGATTCTGAAAGTGTTGACTAACCAAGTTCACCGCGAAAGATAAATCTGGTCGTGTAACCGTGAGATATTGCACAGCTCTGACTAATGATCGATATAAAGTAGGATCATCATACAGCTTTCCATCAGTAGAAAGCTGACAGCCTGCAGGTAATGGAGTAGAAACGGGTTTTGCATCTTCTAAAGATGCTCGTCGAAGAATGTCACGAGCATATTTCGCCTGATTAAGAAAAATGCCTGAAGAAGTATAAGAAACCTCAAGACCTAAGAAATAATTAAGCTTTCCTAGGTCCTTAATGGCGAACTCCTTACAAAGGCGGGCGATGAAGGATTGCAAGCTATCTGTCGAATTCCCTGTGAGGATAAAGTCATCAACATACACCAAAAGATATAAAATTGATGCCCCGTGAAAATAGATGAATAACGATGAATCAGTCCGACTGCATATAAATCCGATACTCAAGAGAAAGTCACTGAGCCTCTGAAACCAATCACGTGGAGCTTGCTTTAGACCATATAATGCCTTTTTAAGGCGGCAAACGTGATTTGGGAAATTGGCGTCTACAAATCCAGGTGGCTGCTCCATGAATACCGGTTTAGATAAAACACCGTTTAGAAACGCATTTTTAACGTCTAGTTGATGAAGAGGTCAATTATTTAGTACAGCAATAGAGAGCACAACTCGAACGGTAGAAGCCCGAATCACAGGACTAAAAGTGTGAGAGTAATCAAACCCGGGCAGCTGTGTGAACCCTTGAGCAACAAGACGGGCTTTATGACGATCTATTGATCCATCAGCTAAAACTTTGGTTCGAAAAACCCATTTTGACCCCACAATGTTTGTATTTGTAGGACGTGGAACAAGATCCCAAGTCTTATTAGAATGCAACGCAGAAAGTTCGTCGTTCATAGCTGCAACCCATTCTGGCCGTTTTAAAGCAGTTTTCACCCCACAAGGTTCACTGACCGTAACAAGAGCATTGAACAAGCTAGTGCAAGCATAATAAGTCAAATGCTTCGGTTTAAAGATACCTGACCGAGCCCGAGTTTGCATAGGATGCGTAGAGAGGATAGGCAATGGCTCAACAAGAGGAGGCACTTGCGCAGATGCACCAAGTTGTGTCGAGCTGATGATATGATCGTCAACATGATCGATAGCATGATCCTGAGTAGTAGGCGAAACATGATGATGTTGCGACTGAGGCTGATCATCACATAAAGTACAGCGTCGATGTTGAGAACTTTCGACTAAAGTATCCGATGAACTCGAGGGCTTGGGTAGTGAAGTAGCCGCTCTTGCGGGTTCAAAAAATTCCTGAACAGGTACGGAGTGTATGCTTGACCTGTCATAAGGTTTAGCAAACGGAAAAGAAAATTCCACAAACTTAGCATGACGAGATACATAAACGCGGAAGGGTGTAGGATCGTAGCAACGAAACCCTTTATGCGAGCTACTGTAACCCATAAAGACACAAGCTGTGCTTCGTGGCTCGAATTTGTTTGTCGTATAATCTCGAAGACATGGATATACTTGGCAACCAAATGGGTGAAAATTCTCAAAATTCGGAGCAGTGGAGAATAATACCTCAAATGGCGATTTTTCGTCTAACACTTTCGATGGTAGACGGTTTATTGTATACACCGCGCTACTAAATGCCTCGACCCAAAATTTCATAGGGGTATGAGAGTGAAAGAGCATCGCAAGACCTGTTTCAATAACATGTCTATGTTTTCGTTCTGCCCGTCCATTTTGAGCTGGAGTATACGGACAAGAGAGAATGTGACGGATGCCCAAATCACGAAAATGTTTCTGCACCTTATTGTTAGTGAACTCTGTCCTCCGTCACTATGAAAAGTCTTAATACGACAAGAAAACTGATTTTCAACGAATGTACTAAACTGAAGCAGTACCTCATAAAAATCAGATTTGTGCCTCAGCGGATAAAACCACGTGAATCTAGAGAAATCATCCACAAAAATAACATAATATCGAAAGCCAGAGTCAGAACTGATAGGTGCAGGCCCCCACAGATCACAATGAATAATATCCAAAACAGAGGACGATCTTTTATCATCTAAAGTGTAGGGCAAACGCTTACTCTTAGCTTTTTCACAAGAGTCACAAATCACTGGTTTGGGTAACAAAGAAGTAACGGATATACTCCCAACCTTATTTGAGTAGGAAAGTGTATCGTAAGAGACGTGGCCAAGACGAGAATGCCACAATTCGAATGATGCTTTCGGAGTCTGACTTGTCACCAAAGCCATATGAGGGATATCCAACCGATAAAGGCCTTGAGTATGCCTGCCACGTGCTATAATGTCCTGACTGCCACGATGTTGAATCGTAAACTGATTATCAGTAAAAAAGACATTTACGGGTAAGTCACTGGTCAATTTGCTTACAGATAGCAAATTCTTTGTGAGTCCAGGAACAACCAGTACGTCAGATAATTTAATAGAAGAATTCAAAGTACAATATCCAATATGAGAGATAGGCAATACTGCACCGTTACCGACAACAACCGAATCCAAACCCGTGTACGCCAAAGAAAAATCCAAGTCTGACATATTCGGAGTCATATGGGACGATGCACCCGTATCCAAGTACCAACAGGTTGGAGTATTAGGAGATGAGAAATTCGAAGACGCCATAGTCGTTAGGACAATACAGTGGAGAGATTTGGAGAAAAGGTTAACGTTGCTTAGTCTGATACCATGTGAATGTAAGATAATGTTTCTCTCACAGTTTAGCTTGTACATAGTCATCTATTTATACAACTATTCTAAACTCTATCCAATCAATAATAAATACAATCTCATAATCATAGGCATAATTAAAGAGAGCATATCAAGCCTTGATTTACGCCATTATTATCGTTTATTTAGTCTATCGTTATTGATATTTTTATCAGACCAAAAAAATATTTACTAAAATATTTAAACGACGGTTTTCTGAAGTATATAGTTCCTTTGGGTTCGATAATCGAATACTTGCCATTTCTATGCTATTTTCGATAGGTACACTTACCTGTTAAGCGTAGGATAGCTGTCGATATTCGTTTTGTTTTATTACTCGATCCACTCGATTAAGTTTTTGGCGCTGTTGCCGGGTTTGGAAAACTTTAGTTTATTATTCTAGCTCTATTATATTATTATTATTATTTCTTTTGTTTTTATTAGTACTATTATTATTGTTATTTTATTGTTATTTTTACTTATTATTTCTCCGCTATTTTTCGTTATTTTAATTAGTATTATTGCTGTTGTTTTTTTAGTTAAATCATATTATTTTTATTTTATTTTATTTTTTACATATTTTGCTTAATCGGATTTTTTTTGTCTAGGTATCTTAATCAATAGTTTTATTATTATTATTTCTTAAACTATCTATTTTATTGTTATCACATCATTATTAAAAAAAAAATTTATAGTGATTATTATTTTCTTTATTATTTTTGTCTTTAATATTATTAGCATCGCTGCCTTTACTTTTATTTTTATTATTTCTTCTTAGCAATAATATTTTATTTTATTGGTTTTTATCTCTAAATCTATTATAGTTGTTATTTCTATTTCGTTTGTCTAGGTACGTGAAGGTTCGTGCATGACCCGGAGAAACCATTCGCTACCATTAGTTGAAGGAGACCCGGAGATCGAAAGAACGTTCCGACACAACCTACGAGAAAATGCAAGGCAAGTCGAAATGACGGAGCAGATTCGCGATGAGATGCCATTAGCAACGAGAGAACCTCCAATGAGAGAGCTGTGGAGAAACAACGCCATAAGGACGGTTGGATCAGCGATAGTGCTTCCTCAAGTCCCGAACAACTTTGAGTTGAAACATCATTGGCTTCAGATGCTTCAGACGACAGCTCAATACGACGGACTATCCGAGGAAGATGCTTATCACCACATCCGAGACTTCCTATCCGTTACCGACGCAATACGAGTACAAGGCGTAAGCACCGAAGCTATTCGACTCTACTTATTTCCATTCTCTCTACGAGGCAACGCGAAAGAGTGGTTTAACTTACTTCCTGAGAGACTTGGGACCAGATGCATGCGACCTTCATCAACTATTTCTTTCCACCTTCCAAGGCACTCAAGTTAAAAAAGGACCTCACTGCATTCAAGCAAAAGGAGGGCGAAAATCTATACGATGTTTGGACCAGATTCAAGGCGCTCTTGAACCGTTTTCCTCAACACGGGATGACGAAGAGCGAGCAAATTCAGCGATTCCATGAGTCATTGAACGATCATACCGTACAATTACTAGACAGAGCATGCAATGGAGGGCTATGTAATCTTAGCGCAACGGAAGGTTGGAACTTAATTGAAGATTATAGCGCGAACAGTTTCCGACGAGGGAGCTCGACCAATAGAGGCAAACCACCGGGAATGTACGACGTCGCTGAAAATACCGCAATCAACGCCAAGTTCGACGCCCTCCAACAACAAATGCAGACTTTGATGAATGCACTCTTGCCTATGAAATCGGCCGTTAATGCTGTCCAAATACAACCCACCGAGGACTCCCACAACTATTGCGCCTTCTCATTCATATCCGGCGTATATTCCACCATGCACTATATGCGGGGGGGGGGGGGGGGGGGCACGACGCAAATCACTGCCCAGCCACTATTCCAACAGAGCAAGTCGATTACATGGAAAACTACCAAGGGCAGCGAAATTTCGTCCTGAATCGTGTTCATCCTAACCTGGCCTATGGAAATCAACAACATGCTCCGCCGGGATTCCAAAATCAAAGAACACAAGGATATCACGACGGAAATTCTGAACCCCTTCCGAAAAGTCGCGTAGACAAGCTCGAGGGAATGTTATCTAAGCTAATGGGAAAGTTCGACTCTCGCCTAGATAGTCAAGAAGTGCGGTTGCAAAATACCGAGTGTTCACTACGGGCTTTAGAGAAACAAGTTGGGCAGATTGCCGAATCAATCCAACAACGCCCTTCCGGTTCGTTGCCAAGTTACACCGAGTCCAACCCAAAGAATCACCATGTGAAGGCGGTATCACTTCGCAACGGACGACAGCTCGAAGAAGTACCAAGGACCAAGGCGAACGTTGAGATCGAGAAGGTGAATGTCGAGGGCGAAAAGGCCAACAAGGAGGACGAAGTCGTAGCCAAACCTTCTATTAAGGTGTACCAACCAAAGGTCTCGTACCCAGGAGATAGTAGACGATCAGTTCGGTAAATTTCTCTCTATTTTCAAAACATTACATATTAATTTACCGCTTGTCGAAGCTCTTGCACAGATGCCGCGTTGGGCGAAATTCGTCAAGGACTTGGTAACGAACAAGCGCAAACTCGAAGATATCTCCACCGTTTGCCTTCGAGGGGAATGCTCGGCCATTCTCCAATGCAAGATTCCGAAGAAGCTTAAGGATCCGGGGAATTTTACTATACCTTGTCTTATAGGAGATTTAGTTGTTCATAAGGCATTGGCCGATTTAGGTGCTAGTATAAATCTGATGCCTTATTCTATGTTCAAAAGACTAGGTTTAGGTGAGCCCAAACCCACTAGAATGAGTATACAGTTAGCCGATAGATCTATCAAGTATCCTAGGGGTATCATCGAGGATGTACTCGTAAAAGTTGATAAATTTATAATCCCCGCTGATTTTGTTATTCTTGACATGGAGGAGGATGAGAATATTCCTTATATTAGGGAGACCATTTCTCGCTACCGGAGGAACGATGGTCGATGTTCGTAATGGAACATTGACGTTGACTGTAGATAGCGAGAAAGTGACCTTTGATATGACAGAGTCAATGAGTAACACCGAAGAGCTCGATGATAAATGCTATTACATGGATATTATTAATTAACTTCTTGACTTTGCAGGGACTCTCACAAGCCGACTCACTCTCTTTAATGCAAGAATTTGAAGAGCCCGAGGTTGCCTTAACGATGGACGTCCACATAAATAAAGACAACAACATCAAAGACGAGCAACCCGTCAAGGTAAAGACGAGTAACGAAGAAGAAAGGGAGAAAAGCTCAATCGAGGAACCACAAACGCTCGAACTCAAGCAACTACCCGATCACTTGGAGTATGCATTCTTAGGAGAAAATTCGAAGTTACCCGTCATCGTGGCCGCAGATCTAGAAGAGGAGCAGAAAAGCATGCTCTTGGACGTACTAAAAGAACACAAAAAGGCGCTTGCATGGAAGATCCCAGACATTCGAGGAATTAGCCCAAGCTTTTGCATGCATAAGATCCTCATGGAGGATGAGTACAAACCGGTGGTGCAGCCCAAAGGCTATTGAATCCTAACATGAAAGAAGTCGTGAAGGCCGAGGTGATTAAGTTGCTCGATGCGGGTGTTATATATCCGATCTCGGATAGCAAGTGGGTGAGCCTAGTTCAACTGGTACCGAAGAAGGGAGGAATAACCGTAGTGCCCAATGAGAAGAATGAGTTAATTCCGACGAGAACCGTCACGGGGTGGCGCGTTTGCATCGACTATCGAAAGTTAAACGATGCGACGCGAAAGGATCATTTCCCTTTACCCTTCATTGATCAAATGCTTGAACGCTTATCGGGTCATGATTTTTATTGTTTTCTTGATGGTCTTTCAGGATATTTGCAGATTCCTATTGTGCCCGAGGATCAAGAGAAGACTACCTTTACATGCCCATTCGGGACATTCGCATACCGACGAATGCCTTATGGACTATGCAACGCTCCGGCCACTTTTCAGCGGTGTATGATGGCCATCTTCGACAAGCTAGTAGGAGACTAATGGAGGTATTCATGGATGATTTCTAGGTTTTTGGTAACACGTTTGAGGTATGTCTCTCTAACCTTAAGGCTGTGCTTAAGCGATGCGAGGACACAAATCTTGTGTTGAATTGGTAGAAATGTCATTTTATGGTGAGAGAGGGCATCATATTAGGTCATAAGATTTCATCTAGGGGGATTGAGGTAGATAGGGCTAAAATTGAGACTATCGAGCGTTTACCCCCACCCTCGTCAGTAAAAGCAATTAGAAGTTTCCTAGGATATGCGGGTTTTATCGTAAATTTATTAAGGACTTCTCTAAAATTGTTGAGCCTTTAACCCGATTACTTGAGAAAGACGTGCCATATGAGTTTACATCCGAGTGCATGCATGCATTTTCGATACTTAAGGATAAGCTTATTAATGCTCCTATCATGGTAGCTCCCGATTGGGGTCTACCTTTTGAACTCATGTGCGATGCTAGTGATTTTGCAGTAGGGGCAGTTTTGGGGCAGCGGCGGGACAAGCACTTTCAGCCGATATACTACGCAAGCAAGACTTTGAAAGAGGCACAAGCGAATTACACTACCACTGAAAAAGAATTGCTTGCGGTTGTGTTCGCGCCAGACACGTTTCGCACCTACCTCATCCTTTCCAAGGTCATTGTCTACACGGACCACTCGACCCTCAAGCACCTCCTCGTCAAACCCGATGCAAAGCCAAGACTAATCCGATGGATCTTACTACTCCAAGAATTTGACGTGGAAATTCGAGACCAAAAGGGGATTGAAAATTTTGCAGCCGATCACTTATCAAGATTGGAGGACTCACATTACGAAAAGAAGGACGAGGATAACATCAAGGACCACTTCCCTAACGAGCATATTTTTGCTTTACGTGAGGTAAACGATGATATTCCTTGGTATGCTGATATTGCTAACTATCTCGTGGCAAGGATTATACCAAAGGAATACTCAAGCCAACACAAGAAGAAATTCTTCTCGGACTTAAAGTATTACTTTTGGGATGATCCATACTTGTTTAGGACTTGTGCCGATAAGATGGTCAGGCGATGCGTGTCATTTTCCGAGACAATCAAGATCTTAGACCATTGCCATACCGGGCCGACCGGAGGCCACTATGGGGGGAATCGAACAGCCCATAAGGTACTCGAATGTGGTTTCTATTGGCTTTCAATCTTCAAGGACGCTCAAAGGTATGTCGACATGTGCGATAGGTGCCAACGGACAGGTAATATCTCTAAGCACAATGAAATGCCGCAGAATTTTATTCTAGTGTGCGAGGTATTTGATGTTTGGGGCATTGATTTCATGGGACCTTTCCCTACTTCGTTTACTAATCGATATATCCTAGTTGCGGTTGATTACGTATCCAAATGGGTAGAGGCGCAAGCGCTGCCCACTAATGATGCTAGGGTTGTCGTTAAATTCTTAAAAGCTTTATTTTCACGATTTGGGTCGCCTCGTTGCATTATTAGCGATAAAGGTACTCACTTTTGTAACACTCAGTTTTCTAGGACACTCGAGAAATACGGCGTTAAGCATAGTGTCACCACTCCGTACCACCCTCAAGCAAGCGGCCAAGTGGAAGTCGCGAATCGGGAACTGAAGCGAATTTTAGAGAAAACCGTTGAGCACCACCGAAGGGATTGGTCGAACAAGCTGAACGATGCACTGTGGGCCTATAGGACAGCCTATAAGACGCCTATAGGATCCACACCTTTTCGCATCGTTTATGGAAAATCTTGTCATTACCCGTCGAGCTCGAACATAAGGCATATTGGGCTCTAAAGAAATTAAATTTTGATTTGAATCTCGCAGGAGAAAAGAGGAACTTGCAGATCAACGAACTCGACGAGTGGCGCCAAATGGCTTACGAGAATACCCGCCTCTACAAGGAGCGTACAAAACAATATCATGATAAAAAAAATCATAAAGCGGGAATTCCAAGAGGGCGACTTAGTCTTGCTATACAACTCTCGACTACGCCTATTTCCAGGCAAGTTGAAGTCACGATGGTCTCCCTTCAAGGTAACTCGAGTATTTCCATACGGCACAGTCGAGATCACTCACCCAGAACGAGGAACTTTCAAGGTGAACGAACAGCGTCTCAAGCACTACTATGGCGGTGACATCGAGGCACTCGGAAAGGAAACGATTCACCTCCTCAACACCGCCCAGATCTGAATCCGAACAATGTCTAGCTAAAAGACATTAAAGAAAGCGCTACTTGGGAGGCACCCCAAGCGTATCCTATGTTTTTCCTTTATTTTCTTATGCGCATTTGAAGTTTTTTTTTATTTTGTTTTAGGTGATCGCAGGGGGATTCAAAATCTCAAGTGTGGGGAGGAGCCGTACAAAGCATGCACATCGACTTATTCAGGGAAGTTCGCTTATTTAATTTTTTTCCCTCTCTTAGTGTTACAATAATTGTTACGTTGAGGACAACGTAGATCTTAAGTGTGGGGAGGGAATTTCTGTGAAATTTCGGCAAACATGTTATATATGTGCATGATTTGATTTTTGGTTTAAGTTTTTTTTTTTTCTGAAAATTGGCATGAAATTTTATTTTTGGAAATCATGTTTCATATCGATCAAAGGATGTTTTCATGTTAGAAATTGTGCGAGTAATTAGGATACATATGCGTAGTCTACTTCTTTCTTACATGATGAACTTGGCGCTACTTGAGAGATTCGTGCACATAATCCTTTTCCTGTGAGAGTTTTGAGCCTACGAGCTTTTTGCTCATTTCTTTGGTTATGTGAATCATGCTTAATTTATTTCTCTTCAGAACTTGCTTGTATATTACGTTTTGAAACTACTTAACGTGAGATTGCGTGAAAACGGGGAAGTCTTTATTAATCAAAGTTTCCAACCACGACTGGCCAGCGTAGTCCACTTTGAGCCTGAGCCTTTTATTCGTGATACCCGGAATTATAAGCCGCTGACCTAAATAAGCCTCCAGAGATCATCTTACCTGAATTAATGTGGAAATGAAGGTTGAAAGCAAAAGTCGAAAGGCGCGTCCCGAACGAAGCCTTTAGTTAAAAAAAAAAAAAGTTAAGAACTCCTCCACTGATAATCTCTCACTCGCAAAGAGGCCGAGAGAAGGGGAGTTTAACACCGTCGAAAAAAAAAAAAAAAAAGAGCACTAAGAACCCTTCATCTGATAATCTCTCACTCTCAACACACACTACATATTTTCTATATCGAGAGTTGAGAGAAGAAGGGCTTAGTCAAGAACGGCAGAGACGCAAAAAAAAGGCGGATCTTGGCGCGTTCGAGATGATGGCATGATTCCGACACATTTACAGCTCATACCCTTTTACGCTAGAGATCTCCAGGGTCTTATAATAGTAATGTTCATGTATAATAGATATTCGCTTCGGTCGAGCTAGGGGGATTCGAAGTCTCAAATACTTTGCTTTTATAAAGTCGTTCCAACCCATTATAGCTATTTTATCAAATTTATATTTTTTGTGTTATCGTTTATTTAGTCTATCGTTATTGATATTTTTATCAAACCAAAAAAATATTTACTAGAATATTTAAACGACGGTTTTTTGAAGTATATAGTTCCTCTGGGTTGGATGCTCGAATACTTGCCATTTCTATGCTATTTTCGATAGGTACACTTGCCTGTTTAGCGTAGGATAGTTGTCGATATTCGTTTTATTTTATTACTCGATCCGCTCGATCACACTCGCTTCTGCCGCAGGTACATCACATAGGTATGATGTAGTATTGTGGTACATAATACCGTAACAAAATATCACATAATAAATTTAAGGTAACTTAAAGAACGTATATATGTACTACATAAACGCGTGATGTGGTACTTATTTTAAATATAAGAAGGTACGTTAAGAATGGTTAAACGATATACATAACCAATTGGATACTTAGATAAAAAAAATTTTTTCTGACAGGGACTGAACTACACCTTTTCTTATATAAATAGAGATTTAAGTGTAGATTCACTTATTCTTAATACAATAAAAAAGATAGAGATATAAATGTTTACCAACTAATATTGTCGGATTAAAAATACATTCTGTTTACGTGAAGTTCAAAGCGAGAGACCACCTTTAAACCTAAGTCATGTGCGTCTGCCATTTCATTATGTTTGTTTAGTTCCTGAAAATATTTGAAAAATATTTGGTTAATTGGTTAAAGCTTGCCCGTAAAAAAACTCGAGTAATATAAACTTCAACGGCCAAGTTCACAGAAGTTGAGATATCATTTATAGTTCCATTAAATCAATTTCCATTAACTTGGGTGAATTTCTTCACTTACATAACAAAATAAAAGAGGCCCCCACTTATCCTCCAGTTTTATTAGTTTATGAATTAATCATATAATGCATTTTTATCTAATTAATGACGTTTATTATGCTAGTTTATTCAATTATCATATTAATTTATTATACAATACTTATTTTTAATATTTAATGTAAAAATATTGTTAATTGAAAGAACACTGGGATATAAACACTACACACTGCAGAACTAACTTATTCAATATTTATAGCATACCTACGAAGTCAATTCATTCTGCCACTTTGAAGTCGTGACTCCTTGGCAGCCCTTACAGAATTATCCCGCCTTTCTATAAGGAGTACAGAGATATTGCCCTTTCCCATATAGTGGCGGTCTACAAGGAATTCGGAATAATGAATAGCAACTATTTAAGACAATCACCATCATAGAATAAAAGAATTAAATTAACCATACGCCATGGGATGTTGACTATTAGGCAAAGTATAGTCGTAAAAGTCATCATGTTCTGGGGGCATCTCAACTCCCGCATCACCGTCCTCCTGCAGAATAAAAATCAAAACATCCGACGAAAAAAAAGAATTACAAATCCACTCCAAGGATATTATTAATTGGTTTGTTCGAATTAATATTTGTCTTGCTAATGCATAACCATTATTAATTAGCTAGCAGCAATGATCATGAGAACCTTGATCTCACAAAGGTGAACTTTCTTTGTATTAACTACGCCTCGAAAATAACAAGTCGTAGCAGTCTCTTCTTCCTTCGCCACAAATGTCAGGTATCGGATACCATGATAGTAGGTTACCTTAACTACCTTCTCCAGAATGAAATTCCTTTTCTGCAACCAAACACAAATCAATCAAATCATTCTCGCAAAAGACAAATCTCTGTAATGAATTAGATTCACTAACAAACGAAGAAACAAACGTTAAGCTCGTTGAAGCGTTCCAAGCACATGGTCGCACCCTCCTCACACGGACCCAACCACTTCTCATGAAAATGGGTTATCGCTCCGCCAGGCATATGTAGACGGGGGTTATAACATTCATCGCACATCTGCAAACTCATAAAAGCATAAATTCCCATCGAAATTTGAAGGAAAATTAATCGAGAACATCCGAAACATCGATCGACAAAAGCAAGCAACATACCATACCACCCATCATTTCATGTGGACTTGAAATATATCTCTTTGTCGCCCTGCAAAAGCATCAAATGATTTGTAGATATTAATAATTATAAGATCAGGGGCACACACAGCCTCACTCATCCAGGCCGAGATCTACGAAGAAAAATTAACGATTCCCAATTCTTTCTTACATGATGATTTTTGCTCTAAGAGATATCGACTCCGGCGACCGATCGTTCGCTCGTTTGATATCTCCCCTCTCTCTCTCTCTCTCTCTCTCTCTCTCTCTCTCTCTCTCTCTCTCTCTCTCTGTATCTCGCTTAGGGTTTTCGTTCTGTCAAATTGATTATTTGAGTCGTATAGGTTTGGTTTGGGGTTAAATGGGCTGTGCCTCCTTTTAGTATCGTGGGCGAGGCCCAACAATAGGCTCGTCTTTAATTGGTTTCATAATGGGGGCGGCTAAATAATAAATATTTATATTACTCCATCCATCCCATTAGTTTTTGTACATTTTACTATATCGAACATCCCGCCAGGTTTTGTACATTTTTTAACTTTGCAAAAACTCACAAACAATCAATGTAATAATATATATTGTTAAAAGACGTGTTAAAATATACACTTTTTTACCTTGTAATTGCACCATATTATTTAAATATTCAGTGTCTTGTTGAAAACGGTGCCAACTTACAAATGTCCACAAATAAATGGGACGGAGCGAGTATATTATACCTTTTATCTAATGTATAATATACATACTATTTGTTCAAATTTTGAGTGATTTTATAATTAATTATGTGTTTTCTAGCAAAATTATTTTTTGTTGATATAATTCTAATCTATAAAATTGCAATTATTCAAATTAAGATAAATAAATAAGGTGAATCTATAGAAAAGTACCCAATTGGATAAAATTTTTACACATAACTACCATGTCAGAAAATTTTACAGATAGGTACCCGGTTTAATTTTACCAGTTTAACATGTTGATATAGGGTACCTAAATATAGCATACGTCGTACCTACGGCATGTCTGTGTGTTACATAGGGCGTACGTCGTACCATTTTCTGTTATATAGGGTACCCAAATGTGTTGAGATACGGTACCGAAATGTGTTGTATTGTGTACTTTCGGGGATCGGTTACCTATGTGCAAAAAATTTATTCTGTTAGGTACCTATATGTAAAAAAAATCCTAATTGGGTACTAAATTACAAGTTTTTTCCAAATAAGTACTTATGTGTAAAAACCCCAATAAATAAATAGTAGCAACGTAAAATAATAATTTTATCTGATTGATAAAAAATTGACAGATTCTATCTCATCTGACCAGTGTTTTCAATAGCGTACTGTAGCCGCTATTGCATAATTTTCTCGAAACGCGTTAAAGCGCATCAAGTGTCGCATTTTTTTCGAAAAGTGCACGCTATTATTGCGCTATATTACGCGATATTGCGATTAATTATGCAATTTTTCGCTATACGCTAAATCACGCTATATTCAAGTTATTTGAGCATTGATAATTTAATTAAATTAGGGGTGTAATATGCAGTTTTCCTTTACGATTTCTCGTAAAGGACACTCCCACTACAACCACAATCACTCACGGCCCACGCATGGATCTCATCAAATATACACACCATCCACAATCACTCGACTCTCTCAAGCACACACCACCCACAATCACCCATGCCCCTAACCAATTATTTTTATATTTTGATAATGGTGATGAGGTACGTTATCTGTATCAATTCATACATTAAACATTTAATCTCGAGCATTATGATTTTTATCATGATTAATTTTAATCATTATTTTAGGTTAACGATCACGATGTTAACCTCTATCAAATATGACTTAAGTTGGAGAATCTAAATGAATCTTTTTATTGTATTTTTAGTCTCAGATTTTCATAATACGATTTGGAGTTGTTTGTAATAATTAATCGCGAATGTTATTTCTTAAACTTCATATCTACTTTCATAATTGAATACCATTTCAAGTTGTTTTTCTTCCTTATTAGATTATTTATTATGTTTTTTAGTATGTTATATGTGGCTTGCTCGAAATACTCAAGCAATACGCTAAGCTATTTACGCTATGCGCTAATGGAACAAAAACGCGACGCTGTGCGCAATACGCTTTTTTAAACATTGCATCTCACCAATTGTATGGCTGCTATAACATAAATATATCTAATACTAGCTTGTAATTTGAGTTATTTTGTAATTTACAGTATATGGTTAAGGGTTGAAATATTATTTTTAAATATGCAAAAATAAAATTTATTATGATATAATTTATAATAAATATGAAGTTATGGACAAAAATATAACTATGGGTAAACTAGTCACTAAACTGGACCGACAAAAAAATGACAGATTTTACCAACAAATCATCCTCCGTTATAATTTGTGCACCACGTGGTTTAGACTTTTTTGCATCGTTTATGAAATTTGATAACAGCGCATATTTCAAATAACTTATTCGTATAAATATTTTATTGTTGGAATAAGTTATTTGAAATATTTATTCCAATATGTAATTGCTTAATCTGTACCGTTGAGTAATTAAGCTTCATTAAAATTATTTTAATAAAGATATTTTAGTAACTTTCAAGCCCAATCCTTTTATTGTTTAGTGCATGTTTTTTGTTCTGTTCTATGAAAGAAAGGCCGAATCCCCTTCCATAATATAATGCAAGCAAAAAAAAAAAAAAGCTATCTTTGGGGTTGCATGTGCATTAGGTGGCCATTATCTCAACTCCGAGGTTCAATTAATATCGATTAATATTTTTCAGAAATTGAATGGAAATATAAGAATATAATGAATGAGTTTGTTGGTATAATAATTGATTTTATAGGTACAATTATCTGAATATTTTTCTGGTAATTCAATTTATTGGTCTTATAACCGATTTTTCTGGTATAATATTTGCAAATCCATTCATATTGTATGTAGAATAACATTATTTATTAGTATTATGTCGATAACAGAAAATATAATAAATAGGTCTGTTAGTCCAATACTAGGTAGTGTATTTCGAGCACAATAGTGAAATAATTGATGTATTATCGGTAACTATTCGTATAATTGTCAGAAATTAGATGAAAATTAATAACAAAATTTATTGATTAATAATCCACTTTATTAGTATAATTATCGAAATATTTTTCTGGTGAATATTCGGATTTGTTGGTCAGATAATCGATTTCCGTGGTATAACACGCACAAATTCAGTTTATATAGGAAATTAAAATAACATATTTATAGTATAATATTGATAACATTTGATATAATAAATATGTTTCTATATTTTAACTAAAATAGCTGAAATAGTTGGTTTAATATCGGTTTAACTTAATATAATTGTCAAAAGTTGGTTGGAAAAATATAATAATAATAATAATAATAATAATAATAATAAATTATTTATTGGTATATCAATATACTTTTTTAGTATAATTATCAGAATATTTTTCTCGTGAAATATTGGGATTAGTTGGTGTCGAGATTAGAGTCGAGATTTGACCCGTTTTTAACGAGATTTCTGAATCTCCATTACACTATAATAAACTTCGAAACTTTCTTTGATTATGAAGACCCATGAGAAACTGAGGTCGACTTAACCTTATTCAGTAACTAACGTGACGAAGCTAGCGATTTCAATGTACCATAAACTCAAAATTTGAGACCCTAAACGATTGAAAAGAAGTGGATTTGTGAGCAAAATTAATGAAATTAATAATGTGGTACGAAACCTAAATTCGCATCAATTCATGATTAATATCAACTAACCCTTTTATATATCACTTCGTTGTTCTGAGATGAATTGACGACCTAAACCTTATTCATTCCGTTATAAAATTCAAAATTCTTCTTTAATTATGAAGACCCGTAAGAAACTGATGTCGATTTAACCTTATTCGGTCATTAACATGAAGAAGCTAGCGGTCTAAATGAGTTTTTATGTCGTTGGCGGTTTTCGAATATGACAGAATACGTTACTTACAAAAAATGAATTAAAAGAAAAGTGTTAACCAGAAATAAGTAAGTGTTATCAATAAAGAAGGAAGCGTTACCCAACCAGCGTGTAAATAGCATACGTTTCAAACTTGCTTGCTATGAAATAGTTCCATTATTAACATCACTAATCCCGTCGATTACTATGACCTATGATAAAATTGTGTCGAATACGCCTTATTCGCTCATTAAAGTCGTGATATTCCATTTATTTATGATTTATATTTCTGACGATGTAATTCTGTTGACCCACAAGAATAAAAACGTGTTCTGTTAAAAACTGCTAAAAAACTGCTCGAAACTGCTAAACGTGGTTGACGAAATGTGTTTCTATCAAAATATTTAACGGGACATGAGTAACTTGTAACAAGTTCATTGAATCTTGAAACAAGTTCATCTGCTAACGTAAAGTTAAATGTTCTTCGAAGAACATTTGCTTAGATTTAACTTGTAAATCACATAAAGTACTATGTTCAAATTTGTAACGGATATATGAGGATAAATACCAGTTGGTACCTCCTCTGTACCTTATATTTGTTCAGGGAAGGGTCGGCTCATAATTGTTCAACAGATAATTGTAACGATTAAAAGAAACACCGTACCACTTTTGGGTGAAGCTACGCAAAATCCCTAGTGAATATTGGACAACGGAGGGTTTGGGAGTCATTGCAAGTGCGGTGGGTCGACCCTTATTCTCTAATACGATAACGACTAACGTGGAAAGGCTCGACTATGCCCGCGTTTGCGTTCTTAAGTGGCTCGATGAACCGTTTGTTGACAAGCTCACCATTAAGTTGCCAAAAAAGGGTGGTGGCACAGATGGCTTAGTCAGCGCCACTATTGAATATGAGTGGCGACCCACGAAATGTGTTGTATGCCAATCGTTCTTTCATTCGGCCTCGGGATGCCCGCGACAGCCACGATCATCAAGGAAGGTCCCTAAGCGACAAGCTCCCAACCACCCCCAAGTCCCCAACCATCCCCAGGCCCGACCTCCTACGGTGCAGGAGACGGATCCACGACCTCTTAAGTTGCAGGTGACGGAGTCACAGCCTCGTTTGCTTGAGGTGCCGCAGACCGAATGGCGCCAGGTTGGTGCACGAGGCAAGGCGGTGCGGGTCTCACCTATGCGCACGACGAATGTACCGGCCAACTCTACACATGATACGGGCCCGTTGGGTCAGGCTCGACCTCGCTCGACGAGTGGGGAGGTATCTCCTAGCGTTATACCTGACGAGAACCCTTTTGCGATCCTCCGTGCAGTTGATGGTGCAGGTAATCTTACTTTGGCCGCTAAAAGTGATCCGGCCTTGACGGGGGTTATCCAATGATTTCATCAGGAGTATGGAATGTGCGTGGTCTCAATAAAAGAGACCATGGGAGGGCGGTTGGTGATCTTACTAAGTATGAGCTTCAGCTGGTGGGCCTTCTTGAGACGAGGGTATCATTTCCTAATGCGACTCATGTTTCTTCTGGAATTCGTGCCTCCTGGTCGTGGTTTTTTGATTACGACGTGGGCCTTCAACGAGGATATGGGTTGGGTGGGACCCTCGTTTCATTAGGGTTACGGTGTTGCGTTTCTCGGTTCAGGCGGTTCATTGTGAGGTTTTCTCTCTTGCGACAAGGATGACTTGGTTTGTGTCCTTTGTGTATGGTAAGAATAGGCGTGACGAGCTGAAGTCATTATGGGAGGAAATTGTGTCGATCTCTGAGGAGCGGGTTGCGGTTCCTTGGGTGCTCATGGGTGATTTCAATGCTATCTTGGATTCGGCAGAAGCACGGGGGGTAATTACCCCACAGTGAAAGTTGATGATATACGTTCTTGCTTTACACAGGCTGATCTTACCACGTTGCCCATGACGGGGCAATTTTTTACATGGTACAATCAGCAACGCGACTCGGCAGGTGTCTGGCGTCGCTTGGATCGGATGATTGGGAATCCTACTTGGTTTGCTGCTTTCCCCGATCTCATCTATCACTGTGATCTCCTTCAACGCCTGATCATTCTCCGTTGGTCCTTGTGACGACTAGTTTGGGACCGCGTAAGACGAGTTTTCGCTTCGATAATTTTCTTGCTAAGGATCCATTATTTCTTAGTATGGTTCAGAGGGCTTGGGCTGCTCCACTTGATGGTTTTCCGATGTTTACCTTAGTTCGACGGCTGAAAGTACTCAAGACCAAGCTCCGTCAATTGCGCCGTAATAAGGGTAATCTCGCAAGAAACGTTATGGAGGCAAAGGCGTTCCTTGAACTCTGTCAGATGTTTTCCACACGCTACCCAACTGAAGTTATTTTCTACGACCTTGAGCGCACTTGTCGAGCTCTATATGCGCGGGCCGTGGAGATGGAACAATCTGCATTGTCGCAAAGGGCGAAGTTGAATTGGCTCAAAGATGGGGATCAATGCACTTCCTTCTTCTTCAAAAAGGTGGCGTTACGACGTGCTGGGAATCACATCTTCTCTCTTGACGCGGACGATGGCCACCTTATTGAGGGCGAGGAGTTAGTGGCCGCGGAGCTTATCAGATATTTTCATTGTCTTTTCGGCCAAACAACGAGGGATGCCCCGGTCACACTGATGGATGTATGCGATTTTATTTCACATACCCTGTCAGACGAAGCGGCAAATGGGATGGTGCGACCGGTTACTTCTCACGAGGTTAAGGACGTTTTGTTCTCTTTTGGTGATGAGAAGGCGCCGGACCGGATGGCTAAACAGCAGCTTTTTTCAAAGCCTCGTGGAAATCATTGGGAGCGACGTTGTTCAGGCGGTGCAGGAATTCTTTTCGACGGGCCGACTTCTGAAGGGTTTGAATAGTACTCTCATCTCTTTAATTCCTAAAGGGGTGGCACCTCGGCGACCGTCTGACTTCAGATCGATTTCATGTTGCAATGTTCTCTACAAAATTATTTCGAAGATTATTGCTAATCGTATGAAGGGTTCTCTGGCTAGCTTGGTGGACATCTCGCAGACTGCGTTATTCCTAGGCGTCGCATAAGTGATAATATCCTTTTAGCTCAGGAAGTTTGTCGAGGCTATCGTATTAGAAGCATGTCACCACGAGTTACCTTCAAGGTCGACTTAGCAAAGGCCTATGATAAGGTTGAGTGGAGTTTTCTTCTTGCTACTCTTGCGGCTATGCGATTCCATCCCCGTTTCATTGAGTGGATAAGAACCTGTGACGACGCCATGCTTCTCGATTAACCTCAATGGCTGTCCTTTTGGGTTCTTTGCGGGGCGACGAGGACTTCGACAAGGAGACCCCTTATCACCCTATCTCTTCACCCTGGTTATGGAGGTCCTGCATGGTGCGGTGGCTATGCGCATAAGGGAAAGCGACCAGTTTCGCTACCATTGGAGATGCGACACTGCGGATCTGGCCATGCTCACTTTCGCCGATGACTTACTTCTTTTTGCCATGCGGATATGGCATCAGTGAGGGTTCTTAAAATTGCCCTTGATCAGTTTGCTGAGTTGTCAGGGCTGAGTGCTAATGCATTGAAGAGCGAGATGTTCCTTTCCAAGCGTGCGACACATCTTGTTCCAGACTTCGTCAGTCTCATGAGGTTCAGTGTTGGGGACTTACCGGTTCGCTATCTTGGGGTCCCTCTACTTACCACGCGTCTTACGATTTCTGATTGTGGTCCCTTGCTACAGAAGGTGGATGGGCGACTCGGGTCTTGGCTGAATCACTCCCTTTCTTATGCGGGGAGGGTCCAGCTGATCAAGTCGGTTCTTATTGCTTTGACGACGTATTGGGTCGGGGTCTTCCTTTTGCCGAAGGGGGTTATTAGTACTTTGGAGGCACGGTTCCGTCGCTTTCTTTGGGGTGGTCCATCTTCTAAGGTGGCATGGGATGATGTTTTCCTACCAGTGGATGAAGGGGGTTTGGGGATTCGCTCTCTCGGGGTGGATAATCGATCCCTTCTCATGCGACATTTGTGGAGCGTGGTAATGCATGATACGGATTCAGTGTGGGTTCAATGTTTATATTGCACGCGATTACGATCACATTCGCCATGGAAAGTTGTGCCATCTCCTAACGATGCGTGGTGTTGGAAGCAGATCCTTAAGTTACGCTCAGTCCTTCGTTCGTTGATCTCCTTGGGTGTGGGTAATGGCTATTCCTTATGGCTCTGGCGCGATCCATGGCTGACACACGCCCCGCTCTTGGAGTGGTTTCCCCAAGGTCCGAGGGTAATGGGTTTACCCAAAGACACAAAGCTCTGCTCGGTTATTGATAACCGTGGTTGGAATTGGCCGAGAAGATCGACCCGCTACTGCGATGAGTTCTTGGTGATTCAGCAGCTCCTACCGAATATGTACCCGCTGGAGCAGGATTCCATTGTATGGCAGGGATCTCCAGATGGGCGATTTTCAACACGCTCGGTTAGGGAGGCGATACGATGTAGACGACTAACAGTACCATGGGCGACTCTTTTCGGCGGATCCCTCAAGGTTTCCCCTCATGAGTTTATTTTGTGGATGGCTATTAGAAGGCGACTATCGACGCGGGACAAGGCCTGGGTTGCCCAGACTGCGGGCACGACGTCATGCCTTCTTTGTGATTCACTTTGCATGGAGACGACGGACCATCTTTTCTTCGAGTGTCCATTTTCCAAGCGGTGTCTCCAACTACTACGCCATAGGATTCGTTGGGAATGGCCTTATCGACAATGGGAGCTAGGAATAAGGTGGGCTGCGGCAAAATGGAGGACTAATCACATTACTCATGTGGTCTATCGGCATATTCTTGCTTCGCTGGTCTACCATCTGTGGAAGGAGCGTAACACACGTTGGAGGGACCACATAAGGAGCCCCCCCGAGCGGATCGTTGCTTTGGTGCTTGGTGTGCCATGTATGCGTGTCTCTACCTTGTCAGCTCGATATGCTTTACAGCTTGCTGCGCTTCGTCGGGTTTGGCGTATTGCATGGTAGTTTTGTTTTTCGATTAGCTGGACCTTGTTGTGGTCCTTTGGCCAGGTAGCATGTTACCGGTGGTTGGCTTGAGTTTTTCTCTTGGCTACATTGTATTCTTTTTTCATTTATTTGGGGCAAAAAAAAAAAAAAAGAATGCTACTAGTAAGCTCTGTTTGCCTTTGTCGTTATTTCTGTATTTTGGGTTATGAAGGTCCCCTTTCTTATGGCTCTTGTCGGTCGTTTTGGAACTATAATGAAGTATGTGTTTCTTTGACAATATTGAAATTGAGTTTAGTGTCTTATCTGTGGATTTGCACCGAGTGTTTTTTTTCCTACTACAATTGTTTTTCTTTCATTGGTACCACTCAGAAAATCGAAATTCCTTCCGAAAGAGCATCGAATCTAGTCTACCGTCGTACATTTCTCATCTTATTACCTAATACAGCTTGACAAACCTACCTCGCGCCAAAAAGAAAAAAAAAAAAAACTGATCATAAATCTCGCTCCGTAATCCCTATTTCCATTTCAAAATCGACTCCGTTCTTCATCTCCATCGTAATAAAATCCAAAGCCAAGAAAATCTCGTCCCTCCGAGGATGGGATTTATCCTCGACCATAAACTTATGGATCTTACCTCCTTCCTCGACGAAGCTATGCCCAGCCGCCTTTACAACGTTCGAGCCCTTCATCAACTTCCTCAGCTTCGTTACCCCATCCCATCTCCTCGCCTTCGCATATATGTTGGAAAGAATAACGTAGTTTCCAGGATTCCAAGGTTCCAACTCGAACAGCGCATCGCAAGCTTTCTCGGCCATCTCAACGTTTCCATGGAAGCTGCAAGCCCCTAACAAAGTCCCCCACACTACAGAGTCGGGCTCCATGGGCATGGATTTTATGAGGGTATAAGCTTCTAGAAGCAGCCCGGCCCGGCCTAGAAGATCCACGATGCACCCATAGTGCTCGAGCTTTGGCGAGATTGAGAAGCTTTCTTCCATGGAGTTCAACAGTTCTCTGCCCTTCTGAACCATCCCTCCGTGAGTACATGCGAGCATTGCGCCCACTAGGGTGACGTCGTCGGGGGACATTCCTCTGCTCTGTAATTGAACAAGGAACAAGAATTTACTGCTGTTATTACACCTTTTTGCAGCGTAAGGAATGGTGCCGTAATTTGACGAGTTTCAAACTGAAGCTACTCACAAGGAACTGATCGAACAGATCGAGGGCATCAGCGCATCTTCCATGGATAGCCAAGCTCATGATCATGGTATTCCAAGAACAAAGATTTCTCCTTTCGCCGATTTCTTCGAACAGCTGCATCGCCTCTTCAACAGCGCCGCACCTGGCGTATAATTCGAGAACTGCATTGCGCACGAATGGGTTGGCGAAGTAACCGTTCGCCGAGCGTAGGCTTCGATTCTCCGTCCAGCCTCTAAAGCTCCGAGGTTTGCGCAGGCGGGAAGAACGCTGGCGACGGTGACTTCGTTGGGCCTCACTTTTTTTTCTTTCTCCATTTGCAGGTACATCTCTAGGGCCTCCTTATATCGCCCGTTCTGCGAAAACCCTGATATAATAGCAGTCCAAGAGATTACGTTTTTCGCAGGCATATCGAAGAACAACCTCAACGCTTCGTCCAAAGATCCTATTTTGGCGTACCCTGCGATCAAAGAGTTCCACGTGGGCAAATCCTTTTCTTCCATCTCGTCGAACTGCTTCCTCGCAGATCCTAACAAACCCATTTTTGCGTACATGTCCACCAATGCAGTGGACGCATAGGCGTCTTTGCCCGACCCGAGCCTGACGAAATGACATGGAGCATTTGCCCTGCAAAGGATTAGAGAGGCTGGCACATGCCGAAAAGAGGAAAGTGAATGTGTGTTCGTTGGGGTGCAATTGGTTGCCCAGAATCTTTGAGTAAAGGTACAGGCATTGGGACCGAGGGCCAAGGGAAGAATAGGCTTGGATGAGCTTGTTGTAGAGGAAGAGGGTTGGTTTAGGAGTATTGTCGAGCACCTTGCGCGCGTAGCATATGTTTGGGATTTCGACGAGCTTTGTGATCAAGTATTTGGTGAAGTCCGTGCCATGTCGCAGCGTGTGGCCGTGGATTTGCTTCAGGTGGTTCATGCGGCACCAGAGTCGCCGTCTCCGTTTTGAATCTCCGCGCCGAATCGTTGAATCGTCGACGAGGGATAATTTCGATGATTATTATTTTTTTTAATTTTTAAGGCGGTGAAAATGTGAGATGAGAGAGAGAGAGACTTCACTCTTTTTACACTTCACCAAAGGAAACTTAATCCTTCTTCTTTTTTATTGATTGACCCGAAACGGCTATGCTAAGATGCAGCAGAACCGCCGACGATCGAAAGCTGACCTGTCGTCGACGCTCCGGCGAGCGTGGTACCACCTGAGGCTCTCCGTCCGCGACCCGACACGTGTGCGAACGTGGGACGCCATCGTGCTTACGGCGGCAAGTCCTGAGCAAGCCGAGCTGTACGACTGGCAGTTGAAGCGGGCGAAGCGCTTGGGCCGCATTGCGCCGTCCACGGTGACCCTCGCCGTGCCTGACCCTGACGGCCAGCGCATCGGCTCAGGCGCGGCCACTCTCAACGCCATCCGTGCGCTCGCCCAACACCTATACGACCGCTCTTCTTCAGCAGTACGTCTCTGTAATCAGATCTCTATTACTGATTTTCGAGTTTCTTTATCCCTGTATGAGCTGAATCGTTGCATCATGATGAGATTCCGATAATCAACCAGGCATCGGATTCTGCTAGCTTCAATTCTGAGCTTACATATTCTGAAAGCTATGGCGAAGAAGCTTCAATCATTCCCCTCGTTGAATCTATTAGGAAGAAGCATATATTGCTGCTTCATGCTGGGGGCGACTCAAAGAGAGTTCCATGGGCGAATCCCATGGGGAAAGTTTTCCTTCCCCTTCCATATATGGCAGCAGAGGACCCCGATGGTCCCGTCCCTTTGCTCTTCGATCACATACTTGCTGTTGCTTCGTGTGCAAGACAAGCCTTTCGGAATGAAGGTTAGATGTCACAATTTGTTTGCAAGAATCAAGATTCAGTTCGTTCCTATACGATCGTATTGTTGTCGATTTGAGTATATGTGTTGGTAAGCAGAATTCTTAATTCACAGGAGGAATCTTCATTATGACTGGGGATGTTCTGCCTTGTTTTGATGCTTTCAGCATGGTTCTTCCCGAAGATGCTGCCTCTATTATAACCGTTCCTATTACCCTTGACATTGCTTCCAACCATGGAGTGATTGTGGCGTCTAAATCTGCTTGTAACGATGAGAAATGCTTGGTGTTCTTAGTTGATAATTTACTTCAGAAACCGACGATTGAGGAGCTCGTCGAGCACCGAGCAATACTGGACGATGGAAGAACATTGCTGGACACGGGCATCATAGCTGCAAAAGGTAAAGCGTGGCAGGATCTTGCTCTGCTCGCCTGTTCCAGCCAACAAATGGTATCTTCACTGCTGCAAAGTAAGAAAGAGGCAAGTGAAGTGTTTTGGCAAGTATTCTGTTTATTTAACATGTTCATCTTTTCCTTCAAGCTTTCACATGCTGCTAACCTTATATATATTCTTCTTCCACCGTTGCAGATGAGCTTGTACGAAGATCTTGTAGCAGCATGGGTCCCGTCTAGACACGAGTGGTTGAAGCCGCGGCCCTTGGGTGAAGAACTTGTAAGAAGACTGGGCAAACACAAGATGTACAGCTGTTGTTCCTGTATGTTTGAATGGTTTTAAGGTTATACTAATTTATGCTAAACTGATTATGTCTAGTAATCTCAATTTTCCTTTTTTTTAGGCTTCTTGGCCATTATTATATTGATCCTCCATCAGAAACTGCTATTCTTACATAATCTTTTATCGTTTGTTTTCTGTTTTGGTTGCTGTGTTAAGTCTGTTAAGATCTCTGTTCTTTTCTTACGTGCAGATGACCTTGTATTTTTGCACTTTGGAACCTCGAGCGAAGTCCTAGACCACCTCAACGGTACTGCCTCTGCACTTGTTGGCAGGAGACACTTATGCTCAACTCCAGCAACCACAGTGTCAGACATCGCAGCCTCGGCCGTCATAATTTCAAGCCAAATCGCCGATGGCGTGTCTATCGGCGAAGAATCACTTGTATATGATTCCTCCATTTCATACAATGTTCAGATCGGTTCTCAATCTATAGTCGTCGGTGTAAACATGCACGATGTTCATGATAATACGGTGCACAGAAGCTCATTGGGATTCGTCCTCCCAGACCGCCATTGCCTTTGGGAAGTTCCCTTGATGGGACATACGGAGAAGGTAATCGTATACTGCGGCCTCCATGATAACCCAAAGAGTACACTCTCAGAGGATGGGACCTTTTGTGGGAAACCGTGGAAGAAGGTTTTAGATGATCTAGGAATTCAAGAAACCGATCTGTGGACGACAAAGGAAGCAAAGGACCAATGTTTGTGGAATGCGAAGATATTTTCTGTCCTCTCATACTCTGAGATGCTGCAATTAGCTATGTGGTTCATGGGCTTGCGTAGTCAGAAAGAGGATTACCTCCTACGCCTGTGGAAAACGTCAGTGAGGTTCAGCCTCGAGCAGTTGCATAGGTCAATCGATTTCTCGAAAATGTGGAAAGTCTCCGCCGATCACCGAGCAGATCTTGCCGAAGGGATCGTCTCTGCCTGCCTAAATTTCGGTGTGCTTGGGCGTAATATATCTCAGCTGTGCGAAGAAATTCTGCAGAAAGGGGCAAATGGTGTTGCAATATGCGAAAATTTTCTGTCCTTTTTCCCTGAAGTTCAGGCTCAAAATCCCCATATTGTACCGAAAAGCAGGCAACTTCAGGTGCACTACGATCTTCTCCAAGCATGCAATCGTCAAGAGATGGCATCTGAAATGGAGCACCGAGTATGGGAAGCTGTCGCCGAAGAAACAGCTTCAGCAGTGAGATACGATTTCAAAGGTAACGTACACACAAAGCTATACCGTTGCATTATTGCATCATCTCATCCCTTGTCAGAAAATCCCAACCAAATCTTTCTGTCAATCTCCAGGTACATCCCGCCAAGCAAGCTCATCTCTAAGTACTTCCCAGAAATCTTTTCGACATAAGAAGGTAAAGGTCGAACTGCCAGTCAGGGTCGACTTTGTGGGCGGTTTGGAGCGATACTCCGCCGTGGAGCTTAGAGCGCTTCGGCTGCGTACTAAACATGGCTGTAACTCTAAACGGTTCCCTTCCCATAGGCGCAGAAATAGAAACAACACAGAATTTAGGTCTAACGACCGAAGACGACGCTGAGAATCAGCTACACATCGAAGCTATGTCCCTAATTAAACCTCCATTCGACGCAGACGATCCCTTTCGGTTAGTCAAGTCTGCGTTGCTCGTCACCGACGTTCTTAACGGAGAGATTCTCCAGTTTTCGGGCCTTCGTATAAAAACATGGGCCAACGTCCCTCGTGGGAGCGGGCTTGGAACTTCGAGCATTTTGTCCGCTGCTGTAGTGAAAGCGCTCCTTCGAATAACAGAAGGGACGATTCGAACGAAAACGTGGCAAGGCTCGTTTTGGTCTCCGAGCAAGTGATGGGCACGGGCGGCGGTTGGCAGGACCAAATCGGCGGTTTGTATCGTGGAATAAAGTTCACTTCTTGCTTTCCCGGCGTCCCTTTGCGCCTTCAAGTCAACCCTCTCTTAGCTTCCCCAAAGCTAGTCGACGAGTTGCAAGGACGGCTCCTTGTCGTTTTCACTGGCCAGGTAACCTTATTATCTTTTTTCGTAAGTTTTTTTCTGAATTACACAACAATTTTTCTTAAGAGGGCTTCCCGAAATTTTCAGGCCCTGGCCTGGGGTACGGTGGGGCGGAGGCCTGATGTTTTTTAAATCTTTAAATTTTAATTTTAACTATTCTTTTACTTATCTATTTTATGATTTACACCTAGTTTCTTTATACTCCCTCTGATTCTGGAAACAAGTCATTTTGTAATTTATTTTTTGTTTTTAAATGGAAGTCCTTTTCCTGTTTCTGAAAAAAAAAAAAAAACTCTTCAGCAATATTTCAATTTACTACTTTCTTAAGTAAAAGTAGTTAGATTCGATAGGATAGAAACAGTTAATTAAGAGGTTTATTGGAGATTTCTTAATATGCGTGTAATCTCCTCAAACAACCTTTTGTTTTAGGATCAGAGGGAAGTATACAATAACACAAATACATAAATTCTGAAAGAATTTAAATTCATAAAAAACTCAGAAGAAATTCTTTTGCTTATAAGATTGAATTTCACAAGGCACTGTAAAGAAAACTAAAAGCAAAAACACATAAGAGGACAGAACCTAAGTGAGACTATCAACCAACTCTATTTTTCTCGTTAAACAAGCATCGTAAAGGTCATGTGAGTGAATGAATGATGGTTTGCTAGGTTCGCCTCGCTCACCGAGTTCTCCAAAAGGTGGTGACACGCTACCTCAGACGCGATAGCCTCCTCGTTTCGAGCATCAGAAGGCTCATCGAACTAGCAAAGGTAGGAAGAGAAGCTCTTATGAACTGCGAAATAGACGAGCTGGGCGTCGTAATGATGGAAGCTTGGAGGCTACACCAAGAGCTCGACCCACACTGCAGCAACGGAAACGTCGACGATCTCTTTGCGTTCTGCGAAGAACATTGCTGCGGTTATAAGCTCGTCGGCGCCGGCGGCGGTGGATTCGCGCTGATGCTCTGTAAGTCTTCTGATTCTGCTTCGAATTTGAGGCGTTTGCTCGCCGAAAATTCTGAGTTCGGCGTTAGAGTCTATGATTGGGAAATATTTCGGCATTGAAGTAAAAGCTGTAATTTGTGGGTCGTATTGTGCATGGAGTATTTTACAATCATATGGAGTAGAAGATATATTATTTGGAGTAACTGGTAGTTTGTTTGGTCTTATTGCAACTCTCATATTTTTCAAGTAAGTGCATTAAATCACAACATTCATGGATGTGTCTTTTCCTTTCCTACAAACATAATTGGAAAGGGTCTACATTATATTACACATAGAGAGTGACTCTTATCTTAATTTTGGAGGGTAGAAGATGATGATAAGTGCCTGTATGTAAAGGCAATATCTGCCTTGCATTTAATGTGTGGATGGTCTGGGTATTATTGTCTTCCTTACAACATATCTATATATGACCACGACCTACGAAAATTCAAAAAAAGAAAAAAAACCATTTTTTACTATGTGGTTATGCATTACTTTATGATTTCTTACTCCGTTTTCTTTCTATTGATGAATTGTCAGTAATGAAACTAACTATATTTACTTGGCGTAAGATTTAACAGTGTCCTTGCTTGCGTATAAAACCAATCATTATGTTGGATAATTTATACGTATGACTGCATATAATAATTGAAAAAGACGCGACGATAGTGTATATTATCAAATATGGGTCTCCTTGCTTGATCTTCGGCTGCTGCTATTCCAATGTATCACTTGCTTTAAACCCTCATATATTGAAGCCTACAACGAAAAGAACAAATTATAGTTGTGTTTAATGTGGGAAAAAAGGGTAAAGATGGTCCATTCCATACATAAATAAATAGATAGATAGATAGATCTCAATAACTTTTATTTAAAATTTTAATAAACACACAATAATATTCACGATAGACTGCTTTGTTTTCAAATTTTCACCTACCCTACATAAATTTTGAGCCGTCCGTCACGCTATATATCTTTTTTGTTTTTTTCTTTCTTGTTAAAGTAGAAGGTATTAGAGAACTGTAATCAGCATGGGAGGGCCCACCCCACAAGTTTAAGGGCATGTACTTGTAGTTGTGCCAAAAACTATTAAATAAGAACCATTATATTATGCATGACTGTCAGATAATATTAGTGTTAGAAATCAATGGTGGCCTTAATTCCTTTCTAGACAAAATAATAAAACATGACAGTAATAAATAATGCTCCTCTGTCTAGTCAACAACAATGTGTGAGACTATCGAGATAATAATTGGGCAAACGTTAGGTTAGAGAATGTCAAGAGGTAAGAAAAGAAGATAAATGAAACTATTGTAATTTTGACTGGAATTTGTTATAGGTGAGTATAATCTATTGATTAATAACGTGTTAAAGAAAAAGTCAAGAACCAAACTTACCAAGAAATGAGAAGAGGCTTTGCCGCCGTTGATGCTAACGCCATCGGAGGATAATAACCCATCGGAAAAGCTCCCATTGCTCCTCATCTCTCCGGCGAACGCCGCCGTCTCGGTGCTCTCTTGCTGGTCATTCCCGCAGCTAGTGGCCGTCGAAAATGGCGAAAACCTCGACGAAGTTGAAAACCCAAAACGACCCTCTCCGCCGCGAGCCTCCTTCTTACCTCCGCCGCCGCTGAATTTCCCGAAAAGCCCTCCCCTCTTCTTCTTCTTCCTCCTCTCTCCCACGAAGCCCTCCATTGTATTAGCAGATAAAGTAGGAGGAGTAGTAATACCATCTTCGTCATCATCGTTTACGCTCTCACTAAGGAAAAGCCTGAAAGATGAAAACTTCGGCCGGCGGCCCACGCTGTACGGACCGTCGAGAACCGCCGTGGGCGAGGGCGTCTTGGCAATTCCATCATCGAGAACCGCGGCGCCGTACTTTCTGCACGGCGGAAGCTCCAGGACCAACCTCACGGGCTCCGGCGTCGGCGGCCGGACGATGATGTCCGTGCACGGACGTGGCTTGCCGGGCTGCTCCTCCCACTTGAACGGCACGGCGGCTAGGGTTTGGAGAGGAGGCTCCGGCGACTCGTCCACGGCGGCGGCGGCGGCGTTCTTGGTCAGGGGTAGAACTGGAAATTGAATTGTGGGAAGGTTTTCTCTACTCTCTCCTCCCATGATGTCTGAAGTGAAGAGTGAAGACCTAACTTCAAAAAAGGTAAGGTTTTTTTTCTTTAGATATTTGTGGATTGGTTGGCTGTGTGTGATTAATGGAGAAATAATGGCTGTTTTTCGAATATGGGAAATAAATGGGGGACCTTAGTGAAAGCTCAAACTGAAAGTGTTTGTACGTGTTTACCCCTCACAAGTTTAATAGTTGTGCTTTATGTAGTTGTTAGAAGTCTAATTTCGTGCTTT
Source organism: Craterostigma plantagineum (assembly GCA_027422505.1). Taxonomy (NCBI): domain Eukaryota; kingdom Viridiplantae; phylum Streptophyta; class Magnoliopsida; order Lamiales; family Linderniaceae; genus Craterostigma; species Craterostigma plantagineum. The sequence goes on along the minus strand of JAPQWV010000066.1, from coordinate 2,295,755 downwards.
AACTTTTATCACACTACAGTAAGGCTTGAAATTGGAAATTAAAAAAAAAAGTATATTTTAAATTTTGAATGCAAATGTAAAGAAATATGAATACGATCCACTTTCTCCAAAAATACGTAACAGCTATTAATGACGAGGTTCAGAGCTTTGTTTTCAACTTTGGCATTGAATATTGTTGTGATATATTTGCTTTGGATCCTATCCTATTATGTAGTATACGTATATGGTAGAAATAAAATTTCAGTAGTTTAGAGATAGATCGATCGATAAGATTAGGACATTGCATTTTGCATATTATCATTGATTCCTAGTTTGTTCAACTGACAAACATAAAATACGAAAAAGAAAATATAGATTGAAAAAAGCTGAAAAAAGAAAGAGGAGTTGCATTCTGTTTTCTTTTGAATTTTCAAATACAGACAGTACTAGTATTACTGTAGATAGAGTATAGTGTAATTAAACTTCAGCCCCCAAAAGATGTTTTAAGATAGGATTTAGACCCTTGTCATAAAATTTTAGGATTAAAGATCCGATTTTTGTAAAATTTAGAGATAATGACCTAAAATTTACGTAAGTGTTATACAATGTATATGAACTGGTATCAGACTATCGTTTTGTATTATTACAGAACAATGAAGTGGTACTGCATAACGATTAAGTGGTACTGCAGAACGATGAATTGGTACTGCAGAAATATGAAGTGGTACTGCAGGTCCTTGAAGTGGTACTACAGGTCCAAGAAGTAGTACTGAAAAACATTTGAGTATATCGGGTCCTTAAAACTAAAAATTTCCTGACATGGGCCTGAAACTTAAATGAAACTTATGTTGTGGCTTGACATCAAATTGCCCCATTAATATAATCATGTCACGCCCCTTGCAATGCAACACACACGAAAATTATTTATTTGTTATATATATTGATTTACAAAAAAAAAAAGAGATATGTTTGAAGTGAATATCAAAATTAAGACAAGGGTCAATGATATGATACAAAATCTTAAAGTTGATTTGATTAACTTAATGATTAGTTTACACAATGATTCACAGCTAGTTAGTGGGCTTCCCTCAAGTCATCATTATGATGATATTAACTATATGTGGCAATATATATAGAGCTATCAAAACGGGCCGGCGGGCACGGGCGCGGGCAAGCCCGCCTACTGGCCTGGAAAATGAAGGTCCGTCCCGCCTGCGGGCGGGTAGCGGGCTTGGCGGGCTTAATTTTTTTTAAAAAAAAAAAAAAAGAAAAATAAAAATAAGAAAAAATGAGAAAAAATAACCAAAAATAGATAAAAAAAAATAATATAAAAAATCGGAAAAATAAAAAAATAAAGAATTCAACTTAAAAATTTTCTAATTTAATCAACTTTTTAATATTAATTATTTATGTTATTAAAAACTCAAAAAATATCAAAATCAATATAATTTATTTTAAATCTTATTATTTAACATAATTATATAATATATTTTTTGGCGGGCCGCCCCGCCAAAGCCCGCCCTCTGGCGGGCTGAAAAATTAACAGCCCGCCCTGCGGGCTGCAGGCCCGTTTGACAGTTTATATATATATATATATATATATATATATATATATATATATATTAGTGAACACCTTGCGTGTGCACCTTCGTGAGCACCAACCATATCAACGCGCCAAATCGGCATGGGATTTGTTATTGATCTATAACCTACACATAGGGTTAGTGAACCCGTCGGAGGTTGATTTGGCATGTTGACGTGGCACAAAAAAAATGCCACATTAGAGGTGCCCACGGATGGTGCTCACGCAAGGTGAGCACCATAACATTTCTGTATATATATATATATATATATATATATATATATATATTATAAGTGTGAATGGGTAATGAACACGGATTTGGTAGTCGGAATCTACAAACTAGGACAATGATGACCTATAATCTACATGCACAAAAACGACACCGTATTGCCATTTAATGTATTTTATTAAATATATTATGATTAATAGAAAGCAAATGTATGTGTTATAGAAGATTATTCGCGTCATTTTCTTCTTTTCTTTCGAAAAAAATTTTATATATTATTGTTTTTATGTTATAATATGTCTTTTGTCTGAATGCCACATGCCTTGTCCACCCAACCTAAAAAAAATTGTATGTAAGATATATATTGTCTATACTGCAAAAAATTAGATGTAGTTAATTTTAATATTAGTGTAAGATACTTATTTTGTTCTAAGCGCATAGTAGAAGATTAGTTTTTTAAGTGAACCACATATAAGTAATATACTAATCAATAAGTTATTTAGGATTAATCGTGAAGAAATTTCTATGTGATAAGCGACTTTTTTAAGTAATATACTAATCAATAAGTTTATTCGGAGTATGTAAATGTTCCTAGCGAGACCTATAAATACGTCTCTACCATAAATCATCACGCACAAAGAAAAATAGACAAGGCAATCCCAAGAAAATTATAGTACTAAATTCCACAATGCTAAGATATTTAAAAAAACATACAGAACAAAGAGACTGGAAATAAATGGAGTACGAAGTCATTTGATTTACTACAACAAAAAGTTGATCTCGAATTTGTGAGTGTTAATATTCGAGATATAATTCGAATGGTGTATGCAAAAAAGTTCATGCCAATCTTAGATTATAAATTTCCTAAAGCAACATTTGGGAATAAATCAATTTTAGCAGTTTTTAAGAAATATGTGTTAGAAAAAATAAATTAGAAAAAAATGGATATCTATTTATAGAGAAAGAAAATTTATCATTGGTTATACAAAGAAATTTGCAAGGTGTTTTCTGTCATGTATTATCATTTTGGTTTATTTAATATTTTTGCTAACTCTGAAATTATATTCTAGCTCCTCTCCTAAATGCAAGTTAGTGGTATTTACTTATTTGTTTAAAAAGAAACAAAAGATCTAAGTATAAATTAGTAGACTTAGTAACAAAAACATAGAACAACCTTGTATTGTTAGAGCGAAATATTAAGCCATTAACATTAAAGCATAACCATTGAGAAACGTCGGGGATCATACTGATCGAGATTAACATAAACAGCTGAAGCACACAGTCATGACAATGCCACACAATGATGTTTATGTCCAAGGTAGTGCTAATTATTATTTTTTGTCTATGAATTACTTCCTATCTCATATGCAAATTTTACTTTCTATATAATCTTGGGTAATGATTATCTTGCTGAATTATATAATATGTGATTTATTAAATAATACAGATAAAAATAATATGTTAACAGAAGAAAACATGGGCATTTATCGCCGCGCACACATGGGCATTTATCGCCGCGCCTTGTACGCGGCTCCAAATTCACTAGTATATATAATTTTATATATATATATATATATATATATATATATAAGTAATTCTTGAAATATTTCTCAACGCATGGGCAAATCGAAATACAAATATTGATACGTTTGGTATTAAATATACTTCTATCGATATAATTAAGTTAAGAAAAGGGCCATTCATTACATAATTGCAATTAAGCGTGTCCTAAGCGTCGGCAGGCCACTATAATTTAACCTAACAGGTTAAGGTTGCATTGTTTTTGCCTAGTGATAATATTTCTAGGGGCAATTACGGATCAGACCCTAGTATAGTTTCAATTTAGTAATCAGACCCTGTCAGAGAAATCTTAGTTTGAAGGACCTTTTTTTAAAAAATTCAATCATAAAGACCCAAACTATAATTTTACTAAAATACCCTTCGTAAAGGGTTCTTTGAGGGTGTATTCGACGCCATATTTATGTTACACAAGATCTGACGACTTGTTACCGTAATAAATAAACACGTTACTTTAAACTGAAAACATGTTACTTCTCGATAGTAAAATGTTTTTTTGAACAGATTATATTTATTCGGCTAATCGAAACCCAGTTTTCACAGAATCGAGCACAATCGACTGGCCCATCAACCAATCGACGCGTCACGTAGGATTCATATGATATTGTTGAAGTACGATGTAAGAATTTTGATGAATTTGATACGTGTTGAAATTCGAGAAAAAACGGGCCAAAATTGAACTATGTTTTCGTTGCAATTGCAGCTAATCTTTGTGTAATCGAGGTACCCATCGTTTGGGCATTTCATAGGCTCTGTCAATTTTGAACAATCGTCACCTCATCAGTTTTAAAACGTACGTTGTGTGAAGTTGTTCGTATGGAAGGACGTTTCATCTGGAATAAATGTTTACTTTTTTATTCATTCTTGTTATTTCTTTATGTCTTATAGTTATAAATGTACAAGATACGTTACTTTTATACTCAAAAATTATATTTTGTCCGATTAAGTGTTATATTTTGACTTCGTTTTGTTTATAATAACTATAGATGTGGGATTTTCTGTCCACCATATGGTACTAAAATAAAAGTGGATCATGATACAAAAGGTAACTCATAATCGATGTAGTGGTCTTGGTATATTATGACCTAATTTGTTTCTGAAAAGTATTGTTGTGATATTTAGTTTTAACGGACCAGTTCGATAATTTTTGGCACAGAACTGTTACTACAGGAAATAAAAACGTTACTGGATTGTCTAAGATGGTATATTATGACGTATTGATGTGATATGTTTTTTAGCAGAGCTGTTTTTCGATTTATTTGACGTGAACTGGTACTAGATAAAATAGAAGCGTTACTTGTTTTGCCGAAAGTGTTACTAGAAGTACATGAATTGTTACTAAATAAACATAAACATTACTTTGTTCCATCAAGTGGTATTACATTCTGAAACCTAATTTGGTCACAGACAAAAAGCGAGACCAAAAGATGTCAAACCAAACCAAACCCAAAAACTGACCAAAATATAACAAACCTACCATGCACAAACAAAAAAGTGACCAAATGGCATCAAATATGAACACATTGTGAATGACAAAAAGGACAAAAGGAGATTGCAAACACTAAATTGGTTCTTTACATGTTCGGCGGTTGTGCCCATATTTGTTACACCTTCCGCATTTTAGTGGACGGACATCTGGAGTTTGTGAAGGGATCCTCTTTGATCGAGGACGACCCGGGGGTCGTTGAACGTTGGTTCAACGACGTCTTCAATTAATGGATCTTCCATTCCAAAATCTGAAGGTATGGGATTTACGGACGCCATGTATGCGTCTCGTATTTCGCTAAACTGTAGTAGTTGTCGCAGAAGTTATACGGAGACAGCCCTAGAGAAAGAATACACGAGCATGCGTGCTTACATGGAATACTCTCTAATTGGAAGCGTCTGCAGGAACACGTCTTGTTGTTTAAGTCGACGGCAAATCTGTTCCCAGTTTCTGATACTTCAAATTGCCATCCAGAGGAATTATTGACCTCCAATGTTCGAGATTCATCTATGTTCAACTTTAGAATCTTCTCGGGCTTCTTACACAAACGTCCGTCTTGTTTGTGTGCTTCATTTCTTTTTTCGTTCATCATGACCATAATCTTCCGCCTTATCTCATCGATCAATGCGACAATCGGCAATGACCGAGCCAGACGAAACCAACTATTAAAACTCTCCGCAATGTGTTTATCAATAATTCCCCACCTCTTTCCAGCAAATAATGAGTTAGCCCAACATTGGGCTGCGTGTCTATTAAAAACTGCCTGCGATCAGGGAATGCTGAGTTAAATTCTTCAGTAAATGTTTGTAAATCAGCCACATAAGGAGAATATGCCGCTTTCTTTAGCTTAGAAGTCCAAGTTTCTTGTTCCTAGCTGGGTATTTTCGCAACACCTGAAAAATCAGTACCAAGATAAGAAAAAAGATTAATAACACAAGCCAAGAGTGCTTGAAATACCTCTGTCTTGAAATGGTATTGCGATGACAAATGTGTTACTAAATATATATATAATGTTACTTATTAGAAGATAAACGTTATTAAAGTTAAAGAAAATCATATTTTTCAGCTCAACTGTGTTTTTCTTGTGACGAAATTTGTTATCATTAAGGTATTTTTAGACGCTTTGGCTAGGGTTAAATGTCTTATCACAACTGAAAAATTTGTGATTTGTTGTGTTAGTACTGCTATTCTCGATGACACCCGTGTTACAATAATAGAAATTCTAGTACTTAATATAAAACTTTTGTTATTAAAGTGAAAAGAAATGTTTTATAACAGCTTAGAGGGGATAGTTATGTACGAATTGTTATCGCATCATTCACGTATTTTTGTCGCTTTGGCTACGATTAAATGTCTTATTACAACTGACCATTTTGTCATTAGTTGTATTGGTACTGATATTATGGGTTTACATAATGGTTACTATATATATGAATTCTAGCACTTAAACGAAGAATATTGTTATTAAATCGAAATCAAATGTCTCATGTTAGCTCTAAGTGTGATTTTATTTCGAAACTTGTTATCGATTCATTCAGGTATTTTTCGTCGCTTTGCCCAGGGTTAAATGTCTTATCGCAACTGCAAAAATTGTACTTCGTTGTGTTGTACTGCTATTATAGATGACAAACTTGTTACTAAATACACACAAATTCTAGAACTCAATACATGACTTTCTTATTGATCTAAACACAAATGTTTCGTTTTAGCATAAAAGTGTTGTTTTTCTTTCATAACTTGTTATGGCTTCATTCAGGTACTTCGTCGCTTTGGATAGGGTTAAATGTCTTATCGCAACTGGAAAATTATCATTCATTGTGTTAATAATGCTATTATATATGACACACATGTTACTAAACATACCAGTTTTAGAAATAACTAGAAGTATTTTGTTATTGGATTGAAAGTAAGTGTTTCCCGTTGGCTCAGAAGTGTTATTTTTGTTTCGAAACTTGTTATCGCGTCATTCAGCTATTTTCGTCGCTTTGGCTAGGGTTAATTGTCTTATCACAACTGGAAATTTTGTCATCCGTTGTGTTGGTAATGCTATTATAGATGATACAGGTTACTAACTATACAGCTTATAGTATTCACTATGGGATTCTTGTTATCGAGATGGAAAATATTGTTTTTATTCAGCTCAATATGTTATTTTTGCTTGTTATTGCGTCATTCACCGTGTGGTACTCATCAAAAGACTCTTTGTTATTCAAATGAACGTAAATATTTTTCTGTGGCACATTTTTTCTACGATTTGGCATATTTTACGGTTAAATACGTCTTGTCGCATCATTTAGGTATTTCTCTTTGATTATTCGTTGTATTAGTATTGGTATTATAATTCATCAAATTGTTACTAAATATATGAAATATGGTTCTCAGTACAGCATATTGTTATCCAGATGAACAGAAGTGTTTTTTCCAGCCCAATACTGTTATAATTATATCGACAACTGTAACGGATCATTTAGGTATCCTGTGGTAAATTTCGCATATGTCAGGGGTATTTATGTCTTTTTGCAGCCTTTAGGTACTTTCACTGAGATTTTCGAGAACTAGGTCCCTCATCCTAAACGAAACACTAATAGGGCCTGAACCTAAAGTTAAAATTGTTATGGGGCCTGGACTTTAATTAACCCTTATTTCTACTACTCAAGATAATAAAGTAGCTTATTTTATTCAATTTTAGTTAATTACAATAAATAAAAAACTCGAATTTTTAGGAGATTCACCAGAAAAAATGAGGCCCAATCATCTTGGCTGCATTTGCACCAAATATTTGTTATGGGCCTTCATTTTTTCCAAAGATTATGGGCCTCCATTTCAACATGCATTATTACCACTTACAACAAATTCCCAGCTGCTCATTGCAGCAAATCATGTTAACTTATGGTAATCAGATTTTTCTGTTTTAATGTCTAATAGGTAAAATATAATTTTAATATATAAAAGAAAAAGAATGCCGTAAGTATAATAAAAAAGAAATGTAAAAGTAACTATTAAAGTAGTTAAAATATAGGAATCAAATTACAAATAAGCGACGGAACAAAATGTGCCAGTTTGTACTCAACTTATAGCCCTTTTTATAATAGCATGCATAGTAAGAAAATACAACAAAACAGTTCAAATACAAAAATGTATATATCCTATCCACAAGGAGAATCTCCATCCATGGAGGACATAGCATCATTGTCGAGTTCTTCAATGGCTATTCAAATGCCGCCATGAAATCGTCAAAGAAGAAATTATTACTGCAGTCGTCATCATTATTAACAGTATTCAAGAAAAAGTAGTTATTATTACGGTTCTATCAATTCAGGCAACTCAATCTCCTCCCAGAAACCATCTTCGCCTCCGTCCTTTTCCACGGCGAGCTCGAAGCCTCCGCCGTGGGACACCATATTCGCCGCCATCGCCGCCGCGGCCTGTATGTCGCGGGCGGCGGACGTCGTCGGCCTGGGCAGAAGGTCGATTTCATCTGGGAAATTGAGCTGCGCCTTGGAACCCTTCAGGCAGTACGCCGCCACGTCGTGAGCACGCGCCGCCATCTCCGGCGAGGGGAAGGAACCCAGCCATATCCTCGTCTTCTTCTTTGGTTCTCGTATTTCAGACACCCATTTGCCCCACCGCCGCTTGCGCACGCCGTGGTACACTGGGTGGCGCGTGTCGGAGGATACGCCGCCGGAGTTTTCAAGGTCTCCGCCGTGTATTTTCTTCGGAGGCAGCGGCGTTAGGTGATTCTCCATGGAGGTAGCCGGCGATTGGTGGTGGTGCAATGATGTACGTTTTTTTCTTTTTGGCATCAGAATATATATAGCCGTGGAACTACTTCGCCAACTTGAAATGACTTCTACACCCCTCCTCGAAGAGAGTTTTTTTAAACCTATTTCAATATATAACATAATATAAGGCAAAAAATTATAATTTTGGGTAACTAACTAAACATGTTTTCGTTTTCGGGTCACTATGTTTTATCATTGCAAAACTAGGTCACTAACTTTGTATATCTTAACAAAATTAGGTCACTTGATGATTTTCCGGCAAAGACCGCCGGAAAACTGACGTGATGAAGTGGCCGCAGAGCCACGTCGGATTTCCCGTTGATTTCCGAGGGAAAACTGACCGGTGATCTAGTTTTGTTAAGGCATACAAAGTTAGTGACATAGTTTTGCAATTATCAAACATAGTGACCAAAAAACAAAAACATATATATGTATAGTTAGTGATTATAATATTGTCCATAATATAATTACAAGTAGAGTAAACACTTAACAGTATATCTTCTAACGCATACAATTACAAGTGAAGTGAACCATAAGGTTTTAATTTACATATTATGAATGAAACAGTACAGTCAAATGGTCCAATGCACAAGAGATGACAAAATAATAAAAGTGGAGCTGTCACAATACGTATAGCTACTTAATATAATATATCACGTGCTAATATGTATATATAATTCGGTTAAGCTGTCACATATATAAAATAATGGTCCATTGATAGACAGTGCTCTCATTGCTCCGGAATAAGGACTTCGACACCTATATTCCATCCGTCCCGCTAATTTTATCACACTTTTCCATTTCGGTCGTCCCAATAATTTTATCATCTTTCCTTATTTAGCAAAAAAACTATCACAAACAATCATATAATAATATTAAATATTCTTAAAAGACGTGTCAAAATACACTTTTTTACCTTTTATTGTACTATATTATTATAATAATGCCACCTTAATTGCATGCCCAGCAACTTATGTGATAAAGTTACTGGGACGGATGGAGTAATATTTACCATCGATCTATTAAATATTCATGGCATTGTTTTCTAACTCCTTAAATCGGTTAAGGAACAGTCTTCTCTAATTAATATATAGCTCGTCACAAACAATCGACCCTAAATTCATTTGCATAATTCACGATAGATAGAAGTCAGTCAGCGATAAATGGAGGTACGCCCGGTGGATCGGGTCGGGTCCAATACATTATAGATAACTGTTGGTTAAAATAAACGGCTAATTTGGGGTGAGGACCCAAAACATATTTTTACTTAAAGATAAGGACTCATGTAAGTTTCATTTAGAGATAAGGATCCAATTAACTTTTTTTAGATATAAGGATCCATGTGGTACCACAAACCCATAAAGTGGTACCACGAACCAATGATGTGATACCACAGATCCCTGAAGTGGTACCACAGACCCATGAACTGTTATTGCAGACGAATGAACTGTTACTGCAGAATTAATGAAGTGGTATGGGGGAGCCATGAAGTGTCCCGAAGAAAATGGGTCATTAAAACTAATGCATTTTCTGACATGGATGTGAGCTGTAAATGAAACATAGACCGGCCTGATTTGCCCTAAGTCAAATGGCAAGAAAAATCTTGATATAGATTGACGTCATTTTTTGTAGTGGCCCAAACAAATAAATGCTCCGTACTAGGTTTTTGGTCCCTTGAGTTTATTATATATGGTTGCTCTGCTTTGTCCCCATGTGTTTGAAATTAATTCAAAAGCAGCACGAGATTTAGCTGACCCACCCATAATACCCATACTCCTTTTGTTCATTTCTCTTAATTTTGTTTAGATTAACGCATCTCCATTGTATAAGTATCTCAATATTAGTATTAATTTACAATATAAATGATTGAGAGACTAGAAAAAAATATAAAAAAAGTAACCCATTGTCTTCTTGGAGATGACCCTTTTATGTCTCACTTCATTCTTAGAAGTGGCAAATTTGTAGTCATAGCTCAATCTAAAAAACATATTATTACATCAAACATAGAAGATGAACATCAAACTGCACATAGCCGAAGCTCAAAAGCAGTCACGCATATCTCTACAGTTAACGGCGACCATCAAAGAATCAACAAATGAATTACAAGCAAATTACTTCCCAAAGAACACACATCTACACTTACATATCGTTGCACAGTCGAATCATTTCCCGCGATTTCCTCGAGTCGCCGATCCACGATGCCCGAGACAGACTCCATAAACGCAGACTCGCTCGAATATGGCAAAACAGATTCGAGCGCTTCCCTTACGATCTCCTCAACGACTGACTCTCTGCTCACAACCTCCCTGCACATCACGCTTCCTATGTCGAAAGGCGTGAGCCCTCTTTCGACGCCTTTCTTCAGAAGCATCGTCGAAATTCTCAGCACGCGGGCGCACTCGAGGGGCGGGTCCCACCCGTAGAATCTCAGCAGTGCAATGTCTTGCTCGGCGTCCATCGACTTGACGTACTCCACCGTTTCCTCGTCGAAGGGCCGGCGAGATTGCGCCCAGTAAAGCCATTCGAAAGTGCAGTCCTCAAACTGAAAAAAAAAAGGACAAATACTTCAGCATTTTACCAACTGCAGAAAACAGAGCAATGGGTCAATACTCAGATAGTAGGGGCGAATCTCACCGAGTAAGGCAAGCAATAGCCATGATCGATGGGGACGAGCGAGATTTTCCCGTCATTTTCACCTCTTCTCACCAATATGTTCCCCGCGTGCCTATCTGCGTTGGCCATCCTCATGTCGAGGACGGCGATCTTATGCACCTCCTCGACGGGGAAAGCGTTGGGCCCCACGTCCTCGCAGCTCCCATCGTTCTCGACGAACATCTGAAGAGAGCCCATCTTTGCCCCAACGCCCCGAGGGTGGTTGAAGCCTCTGTGTAGGCAGCTGACGAAGGCGGTGGGAGGAACTCCGGCGAAGCCTATGGCTTCGCCGGAGAAGGACCGGCGGGAGTTCTTGGGATGGTCGAGCAAGTACACAGCACATTCCCTTAGAGCTCCCTCTCCTACACGGGTCCCTTTCTTGAGCCCTTCGCCGTCTTCTGATGAAGGCATTAGCCCTCGGGGATTGTTTCGGGCCAAGGGTTCTTCGTCGCTTGGCTTGAAGACGGATATGTACTTTTCGCCCGATGGGTCGGGCATGAAGTACGCCCCGCCCGTGCCCTCGGATGACCTGACTGGTTGCTGCCCAGATTCCAATCCTTCCACGGTGGATTTGATTAGCTCGCTGATCTCTTCATGGAGTTCGATCTTAGGGTTTACGATCACGGGCTCCAGGAATATATCCCCATTAGAAGGCTTCTCAGCTGATACTTTTGCACCTTCGTTGCCTTCGTCGTGTTTTGCCAATGTGTCAGTTTCAGGTGCAGCTATCGAGAGCTCGAAGTTCTTCCCAACTGGCGTGGCCCTCACTTTGGCAGATTTTCGAGCGAACAAGCGTATCGTAGCATTGTTTTCGACCAAATGGAGGACGTTCCCTTCGCCCACGCCGTAATCGCTCACTAACGAATCGCTCCTTGCCAATTCCCGACCTTGGCAGACCAGTTTCTGGTTCCTGGTGAATATCCCCTTGCAGGACTGAATTCGGAGCTTAACTGATCGGATCGAATCCGACTCCATGACCCTCATTGGGACGAGCGAGCCCGACATTGCTATGTAAATCAAAATCGATTCACGGCCATGGTCGTCGGGCAATTGAGGAGATAGGAATTTCATCGTACTCTCCTCGCGGAAAGGAGACATTGAAACCAAGCCAGCTGAAGACATGATTGGTTATGCGTATTTCCACCCGAAGCTCAAATTACCAAATTACAAACCCTAGCACGAATGGTACTGAAATCCAAAAACGCCCAAAACACCTAAACGCACCTGATTCCAGGTGCGTAAATCTTCAAATTTACAGATAAGTTAATAAATCGTATGCAAGACTGAAAGGAAAACAGAGCTGCGATAAGATTAACCCTCACGAACCCAAGTAGGATTCGTGATTGGTCATACGAGGATCAGTATCAACGAAATCTACAGCGTTTGTCAGCTAGTCAAACCGAAATGGCCGGCGAAAAGATGAAGTATGATTGATTCACGGATGCAATCGAGAGACTTGACGTTAAAAGGCGAAAGCTGAAGGCATACGATTTTCTTCCTCCTATCCAAATCACTGGGAAGATTCCAAGCAATTCTCTGCTTATATTCCTTCATTCGGTCGTAGGAGTGAGACGCAAAGCTGTGGGCTTTGAACGGAGAAGAAGAAACGACACGCATTTTACCAATAGACGGCGTTGACTTTTTGACTAATTATGTATGACACGTCATCGATTGTGTTTAGTCCACCGTTATTACCTTCTTATCATTTTCCACCTCATAATTTATGAATTTGATTGGATTTATCATTAAATTTCCATTCAGTGAATTCATCAAACACTTTCAAATCGCGAGTTCAATTCAACAGAGATGTCGATTTCGAAACAAAAAAAAATAAAAATGTATAAACGTAAATGTGGAGGGTTGACCGTAAAAGAGTCAAAATTGAGTCAAACCTTCTTCCATCAACTTCATCTTCTCCTTCCCAAAAGTCAACATTCTGATCGGACGGACAGAAACCGAGATTCTTCCCAAGCCCACATAGCATCCCTTTTGCGCCGTCCGATTTCTTCAGCATCTCCCTCACGCAGTTCCACTCCTTCAGCGCCGCCGACTCGCTCGCGTCGGGATCGCCGCCGCCGTCCCACCGCCGAGACCCGCCGAAGCTCAGCCTCTCGCTCCACCGCTTCTTCCTCTTCTCCGTCAGCTCCCTCACGCTAACCGCCGCCGCGTCGCCCATCACGTACCCATCTCCGCCTCCGACGGCAGCGGCCACGTTCAGGACGCCGTGAAACCGCCCGGAAGGGCGGCGCACCTGCACGGCCGTGAACGACGGAGTGCCGTCGCCGGACGAGGGATTCAGGCAGTTGCTGAGGAGGAAACGGACGGTGCCGATTAGGAGATCCCTGACGTATCCGGCGGCGAAGATCTGGACTTCGACGGCGGAGGTGTCGCGGCGCATGAAGTCCGCGGACACTCTGAACAAGAACTTGTCGTTCCATGTGGGGTTTTCGCCGCCCAGAGAGTCGGTTCGGGTTCGGAGCTTGTGGGTCGGATCGACCCATGCGACGGCGTAGGTTTGGACTCGCCGGAGCTGGGCGGCTGGGGTTTTCAGATTTTGTGCAGAAATCAAGTTGATCTCCAGAATTTGAGTCGACTCCTCCATTTCATTCAAGAAAGAGGAGTTTTTTTTTTTCTTCTTTTAGATTGGTTTAGCTACTGCGCGGCCATGCTTGGATTCAAGAAACTGTGATCGTTATGGAGAGAGAGAGAGAGAGAGAGAGAGAGAGAGAGAGGGTTTATCTCTCCCTTCTCTTTGCCGTTGATGAGGTTTAAGCGCGAAGAGATATTAGCAAAGCAATAGTGCACGATGAGGTTGCTTTCCTATTTGTGTTCTCCTTTATAATAATTTAATCGATTTTTTTTTTCATTAACTATAATTTTACAAAAAAAATGATTTATAAATGAGTTCTCAAGCTCGAGCTTTTGGGGCTCGACGAAGTATCAAGCTATTCTCAAAAGACATCTCGGAATATATATAATATATATGGAAGGTGAATCTATAGAAAAATATACAATTAGATAAAATTTCAACATAGGTACCCATATCAAAAAATTTTACAAATAGGTACCCGATTTAATTTTTACCAGTTTCTTTAGTCATGTCGTGCCTTCCTGTGTGTATATTGCGTACCATAACACGTTGATATAGGTACTTAAATATAGCATACGTCGTACCTACGGCATATCTGTGTGTTACATAGGGCGTACCTAAATATAGCATACGTCGTACCATGTCTGTTATATGAGTATCCAAATGTGTTGATATAGGGTACCCAAATGTGTTGTATGGTGTACTTTCGGGGATCGGGTATCTATGTGCAAAAAATTTATTCTGTTAGGTACCTACATATAAAAAAATCCTGACATGGTATTAAATTACAAGTTTTTATTCAAATAGGTACTTATGTGTTATATATAACATTTAATTCGTTTTTATTTAGAACAATTCAGAAATAGGAAGTATAACATAGTTTTGATTAAAAAAGAGAGAATCATGATTAAAAATGTCAAAATATACCACCGTTGTCGTCGTCGATTAAACAATCGAAATCGAAACGACTTCGTTTGGAATGATTCGGTAATTGCTGGAATGTTTCATGAATAGCCTGGACGATACCCGTGGGCCAAGCTCCTTGAGCTAATAGAGGTGTGTACTCTGTCGAGGTTTACCTCAATCACTCGATGATTTCGTCTTTTGACGATTCATTGCTAAATCTTCGTAAAACGACTTGTTTTTTCAGGAGATATCTTGTGGATGCTTAGGAAGTCTTAATCTGTCTGTGATCCCGTTGATACTGCTAAACTAGTTACAGCAATTGCAAAATGTCCCGAATTAGGATCCCGAGATTGAAGCTTTACGGTTCTCTTACGAATTCTGGCGGTCGATTGGAGGATGTAAGAACATGTGTTTTTGTATCTTCAACCACAAGCCTTCACAGTGGAAACTCGGGCCATTCTCAGAAATTTCAGCCTAACGGCTACGGATTGATGGGTTTCAACCCTTCTGCCTATGCAATGTATCCCACGAGAAATCGCTTTGGTGTGTCTTGTTGTTCAAACAGGAGTGGACTGATTAACTTGGGTTTTTGTGGGAGTCTTCCCTTTGCTGGGATCAACCTCGGTTATTTTCGTCGGCTAGTGAGGGTGGAAGGGTTCCTCAAAGCACAGATGTTGCGGCTAATTCGAATGGGGCTAATATAGGTAGCGGTGGTGATGACTGGGCGGGTAAGTTGAAAGAAGTGTGGCAATCGTCGGTCGAAGCTGGGAAATATTCTACTGAGCAGGCCAAAAAGCATTGGACGAATTAACTCCCCATGTTCATCAGTTGCTCGATGCTAATCATTACCTCAGAGATGTGCTTGTGCCCGTGGGTGGCACTTTGCTTGGAACATTAATAGCTTGGTCACTCTTGCCAAGGTTGTTCAGACGGTTCCATAAGTATTCAGTGGAAGGTCCAGGCGCTTTATTAGCTGGGAGCGCATTGTTTGGCCCTGTTCCTTATGAGAATAGCTTCTGGGGTGCATTGGATGTACCCATTCGGTCGTTCATAACGCTTATGGCGTTCTTGCAAGTGTTAGTAAATCTGCATTTTATGCGTGTTTTACTTTGTTTTTGTGTATCTCATGTAGTTGGGTTGTTAACAATTTTGCAGGGGTCAGATGGTTGCACCAACTGTTATTGCATCGACTTATGTGGCTCAGGCATGGAGGGGAGGCGTTGTGGTCGCACTTGTATGGTTCTTGTATCGGTGGAAATCTAATGTGATCAATCGGCTTCTGACATCTGAAGGAATTGTTGCCGGCCGTAGAGATAAGTTGCTAGCTTTGGATAAGATCTCATCGGTCGGTCTCTTTGTCGTTGGAGCAATGTCTTTAGCAGAGGCATGTGGAGTGGCTGTGCAATCGGTTCTTACGGTGGGGGGCATTGGAGGTGAGTTTCCTCATGTAATAACCATATTCTCTGTGCAAGTTTCTGCATTCTTGGATAATCCATGTTAAAGGCCAAGGCGATAATAAGAGTATCTCCCTCTATCTTTATTGAGCTGGGTGATGATTCCAAGAAATCTGGGCCGACGTTCTACCATACTTATCACTTTTGACATGATTTGAAGATAAAAAAAACTGGATGATCGACAGTTGTCATATTCTATTCTAATTTCCATATATTTATTGAATGATCCATTGATGGATAAGGTATATAATCGTACACTTTTACATTTCTGTGATCATCACTCAGCAGATTGATTTGGTGTTTGTGGCTGATATATCTAGATCTACATATATCTACTAGCTGCATATGGTTATTAAGCTGCTGTAAATGTGGCGTATGGTATATACTTTTCTTTACGAAATTGTATCATGGAAAGAAATTATTCGATATTTTCTCACATATCTTTCAATATATTGTTGAGTTGTTTGAATCTGAACGCAACTCTTGTGATCTCTTTCCAGGAGTGGCTACTGCTTTTGCGTCTAAGGACATACTTGGAAATGTGCTTAGCGGTCTGTCCGTACAGATCTCCCAACCATTCTCTGTTGGCGACACTATTAAGGTATGTAAACTCCATCTTGAGCTCATTTTCTGTAGATCACTTGTCCATTAGTTAATTTTATCATAGAGTCTTTGTGAGTCTCTGCTCACTTTAGGGAATCATCTTATTGCAACTCAACGGTTAAAGAACTATTTTAACTCCTCTTAAATTTTTTGTCATTCAGCATACATTATATGAGAATTCATGTATATTTTGGGAATAATTTACTTGGTTTTCCAGTAACGTAATACTAAATAGGGACATACGGTATTGTTTTATAGTAATAAGCTCTTAGGTTGTCATGGGCCTTTTTTTCACTATTTCTTCGTCGTTGCTTCTTGGTTTAGGCTGGCTCTGTAGAAGGTCAAGTGGTTGAAATGGGCCTCACCACTACGTCATTGCTGACCGCAGAAAAATTCCCTGTCACCGTCCCAAATTCCATGTTCTCGAGCCAGGTATGAGTTATATTTTAGCGCATTTTTTTTTTCAGAACTAAAATATGTACTTGTATATATATATATATATATATATATATATATATATATATATATATATTCACAGTAGAATCGGTGTTTATTTTCCAAGTCTACTATGGAAAGAAAGAATTCGATTCATTTCATGTCACTTGCCAGATCATCGTTAACAAATCCCGAGCCAAATGGCGTTCTGTGGTTAGAACGATTCCCCTGCAGACCGACGACATAGACAAGGTTTCGGTAATATCAGAGGACATCAAATCCATGCTGAGATCAGACCCAAACGTTTTCTTGGGTAAGGAAGCGCCTTACTGTTTCTTGTCTCAGATCGAGAAATCATATGCACAACTCACTCTCGGGTGCAACCTTAAAAACCTGGTACGCACCCGTACGTAATAATATAGCTATGGCAATTTGAGTTATGACAATGGTCGAATTGAGTCTTGTTACGTTGTCTTAAATGGGGGAACAGAACAAGGAAGCAGAGCAGCATATTCTTCTAGAAGCCGTTCGAATTGTCAAGAAACACGGAGCTACGCTGGGAAGCACCACATGAGAGGTATTGAAACGTTTCGAGGTTTATATGTTTTTGAAGCTAACTTCGGAAAATAACTATGATGTGATATTATGAAACCTCATATCTGGCCTCGTACATACAAATATGTTCCATTTCACGTACGATTCAAATGTTTTCTCCTTGATGATTTTGCTTAGTGATCGATTGATTGGTTGAGATCGAAATGATGTCCCGTTTCGTTTCTTGAAATCATGCTGACTTTTTCTCCCACAGGGAGAGACACGCACATGCAAAATAGTGACTGTTATACACAATGTCTTGCAAAGGTGCCTAAATAAAAAATGATGTTCACTGCAATTATTCTTCTCATGCATTTTTGATTCATAGTTGGATTTCCTCGTCACCACTTAACTTATACTACAGATAGCAACAACCAAATTAAGTAGAAATATTTGTACCATGAAAACACATATCATGCTGAGACATGGCTTATAAGGGTAGGCTTAGCTAAGGTTTAGCCATCAGGGTTAAACTTGACCGATTCTTTCCATATGAGTTCCTTGATGTTTTCCTCGGTGCAAGTCGGCTGCTCAAAGTCGAAGACGAACGGCCTCGGGCAAGTTGCCTCCTCGTTTTTCTGATGGAGGGGTGCCAAGTATGGGTGGGACAAACCCTCGTCCGCTGCATACGGTAAGTAAATTACTATTCGACGAGCGAAAAAAAATGCCAAAGTTGTATTAAGAGCAACGACTACAATACATCAGACGACCAGGTAAATTAAGGGCCTTTTGGTTTAGTGGAAATAAGTAGGGAAAAGAAAATGAAGGGGAACAGAAAGATATGTTTTTTATGTTTGGTTGCGAGAAATAGACGAGGAAAAAAAAAGGGAGAGAAATCTGGTTTCAGATTGTACTTTAAGTTAAGGAAAACTAATTTCTTCACCACGAAAGAAAAAAGCCTATACTAAGCGTTTTCTCTCTAATTTCTGTTTCCACGCTAGTTTCTTCAAACCAGACACAGTGTAGGATTTCGGACTAAATCGATACTGGGAAATGTAGTCAGTATACTTTGGCATAAAAATTGACCACCCAAAAAAAATGAATTATGTAGGTCTAGGATTCTACAGAGATAAGCACCTCATCTTACCAGTAATACGCCTGCTCGGGTCAAAAACGAGCATTTTCTCCAACAAATCGACGGCCCCAGGCGAATGATTAGGAAATCTCACTGCAAAGTTCTGCTTGGGATACTGAGGAAGTTGCCTGAAGTACCTCCGCGCGTTATCGCTCCTGAGGAAACCGAGGCTAGCATCGTCCGGCGACCCTATGAGCTATTATTCGACGAAAATCGAATTTTCAAAAATAAGAATCATCCCCTCTTAAAAAGTATTCCAAAAAAATAAGAAAACCAAAAAAAGCCCGACACCTCCGTGATGAGCCTCAACTGATGAACGTAATCTTTCCCCGGAAAAAGAGGTTGCCTAGTCATCACCTCGCCGAATATGCAGCCCACCGACCATATATCTATGGCTGCGGTGTACTCCGAGCAATTCAACAGGAGTTCGGGCGCTCTGTACCAACGCGGGACAACGTACTCGGTCATAAAATCGGTCTCCGAGGTCGTCCTGGCGAGGCCGAAATCTCCAATCTTCAGCTCGCAGTTTGTGTTGATAAGCAAGTTGCTAGGTTTTAAGTCGCGGTGAAGGACGTTCGCCGAGTGGACGTACTTTAGCCCTCGCAAGATTTGGTAAAGGAAGTACTGCCGCCCCGGGAATGTTATTACGAGACACGACGATTAGGTAATAAATAATATGTTCGAATTTAGAGAAAAAAAAGTAAAACACGTACGCGACAGTGGTCGTCCGACAACGCTTTGTTGGATCGGATTATCTGCTGGAGATCGGTGTCCATGAGCTCGTACACGATGTACACATCGTTGAAGTTTTCTTTCTGAGGCGGACGAATGATGTCTTTAAGCGCAATCACCTGCGGAAAATTTAATTGTGCAATATTTTAGTTGGTTTCTGAAAGAAACCCTAAAATTTAAATGGTCGATCGGTCGCTTAGGCTGCGCTTGGTATGCAGAATTCGTGTAACCTTACGGAAAACTTGATATGTTGCGCTTTGACCGTTATTGTACCTTCTCACCCATCCTTTCTTTTCCAGACCGAATTCAACTTACCAAACGCAGTCTTAAAATACTGGAAGAAAAAAAAAAAAAAAAGCGTACGTTAACGTGGTCCATATGGCGCAAGAGCTTGATCTCCCTCAGAGTCCTCTTGGCGTCGATCCTATTGTCGAAGGCATTCCCTATCTTCTTTATGGCGACTTCTTCGTGCGTCTCCGAGTTTATAGCAGCGCTAGAAAAATAACCGATTATCGTAGTAAAAATGAATTAAAATCTAAAAAAAATTACAAGGCACTTTATTTCTCGATTTATTGTTACGTACCAAATGATGCCGCTCGCCCCGCGTCCCACGGGCCTAATAGGGATGTACTTCCTCGGGACTTCGAAGAGATTCCCGTGAACGTTGTACTGCGTGTATCTCCCGCCGTGGGTCGGGACGCCTTTGATCATCCCGGGCCCACCTCCCCCGACGTGGTGGTGATCGCCAAGAAACGACGAGCAGCTCGAATCCACGTTCGACGACATAATAATCGATCGATAAATCGTATCGAATTAAAATCGAACTGAATTTATTCAAACAAAAGAGGGATTTTGCCTATCTATTATATCTATCAAGTTGTGTTGCGTGATTTTGTGTCGCCGTCCGAAAAGAAGCAAAGATGTGAGCGAGTTTTGTGTGTGTGGTGTGTCGTGAGGAGAAATGAACTTTTATTATTTCTTCTCATTTTTTTCTATTTCTTTTTTCGCATTTTCTTTTTTTCTATATCTATGTAGTAATAAGATGGGTGAGCTTTCGAAATTTTCTGGAGAGGTTAACATGTGACGAGGAGCCCTTTTTGTAAGTGAGGATAGTTGAGTTTACTTGAGAATACCCGTGAGACGTCGTAATAATAAAGTGTTTGGGGTTCTCTTTTTCTTTCCGACCATACACTTGGGAGGGACACACCATGTAATAAATTTTTCAACGACTTGTAAAAGAATTTGTGCGTGAAGGCACTCACATATATGTTATGCATGCATCTGTTCATGTATTTCTTATTAAATGGTAGATTTTTATTTATGGGTGCATGTATGCTGTGCTTTTTCTTTTTTCTTTAGTCTCTACTCTATTTCACCTAATTGGTAATCTTGACTCCCCATGCATGCAAAATATTTGGACTCGGGTTTTAGCTCTTTGAGTGTTGACATTTTTTTCTTTGTTTCCAACATGACTAATTTCTATGGTCGGTATAATGAGGAATTCAAATGAATTAGGATTTTATCATACACTTTTTTTCAATGCCATTATGGTCAATCTCTAACTCATCAATTTGCGAAGTACTTGAACTATATTATAACTAAGACGTACAAACTATTTGATATATGAAATAAGTAAACCGAATAAATATTATTTTTAGGAGATTTTACATAAAAATATCCATTAATATAAAAAAATAGCAAGTCAGTACCCTTTCAGTATTTTTTTACATGCAAGTACCTGTCAGAATATTTTTTTTGCACATTGGAACCTGCCTGCTGCAAGGTATATCATATCACACATTTAGGTACCATAGAGAAACATATTGTGGTATGTAACACAACTAGAAAATGGTACCATCATATAGTCAGCCGCAAGGTATCGTATGGGACGTATATATGTACCATATATGGTAACCATATAAATGCATGACGTGGTACGCAATATACATATAAAAAGGTATGTCAAGAACGGGAAAATGGTATGCACAGTCGAACGGGTACTTATATAAAAAATTTCTGATATGGGTACTGACTTGCAAATTTTTATCAATTGGTTATTTTTCTATAATTTTACCTTTATTTTTATGTCAAATCCTTATTTCATAATTAAATAAATATTTGCTTGATATGTAATTATCACGTTGTCAAAACGTTGGACACAGCGACGATTTTTTTACCTCTTCATTCGGGCTTGGGGAACAAAACACAGGTAATGGAAAGCGCGTGGAGTTTGAAATATCCTCCTGTCAGTGGGACCCACGCGCGTTTTGATTCCAATAACATCAAAATGATCCCCAAACCTTAGAAAATTAGGTCAAAATTCGCCAAAATCCATCGGGATAATCGCTGGCAATGAAGAATCTAATCGTTGTTATCTCCTTAACGCTAGCTTTTCTCTGCATCGTCTCCGTCTCCGCCGTAAATTCTGCGACCGCCGACCTTCTCCTCAACTGCGGCGGAGGAGCTACCACCCCCGACGCCTACCATCGCTTCTTCAACCCCGACGTCAGTTTCCTCGCCACCGCCTCATCATCCCATCACGCGGCGATCCTCCAATCGTCGAACGGCGACGACAAGTCTCCGTCGGTACCGCCTCTGTACAGAACAGCTCGGGTTTTCACGCGTCCCACGCGCTACTCCTTCAGCGTGAGGCATCCCGGCTTTTACCTGGTACGCTTCCACTTTTATCCCTTTCAGATCGATAGCCTTGACCTCCGAGAAGCAGACTTCCACGTCGTAGCGAATGAGTTCGTACTCTTACATAGCCTTCGTCCGTCGGGATTCAACGATTTCCGGCGGTAAAGGAGTTCATCATCCCTATCTCCTCCGAGAAGCTCGAAATTTCATTTCTGCCCTCGGCAAAGACGAATTTCGGCTTCGTCAACGCTATAGAAGTCGTACCTGCTCCTTCTGACCTAATCGCCGATCTTGCATATCACTACAGTAATAAAAGCGAGGTCGTCAGTGGTTTGCTGAGAAATGGATTCGAAACTCTTCACAGGGTCAACGTTGGTGGGTTCAAAATCACACCTTTCAACGATTCCGTATCAAGAACTTGGGTAAATGATGATGAAAGCTACTATAGATCCAATTCAGATGGTTCCGAAAAAGTTTATTTTGGCGGAAGGATTGAGTATCGGGACGGTGGGGCGAGCCGCGGCGTGGGCCCCGATAACGTGTACAATTCTGCAAGGGTGGTTAAGACCAACTCAAACCTTACATGGACGTTCGAGGTTGCAAGAGGCTACAAACACTTGGTGAGGCTCCATTTCTGCGATATTGCAAGCCTTACTAGTGGTATGCTCTATTTCAATATATACATAAACGGTAAGCTGTCTTACGAGAATTTAGACCTCTCTGCTGCCACTAATTGGCTATTAGCATCTCCGTTCTACGCTGATTTCGTGGTGGACGGGCCATCAGCAAACAATGAGCTGGTTTTAGCCATTGGGCCATCGAGGATGCGCGATTTGAACGGTGTTCGTGGGATACTTAATGGGGTGGAGGTGTGGAAGATGAATAACTCAATGGGGAGCTTCGATGGCGAGGTTTGCGAGGGATCTTTGTGGAGAAGCTGGAGAAGAGGAAATGTTGGCTTGTTGTTTCTCATCATGGCTGTGATGGTTCTCTTGTTTGTGGGATCTTTCGCTATGCAAGGGAGGAGGAGGATGACTAGGGACAGTGTTGGGTGGTCGAGGTTGCCTTTTGATGTGTCTGAAACTGAGTTTAAGTCTGGGAAGACTTCGACTTCGGCGGTTCAGGTTAGAGATTTCTGATGATGATTTATGAGATTTTCGTTTGATTTAGCGTAAAAATGGTGTGCTTTACATATATTCTGTACAAGCTTTTGTGTCTATGTCTATGTTATAATACAGATTTGCTGAAAATTGATTGTGAGCAATACAATAGTGTTTAAATTTGCAGTGTGAAATTGTGTGCATCAAGAAATTGAAATTATCATTTGATTTCATTTGAAGGCCATACGCGCATTTCACCAACACGATTCTTGACATGGGACGTTTTCTGAGTTGGGGAAAAGATTTATTCGATGTCACCCATATTGTGTTAGTTCCATTAGAAAGGCATATAAGTAGTAGTAGGTAGACACTAATAAGCATTTGGACAAATGTGATTCAAGTTTCATTGCCAAGTGGAAATTCAAGGTGGTCTTTAAATCCAACGGTTTCATTCTTGAATTGATTAATTGGGTAAACTAGTATGTTGACTGTTCTTGGAAGTATGTTACGCCATGTATGAAATTGTAAATGTTGCTAAGTATATTTATATATAATATATATCATCTAAATATATTATGGGTAGGTATGGGTTCAAGAAAACCATATGATGGACGACACATTTAGTTATAGATTAGTGCTGCCTCAGTGGTCCAACGATATATAAAGAAAAAAAGTACATATAATTGAACTTAATCTATATTCGTTGATTTCCTTCGAATTCTTCGATCATATGTCCTCATCCCACCCATCATCGTAATAGTACATTACTGTTACAATTAAATTTCATAATTTTTTTTTTGGTTCTGGAATTTGTTGTGCAATCGTTGAATTTCCACAACTGAATAAAAAAAAATGATATTTCTCCATACGTGAAAAAGGTAGTTAATCATAAGATGAGAAGAGAATAGAAGAGGTGGGCAATCTTAGTTGGTGGGTTGTAATAACCTTTTCAAGTCACTAAGTAATAATAGACAGAGGAACACAAAGCTCCTCACTATTATATAACCAACCACACCTCTCTTCGATCATCAACCTTCATTACACTGGAGAGAAAAATACAGAAAATAAAAATAATAAAAATTTTAAAATGTCTTCTTCCTCAGCATCACTGGTAAATCTCATCAGAGCATCGATCTTAGTTCTTGCCCTAATCATCTTCCTCGGTAATATCATGATGTGGATCATAATGCCCACAGATACTTACTACAACATATGGATTCCTCACATCATGGCTTCTACAAATTCCACTTTCTTTGGAATCCAAGGTACGTATATATATAATACATACATACGTATGTTGTCGTAACTGCTTATAAAGCTTTCACTAGCTAAAACCCTTTGTTTTCACATACTCGACAGGCCCGATAATGATGGATTTCACATTCCCAATCCTCTTCATCGCCGTTCTTGGATGCTTCTACCTCCATTTAGGGAAGAAGGAAGACGAACTAAACGACATAAAAGAGAACAAAGACTGCTGTAGTAAGAAGCTCAAGTTCATGAAACAGCCAATGGTAGTTAAAGGGTTTAGAATAGTAACCCTAATTGAGCTCTCTCTCTTCGCCATGTTCGTCGCTCTATGCGTATGGTACTTCGCAGACTATGTCCACCATTGGTTCGAACAAGTTCCCATGCGTGCCATGCAAAGAAGCGAAAAGCTGTAATAAGAATCTCTTTTATGATCCACATATTATAACATGTTGAGATTGATCGTCGAAATTTGGTTCGATTGTTTATAATAATTTAGGTGGCAAACAAAGCTCGATCGAGTGGGAATAGTCACGGGCGTGACGGGAAATTTGTGCCTAACTTTTCTGTTCTACCAGTGACGAGGGGATCATCGATTTTGCCTATGTTGGGATTAACTTCTGAGGCTGCAATAAAGTATCATATGTGGCTTGGAAATATGGCTATGGGGCTCTTTACTGCGCATGGATTTATATATATTCTTTATTGGATCATCACGGATCGGTTATCTGAGGTAAATATATGTTTTTTTTTTTGAATTCTGTTTGTGTTATTGCATGCTTCGAATCGCAGATTCTTGAAACTTATATTACAAGGTGTTATCATCTATACATAGGAGAAATAGGTGGATGGCTATGTTTCTTCGCATTTGCTTGTTTTTGTTCGATAATATTATTTTAAGTTTGATTTGCTCTCATTATTATGATGTTCCTTTCGTTGTCAAGTTCGTAGGAATAATGATACATAGGGCCTTGATAATAAATCATAATTACAAGCAATTTTCTTTTTCATCGATTGGAATGATTATAGCTTCCTTTTAATCTTCTTTTAATCTTACCCAACGGTTCTTCAGTTTCAAAGGAGAAGTGATCCCTACTAGTAAAAATAAAATAAGTGGCAATAATAAATCGCCAAAAAAGAGAAGAATTTCAGGTAATTGACTTGACGTTTTTTATACCCATATGGTATTGGTAAGTTCGTTCCTAAGCCACATAAATATGCTTACTGTACATACTATAAATGAACGAGATATTATATATGTGATGTACATAAATTTTAAATCACTGAGCCCACCACAATATATAACGTACGACAAAGTGCTTATATGATTCCATGTTAGTTCCTTGTTGTATCATTGAATTCTCTCGTAAATTTGGGACCAAAAAAGCCTTTCTTTTCTCTGAAATTATATTTTTGTTTGACGATAATACTTTATTAGTTCTCACAAAAATAGAAGATATGCGACTCGACACAAAGTTTGTAGGTTGAGTGTCATCTTCAACGAACACCACCATTTTCAAAAAGTAATCAAAGAAATCGCTGATGCAATGATGTCGTAACTATGACATCACTTTTCATCTCTTACATTCTTCCTTTTTTTTTTTCAGAATATATTCATGCTTTATTATGTTTAATGATGATAATTTGTTGGGATAGGATTATAGCTACCATCTTATTTTTGTTCATTGATGACTTAAACCTTCTTATATAATTCAGCGCAATCATGCATTAATCTTTTATCCTAATGTCATATAAAATACATACATAGCTCAAGCAAAAGTTTTAGAACCCAATTTTTTAAGTTTAGTTGTTTAACCGGCATAAACTCGACTAAAACTTATGCCTTCAAAAAATAACGAATCTAATTCTTATAAAAAGAAAATCGATTGACTCGAACTTATTTTTCTTCACTTACGAACATTTTCTATGCGCGCAGACGCTGAAGTGGGGCGACCACTACGTCTCAAACATAGCGGGAGAGATTTCCCTGCTATGCGGACTCGCCATATGGATCACAACCTACCCAAACATTCGACGAAAAACGTTCGAAATCTTCTACTACACACACCACCTGTACGTACTCTTCGTCGTCTTCTTCATACTCCACATCGGAGTAGGCTTCGCCTGCATTATGCTCCCGGGATTCTACCTATTCGCCATCGATCGTTACCTCCGATTCCTACAATCATGTACCAAAGTCCGCCTAATTTCCGCCCGCGTCCTCCCCTGCGAAACCCTAGAGCTCAACTTCGCCAAGAGCGAGGTATATATATATACATATATATATATATATATATATTTATTTATTTATTTATCGTCTCCCATCTAAAAAGAACCCACAATCTTTACAAAATTATTGCGCGTAGGTTTGATTTACAATCCGACGAGCACTATCTTCGTAAACGTCCCGTCTATTTCCAAGCTGCAGTGGCATCCATTTACGGTAACCTCGAACTCCAACTTGGAGCCCGAGAGGCTAAGCGTCGTGATAAAATGCGAGGGCTCATGGACGAAGAAGCTCTACGACTCCATATCTTACTCGCCTTCTCAAATCGAACACCTTCAAGTCTCCGTCGAAGGGCCGTACGGGCCCGCCTCGACTGACTTCCTAAGGTTCGAAAAACTCAGTCTAATTACACACACCAATTATTAAAAAAATTATTAGATATATATTTTATTTCCAACACTCAGGCACGAAATGCTGGTGCTGATCAGCGGAGGAAGTGGGATAACCCCATTTATCTCCATAATAAGAGAGCTCATGTTCACCAAGAAAAAAGCTCCCAAGATCAAACTCATAAGCATATTCAAGTACTCTTCCCAGCTCTCCATGTTAGACCTAATCATCCCAATTTCTGACGCCCCTAATTCGATTCCTAACAACCTCGACCTACAAATTGAGGCCTACGTTACCCGAGAGAAGGCCCAGGCCAAGGACGAAGCCCAACCTCCTCGAACCGTAACATTCAAACCAAGCCCAACCGACGAGCCCATATGTCCAACGTTAGGACCCAACGGTTGGCTATGGTTAGCCGTGATAATATCGTCTTCCTTCGTCATATTCCTCGTTTGTCTGGGAATCTTCACTCAGTACGTCGTTTACCCCATCGATAAGAATACGAACATGTTGTATTCTTACACGAAGAAAGGTTCGGGGAACATGCTTTTCGTATGCTTGTCTATTGTATTGACGGCGAGCGGCGCTTTTCTTCGGAACAAGAAGAAGAAAGCCGACGAGGCGAAACAGATTAAGGTTGTGGAGGAATCTTCGAATACGTCTTTTGAGCGCTTCGACGATTTAGAAATGGAAAGCTTGCCCTTACAGCCGACGCCTGCCAAGTTCGTGAACTTGCATTATGGCCAACGACCTAACCTTAAAAGTAAGTAAAAACTCGAAACACATTCTTTTTTTTGGAAGAATTAACCGTATAAATATATAGAAGACAGAATTTATAATGTACGTTGAAATGTTAAACAGGAATTCTGTTAGACATTGAAGAACCAAGAGTAGGGACGATTGTTAGCGGGCCAAAAGAACTTAGAAAGGACGTCGCGGCCATTTGCTCGTCTGGCCTAGCAGATAATCTCGACTATGAATCCATTAGCTTTACCTGGTAAAGGATATGATGACTACAATCTACGAATACGTGTAAGAACAGACGTATAAAGATGCATATGGTTTTTGTGTATAAGCATATAAATGAAGCAATGTAACTAATATCATGCTCTGTGTGATTATGTTTCCACATATGTACGCAGTAGTCGAGATGAAAGCGTGTATTACACAGACTACCGTGATGTTTAATGTTTTTCTTTCGTTTCCCTTTGTCCTAGGATAGCTCTCCAATACCTTATTACATAATGCGATTGAAGATATATTTGACATGCGATTGAAGATACGTTTGACACGGAAAACTGCATACCTTATTACCGTGATCTGCTGTACTCTGATATAGCCAACCACTCTGTCCAAGACTACGTCAGCTTCATCCTGGGGTTTTACCTTCACATGGCAGGCAGACAACACCTTCCCAACAGTAGTGGCCGATGTGTGAAGCTCGTGGAGGGCAGCCAAGCCCTCAATCTCAAAAGGCCCTTTCTCGAGCCTCTTCGCATCTATCTCCCTCGACGTGCTCACCATGAGCAATTCAAGAATGCTCCTAAGCATCCTTATGGTAGTGAACAGCACAAACACCGAAAAAACAGAGCACAGATGAGGTCCACTACCTTCCACTCGGGCTTATACCATATGATGGCACCACCAATCATCACCCCTATGCTCTGTATTGAGTCTCCAAGAACGTGGAGGTAAGCCCCTCGAACGTTTATGTTCGCTGCCTAGTGCTCTGTTTCTCCATTCGAGCCATCAATTAAGGGGTCGCTGAGGTCATCGTGGCTATGATCATCATGGTGTCCATGGCCATGACTGAGGCCCAGCAAAAGGGCCATGGCGATGTTCACCAATAGGCCAAAGGCAGATACGAGGAACATGAGGAACCCTTGGACTTCCCTGGCGTCAGAAACTAGCCTGACGATGGCTTAATGGACAATAATGCCCCTTATGTCTCGATTCTTAAGAACCCATAAGACTGGTAAGGGGTTGCTTCCCAGCCGACGGCCCATAGGGAGAAAAGAGGGATTGCGAAGGCAGCGACGTCCGAGAGGAGATGAGCTGCATCTGTTAGGATTGCGAGGCTGTTGGCTTTAATCCCTCCAGCGATTTCGACGGCCATGAATACGCTGCATAGGACCACTGCAATTAGAAGCTTCTTCATGGAGGATGATCGCTCGTGGGCGTCTTTGTCGCTGGTTTTTGCATCGGAGAAATTGCACGTTGCTACAGCGCATGATTTTGTTGTCTTCTCTGATGTCGAAGCAGAGGAAACCTCGACAACATGGATATGGTTTGAGCTTTGTGCATCCATCTGAGGTTCATATGTTAGGGACAGAGACATCGAAATTAGACGGCTAGACAAATACTGAACGAACCAACGTCAAAATCATCAGCAAATTTCCAAGAAAATTCATATCGAGCAGTAAAAGAAAACCATTATACGCCGATTAACCACAGCGACCAACAAGCTAGATAATCAGGAAATGACAAGAAGCATTAAAATCACAACAGAAAGGAAACGGAAAGTCTGCAAGAAGTAAGAGTAAATACTAACTGCGATAAAGTGATAGACGACGGAAATGCTGAAACGAAACTCTAGCGGCGCTTATAACAGTTGAAAAGAATACACGTATTGAAAATCAGATTCCCACGATATTGAAAATATCAGATCAGAAAGGTTTTCCAAGTTCGAAATCAGACCTGGGAAAGGGGGAATCTGTAACACAAAGGTCAATGACTACTGGCGAAGGAATCTATAAACATCAGATTGCTTGATCCACCGCAGCGTACAATCCAAAAATTATTATCAGTCGACAAGGTTGCCTTTTTCCCAGCACCAGCGAAGAAATGGCGGTAATTGGAATATGCAGCTCAAATTTGAAGGGATGGCGGCCTATTGGCCCGACCAGATTTAGTGGGCTCGGTCCAATTTACCCATGGGCCGATTCGTTTCTCCAAAAGTTTACCCATTAAAGCGATATATTGGTTGGGTCTAGATCCGACGAAATAGATGATGGATTTCAAACCATATACGTCCATCATGGAGAAAAAGGTAATAAATCAATAGAAAGAGAAGAGCCGTTGAAGAAAAGTTTGAATGTAAAATAATATAAAGCAATTAAATTGAAGTCGATTGAGGAGGCCTGCAAGAAAAGCATAATCATCCTCGTCCAAAGATTTCGGCTCAATAAACTACTTTCGGAAATTAATTCATCACCCTTTTCCTCAACGGATACATTAAGATGAATTTTATCGAGTCTTCGATCCATGAGAGAGAGAGAGAGAGAGAGAGAGAGAGAGAGAGAGAGATGGTAGAAAAAGGAATCTAAGTGGTTAAAATGGGGAGTAGGCCATGTGAAATGTGTCGGAAACACAAGTCTTTCTTCTTAGCTTTTATTCTATTCTTACTTTAGGTCCACAATACCACAAAACCTTAGTATTAATGAAGATCCTCTTCCTCCCACAGTAACAATCATTTCATTTCCAAGAGAGATCCTCGGTAATAATAACAAATATCTCTCTCTCTCTCTCTCTCTCTCTCTCTCTCTCTCTCTCATGGAACTCTTTTCTTCAACTCTACCTTCGGCGCCTCTTCTCTTCGTCCTCCTCTTCATCTCAGGTATATAACTTTAAACACTCAGATTTCAGTGTGATCCATTCATGTTCTTTAAATGCTAAAAAGTGCCGTTTTTTTATACCAATGCAGCTTCATTACAAGGCTCATCCTCCTTAGGCATCAACTACGGCCAGGTGGGCAGCAACCTGCCGCCGCCGTCCTCCGCCGTCGCACTCATCAGATCCACCGGCGCCACGCGCGTCAAGCTCTACGACACCGACCCGCGCGTGCTCAAATCCTTGGCCAACACCAACCTTGAGCTCATCGTCAGCCTCCCCAACGAGTGCCTCGCACGCGCCTCCGACGACCCAGCCCAGGCCCTCGACTGGGTCAAGAAGAACGTCCAGGCGTACCTGCCCAGCACAAAGATCACCACCGTCGCCGTCGGCAACGAGGTGCTCACACTCAACGACACGTCACTCTCCGACAGCCTATTGCCGGCCATGGAGAACATACACGCCGCCCTTGTCCAGCTCAACCTCCACCGGCAAATCCAAATCACCACCGCCCACAATTTGGGGATACTTGAGGCGTCGTACCCGCCGTCCGCCGGCGCGTTCAGGAGGGATCTGGCGAAGAGGCTCGCCGGAGTTTTGGACTTCAACTGCAAGGTGGGCTCGCCGTTCTTGATCAACGCCTACCCTTACTTCGCCTATAGGTCGAACCCAAAGCAGGTTTCTTTGGACTTCGCGCTCTTCGAAGGCGCTGGGATCGCCGATCCGGCGAGTGGGCTCCACTACGGGAACATGTTCCACGCGCAGGTCGACGCGGCGTACGCCGCCGCGGAGAAGCTGGGGTACAAGAACGTGTGCCTGCAGGTGTCGGAGACGGGTGGCCGTCGAAGGGCGACGCCGACGAGGCAGGAGCTTCGCCGGAGAATGCGAGGAAGTACAACGCCAACCTTCTGAAGCTGATTTCGGAGAAGAAGGGAACGCCGATGAGGCCCAATTGGGACCTCAACGTCCACGTTTTCGCTCTGTTCAACGAGAATAAGAAGCCGGGCCCAACCTCCGAGAGGAACTTCGGGCTGTTCAAGCCCGATGGAACGCCGGTCTACGACCTGGGGTTCAACGTCACCGCACTCGGCGGATCTAGCGGTGGGAACGGCGGCGGTGCGGTCTTGGCTCCTCCTGCTGTTTTGTCTCCGGCGGTTGGAACTTCTTCCGATGGGTACCTGTCGATTTCTGCGGATGATTCAGCTGCTGTGAGCTTCCTTTTTCTTTTTCTTTCTCTTTTTCTTTCTTCCCCTAAAAATGTTTTATCTTGCACTTTATTCTTGCTTTTTGTGTTTGCTCGTTTAGTGGGGTTCATGTTAGAAATCGGTGAAGCAAGCGCAAAAAGAAGGGTTTTAAAAAAAATGATCATAATTTTTTTAAGGCTGTCATTTTACAAGAAATTTTCCTACTGTCGTAATAAAGCTAAATCCTAATATGAATTTGCAGGAGAGTCTGCTACTACCCTCGGCATTACCCCTATTTGCTTCTACACTTATCGTCGTGGCTGCCTTGAGATTGAGTTGAGAGTATGAAGAAGAAGAGGAGAATGAGATATATGGCTTTAGATAGCATCGTATGAAACATTACTCACTCATTCCATGCATTCATTTGCAATTAACGATCGATAATAACTGAAAAAACCAAAAAAAAAAAAAGCACATCCCTTTCTGCAAAGGAAGATGCGATAGAGATCCCATTTTTTTGTTTCGTGGGTTGTGTATCTCTTTTAGGCTGGCAACGATTCTCTCTTAACGTGTTTGCTTTTTCCTTGTCGTCATGTGTCTTGCGTACGGAGATGAATCGTGCTATGGGCCGCAGTAGTGTGTACACTCTCTTCTCTTCTTCCTTTATTATTTACATTGATTTTTTTTTCCCAAGTTTTCAATTACGCATTGGTGAGGTGAGGCTTTTTCTCATTATACCAAACATCAGCAGAAAAAGCCAACAGTCGAATACCAATCATCCATCATCTAGTTGAAAATCGAAGAAACCCACATTAAGGGAAATGGAGGAACCCAACTTCAAAAACAAAAACAAAAACAAAAAAACCAGAAAATAACGGAACTTAGAAAGCAAAGAGACGATGAAAAACCAGACAATAAGACAGACCTGAGATTTATGGAGTAGGAAAAACGGGGCACGTTGCTTCAGAAAGCTCTCTTCAGAACTCTTTCAAATTTTCATTTTTCTGAACAGTGAAATATCTCCGAAGCAAAGAGCTACAAAGGGCAGCCGTAAAATTGCTCTTTTCATATATCATACGAATAATATCAGCAACTTTTGGGGAGTGTGTGGTGTGAGTCATGGGCTGCCCTTTGCACTGCACGTATTACGTTAGAAACCATTGGCAGTGGCATTCGACACAATCTTTGCCTCGGGAATGGTCTCAAAGGTCTTGGCATCACCGTTAATCTGATTAACTTCCTTCAAAACAGAGGCCATCTCTGTCGTTGGCCTTTGAGACTTCACACCGTTTGGGACTTCCCTTTTCTGCTTTTCATCGGATTTGCTTTCCCAAACATAACCCTACAAACAATACCCAAACAAAAGTAAGAGTCTGTTTCAGTATCATAAAACGGCGATACGAAATTGTAGCCAGACAGCATTCATGAAATTACCTGTTTCTGGTATTGCAGCGCCCTGGCCTTCTTCTCCTGGATTCTCTTCTGCCGATCTTCATAGAAATCAAAATCGTCCAAGATGCACTGTTTACTGTTGTGATCCTTGAAAATTTTGAGAATCTGAAGACCTTGATCCATCTTAACCTGCAGAAACATAATTATTAAATTTTTAACATTTTAGAAATTGCTGCCAGAGTAAACAAGATCGAGTAAACATATGAAACCTCGACGTGCAATAAGCTTACCTCTTGGGTATCCCTACTATTAGTTACTGGCTTGTTCTCGTTATTTTCGAGGATAACGTGCTTCAACAAACTGTTAGGCACATCTTTCACAATATGCCACTTAACGGGGAAACAACCGATCCACTTGTCCTGCTGCCAGTATTCAACTTTCTTGTCAAAGTCAACATGGCCAACCATTTCTGCAACACCCACAAACTGGCCACTCGTATTTACCTGAGAACACAGACAATATCGATATAAGTTAAGACTCATTAAAAAAATATGGCCAAGATACAGATGCAGAAGCTACTTACCGAGAAGAAAAGGAAAACAGGACAGGAATCAGGCATCTGTTCGGCCTCACCGTAAGCAGCATCAAGTTTTTTGTTGCCACTCGGGGTGCTGGCCCAGACACTGTATTTGATGCTCTTATGGACATCATCTTCACTGTATGACTTAATGATGTAGAACTTGGCATCAGCATATGTTTCAGGGAAATCCAGTCGGTTGAATTGCTCACGATCGGGAGTTAGAATGGGCTTCTCATCATTATCAGACGATGGAGTCAAGGGGATGTTTTGCCCTTTGACAGACAGACCCATAGGAGAAAAAGCTTTCGGGTTCTTCGTGCTTTTTGCCCGGGGTCCTCTGTTCAGTTCACTCAGACTATCAATATTCTCATTGCCATAGCCGCAGAAGTTGTTTCCTCGTCCTCGGGGCTTATATTTACTATCAAAGTACATCCAGTTTCGTCCATTGCCTCTGTTTTCAGAACCAGCGGACTCATAACCCACGCTTGACCGGTAGCCATTTCCATACTGGCCATACAGCTTGTTGGGTACATTCTGTTATAGTATCCACTAGCTGTGTTTATGACAGACATGGGCATTGGCTGGTGCAGACCCTAGAAGAAAACATAATAACAGAAAGAGAAGCCCTCAGCTACAGGTTGAACTTTGAAGAGGATGATCAGCTAACGGAAGTGAATAACTCATACACAGGTACAAAAAAGATAAGAGCCAATCTACAACAATAATACAGAAAGCACCCGTAATACAATATCAAGCTTGATATATGAGATTTAGTTTCCAGTCTAGAAAAGAACAAAACATGAAAATAACAGGCATACCAACAATTGAGGTCGGTTATTCTGATTTTTAGATGAATTAACTTTGTTTCCATTGGTGGCAGAAGACGTCTTAGCTGAACCAATAGCAAGCCCTTGTTGCCCATCCGACAAAAAGGGGCTCTCTATCCATGGAATCGGTGAATGCAGCCCATCAAATGCAAATCTGGGATCCTGATAACCAGAAGCAAGAAACCTCCAGGAAAAGAACCCGCTCCATAGGAACCGTTAGCATTAAAAGACGAGTTATTGTACGGAGCTCCTGCACCATTAGTTCCCTTTATACCGCTGTCATTACAAATTCCATTAGACTTTGTATCAACTCCAGCCACAGGTTGTTGGTCTTTAGCTCCATCGCGTTTTGCAGAGGCACCTACTGTGGGGTACGAGGCATTGGTTTGGGTCATAGATTGGAAATACGACAATGGGTACTGATAATGCTGAGCTCCATATAGCTGCCCATCATGTCCCACAGTCGGAACAGGGGAACCAGCAGGTGAGTAAGGCGCATAAGGAGGATATCCATATGCAGGAACCATAAATGATCCATTCTCCCCATAAACTCCCTGTATATTTAGTCACATAAAGATAAAATACATACATTACGTGTGGAATGTTATGCTTAAGAAACATGCAAACAAGATTAATTTTAACATGACCAATATAACTTACAGTGGGCATCTCTACTCCATCTGGATTCGAATATCTGGTATACTCATCCCAGTCAATAGCATTCCCGTCACAGCCTATGCGCACAAACAAGGACAAATTTAGTATTATCAGCTTGTCAGCTAAGGGAAAACCATAAAGGAAAGAAACACAAATTATTTAAAGTCAGAATTTGCATGTGACTAAAGTGAGAAGTATGTGGGAGTAAATTTAAGCAGATACTCACCGCCATAGTAGTACTGATACAAACTTGGATGGACATAATATGCTGGATCAACGAAATCTGGCAATATGGGAGTGACAGATCGATCTGTCTGATACCCATTCCCCGCAATACCCAAATCAGCCGGAGGCTGCATCACACGACACAAATGAAAAATGAAAATGGTTCATCAAGGCAGAGCGCATTTCACGATTCAAACATACAAGGAACTCGAAGTAAGTTCGGTGAACTATAGAATACCTTCTTCGTTGCATCTTGGATTTCAACAGTCTTAGCCTGTGACTCCAAGGACAACTTGTGCAACAATTCCGTAGCTTCTGTAAAACATCTAATTAAGGAGCACAATTGTTTCAACGTATAGTTCATATGAAATGATAAGAAATCAACAAGGGAGACACCGTTTCTACGTCCAAGTAAAAGCATCGTTACTGAAAATATCAAAATTGACATCAAAATTAGCTAGGTGAAAAGAAATAACTAGACACAAAAAAAAATGAAAGTATTTCAGTTAACTGATTCTAGCTACGAACGTCGTGAACAGTGAAATTAAAATAGAGAAAAAAGCTAATCAAACACAAGTAGCTGGGACAAATCCGTACTAGAAGAAACATCCAGTACACCACCTTCACAGATGAATCAAAAACTGCACACAAGATTAAAATAGAGTCGACAAAACTCGGACCTACAGCTGCATACAAACCTTCTCACCAACAAAAACGCACATCTGTTAACACCCGAAGCAACAAAGAACCCAAATAATCAGAAAACGCTCGTATAAATAAATCTAACACACAAATCGGAACAGGATACGATCCGCCGAATGAGCAACAGCAGCCATGACGTCTAGAAGTCAACGAACGAGATCTACGGCGCGAAGAGATCAAGCCAACGGGCGAGAGCCTCGAGCAGCCGCCACAAAAACGAGTGATTGGGTTTAGCGGGAAGAACGGGGGAAAAGAGAAATAACTGCTAGGGTTTCCGTCAATTTATACTGGTTATTTAGGTGCGCATTAACTTACTAATTAGTCCCTCAACTTACTTGACTTTGCAGATGCGACCACATTGTCTAAGCTAAAAGTCACGCTTTTGTAAATGGGCTAGATTTTGTAATGTTCGGCCCGTATATTCGACGCAGGCCCACTTTTCGGCCCATATAATATTACACCTGTAATTGTAAGGTGAATTTATTATATTGCCCTTGTCGAACTCCATTCCATTTTGCTTGCTTTTACCTAAGACAGACAGCTGAAGAATAACAACGTTGAGAAGAGGCTACTGCATACTGCGTAGGATCTCCACCGCGTGAGAAGGTACTTTTCTTGATAATGATTAGTAAGGGAGGTGAAATATTTTTTGCGGGAACGTATGTAGTGTTGATTCATACGTGCGCTGTTTTTTTTTTTTTTGCGGGAGTTTGTGATTTGGGGTTTTTTTGCGTCCTTAATATCGATTATCATTGAGGGTGGGAGCCATCGATGCTAGAGTTTTCTGGTTTGAATAGTTGTCGGAATCGAAATTTCAGATGTGAAATTAGTGCAGTTTGATGGATTCGAAGGCGGGGCAGCTAAATGCTATTACGTTTGGTATGAGTGATTTAGCTTGTAGACTTGTATTGAGCTCAGATTTTCCCTTGGTTTATATTATAAATCGCAAAGATAAGGATTGAGTTCATTATACTGCCGAATGTTTGAATCAATTTGGAGATTTGGTTAATTGACCCTTCTATTTCTGCCTTTAACAGTATTGCATTACGAGCATTTTTCTTTCCCGTCGACATCTTTAGCTGTTAGTGTGGTACCTGTTTTTCCCCGAGTAACTACTCTGAATAGGGATGGAAGATCTTAGTTCTATTTTTTTGTTATGATGATGGTTGTTTGTACGAAAAACCCCCATGAGTGTGCTATGCGATAGCGAGTTAAAACAGAAGTTGAAGATAAGCTGCATTAACTGGCTTGATTAATTTCCCTGACATTGATGTATAGGAGGCTTCCATGGAGTTTCTGTGATATGAATGTTTAAATGGTGCTTTGAACTGTACATTCCATGAGTACTATAATACCTTATACTTGGAACCCCTCGTCGTATGGACCATAATTGCAAGCTTACTGTAAATTTCTATGATCTAGAGGACAAGTCTTGGCACAGCGCATAATTCTAAAAAATATGGTTTACAAGCCTTTCTATCACGAGCATTGTGAAAGAAAATAACTCTGTGGTTTACATGTGAACATCGTGGCACGTTAAGTATGATTTGCTCCGTCGGTTTGCATTGCCTTGACAACAAATTCATGTGGCCCCATGCTAATATAGCCCTTTAAAGTTTAAAGTTCTATTTTAAAGTTCTTCCCCTACACCGCA
The DNA here is from genome assembly GCA_027422505.1 of Craterostigma plantagineum. NCBI lineage: Eukaryota > Viridiplantae > Streptophyta > Magnoliopsida > Lamiales > Linderniaceae > Craterostigma > Craterostigma plantagineum. The sequence continues at coordinate 2,257,649 of JAPQWV010000066.1, read as the reverse complement.
TATCTCCTCTTCCTCAAAGCACTTGTTGATGTTCCTCATATTTTCTACACCTCATGCGAAACATCTTTGTCTGTTTATCTAGGTTTACTCGAAGTCGGTAGCATAATGAGTGAATCATTCACAATTCAGATCAGCAGGGACTTGGTGAGCAGCCTTGTGGACGATGAAGAGAAGGCAAGGAAGAAATCAAGGAAGCCCAAACCAAGATCTCCCCGAGAACCCAAACCATCACAAAATACGAATCGGAAACATCCCTCTAAAGATCCCGAGAAATCGAAGGCCCCCTTAAGCCAAGCTCCTTTCTTCTCGCCAGTCCCACAATATCCTCAGAAACCAGCAAATCAAGAACTTGAAAATGTATTGGCAGTTCTTAAGGAGAGCGAGAAAGTTGTCGAGAGATTACAGAAGCAAGAGGAAAGCATGGTACAACAAGTCACTCAGAGAGCCAAGGAGCTTCATGATAAGGAGTTTAAGATTCCCGAGCGAAAGCCTATGCCGTGTTTGGACGAGAAAGATGCTTGTTTCAAATGCTATAAAGAAAATGTGGACAACCCTTTAAAATGTGCCCAATTGGTGAAGGGTTTCGCTGATTGCGCACGAAGAGTTAGGCAAGAGGTTAGCGCCGACAGTGCCTAGCACGGGTTTTATCGTTACTAAAATTGTATCAGAGAGTTGTTGATCTTCACGACACTTATTCAGGTGAAAATAATTCTTGAATCATCTTTTGTTGTTGAACTATACTGCTCCCTTGATAGGCCTCATTGTGATGGTGTGAGAGATATTTCTATGAATGTTGACTTCTATTATCTGACATACTAGTATAATAAATAATTATGTCATCAAACAAGATGAAAACGCTCATTGATGAGGTAAAATGTTACGACTGAGCCCACGAAATTTTTTCACAATAATAAGAAAACGCTCATTGATTTTCGTATCTTTGAACACATAAAAGAAGTCAACCACTTCGTCTGCTTCCACGCTAGCAAAGCCTTAGTTATAAACAAAGCTTCATTCACCATCTCTTTTCCGATACGTTTTGTTGTTTTCTTCACTACAAAAAACAAACTTAACAGCTATGTTGAGTACTACATTGTTCTCCTCATGCATCATAGTTCGATGTATGCTAAGTCCTCAGCATATCCCGTATTTATCTCCTAGCTTTCTCTAAAAACTATGAAATTATTCGACATATTTCTCGAAATAAATATGGAATACGCTATTATAATACATATACATATATACATAGACTGCCTCAGAAATCTCCCACGAACACAAGAAAATGGCTGCACAACACGGACTTCAACTGTTCTTGGGCATCTTTGTTCTCCTTGTTGTGTCAACGCAGAGAGTAATGTCATTACAAGCATACCGTTGTAAATATAATGTCATGGTTCAGTATATAAGTACTACATATGCACATTTATTACTTTTTTATTATGCAGATAAAACCTATCCCACGGCCAACCAAAACATGAGCCCAATTCAGGCTTGGAGAAGCGCCGAGTATTGCTGCAGAACGTAAGTTAAAAAAATAAAATCAAACTATATATCAAAAATCATATTATTATTCATTCATCAATCTCATGACTTCATAATATTTCAGACATCAAGTTCCTGCCCATCAAAGTACACCCTGACGGGCTCGGCTGGCTCAACGTGACCCAAGCCGACGGGCCCGCCTTCTGCACCGAAGGGTGCGCGGCTCACACGAGGGCTGTGCTCCTCTGCATCAGCGAAGTGAAGAGAGACTATTGGTTTGCGAACCGTGCAACGGTCCACGACCTATATCGTACGATCGACGCTGGGTGCGCTACTTCGCACGGTAAATATTTTTTATTTTTTTTTTGTGATGATCATTGTACTTTTTCCGTAATGATTTTTCGATTAATTTCAGGGTTCACGGGACGAGCGAATACCCGAGTTCTGCGTGAAATGGGCTGAAGTTCTCGATTTATTACTACGCACATGTTAAGTACTATAATCAGTGATGTTGTGAGAACGCTTGATAGAATAACTGTGATAAAAGTGCGCTTATTTTCTTTTTCCCGTCGACTCAGATTCGAGTATCACAAGCAAGGCATGTGAATTTGCACGATTCGAATATCACAAGTAGGGTTGCAAATTGATCGAATTTTTTTGTTCGATTTGCGATTCGATTCGAAATTCAAGATTCGAATTCGAATATTTCAAATATGAATACGAATAAAGATACTTTTGTGATTCGAATTCGAATAATATCCGAATACGAATAAAGAATCTCAATATTCGATTCGAATATTTATCGAATAATTCTATTCGAATAACTCAATATAAAACATAGTATAATTCAATATATAATTAAATATGATATATGATAATTCAATAAACATCTAATATTAATAATTCAACATATGCTTATATATAATTTATTATAATTTAATATATGTTGTAAATATAATATTGTTTATATTTTATTAAATAGAAAATAAAAGACTACGATCAATACAAATATTCGATATTCAAAGAAAGAATTCGAATAAGAGTTAATTTTATAATTTGATTAATATTCGAATATTCATGTTCGATTGATTGTTATTCAAATACTAATAGAATATTGTGTTATTTGACTCGACTTGAATCGTTCGAATCGCTAATCACGAGCTATGTGAATTCATCCTATATATACAATGAAATGTATGATTCGTCAAAATGCGCCACGTGTCCCAGATTTAAAAGTATTTTATTACTAAACTACTTTAAGAAAATTCAAAAGCACGATGTGAATTACAGTTAATTTTGCCACGATTTAACAAATACAAAAATGCTCAGTTGTGCCAGGAGTTGGGACGCTCACGGAAGCTCTGCCGTGTCCACGGCTGCTAACTGTCCCTTGCGGCGGCGGTCCGGCGAAGTACAGCGAGAGGAAGGGCGCTCCATCCCTGTGTGTGAGGTAGGAGGGGCTAATCGTGAAGTAGATTATGGAGATGCCGGAGGACGAAGGAGGCGGTGCCACGTGGCAGCAGGTGGGAGAACAACAATCCGATGTGGAACAACACTGGCCCGAAGGTCTGAGAAAATCTTAACCCTAACCAAATGTTCGCCTGGTTTTGTGAAATCGAATCGATTCGTTGCTCAAATTTACCATTTCAGTAGTAGATTTCTGCATATATGAGACTTCAATTTAGCACAATCTAGGGAACAAAGAGGACTCCAGCCCTCAAGATTTCCAATCGGCTTAAATGAGACAATATACGATGTGAAGAATCTACCACAAGGACATGATTCCTTTTAATGAAATAACATGAGATTTTTTGTGATTATTTGAGTATTCAAGCTGCTTACATGGTAGTGCTCATTGCAGAATGCATCGAGTAAAACAGATCCAAGCTCCGGTTTTATTACCGAATCCTGTAATTGTTCGAACGAGATCCAATTCATGATCAACCGCAATTGATGATAGGTGAGAGCTCGGCTGCTACAATGAGTAAAGCTGACATGGAACTTCTTGCACAGAACAGAGGCAATCCTATGCAGCGATGCAAAGTAATGAAGAACCGCGGGGGTATGTAAGTTTTTCATTCGACTCTCATCGATTAAATCATAAGTAAATTTAAGATTGAGAAACAATGTATGCAGATATGAAAGCAAATTCGATACTAATCAAGAAGGAAAAGGGCTGACACTAGGAATAGATTCAAAGGCAGGTTCGTTATGACGGATGGAGCTTCGAATGGATGATGATTGTCTCGCCTTTTATCCCTGTATGTAAATACATGGTATTTGTTTCTTGATTTTGCATTTATCTGTCCTTCCATGCCAAATCTTAGATACTTTGGTTAAAAGTTTGTTTGCTGATGATATCCCAAACAATAGTAGTAAACAAGCTATAGTAAAACCTCTCTAAATTAATAACGTTAGGACCTTTAAACTTATTTACATCTCGGTGATGGCCTATTTCATGCATATAGATATATCATCTACATCATAATCAGCATTGGTAAAGTTTAATTATGCAAGAAAACATTTTTTGACATGATATGGAATAGATTCAGATCATAGTCAGTTAGAAACATGTCATTATTTGGTGCCTTTGAAGTTGGACGAACTGAAAAGTTCATCGTGCCTTCTTAGACTATAAAATTTTGTTAAGCCACTACGTTATCGAAAATCTTCTTTTATACTAATTAAAAAAATCAACATCTCCCGGCGTCAAAACAATCTCAGATTTGTCGTACCCGATTCACACGCATAGCGATCGAAAAACTATGATGTCATCGGCATGGTAGCTATTGTCCCAGAGTAGATGCTGGACATCATGCCATCGTCATCGGCTCCTCCGTTTTCGCATTCAATTGACTATCGTGACTCTCCCAATGCGCTCACTCGAGTTCACATGCTGCACCCCAAGCAACGGATCTGATTCGAACAAGGGAGCTGGTAGTCTTCAGAATGCTTTATCTGCGCAGGTTTAGTTAATTTATGCCTTCTTTTGATATAATTAGACAAAGTTAGCCTATTGGTCATTATTATTTATTTTTGCGGGGTCTCATAGTTTGTTTTAGTATCACTGTGATGTATCTGAATAAAGCAATCTATCGAGGGTTACATTGATGGATCTTTTTCTCGAGATTTTAGATTATGAATCAGGCAATATTAACATCTTATTGATGATTATAATCATGTACAACCATTTTGGATTATGATTACAAGTAAGACATCTTATCGCATTTATGTAATCCTCTCGGTTGGTTCTATTTGAACAAGAGATGTCCTTCGAAGGTTTATGTTATAAACTTCAGACATAAACTCATGTATTGTCTGGGTTTGATCTGAAATGTTGTTTATCATACGTCGACGTTGCAGTATGTTTATGTATAAGCAAACATTAGAAGAAAAGAGAACATTGGAAGAAAAGTCTCGGTGAGTATATGATTTCAGTATATGTAGTGTATATGCAGCGAATTAATGTGTAAGGAACTTATGCGCACTGGTTCAATGACAGCAACTGTTTTTTTTTTTTGAAGGAGCTGAAGATGGGGTTATTATAGCATCTATGGAACTTTCTTTATCATTCGAAGTCGTGTAATGTGGATTGATTATGGCGAGGAAAGATGTCACCGATAGTAATAATTTCAAATTGGTTACATTGCCTATTATATACAGAAGAGTAAAGATTTCAAATTTTGCAGAACATGTCACCGATAATAATAATGGGATTGATTATGGCGATGAAGTTGTATTAAGTCATAATTGAGTTGTGCATACGATCGCACTTTCATTGACTTTGAATTTGTACAGACTTAGGACAAAGCAGTTTGAGAAAGCAAGAAGCACAATCTGGCTCGCAAGAACAATGGTGGTAAGGAATATCTAGATGCAAAACAGAAGTCAAAAACAAAGTAAAAGGTGACCTTTTCAGATCCCCGCCTCAATGGTAATAATTTATTTATCGACATATCCTTACCATGGTTTTTTTTTTATGTATAACCATTTGTTTGTAACTGCAGCTCTGCAACTTACATAGTGTTTCGAGATATCGATGTTTTTAAAAAGGTCGGTACTAATCATTGGCAATTTGCTAATGATGTCTTCATCAAAAGCCAGAAGATACTGAAGGAACATTAGAAGACAACACTCTCAATCTCGGGACATACCTAAATCACAACAAGCACAACAAATGTAGGTCATCAAAACACCCCGGTCGTCTTCGAAAAGTCGATTAACTTAGTTAATTATTAGAGTTAAAAATACCCATGATATTACAAGCTTTTCAGCATTTCGGATGAGCGTAAGAGTATTAACCAAACTACAACTGTGATCCAATTAAGCTTATTTATTACTACTATTCTCTCATAGAAAATACAGTTTCTGGTCGAATTACAATATTTTTATTTTAGGATTTGATATGTTTTCGATTATAAGATCTGCAAAGTATGCACTCCGTATATCTTAAAAACTCAACAATTGTTATTGTATTTCATGTTCGATAAATTAATAATAGTTTTTGGCACAGTTAAAATTTTTATTAACTGTTAATTTTACATAACTATTACCCGTGCATCGCACGGGCAAAAAAACTAGTTTCATTGTAATGAGATGTACAGATACTAGTTTTTTGCCCGTGCGATGCACGGTAATAATTATGTAAAATTAACAGTTAAGAAAATTTTAACTGTGCCAAAATATATTAATTTATTCGAACATGAAATACAATAACATTGTTGAGTTTTTAAGATATACGGAGTGCATACTTTGCAGATCTTATAATCGAAAACATATCAAATCCTAAAATAAAATATTGTAATTCGACAGAACTGTATTTTCTATGAGAGAATAGTAGTAATAAATAAGCTTAATTGGATCACAGTTGTATGTAGTTTGGTTATACTCTTACATGCTCATCCGAAATGCTGAAAAAAGCTGTAATATCATGGGTATTTTTAACTCTAATAAATTAACTAAGTTAATCGACTTTTCGAAGACGACCGGGGTGTTTTGATGACCTACATTTGTTTGTGCTTGTTGTGATTTAGGTATGTCCCGAGATTGAGAGTGTTGTCTTCTAATGTTCTTCAGTATTCTGGCTTTTGATGAAGACATCATTAGCAAATTGCCATGATTAGTACCGACCTTTTTAAAACATCGATATCTCGAAACACTATGTAAGTTGCAGAGCTGCAGTTACAAACAAATGGTGTATAATAAAAAAAAAACCATGGTAAGGATATGTCGATAAAAAATTATTACCATTGAGGCGGGGATCTGAAAAGGTCACCTTTTACTTGTTTTTGACTTCTGTTTTGCATCTAGATATTCCTTACCACCATTGTTCTTGCGAGCCAGATGTTGCTTCTTGCTTTCTCAAACTGCTTTGTCCTAAGTCAGTACAAATTCAAAGTCAATGAAAGTGCGATCGTATGCACAACTCAATTATGACTTAATACAACTTCATCGCAATAATCAATCCCATTATTATTATCGGTGACATGTTTCTGCAAAATTTGAAATCTTACTCTTCTGTATATAATAGGCAATGTAACCAATTTGAAATTATTACTATCGGTGACATCTTTCCTCGCCATAATCAATCCCAAATTACAACGACTTCGAATGATAAAGAAAGTTCCATAGATGCTATAATAACCCCATCTTCAGCTCCTTCAAAAAAAGAAAAAACAGTGGCTGTCATTGAACCAGTGCGCATAGTTCCTTACACATTAATTCGCTGCATATACACTACATATACTGAAATCAGATATACTCACCGAGACTTTTCTTCCAATGTTCTCTTTTCTTCTAATGTTGCTTATACATAAACATACTGCAACGTCGACGTATGAGAAACAACATTTCAGATCAAACCCAGACAATACATGAGTTATGTCTGAAGTTTATAACATAAACCTTCGAAAGGACATCTTTGTTCAAAAGGACCAACCGAGAGGATTACATAAATGCGATAAGATGTCTTACTTGTAATCATAATCCAAAATGGTTGTACATGATTATAATCATCAATAAGATGTTAATATTGCCTGATTCATAATCTAAAATCTCGAGAAAAAGATCCATCAATGTACCCTCGATAGATGCTTTATTCAGATACATCACAGTGATACTAAAACAAACTATATGAAACCCGCAAAAAATAAATAATAATGACCAATAGGCTAACTTTGTCTAATTATATCAAAAGAAGGCATAAATTAACTAAACCTGCGCAGAATAAAGCATTCCTGAAGGACTACCAGCTCCCTTGTTCGAATCAGATCCGTTGCTTGGGGTGCAGCATGTGAACTCGAGTGAGCCGCAATTGGGAGAGTCACGATAGTCAATTGAATGCGAAAACGGAGGAGCCGATGACGATGGCATGATGTCCAGCATCTACTCTGGGACAATAGCTACCATGCCGATGACATCATAGTTTTTCGATCGCTATGCGTGTGGAATCGGGTACGACAAATCTGAGATTGTTTTGACGCCGTGGAGATGTTGATTTTTTAATTAGTATAAAAGAAGATTTTCGATACGTAGTGGCTTAACAAAATTTTATAGTCTAAGAAGGCACGATGAACTTTTCAGTTCGTCCAACTTCAAAGGGCACCAAATAATGACATGTTTCTAACTGACTATGATCTGAATCTATTCCATATCATGTCAAAAAATGTTTTCTTGCATAATTAAACTTTACAATGCTGATTATGATGTAGATGATATATCATATATGCATGAAATAGGCCATCACCGAGATGTAAATAAAGTTTAAAGGTCCTAACGTTATTAATTTAGAGAGGTTTTACTATAGCTTGTTTACTACTATGTTTGGGATATCATCAGCAAACAACTTTTAACCAAAGTATCTAAGATTTGGCATGGAAGGACAGATAAATGCAAAAATCAAGAAAACAAATACCATGTATTTACATACAGGGATAAAAGGCGAGACAATCATCATCCATTCGAAGCTCCATCCGTCATAACGAACCTGCCTTTGAATCTATTCCTAGTGTCAGCCCTTTCCTTTCTTGATTAGTATCGAATTTGCTTTCATATCTGCATACATTGTTTCTCAATCTTAAATTTACTTATGATTTAATCGATGAGAGTCGAATGAAAAACTTACATACCCCCGCGGTTCTTCATTACTTTGCATCGCTGCATAGGATTGCCTCTGTTCTGTGCAAGAAGTTCCATGTCAGCTTTACTCATTGTAGCAGCCGAGCTCTCACCTATCATCAATTGCGGTTGATCCATGAATTGGATCTCGTTCGAACAATTACAGGATTCGGTAATAAAACCGGAGCTTGGATCTGTTTTACTCGATGCATTCTGCAATGAGCACTACCATGTAAGCAGCTTGAATACTCAAATAATCACAAAAAATCTCATGTTATTTCATTAAAAGGAATCATGTCCTTGTGGGTAGATTCTTCACATCGTATATTGTCTCATTTAAGCCGAATTGGAAATCTTGAGGGCTGGAGTCCTCTTTGTTCCCTAGATTGTGCTAAATGAAGTCTCATATATGCAGAAATCTACTACTGAAATGGTAAATTTGAGCAACGAATCGATTCGATTTCACAAAACCAGGCGAACATTGGTTAGGGTTAAGATTTTCTCAGACCTTCGGGCCAGTGTTGTTCCACATCGGATTGTTGTTCTCCACCTGCTGCCACGTGGCACCGCCTCCTTCGTCCTCCGGCATCTCCATAATCTACTTCACGATTAGCCCTCCTACCTCACACACAGGGATGGAGCGCCCTTCCTCTCGCTGTACTCGCCGGACCGCCGCCGCAAGGGACAGTTAGCAGCCGTGGACACGGCAGAGCTTCCGTGAGCGTCCCAACTCCTGGCACAAACTGAGCATTTTTGTATTTGTTAAATCGTGGCGAAATTAACTGTAATTCACATCGTGCTTTTGATTTTCTAAAGTAGTTTAGTAATAAAATACTTTTAAATCTGGGACACGTGGCGCATTTTGACGAAGCTACATTTCATTGTATATATAGGATTACTCTTAATGACTATTTAGGACGATTATTTATTTAAACAAAATATTTTTAAACTTATCAATATATACTTTCAAATAAACGTTCAAGATATATATCATTAAAATTTGTATAAATGTAAATATTAAAAATATTTATGATAATATTAAATAATCTCCAAGAAACTTATACACTGGGCCGACATTCAACAATGAAGCCCACTATAAAGTCCATGTGACGTAAGCCCATACGTAAGCCCACGCGTTAAGATATGCCCAACATTTATATCCTGGGAAGGCCGAACCCTAGACACATTTTTCTGAGCTTCAATTCAAGCCGCGGGTCGGTAATCGGATTGGAATCGCAGCAATGGGAAGAAGTAAGTTAATTTTCGCGTGAACGCTTTGGGTTGATCCTCGGACGTGTATTTGAGGTTTTATATACGGCTGCGTGTGTATCCCTTGGGTTTATAAATTTCTCGATTTGGAGATTCGAAATGTTTGGGGCTCCTTCTTGTTTATTCTTCGGACCGTGATTTTCTGATGTTATTCCTATTTGTGTTATGCTGATTATAAATTTGTGGTTTTTATTTCGATTGACACGTATCTGGTGGTTCGTGAGATTAGATTATCTTTATAGGGGAGAATTGATCTGCGGATGAAGAGTTTTCCGTTGGTAGTTGTATGGGCTTGCAATTGATGGCCTGAGTTTTCCTGCTATCGCAAACATATTTTAGCAGCTGCTATCTCTCATTGACTATAGTTATTGATTTTAGCACTTCAATTTTCTATCTCGTTGGTTATCGCTTTCATAGAAGGTATCTGCTAAAACTCATAGTTGATCCCCTATCTTGTCTACCACCCAGGGCCAGCGAGATGCTACCGCCAAATCAAGAACAACCCTACCCGAAATCCCGCTTCTGCAGAGGTGTCCCCGACCCAAAAATCAGGATCTACGACGTCGGCATGAAGAAGAAGGGAGTCGACGAGTTCCCCTTCTGCGTCCACTTGGTCAGCTGGGAGAAGGAGAACGTCTCCAGCGAAGCCCTCGAAGCTGCCCGAATCGCCTGCAACAAGTACATGACCAAGTTCGCAGGGAAGGACGCCTTCCACCTAAGGTTAGGGTTCACCCCTTCCACGTCCTCCGCATCAACAAGATGCTCTCTTGCGCCGGGGCTGATAGGCTCCAAACTGGGATGAGGGGCGCCTTTGGAAAGCCTCAAGGTGTTTGCGCCCGTGTGGCTATTGGGCAGGTGCTCTTATCTGTTCGCTGCAAGGACTCGAACAGCCCCCATGCTCAAGAGGCTCTTCGTCGTGCCAAGTTCAAGTTCCCTGGTCGTCAGAAGATCATCGTCAGCAGAAAATGGTATGGGGTTTTCTATTTTATTATGGTTTTTTTTATGTAGGGAATTGTTCGTATTGTATGAATGTGTGTTGTTTGGTCGTTTGGCAGGGGATTCACTAAGTACAGCCGTACGGACTACTTGAAGTGGAAGTCGGAGAATAGGATTGTTTCTGATGGTGTGAATGCCAAGGTTTGTCGTTGTTTTTGAGAACGCATTTCATATAGTCGTATTTTAGATGATACGATTTAGTAATGTTGATTTGTACATTTCTTAGCTGCTGGGATGTCATGGGCCGTTGGCTAATAGGCAGCCGGGAAGGGCGTTCATAGATGCGGCGGGTGCAAGTGCTTGAAGCCGAAGAGAAGGGATTGTGTCATCTTGTTTCGAACATCGTTTTTTATCGTTTTATCCTGAGATTTGGTATTGTTTTGGTCTTTGTTGTTCTTCCCTTATGATGATTACTTTGAATGAATGCTTTGTTTGCTACAATATAAAGAAGGATTTGCTTCGAGTCATTTACGTGTTCTTGATATTGTTCTTCCAAATCTCGAGTCTAAAGATGAACCATATGTATATAAATAAACGTCGCTGCTTGGTTAGTCGATCAAAAGGGCAGCAAACGGTTTCCGCAATAATTACTTGAAATTCAAGAATCTCTAATTTGAGTTTATGGCGATGCTTTATTACACGACCAGAAAACAATTCTAACCACCACCGACCCTTACAAAATGCACGAGTGCTAAAGGAAAAGTTCATGGAAATACGAAGGAGTTCGTCAACTGCAAATGCAGATGCAAAAACACAAGAAATCGACTCTTATTATTTGACTTGCGAAACCAAAGAAGAAGATCTCCAAAGCTCAGAATCTATGCTCCATCTTTTCCTTCTCCAGGTACCACTGGACATATCTGAGGGAGAAAATGTTGCATATATCATTTTATTGGACAACGAAAATCAAGAATCATCACATACACTAAACATAGTTTACCAACTCATGGCAGACATGGAATAGCTCTGTGACTCTTAACAATTCCCTCATTCAAAGGGACAAAAAGTAAGCTCCATAGCTACTCAAAGCAATCACTTCTCCTTCATGGAACATGCACAGTTCTCGACCAATCTCGTACTCTTTGCTTAACAAATCTACTTACGAATTATGATGCAAAAAAACCTGAGGAACCTCAGTATTGGGCGTTATGGGACATTCAAAATTCATGGGCATTGATTTTAAGCTACGAAATGAGCAAAGTGATACTTCATCTTGTAATGAGCCATATGAGAAAGCATTTAGAACGACACAATCAACAATGCATACAAGAATACTCAAATACACCAAAAGTTTCTAAAACCAATCATATATCTAATCCAAACTCACAATCGGAAGGAGATTAGAGCCAAGCTTTACATTTGGTTGCACAACTCGAAAGGATACATAAAGAAAAACAACACATAGCCTAGAAACAGATCCTGCATAACGTGAAATTAAAAAAAAAAAAAAGAAACAACATCCACAGATCGATCATGCGAAAATCCGATCTCAAATTTCGCAAAAAAAAAAAAATCGGATCTCACCCTAAAAACTCAACCGCGAGCTCAGCACAAAAAATTGAAATCTCACGTTTACAACAACGAACAAAATAAATCCGCAGAAGCACTTACGAATAGGTTCCAACAAGAGGACTGAGAAGGAGCGTGGCACTGATCCAATTCTCAGAGACCTTATGGCTTAGCTTGGAAGGAAGATCCTTCCAAAGACCAGGCATCACCTTCTGCTGAAAAGGCGATAGAGCGTAGATCACAGCCTTCATCCTCACCGGTTGTTTCCCCATACTTCTTTTCCTCGATCGACAAAATCAGATTAGAGAGAGAGAGAGAGAGAGAGAGAGAGAGAGAGAGAGAGTTCACGAAGCCAGCCAAGCGTGGGTAGACGACGATGAATGATATGATTAGATGAGGAAACGATTGACCTTACGGTTGGGCTTGGGTTTGGGCTTTAACTCTCCGATGTTGGGCTTAAACCCAACCATGTGGCCATTAAATTTTAATTTGCGGTTAATTATATTTCGGTCCTTTAATTTAGGAGTGTAGCATTATTATGGGGATAGAGAGAGAATTAGTGCAACGTTGTACCGACAATATTTAAAATTTAAGAAATTTATTATCATTATACTCCGTGACTCTAGATTTTGTACCAAAATTGGGCAAAATTATAAAAATGATTCACTAAGTATATCATTTTTGATTTTGGATCACTATGTTTGCCAGTTACAAAACTAGGTCACTAAGTATGTATATAGTAACAAAATTGGATCACTAGTTACAAAATTAAGTCACTAAGTATGTATGTAATTACAAATTGGGTCACTAAGTATGTATATAATAAGAAAAAAGAGGTCAGTGACCCTATGTTACTATATACATACTTAGTAACCTAGTTTTGTAACTGGCAAACATAGTGATCCATTTTATAATTTCCCACCAAAATTGCTTGATTTTGAAAATTATTTTCCAGATAATGACACCCCTTAAATTCTCGAACCCTAGATTATGCCAGAACCATACCCACTATTTTCTTGCACATACGCACAAATATCCTATATATGATGTACATACATATATTTCTCAAACAAGTTATATAATAAAGTAAAAGCAAAACCACAACTACCTCAAAGCAAACTAAGTACATTATTTCATAGAACTAATTAAACTATGTACATTAGTTTGGCACCTTGTCTCGTGGACCATTTTTCAGCATGTCGAGCTCTCTAAGTTGCTCCTTCTTGTAAAGATCTCGAGAAGGTTCCTTAACAAATCGATGTATAAAGTGTCTAGTTTTAGTAACATAAATAATTACTCAATCATAAGACATTATATTAAGAATAATTAAGTTTATTACCACAGGTTTTAGGAGCTCTTCGATGATTTCCCTCGCCTGAGCCAACTTCGAATCGACGATATTCTCAGGCAAGTTGGCCGTTATGAGAACATGCAACGCAACTTCAAATGGTCGTACCCTTTTCTCGCCCTTAGGCCCTCCTCCTAATTAGGTTTTTTCAAATATAATGCAAGTACATAAAAATTAATTTGTATGTTTAACTTTATATACATAAACAAAGGAATTAATTCGGATGATAACCTTTCGAGGATCCTTGATAGAACCCTTTCCTCTGATTAGGATATGGCATTTTGTGTGATCCTCTATTCGTTTTAGGGAATTTCCACGCGGCCCTAAAAGCCTTCCGACGAAATTGAACTGTTTTTTTTTTTTGGAACGATTTCGTTAGATTGTACAATGAAAATCATAACGTAAGAAGTATTTTTCTCAGACTTACGTTAGGGTACTTGTCGACTGGTATGTCCAAACGCAGAACTTTTTCACCGACGAATTTGTGCTCGAATTTATTGGCGTCGGTAATGATGATGAGCGCGCGGGTTCGCCGGTTATATTATGTGGTGCGCCTAATGGCTGAGATGATAGCAGCATTAGCAACTAAAGATAGATTTTTTCTTTAATGGTTTTCTATTATGTAACTAAATTTTTTCTTTTAAACACCAAGTGCTATGTTTCAAGTTCAAGACCAATAATTTCTAACAAAAAACCCTAATTCAAAACCTGCAAAACTTCAATAAGATTGCCAAGATTTTTCTCCAATTTTCTATAAATAAATTATTTGTAACTATCTAGAGGGGATTATAGTAATATTTTGTTTTACTTTTTTTAGGCCTTCGAACATCTAATTAAATATCGTATTTCAACACCAAATCTTTCTAACAAAAACCCTAATTCAAAATCTGCAATACAACTTCAAAACTATTTATATACTTTAGCTTTAATCCTTAGGTGATATATACAATTGGGTGATGATCTAAATCAGAAGAAGAGCTCAATAATTAATATATATTAAGTAACATCAAGGGTTAATTCACCTCATTTTGCATTTGGGGGAAGATTGAGAAATGTCCACCGTAGGATTTGTGAATGCTCGACGATTCTCCTCCATTGCTACTGTTTACTACTCCTCCAACGTTATCAGAAACGCTCAAAATATTCAAAAGAGAAGAAACCTCTTCGATGCTCGGGCCACCTTGTACCATGGAGTTCATGTCATAATTATCACCAAACCTAATTTGTTCAGTTCGTTGATCCCTTCGTAAGCTCTTGCTATTTCTGCACCAAGAAGATTATTACGTCATATTTTTGTACACACGACTCTATATACGCCTACTTTGTATTCGTATAACTATATTATTAAGAACCCGAAAATTAATGTCACGTGTATGTAAGGACGGAAAATAAATTCATGCATTGTCCCTTTAGACAGCGCTGCCTTTTACCACGTGTGAGAGTGCATGAATTCGCTTCAACACCTATTCATCCGTTACATCTTTTGCGAAACTGATTTCATCGTCGAAGACAAATGCTTTTTCTCCGAGAATGCGCATTTTGTGCAAGACAAAAACGCTTCCCATGGCAGAAGAAGTAGATGGTATTCACCGCCTTGCCATCTCTCTCTCTCTCTCTCTCTCTCTCTCTCTCTCTCTCTCTCTCTCTCTCTCTCTCAGCTACGCTAGAATTTATTAGAAGTGTATGTTATTAACGTCATCGATGGCATCTTTCGTCGTAATAACACTGCCTTATTTGTCCTATCGAAGGCCGCTCGAAACCATGCATTGTATTGAAGTGATGAACTGATCTATTTCCCAACCACCTAATACCACCCATTGTTTCTCTTCTCCAAGGGAGGTATTCACAACTCATTAGTCGATTAAATCACCGTCATTACCAAGATTTCAAGATACTTATTAAGTTTGATCAAGAAAATGTTGTAACTGAAAGTATGAAATAAAGGCCAAACCTTGATCCAAGAGGATTTTACTTATGGGTAGCACTTGCACGAAAGGTTCAAGATGCTCCCTTTCTGCTAGAAGCTCGGCCAAGTAACGCCTGCTGATGAATCGAATTAAGATAGATTAAAGTTTAAATCAAGGGTATGAACATTAAACGGAATTATATATCGAAAGATATGGAAAAGAACGAAGGATTATTATTCACCTCGCGGCGTCGAAATTGGCAGCGGTGGTGGTCGAAGAGGGAATCGGATTTTTAGCTGTGGGGAAGATGAAATCTTGAGAGAAAAAGCTAGACATTTTTTTTTTTTTTGTTGAAGAGGGCTGCTAAGTGCTACTGTGAAGTGAAGAGTGAAGAAGGTAATAATGAATTGAGAGTGAAAGTAGTAACTTATATAGCAAGTGAAAAATGTACTTGGAAAAATATTGCTGACGTCCCATGGCGGTCCTCTGAAAATAAAAATTAAAAGATTGGAACATCGTTGTAATTTACAATATATTGGTTATTGTTGAAGAGGGCTTCTTGGGGAAATTTTAGTTATTATTTTCCATGTCTGCCCGACTTATACTTGGCTTAATATTGCTATTAAAGAAAGTGTTACTTTGATGAAACACATGCAGATTCTATTGATCAAGCTCAACACATATCGCATGCCTTATCAATTTTCAAAATTACTGCAGAATTGAAATTCAATAACACTGTTCCGATAATATGAAATGATGCAACTCAAGAAAGGTAAAAATTAGCATAAAGAAAGGTTGATTCATAAGAGTCTCAACAAGGCCCTTATTCTTCAGACTATTCTCCAACTGTCATTCCAAACCCAAATTTGTAATCTTTCTTCTTGTGATCCATCTGCCAAAAAAAATTAATAAGTAGATAAAGGTAGACAAAAAACTTAAATGTTTTAACCCATAACATATATACTTACCTCAGCTGAAAGAAGAAACCTAAGGCCTGGACTTAATTGCTCTTCAAGGAATGCAGCTACAACGCCATTGGAATCAATCTTTCCTCTCAAGCGAGACTGTTTGAAGAAGATGCTTTTACTCGTCGGTATAAAAACACGACATATACATATAAAGAGACAATGCCTGGATAGTATATACGAAAGCAATAGCCCGATTTAAAAAATGTAAGAAACCGAAAAAGAATACCTGCCGGAAAATGTAATCATAGCCAGCACTAGCAGTAACATCCCTAGACATGTAGTTGTACATGATATCCGTTGCAAGAGAAACCTAAATTTCGAAGAAATAAACATAAGAAACGGTCACGAACGAGACAAACGTGCATAAAGATGGTAAGATGATCATAGTACCTTCTCGGATACTTTTTGTACATAGCTTAGAGCAACCATACCAGTGCTTGCAACTTGCCCAGTAGCAACCTAAGAGCGAACAAACAATGTAAACAGAATACCACACCTGAAAAAACATGGGCTCAAAAAACAAATTTACCATCTTATCAGTGTTGTAACGTGCAGCATAGCCAATGCCTGATTTCCTGTGCTGACCAGTCCAGAAAACTTCCCCTCCAAAGATAAACGAGGTGTAAGACTCTGGTAAGAATAAATTAAATTAATTCATCTGTGATATGAAATCAAAACAACAGCAGCATGCCATCATTCTTAATTATAATTTCTTGCCGAAAATCATTTTCAGAAAATTAATATTTGCAATAAGCATTCCACATATCTATATCCTAACGCAGTAATAATTTGTTCACCTGGATATAATTTGCACCAAATAAGGATCCATTCCCAACTTGAAACTGAGCCCTATAATCTGATCCCTGTACATGTATCCATGGAGTTTGGTGAGTTTCAGATTTATTTATCCAACTTGAAACATTCAGAAAGTGGAATTCAGCATAAGTGACTAGGTAATCAACATTTATCGACCACAAATAAAGTCAAACTTTTTAGATCACCTTATAATCAAAGTTGAAGATTCCCTGCGACATATGTGGCTCGCTTGTAAGCTACAGAGGAGAAAGGACAGATGTTATTGACCAAACTGCAACGCAAAAGAAGGCTGAAGCGGATTTCCACATAAAGATAGAGATTATATATGCATACTTGAGCATTGCCTTTAAACGAAAGGTTCTCCGTTAAATCGCACTTCAGCCTAGCACTTAATCTCCCATCCGTCATCACTCTCCCAAAAAGCATCAACTGCCAACCGACAAGTGTTACTCCCAGGTTAAAACCGATAGGTTCTTTAGTGAATCAGAAAAGAGTAGCAAGACTTTCAGAAACTTACATTTGGGTCTATAAAGTTAGCACCAAATTCATAGTTAGCAGTGGGAATTTTGATTGTTTCAGATGACTGTGAAGGAAGTTCTGTAGGTCCCATCGTTAAACTGATGAACACATACACAACAAGTCGATAAGAAACCAGCACCGTGAGGACGAAAAAGCAGCCACAACATAAAATAGCATTGAGCTCACCTGTGACTGAGTGAAAATTTTTGGTTGAGCCCTTTGGTAAAATCGAAGCGCATCCCCTCGAATAGTTCCGGCTTCAGGGACACTGGCAGATATAAAATTAAATTGGCAAATCTATCAGAGAGTTTATCAGCAGCAGCAGCATACAGAATGGGGTAAGAACAAGCAATCACTTCATACGAAATGCAATGTTGGCAATAGAAGTAACCAAGACCGCACGATTACGGATGTCTAAAAGCATACGGCAAAAAGAAGCTACTTACTCAATGCCTCCCTGTGAATCTCTTCGTAGGGGATAGGGCAAGGGAGATTGAAGTAATCGACTTTCTTCTCATCAGCACTCCTGGAATCTGACTGAGCCATCGTCGCCGCCGTCGCCGTTGGACTAACTTGGGTCGCCATCTCCGATGAAAAAAAGGGCTAGTGGACTATTAGATCGCAGATACAAAAACCCTCCTCGTTACAAATGTTTTGCAAAAACCCCTAAACTTCACATTGTTATGGCCCGGTTACGGGTCATCGGTTCGGACACTTATCCGAAACTTTCGGGTTTTACCTTTTCGAATGAAATATATTAAAATTATTAAATAGCTGAAACGATGACGAATAACTGACGTCACGGATTTGCAATTATGGTCTTGAAAGAAGGCCCAATAACAAGCCCATTAAAATTGTAATAGACAGGCTGAGCTGAAGCAATGTAAAAAAGATCGACAGTTAGATTTGCACCAATATATGCAATTATCTATACTCTATATTAATTGTTAGGGACTCTTAAAAACTGCTATTTTTTTTTTTATCTAATTGGTGTATTAATTACACCAAAAATTGTAGCCAATTAGTTAGTTACCACTACTCAAATATTTTTATATTTCCAAATATGTCCTTCTATATTTAGTATTATTATTTCATAATTAAACATTATTATATAGCACACACGTATGAGTGTGCAAAAATACTAGTACTATTTATTAATGGTCAGGGCTTTTAAAAACTGTTTTTTATTTTAATTTGGTGTATTAATTACATCAAAATTCTTAGCCAATTTGACAGTTATTTAATAGAGAATAAGATCCTATCGAAAAAAACTACCCCACTACCTCTATATTTGCGAATTTTGATTATTTTATTTAACAAGTGAAAAAAAAACTTGTTCTACATTTAAAAAAAAAAACGTGTGCACAGGTGTAGACTGTGCCCAACTATCTAGTAATAATAAATATAGTGGTTGATAGAATCATAGAATATTTCTCTCAAATGCCCTTTATTTTGTACTTTATCTATACTCTTATATTAATCATCAGCCCCATTTAAAAACTGTCAAATTTAATCCAATTTGGTGTATCAATTACACCAAAAATTGAACCCAATTTGGTAGTTACTCGCGTTCTATTTTTGTCTCGCTCATATTAGAGAAAAAACTGCCTCCATGTTCTAATGAATAAAATAAACCGACCGTCACATCTAATGTCAGTTAATTGCAATGACATATCAATTACAATTTTGCCATTATTGAATAATTCAATATATCATTTAAATACGTTATATTAAATATACCACCGCAAAGTCATCTTATACCATACAAAACAAAATTAAAATATTATTATTCCAATCAAATATTCAAAAATTTATATAATAATTTTATGATAGTAGCACATGCATAGAATGTGCTTAATTTACCAGTATCAAGAATTCAAGAGGAAGAATAACGTTTTCTCCAAGTGTGTTAATTCAATGGAATATAAAGGAGGATGGCAATATTAATTACGGTTATGAGTGCACTAATAATCGGAGAGAGAAAAGAGAGACGTTACACTACGATACAATGAGAGGGACAAACCTACCATACCATGAATCATGATTGATCTTAGGATAACTTTTTGGCTCATTTCTATGCTAATTATCTATTCGTACGAACATATTATATATCGTGAACTCGAATTATCGCCTACCCACTCCATCGATGGAAAGGCAAAATCAGTCGCAATCCCAGCATTAAAGATCGACGATGTGCTAGATTTCGTCTCCTCCACAAGATTCGTGAAGAAACGGATAAATCCGATCATCATCCCTTCGACTCTTATGCTTTTTTTTTTCATCCGTAGCTCTTGGCAGCAGCGTACTCGAACGTGACGTTTTAGAAAGAGAAAATGGGCGGCGGTGGTGGAGCGGAGGGAGAGGTGACGTTGGAGTTCACTCCGACGTGGGTTGTGGCCGCCGTTTGTACGGTCATCGTCGCCATCTCACTCGCGGCGGAGCGCATCCTTCATTATACTGGGAAGGTCTCTATTTAGTATTATCCGTTTTCCTTTTAATCCTCTTAGAGCTTGAGCGAAGATACTGAAACAATTGGTTGGTTCGATGTACTATGTTTGGGATTATGAATTGGCTTCTTCTTCGCGTTTTCGAATTTGAGGAAGTAATGCTCAGTATTTCTGCAGTATTTAAAGAAAAAGAATCAGAAACCACTGTTCGAAGCACTGCAGAAGGTCAAAGAAGGTATGTTTCTCATCCTTTTTGTATCCCAATTTATGCGTTTTAGTGTGACTTAGTTATGACCTCGGATTTGACCTTTGGATTGGGAAATAATAGAGCTGATGCTGTTGGGATTCATATCGCTTTTGCTTACGGTATTCCAAGGGCGAATAACGAGGATTTGTGTCCCAAGTGATATCATGAAGCACTTATTACCGTGTTCGTTGCCCGCCGAATCTGTGTCTGCTGGTAATAAGGAATATAATAACCATACGTCCCAAGCAACACGTCGCTTGCTTGCTGAGTCTGGCGGCGGCCAATGCACCCAAGAGGTAGCTTATTAGCTAATAAAATTTGGAGGAATGCTTCTGAAAAGATTCTTAAATTTGTTGGTTCGTTTCTTTGTTCTTGTAGAATCTGAGTTTGATTTCATCTGCAGAATCAATCGCCACTGCTGTCTCTTGAAGCATTGCACCATCTGCACATATTCATCTTTGTTTTGGCAATAGTCCATGTGACGTTTTCCGTTCTCACGGTTTTATTCGGCGGGATAAAGGTTAGTATTAGTAAGTATCTGTTTCGTGTTATTATGTAAATATAGGTCATGTAACCATAAGAATATGCGTAGATTCGACAATGGAAGCATTGGGAAGACTCTATTGCGAAAGAAAAATATGACACTGAACAGGGTAATAATCAAGTATACATCATATCTGTAATTGACTTTACCTTATGTTTTTTTTTCAAATGTTACTCACAGTTCTGAAACACAAGGTGACACATGTTCACGAGCACGATTTCGTCAAGAAGAGATTTCTTGGTTTGGGCAAGCATTCAATCTTATTGAGTTGGCTGGTCAGTCAAGTTCTTCTTCTGGGACTTTAAAGCCATTCTCATATTTTCTTATTGTGAGTCAAACCGTTAGTTTCTTTGTCGTCTTAATCATCCTCATGATCATTCGCACAGCATTCGTTTGTTAAGCAATTCTATGGATCCGTGACCAAATCAGACTACATAGCCCTTCGATTAGGCTTCATAATGGTAGGTCTATGTTGCAGCAATGTCTTGGAATTTTTTCTTCCTTTTTGGCGTTAAAATTCTTTCAACAGACGCATTGCAGAGGAAATCCAAAGTTCAATTTCCACAAGTACATGATACGCGCTTTGGAGGATGACTTCAAAATTGTCGTCGGAATAAGGCAATTCGTCTATTTTTTTTTTTTTCACTTCTTCCATTTTTTCGCATTCCATCGTTCTCTAACATTTCTACTCGCGTTTAATGCAGTTGGTATCTATGGATATTCGTCGTCATCTTCTTGCTACTGAACATCAACGGTACGAACGCCTTTCTAAAGCAGACTAAAGATCGATTCTTCCATCCCTTTTCATGAATTTGACTTCGAAATCATACGTACCATTCTTCAGGTTGGCATACATACTTTTGGATCGCATTCATGCCATTCATCGTAAGCCTCTCTCTCTATCTCTCTCTCTCCATCTCTCTCCCTCTCTCTCTCACAGCGCTTCTTTTGGCAGCTTCTATTGGCCGTGGGGACAAAGCTAGAGCATGTGATCTCCGAATTAGCCCAAGAGGTTGCGGAGAAGCACATAGCCATCGAGGGCGAATTGGTCGTTCAGCCTTCAGACGAACACTTTTGGTTCAGCCGCCCTCGAATCGTCCTTTTCTTGATCCATTTCGTCCTCTTCCAAAACGCCTTCGAGATAGCCTTCTTCTTCTGGATTCTGGTACGGGTTTTTCCCAAATTCTCCTTCTCCTCTTTTTTTTTTTTTTTCCAACTCGTAAATTTTGTAAATATCTCGAAAGAATCGCATCATTCATCGTCATTCTTCGTCAAGGTTCAATATGGGTTCGACTCTTGCATCATGGGACAAGTACGGTACATCGTCCCCAGGCTCATCATAGGGTGAGAGATTTTGCTTTTATTCATATTTTCTTCCACCTTGTAAGCTAATTCTGATATCAATTCACACACACACACACACACACACTTTAGTGTGTTTATTCAGGTCCTGTGCAGCTACAGCACTCTGCCTCTGTATGCACTTGTTACACAGGTAAAATAGAATACTACATTTGATATATATATATATATATATATATATATATAGATAGATAGATATAAAAGTATGTATATATAATTGTGATTCTTGAGGACAGATGGGAACCCATTTCAAGAAATCGATATTCGACGAGCACGTGCAAGTGGGGCTCGTGGGGTGGGCCCAGAAGGCCAAGCAGAGGAAGGTGGGCAAGGGATTCTTTAAGTCTTCGGTGGGCGGCGATTCTTCGACTTCTTCTTCAGCAGCGGGGATTCAGATGGCTGATAGTAGCACCATTGATAATAGAACGACGTGATTCTACTCATAATGATGGTTCTCGAACGCAAACCAACATTTTCGGCTACGATGACGACCACGATATACATGTATATATGTGTGTATATATATGTATATATGCTGTGTAAGCATGGAATTGTGTGGTCCGAGGCGGGCCATGACGACGATGGGGAATACGGAGTCTTAGAGTATTATGTGTGTTTTTTAGGTGGAAATTGTAATGTAGAGTTGGAAAAGAATCGATGTATCGTAATCTTTTCTCGGTTGTTTTTTCCAAAGTGGTCGAGGTTGATTTTCTGTCCTTTTTCGTTGGGAACTTGATCCTAAACACCAAGTCCTAAATACGAGTAGCTACAAAAATTGTTTGTAGGGACCTTAGATCATGAACTCTAAATCCTAAATTCTAGAAAGATTGTTTGGGTTGCAGAGCTATTGAAATATGTTTGGAAATATGATTTAAGGGACTAAAATGATGATATTACATTTGTTTACGGGGCAATTTGATGTTCGGGACCAACATAAGTTTCATTTAGGTTTAGGCTCCTGTCAAAAAATTTTAGTTTTAAGGACCTGATGCACTTTATGGACTCGCAAGTATCACTTCATGGTTCTGCAGTACCAATTCATCGTTCTGCAGTACCACTTCATTGTTCTGTAATAACACAACACGATATTCCAATAACATTTCATATATGATGTATAACAATGCGTAAATTTTAGGTTCTTATCTCTTAATTTTACAAAAATGGAGTCCTTAACCCTAAAGATTTTTATTAGGTACATGAAATCTATCTTAAAATATCCGTGGGTCTCGAACTTAATTAGCACTTTGTTTAATTGATCTAATAATGCAAAGAAGTGACCCATCGTTGACTTCAACGTTTTTTCCGCATACAAATATGAGAGAGAGAGAGAGTGCAGATTCTTTTATTCTTCCTCGAGGCTAATACTTATCTTGTTACCGCTTAATACAAACGAATACATTCCAGATTTCGTCCGATTGCCCCCAATTGCGCCCCCGAGATTTTCGAATTGCGTCGATCTTTTAGGGTTTATCATACATCGCGACGTGTATCTGCATATTTGACTTGGTGTTCGATGGCTGCGAGTGCTAACGGAAACGGCAACGGCAACGGCAACGGAAACGGAAACGGAAACGTCGCCAACGGTAGCAGTAACGGCGGCGCATCAGCGAAGGAGAAATCTAATGGCGTCTGCGCGATGGATAATTCGGATGCGGGCCCCACGCAGGCTGCTTTGCGGCACAATCCTGGGCTTTCCTTGATTGGACCCAGGAAGAGCAGTCTACGCTTGAAGAACTGCTCGCCAAGTTAGTCTGAGATTTCTTCCTTTTTTTTTGGTTATCTTGTGAGAGAGCTCTTTCGTTTGTATTGTGTGTGCGTGATTTGGCTCACGCGTTGATAGAATCATTTCTGATGGGCGATTAGTATGGTAGGTTCAAATATGGACTAGACGTTGTGGGAAGCGCACAACTTTACTCAGTTTTCAAACACCAAAAGATAGTTGTGTGTTGTGTGATGTCATAAATTATTGCTATCGTATGCGAGGACATCATAAATTTATATGTTTTTCTATTCGATGATCTTATAGATAAGGAAGTATGGTTTTTGTAGTTTCTTGAATACATCATTTTATTATCCACTCTATCCTCCATGGATTCTGCAATTTTGAAGTAGAGAAAAGCTGGAGCCGAGCTGCAGATTAATATGGCCCTCATTTCTGAGATCTCTCTCGCTTTGCTTAGTTACTACTCACTAAAACCGTGACCATCTATCTTATTCTATAATTCGTGCTTTTTGCAGATATGCCTCTGAACCTGCCATTGTCCGATATGCTAAAATTGCTCAAGCATTAAGAGATAAGACAGTCCGTGATGTTGCGCTACGCTGCCGATGGATGAATGTGAGCTCTTCTTGTCTTTCCTCTTTTCATGTTTATTCTCGTAAATGCTTTTGCTCCAGGTTTAGGCTGACAGAAATATTTATATCGAGGAAGAACATCTATGTTAAGAATTTGGTGTTTTGGGAATGCATGGTGAATCATAGCGAATTAGATCAGTGGAAACAGCTCATGATTATGGATTATATGGCATTTGTTTGAAAAAGTTCATTCTGCCCCTGGTTAGGAGGACTATAGAAGGTTATTTTGCCATTTATTGTCGTTCTAATTTTTAGATTTTCGAGGGCAATTTTCAGTTTTACATGTCAGTCGCTTCTTCGGAGATTGCACCTGACATGTCATTGATACAAATCTAGAACAAGTGCATCATTACCATGAAGAAACTTTCATATCTGATATCTATTTATTGCTAAAATCTCGGGATACTGATTCAACCACTCGCCTTTTTAGAGAAAGGAAAATGGAAAGAGAAGGAAGGATGATCATAACTCATCAAGGAAGAATAAAGACAAAAAGGTTAGCATTTACTTGTCTTTTATGATGTGGGAACATGTGTGGATAATATCTCTGTTGTATTCATGAAATATCAGGCGTGACAATCATTTAGTTTTTGTCCAACTATGCTAATAGCATACTGACTTTTGAATGTTAAACTAGAATACCGAATTAACAACGTATTCCTGGGTGAACAATGCGTTTATTTATATCATATGTACTGTGCCTTTATATCATATGTTACTACTCAAGCTTGACTTAAGCTTTTTCTCCATACACGGTCCTTTCATTAACCTTGACTTAAGCTTTTCAGTTTGGAATTATCACACGTGCTTATACTTGTAAGATTATTAAGATCTCTCCTTGTTCGATTCTAGTGAACTTGTAAAAAGGACATGGCATAAGAGATGAATGTTTTTACGTTAGCGTAATTATTTAATTAATTTTACTAGCCTTTTGATCTATGAAATGCTAATTTCTCATGTTTAGTCTCCGGATATTTCTGCTGCAGGCATTTTATTCTAACATTTGCACTTTGCTGTCATATCAGGAAAAAGCCACAGACTCACTACCTAAATCTTCCCAAGCAGCAAACCGTTTTAGTGGCCCCCCTTACACTCAATCCGTGATGCCTATGGACAGTGACGACGGAATCTCATACGCAGGTTTTTACATAATTTATCAATCTTGAAATATCAAAATTGTCCATGGGATTAAGCTGCTAAATGCATATGTTGACGTTTACTCGAATGGGATTTTCCATTTGATCATATGATCATGATGGGTTCACCATTGGTTTTTTCGTTTATTCTTCTTGAACTCAGTTTAGGTTTAGAATAACTAAATTATAATGAATTAGAAAATTTTGAAACAAATACGGTGGTTCTTATCTCCAATTCCCCATTGTTTCCGTTTACTTCTACACCGAAGAATCTATTAGATTTGCTCAATTTCTCCCTCTTAATTCATTTGACCCTTATTTCAGCTATTGGTGGTGCTGCTGGGCAGCTTCTTGAGCAAAGTTCTCAGATCTTGGATCAAATTTCTGCAAACTTCTCTGCTTGCAAGGTACTTACGCTGTTATATTATATGCTTAAATCATGCTTTGCTCACAAGGATCTTGCATATACAAACCTGTGAGTGTTACTTCTTTAACCAAAGAACATGTTGGCAAGATTCATGAGAATTAGATTTGATTAGTTCAATTGTTAACGTTTTCTATGAATTCATTCGCAGAGTTTCTATTTTTTAAGCTACCGCACATAAAATTGACTGTAATTTTCAAAACTCGTGGTTACTTATAAGGTTCATCTTCTGTCTCCTTTTTTTTGCAGGTCCATGAGAACATCAATCTATTTTGTCAAGCTCGAACGAACATCCTTTCGATTCTAAATGAGTAAGTCAATACTTTATGCGGAAAACTCTTCTACTATTACTCAATTGCTTATAGACCCCATATCTAAGAGTACATCTCCTGTCCATGATTGAAAAGCGCAAAATTACTTTCGGGAAAATATAAATTAACTCAACGATCTAATATCAATTTTCTACCATTTGCAGCAGCAGTGATATGCCGGAGATTATGAAGCAGATGCCAGCGCTTCCTGTAAGATTAAACGAAGAACTTGCAAACTCCATTCTCCCGAATAAATCTTGAGGTATATTATATCTTGTTCTTACATCATCACCTTGTTTGTTGTTGCAAAGCAAAATGGTTCTTCCCAGTGTTGGTTCTTGCAAAGCAGAAGAGATGTATAATCAAATCTTTATTTTAGTTTCCTTTTGCCATTTGTATACTTTAGCTAGATTATTGAGCAGCATAGAAACGAGTTTTAGTACTGTAAATAATTGTCATTAGGACAAAAGATCTGCTTGTTATAATATGATCATTGTTGTAAGCCCATTAACATGGAGAGGACTGAAAGGGTTCTGTTTGAGTTGAATACTGCGACTCATTATACAAATAGAAAGGGCTAATCACTTTTGAATCAATTTGTTATAAATTCGGAATCTTAATTTTTTTTGTTTATCGTCTTTCTTCAATGTATGATTATTTTTTGTTTACTTGGTTATAATGTGGAAATGATGCAACGTCCCAAGAGTTTTCTAAGCGAGAAATGCAACAGTTTTGATTTCTTTTAGAACTCGGAAATTTCTTAAAATTCTAATCCTTGAAAAATTGTTAACATCACAATAAAATATTATAGACTACTTTAATGCCACTTTTAAGCACGTGGATCCAAATTACTTCTGTGGCTTCACTTTATTTAGTTAATTAGTTTAGAAGTCCGATTTCTCAAAATTCACGGAACAATAGTACGGATTTGACGCAGATAAAGGTCAATGTCTGTAATATGCTTTATATAAAAAAAATATAATATTCTTTTAAGCGAATTAATTAACAACTTAAGTAATACTTCCCGGCTTAAATGAAATATGAATTTATTTTTGGAAAGTAAAAAAGTCAAATATGTTTGTTTTGATTTGTTTGCCACGGCTTAGCGTATGCAAACAGTTTGACTAACCCTAACGCGTCATTAACAGTGGACCCACTGGTTTACGTTAAGTAACAAATGATCACTTCGATAAGGAAATATCATACATAGAAATAAAGAAAGGTAACAGAGATTCCAAAAAAAAAACCTTAAAGGTAACAAACATCTCGTTATTCTTTCACCATTCGATCTCTACTTTCTATATCTGCGTTCTATGCCTCTAAAGATTCAGTTCCTATTGTGGTTGGTTGAAAGATTTTAATGACGAACGTTCCTTCATTATTGCACTGATGACTGCGTTAGGGTTTCTAGTTGTGCAAGAATCTTGGAACACTTTGGTACGATTGATCGTATAATATTTCCTCTCTCTCGCTTATGACCTAATTTTCCTTTCTTTTTTTTTCTTTTACATACACGAAACCTCACTCCCTTTGATTTGAATCAGAACCCAAATTTTTATGCCATTATTGCATCAATGGACTTTTTCATCAACTGTAACAACTGAGATCCAACGTCGATGATCTCTTACCAGACAAATGATCATTAAATGTGTTTGTATTTTTTTTTTTCTTTCTTGTTTTAGGGTTTATCACGCACAAGAAACCTCACTCCTTTTGAATCAGAATCCAATCTGTTTTACAATTCTTGAATTATGCCGTCTTGTTATTGCATCTACGGACTTTTCATCAACTGTAACTGATCTAACCATGATCTCTTGCAAATGGGAATGATCATTAAAATGTTTTCGTATTCTTCTTTTTTTTTTTGCAGATTGTGAGAAACTAAAAAAGACCTTGATTTCGAGATATTCGTTATGCCCACTATGACGACTACCAAAGATTGCAGAAAAGGGCTCCCAAGAAACCTGAATTTGAGACGAACCAACGTTGTCACAAAACCCATTTCAGATCACAAGTCGAAAGATGTTTCGAAAGGTTCGCCTTTGCAATCTCCTCGCAGAAAACGCTCAGACGAAGAAACTTCCACTGATGGCCAGTGTTTGAAGAGAAGCAGAAGATGGGCCCTAATGGTAATAATTTGAATTTCAAAATATTATTATTATTTTTAAAATTTTTCCCATTTACGCTATTAATTTATCGCTAATGATGTGTTTCTTCTCTAATAACTTTCAAGGGTCTCAAGTTGTTCACCATGAAAGAAGTGAAGCGAGTGTTTCAACCGAAGGTAACTATGAATATATATGCTCTTACATTATTCATTCATTCATTTCTATACTTCAACATTGATACTTCATTCAATATACTTACAACCTTTTCTCTTTAATTAGATTGTGTCCAAAACCAAATCTCTACCGAGAAGGCGACTTCGACTTCGAGGGCTGCAGCATTGAAAAGCCGATTTGCAGACACCATTCGCAAATCTCAAGCATACCTAGGCAATGTAATATAACGGTTTCCTTTTCTTCTTACGATATTTTATTGGAAAATTATAATTTAACAATAACATTGAATATTGAGAACTGTTTTGCAGGATGTGAATGCAAAATCTCCATTATCTTTAGAAGAAAGGGCGCACAACTATTTAATGCAGCAACGTGAGAAAGAAAGAGCAGCTGCAAGAATGGCAATAGAAAAGGTAACAATTCGATGGATTAATTCTAACATTATGACAATATATATGCTTCAATATTCCAATACGAAATCATCTTCTTTTACTTATAGAGGGCTTTTTTTTATGTAACAGATGGAGAAGACCGTTGAGTTCAACGATGGACGTGCCGTCATGAGAGATTTCTATATGTTACTATTTTCCGAAGCAGTTTGACCTCGAAGCAGCAATACTATTTTGGGTCCTATTTGTATAATCATCGCTTCATATTAATCAATAAAAGTCGATTTTTTTTTTTCTTTTAAAGCAATCTTTTGCAGCATACGTGACATAATTTCAATGGATCGTTTCATGTGTGCTTTCATGATGTGGATGAGGATTTCGAAATGGCATTTGTAATTATATCTTTGGTCTATTAGTTTTATTTTTGCGGTGCCAAGTAGTAAATTTACAATAAAACCAAGTAAAACCTAAACTTACAGCTTATAATTACTCATTATTCTAAGAGAAAATTAACGTCTTAGAAATCCCAAACCACGCACATGCATATAAACGTACATATATAGAGAGAGAGATTTGCTATGGTGCCCACTGTGAATGTAAGTATATAATATTTCTCTCACTGTTTACTTTGTACATAGTCATCTATTTATACAACTATTCTAAACTCTATCCAATAATAATAAATACAATCCCATAATCATATGCGTAATTAACGAGAGCATATCGAGCCTTGATTTACTCCATTAGCCCCCCTCAAGCAAGATGTGGGATGAGGACCAACTCGTAGCTTGTCCCAAAATATTCAAATTGTGGACAGTGGAGAGCTTTTGTAAAAATATCTGCAATCTGTAGGTCGGAAGGGATGTACTGCGTGCGTAGCCGCTTACTTGAAACAAGTTCACGAACAAAGTGAAAATCAATATCGATGTGTTTCGCTCGCTTGTGAGAACTCGGATTTTGACTTAGAAAAAGCGCACTTTTGTTGTCCGAATATAAAGTGGGACAAGGCATAGGTTTGATGCGAAGCTCTCGAAAAGCTGAAGCACACATACAATTTCCGAGGCTGCGTTGGCTAGAGCACGATATTCGGATTCACAACTTGAACGAGAAACTGTGGGTTGTTTCTTAGCACTCCAAGAGACTAGATTTCCTCCAAGAAAAATAGAGTATCCGTACGTAGATCGCCTTGTTTCCACACAACGAGCCCAATCAGCATCGGAATACGCAGTGACAGTAAGTGAAGAGCCACGAGTAAAAGATAGATCATATGATGGTGTGCCCTTCACGTAGCGAAGAATTCGCTTCACAGCTTGAAATGTTCAACAGTGGGATTCTGCAAGTGTTGACTAACCAGGTCACCGCGAAAGATAAATCTGGTCGTGTAACTGTGAGATATTGCAGAGCTCCGACTAATTATCGATATAAAGTAGGATGATCATACAGTTTTCCATCAGTAGAAAGCTGACAGCCTGCAGGTAATGGAGTAGAAACGGGTTTTGCAACTTCTAAAGATGCTCGCCGAAGAATGTCACGAGCATATTTCGCCTGATTAAGAAAAATGCCTGAAGAAGTATAAGAAACCTCAAGACCAAAAAATAATTAAGCTTTCCTAGGTCCTTAATGGCGAACTCCTTACAAAGGCGGGCGATGAAGGATTGCAAGCTATCTGTCGAATTCCCTGTGAGGATAAAGTCATCAACATACACCAAAAGATAATGGCCCGCGAAGATAGATGAATAACGATGAATCAGTCCGACTGCATATAAATCCGATACTCAAGAGAAAGTCACTGAGCCTCTGAAACCAAGCACGTGGAGCTTGCTTTAGACCATAATGCCTTGATTTACTCCATTACCCACTTATCGTGAGCAACCATCGTGAGCACCGACAACAAATCTCTCGATTTTCTGCGTTTTCAGTCTTACAATGCCATTACCTCCGTTGACACTCTCAGATCAGTTGTCACCTAAATCGTCCTCTTCGATAACGTTGATTTATAAGAAAACTCATCATTATTATTCGTGCGTGGACGACAACGTAAATGGTGAATTTTAAGATGCGCTGGATACATTCTCTCTTTTCATTTGGACTCATCTTTGCGTTTGGAGCAGTTAGCATGCGAATGATCTTTGTTAATTGCATTGAAGTCCTTTATTTTTCTCACTCTCTTTCTCATATTACCATGTGTTTTTGTGTCTCAAGAAAACAGACAAAACTCCAGCAGGTCACCTTCTCCGCACAAGCTTTACAAAAAGTCCTTCTCACAACAGTGACGTCTTATTTGTGAAGATCTGCTTCTCTCTCTCCGTCTCATATTAATCGATGCTTTTTATATGTATAATAATATTGTATTATTAATTTTATTATTTTTTGTGATTAAATCTAATAATGTTTATAGGCTAATTTGTAAAGTATGTGGGTAGTATTGAAAGTTGTAACAATTGGTGAGGAAGTGAATATTACAAATAGTCTTTTGAGTTTGAGAATATGTGGAACGGTTGGAGAAGAATTGCTGCATTTTGAGTTTGGGTATGCATTTGAGTTTGAGAATGCGTTTCTTGGCTGGAGATGGTCTTAACCTTGAAAAACTGTTAAACATCACAAACTAAAATATTATAGATGTTAACGAAAATTTTGCTATAGACTACTTTTAATGCCACTTTAAGCACGATGGATCCAATTTATTTCTGTGGCTTCATTTTATTTAGTTTATTAGTTTAGATGTCCGATTTCTCAAAATTCACGGAACAATCGTACGGATTTGACGCGGATAAAGGTCAATGTTTGCAATATGCTTTATATCAAAAATACAATAATTCTTTAAGCAAAATATGAGTAACAGTTCCCGGCTTAAATGAAATATGAATTTTGGGAAGTAAAAAAGTCAAATGTTTCAGTTTTGACTTGTTTGCCACGGCTACACAGTTGGATTAACCCTAACAACGCGTAATTAATAGTGGACCACTGATTAACGTTATATTATAGTAACAATGATCATCTTCGATAAGGAAATATCATACATACGAATAAAGAAAGGTGATCGAGAAACTAAAAAGAATAAAAGGTAACAAACATCTCGTTATTCTTGCACCATTCGATGTATACTTTCTATTTCTGCGCTTTAATGCCTCTAAAGATTCAGTTCCACGTTCTTTATTATGTACTGTGACTGCGTTAGGGTTTCTAGTTTTGCAAGAATCTTGGAAACACTTTGGTACGATCGTTTGTATAATATCTCTCTCTGTCGCTTATGACCTAATTTCCTTTTTTTCTTTTACATACACGAAACCTCACTCCTTTGATTTGAATCAGAACCCAAAATCTTATGCCATTCTTGTTATTGCATCTATGGACTTCTTCATCAACTGTAACTGAGATCTAACGTCGATGATCTCTTACCAGTGAGAAGGTTCATTAAAATGTGTTTAATCCAATCTGTTTTACAAGAAACCTCACTCGTTTTGATTCAATCCAATCTGTTTTACAATTCTTCAATTAAGCCGTCTTGTTATTGCATTTATGGAATTCTTCATCAACTGTAACTGATCTAACGATGATCTCATGCAAATGGGAATGATCGTTAAAATGTATTTGTATGATTCTTTTTCTTTTTCTTTTTTGCAGATTGTGAGAAACCAAAAAAAAAAAAAAAAAAAAAACCTTGATTTCGAGATACACGCTATGCCCACTATGACGACTAACAAAGATTGCAGAAAAGGGCTCCCAAGAAACCTGAATTTGAGACGAACCAACGTTGTAACAAAACCCATTTCAGATCGCAAGTCGAAAGATGTTTCGAAAGGTTCGCCTTTGCAATCTCCTCGTGGAAAACGCTCAGACAAAGATACTTCCACTGATGGCCAGTGTTTGAAGAAGAAGCAGAAGATGGGCCCTAATGGTAATACTTTGAATTTCAAAATATTATTATTATTTTTTTAATTTTTCCCCATTTACGCTATTAATTTATCGCTAATGATGTGTTTCTTCTCTAATAACTTTAAAGGGACTCAAGTTGTTCACCATGAAAGAAGCGAAACGAGTGTTTCAACCGAAGGTAACTATGAATATATATGCTCTTTCATTATTCATTCATTCATTTCTACACTTCAACATTGATACTTCATTCAATATACTTACAACCTTTTCTCTTTAATTAGATTGTGTCCAAAACCAAATCTCTACCGAGAAGGCGACTTCGACTTCGAGGCTGCAGCATTGAAAAGCCGATTTGCAGACACCATTCGCAAATCTCAAGCATACCTAGGCAATGTAATATAACGGTTTCCTTTTCTTCTTACGATATTTTATTGGAAAAATTATAATTTTGCAATAACATTGAATATTGAGAACTGTTTTGCAGGATGTGAATGTAAAAGCTCCATTATCTTAGAAGAAAGGGCGCACAACTATTTAATGCAGCAACGTGAGAAAGAAAGAGCAGCTGCAAGAATGGCGATAGAAAAGGTAACAATTCGATGGATTAATTCTCTAACATTATGACAATATATATGCTTCAATATTCCATACGAAATCATTTTCTTTTACTTATAGAGGACCTTTTCTTTTCTATGTAACAGATGGAGAAGACCGTTGAGTTCAACGACGGCCGTGCCGTAATGAGAGATTTCTACATGTTATTCTATTCCGAAGCAGTTTGACTACGCAGAAGAAAGACTATTTTGGGTCCTATTTGTATCATCGCTTCATATTAATGAATAGAAGTTTTTTTTTTTCTTTTAAAGCAATCTTTTGCAGCATATGTGACGTAATTTCAATGAATCGTTTCATGTGTGCTTAACTTGTACTGTAGTGGGTATCATTTCATAATCATGAGATGTATGAGGATTCGAAATGGCATTTGTAATTATTTGTTTAGTTCTACGCTTTGCGGACAAGATCTGCTTGTTATATAATATGATCATTGTTGTAAGCCCATTAACATGGAGGGGACTGAAAGGGTTCTGTTTGAGTTGAATATTGTGACTCATTATACAAATAGAAAGGGCTAATCACTTTTGAATCAATTTGTTATAAATTGCGAATCTTAATTTTGTATATTGTGTTTCAATGTATGATTATTTTTTGTTTTCTTGGTTATGTGAAAATGATGCAACGTCCCAATAGTTTTCTAAGCGTGAAATTCAACAGGTTTGATGTTTTTGAGAACTCGGAAATCTTTTTGAAATTTTTATCCTTGAAAAATTGTTAACATCACAAAATAAAATATTATAGATGTTGACGAAAAATTTGAGAAATTTTAGTCAGTTGGGCATCTTTTCGAGATGTTACAGAGTACTTAATGCCACTTTTAAGCACGTGGATCCAATTACTTCTGTGGCTTCATTTTATTTAGTTAATTAGTTTAGAGCATCTCCAATGCAACGCATAAAAATAAAGGTAATATTACACAATAATACAGTTGCTACAGTGCTTTTACTACAACCCATAAACACTATTTTCTACACTAGGTTTCTCTCCAACCCATGAACTCTATTTTTACACTAAAAATCAAATTCCTATATTTTACTATCATATTTGACTTATTAAACTTTATTATATAAATTAAAAATTCAATGTATTTTAATTATTAATATTTAAAAATTACATGAATGATAAAATTAGCCTATAAATAAAAATTATATTATTTTTAATTTTATTTGTATTATAATAGTGTATCAAATATTTAAATATAATAAAATATGTATTACTAAATAAATATAAATAGAAATTGAAACTCTATTTTTGTGTTAAAATATATACGTACTCTAGATGTAGAGTTTCTCTGCTGATCAACACAATATTTATTTTAAATATAGAGTCCTATTGGAGTAGAATCGTACTCTATTTTTGTGTTTTACACAAAAATAAAGTACCCGTTGGAGATGCTCTTAGAAGTCCGATTTCTCAAAATTCACGGAACAATCGTACGGATTTGACGCGGAGAAAGTCAATGTTCGTAATATGTTTATATACAAAAAATACGATAATTCTTTTAAGCGAATTAATTAATAACTTAAGTAGTACTTCCCGGCTTAAATGAAATATGAATTTATATTTGGAAAGTAAAAAAGTCAAATATGTTTGTTTTGATTTGTTTGCCACGGCTTAGCGGCGAATCTCCCGTCGTTGCCCTCAGGTAGTCAGTTCCCATCTTAATTATCATGTGTATTCGTTAGCTTTGAATCATCTTTATGTAATTTCTTCTCTCAAGCAACTTTAGGAAGCTGTTGAATGGATTCACAAGAGCAAGAACGCCGGAAAATGCACGCCTGCGGCCACGACGCTCACGTTGCTATGCTGATCGGCGCTGCCAAGATCTTGAAGGCGAGGGAGAGTTATTTGAAGGTTGGTTGGTTCCTAAAGGAGTTAAAATCATTCAATGGTCCAACAAATTCTATTGCCCTTGCTTGCTTGGTATACAGTGGTAGGATAGGTAGAATTTTTGGACATATCTACTTGCTTGGGTAACCTAATGAATAGATTTACTTAGTTTTCTCAAACCATGTGCTAAGCTAACAACATTGCTTTATTAAGGGCAATAATTGCACATAGGAAAAAAAATAATGTATTCGTTCAACAAGGCAAGAATAATCTAAGCAAGTGGTGTCAATTCTCTGCAATTGAAAAAAGAAACCAAGTGGTGGAGAGAATGAATGTTGTCTCCTGAGCAATATTTATTATTTTCAAGTCAACCTCAATTATAATTAACCTCAAAACGAATTTAAGAATATATGGGTATTATAGGGAACGGTGGTTCTGCTATTTCAACCTGCCCGAAGAAGCAGGCAACGGAGCGAAGGAATGATCCGAGACGGAGCCATCGAAGGCGTAGAGGCAATCTTCGCAATGCACGTCACTCATCTCCTCCCTACGTCGGTCATAGGTTCGAGGCCGGGCCCACTCCTCGCCGGCTGTGGATTCTTCAAAGCCGTTATTACCACCCGAGATCACTCGGCGGACCCCATCCTCGCCACCTCAGCTGCGATCATCAGCTTGCAGGGCATCGTTTCCCGCGAGTCCGACCCATTAGACTCTCAGGTCGTTCGGGTTTTTAATGACCCTCGAGAAAAAAAATTCATCATGGCTTCTTTTCGAAGAGATGGTAAATCCTATTTGCGTCTCGATTTTCTTAGGTTGTCTCGGTTACTTTCGTACACGCCGGGACACAGAGTTCGGCGGGACCGTAAGGGCTTTCTCCAACGCAAACTTCAATCAGCTCGTCGAGAGGATCGAAGAGGTCAGTTCGCTTTCGATCTTCGAACCCTAAGGGTGCGTTTGGTGTAAGATTTCGATGCAGAAAAGAAAAATGAAAAGCGTAACAGTTGATTTTCCTTTTCTATTCCACATCAATTCCGCATACCAAAAAAGCGCCCTGATATATGGATTTCCATGCATAAATGCAAATGAGAAAGCGTAATAATACGACAATTAACGCGTAATGTACCATTGTTCGATGCGCTGACTAAGTTTTTATTCACCCGAATTACGCATACCAAACGAACCCTAAAATAAGAAAATAAACCAAACGATTCAGGTGGTTACGGCGCAAGTGGAGGTGTACAGGTGTCGGGCGACGGTGGACTTCTTCAGGGACGCAAACACGGTGTACCCGCCCACGGTGAAGATCGCCGAATGTACGAACACGTGAGGAATTCGGCGATCGAGCGGTTTTCGGGTCGTGGAGCCCGTCATGGGCGCCGAAGATTTCTCCTTCTACACGGAGGCTATCCCCGCAGCGTTTTACTACATAGGGATCAACGACGAGGCGACGGGCTGGGCCCATCACCCTCCCCATTCGCCTCACTTTGCGATAGACGAAGATGCTCTGCACGTCGGCGCAGCGACCCATGCGGCCATCGCCGAGAGCTACTTACACGGACGGCATTGCAGCGACGAGCTAAATCAATAACGAAGAATATGAAGCGCATATGAGTCGTGATTTATTTGTTGATTCTTTTTTTTGTCCTTGCGCTAGAAACATGAGTGCATTACTACGACAAGAGTTCCTACATACCTACCTATCGAGAATTCCACTTGCGCCCCTATTCGTCTTTCTCGAGAATTTCGAGCTCCTCTTCACGCGAATGTGATGATGAAGATGGCTGCCGCTGGCATTCTTCAAAATATTTCTCCTACGCAGATGCCTTGAATTCCCAGGAATTTCGAGGTGGGCTCGATGATTGTGTGGCCTTAGAGCTTTTCTGAGGTGCTCGGATTTGTACTCCCTCTTTGTACGATACGACGATCTTCGGTTGATGGGCTGTTTGGACAAGTATTTTCTATCTCCTAATTCGTATTCTTCTTCTTCTTCGCTGGAAGTGCCACATCCTTCGACATCCCTTCTTCTTCTTCTCCTTCTTCTCCTTCGAGTTCTTCGAACAGTTCGAAGCTTGTAACACAAGTAGGAACAACAGAATTCTATCGCCGAGAAATAGGTAGCGAAGAAGCACCATACGATTCGACACATTGTGTGGCAGATGCATTGGCAGATTCCGAGGTTGTACAAAAGGTACAAGAATAAGAGCACTGCAAGATGGAAAACACGACAGAAGAAAAAACAACGTGTTTCAACACATCGAATTCATTGTGAGTTTGTTTATATTCCTTGGGGGAAAAAAGGGGAAAACTCACCGAAGTAAACTAGCATTGCCACCATAGCCATCTTGAGCAGATGGGCGACGCAGAAGTTCTCGATGTAACAGCCTAAGTCCCATATCGGGCCGCATACCGAACTGCAAGATATTATTATTACCAAATTGGTTAGGGTTTACCACAAAATTAGAAGATTGTATTAAACGAAATTGAAGTTGGCAACTTACTCGCAAGATCTTCCAGAAAGAAAATCAAGAGGATGTCCCAAAAGCTTGCCGATAACTTGTCCAAGTTCTGAGAAAACAGAGCTTACTGGATTTCCCATTGATGAAGTCGAATAAGTTGGATTCGATTCGTCTCTGAAAACAAAAACGAAAAGTAAAAGCGAAACATAAGCAGGAGACAACAACAAAACAACGAGATGTCTGAAATATTAACGGAGTCATTCTCCCCAGGAGAAAACTGATACAATAACTTCATATTTTGGCAACCAAACGAGTAGCAGGGGCAACGTTTTCTTTTTCTTACCAAAAAAAATGGAGATCAACGATGAAACTGATTCGCCTTCTCGCCTTGAGCGGTTAATGTCAAATCACAGTGGCTGAGGATTGGAAGTAGAAAACTTTCAACTAGAGTTGAAAATAAAATGGTTGGACGACCCAAAGAGGGAAAAGGAAGGATTCTTTCAATGTTTGATTTCTCAAGAGATGAAAACAACGTCTGATTTTACAAATATGTTTTGTATTCAACGATAATTATTAATTCGACAAAATAAGGGTTAGCTTGGGGTGGGTTGGGGGGTGTGTGGAAAACAAACCGAGAACATATACTACAATAAATTCCTCTCACTATATATTCTGAGATTAATAAATCATAACTCTGCGCTTGGTATGGCGATTTCGGTACTAAATAGCCAAGTTCTTATTTCCTAGAAATTCATCGCAATTAGCTTGGCAATTTCCTAAAAATAAAGGAATCTTTAATCAATGATAAAAATCCAAACACAAGTTCAAACATCCAAAGAAAAAAATCCTAAGAACCATCTCACGCTGGACATGTTAACCAATAAAAATCCAAAGAACAGTATACACAAGTGCGAACATTAAAGGAGTAAAAAGGAAAAAAAAAATCACCAAACACTTCCAATCTCACTTTGTATGAACCATCTCACGCTGTATAATCAATAATTTGACAAGAAAATGAATGAGATTCACGATGAGGGATTCAAGCGAACCCTAACTGAGGGAAATGAAATACGTACTCGTAGTGAATCTTCAATCGCTCAAATAGATGATACCTCGGGAGGAGACAGTAAGTCGTGGTGGCGGCGAGGCACAGCGACGAGGATGGCGACCGAGAGGGTGTGGTTTTGTGGAATGGACTGAAGAGCCGTTCTATGGTTCTGCAATGGTGCTTCTGCGATTGTAATTCTTATTCTCTGTCCCAATCTTACGAGTAAAGAGAGGGTATTATGGTAACATCATTTAAGGGATTTAATATGTGTAATTGCTTAGAACAAAATAAAGAATTATGAGGGAGTTAATATAAATTTTTTGCTTAGTGGCAGCATCTAATTCAAAAAATGAAGTGAGGGGGGACTGATTTCTAAGTTGAAACTTCAATTAGGGTATTTTACTACAAAATCCCCTTATGAATTTCAGCAACAATTTGATAACATCTATCGAGAAAATTTAAGAACATCGAACATTTTGTAAAGATGTTATCATAACTTTTGATCCGAAACACAAATCGTTCAAATAATGTCTGGATTATAGATCCGAACATGGTAGTATTTCAGTTTCTTACCCTAAATTTAACCAGAAAACAACAAAATAGGTCGAATTTGTGAGAAATCGGATGAATTTCATGAAGAACACGATGTATCGGATCTTCAAATTTAGCAAAAATTAGTGTTTCGATCAATCAAAATTCAGCCTGACAAGTTTAACACACTCGATCGAAGCCTAAAAGCATCAAATCATATCAAATTTTGAAGAATCAAGCCGGAAATCGAAAACTCTTGCGTGTGATTTTTTTATTTTTATTTTTGTAAATTTAAGTCCTAACATTCGACAATGTCGATCAAATCCAAACACGTTTGTTCGAGAGTTCTTCGTCAACGATCAAGCTCAATATTTATAAAATGAATTCTTAATCCTAAGAAATCACATTAGAACTTATTATATACCAACATATTGGTACATTTTCTAAGTAATATAATACTAATCATGACTATTTAAGCTTCAACTAATATTTACAATACAAAACTAAGTAACATTTATATATTGAACACAGTAAATGCGATATAATAATATTACGGGTCTAGACAAGACATTGATTTCACAAAGTTAAATAATACTACAGGATGCGTATATGTACTTTATTCATGAACTTAATTTCATCATGAAAAAAACTACTTTATTCTGTTTTTCTTATGATTATTATTAATATTAGCATTGTTGTTGTGCTCATTGCTTACGAGCATTCGCTTTCACTTCAGTGTATTTCTGGAAATCGGAACTTGGAGATTTGATGCCCACTACAACCAACATCTTCTGGTTTCTACAAGAAAATAAACGTATAAAGTTTATTATTTGCATTCCTATGTATATATTCATTCATCTCTTATAGACATGTGCTTATATGATAATCATAAAAATAAGCCGATAAACAGACGAACTCATCAATTATTTGAAATCATAAGCGCTTAAACAAATAATAAGAAAGCTTACAACTTACCTCTACGGAGGTGTCTTTCAACTTATTATTTCTACCGAATATAGTGATAGTCTGGATATATACGCGGAGAGAGAGAGAGAGAGAGAGAGAGAGAGAGAGAGAGAGAGAGAGAGAGAGAGAGAGAGAGAGAGAGAGAGAGAGAGAGAGAGAGAGAGATTATTAGTGAGATATATATAGTAATTGTACCACTGCTACTAATATAACAACAAAACTTATTGATCGTACCTTAGGGTTTTCTTTGTAAATCCTCCACTGACACATATTAAGAAAAGGGTATTCGAAAGTAAGATCATCAGCCCGATAGCTATTGGAACGTCTACTTAAAATACTCTATTTTGAATAAAAGAACCAAAACTATTAGCAATAAACCCAATTTGCCCATCCAAAAGCAACTATCTCCGCTCGAAACCAGCTGTATGTTCGATACCACCCGATACGCGCCTGGAGAAAATTACGTAAGATTAACATCAGGAGGATTATATAATTATATATAATATTATTTCGTATTAGATGCCGAGGCTTAAACTTGTCATCTTTAATTTTAAGATGAAAATAACAAAATTGGGCTATGTAGATCATACACAGAAAATTCATAGGAGTAATGTAGAAATAATACATGAAAATTAGACTGCCGTGAGACTCTTGAGTAGATTGCTTATCGCTATTGCGGATTAATGATATTGTGCAATGCAAAGAACAATAGAACAATAACGTCAATGTTATCGACTCAGATCTAAACAAACGCATATAGGGAGAAGCATTCGACACAGGTAGCTAGAAATTTTCTCTTTTCTTTTTGTTCTGCGTATTTAGTTATGTGTGTGTTGGAGTATACACATATATAAATATATTCTTTAAATATAAATATATTATTTTATATTTTAATTTAATATAAAATTAAATTAATTTTATTACTTTTATTATGTTGATTTGAGGATAATTGTAATATTTATCAATATCATGGGTAAATTTGTAATTACACGAAATTAATTAGACGGTAGTTACTCTAAGGCTGGGTAAATTTGTAATTATTATTGACACACGAAATTAATTAGATGGT
Source organism: Craterostigma plantagineum (assembly GCA_027422505.1). Classification (NCBI taxonomy): domain Eukaryota; kingdom Viridiplantae; phylum Streptophyta; class Magnoliopsida; order Lamiales; family Linderniaceae; genus Craterostigma; species Craterostigma plantagineum. Next base: position 2,215,831 of record JAPQWV010000066.1, on the reverse strand, counting down.
AGTTACGGTAAGGCTCTCCCACTTAATAAAATAGAAAGATATAGTAAACAAGAAATTTGCGGGTTGATCAGATCGAGTTTCTATTTCACAAAGTCACTAGCTGGGGCATCAATCACGTAGAACATTTTTGTCCCTACAAAACTTAATTGACTTTAAATAATGACGATTCATTTCTCCATATAAATAAATAAATATATTTCGCTAACTAGCTGATATGTTGCCTAAGAAATTCCTAACTTGCTTAATGTGGAGATTATATGCTTGAGATTTGACATAACGTACTAATAAGTCGTGTGAATCTTTTGCTACAATCATAAGAGACTTGGCTTCTATTCCAATACTACCACGAAGTAAATGATTAGTGTTCATGAGGAATATAGAATATATCTTATGTACTTAATATTACGTTTGGCATCCTGCGATGAAACCCTAGTTTTCTGGACACCCTCAGAATATCTACTTCGAAATTGCATGCAATCTCGACATTTTTTTGAAGGGATTGTACTGAGCCGATGCATGACGAAACAAAAGCATATCATCCGCAAATGATCCGATACTTTTCGAAGTGATTGTTTCATAAGGAAACATAAGGAGAAATGGCGAGGAAGAGCATAAAATCCGAAATGTGAGCCAAAAAATCATGGTGGAGAGTTTCCCTTGGTCCGTATCGACTCTCCACTGTGTATAGCTGAAATGAAGGGGAATATGAGAGGAAATAGTTCCTTGTAAAGTAAGGTCAGTTTGTAATTTTAGAAAGAATACATGAGATAAATTCTGGATCCGCCACTCCATATCTTGGACAGACGTCAAGATTATAATCTTGAGATAAAATTGTTTAGGATTTTCTTATAAGGGCAAAGCCTTATATTATATGATTCAAAAATAAATTCGAGACAAAAAACTAGAGCATTGGCCAGACATTGGATAAAATTGTACATGTATATATCCTTTTTTGTTGGGCAGTTGAACTATATTATATATGAACAAACATGAAATACTGCGCATATATGTATTCTAGAATTTGAACCAATTCATATCCTGTTACCAATAGAGAATAGTCTATGTATAGCTTAAAAGAAAGTGTGTTTAATCCGCGCTTGGTATTAACTGTAATGTAACGAATCTGTAATTTAATCAATGTGAATGACAAGTAATTCATTCGTTTTCATTATACGTGCAAGTAGTAAAAAGCTCTTGGCGACTAGGTTTATGAAGTCTTTGTTACCAAAAAAACATGCGGCCGAATGAAAGCATTACGCTATAATATTCTATCTCAATAAACAAAATTATAAATGGATGTCAATATCATACAGACTTGTTTTATTATACAAGATTATAAATGGGTGTCAATAAAATCCGAATTTCTTATTGCAACACACAACCAGTAAAAAATTTCTTATTCTATCTCTATAACGATACATGTGCTTAATTACAAAAATTATCCTCGTACTGTGCCCCGATTTTCACATTTTTGCATGTCACCCTCGGCTCACGTATTATATTTACAAATAGATAATAGTAATCCCGTACTGTATTTAGTTTCAAATGCTATATATATTTGTCACGCCCTACACGAAAACTAATTTAAACCTAATTAAGGACATATCATATATATTATGTACAAATGTATATATGATATTTGCGACCACGCATACATACCCAGCTTTTTAAGTAATGCACACCCTGCCATGGCATATTATGTACACAGTACATGTATTACATAATATAACACACACACACACATGCGCGGAGCTAGGGTATTACTATTACAGCTACTTATTACACGCACCCATATTTTAATTTAACCAAAATATGTGCAATTACATTATACATATTATTTTCATATATAAACATTTTATGAAAACATCATTTTGCAAGCATTCTTCGACTCTTTCAAGTTATAATTTATGATTAGTCACTATTATAATGTGTTAATTCTTCTTATGTATGTAATATATGTTATGAAAAACATATATAAGACACATTGAGATTTACAAGGAGCTTGTCGTTTTTATTATTTTGTTTACAAAGTTATAACTCTAATATTATTATTGATTATAATATGGATAATTTGCATCTATGTAATAAACATCTATGCGAAACGTATATAACACATTTTGAAGATTAGACCACGGACTAGACACTGCTTAATTATTGTTTTTTAATTTTATTCTTTGATTCCTAAGTTACAGTGTATCATTTTGTCACTGATAACAATATGTAATAAATATGTTCAAAATGTATAGAAAAATATTTTAGCGATTATACGAAGAACTAGACGTTTCTTATGATTTCAATGTATACTTTGATCCTGTTTCTTACAATATGCGATTTTCAGGTATATAATGAACATTCTGTAAAACGTATATAAGATATCTTTACGATTTACCACGGACCTAATCTTTCTTATTTTGTTTCATTTTCGACCCCATAAGTTACAACTTCTGGTTCCGTCGCTGCTTATTATAAGCAATGACAAACAATAATTCCCTTGGCACACAGTTACACAAACAAGATAGAGCGAGATAGCTATAAGGAGATAGAGAGAGCTAGAGAGAGAGAGAGAGAGAGAGAGAGAGACTAATAATGTCCGCCGTAAAGAACTCTATCCTTATTGTTACATTCCTCGTAACACTCCTCTCCGCGGCCCTAGCGGAGAACACGTCGTCCGCTACGCTCAAAGTGTTGTGGTTGAGCGGTAATTTTTTGGACCTAGCGGAAGGTTTATTTTGGACCCGTGGCTATTTTATTTTGACAATAAAAAATCGAAATGACGCCGATAGAGAACACGAGATTTTTACGTGGTTCAGCCAATATGCTTACCTCCACGGAGAGCACCAGCTTTACTATATTGAGAATATTACACCGTACAAATTTAACGCTCGTGTTTAAACTCAAACTCGAGACCACTTACCCACCCGGATAATATATTTGTACCTACTCCCAACTATCCCATTAAAACTACACCCGCTCTCATCCTTATCCACTTATATAAATTTCCGTCTCACTCCTCTCTCCCTCACACCGGCTATTTCTTATTTGCTTGGGTGTCTTTACAAATGATTGTCATGCCTTTATATAGGCAAACTCGAGAATTACAAGAAAATGCAAAATATGTCACTGCATATGTCATTTCCTCAACTGTGCTTGCAAGGTTGTGCCATTATTTCTTTACGTTGCTTTTCTCTATACGCACATGGTTGTTCAACTTGGCTTCAACTTGAAGATGGGAGCTGGATCCAACACAAAGTCCTCCACCTGGTGCTTTGCCTCACTCCGATCGTTAGCTTCATAATCTTCGCTAGCATCGACGGGGATTCGTTCATCCGGAGTTTGATCACGTGCAAGATCAGTGTTTACGTTCTCGAGCTTATCACGCTCGTCCCGAGTCTCTTCTTGCTGAGCGGAGAGCGGTTCGACATCTGCTGCCTCTCCCTCTTCACCGTCATCGGAGTCGGGGCTGCTTGGTGGAGAAGGCTGATTACAGGAAGCTAATCCACCCTCTCGCCGCCCCGACGAACCCTCGTGATGATGATCATGTGAGGAAAACAGCATGGATGGGAGCTCTCTCCCTCATCCTATTCCTCTTGGAGGTCTCTCTCTCTCTCTCTCTCTCTCTCTCTCTCTCTCTCTCACATTTTGATCAATGTACGTATTAAATCAGATGTTCGAGGGAGTGTCCCTGGTTGAGAGTGCGAGGGGCAGCAGCACAAACCCTCAAGAGCTTACGGAGTCCTTGTTGGCCCATGGAAGCTGCAGTGAGGATGAGAAGAAGAAGAAGGGGCCGCTTGATGATGATGACGACGACACCAGTGAGAAGAAGAAGAAGAAGAAGAAGAAGAAGAAGAAGAAGAAGAAGAAGAAGAAGAAGAAGAAGAAGAAGAAGAAGAAGAAGCAGTCATCGTCGTCATCCAGCAGTTAACGGTCATTGGTTAAAACCCCGGTCGATTCTGTATATTACTATACGTACGTGTCGCTTATTATTATTATTATTTATTATTATTATTATGGCTCTTGAATGATGCGCATTTTGTTAGTATATTGTGTCGCAGTCGTGCGCATTTATGGTGCTGGAGTCTCAAGTCTTTATGTATAATATTGCTTTGCCATTATTTTGGGAGGATATTTTGTTGTGTCGTGTCTGTCTGAATTAGTAATATATATTTGGCTTTTTCCGGTTCATTGTTTGATTGTTTTAATGTGTCCTCTTTAATTAAATATATGGACTTCAAAAAGATATATCAATATGCTGCTTGCTGCTGTTATATATCATTACAAGCTTTATGATCCGACCATTTCAAACGATATATACATATCTCCCCCGTTTCTATCTATTGTGCTATCAGTTATATGCTTTTGCATGTACTCCTTCGTTAATTGCCTTTTCTATTTTTCTGGCTAATTTTCTGAAAAGTTTGCATTCCTGATGGCTGGTCACTCAATCCAGGAGAACGACAGTCGGCTTCTAGAGTTCAGTTACGAAGATCTAATGGACGCTCTTCAGGACATGACCAATGAATATCGGAAGCTTTACGAAAAACTGAAGGTAGCAGAAAAAGGTAAGGCACCAGTACATGAGGATACCGGTACAACAAACTGTGGGGTGAGCAAAACCGGATATCCGGTTTTTCGGATATTCGAATTCGGATATTTGGATTTTCGGATGTCAAAAAATGATATCCGTATCCGATCCGGTTTTAATTGGATATCCGCTTTATTCGAATATTTAAAACGGATATCCGCATCCGGTTTTAATTTATTTTCTTATGTTTTTCATTATTTTTTTTTTCAATATCATTTTTATATTTCTTATCAAAATCATAAAATATATATTTTTTCATATAAGAATTTCTACACATAGTAATTGTATATAATATGTGAATTCTTATGATCCAAAATAACATAATAAATAATAAACCCAGTACCACAATTCACATTAATTTTTAACTTGCGTCTCGATGTTTTCTATTTTTTTTTTAATTTCAATTCTGTATATTACTATACGTACGTGTCGCTTATTATTATTATTATTATTATGGTTCTTGAATGATGCGCATTTTGTTAGTATATTGTGTCGCAGTTATGCGCATTTATGGTGCTTGTCGCGGTCTCAAGTCTTTATATATAATATTGCTTTTATTCACTCGAATTCCGCATACCGAACCCACCCTCAGATCTAAATTCAGAAAGAAAAATAAAAATAATTAAATAATTCAGGTGGTTACGACGCAAGTGGAGGTAGGGATGTGCGTGGTGCAGTTTTTGGCGGTTTTTCGCCAATTCCACACCAAACCACTATATGCGGTTTTTTGAAAAACAATTCTCAAACCACGATTTTGAAAAATAAAACCACACGTACGGTTTCGAGCGCTTTGGTGCGGTTGCGGTGCGGTTTTGCGGTTTTTAACCGAACAAAGAAAATACATATATTTTATCGAATGGAAAAAATAGTTTTTTAAAAGCGTTAGGCGCAAAATGTGATGAGACATCGCCTTGCCTCATAAACAAGGCGCAAGTCGATGTATTTGCCTCATATATCGAAGCGTCATCATTGTCCAAAAAAAATTAGAATCGTTATCTTGTCTTATATTAGGCTTTACTTATATTAGGGACCAATATTTGTAATATATTGATTTAGCTTTGTGGTTGATTGGAAGGTCAAAATATAAATAGTAGGTCAAAAAAAAGTTATTAAATGTTCGAGTCGTATCTATTTTACCCTACATGTTCGGCCGTTTATTCTTATAGAAACATGTTTAACATAAAAATTAAAATTAAGTATGTTATTAATGATATAACTTTCATATGATCAACAAAATTAGCATATAACTAAAAGACTTATTGTAAAGAAAAAATAATTAAACTAAAAATAACTTTTAAATATGACTAGTATAAAATTACCATAAAGAAAAAAAGATAAAATTAAAAAAAAATATAGAAAACTAAAGTGCGGTTCGGTGCGGTGCGGTTTGTACAAAAAATTCACACCGCACCATTATTACGGTGAGGTTTTATAAATCAAATTAAATTGCGGTTTTGGCGATCAATTGTATTATACGGTGCGGTGCGGTGTGGTGCGGTGCGGGTGGTTCAGGCGGTTTTCTAAAACCATTGCACACCCCTATGTGGAGGTGTACAGGTGTCGAGCGACGGTGGACTTCTTCAGGGACGCAAACACAGTCTACCCGCCGACGGTGAACGACCGCCAAATGTACGAGCACGTGAGGAATTCGGCAATCGGGCTAGCAGGCCCCGCGGGTCATGGAGCCCGTCATAGGAGCCGAAGATTTCACTTCTACACGGGCCGGGCGACATCGCCTTGGCTCATAGCAGCGTTTACTACATAGGGATCAACGACGAGGCGACGGCCGGGCCCACCACCCTCCCCATTCGCTCATTTTGCGATAGACGAAGACGCTCTGCCCGTCGGCGCGGCGACCCATGCGACCATCGCCGAGAGTTACTTACACGGACGGTATTTCGGCGACGAGCTAAACCATGACGAGGAATATGAAGCGCATATGAGTCGTGATTTATTTGTTGATTCTTTTTTTTGTTCTTGCGCTAGAAACATGAGTGCATTACTACGACAAGAGTTCCTACCTACCTACCTATCGAGAATTCCACTTGCTCCCCTATTCGTCTTCCTCAAGAATTTCGAGCTCCTCTTCACGCGAATGTGATGATGAAGAGGGCTGCCGCCGCATTCTTCAAAGTATTTCTCCTACGCAAATGCCTTGAATTCCCAGGAATATCGAGGTGGGCTCGATGATTGTGTGGCCTTAGAGCTTTTTGATGTGCTCGGATTTGTACTCCCTCTTTGTACGATACGACGATCTTCGGTTGATGGGCTGTTGGACAAGTATTTTCTATCTCCTAATTCGTATTCTTCTTCTTCGCTGGAAGTGCCACATCCTTCGACATCCCTTCTTCTTCTTCTCCTTCTTCTCCTTCGCTGGAAGTGGTTGGTTGAAAGATTGACGAACGTTCCTTCATTATTGCACTGATGACTGCGTTAGGGTTTCTAGTTTTTGAAAGAATCTTGGAACACTTTGGTACGATTGATCGTATAATATTTCTCTCTGTCGCTTATGACCTAATTTTCCTTTCTTTGTTCTTTTTCACATACACGAAAGCTCACTCCCTTTGATTTGAATCAGAACCCAAATTTTTATTCCATTCTTGTTATTATCAATGGACTTTTCATCAACTGTAACTGAGATCTAATAATGTCAATGATCTCTTACCAGACAGAATGATCATTAAAATGTGTTTTGTATTTTTTTTTGTCATTCTTTCTTGTTTTAGGGTTCATCACGCACAAGAAACCTCACTCCTTTTGAATCAGAATCCAATCTGTTTTACAATTCTTGAATTATGCCGTCTTGTTATTGCATCTACGGACTTTTTCATCAACTGTAACTGATCTAACGATGATCTCTTGCAAATGGGATGATCATTAAAATGTCTTGGTATTGTTTTTTGCAGATTTCGAGATATTCGCTATGCCCACTATGACGACTAACAAAGATTGCATAAAAGGGCTCCCAAGAAACCTGAATTTGAGACGAACCAACGTTGTCACAAAACCCATTTCAGATCACAAGTCGAAAGATGTTCGAAAGGTTCGCCTTTGCAATCTCCTCGCAGAAAACGCTCAGACGAAGAAACTTCCACTGATGGCCAGTGTTTGAAGAAGAAGCAGAAGATGGCCCTAATGGTAATAATTTGAATTTCAAAATATTATTATTATTTTTTTAATTTTTCCCATTTACGCTATTAATTTATCGCTAATGATGTTTTCTCTCTAATAACTTTCAAGGGTCTCAAGTTGTTCACCATGAAAGAAGCGAAGCGAGTGTTTCAACCGAAGGTAACTATGAATATATATATGCTCTTTCATTATTCATTCATTCATTTCTATACTTCAACATTGATACTTCAGTCAATATACTTACAACCTTTTCTCTTTAATTAGATTGTGTCCAAACCAAATCTCTACCGAGAAGGCGACTTATGTTAGACTTTCATTTCCAAACGATTATTTAATGTTTGAAACCCCAGAATACCATAATACGATTTGATTTAATCAAGCAACCAAATAAGAACTAACCTGAATCCATATGCTTTAATCTTGATATCTTCGCGAGTGTTGGAACTATATTATTATCTCTGCTATCCTTCTCTTATGTTAGTATTGATGGATTATTACAAAGATACAGACCCCTTTATATAGTTAATGAATAGACACTTGGAATAAGAGTTATGTCCTTTCAATAAGGTGTCTTTTTCCAAGGGCATACCTTTACAAATAGGTAGAGAGATAAAGGTATTAAAACCTATACCCTATCAATTAATATTTAATAACCATCATATTAAAATATTTAATAGAGTATAATATTATTTTATGAGACACAATGAAATTGTTTAACAATCTCCCACTTGACTCATATAAATTAATTGACGATTCAATAACATATAAGTGTAAACTATTATGAAACAATCAATCATTCATAGTGAACGAGAACAGAATCATGGCGGTCACACGTTATTAAGTCACATGATTCCTTCCATGTATTACAATTAGCTTATTCACAAGAACTATAATGAGGAAATTTTAATTTTAACTTTAATATTATTCACTAATATAAACCGTACTTGTATACCCATATGTGAATAACCAAGGACATTCAAAACGAAACTTTAATTGAATTACAAGAGTCATAACAATAATATGGCAAAACAACTATATAACATCATGATGTTATTCTATCAGGGACTTGTCCGTGATACCCATCCGTTCAACATGGCCAATAAACGTCTTGGTGGTATCCTTTAGTTAGTGGTCCGCTATCATCAAATTTGTACTAATATGCTCAATCGATACCTTTTGTTTTTGAACTTCTTCTTTGACAACTAAGTACTTTAACTCAATGTGCTTCGCTCCCTTCGAGTACTTGTCATTCTTGAGAAGAATACAGCAGCAAATTAATCACAATAATCCGTAAGGGTCGATCTACATTATCAATTATAGCAAGTCCTTGTACAAAATTCCGCAACCATAGTGCATGAATAGTGGCCTCAAAGCATGCCGAGAAATTCAGCCTCCATAGTGGAAGTAGCAATTATAGATTGTTTTCCGCTTTTCCATGAAACTGCTCCTCCCGCCATTAGAAACACATAACCAAATGTAGATTTCCTCGTATCTACGCACCCCGCATAGTCTGAATCTGAATAACCTTGTAACTCAAGGTGATTTGACCTTCTGTATGTGAGCATGTAGTTTTGGTACCTTGTAGGTATCTAAGCACTTTCTTCGCAGCTTTCCAATGATCTATTCCGGATTACTCTGATATCGACCCAGCATCCCAACGGCAAAACTTATGTCCGGTCGTGTACAAGTTTTGGACGTACATCACGCTTCCAACAACAGACGCGTAGGGAATAGATTCCTTGATTTCGTTCCAATTCATTTTTCGGACATTGCATTGTACTGAACTATCCCCCTTCTGATTGGGAACTATACTTGAGGAACATTTATCCATATGAAATCTCTCTAATATTTTATTAATATAGCCTTTTTGGATAATCCTAACAATCCTTGTGATCTATCACGGAATATTTCATTCTATCACATAGGATGCTTCGCCCATATCTTTCATTTCAAAGTTTTGAAATTTTTATTATTTCTTCTTAGCAATAATATTTTATTTTATTGTTTTTATCTCTAAATCTATTATAGTTGTTATTTCTATTTCGTTTGTCTAGGTACGTGAAGGTTCGTGCGGACCGGAGAAAACCATTCGCTACCATTAGTTGAAGGAGACCCGGAGATCGAAAGAACGTTCCGACACAACCTACGAGAAAATGCAAGGCAAGTCGAAATGACGGAGCAGATTCGCGATGAGATGCCATTAGCAACGAGAGAACCTCCAATGAGAGAGCTGTGGAGAAACAACGCCATAAGGACGGTTTGGATCAGCGATAGTGCTTCCTCAAGTCCGAACAACTTTGAGTTGAAACATCATTGGCTTCAGATGCTTCAGACGACAGCTCAATACGACGGACTATCCGAGGAAGATGCTTATCACCACATCCGAGACTTCCTATCCGTTACCGACGCAATACGAGTACAAGGCGTAAGCACCGAAGCTATTCGACTCTACTTATTTCCATTCTCTCTACGAGGCAACGCGAAAGAGTGGTTAACTTACTTCCTGAGAGACTTGGGACCAGATGCATGCGACCTTCATCAACTATTTCTTTCCACCTTCCAAGGCACTCAAGTTAAAAAAGGACCTCACTGCATTCAAGCAAAAGGAGGGCGAAAATCTATACGATGTTTGGACCAGATTCAAGGCGCTCTTGAACCGTTTTCCTCAACACGGGATGACGAAGAGCGAGCAAATTCAGCGATTCCATGAGTCATTGAACGATCATACCGTACAATTACTAGACAGAGCATGCAATGGAGGGCTATGTAATCTTAGCGCAACGGAAGGTTGGAACTTAATTGAAGATTATAGCGCGAACAGTTTCCGACGAGGGAGCTCGACCAATAGAGGCAAACCACCGGGAATGTACGACGTCGCTGAAAATACCGCAATCAACGCCAAGTTCGACGCCCTCCAACAACAAATGCAGACTTTGATGAATGCACTCTTGCCTATGAAATCGGCCGTTAATGCTGTCCAAATACAACCACCGAGGACTCCCACAACTATTGCGCCTTCTCATTCATATCCGGCGTATATTCCACCATGCACTATATGCGGGGGGGGGGGGGGGGGGCACGACGCAAATCACTGCCCAGCCACTATTCAACAGAGCAAGTCGATTACATGGAAAACTACCAAGGGCAGCGAAATTTCGTCCTGAATCGTGTTCATCCTAACCTGGCCTATGGAAATCAACAACATGCTCCGCCGGGATTCCAAAATCAAAGAACACAAGGATATCACGACGGAAATTCTGAACCCCTTCCGAAAAGTCGCGTAGACAAGCTCGAGGGAAGTTATCTAAGCTAATGGGAAAGTTCGACTCTCGCCTAGATAGTCAAGAAGTGCGGTTGCAAAATACCGAGTGTTCACTACGGGCTTTAGAGAAACAAGTTGGGCAGATTGCCGAATCAATCCAACAACGCCCTTCCGGTTCGTTGCCAAGTTACACCGAGTCCAACCCAAAGAATCACCATGTGAAGGCGGTATCACTTCGCAACGGACGACAGCTCGAAGAAGTACCAAGGACCAAGGCGAACGTTGAGATCGAGAAGGTGAATGTCGAGGGCGAAAAGGCCAACAAGGAGGACGAAGTCGTAGCCAAACTTCTATTAAGGTGTACCAACCAAAGGTCTCGTACCCAGGAGATAGTAGACGATCAGTTCGGTAAATTTCTCTCTATTTTCAAAACATTACATATTAATTTACCGCTTGTCGAAGCTCTTGCACAGATGCCGCGTTGGGCGAAATTCGTCAAGGACTTGGTAACGAACAAGCGCAAACTCGAAGATATCTCCACCGTTTGCCTTCGAGGGGAATGCTCGGCCATTCTCCAATGCAAGATTCCGAAGAAGCTTAAGGATCCGGGGAATTTTACTATACCTTGTCTTATAGGAGATTTAGTTGTTCATAAGGCATTGGCCGATTTAGGTGCTAGTATAAATCTGATGCCTTATTCTATGTTCAAAAGACTAGGTTTAGGTGAGCCCAAACCACTAGAATGAGTATACAGTTAGCCGATAGATCTATCAAGTATCCTAGGGGTATCATCGAGGATGTACTCGTAAAAGTTGATAAATTTATAATCCCGCTGATTTTGTTATTCTTGACATGGAGGAGGATGAGAATATTCCTTATATTAGGGAGACCATTCTCGCTACCGGAGGAACGATGGTCGATGTTCGTAATGGAACATTGACGTTGACTGTAGATAGCGAGAAAGTGACCTTTGATATGACAGAGTCAATGAGTAACACCGAAGAGCTCGATGATAAATGCTATTACATGGATATTATTAATTAACTTCTTGACTTTGCAGGGACTCTCACAAGCCGACTCACTCTCTTTAATGCAAGAATTTGAAGAGCCCGAGGTTGCCTTAACGATGGACGTCCACATAAATAAAGACAACAACATCAAAGACGAGCAACCCGTCAAGGTAAAGACGAGTAACGAAGAAGAAAGGGAGAAAAGCTCAATCGAGGAACCACAAACGCTCGAACTCAAGCAACTACCCGATCACTTGGAGTATGCATTCTTAGGAGAAAATTCGAAGTTACCCGTCATCGTGGCCGCAGATCTAGAAGAGGAGCAGAAAAGCATGCTCTTGGACGTACTAAAAGAACACAAAAAGGCGCTTGCATGGAAGATCCCAGACATTCGAGGAATTAGCCCAAGCTTTTGCATGCATAAGATCCTCATGGAGGATGAGTACAAACCGGTGGTGCAGCCCAAAGGCTATTGAATCCTAACATGAAAGAAGTCGTGAAGGCCGAGGTGATTAAGTTGCTCGATGCGGGTGTTATATATCCGATCTCGGATAGCAAGTGGGTGAGCCTAGTTCAACTGGTACCGAAGAAGGGAGGAATAACCGTAGTGCCCAATGAGAAGAATGAGTTAATTCCGACGAGAACCGTCACGGGGTGGCGCGTTTGCATCGACTATCGAAAGTTAAACGATGCGACGCGAAAGGATCATTTCCCTTTACCCTTCATTGATCAAATGCTTGAACGCTTATCGGGTCATGATTTTTATTGTTTTCTTGATGGTCTTTCAGGATATTTGCAGATTCCTATTGTGCCCGAGGATCAAGAGAAGACTACCTTTACATGCCCATTCGGGACATTCGCATACCGACGAATGCCTTATGGACTATGCAACGCTCCGGCCACTTTTCAGCGGTGTATGATGGCCATCTTCGACAAGCTAGTAGGAGACTAATGGAGGTATTCATGGATGATTTCTAGGTTTTTGGTAACACGTTTGAGGTATGTCTCTCTAACCTTAAGGCTGTGCTTAAGCGATGCGAGGACACAAATCTTGTGTTGAATTGGTAGAAATGTCATTTTATGGTGAGAGAGGCATCATATTAGGTCATAAGATTTCATCTAGGGGGATTGAGGTAGATAGGGCTAAAATTGAGACTATCGAGCGTTTACCCCCACCCTCGTCAGTAAAAGCAATTAGAAGTTTCCTAGGATATGCGGGTTTTATCGTAAATTTATTAAGGACTTCTCTAAATTGTGAGCCTTTAACCCGATTACTTGAGAAAGACGTGCCATATGAGTTTACATCCGAGTGCATGCATGCATTTTCGATACTTAAGGATAAGCTTATTAATGCTCCTATCATGGTAGCTCCCGATTGGGGTCTACCTTTTGAACTCATGTGCGATGCTAGTGATTTTGCAGTAGGGGCAGTTTTTGGGGCAGCGGCGGGACAAGCACTTTCAGCCGATATACTACGCAAGCAAGACTTTGAAAGAGGCACAAGCGAATTACACTACCACTGAAAAAGAATTGCTTGCGGTTGTGTTCGCGCCAGACACGTTTCGCACCTACCTCATCCTTTCCAAGGTCATTGTCTACACGGACCACTCGACCCTCAAGCACCTCCTCGTCAAACCCGATGCAAAGCCAAGACTAATCCGATGGATCTTACTACTCCAAGAATTTGACGTGGAAATTCGAGACCAAAGGGGATTGAAAATTTTGCAGCCGATCACTTATCAAGATTGGAGGACTCACATTACGAAAAGAAGGACGAGGATAACATCAAGGACCACTTCCCTAACGAGCATATTTTTGCTTTACGTGAGGTAAACGATGATATTCCTGGTATGCTGATATTGCTAACTATCTCGTGGCAAGGATTATACCAAAGGAATACTCAAGCCAACACAAGAAGAAATTCTTCTCGGACTTAAAGTATTACTTTTGGGATGATCCATACTTGTTTAGGACTTGTGCCGATAAGATGGTCAGGCGATGCGTGTCATTTTCCGAGACAATCAAGATCTTAGACCATTGCCATACCGGCCGACCGGAGGCCACTATGGGGGGAATCGAACAGCCCATAAGGTACTCGAATGTGGTTTCTATTGGCTTTCAATCTTCAAGGACGCTCAAAGGTATGTCGACATGTGCGATAGGTGCCAACGGACAGGTAATATCTCTAAGCACAATGAAATGCCGCAGAATTTTATTCTAGTGTGCGAGGTATTTGATGTTTGGGGCATTGATTTCATGGGACCTTCCCTACTTCGTTTACTAATCGATATATCCTAGTTGCGGTTGATTACGTATCCAAATGGTAGAGGCGCAAGCGCTGCCCACTAATGATGCTAGGGTTGTCGTTAAATTCTTAAAAGCTTTATTTTCACGATTTGGGTCGCCTCGTTGCATTATTAGCGATAAAGGTACTCACTTTTGTAACACTCAGTTTTCTAGGACACTCGAGAAATACGGCGTTAAGCATAGTGTCACCACTCCGTACCACCCTCAAGCAAGCGGCCAAGTGGAAGTCGCGAATCGGGAACTGAAGCGAATTTTAGAGAAAACCGTTGAGCACCACCGAAGGGATTGGTCGAACAAGCTGAACGATGCACTGTGGGCCTATAGGACAGCCTATAAGACGCCTATAGATCCACACCTTTTCGCATCGTTTATGGAAAATCTTGTCATTACCCGTCGAGCTCGAACATAAGGCATATTGGGCTCTAAAGAAATTAAATTTTGATTTGAATCTCGCAGGAGAAAAGAGGAACTTGCAGATCAACGAACTCGACGAGTGGCGCCAAATGGCTTACGAGAATACCCGCCTCTACAAGGAGCGTACAAAACAATATCATGATAAAAAAATCATAAAGCGGGAATTCCAAGAGGGCGACTTAGTCTTGCTATACAACTCTCGACTACGCCTATTTCCAGGCAAGTTGAAGTCACGATGGTCTCCCTTCAAGGTAACTCGAGTATTTCCATACGGCACAGTCGAGATCACTCACCCAGAACGAGGAACTTTCAAGGTGAACGAACAGCGTCTCAAGCACTACTATGGCGGTGACATCGAGGCACTCGGAAAGGAAACGATTCACCTCCTCAACACCGCCCAGATCTGAATCCGAACAATGTCTAGCTAAAAGACATTAAAGAAAGCGCTACTTGGGAGGCACCCCAAGCGTATCCTATGTTTTTCCTTTATTTTCTTATGCGCATTTGAAGTTTTTTTTATTTTGTTTTAGGTGATCGCAGGGGGATTCAAAATCTCAAGTGTGGGGAGGAGCCGTACAAAGCATGCACATCGACTTATTCAGGGAAGTTCGCTTATTTAATTTTTTTCCCTCTCTTAGTGTTACAATAATTGTTACGTTGAGGACAACGTAGATCTTAAGTGTGGGGAGGGAATTTCTGTGAAATTTCGGCAAACATGTTATATATGTGCATGATTTGATTTTTGGTTTAAGTTTTTTTTTTTCTGAAAATTGGCATGAAATTTTATTTTTGGAAATCATGTTTCATATCGATCAAAGGATGTTTTCATGTTAGAAATTGTGCGAGTAATTAGGATACATATGCGTAGTCTACTTCTTCTTACATGATGAACTTGGCGCTACTTGAGAGATTCGTGCACATAATCCTTTTCCTGTGAGAGTTTTGAGCTACGAGCTTTTTGCTCATTTCTTTGGTTATGTGAATCATGCTTAATTTATTTCTCTTCAGAACTTGCTTGTATATTACGTTTTGAAACTACTTAACGTGAGATTGCGTGAAAACGGGGAAGTCTTTATTAATCAAAGTTCCAACCACGACTGGCCAGCGTAGTCCACTTTGAGCCTGAGCCTTTTATTCGTGATACCCGGAATTATAAGCCGCTGACCTAAATAAGCCTCCAGAGATCATCTTACCTGAATTAATGTGGAAATGAAGGTGAAAGCAAAAGTCGAAAGGCGCGTCCCGAACGAAGCTTTAGTTAAAAAAAAAAAAAGTTAAGAACTCCTCCACTGATAATCTCTCACTCGCAAAGAGGCCGAGAGAAGGGGAGTTTAACACCGTCGAAAAAAAAAAAAAAAAAGAGCACTAAGAACCCTTCATCTGATAATCTCTCACTCTCAACACACACTACATATTTTCTATATCGAGAGTTGAGAGAAGAAGGGCTTAGTCAAGAACGGCAGAGACGCAAAAAAAAGGCGGATCTTGGCGCGTTCGAGATGATGGCATGATTCCGACACATTTACAGCTCATACCCTTTTACGCTAGAGATCTCCAGGGTCTTATAATAGTAATGTTCATGTATAATAGATATTCGCTTCGGTCGAGCTAGGGGGATTCGAAGTCTCAAATACTTTGCTTTATAAAGTCGTTCCAACCCATTATAGCTATTTTATCAAATTTATATTTTTTGTGTTATCGTTTATTTAGTCTATCGTTATTGATATTTTTATCAAACCAAAAAAATATTTACTAGAATATTTAAACGACGGTTTTTTGAAGTATATAGTTCCTCTGGGTTGGATGCTCGAATACTTGCCATTTCTATGCTATTTTCGATAGGTACACTTGCCTGTTTAGCGTAGGATAGTTGTCGATATTCGTTTTATTTTATTACTCGATCCGCTCGATCACACTCGCTTCTGCCGCAGGTACATCACATAGGTATGATGTAGTATTGTGGTACATAATACCGTAACAAAATATCACATAATAAATTTAAGGTAACTTAAAGAACGTATATATGTACTACATAAACGCGTGATGTGGTACTTATTTTAAATATAAGAAGGTACGTTAAGAATGGTTAAACGATATACATAACCAATTGGATACTTAGATAAAAAAAATTTTTTCTGACAGGGACTGAACTACACCTTTTCTTATATAAATAGAGATTTAAGTGTAGATTCACTTATTCTTAATACAATAAAAAAGATAGAGATATAAATGTTTACCAACTAATATTGTCGGATTAAAAATACATTCTGTTTACGTGAAGTTCAAAGCGAGAGACCACCTTTAAACCTAAGTCATGTGCGTCTGCCATTTCATTATGTTTGTTTAGTTCCTGAAAAATATTTGAAAAATATTTGGTTAATTGGTTAAAGCTTGCCCGTAAAAAAAACTCGAGTAATATAAACTTCAACGGCCAAGTTCACAGAAGTTGAGATATCATTTATAGTTCCATTAAATCAATTTCCATTAACTTGGGTGAATTTCTTCACTTACATAACAAAATAAAAGAGGCCCCCACTTATCCTCCAGTTTTATTAGTTTATGAAATTAATCATATAATGCATTTTTATCTAATTAATGACGTTTATTATGCTAGTTTATTCAATTTATCATATTAATTTATTATACAATACTTATTTTTAATATTTTAATGTAAAAATATTGTTAATTGAAAGAACACTGGGATATAAACACTACACACTGCAGAACTAACTTATTCAATATTTATAGCATACCTACGAAGTCAATTCATTCTGCCACTTTGAAGTCGTGACTCCTTGGCAGCCCTTACAGAATTATCCCGCCTTTCTATAAGGAGTACAGAGATATTGCCCTTTCCATATAGTGGCGGTCTACAAGGAATTCGGAATAATGAATAGCAACTATTTAAGACAATCACCATCATAGAATAAAAGAATTAAATTAACCATACGCCATGGGATGTTGACTATTAGGCAAAGTATAGTCGTAAAAGTCATCATGTTCTGGGGGCATCTCAACTCCCGCATCACCGTCCTCCTGCAGAATAAAAATCAAAACATCCGACGAAAAAAAAGAATTACAAATCCACTCCAAGGATATTATTAATTGGTTTGTTCGAATTAATATTTGTCTTGCTAATGCATAACCATTATTATTAGCTAGCAGCAATGATCATGAGAACCTTGATCTCACAAAGGTGAACTTTCTTTGTATTAACTACGCCTCGAAAATAACAAGTCGTAGCAGTCTCTTCTTCCTTCGCCACAAATGTCAGGTATCGGATACCATGATAGTAGGTTACCTTAACTACCTTCTCCAGAATGAAATTCCTTTTCTGCAACCAAACACAAATCAATCAAATCATTCTCGCAAAAGACAAATCCTGTAATGAATTAGATTCACTAACAAACGAAGAAACAAACGTTAAGCTCGTTGAAGCGTTCCAAGCACATGGTCGCACCCTCCTCACACGGACCCAACCACTTCTCATGAAAATGGGTTATCGCTCCGCCAGGCATATGTAGACGGGGGTTATAACATTCATCGCACATCTGCAAACTCATAAAAGCATAAATTCCCCATCGAAATTTGAAGGAAAATTAATCGAGAACATCCGAAACATCGATCGACAAAAGCAAGCAACATACCATACCACCCATCATTTCATGTGGACTTGAAATATATCTCTTTGTCGCCCTGCAAAAGCATCAAATGATTTGTAGATATTAATAATTATAAGATCAGGGGCACACACAGCCTCACTCATCCAGGCCGAGATCTACGAAGAAAAATTAACGATTCCCAATTCTTTCTTACATGATGATTTTTGCTCTAAGAGATATCGACTCCGGCGACCGATCGTTCGCTCGTTTGATATCTCCCCTCTCTCTCTCTCTCTCTCTCTCTCTCTCTCTCTCTCTCTCTCTCTCTCTCTCTCTGTATCTCGCTTAGGGTTTTCGTTCTGTCAAATTGATTATTTGAGTCGTATAGGTTTGGTTTGGGGTTAAATGGGCTGTGCCTCCTTTTAGTATCGTGGGCGAGGCCCAACAATAGGCTCGTCTTTAATTGGTTTCATAATGGGGGCGGCTAAATAATAAATATTTATATTACTCCATCCATCCCATTAGTTTTTGTACATTTACTATATCGAACATCCCCAGGTTTTGTACATTTTTTAACTTTGCAAAAACTCACAAACAATCAATGTAATAATATATATTGTTAAAAGACGTGTTAAAATATACACTTTTTTACCTTGTAATTGCACCATATTATTTAAATATTCAGTGTCTTGTTGAAAACGGTGCCAACTTACAAATGTCCACAAATAAATGGGACGGAGCGAGTATATTATACCTTTTATCTAATGTATAATATACATACTATTTGTTCAAATTTTGAGTGATTTTATAATTAATTATGTGTTTTCTAGCAAAATTATTTTTTGTTGATATAATTCTAATCTATAAAATTGCAATTATTCAAATTAAGATAAATAAATAAGGTGAATCTATAGAAAAGTACCCAATTGGATAAAATTTTTACACATAACTACCCATGTCAGAAAATTTTACAGATAGGTACCCGGTTTAATTTTACCAGTTTAACATGTTGATATAGGGTACCTAAATATAGCATACGTCGTACCTACGGCATGTCTGTGTGTTACATAGGGCGTACGTCGTACCATTTTCTGTTATATAGGGGTACCCAAATGTGTTGAGATACGGTACCGAAATGTGTTGTATTGTGTACTTTCGGGGATCGGTTACCTATGTGCAAAAAATTTATTCTGTTAGGTACCTATATGTAAAAAAAATCCTAATTGGGTACTAAATTACAAGTTTTTTCCAAATAAGTACTTATGTGTAAAAACCCCAATAAATAAATAGTAGCAACGTAAAATAATAATTTTATCTGATTGATAAAAAAATTGACAGATTCTATCTCATCTGACCAGTGTTTTCAATAGCGTACTGTAGCCGCTATTGCATAATTTTTCTCGAAACGCGTTAAAAGCGCATCAAGTGTCGCATTTTTTTCGAAAAGTGCACGCTATTATTGCGCTATATTACGCGATATTGCGATTAATTATGCATTTTTCGCTATACGCTAAATCACGCTATATTCAAGTTATTTGAGCATTGATAATTTAATTAAAATTAGGGGTGTAATATGCAGTTTTCCTTTACGATTTCTCGTAAAGGACACTCCCACTACAACCACAATCACTCACGGCCCACGCATGGATCTCATCAAATATACACACCATCCACAATCACTCGACTCTCTCAAGCACACACCACCCACAATCACCCATGCCCCTAACCAATTATTTTTATATTTTGATAATGGTGATGAGGTACGTTATCTGTATCAATTCATACATTAAACATTTAATCTCGAGCATTATGATTTTTATCATGATTAATTTTAATCATTATTTTAGGTTAACGATCACGATGTTAACCTCTATCAAATATGACTTAAGTTGGAGAATCTAAATGAATCTTTTTATTGTATTTTTAGTCTCAGATTTTCATAATACGATTTGGAGTTGTTTGTAATAATTAATCGCGAATGTTATTTCTTAAACTTCATATCTACTTTCATAATTGAATACCATTTCAAGTTGTTTTTCTTCCTTATTAGATTATTATTATGTTTTTAGTATGTTATATGTGGCTTGCTCGAAATACTCAAGCAATACGCTAAGCTATTTACGCTATGCGCTAATGGAACAAAAACGCGACGCTGTGCGCAATACGCTTTTTTAAACATTGCATCTCACCAATTGTATGGCTGCTATAACATAAATATATCTAATACTAGCTTGTAATTTGAGTTATTTTGTAATTTACAGTATATGGTTAAGGGTTGAAATATTATTTTTAAATATGCAAAAATAAAATTTATTATGATATAATTTATAATAAATATGAAGTTATGGACAAAAATATAACTATGGGTAAACTAGTCACTAAACTGGACCGACAAAAAATGACAGATTTTACCAACAAATCATCCTCCGTTATAATTTGTGCACCACGTGGTTTAGACTTTTTTGCATCGTTTATGAAATTTGATAACAGCGCATATTTCAAATAACTTATTCGTATAAATATTTATTGTTGGAATAAGTTATTTGAAATATTTATTCCAATATGTAATTGCTTAATCTGTACCGTTGAGTAATTAAGCTTCATTAAAATTATTTTAATAAAGATATTTTAGTAACTTTCAAGCCCAATCCCTTTTATTGTTTAGTGCATGTTTTTTGTTCTGTTCTATGAAAGAAAGGCCGAATCCCCTTCCATAATATAATGCAAGCAAATAAAAAAAAAAAGCTATCTTTGGGGTTGCATGTGCATTAGGTGGCCATTATCTCAACTCCGAGGTTCAATTAATATCGATTAATATTTTTCAGAAATTGAATGGAAATATAAGAATATAATGAATGAGTTTGTTGGTATAATAATTGATTTTATAGGTACAATTATCTGAATATTTTTCTGGTAATTCAATTTTATTGGTCTTATAACCGATTTTTCTGGTATAATATTTGCAAATCCATTCATATTGTATGTAGAATAACATTATTTATTAGTATTATGTCGATAACAGAAAATATAATAAATAGGTCTGTTAGTCCAATACTAGGTAGTGTATTTCGAGCACAATAGTGAAATAATTGATGTATTATCGGTAACTATTCGTATAATTGTCAGAAATTAGATGAAAATTAATAACAAAATTTATTGATTTAATAATCCACTTTATTAGTATAATTATCGAAATATTTTTCTGGTGAATATTCGGATTTGTTGGTCAGATAATCGATTTCCGTGGTATAACACGCACAAATTCAGTTTATATAGGAAATTAAAATAACATTATTTATAGTATAATATTGATAACATTTGATATAATAAATAATGTTATCTATATTTTAACTAAAATAGCTGAAATAGTTGGTTTAATATCGGTTTAACTTAATATAATTGTCAAAAGTTGGTTGGAAAAATAATAATAATAATAATAATAATAATAATAATAAATTAATTTATTGGTATATAATATACTTTTTTAGTATAATTATCAGAATATTTTTCTCGTGAAATATTGGGATTAGTTGGTGTCGAGATTAGAGTCGAGATTTGACCCGTTTTTAACGAGATTTCTGAATCTCCATTACACTATAATAAACTTCGAAACTTTCTTTGATTATGAAGACCCATGAGAAACTGAGGTCGACTTAACCTTATTCAGTAACTAACGTGACGAAGCTAGCGATTTCAATGTACCATAAACTCAAAATTTGAGACCCTAAACGATTGAAAAGAAGTGGATTTGTGAGCAAAATTAATGAAATTAATAATGTGGTACGAAACCTAAATTCGCATCAATTCATGATTAATATCAACTAACCCTTTTATATATCACTTCGTTGTTCTGAGATGAATTGACGACCTAAACCTTATTCATTCCGTTATAAAATTCAAAATTCTTCTTTAATTATGAAGACCCGTAAGAAACTGATGTCGATTTAACCTTATTCGGTCATTAACATGAAGAAGCTAGCGGTCTAAATGAGTTTTTTATGTCGTTGGCGGTTTTCGAATATGACAGAATACGTTACTTACAAAAAATGAATTAAAAGAAAAGTGTTAACCAGAAATAAGTAAGTGTTATCAATAAAGAAGGAAGCGTTACCCAACCAGCGTGTAAATAGCATACGTTTCAAACTTGCTTGCTATGAAATAGTTCCATTATTAACATCACAAATCCCGTCGATTACTATGACCTATGATAAAA
This sequence comes from Craterostigma plantagineum, assembly GCA_027422505.1. NCBI lineage: Eukaryota > Viridiplantae > Streptophyta > Magnoliopsida > Lamiales > Linderniaceae > Craterostigma > Craterostigma plantagineum. The sequence continues at coordinate 2,193,309 of JAPQWV010000066.1, read as the reverse complement.
TTGTGTGAATACGCCTTATTCGCTCATTAAAGTCGTGATATTCCATTTATTTATGATTTATATTTCTGACGATGTAATTCTGTTGACCCACAAGAACAAAAACGTGTTCTGTTAAAAACTGCTAAAAAACTGCTCGAAACTGCTAAACGTGGTTGACGAAATGTGTTTCTATCAAAATATTTAACGGGACATGAGTAACTTGTAACAAGTTCATTGAATCTTGAAACAAGTTCATCTGCTAACGTAAAGTTAAATGTTCTTCGAAGAACATTTGCTTAGATTTAACTTGTAAATCACATAAAGTACTATGTTCAAATTTTGTAACGGATATATGAGGATAAATACCAGTTGGTACCTCCTCTGTACCTTATATTTGTTCAGGGAAGGGTCGGCTCATAATTGTTCAACAGATAATTGTAACGATTAAAAGAAACACCGTACCACTTTTGGGTGAAGCTACGCAAAATCCCTAGTGAATATTGGACAACGGAGGGTTTGGGAGTCATTGCAAGTGCGGTGGGTCGACCCTTATTCTCTAATACGATAACGACTAACGTGGAAAGGCTCGACTATGCCCGCGTTTGCGTTCTTAAGTGGCTCGATGAACCGTTTGTTGACAAGCTCACCATTAAGTTGCCAAAAAAGGGTGGTGGCACAGATGGCTTAGTCAGCGCCACTATTGAATATGAGTGGCGACCCACGAAATGTGTTGTATGCCAATCGTTCTTTCATTCGGCCTCGGGATGCCCGCGACAGCCACGATCATCAAGGAAGGTCCCTAAGCGACAAGCTCCCAACCACCCCCAAGTCCCCAACCATCCCCAGGCCCGACCTCCTACGGTGCAGGAGACGGATCCACGGCCTCTTAAGTTGCAGGTGACGGAGTCACAGCCTCGTTTGCTTGAGGTGCCGCAGACCGAATGGCGCCAGGTTGGTGCACGAGGCAAGGCGGTGCGGGTCTCACCTATGCGCACGACGAATGTACCGGCCAACTCTACACATGATACGGGCCCGTTGGGTCAGGCTCGACCTCGCTCGACGAGTGGGGAGGTATCTCCTAGCGTTATACCTGACGAGAACCCTTTTGCGATCCTCCGTGCAGTTGATGGTGCAGGTAATCTTACTTTGGCCGCTAAAAGTGATCCGGCCTTGACGGGGGTTATCCAATGATTTCATCAGGAGTATGGAATGTGCGTGGTCTCAATAAAAGAGACCATGGGAGGGCGGTTGGTGATCTTACTAAGTATGAGCTTCAGCTGGTGGGCCTTCTTGAGACGAGGGTATCATTTCCTAATGCGACTCATGTTTCTTCTGGAATTCGTGCCTCCTGGTCGTGGTTTTTTGATTACGACGTGGGCCCTTCAACGAGGATATGGGTTGGGTGGGACCCTCGTTTCATTAGGGTTACGGTGTTGCGTTTCTCGGTTCAGGCGGTTCATTGTGAGGTTTTCTCTCTTGCGACAAGGATGACTTGGTTTGTGTCCTTTGTGTATGGTAAGAATAGGCGTGACGAGCTGAAGTCATTATGGGAGGAAATTGTGTCGATCTCTGAGGAGCGGGTTGCGGTTCCTTGGGTGCTCATGGGTGATTTCAATGCTATCTTGGATTCGGCAGAAGCACGGGGGGTAATTACCCCACAGTGAAAGTTGATGATATACGTTCTTGCTTTACACAGGCTGATCTTACCACGTTGCCCATGACGGGGCAATTTTTTACATGGTACAATCAGCAACGCGACTCGGCAGGTGTCTGGCGTCGCTTGGATCGGATGATTGGGAATCCTACTTGGTTTGCTGCTTTCCCCGATCTCATCTATCACTGTGATCTCCTTCAACGCCTGATCATTCTCCGTTGGTCCTTGTGACGACTAGTTTGGGACCGCGTAAGACGAGTTTTCGCTTCGATAATTTTCTTGCTAAGGATCCATTATTTCTTAGTATGGTTCAGAGGGCTTGGGCTGCTCCACTTGATGGTTTTCCGATGTTTACCTTAGTTCGACGGCTGAAAGTACTCAAGACCAAGCTCCGTCAATTGCGCCGTAATAAGGGTAATCTCGCAAGAAACGTTATGGAGGCAAAGGCGTTCCTTGAACTCTGTCAGATGTTTTCCACACGCTACCCAACTGAAGTTATTTTCTACGACCTTGAGCGCACTTGTCGAGCTCTATATGCGCGGGCCGTGGAGATGGAACAATCTGCATTGTCGCAAAGGGCGAAGTTGAATTGGCTCAAAGATGGGGATCAATGCACTTCCTTCTTCTTCAAAAAGGTGGCGTTACGACGTGCTGGGAATCACATCTTCTCTCTTGACGCGGACGATGGCCACCTTATTGAGGGCGAGGAGTTAGTGGCCGCGGAGCTTATCAGATATTTTCATTGTCTTTTCGGCCAAACAACGAGGGATGCCCCGGTCACACTGATGGATGTATGCGATTTTATTTCACATACCTCTGTCGGACGAAGCGGCAAATGGGATGGTGCGACCGGTTACTTCTCACGAGGTTAAGGACGTTTTGTTCTCTTTTGGTGATGAGAAGGCGCCGGACCGGATGGCTAAACAGCAGCTTTTTTCAAAGCCTCGTGGAAATCATTGGGAGCGACGTTGTTCAGGCGGTGCAGGAATTCTTTTCGACGGGCCGACTTCTGAAGGGTTTGAATAGTACTCTCATCTCTTTAATTCCTAAAGGGGTGGCACCTCGGCGACCGTCTGACTTCAGATCGATTTCATGTTGCAATGTTCTCTACAAAATTATTTCGAAGATTATTGCTAATCGTATGAAGGGTTCTCTGGCTAGCTTGGTGGACATCTCGCAGACTGCGTTATTCCTAGGCGTCGCATAAGTGATAATATCCTTTTAGCTCAGGAAGTTTGTCGAGGCTATCGTATTAGAAGCATGTCACCACGAGTTACCTTCAAGGTCGACTTAGCAAAGGCCTATGATAAGGTTGAGTGGAGTTTTCTTCTTGCTACTCTTGCGGCTATGCGATTCCATCCCCGTTTCATTGAGTGGATAAGAACCTGTGACGACGCCATGCTTCTCGATTAACCTCAATGGTTGTCCTTTTGGGTTCTTTGCGGGGCGACGAGGACTTCGACAAGGAGACCCCTTATCACCCTATCTCTTCACCCTGGTTATGGAGGTCCTGCATGGTGCGGTGGCTATGCGCATAAGGGAAAGCGACCAGTTTCGCTACCATTGGAGATGCGACACTGCGGATCTGGCCATGCTCACTTTCGCCGATGACTTACTTCTTTTTTGCCATGCGGATATGGCATCAGTGAGGGTTCTTAAAATTGCCCTTGATCAGTTTGCTGAGTTGTCAGGGCTGAGTGCTAATGCATTGAAGAGCGAGATGTTCCTTTCCAAGCGTGCGACGCATCTTGTTCCAGACTTCGTCAGTCTCATGAGGTTCAGTGTTGGGGACTTACCGGTTCGCTATCTTGGGGTCCCTCTACTTACCACGCGTCTTACGATTTCTGATTGTGGTCCCTTGCTACAGAAGGTGGATGGGCGACTCGGGTCTTGGCTGAATCACTCCCTTTCTTATGCGGGGAGGGTCCAGCTGATCAAGTCGGTTCTTATTGCTTTGACGACGTATTGGGTCGGGGTCTTCCTTTTGCCGAAGGGGGTTATTAGTACTTTGGAGGCACGGTTCCGTCGCTTTCTTTGGGGTGGTCCATCTTCTAAGGTGGCATGGGATGATGTTTTCCTACCAGTGGATGAAGGGGGTTTGGGGATTCGCTCTCTCGGGGTGGATAATCGATCCCTTCTCATGCGACATTTGTGGAGCGTGGTAATGCATGATACGGATTCAGTGTGGGTTCAATGTTTATATTGCACGCGATTACGATCACATTCGCCATGGAAAGTTGTGCCATCTCCTAACGATGCGTGGTGTTGGAAGCAGATCCTTAAGTTACGCTCAGTCCTTCGTTCGTTGATCTCCTTGGGTGTGGGTAATGGCTATTCCTTATGGCTCTGGCGCGATCCATGGCTGACACACGCCCCGCTCTTGGAGTGGTTTCCCCAAGGTCCGAGGGTAATGGGTTTACCCAAAGACACAAAGCTCTGCTCGGTTATTGATAACCGTGGTTGGAATTGGCCGAGAAGATCGACCCGCTACTGCGATGAGTTCTTGGTGATTCAGCAGCTCCTACCGAATATGTACCCGCTGGAGCAGGATTCCATTGTATGGCAGGGATCTCCAGATGGGCGATTTTCAACACGCTCGGTTAGGGAGGCGATACGATGTAGACGACTAACAGTACCATGGGCGACTCTTTTCGGCGGATCCCTCAAGGTTTCCCCTCATGAGTTTATTTTGTGGATGGCTATTAGAAGGCGACTATCGACGCGGGACAAGGCCTGGGTTGCCCAGACTGCGGGCACGACGTCATGCCTTCTTTGTGATTCACTTTGCATGGAGACGACGGACCATCTTTTCTTCGAGTGTCCATTTTCCAAGCGGTGTCTCCAACTACTACGCCATAGGATTCGTTGGGAATGGCCTTATCGACAATGGGAGCTAGGAATAAGGTGGGCTGCGGCAAAATGGAGGACTAATCACATTACTCATGTGGTCTATCGGCATATTCTTGCTTCGCTGGTCTACCATCTGTGGAAGGAGCGTAACACACGTTGGAGGGACCACATAAGGAGCCCCCCGAGCGGATCGTTGCTTTGGTGCTTGGTGTGCCATGTATGCGTGTCTCTACCTTGTCAGCTCGATATGCTTTACAGCTTGCTGCGCTTCGTCGGGTTTGGCGTATTGCATGGTAGTTTTGTTTTTCGATTAGCTGGACCTTGTTGTGGTCCTTTGGCCAGGTAGCATGTTACCGGTGGTTGGCTTGAGTTTTTCTCTTGGCTACATTGTATTCTTTTTTCATTTATTTGGGGCAAAAAAAAAAAAAGAATGCTACTAGTAAGCTCTGTTTGCCTTTGTCGTTATTTCTGTATTTTGGGTTATGAAGGTCCCCTTTCTTATGGCTCTTGTCGGTCGTTTTGGAACTATAATGAAGTATGTGTTTCTTTGACAATATTGAAATTGAGTTTAGTGTCTTATCTGTGGATTTGCACCGAGTGTTTTTTTTCCTACTACAATTGTTTTTCTTTCATTGGTACCACTCAGAAAATCGAAATTCCTTCCGAAAGAGCATCGAATCTAGTCTACCGTCGTACATTTCTCATCTTATTACCTAATACAGCTTGACAAACCTACCTCGCGCCAAAAAAGAAAAAAAAAAAAAAACTGATCATAAATCTCGCTCCGTAATCCCTATTTCCATTTCAAAATCGACTCCGTTCTTCATCTCCATCGTAATAAAATCCAAAGCCAAGAAAATCTCGTCCCTCCGAGGATGGGATTTATCCTCGACCATAAACTTATGGATCTTACCTCCTTCCTCGACGAAGCTATGCCCAGCCGCCTTTACAACGTTCGAGCCCTTCATCAACTTCCTCAGCTTCGTTACCCCATCCCATCTCCTCGCCTTCGCATATATGTTGGAAAGAATAACGTAGTTTCCAGGATTCCAAGGTTCCAACTCGAACAGCGCATCGCAAGCTTTCTCGGCCATCTCAACGTTTCCATGGAAGCTGCAAGCCCCTAACAAAGTCCCCCACACTACAGAGTCGGGCTCCATGGGCATGGATTTTATGAGGGTATAAGCTTCTAGAAGCAGCCCGGCCCGGCCTAGAAGATCCACGATGCACCCATAGTGCTCGAGCTTTGGCGAGATTGAGAAGCTTTCTTCCATGGAGTTCAACAGTTCTCTGCCCTTCTGAACCATCCCTCCGTGAGTACATGCGAGCATTGCGCCCACTAGGGTGACGTCGTCGGGGGACATTCCTCTGCTCTGTAATTGAACAAGGAACAAGAATTTACTGCTGTTATTACACCTTTTTGCAGCGTAAGGAATGGTGCCGTAATTTGACGAGTTTCAAACTGAAGCTACTCACAAGGAACTGATCGAACAGATCGAGGGCATCAGCGCATCTTCCATGGATAGCCAAGCTCATGATCATGGTATTCCAAGAACAAAGATTTCTCCTTTCGCCGATTTCTTCGAACAGCTGCATCGCCTCTTCAACAGCGCCGCACCTGGCGTATAATTCGAGAACTGCATTGCGCACGAATGGGTTGGCGAAGTAACCGTTCGCCCGAGCGTAGGCTTCGATTCTCCGTCCAGCCTCTAAAGCTCCGAGGTTTGCGCAGGCGGGAAGAACGCTGGCGACGGTGACTTCGTTGGGCCTCACTTTTTTTTCTTTCTCCATTTGCAGGTACATCTCTAGGGCCTCCTTATATCGCCCGTTCTGCGAAAACCCTGATATAATAGCAGTCCAAGAGATTACGTTTTTCGCAGGCATATCGAAGAACAACCTCAACGCTTCGTCCAAAGATCCTATTTTGGCGTACCCTGCGATCAAAGAGTTCCACGTGGGCAAATCCTTTTCTTCCATCTCGTCGAACTGCTTCCTCGCAGATCCTAACAAACCCATTTTTGCGTACATGTCCACCAATGCAGTGGACGCATAGGCGTCTTTGCCCGACCCGAGCCTGACGAAATGACACTGGAGCATTTGCCCCTGCAAAGGATTAGAGAGGCTGGCACATGCCGAAAAGAGGAAAGTGAATGTGTGTTCGTTGGGGTGCAATTGGTTGCCCAGAATCTTTGAGTAAAGGTACAGGCATTGGGACCGAGGGCCAAGGGAAGAATAGGCTTGGATGAGCTTGTTGTAGAGGAAGAGGGTTGGTTTAGGAGTATTGTCGAGCACCTTGCGCGCGTAGCATATGTTTGGGATTTCGACGAGCTTTGTGATCAAGTATTTGGTGAAGTCCGTGCCATGTCGCAGCGTGTGGCCGTGGATTTGCTTCAGGTGGTTCATGCGGCACCAGAGTCGCCGTCTCCGTTTTGAATTCTCCGCGCCGAATCGTTGAATCGTCGACGAGGGATAATTTCGATGATTATTATTTTTTTTAATTTTTAAGGCGGTGAAAATGTGAGATGAGAGAGAGAGAGACTTCACTCTTTTTACACTTCACCAAAGGAAACTTAATCCTTCTTCTTTTTTATTGATTGACCCGAAACGGCTATGCTAAGATGCAGCAGAACCGCCGACGATCGAAAGCTGACCTGTCGTCGACGCTCCGGCGAGCGTGGTACCACCTGAGGCTCTCCGTCCGCGACCCGACACGTGTGCGAACGTGGGACGCCATCGTGCTTACGGCGGCAAGTCCTGAGCAAGCCGAGCTGTACGACTGGCAGTTGAAGCGGGCGAAGCGCTTGGGCCGCATTGCGCCGTCCACGGTGACCCTCGCCGTGCCTGACCCTGACGGCCAGCGCATCGGCTCAGGCGCGGCCACTCTCAACGCCATCCGTGCGCTCGCCCAACACCTATACGACCGCTCTTCTTCAGCAGTACGTCTCTGTAATCAGATCTCTATTACTGATTTTCGAGTTTCTTTATCCCTGTATGAGCTGAATCGTTGCATCATGATGAGATTCCGATAATCAACCAGGCATCGGATTCTGCTAGCTTCAATTCTGAGCTTACATATTCTGAAAGCTATGGCGAAGAAGCTTCAATCATTCCCCTCGTTGAATCTATTAGGAAGAAGCATATATTGCTGCTTCATGCTGGGGGCGACTCAAAGAGAGTTCCATGGGCGAATCCCATGGGGAAAGTTTTCCTTCCCCTTCCATATATGGCAGCAGAGGACCCCGATGGTCCCGTCCCTTTGCTCTTCGATCACATACTTGCTGTTGCTTCGTGTGCAAGACAAGCCTTTCGGAATGAAGGTTAGATGTCACAATTTGTTTGCAAGAATCAAGATTCAGTTCGTTCCTATACGATCGTATTGTTGTCGATTTGAGTATATGTGTTGGTAAGCAGAATTCTTAATTCACAGGAGGAATCTTCATTATGACTGGGGATGTTCTGCCTTGTTTTGATGCTTTCAGCATGGTTCTTCCCGAAGATGCTGCCTCTATTATAACCGTTCCTATTACCCTTGACATTGCTTCCAACCATGGAGTGATTGTGGCGTCTAAATCTGCTTGTAACGATGAGAAATGCTTGGTGTTCTTAGTTGATAATTTACTTCAGAAACCGACGATTGAGGAGCTCGTCGAGCACCGAGCAATACTGGACGATGGAAGAACATTGCTGGACACGGGCATCATAGCTGCAAAAGGTAAAGCGTGGCAGGATCTTGCTCTGCTCGCCTGTTCCAGCCAACAAATGGTATCTTCACTGCTGCAAAGTAAGAAAGAGGCAAGTGAAGTGTTTTGGCAAGTATTCTGTTTATTTAACATGTTCATCTTTTCCTTCAAGCTTTCACATGCTGCTAACCTTATATATATTCTTCTTCCACCGTTGCAGATGAGCTTGTACGAAGATCTTGTAGCAGCATGGGTCCCGTCTAGACACGAGTGGTTGAAGCCGCGGCCCTTGGGTGAAGAACTTGTAAGAAGACTGGGCAAACACAAGATGTACAGCTGTTGTTCCTGTATGTTTGAATGGTTTTAAGGTTATACTAATTTATGCTAAACTGATTATGTCTAGTAATCTCAATTTTCCTTTTTTTTAGGCTTCTTGGCCATTATTATATTGATCCTCCATCAGAAACTGCTATTCTTACATAATCTTTTATCGTTTGTTTTCTGTTTTGGTTGCTGTGTTAAGTCTGTTAAGATCTCTGTTCTTTTCTTACGTGCAGATGACCTTGTATTTTTGCACTTTGGAACCTCGAGCGAAGTCCTAGACCACCTCAACGGTACTGCCTCTGCACTTGTTGGCAGGAGACACTTATGCTCAACTCCAGCAACCACAGTGTCAGACATCGCAGCCTCGGCCGTCATAATTTCAAGCCAAATCGCCGATGGCGTGTCTATCGGCGAAGAATCACTTGTATATGATTCCTCCATTTCATACAATGTTCAGATCGGTTCTCAATCTATAGTCGTCGGTGTAAACATGCACGATGTTCATGATAATACGGTGCACAGAAGCTCATTGGGATTCGTCCTCCCAGACCGCCATTGCCTTTGGGAAGTTCCCTTGATGGGACATACGGAGAAGGTAATCGTATACTGCGGCCTCCATGATAACCCAAAGAGTACACTCTCAGAGGATGGGACCTTTTGTGGGAAACCGTGGAAGAAGGTTTTAGATGATCTAGGAATTCAAGAAACCGATCTGTGGACGACAAAGGAAGCAAAGGACCAATGTTTGTGGAATGCGAAGATATTTTCTGTCCTCTCATACTCTGAGATGCTGCAATTAGCTATGTGGTTCATGGGCTTGCGTAGTCAGAAAGAGGATTACCTCCTACGCCTGTGGAAAACGTCAGTGAGGTTCAGCCTCGAGCAGTTGCATAGGTCAATCGATTTCTCGAAAATGTGGAAAGTCTCCGCCGATCACCGAGCAGATCTTGCCGAAGGGATCGTCTCTGCCTGCCTAAATTTCGGTGTGCTTGGGCGTAATATATCTCAGCTGTGCGAAGAAATTCTGCAGAAAGGGGCAAATGGTGTTGCAATATGCGAAAATTTTCTGTCCTTTTTCCCTGAAGTTCAGGCTCAAAATCCCCATATTGTACCGAAAAGCAGGCAACTTCAGGTGCACTACGATCTTCTCCAAGCATGCAATCGTCAAGAGATGGCATCTGAAATGGAGCACCGAGTATGGGAAGCTGTCGCCGAAGAAACAGCTTCAGCAGTGAGATACGATTTCAAAGGTAACGTACACACAAAGCTATACCGTTGCATTATTGCATCATCTCATCCCTTGTCAGAAAATCCCAACCAAATCTTTCTGTCAATCTCCAGGTACATCCCGCCAAGCAAGCTCATCTCTAAGTACTTCCCAGAAATCTTTTCGACATAAGAAGGTAAAGGTCGAACTGCCAGTCAGAGTCGACTTTGTGGGCGGTTGGAGCGATACTCCGCCGTGGAGCTTAGAGCGCTTCGGCTGCGTACTAAACATGGCTGTAACTCTAAACGGTTCCCTTCCCATAGGCGCAGAAATAGAAACAACACAGAATTTAGGTCTAACGACCGAAGACGACGCTGAGAATCAGCTACACATCGAAGCTATGTCCCTAATTAAACCTCCATTCGACGCAGACGATCCCTTTCGGTTAGTCAAGTCTGCGTTGCTCGTCACCGACGTTCTTAACGGAGAGATTCTCCAGTTTTCGGGCCTTCGTATAAAAACATGGGCCAACGTCCCTCGTGGGAGCGGGCTTGGAACTTCGAGCATTTTGTCCGCTGCTGTAGTGAAAGCGCTCCTTCGAGTAACAGAAGGGGACGATTCGAACGAAAACGTGGCAAGGCTCGTTTTGGTCTCCGAGCAAGTGATGGGCACGGGCGGCGGTTGGCAGGACCAAATCGGCGGTTTGTATCGTGGAATAAAGTTCACTTCTTGCTTTCCCGGCGTCCCTTTGCGCCTTCAAGTCAACCCTCTCTTAGCTTCCCCAAAGCTAGTCGACGAGTTGCAAGGACGGCTCCTTGTCGTTTTCACTGGCCAGGTAACCTTATTATCTTTTTTCGTAAGTTTTTTTCTGAATTACACAACAATTTTTCTTAAGAGGGCTTCCCGAAATTTTCAGGCCCTGGCCTGGGGTACGGTGGGGCGGGAGGCCTGATGTTTTTTAAATCTTTAAATTTTAATTTTAACTATTCTTTTACTTATCTATTTTATGATTTACACCTAGTTTCTTTATACTCCCTCTGATTCTGAAAACAAGTCATTTTGTAATTTATTTTTTTGTTTTTAAATTGAAAGTCCTTTTCCTGTTTCTGAAAAAAAAAAAAAAAATCTTCAGCAATATTTCAATTTACTACTTTCTTAAGTAAAAGTAGTTAGATTCGATAGGATAGAAACAGTTAATTAAGAGGTTTATTGGAGATTTCTTAATATGCGTGTAATCTCCTCAAACAACCTTTTCGTTTTAGGATCAGAGGGAAAAGTATACAATAACACAAATACATAAATTCTGAAAGAATTTAAATTCATAAAAAAACTCAGAAGAAATTCTTTTGCTTATAAGATTGAATTTCACAAGGCACTGTAAAGAAAACTAAAAGCAAAGAACACATAAGAGGACAGAACCTAAGTGAGACTATCAACCAACTCTATTTTTCTCGTTAAACAAGCATCGTAAAGGTCATGTGAGTGAATGAATGATGGTTTGCTAGGTTCGCCTCGCTCACCGAGTTCTCCAAAAGGTGGTGACACGCTACCTCAGACGCGATAGCCTCCTCGTTTCGAGCATCAGAAGGCTCATCGAACTAGCAAAGGTAGGAAGAGAAGCTCTTATGAACTGCGAAATAGACGAGCTGGGCGTCGTAATGATGGAAGCTTGGAGGCTACACCAAGAGCTCGACCCACACTGCAGCAACGGAAACGTCGACGATCTCTTTGCGTTCTGCGAAGAACATTGCTGCGGTTATAAGCTCGTCGGCGCCGGCGGCGGTGGATTCGCGCTGATGCTCTGTAAGTCTTCTGATTCTGCTTCGAATTTGAGGCGTTTGCTCGCCGAAAATTCTGAGTTCGGCGTTAGAGTCTATGATTGGGAAATATTTCGGCATTGAAGTAAAAGCTGTAATTTGTGGGTCGTATTGTGCATGGAGTATTTTACAATCATATGGAGTAGAAGATATATTATTTGGAGTAACTGGTAGTTTGTTTGGTCTTATTGCAACTCTCATATTTTTCAAGTAAGTGCATTAAATCACAACATTCATGGATGTGTCTTTTCCTTTCCTACAAAACATAATTGGAAAGGGTCTACATTATATTACACATAGAGAGTGACTCTTATCTTAATTTTGGAGGGTAGAAGATGATGATAAGTGCCTGTATGTAAAGGCAATATCTGCCTTGCATTTAATGTGTGGATGGTCTGGGTATTATTGTCTTCCTTACAACATATCTATATATGACCACGACCTACGAAAATTCAAAAAAAGAAAAAAAAAAACCATTTTTTACTATGTGGTTATGCATTACTTTATGATTTCTTACTCCGTTTTCTTTCTATTGATGAATTGTCAGTAATGAAACTAACTATATTTACTTGGCGTAAGATTTAACAGTGTCCTTGCTTGCGTATAAAACCAATCATTATGTTGGATAATTTATACGTATGACTGCATATAATAATTGAAAAAGACGCGACGATAGTGTATATTATCAAATATGGGTCTCCTTGCTTGATCTTCGGCTGCTGCTATTCCAATGTATCACTTGCTTTAAACCCTCATATATTGAAGCCTACAACGAAAAGAACAAATTATAGTTGTGTTTAATGTGGGAAAAAAGGGTAAGATGGTCCATTCCATACATAAATAAATACTACATCCGTCCCATTAATTTTATTACATTTTGCCATTTCGGGCGTCTCACTAATTTTATCACATTTCCTTATTTAGTAAAAAACCATCACGAACAATCAATAAAATAATATTAAATATTCTTAAAAGACATGTCAAAATACACACTTTATTACCTTTCCATTATACTATATTAATATAATAATACCACCTTAATATCCGTGCCCACCAATACATGTGATAAAAATAACGGGACGGAGGTAGTAGATAGATAGATCTCAATAACTTTTTTAAAATTTTAAACACAATAATATTCACGTATGACTGCTTTGTTTTCAAATTTTCACCTACCCTACATAAATTTTGAGCCGTCCGTCACGCTATATATCTTTTTTGTTTTTTTCTTTCTTGTTAAAGTAGAAGGTATTAGAGAACTGTAATCAGCATGGGAGGGCCCACCCCACAAGTTTAAGGGCATGTACTTGTAGTTGTGCCAAAAACTATTAAATAAGAACCATTATATTATGCATGACTGTCAGATAATATTAGTGTTAGAAATCAATGGTGGCCTTAATTCCTTTCTAGACAAAATAATAAAACATGACAGTAATAAATAATGCTCCTCTGTCTAGTCAACAACAATGTGTGAGACTATCGAGATAATAATTGGGCAAACGTTAGGTTAGAGAATGTCAAGAGGTAAGAAAAGAAGATAAATGAAACTATTGTAATTTTGACTGGAATTTGTTATAGGTGAGTATAATCTATTGATTAATAACGTGTTAAAGAAAAAGTCAAGAACCAAACTTACCAAGAAATGAGAAGAGGCTTTGCCGCCGTTGATGCTAACGCCATCGGAGGATAATAACCCATCGGAAAAGCTCCCATTGCTCCTCATCTCTCCGGCGAACGCCGCCGTCTCGGTGCTCTCTTGCTGGTCATTCCCGCAGCTAGTGGCCGTCGAAAATGGCGAAAACCTCGACGAAGTTGAAAACCCAAAACGGCCCTCTCCGCCGCGAGCCTCCTTCTTACCTCCGCCGCCGCTGAATTTCCCGAAAAGCCCTCCCCTCTTCTTCTTCTTCCTCCTCTCTCCCACGAAGCCCTCCATTGTATTAGCAGATAAAGTAGGAGGAGTAGTAATACCATCTTCGTCATCATCGTTTACGCTCTCACTAAGGAAAAGCCTGAAAGATGAAAACTTCGGCCGGCGGCCCACGCTGTACGGACCGTCGAGAACCGCCGTGGGCGAGGGCGTCTTGGCAATTCCATCATCGAGAACCGCGGCGCCGTACTTTCTGCACGGCGGAAGCTCCAGGACCAACCTCACGGGCTCCGGCGTCGGCGGCCGGACGATGATGTCCGTGCACGGACGTGGCTTGCCGGGCTGCTCCTCCCACTTGAACGGCACGGCGGCTAGGGTTTGGAGAGGAGGCTCCGGCGACTCGTCCACGGCGGCGGCGGCGGCGTTCTTGGTCAGGGGTAGAACTGGAAATTGAATTGTGGGAAGGTTTTCTCTACTCTCTCCTCCCATGATGTCTGAAGTGAAGAGTGAAGACCTAACTTCAAAAAAAGGTAAGGTTTTTTTTCTTTAGATATTTGTGGATTGGTTGGCTGTGTGTGATTAATGGAAGAAATAATGGCTGTTTTTCGAATATGGGAAATAAATGGGGGACCTTAGTGAAAGCTCAAACTGAAAGTGTTTGTACGTGTTTACCCCTCACAAGTTTAATAGTTGTGCTTTATGTAGTTGTTAGAAGTCTAATTTCGTGCTTTAACTTTTATCACACTACAGTAAGGCTTGAAATTGGAAATTAAAAAAAAAAAGTATATTTTAAATTTTGAATGCAAATGTAAAGAAATATGAATACGATCCACTTTCTCCAAAAATACGTAACAGCTATTAATGACGAGGTTCACAGCTTTGTTTTTCAACTTTGGCATTGAATATTGTTGTGATATATTTGCTTTGGATCCTATCCTATTATGTAGTATACGTATATGGTAGAAATAAAATTTCAGTAGTTTAGAGATAGATCGATCGATAAGATTAGGACATTGCATTTTGCATATTATCATTGATTCCTAGTTTGTTCAACTGACAAACATAAAATACGAAAAAGAAAATATAGATTGAAAAAAGCTGAAAAAAGAAAGAGGAGTTGCATTCTGTTTTCTTTTGAATTTTCAAATACAGACAGTACTAGTATTACTGTAGATAGAGTATAGTGTAATTAAACTTCAGCCCCCAAAAGATGTTTTAAGATAGGATTTAGACCCTTGTCATAAAATTTTTAGGATTAAAGATCCAATTTTTGTAAAATTTAGAGATAATGACCTAAAATTTACGTAAGTGTTATACAATGTATATGAACTGGTATCAGACTATCGTTTTGTATTATTACAGAACAATGAAGTGGTACTGCATAACGATTAAGTGGTACTGCAGAACGATGAATTGGTACTGCAGAAATATGAAGTGGTACTGCAGGTCCTTGAAGTGGTACTACAGGTCCAAGAAGTAGTACTGAAAAACATTTGAGTATATCGGGTCCTTAAAACTAAAAATTTCCTGACATGGGCCTGAAACTTAAATGAAACTTATGTTGTGGCTTGACATCAAATTGCCCCATTAATATAATCATGTCACGCCCCTTGCAATGCAACACACACGAAAATTATTTATTTGTTATATATATTGATTTACAAAAAAAAAAAAAGAGATATGTTTGAAGTGAATATCAAAATTAAGACAAGGGTCAATGATATGATACAAAATCTTAAAGTTGATTTGATTAACTTAATGATTAGTTTACACAATGATTCACAGCTAGTTAGTGGGCTTCCCTCAAGTCATCATTATGATGATATTAACTATATGTGGCAATATATATAGAGCTATCAAAACGGGCCGGCGGGCACGGGCGCGGGCAAGCCCGCCTACTGGCCTGGAAAATGAAGGTCCGTCCCGCCTGCGGGCGGGTAGCGGGCTTGGCGGGCTTAATTTTTTTAAAAAAAAAAAAGAAAAATAAAAATAAGAAAAAATGAGAAAAAAATAACCAAAAATAGATAAAAAAAAATAATATAAAAAATCGGAAAAATAAAAAAATTAAAGAATTCAACTTAAAAATTTATCTAATTTAATCAACTTTTTAATATTAATTATTTATGTTATTAAAAACTCAAAAAATAACAAAATCAATATAATTTATTTTAAATCTTATTATTTAACATAATTATATAATATATTTTTTGGCGGGCCGCCCTGCCAAAGCCCGCGCCCCGCGCGGGCATGCCTGCTCAGGCCCGCCCTCTGGCGGGCTGAAAAATTAACAGCCCGCTCTGCGGGCCGCAGGCCCGTTTGACAGTTCTATATATATATATATATATATGTATATATATTAGTGAACACCTTGCGTGGGCACCTTCGTGAGCACCAACCACATCAACGAGCCAAATCGGCATGTGATTTGTTATTGATCTATAACCTACACATAGGGTTAGTGAACCCGTCGGAGGTTGATTTGGCATGTTGACGTGGCACAAAAAAATGCCACATAACAGGTGCCCACGGATGGTGCTCACGCAAGGTGAGCACCATAACATTTCTGTATATATATATATATATATATATATATATTATAAGTGTGAATGGGGTAAATGAACACAAACTAGGACAATGATGACCTATAATCTACATGCACAAAAACGACACCGTATTGCCATTTAATGTATTTTATTAAATATATTATGATTAAATAGAAAGCAAATGTATGTGTTATAGAAGATTATTCGCGTCATTTGCATTCTTTCGAAAGAATTTTATATATTATTGTTTTTATGTTATAATATGTCTTTTGTCTGAATGCCAGATGCCTTGTCCACCCAACCTAAAAAAAATTGTATGTAAGATATATATTGTCTATACTGCAAAAAATTAGATGTAGTTTAATTTTAATATTAGTGTAAGATACTTATTTTGTTCTAAGCGCATAGTAGAAGATTAGTTTTTTTAAGTGAACCACATATAAGTAATATACTAATCAATAAGTTATTTAGGATTAATCGTGAAGAAATTTCTATGTGATAAGCGACTTTTTTTAAGTAATATACTAATCAATAAGTTATGCGGAGTATGTAAATGTTCCTAGCGAGACCTATAAATACGTCTCTACCATAAATCATCACGCACAAAGAAAAATAGACAAGGCAATCCCAAGAAAATTATAGTACTAAATTCCACAATGCTAAGATATTTTAAAAAAACGTAAGAACAAAGAGACTGGAAATAAATGTGAGTACGAAGTCATTTGATTTATTACAACAAAAAGTTGATCTCGAATTTGTGAGTGTTAATATTCGAGATATAATTCGAAGGGTGTATGTGCAAAAAAGTTCATGCCAATCTTAGATTATAAATTTCCTAAAGCAACATTTGGGAATAAATCAATTTTAGCAGTTTTTAAGAAATATGTGTTAGAAAAAATAAATTAGAAAAAAATGGATATCTATTTATAGAGAAAGAAATATTTATCATTGGTTATACAAAGAAATTTGCAAGGTTTTTTCTGTCATGTATTATCATTTTGGTTTATTTAATATTTTTGCT
This sequence comes from Craterostigma plantagineum, assembly GCA_027422505.1. Taxonomy (NCBI): domain Eukaryota; kingdom Viridiplantae; phylum Streptophyta; class Magnoliopsida; order Lamiales; family Linderniaceae; genus Craterostigma; species Craterostigma plantagineum. The sequence goes on along the minus strand of JAPQWV010000066.1, from coordinate 2,176,367 downwards.
AACTCTGAAATTATATTCTAGCTCCTCTCCTAAATGCAAGTTAGTGGTATTTAGTATTTGTTTAAAAAGAAACAAAAGATATAAGTATTAAATTAGTAGACTTAGTAACAAAAATATAGAACAACCTTGTATTGTTAGAGCGAAATATTAAACCATTAACATTAAAGCATAACCATTGAGAACCGTCGGGGATCATACTGATCGAGATTAACATAAAACAGCAGAAGCACACAGTCATGGCAATGCCACACAATGATATTTATGTCCAAGGTAGTGCTAATTATTATTAAAATTATTTTTTGTCTTATGAATTACTTCCTATCTCATATGCAAATTTTACTTTTCTATATAATCTTGGGTAATGATTATCTTGCTGAATTATATAATGTGATTTATTAAATAATAAACAGATAAAAATAATATGTTAACAGAAGAAAACATGGGCATTTATCGCAGCGCACACATGGGCATTTATCGCCGCGCCTTGTGCGCGGCTCCAAATTCACTAGTGTATATATATATATATAAGTAAGTAATTCTTGAAATATTTCTCAACGCATGGGCAAATCGAAATACCAAATATTGATACGTTTGGTAATTAAATATACTTCTATCGATATAATTAAGTTAAAGAAAAGGGCCATTCATTACATAATTGCAATTAAGCGTGTCCTAAGCGTCGGCAGGCCACTATAATTTAACCTAACAGGTTAAGGTTGCATTGTTTTTGCCTAGTGATAATTATTCTACTTCAAGATAATAAAGTAGCTTATTTTATTCAATTTTTAGTTAATTACAATAAATAAAAAAAACTCGAATTTTTAGGAGATTCACCAGAAAAAATGAGGCCCAATCATCTTGGCTGCATTTGCACCAAATATTTGTTATGGGCCTTCATTTTTTCCAAAGATTATGGGCCTTCATTTCAACATGCATTATTATTACCACTTACAACAAATTCCCAGCTGCTCATTGCAGCAAATCATGTTAACTTATGGTTATCAGATTTTTCTGTTTTTAATGTTTAATAGGTAAAATATAATTTTTAATATATAAAAGAAAAGAATGACGTAAGTATAATAAAAAAGAAATGTAAAAGTAACTATTAAAGTAGTTAAAATATAGGAATCAAATTACAAATAAGCGACATAACAAAATGTGCCAGTTTATACTCAACTTATAGCCCCGTGCCATCGATCTGGCTCTGCGTCTCCGGCGGGAACTTGGAGTACAAATTCTTCAGCTTCCCAAGCACCGACCCCCGCTGCTCGCACTTCAGCAGGGGTCTCTCCTCCTCACCCGTCCAGATGCGGGGCGCGATGTGCCCCAGATAACTACGGATCACCTCGTCATCATATGGACCACCGGGCTGAGGCCCCTGCACCCTCCACGAATCGTCATATGTGACCCTGGATCGCTTGCTCCCTATTTCATTTTTCACGAATAACGCAAAAATAAATTTAATTTCTTTTACGTATTTTAAGACACGACATCGCACGTCAGTTTATAGAGGAGAATGGAATTACCTGAGGATGCCGGTGGCAGATCGTCGCCGGATGACTCAAACGATGCTCCATCATCCGGCACACCATAATCCAACGGGGGGGGGGGGTCTACTGCTTCCTCCGGGTAGGGTCTTTCCTCCCTTGGTCTGTAATTAAATAATCCAAATAAATAATATAAATAAAATATACAAATAAAATATATAAATAAATAATACAAATAAATAATACACATAAATAACCCAAATAAATAATACAAATAAAATAAACCAAATAAATAATATAAATAAAATATACAAATAAAATATACAAATAAATAATACAAATAAATAATACACATAAATAACCCAAATAAATAATACAAATAAAATAAACCAAATAAATAATATAAATAAAATATACAAATAAATAATACACATAAATAACCCAAATAAATAATACAAATAAATAATATAAATAAATAATATAAATAAAATATACTGTAATTAATAGATTTAAAAAAAAATCGACCGATTCGGTCGGTACTATACCGACCGAAACCTGATTTCGGTCTCTACTGTACCGACCGAAGCATGATTTCGGTCGGCACTGTAACCGACCGAAAATTGATTTCGGTCGGTTTTTTTTTTTTTTTTTTTTCGCCGAACAAAAATACGTTAATTTGGCTTACCAGTCGTGAAAAAAAGCCCTTTCCCTTTCCTAGTCCCTGTCGACGATCCATTGCGATTTCAGTTTTTTTTTGGTCTGATTTGGATATGCGATTTGAAAAGTGTTGTCTGGACAGAGCTTTAAATATATATTTTTTCTTGTTTGTTATAATTTTCTCTTTTTAAATTAATTTAAATATCATAAGGGCAAAATCGTCTTTTTCTAGCCCTTTAGGGGGCGGTAACAAATAAAAAGGGGGCGGTAAATAGTAATTCCCTAAGATAAGAAAATACAACAAAACAGTTCAAATACATAAATATATATATCCTATCCACAAGGAGAATCTCCATCCATGGAGGACATAGCATCATTGTCAAGTTCTTCAATGGCTATTCAAATGCCGCCATGAAATCATCGAAGAAGAAATCATTACTGCAGTCGTCATCATTATTAACAGTATTCAAGAAAAAGTAGTTATTATTACGGTCTATCAATTCAGGCAACTCAATCTCCTCCCAGAAACCATCTTCGCCTCCGCCCTTTTCCAGGGCGAGCTCGAAGCCTCCGCCGTGGGACACCATATTCGCCGCCATCGCCGCCGCGGCCTGTATGTCGCGGGCGGCGGACGTCGTCGGCCTGGGCAGAAGGTCGATTTCATCTGGGAAATTGAGCTGCGCCTTGGAACCCTTCAGGCAGTACGCCGCCACGTCGTGAGCACGCGCCGCCATCTCCGGCGAGGGGAAGGAACCCAGCCATATCCTCGTCTTCTTCTTTGGTTCTCGTATTTCAGACACCCATTTGCCCCACCGCCGCTTGCGCACGCCGTGGTACACTGGGTGGCGCGTGTCGGAGGATACGCCGCCGGAGTTTTCAAGGTCTCCGCCGTGTATTTTCTTCGGAGCCAGCGGCGTTAGGTGATTCTCCATGGAGGTAGCCGGCGATTGGCGGTGGTGCAATGATGTACGTTTTTTTCTTTTTGGCATCAGAATATATATAGCCGTGGAACTACTTCGCCAACTTGAAATGACTTCTACACCCCTCCTCGAAGAGAGTTTTTTTAAACCTATTTCAATATATAACATAATATAAGGCAAAAAATTATAATTTTGGGTAACTAACTAAACATGTTTTCGTTTTCGACTCACTATGTTTTATCATTGCAAAACTAGGTCACTAACTTTGTATATCTTAACAAAATTAGGTCACTTGATGATTTTCCGGCAAAGACCCCGGAAAACTGACGTGATGAAGTGGCCGCAGAGCCACGTCGGATTTCCGGTTGATTTCCGAGGGAAAACTGACCGGTGATCTAGTTTTGTTAAGGCATACAAAGTTAATGACCTAGTTTTGCAATTATCAAACATAGTGATTCAAAAACGAAAATATATATAGTTAGTGATTATAATATTGTCCATAATATAGTTACAAGTAGAGTTAACACTTAACAGTATATTCTTCTAATGCATACAATTACAAGTGAAGTGAACCATAAGGTTTTAATTTACATATTATGAATGAAACAGTACAGTCAAATGGTCCAATGCACAAGAGATGACAAAATAATAAAAAGTGGAGCTGTCACAATACGTATAGCTACTTAATAATTATATCACGTGCTAATATGTATATATAATTCGGTTAAGCTGTCACATATATAAAATAATGGTCCATTGATAGACAGTGCTCTCATTGCTCCGGAATAAGGACTTAAGACACCTATTTTCCATCCGTCCCGCTAATTTTATCACACTTTTCCATTTCGGTCGTCCCAATAATTTTATCACCTTTCCTTATTTAGCAAAAAAACTATCACAAACAATCAATATAATAATATTAAATATTCTTAAAAGACGTGTCAAAATACACTTTTTACCTTTTTATTGTACTATATTATTATAATAATGCCACCTTAATTTGCATGCCCAGCAACTTATGTGATAAAGTTACTGGGACGGAGGGAGTAATATTTACCATCGATCTATTAAATATTCATGGCATTATTTTCTAACTCCTTAAATCGGTTAAGGAACAGTCTTCTCTAATTAATATATAGCTCGTCACAAACAATCGACCCCTAAATTCATTTGCATAATTCACGATAGATAGAAGTCAGTCAGCGATAAATTAAAGATAAGGACTCATGTAAGTTTCATTTAGAGATAATGATCCAATTTAACTTTCATTTAGATATAAGGATCCATGTGGTACCACAAACCCATAAAGTGGTACCACGAACCAATGATGTGATACCACAGACCCGTGAAGTGGTACCACAGACCCATGAACTGTTATTGCAGACGAATGAACTGTTACTGCAGAATTAATGAAGTGGTATGGGGGAGCCATGAAGTGTCCCGAAGAAAATGGGTCATTAAAACTAATGCATTTTCTGACGTGGATGTGAGCTGTAAATGAAACATAGACCGGCCTGATTTGCCCCAAGTCAAATGGCAAGAAAAATCTTGATATAGATTGACGTCATTTTTTGTAGTGGCCCAAACAAATAAATGCTCCGTACTAGGTTGTTGGTCCCTTGAGTTTATTATATATGGTTGCTCTGCTTTGTCCCCATGTGTTTGAAATTAATTCAAAAGCAGCACGAGATTTAGCTGACCCACCCATAATACCCATACTCCTTTTTGTTCATTTCTCTTAATTTTGTTTAGATTAACGCATCTCCATTGTATAAGTATCTCAATATTAGTATTAATTTACAATATAAATGATTGAGAGACTAGAAAAAAAATATAAAAAAAGTAACCCATTGTCTTCTTGGAGATGACCCTTTTACATGTCTCACTTCATTCTTAAAGTGGCAAATTTGTAGTCATAGCTCAATCTAACAAACATATTATTACATCAAACATAGAAGATGAACATCAAACTGCACATAGCCGAAGCTCAAAAGCAGTCACGCATATCTCTACAGTTAACGGCGACCATCAAAGAATCAACAAATGAATTACAAGCAAATTACTTCCCAAAGAACACACATCTACACTTACATATCGTTGCACAGTCGAATCATTTCCCCGCGATTTGCTCGAGTCGCCGATCCACGATGCCCGAGACAGACTCCATAAACGCAGACTCGCTCGAATATGGCAAAACAGATTCAAGCGCTTCCCTTACGATCTCCTCAACGACTGACTCTCTGCTCACAATCTCCCTGCACATCACGCTTCCTATGTCGAAAGGCGTGAGCCCTCTTTCGACGCCTTTCTTCAGAAGCATCGTCGAAATTCTCAGCACGCGGGCGCACTCGAGGGGCGGGTCCCACCCGTAGAATCTCAGCAGTGCAATGTCTTGCTCGGCCTCCATCGACTTGACGTACTCCACCGTTTCCTCGTCGAAGGGCCGGCGAGATTGCGCCCAGTAAAGCCATTCGAAAGTGCAGTCCTCAAACTGAAAAAAAAAGGACAAATACTTCAGCATTTTACCAACTGCAGAAAATAGAGCAATGGGTCAATACTCAGACAGTAGGGGCGAATCTCACCGAGTAAGGCAAGCAATAGCCATGATCGATGGGGACGAGCGAGATTTTCCCGTCATATTCACCTCTTCTCACCAATATGTTCCCCGCGTGCCTGTCTGCGTTGGCCATCCTCATGTCGAGGACGGCGATCTTATGCACCTCCTCGACGGGGAAAGCGTTGGGCCCCACGTCCTCGCAGCTCCCATCGTTCTCGACGAACGTCTGAAGAGAGCCCATCTTTGCCCCAACGCCCCGAGGGTGGTTGAAGCCTCTGTGTAGGCAGCTGACGAAGGCGGTGGGAGGAACTCCGGCGAAGCCACCGGCGGGAGTTCTTGGGATGGTCGAGCAAGTACACAGCACATTCCCTTAGAGCTCCCTCTCCTACACGGGTCCCTTTCTTGAGCCCTTCGCCGTCTTCTGATGAAGGCATTAGCCCTCGGGGATTGTTTCGGGCCAAGGGTTCTTCGTCGCTTGGCTTGAAGACGGATATGTACTTTTCGCCCGATGGGTTGGGCATGAAGTACGCCCCGCCCGTGCCCTCGGATGACCTGATTGGTTGCTGCCCAGCTTCCAATCCTTCCACGGTGGATTTGATTAGCTCGCTGATCTCTTCATGGAGTTCGATCTTAGGGTTTACGATCACGGGCTCCAGGAATATATCCCCATTAGAAGGCTTCTCAGCTGATACTTTTGCACCTTCGTTGCCTTCGTCGTGTTTTGCCAATGTGTCAGTTTCAGGTGCAGCTATCGAGAGCTCGAAGTTATTCCCAACTGGCGTGGCCCTCACTTTGGCAGATTTTCGAGCGAACAAGTGTATCGTAGCATCGTTTTCGACCAAATGGAGGACGTTCCCTTCGCCCACGCCGTAATCGCTCACTAACGAATCGCTCCTTGCCAATTCCCGACCTTGGCAGACCAGTTTCTGGTTCCTGGTGAATATCCCTTTGTAGGACTGAATTCGGAGCTTAACTGATCGGATCGAATCCGACTCCATGACCCTCATTGGGACGAGCGAGCCCGACATTGCTATGTAAATCAAAATCGATTCACGGCCATGGTCGTCGGGCAGTTGAGGAGATAGGAATTTCATCGTACTCTCCTCGCGGAAAGGAGACATTGAAACCAAGCCAGCTGAAGACATGATTGGTTATGCGTATTTCCACCCGAAGCTCAAATTACCAAATTACAAACCCTAGCACGAATGGTACTGAAATCCAAAAACGCCCAAAACACCTAAACGCACCTGATTCCAGGTGCGTAAATCTTCAAATTTACAGATAAGTTAATAAATCGTATGCAAGACTGAAAGGAAAACATAGCTGCGATAAGATTAACCCTCACGAACCCAAGTAGGATTCGTGATTGGTCATACGAGGATCAGTATCAACGAAATCTACAGCGTTTGTCAGCTAGTCAAACCGAAATGGCCGGCGAAAAGATGAAGTATGATTGATTCAGTGCACGGATTCAATCGAGAGACTTGACGTTAAAAGGCGAAAGCTGAAGGCATACGATTTTCTTCCTCCTATCCAAATCACTGGGAAGATTCCAAGCAATTCTCTGCTTATATTCCTTCATTCGGTCGTAGGAGAGAGACGCAAAGCTGTGGGCTTTGAACGGAGAAGAAGAAACGACACGCATTTTACCAATAGACGGCGTTGAATTTTGACTAATTATGATATGACACGTCATCGATTGTGTTTAGTCCACCGTTATTACCTTCTTATCATTTTCCACCTCATAATTTATGAATTTGATTGGATTTATCATTAAATTTCCATTCAGTGAATTCATCAAACACTTTCCAATCGCGAGTTCAATTCAACAGAGATGTCGATTTCGAAACAAAAAAAGATAAAAATGTATAAACGTAAATGTGGAGGGCTGACCGCAAAAGAGTCAAAATTGAGTCAAACCTTCTTCCCATCAACTTCATCTTCTCCTTCCCAAAAGTCAACATTCTGATCGGACGGACAGAAACCGAGATTCTTCCCAAGCCCACATAGCATCCCTTTTGCGCCGTCCGATTTCTTCAGCATCTCCCTCACGCAGTTCCACTCCTTCAGCGCCGCCGACTCGCTCGCGTCGTAATCGCCGCCGCCGTCCCACCGCCGAGACCCGCCGAAGCTCAGCCTCTCGCTCCACCGCTTCTTCCTCTTCTCCGTCAGCTCCCTCACGCTAACCGCCGCCGCGTCGCCCATCACGTACCCATCTCCGCCTCCGACGGCAGCGGCCACGTTCAGGACGCCGTGAAACCGCCCGGAAGGGCGGCGCACCTGCACGGCCGTGAACGACGGAGTGCCGTCGCCGGACGAGGGATTCAGGCAGTTGCTGAGGAGGAAACGGACGGTGCCGATTAGGAGATCCCTGACGTATCCGACGGCGAAGATCTGGACTTCGACGGCGGAGGTGTCGCGGCGCATGAAGTCCGCGGACACTCTGAACAAGAACTTGTCGTTCCACGTGGGGTTTTCGCCGCCCAGAGAGTCGGTTCGGGTTCGGAGCTTGTGGGTCGGATCGACCCATGCGACGGCGTAGGTTTGGACTCGCCGGAGCTGGGCGGCTGGGGTTTTCAGATTTTGTGCAGAAATCAAGTTGATCTCCAGAATTTGAGTCGACTCCTCCATTTCATTCAAGAAAGAGGAGTTTTTTTTTTCTTCTTTTAGATTGGTTTAGCTACTGCGCGGCCATGCTTGGATTCAAGAAACTGTGATCGTTATGGAGAGAGAGAGAGAGAGAGAGAGAGAGGGTTTATCTCTCCCTTCTCTTTGCCGTTGATGAGGTTTAAGCGCGAAGAGATATTAGCAAAGCAATAGTGCACGATGAGGTTGCTTTCCTATTTGTGTTCTCCTTTATAATAATTTAATTGATTTTTTTTTTCATTAACTATAATTTTACAAAAAAAATGATTTATAAATGAGTTAAAACTCAAGCTCGAGCTTTTGGGGCTCGACGAAGTATCAAGCTATTCTCAAAAGACATCTCGGAATATATATAATCAATGTTGCAAAACTCGCTAGGCGCTAGTCGGGCGCCCGGCAGGGGCCTAGCGCCTAGGCGGCCTAGGCGGGGAGTAGGCGGTTTCTAGGCGGAAATTAGGCGGTATACATATTTTTATTTTTTATTTTATATGCTAATTACCAAAGTAAATATATATTTGATTTATTCATCTACAGAAATAATATCCTTAATAATATTTTTTGGTATAAAAAAATTTCAGAAAAAAATAAAAAATAGAAAAAAAAAACATAACACGGCCGCCTAGGCCGACTAACCGGCCGCCTAGCCCGAGTAGTCGGCCGCCTAGCCCGGTAGTCGGTTCTGACGCCTAGACTGGCCGACTAGGTGGTACTCGCCTCAGTCACGCCCGCCGAGCGCCTAGGCGCCGCCTACTCGGCCGCCTAGGCCGAGTTTTGCAACAATTAATATAATATATATGTAAGGTGAATCTATAGAAAAAAACCCAATTAGATAAAATTTTTCAACATAGGTACCCATATCAGAAAATTTTACAAATAGGTATCCGATTTAATTTTTACCAGTTTCTTTAGTCATGTCGTGCCTTCCTGGGTGTATATTGCGTACCATAACACGTTGATATAGGTACCTAAATATAGTATACGTCGTACCATGTCTGTTATATGAGTACCCAAATGTGTTGATATAGGGTACCCAAATGTGTTGTATGGTGTACTTTCGGGGATCGGGTATCTATGTGCAAAAAAATTATTCTGTTAGGTACCTACATATAAAAAAATCCTGACATGGTATTAAATTACAAGTTTTTATTCAAATAGGTACTTATGTGTTATATGTAACATTTAATTCATTTTTATTTAGAACAATTCAGAAATAGGAAGTATAACATAGTTTTGATTAAAAAAAGAGAGAATTCATGATTAAAAATGTCAAAATATACCACCGTTGTCGTCGTCGATTAAACAATCGAAATCGAAACGACTTCGTTTGGAAAGATTCGGTAATTGCTGGAATGTTTCATGAATAGCCTGGACGATACCCGTGGGCCAAGCTTCTTGAGCTAATAGAGGTGTGTACTCTGTCGAGGTTTACCTCAATCACTCGATGATTTCGTCTTTTGACGATTCATGCTAAAATCTTTGTACGACTTGTTTTTTTCAGGAGATATCTTGTGGATGCTTAGGAAGTCTTACTCTGTCTGTGATCCTGTTGATACTGCTAAACTAGTTACAGCAATTGCAAAATGTCCCGAATTAGGATCCCGAGATTGAAGCTTTACGGTTCTCCTACGAATTCTGGCGGTCGATTGGAGGATGTAAGAACATGTGTTTTTGTATCTTTAACCACAAGCCTTCACAGTGGAAACTCGGGCCATTCTCAGAAATTTCAGCCTAACGGCTACGGATTGATGGGTTTCAACCCTTCTGCCTATGCAATGTATCCCACGAGAAATCGTTTTGATGTGTCTTGTTGTTCAAAGAGGAGTGGACTGATTAACTTGGGTTTTTGTGGGAGTCTTCCCTTTGCTGGGCTCAGCCCTCGGTTATTTTCGTCGGCTAGTGAGGGTGGTAGGCTTCCTCAAAGCACAGATGTTGCGGCTAATTCGAATGGGGCTAATATAGGTAGCGGTGGTGATGACTGGGCGGGTAAGTTGAAAGAAGTGTGGCAATCGTCGGTCGAAGCTGGGAAATATTCTACTGAGCAGGCCAAAAAAGCATTGGACGAATTAACTCCCCATGTTCATCAGTTGCTCGATGCTAATCATTACCTCAGAGATGTGCTTGTGCCCGTGGGTGGCACTTTGCTTGGAACATTAATAGCTTGGTCACTCTTGCCAAGGTTGTTCAGACGATTTCATAAGTATTCAGTGGAAGGTCCAGGTGCTTTATTAGCTGGGAGCGCATTGTTTGGCCCTGTTCCTTATGAGAATAGCTTCTGGGGTGCATTGGATGTACCCATTCGGTCGTTCATAACGCTTATGGCGTTCTTGCAAGTGTTAGTAAATTTGTATTTTATGCGTGTTCACTTTGTTTTTGTGTATCTCATGTAGTTTGGTGGTTAACAATTTTGCAGGGGTCAGATGGTTGCACCAACTGTTATTGCGTCGACATATGTGGCTCAGGCATGGAGGGGAGGCGTTGTGGTCGCAATTGTATGGTTCTTGTATCGGTGGAAATCGAATGTGATCAATCGACTTCTGACATCTGAAGGAATTGTTGCCGGCCGTAGAGATAAGTTGCTAGCTTTGGATAAGATCTCATCGGTCGGTCTCTTTGTCGTTGGAGCAATGTCTTTAGCAGAGGCATGTGGAGTGGCTGTGCAATCGGTTCTTACGGTGGGGGGCATTGGAGGTGAGTTTCCTCATGTAATAACCATGTTCTCTGTGCAAGTTTCTGCATTCTTGGATAATCCATATTAAAAGCCGAAGCTATCTCCCTCTATCTTTATTGAGCTGGGTGATGATTCCCGAGAAATCTGGGCCAACGTTCTACCATACTCATCACTTTTGACATGATTTGAAGATAAAAAAAAAAAAAAAACGGGATGATCGACAGTTTTCATATGCTAATTTCCATATTTCTGATATAATTTGTTGAATGATGCATTGATGAATAAGGTATATAATTGTACACTTTTTACATTACTGTGATCAGCACTCAGCAGATTGATTTTGGTGTTTGTGACTGATATATCTACTAGCTCCACATGGTTATTAAGCTGCTGTAAATGTGGCGTATGGTATATACTTTTCTTTACGAAATTGTATCATGGAAAGAAACTATTCGATATTTTCTCACATATCTTTCCATATATTGTTGAGTTGTTTGAATCTGAACGCAACTCTTGTGATCTCTTTCCAGGAGTGGCTACTGCTTTTGCGTCTAAGGACATACTTGGAAATGTGCTTAGCGGTCTGTCCGTACAGATCTCCCAACCATTCTCTGTTGGCGACACTATTAAGGTATGTAAACTCCATCTTGAGCTCATTTTCTGTAGATCACTTGTCCATTAGTTTAATTTTATCAGTCTTTGTGAGTCTCTGCTCACTTTAGGGAATCATCTTCTTGCAACTCAACGGTTAAAGAACTATTTTAACTCCTCTTAAATTTTTTGTCATTCAGCATACATTATATGAGAATTCATGTATATTTTGGGAATAATTTACTTGGTTTTCCAGTAACGTAATACTAAATAGGGACGTACGGTATTGTTTTATAGTAATAAGCTCTTAGGTTGTCATGGGCCTTTTTTTTCACTATTTCTTCCTTCTTGGTTTAGGCTGGCTCTGTAGAAGGTCAAGTGGTTGAAATGGGCCTCACCACTACGTCATTGCTGACAGCAGAAAAATTCCCTGTCACCGTCCCAAATTCCATGTTCTCGAGCCAGGTATGAGCTATATTTTAGCGCATTGTTTTTCAGAACTAAAATATATACTTGTATATAATATATATATATATATATATATATATATTATATATATTTATAATCACAGTAGAATTATTGTTTTGTTTCCAAGTCACTACTATGGAAAGAAAGAATTCGAATCATTTCATGTCACTTGCAGATCATCGTTAACAAATCCCGAGCCAAATGGCGCTCTGTGGTTAGAACGATTCCCCTGCAGACCGACGACATAGACAAGGTTTCGGTAATATCAGAGGACATCAAATCCATGCTGAGATCAGATCCAAACGTTTTCTTGGGTAAGGAAGCGCCTTACTGTTTCTTGTCTCAGATCGAGAAATCATATGCACAACTCACTCTCGGGTGCAGCCTTAAAAACTTGGTACGCACTCGTACGTAATAATATAGCTATGGCAATTTGAGTTATGACAATGGTCAAATTGAATCTTGTTACGTTGTCTTAAATGGGGGAACAGAACAAGGAAGCAGAGCAGCATATTCTTCTAGAAGCCGTTCGAATTGTCAAGAAACACGGAGTTACGCTGGGAAGCACCACATGAGAGGTATTGAAACGTTTCGAGGTTTATATGTTTTTGAAGCTATCTTCGGAGAATAACTATGATGGGATATTATGAAACCTCATATCTGGCCTCGTACATACAAATATGTTCCATTTCACGTACGATTCAAATGTTTTCTCCTTGATGATTTTGCTTAGTGATCGATTGATTGGTTGAGATCGAAATGATGTCCCGTTTCGTTTCTTGAAATCATGCTGACTTTTTCTCCCACAGGGAGAGACACGCACATGCAAAATAGTGACTGTTATACACAATGTCTTGCAAAGGTGCCTAAATAAAAAATGATGTTCACTGCAATTATTCTTCTCATGCATTTTTGATTCATAGTTGGATTTCCTCGTCACCACTTAATACTACAGATAGCAACAACCAAATTAAGTAGAAATATTTGTACCATGAAAACACATATCATGCTGAGACATGGCTTATAAGGGTAGGCTTAGCTAAGGTTTAGCCATCAGGGTTAAACTTGACCGATTCTTTCCATATGAGTTCCTTGATGTTTTCCTCGGTGCAAGTCGGCTGCTCAAAGTCGAAGACGAACGGCCTCGGGCAAGTTGCCTCCTCGTTTTTCTGATGGAGGGGCGCCAAGTATGGGTGGGACAAACCCTCGTCCGCTGCAAAGGGTAAGTAAATTACTATTCGACGAGCGAAAAAAATGCCAAAGTTGTATTAAGAGCAACGACTACAATACATCAGACGACCAGGTAAATTAAGGGTGTTTTTGGTTTAGTGGAAATAAGTAGTGAAAAGAAAATGAAGGGGAACAGAAAGATATGTTTTTTATGTTTGGTTGCGAGAAATAGACGAGGAAAAAAAAAGGAGAGAAATCTGGTTTCAGATTATACTTTAAGGAAAACTAATTTCTTCACCAGGTTGTGAGGAAAACGAAAGAAAAAAGCCTATACTAAGTGTTTTCTCTCTAATTTCTGTTTCCACGCTAGTTTCTTCAAACCAGACACAGTGTAGGATTTCGGACTAAATCGATACTGGGAAATGTAGTCAGTATACTTTGGCATAAAAATTGACCACCCAAAAAAAATGAATTATGTAGGTCTAGGATTCTACAGAGATAAGCACATCATCTTACCAGTAATACGCCTGCTCGGGTCGAAAACGAGCATTTTCTCCAACAAATCGACGGCCCCAGGCGAATGATTAGGAAATCTCACAGCAAAGTTCTGCTTGGGATACTGAGGAAGTTGCCTGAAGTACCTCCGCGCGTTATCGCTCCTGAGGAAACCGAGGCTAGCATCGTCCGGCGACCCTATGAGCTATTATTCGACGAAAATCGAATTTTCAAAAATAGAATCATCCCCTCTAAAAAATGTATTTCCAAAAAAATAAGAAAACCAAAAAAAAAACCCGACACCTCCGTGATGAGCCTCAACTGATGAACGTAATCTTTCCCCGGAAAAAGAGGTTGCCTAGTCATCACCTCGCCGAATATGCAGCCCACCGACCATATATCTATGGCTGCGGTGTACTCCGAGCAATTCAATAGGAGTTCGGGCGCTCTGTACCAACGCGGGACAACGTACTCGGTCATAAAATCGGTCTCCGAGGTCGTCCTGGCGAGGCCGAAATCTCCAATCTTCAGCTCGCAGTTTGTGTTGATAAGCAAGTTGCTAGGTTTTAAGTCGCGGTGAAGGACGTTCGCCGAGTGGACGTACTTTAGCCCTCGCAAGATTTGGTAAAGGAAGTACTGCCGCCCCGGGAATGTTATTACGAGACACGACGATTAGGTAATAAATATTACGTTCGAATTTAGAGGAAAAAAAAGTAAAACACGTACACGACAGTGGTCGTCCGACAACGCTTTGTTGGATCGGATTATCTGCTGGAGATCGGTGTCCATGAGCTCGTACACGATGTACACATCGTTGAAGTTTTCTTTCTGAGGCGGACGAATGATGTCTTTAAGCGCAATCACCTGCGGAAAATTTAATTGTGCAATTTAGTTGGTTTTGAAAGAAACCCTAAAATTTAAATGGTCGATCGGTCGCTTAGACTGCGCTTGGTATGCAGAATTCGTGTAACGTTACGGAAAACTTGATATGTTGCGCTTTGACCGTTATTGTACCTTCTCACCCATCCTTTCTTTTTCAGACCGAATTCAACTTACCAAACGCAGTCTTAAAATACTGGAAGAAAAAAAAAAGCGTACGTTAACGTGGTCCATATGGCGCAAGAGCTTGATCTCCCTCAGAGTCCTCTTGGCGTCGATCCTATTGTCGAAGGCATTCCCTATCTTCTTTATGGCGACTTCTTCGTGCGTCTCCGAGTTTATAGCAGCGCTAGAAAAATAACCGATTATCGTAGTAAAAATGAATTAAAATCTAAAAAAAATTACGAAGGCACTTTATTTCTCGATTTATTGTTACGTACCAAATGATGCCGCTCGCCCCGCGTCCCACGGGCCTAATAGGGATGTACTTCCTCGGGACTTCGAAGAGATTCCCGTGAACGTTGTACTGCGTGTATCTCCCGCCGTGGGTCGGGACGCCTTTGATCATCCCGGGCCCGCCTCCCCCGACGTGGTGGTGATCGCCAAGAAACGACGAGCAGCTCGAATCCACGTTCGACGACATAATAATCGATCGATATATCGTATCGAATTAAAATCGAACTGAATTATTCAAACAAAAGAGGGATTTTGCCTATCTATTATATCTATCAAGTTGTGTTGCGTGATTTTGTGTCGCCGTCCGAAAAGAAGCAAAGATGTGAGCGAGTTTTGTGTGTCGTGAGGAGAAATGAACTTTTATTATTTCTTCTCATTTTTTTCTATTTCTTTTTTCGCATTTTCTTTTTTTTTTTCTATATCTATGTAGTAATAAGATGGGTGAGCTTTCGAAATTTTCTGGAGAGGTTAACATGTGACGAGGAGCCCTTTTTGTAAGTGAGGATAGTTGAGTTTACTTGAGAATACCCGTGAGACGTCGTAATAATAAAGTGTTTGGGGTTCTCTTTTTCTTTCCGACCATACACTTGGGAGGGACACACCATGTAATAAATTTTTCAACGACTTGTAAAAGAATTTGTGCGTGAAGGCACTCACATATATGTTTATATGCATGCATCTATTCATGTATTTCTTATTAAATGGTAGATTTTTATTTATGGGTGCATGTATGCTGTGCTTTTTCTTTTTTCTTTAGTCTCTATTTCACCTAATTGGTAAATCTTGACGCCCCATGCATGCAAAATATTTGGACTCGGGTCTTAGCTCTTTGAGTGTTGACATTTTTTTTCGTTGTTTCCAACATGACTAATTTCTATGGTCGGTTGAGGAATTCAAATGAATTAGGATTTTATCATACACTCTTTTTCAATGCCATTATGGTCAATCTCTAACTCATCAATTTGCGAAGTACTTGAACTATATTATAACTAAGGCGTACAAACTATTATATGAAATAAGTAAACCGAATAAATATTATTTTTAGGGGATTTTACATAAAAATATCCATTAATATAAAAAATTAGCAAGTCAGTACCCTTTCAGTATTTTTTTACATGCAAGTACCTGTCAGAATATTTTTTTTGCACATTGGTACCTGCCTGCTGCAAGGTATATCATATCACACATTTAGGTACCATAGAGAAACATATTGTGGTATGTAACACAACTAGAAAATGGTACCATCATATAGTCAGCCGCAAGGTATCGTACGGGACGTATATATGTACCATATATGGTAACCATATAAATGCGTGACGTGGTACACAATATACATATAAAAAGGTATGTCAAGAACGGGAAAATGGTATGCACAGTCGAACGGGTAGTTATATAAAAAATTTCTGATATGGGTACTGACTTGCAAATTTTTATCAATTGGTTATTTTTCTATAATTTTACCTTTATTTTTATGTCAAATCCCTTATTTCATAATTAAATAAATATTTGCTTGATATGTAATTATCACGTTGTCAAAACGTTGGACGACGATTTTTTTACCTCTACATTCGGGCTCGGGGAACAAAACACAGGTAATGGAAAGCGCGTGGAGTTTGAAATATCCTCCTGTCAGTGGGACCCACGCGCGTTTTGATTCCAATAACATCAAAATGATCCCCAAACCTTAGAAAATTAGGTCAAAATTCGCCAAAATCCATCGGGATAATCGATGGCAATGATGAATCTAATCGTTGTTATCTCCTTAACGCTAGCTTTTCTCTGCATCGTCTCCGTCTCCGCCGTAAATTCTGCGACCGCCGACCTTCTCCTCAACTGCGGCGGAGGAGCTACCACCCCCGACGCCTACCATCGCTTCTTCAACCCCGACGTCAGTTTCCTCGCCACCGGCTCATCATCCCATCACGCGGCGATCCTCCAATCGTCGAACGGCGACGACAAGTCTCCGTCGGTACCGCCTCTGTACAGAACAGCTCGGGTGTTCACGCGTCCCACGCGCTACTCCTTCAGCGTGAGGCATCCCGGCTTTCACCTGGTACGCTTCCACTTTTATCCCTTTCAGATCGATAGTCTTGACCTCCGAGAAGCAGACTTCCACGTCGTAGCGAATGAGTTCGTACTCTTACATAGCCTTCGTCCGTCGAGATTCAACGTTTTTCCGGCGGTAAAGGAGTTCATCATCCCTATCTCCTCCGAGAAGCTCGAAATTTCATTTCTGCCCTCGGCAAAGACGAATTTCGGCTTCGTCAACGCTATAGAAGTCGTACCTGCTCCTTCTGACCTAATCGCCGATCTTGCATATCACTACAGTAATAAAAGCGAGGTCGTCAGTGGTTTGCTGAGAAATGGATTCGAAACTCTTCACAGGGTCAACGTTGGTGGGTTCAAAATAACACCTTTCAACGATTCCGTATCAAGAACTTGGGTAAATGATGATGAAAGCTACTATAGATCCAATTCAGATGGTTCCGAAAAAGTTCATTTTGGCGGAAGGATTGAGTATCGGGACGGTGGGGCGAGCCGCGGCGTGGGCCCCGATAACGTGTACAATTCTGCAAGGGTGGTTAAGACCAACTCAAACCTTACATGGACGTTCGAGGTTGCAAGAGGCTACAAACACTTGGTGAGGCTCCATTTCTGCGATATTGCAAGCCTTACTAGTGGTATGCTCTATTTCAATATATACATAAACGATAAGCTGGCTTACGAGAATTTAGACCTCTCTGCTGCCACTAATTGGCTATTAGCATCTCCGTTCTACGCTGATTTCGTGGTGGACGGGCATCAGCAAACAATGAGCTGGTTTTAGCCATTGGGCCATCGAGGATGAGCGATTTGAACGGTGTTCGTGGGATACTTAATGGGGTGGAGGTGTGGAAGATGAATAACTCAATGGGGAGCTTTGATGGCGAGGTTTGCGAGGGATCTTTGTGGAGAAGCTGGAGAAGAGGAAATGTTGGCTTGTTGTTTCCCATCATGGCTGTGATGGTTCTCTTGTTTGTGGGATCTTTGGCTATGCAAGGAAGGAGGAGGATGACTAGGGACAGTGTTGGGTGGTCGAGGTTGCCGTTTGATGTGTCTGAAACTGAGTTTAAGTCTGGGAAGATTTCGACTTCGGCGGTTAAGGTTTGAGATTTGTTGATGATGATCTATGAGATTTTTCGTTTGATTTAGCATAAAAATGGTGGTTTACATATATTCTGTATAAGCTTTTGTGACTATGTTGTCTATATACCTTGTTATAATACAGCTGTTGTGCTGAAAATGATTGTGAGCAATACAATTGTGTTTAAATTTGCTGTGTGAAATTGCGTGTATCAAGAAATTGAAATTAACTACTACCTTAGTCCCACTTATTTCTTTCCATCTTTCCATTTCGGGCGTCCCACATAATTCTTCCCATTTTCATTTTTGGTAAAAAAGTATCCCACTAATTAAACTAATTACATCATCAATATTAGAAAAAGTCTTATCGATTTGCGTGTCTACTAATAACTTTTCGGCCTTTTAAATTAAATAATTAGAAAAATATCAATCATTAACAAAATAAACCTGAAACCAAAAGCATTAATAAAATAAAGCAATTCGTACGTAGGTTTTACGAGTTAGTAGCTCGTATTAACATATTACGAACGTGGCCCCGCTGAAAATGATGTGGCTTTTAATGTAACTCGTATAATCACAATACGAGTTACTATAAGTAACTCGTAAGAAAAGAATACGAGTTACATGAAAGAACATAAAGTGGTTGTGCCCAATATATTTTATTTCACGTCGTTTGGTCTTTATCTTTTTGCTCCTAAGCAGGTGTTGATTGATAATACATCCATTCAAATAAAATAATACTTTTTTCAAACGATGTGAAATGATTTGACTTGAATTTATGATTTTACGCGTACTTCGTATTATAATATATAATTCAAAATAAATAATAAAGAGTTAAAAGAGGCACAAAACCACCAATATATGGTTTAGTACAAAAATACTAATAAATAGAGAGAAAGAAAAAAAAAAAAAAAAAAGCGGCCGAATGAAGTGACTGGTTCAGCATATACAACATTGCTCATCAAATCTATTCCAATAATTCTGTGATTGTAAGTTTAAAACTAAAAGAAATAATAATATAAAATTTCGTTATGCTGAACTTGCAGTCATTTCATCGGCTTTGTGCAAAGCATACTGACCACATCTTACATATACAATATAGATATATGAACGTTTTTAAACTCGTACTCTTTTCTTACGAGTTACTTAACTCGTATTATGATTATACGAGTTATTTTAAAAGCCACGTCATTTATGCGGACCACGTGGAGTAGTAACTCGTAAGACAATATTACGAGTTACTAACTCGTAGAAACAAAGTACGAATTGCTTTATTTTATTAATGCTTTTGGTTTCAGGTTTATTTTGTTAATGATTGATATTTTTTTAATTATTTAATTAAAAAGGCCTAACTTTTCTCTCTCCATACCTCAAAAGGTGTACTATAATATTAAAATAATGTGATTTCTTTATCTCCGTGCCCACTAATCTTCGGGAACATTTAAATGGGACGGGGGAAGTAATAAGCATTGGGTGCTACTATTTGCAACCCCTTTAGGGTGCAAAAAACCTGGGGAATGTAAACTATCAAATTAATTTGTTTGAATTCAACAAACATAAATTAATTATATTTTACCATTAACTCAACATTAATTATGATATGTAAACAATCAACAAATGATAGTGGCTTTATTCGGCTTTTATTATTCCGTTGAAAATAGTTGTATTTATACATGCACAAAAATACATACTCCCTCTGTTCTAAAATAGATGTCGTTTCAAATTTTTGCTTTTAAATACATGTCGTTTTACGGTTTTCAAGATAAATAATATTGTTTATTTCCAATTTTACCACTTATATTTAATAGAAATTGTTAAATTAAATTAGATAACATAATTAATTAAGGGTAAAATGAAGATTTTATTTCATTTCTTAATATACGTGTAATATCATTAAACGACATGTATTTTGAAACAGATGGAGTATTATATATACTAACACACACACACACGTAATATATATAACATTAGTTAAGAAAAATAAAAATAGCTCGAGCGTACATGCAGAGATAATATTCATATAGACGTAAATAAATACCACCAAATAATAACTAGATCATCCAATATAACATTACTAACATTACAATAGAACGCAATTTTTTTTCATAATCATTAATACGATATTATTGATAATATGCCTCGCAAATTATGCTTCTTAAATATTGATAATATGCCTCGCGGTTTCACGTTCTTTTTTGATAAATCTTCCACTAGTATAACCTCTTTGTCAGATAATCGTCTTGGATATGGATGACCTTCTAAATCCAATGTTGGCTCGTGATTATGTATTCCACATGTTACGAAGAGCTTCCAACAATTATCTACCACTGATTTCCTTTAAGCTGAAATTGACACCCAATATTTGTCGTGCTGGTATTTCTTGTAGAGATTGATTCCACCACGATCACATATAAGTACTACTTTCCACTTGAATTGATCTTTGATCTTTTAATGATAATCACGTAGCCAAGATTTATTCCAATATTTTGCACCCAATCAATTAAATGTTACCATGATTTGAACACCTGAAAGTAAAATTATTTATTAGAAACTAGGAAAACTATATAATAAAACAAAAATAAGTATTTGTTACAAAATTTTGACTAATAAATATCATACCATGTCACTATAAAATCCGGATGTGACATCCGTATTCATATGATCACCAACTCCATTTTCATCATCTTTCATTATCCCGCAAATCTCATCGTCCTAAAATACATAGGATATTATTACTGTAACTATAAATTTGAAAGCATGTTAATTAAATTAAATATTATAGCGAACATAGATAAGTATATAGTAAAAAAAACAAACTTACTGGAATCATAGTACTTAGGAGAATCTTACTCGTTAATATGCAGGTGTATAAGTTTTGTTTGTATTTTTTATTTGCAATTAACATTCTTTTGACATATATAGTTGAGATTTTGAGAGGAAACTAAATTTTATAAAAATTCCAACGTCATTGGCAACGCTCAAGCTAGTTGGTCAAGTATTAATAAGATTTATGTTAGTCAAAGTGTTAGTCAAATGTCATTCAAACTTCTAGAAATTGATTAGATAAACACTTATTTATGGATAATTCTATATGCACCCCCCATAATTCTATTCACACCCCCTATTAATTACCTCCTAAATACTTGAGACAATTAATGACTTTGACTGAATTTTTTATTAATAAATAAGACAACCAACGTTTTTTATCAGCTGAAACTCTCAAAATATTTGGAACGTCTATTTGAAACTCTCAACTCGTAAAACTATCATAACAAATATTAATGAAAGAGTAATTATCTATTGAACATCAAAACAAATAAAACCATTTGAACGTCATGACTCATGACCCTAAACCCTAATGCTCATCTATATATACATAATTGTATAAACGGCAGTAAAAAATAAACTATACATCATCAAATACTTAATACCTAAGATTGTGGATGCCTTTTCTCAAGCCAACATGATTCCGGTATATTTTTCGTATTTGTTATATTACCGTTTTTCGACGGATTTTTCATAGTTTATGCCATTGTTCTTTGATTAAACGTATACCACCTTTAATTTAAATTATAGTTTATTTACTACATGATTTATTTCTAATGATTCATCACGGCCACATTTCTTATACATCATATACTTGATTGTCTATTAACTAGACATTTTTTGCATGCGTGTTCAGGAGAATGAGATATCCGGAACAATAGAAGATGACGACAACGGAAAAGGTGGTCATACGTATGCCAACTTCACTTCTGAATTTTATACTGACAAGGTATGAAATCCATTATACAATTTTTTAACTAAACGTAAATTACTTCATATACTTTTCCTTACGCGCGTTTAGTTTCTAACAAATAATTTTATTTATAGGTGTTCGAATCTCGACAAAATTTAGTTGATTGGGTGCAAACTATTGGACTAAATCTTGGCTACGTGATCGTCATCAAAAGATCAAAGATTACTTCAAAGGGGAAGTGTTCGAAGGTCATATTTCAATGTGATCGTGGCGGAATTTACAGAGGTAAAAAAATCTCTACAAGAAATACAGGCACGAGAAAGATCGGTTGTCGATTTCAACTTAAAGGAAAATCAACGGTAAATAATTGTTGGAAGCTCTTCGTAATATGCGGAACCCATAACCATGACCGTGCATTTGATCTAGACGGTCATCCATTTCCAAGGCGATTATCTGAGAAAGAGGCTGTGCTAGTGGAAGAGTTATCAACAAAGAACGTGAAACCAAGAAGCATCTTGTCAATATTGAAGAAGCACAATTTGGATAATGTTTCAACCATGAAAACTGTTTACAATGCTCATCAAAAGATTCGGATGACAGAGAAAAATGGTGGAACTCAAATGCAGGTGGCTATGTCGTTCCTGCATGATGAAGGCTATATTTTTGAAAGTCGCTCAAATAGTGCAACCAATGAGTTAGAAGATTTATTTTTCGCTCATCCAAAATCGTTGGAGCTATGGCGAGCGTTTCCCCATGTTCTTTTGATGGATGCGACATACAAAACAAATAAGTACAAAATGCCTCTCCTTGAAATTGTTGGCGTAACTTCCACTAACATGACATTTGTATAGCGTTCGCTTTGATGCACAAAGAGACACAGTCCAATTATAATTGGGCATTAAGTTGTCTTAAATCGACAATGGATGGATGCACGGCTCCACGTGTTATTGTCACAGATAGGGAGTTGGCTTTAATGAAAGCATGCAATAATATCTTTCCCGAAGCTAAAGGATTGCTATGTAGATGGCACATCTATAGAAGCATTATGAAGAAGTGCGGGCCATCAATTACGTCTCCTAATGCATGGAATTCTTTCTATAAAGCATGGACAACACTGGTTGAGTCTACAACCGAAGACGCCTATTTATCGAATTTGGCTCAAGTTGAAGCAACATTATACGATTACCCAGGTACTCTTGAACTATTTTGTAAAGATTATCTTTTTCACAGATTTTTATTCTGAATAACTAAAATAAGATTGCTTGATCATTCAGGTATACTTACTTATCTAAATAGCTATTGGCTGACACCATATAAGGAAATGTTTATATCCTTTTGAGTCGACCAGTTTCTTAACTTCGGAAATCACACAACTAATAGAGTGGAGAGCCAACATGCAAAGTTAAAACGGTATTTGGAGTCTGCACAATCAGATTTGGTGGCGTCATTATCTTTCATTCACCAGGTAATTCAATCTCAACTAACAGCTATTAAAGCAAGCCTTGAACAAAGCAAGAGTATCGTTCGACATCGATTTAATGAGCACCACTATCAAGAATTGCGTGGCTTCGTTGCAATTCATGCGCTTGATATAATATTCAAGGAATTTGAACGGTCTAAAGCAGCTGAATTTTGTCTAAAAAATGTGGATGCCTACTTCGTACAAGTCATGGACTGCCATATGCACATGAACAAGCAAGATATTTCAACACTGGCCAGCCTATTCCACTTGATTCAGTCGACAAGTTTTGGAGGAAGCTCGACTTTTCACCATGCACATCTCTTGAAGAAGATGAGTTTTGTTGTGATCTTGAGCTACAATTGTTTAGTGCTCAATTTAAGCAACAACCGAGAACTGGAAAGCTCAACATGTTAATGAAGTTGAGAGATATAATTACACCATCAACATCATTTGTTTGTGAACCAAAAGTTCGTACTACTCGCGGGCGTCCATCCTTTAAAGCCAAAACTTTCAGAAATAATCGTACTGATCCACCAGAGGCAATACAAGAACCTTCTCGACATAGTTGTTCTCATTCATATATTCGTCAATTTCCAATTATACTTCATCCTTATATCACGCATGTACAAGATGTAAGATCGGATGGGAATTGTGTTTTCGTGCAATAGCTCTATGTCTTGGTCTCAAAGAAGACGCATGGCCTACCATTCGACGTGATTTAGTAGAAGAATTGGAGACGTATAAGTCAGAATATGTCGCAATGTTTAGTGCTGATGGATGGTCCAATCTCCATAACTCGCTATTTTTTTTTTATTCAGATAGGTGTGCACCTTTGGAGCATTGGATGATTATGTTATGCCTGATATGGGCGTCTTGATTGCTTCGAAATATAACGTGATATTGCACGTTCTAAGTAACATTTTCAGTGTTACGCACTTGCCGCTTCGGTCTGCTCCCCCACCCTGGTATCATCATGTTGCCATTGCAATCGGTCATGTTAATGGTAATCATTATGTCAAAGTTTCATTATCTGGTGGGTACCCGATGCCGACTCTCGCGCCACAGTGGGCGCCCCTCAGATACGATTGTGCAGCTGCATGGGCTACTCCATACGCGGATCGTTTTAGAAGTTATGAAAAACGTTTGCATTTCTAATTGTACTACTTATTGATGTTATATTTGATTAATTTTTCTTGCTTTAGTATATATATCGTCTATAGTATAGGTTAAAAACATATATATATATATTGTTTAATTTTTTAATTTATATATTACTACTGGAAAATTTAAATATTAATATTTTTAAGGATAATCGTCCGAATTCATCTAAAAATATATTATTAATGGGAAAACATATATATATATATATATATTGTTTTATTTATTTAGATAAATTTTGGTCAAATACACTTAAAGTGTACAATTATTCAAGCGGGTGGATATAGAATTCCCTGACATTTTGACAGTTCAAGGTTTCATTGCCAAGTGCAAATTCAAGGTAGTCTTTAAATCCAACCGTTTCATTCTTGAATTGATTCATTTGGTAAACTAGTTTTTTTAGTTCGTA
Organism: Craterostigma plantagineum; assembly: GCA_027422505.1. Lineage (NCBI taxonomy): Eukaryota > Viridiplantae > Streptophyta > Magnoliopsida > Lamiales > Linderniaceae > Craterostigma > Craterostigma plantagineum. The sequence goes on along the minus strand of JAPQWV010000066.1, from coordinate 2,151,482 downwards.
TACTTTTAGTTTGAGTGTGTTAAAATGAACGTCGTTATGTTGACTGTTCTTGGGAACATGTAACGCCATGTATTGAAATAGTAAATGTTGGTAAGTTTATTTGAACTATATATAATCTAAATATATTATGGGTGGGTACGGGTTCAAGAAAACCATATGATGGACGACACATTTAGTTATAGATTAGTGCCTCAGACCTCAGTGGTCCAACGAAATATAAAGAAAAGAAGTACATATAATTGAACTTAATCTATCTTCGTTGATTTCCTTCGAATTCTCCGATCATGTCCTCATCCCATCCATCATCGTAATAGTAAATTATCGTTACAATTAAATTCTCGATGATCATATTTTTTTTGGGGGGTTCGGAATTTGTTATGCAATCCTTGAATTTCCACATCTGAATTACCAAAAAATGATATTTTTCCACATGTGAAAAAGGTAGTTAATCATAAGATGAGAATGGAAGAGAAGAAGAGGTGGACAATCTTAGTTGGTGGTTGTAATAACCTTTTCAAGTCCACTAGTAATAATAGACAGAGGAACACAAAGCTCCTCACTATTATATAACCAACCACCACTCTTCGATCATCAACCTTCATTACACTGGAGAGAAAAATACTGAAAATAAAAATAATAAAAATTTTAAAATGTCTTCTTCCTCAGCATCACTGGTAAATCTCATCAGAGCATCGATCTTAGTTCTTGCCCTAATCATCTTCCTCGGTAATATCATGATGTGGATCATAATGCCCACAGATACTTACTACAACATATGGATTCCTCACATCATGGCTTCTACAAATTCCACTTTCTTTGGAATCCAAGGTACGTATATATATAATACATACATACGTATGTTGTCGTAACTGCTTATAAAGCTTTCACTAGCTAAAACCCTTTGTTTTCACATACTTCGACAGGCCCGATAATGATGGATTTCACATTCCCAATCCTCTTCATCGCCGTTCTTGGATGCTTCTACCTCCATTTAGGGAAGAAGGAAGAAGAGTTAAAAGACATAAAAGATAATAAAGACTGCTGTAGTAAGAAGCTCAGGTTCATGAAACAGCCAATGGTAGTTAAAGGGTTTGGAATAGTAACCCTAATTGAGCTCTCTCTCTTCGCCATGTTCGTCGCTCTATGCGTATGGTACTTCGCAGACTATGTCCACCATTGGTTCGAACAAGTTCCCATGCGTGCCATGCAAAGAAGCGAAAAGCTGTAATAAGAATCTCTTTTATGATCCACATATTATAACATGTTGAGATTGATCGTCGAAATTTGGTTCCATTGTTTCTAATAATTTAGGTGGCAAACAAAGCTCGATCGAGTGGGAATAGTCACGGGCGTGACGGGAAATTTGTGCCTAACTTTTCTGTTCTACCCAGTGACGAGGGGATCATCGATTTTGCCTATGTTGGGATTAACCTCTGAGGCTGCAATAAAGTATCATATGTGGCTTGGAAATATGGCTATGGGGCTCTTTACTGCGCATGGATTTATATATATTCTTTATTGGATCATCACGGATCGGTTATCTGAGGTAAATATATGTTTTTTTTTTGAATTCTGTTTGTGTTATTGCATGCTTCGAAACGCAGATTCTTGAAACTTATATTACAAGGTGTTATCATCTATACATAGGAGAAATAGGTGGATGGCTATGTTTCTTCGCATTTGCTTGTTTTTGGTCGATAATATTATTTTAAGTTTGATTTGCTCTCATTATTATGATGTTCCTTTCGTTGTCAAGTTCGTAGGAATAATGATACATAGGGCCTTGATAATAAATCATAATTACAAGCAATTTTCTTTTTCATCGATTGGAATGATTCTAGCTTTCCTTTTAATCTTCTTTTAATCTTACCCAACGGTTCTTTAGTTTTAAAGGAGAAGTGATCTCAACTAGTAAAAATAAAATAAGTGACAATAATAAATCGCCAAAAAAAAAGAAGAATTTCAGGCAATTGACTTGACGTTTTTTTATACCCATATGGTATTGGTAAGTTAGTTCCTAAGCCACATAAATATGCTTACTATACATACTATAAATGAACGAGATGTTATATATGTGATGACATAAATTTTAAATCACTGAGCCCACCACTATATATATATAACGTACGACAAAGTGCTTATATGATTCCATGTTAGTTCCTTGTTGCTATCATTGAATTCTCTCGTAAATTTGGGACCAAAAAAGCCTATCTTTTCTCTGAAATTATATTTTTGTTTGACGATAATACTTTATTAGTTCTCACAAAAATAGAAGATATGCGACTCGACACAAAGTTTGTAGGTTGAGTGTCATCTTCAACGAACACCACCATTTTCAAAAAGTAATCAAAGAAATCGCTGATGCAATGATGTCGTAACTATGACATCACTTTTTCATCTCTTACATTCTTCCTTTTTTTCAGAATATATTCATGCTTTATTATGTTTAATGATGATAATTTGTTGGGATAGGATTATAGCTACCATCTTATTTTTGTTCATTGATGACTTAAACCTTCTTATATAATTCAGCGCAATCATGCATTAATCTTTTATCCTAATGTCATATAAAATACATACATAGCTTCAAGCAAAAGTTTTAGAACCCAATTTCTTAAGTTTAGTTGTTTAACCGGCATAAACTCGACTAAAACTTATTTGCCTTCAAAAAATAACGAATCTAATTCTTATAAAAAGAAAATCGATTGACTCGAACTTATTTTTCTTCACTTACGAACATTTTCTATGCGCGCAGACGCTGAAGTGGGGCGACCACTACGTCTCAAACATAGCGGGAGAGATTTCCCTAATATGCGGACTCGCCATATGGATCACAACCTACCCAAACATTCGACGTAAAACGTTCGAAATCTTCTACTACACACACCACCTCTACGTACTCTTCATCGTCTTCTTCATACTTCACATCGGAGTAGGCTTCGCCTGCATTATGCTCCCGGGATTCTACCTATTCGCCATCGATCGTTACCTCCGATTCCTACAATCACGTACCAAAGTCCGCCTAATTTCCGCCCGCGTCCTCCCCTGCGAAACCCTAGAGCTCAACTTCGCCAAGAGCCGAGGTAAATATATATATATATATATATACATATATTTATTTATTTATCGTCTCCCATCTAAAAAGAAGCCGCAATCTTTACAAAATTATTGCGCGTAGGTTTGATTTACAATCCGACGAGCACGATCTTCGTAAACGTCCCGTCTATTTCCAAGCTGCAGTGGCATCCATTTACGGTAACCTCGAACTCCAACTTGGAGCCCGAGAGGCTAAGCGTCGTGATAAAATGCGAGGGCTCATGGACGAAGAAGCTCTACGACTCCATATCTTACTCGCCTTCTCAAATCGAACGCCTTCAAGTCTCCGTCGAAGGGCCGTACGGGCCCGCCTCGACTGACTTCCTAAGGTTCGAAAAACTCAGTCTAATTACACACGCCAATTATTAAAAAAATTATTTTTCCAACACTCAGGCACGAAATGCTGGTGCTGATCAGCGGAGGAAGTGGGATAACCCCATTTATCTCCATAATAAGAGAGCTCATGTTCACCAAGAAAAAAGCTCCCAAGATCAAACTCATAAGCATATTCAAGTACTCTTCCCAGCTCTCCATGTTAGACCTAATCATCCCAATTTCTGACGCCCCTAATTCGATTCCTAACAACCTCGACCTACAAATTGAGGCCTACGTTACCCGAGAGAAGGCCCAGGCCAAGGACGAAGCCCAACCTCCTCGAACCGTAACATTCAAACCGAGCCCAACCGACGAGCCCATATGTCCAACGTTAGGACCCAACGGTTGGCTATGGTTAGCCGTGATAATATCGTCTTCCTTCGTCATATTCCTCGTTTGTCTGGGAATCTTCACTCAGTACGTCGTTTACCCCATCGATAAGAATACGAACATGTTGTATTCTTACACGAAGAAGGGTTCGGCGAACATGCTTTTCGTATGCTTGTCTATTGTATTGACGGCGAGCGGCGCTTTTCTTCGGAACAAGAAGAAGAACGCCGACGAGGCGAAACAGATTAAGGTTGTGGAGGAATCTTCGAATACGTCTTTTGAGCGCTTCGACGATTTAGAAATGGAAAGTTTGCCCTTACAGCTGATGCCTGCCAAGTTCGTGAACTTGCATTATGGCCAACGACCTAACCTCAAAAGTAAGTAAAAACTCGAAACACATTCTTTTTTTTGGAAGTTTTAACCGTATAAATATATAGAAGACAGAATTTATAATGTACGTTGAAATGTTAAACAGGAATTCTCTTAGAGATTGAAGAACCAAGAGTAGGGACGATCGTTAGCGGGCCAAAAAAGAACTTAGAAAGGATGTTGCGGCCATTTGCTCGTCTGGCCTAGCAGATAATCTCGACTATGAATCCATTAGCTTTACCTGGTAAAGGATATGATGACTACAATCTATGAATACGTGTAAGAACAGACGTATAAAGATGCATATGATTTTTGTGTATAAGCATATAAATGAAGCAATGTAACTAATATCATGTTCTGTGTGATTATGTTTCCAGATATGTACGCAGTAGTCGAGATGAAAGCGTGTATTACACAGACTACCGTGATGTTTAATGTTTTTCTTTCGTTTCCCTTTGTCCTATGATAGCTCTCCAATACCTTATTACATAATGCGATTGAAGATACATTTGACACAGAAAACTGCATACCTTATTACCGTGATCTGCTGTACTCTGATATAGCCAACCACTCTGTCCAAGACTACGTCAGCTTCATCCTGGGGTTTTACCTTCACATGGCAGGCAGACAACACCTTCCCAACAGTAGTGGCCGATGTGTGAAGCTCGTGGAGGGCAGCCATGCCCTCAATCTCAAAAGGCCCTTTCTCGAGCCTCTTCGCATCTATCTCCCTCGACGTGCTCACCATGAGCAATTCAAGAATGCTCCTAAGCATCCTTATGGTAGTGAACAGCACAAACACCGAAAAAACAGAGCACAGATGAGGTCCACTACCTTCCACTCGGGCTTATACCATATGATGGCACCACCAATCATCACCCCTATGCTCTGTATTGAGTCTCCAAGAACGTGGAGGTAAGCCCCTCGAACGTTTATGTTCGCTGCCTAGTGCTCTGTTTCTCCATTCGAGCCATCAATTAAGGGGTCGCTGAGGTCATCGTGGCTATGATCATCATGGTGTCCATGGCCATGACTGAGGCCCAGCAAAAGGGCCGTGGCGATGTTCACCAATAGGCCAAAGGCAGATACGAGGAACATGAGGAACCCTTGGACTTCCCCGGCGTCAGAAACTAGCCTGACGATGGCTTAATGGACAATAATGCCCCTTATGTCTCGATTCTTAAGAACCCATAAGACTGGTAAGGGGTTGCTTCCCAGCCGACGGCCCATAGGGAGAAAAGAGGGATTGCGAAGGCAGCGACGTCCGAGAGGAGATGAGCTGCATCTGTTAGGATTGCGAGGCTGTTGGCTTTAATCCCTCCAGCGATTTCGACGGCCATGAATACGCTGCATAGGACCACTGCAATTAGAAGCTTCTTCATGGAGGATGATCGCTCGTGGGCGTCTTTGTCGCTGGTTTTTGCATCGGAGAAATTGCACGTTGCTACAGCGCATGATTTAGTTGTCTTCTCTGATGTCGAAGCAGAGGAAACCTCGACGACATGGATATGGTTTGAGCTTTGTGCATCCATCTGAGGTCCATATGTTAGGGACAGAGACATCGAAATTAGACGGTACAAATACTGAACGAACCAACGTCAAAATCATCAGCAAAATTTCCAAGAAAATTCATATCGAGCAGTAAAAGAAAACCATTATACGCCGATTAACCACAGCGACCAACAAGCTAGATAATCAGGAAATGACAAGAAGCATTAAAATCACAAACGAAAGGAAACGGAAAGTCTGCAAGAAGTAAGAGTAAATACTAACTGCGATAAAGTGATAGACGACGGAAATGCTGAAACGAAACTCTAGCGGCGCTTATAACAGTTGAGAGCAAATACGAAAACTGGAATGAAGCAAAAAAGCAGCTCAGTGAAAAGAATACACGTATTGAAAATCAGATTCCCACGATATTGAAAATATCAGATCAGAAAGGGTTTTCCAAGTTCGAAATCAGACCTGGGAAAGGGGGAATCTGTAACACAAAGGTCAATGACTACTGGCGAAGGAATCTATAAACATCAGATTGCCTGATCCACTGCAGCGTACAATCCAAAAATTATTATCAGTCAACAAGGTTGCCTTTTTCCCAGCACCAGCGAAGAAATGGCGGTAACTGGAATATGCAGCTCAAATTTGAAGGGCTGCCGACCTGATTTAGTGGGCTCGGTCCAATTTTACCCATGGGCCGATTCGTTTCTCCAAAATTTTACCCGTTAAAGCTATATATGGGTTGGGTCTAGATCCGACGAAATAAATGATGGATTTCAAACCATACGTCCATCATGGAGAAAAAGGTAATAAAATCAATAGAAAGAAGAGAAGAGCCGTTGAAGAAAAGTTTGAATATAAAATAGTATAAAGCAATTAAATTGAAGTCGACTGAGGAGGCCTGCAAGAAAAGCATAATCATCCTCGTCCAAAGATTTCGGCTCAATAAACTACTTTCGGAAATTAATTCATCACCCTTTTCCTCAACGGATACATTAAGATGAATTTTATCCAGTCTTCGATCCATGGAGAGAGATAGAGAGAGAGAGAGAGAGAGATGGTAGAAAAAGGAATCTAAGTGGTTAAAATGGGGAGTAGGCCATGTGAAATGTGTCGGAAACACAAGTCTTTCTTCTTAGCTTTTATTCTATTCTATTCTTACTTTAGGTCCACAATGCCACAAAACCTTAGTATTAATGAAGATCCTCTTCCTCCCACAGTAACAATCATTTCATTTCCAAGAGAGATCCTCGGTAATAATAACAAATCTCTCTCTCTCACTCTCTCTCTCACTCTCTCTCTCTCTCATGGAACTCTCTTCTTCAACTCTACCTTCGGCGCCTCTTCTCTTCGTCCTCCTCTTCATCTCAGGTATATAACTTTAAACACTCAGATTTCAGTGTGTTAAAATCCATTCATGTTCTTTAAATGCTAAAAAGTGCCGTTTTTTATACCAATGCAGCTTCATTACAAGGCTCATCCTCCTTAGGCATCAACTACGGCCAGGTGGGCAGCAACCTGCCGCCGCCGTCCTCCGCCGTCGCACTCATCAGATCCACCGGCGCCACGCGCGTCAAGCTCTACGACACCGACCCGCGCGTGCTAAAATCCTTGGCCAACACCAACCTTGAGCTCATCGTCAGCCTCCCCAACGAGTGCCTCTCACGCGCCTCCGACGACCCAGCCCAGGCCCTCGACTGGGTCAAGAAGAACGTCCAGGCGTACCTGCCCAGCACAAAGATCACCACCGTCGCCGTCGGCAACGAGGTGCTCACACTCAACGACACGTCACTCTCCGACAGCCTATTGCCGGCCATGGAGAACATACACGCCGCCCTTGTCCAGCTCAACCTCCACCGCCAAATCCAAGTCACCACCGCCCACAATTTGGGGATACTGGAGGCGTCGTACCCGCCGTCCGCCGGCGCGTTCAGGAGGGATCTGGCGAAGAGGCTCGCCGGAGTTTTGGACTTCAACTGCAAGGTGGGCTCGCCGTTCTTGATCAACGCCTACCCTTACTTCGCCTATAGGTCGAACCCAAAGCAGGTTTCTTTGGACTTCGCGCTCTTCGAAGGCGCTGGGATCGCCGATCCGGCGAGTGGGCTCCACTACGGGAACATGTTCCACGCGCAGGTCGACGCGGCGTACGCCGCCGCGGAGAAGCTGGGGTACAAGAACGTGTGCCTGCAGGTGTCGGAGACGGGGTGGCCGTCGAAGGGCGACGCCGAGGAGGCAGGAGCTTCGCCGGAGAATGCGAGGAAGTACAACGCCAACCTTCTGAAGCTGATTTCGGAGAAGAAGGGAACGCCGATGAGGCCCAATTGGGACCTCAACGTCCACGTTTTCGCTCTGTTCAACGAGAATAAGAAGCCGGGCCCAACCTCCGAGAGGAACTTCGGGCTGTTCAAGCCCGATGGAACGCCGGTCTACGACCTGGGGTTCAACGTCACCGCACTCGGCGGATCTAGCGGTGGGAACGGCGGCGGTGCGGTCTTGGCTCCTCCTGCTGTTTTGTCGCCGGCGGTTGGATCTTCTTCCGATGGGTACCTGTCGATTTCTGCGGATGATTCAGCTGCTGTGAGCTTCCTTTTTCTTTTTCTTTCTCTTTTTCTTTCTTCCCCTAAAAATGTTTTATCTTGCACACTTTATTCTTGCTTTTTGTGTTTGCTCGTTTAGTGGGGTTCATGTTAGAAATCGGTGAAGCAAGCGCAAAAAGAAGGGTTTTCAAAAAAAATGATCATAATTTTTTTAAGGCTGTCATTTTACAAGAAATTTTCCTACTGTCGTAATAAAGCTAAATCCTAATATGAATTTGCAGGAGAGTCTGCTACTACCCTCGGCATTACCCCTATTTGCTTCTACACTTATCGTCGTGGCTGCCTTGAGATTGAGTTGAGAGTATGAAGAAGAAGAAGAGGAGAATGAGATATATGGCTTTAGATAGCATCGTATGAAACATTACTCACTCATTCCATGCATTCATTTGCAATTAACGATCGATAATAACTGAAAAAAACCAAAAAGAAAAGAAAAAAAAAAAAAGCACATCCCTTTCTGCAAAGGAAGATGCGATAGAGATCCCATCTTTTTGTTTCGTGGGTTGTGTATCTCTTTTAGGCTGGCAACGATTCTCTCTTAACGTGTTTTGCTTTTTCCTTGTCGTCATGTGTCTTGCGTACGGAGATGAATCGTGCTATGGGCTGCAGTAGTGTGTACACTCTCTTCTCTTCTTCCTTTATTATTTACACTGATTTTTTTTCCCCAAGTTTTCAATTACGCATTGGTGAGGTGAGGCTTTTTCTCATTATACCAAACATCAGCAGAAAAAGCCAACAAACAGTCGAATACCAATCATCCATCATCTAGTTGAAAATCGAAGAAACCCACATTAAGGGAAATGGAGGAACCCAAACTTCAAAAACAAAAACAAAAACAAAAACAAAAAAAACCAGAAAATAACGGAACTTATAAAGCAAAGAGACGATGAAAAACCAGACAAAACCCATTTCCGATGGATATAAGACAGACCTGAGATTTATGGAGTAGGAAAAACGGGGCACGTTGCTTCAGAAAGCTCTCTTCAGAACTCTTTCAAAATTTTCATTTTTCTGAACAGTGAAATATCTCCGAAGCAAAGAGCTACAAAGGGCAGCCGTAAAACTTCTCTTTTAAAATTGCTCTTTTCATATATCATACGAATAATATCAGCAACTTTTGGGGAGTGTGTGGTGTGAGTCATGGGCTGCCCTTTGCACTGCACGTATTACGTTAGAAACCATTGGCAGCGGCATTCGACACAATCTTTGCCTCGGGAATGGTCTCAAAGGTCTTGGCATCACCGTTAATCTGATTAACTTCCTTCAAAACAGAGGACATCTCTGTCGTTGGCCTTTGAGACTTGACGTCGGCACCGTTTGGGACTTCCCTTTTCTGCTTTTCATCGGATTTGCTTTCCCAAACATAACCCTACAAACAATACCCAAACAAAAGTAAGAGTCTGTTTCAGTATCATACAACGGCGATACGAAACTGTAGCCAGACAGCATTCATGGAAATTACCTGTTTCTGGTATTGCAGCGCCCTGGCCTTCTTCTCCTGGATTCTCTTCTGCCGATCTTCATAGAAATCAAAATCGTCCAAGATGCACTGTTTACTGTTGTGATCCTTGAAAATTTTGAGAATCTGAAGACCTTGATCCATCTTAACCTGCAGAAACATAATTATTAAATTTTTAATATTTTAGAAATTGCTGCCAGAGTAAACAAGATCGAGTAAACATATGAAACCTCGACATGCAATAAGCTTACCTCTTGGGTATCCCTACTATTAGTTACTGGCTTGTTCTCGTTATTTTCGAGGATAACGTGCTTCAACAAACTGTTAGGCACATCTTTCACAATATGCCACTTAACGGGGAAACAACCGATCCACTTGTCCTGCTGCCAGTATTCAACTTTCTTGTCAAAGTCAACATGGCCAACCATTTCTGCAACACCCACAAACTGGCCACTCGTATTTACCTGAGAACACAGACAATATCGATATAAGTTAAGACTCATTAAAAAATATATGGCCAAGATACAGATGCAGAAGCTACTTACCGAGAAGAAAAGGAAAACAGGACAGGCATCAGGCATCTGTTCGGCCTCACCGTAAGCAGCATCAAGTTTTTTGTTGCCACTCGGGGTGCTGGCCCAGACACTGTATTTGATGCTCTTATGGACATCATCTTCACTGTATGACTTAATGATGTAGAACTTGGCATCAGCATATGTTTCAGGGAAATCCAGTCGGTTGAATTGCTCACGATCGGGAGTTAGAATGGTCTTCTCATCATTATCAGATGATGGAGTCAAGGGGATGTTTTGCCCTTTGACAGACAGACCCATAGGAGAAAAAGCTTTCGGGTTCTTCGTGCTTTTTGCCCGGGGTCCTCTGTTCAGTTCACTCAGACTATCAATATTCTCATTGCCATAGCCACAGAAGTTGTTTCCTCGTCCTCGGGGCTTATATTTACTATCAAAGTACATCCAGTTTCGTCCATTGCCTCTGTTTTCAGAACCAGCGGACTCATAACCCACGCTTGACCGGTAGCCATTTCCATACTGGCCATACAGCTTGTTTGGGTACATTCTGTTATAGTATCCACTAGCTGTGTTTATGACAGACATGGGCATTGGCTGGTGCAGACCCTAGAAGAAAACATAATAACAGAAAGAGAAGCCCTCAGCCACAGGTTGAACTTTGAAGAGGATGATCAGCTAACGGTAAGTGAATAACTCATACACAGGTACAAAAAAGATAAGAGCCAATCTACAACAATAATACAGAAAGCACCCGTAATACAATATCAAGCTTGATATATGAGATTTAGTTTCCAGTCTAGAAAAGAACAAAACATGAAAATAACAGGCATACCAACAATTGAGGTCGGTTATTCTGATTTTTAGATGAATTAACTTTGTTTCCATTGGTGGCAGAAGACGTCTTAGCTGAACCAATAGCAAGCCCTTGTTGCCCATCCAACAAAAAGGGGCTCTCTATCCATGGAATCGGTGAATGCAGCCCATCAAATGCAAATCTGGGATCCTGATAACCAGAAGCAAGAAAACCTCCAGGAAAAGAACCCGCTCCATAGGAACCGTTAGCATTAAAAGACGAGTTATTGTACGGAGCTCCTGCACCATTAGTTCCCTTTATACCGCTGTCATTACAAATTCCATTAGACTTTGTATCAACTCCAGCCACAGGTTGTTGGTCTTTAGCTCCATCGCGTTTTGCAGAGGCACCTACTGTGGGGTACGAGGCATTGGTTTGGGTCAGAGATTGGAAATACGACAATGGGTACTGATAATGCTGAGCTCCATATAGCTGCCCATCATGTCCCACAGTCGGAACAGGGGAACCAGCAGGTGAGTAAGGCGCATAAGGAGGATATCCATATGCAGGAACCATAAATGATCCATTCTCCCCATAAACTCCCTGTATATTTAGTCACATAAAGATAAAATACATACATTACGTGTGGAATGTTATGCTTAAGAAACATGCAAACAAGATTAATTTTAACATGACCAATATAACTTACAGTGGGCATCTCTACTCCATCTGGATTCGAATATCTGGTATACTCATCCCAGTCAATAGCATTCCCGTCACAGCCTATGCGCACAAACAAGGACAAATTTAGTATTATCAGCTTGTCAGCTAAGGGAAAACCATAACGGAAAGAAACACAAATTATTTAAAGTCAGAATTTGCATGTGACTAAAGTGAGAAGGGAAAGATGGTATGTGGAAGTAAATTTAAGTAGATACTCACCGCCATAGTAGTACTGATACAAACTTGGATGGACATAATATGCTGGATCAACGAAATCTGGCAATATGGGAGTGACAGATCGATCTGTCTGATACCCATTCCCCGCAATACCCAAATCAGCCGGAGGCTGCATCACACGACACAAATGAAAAATGAAATGGTTCATCAAGGCAGAGCGCATTTCACGATTCAAACATACAAGGAACTCGAAGTAAGTTCGGTGAACTATAGAATACCTTCTTCGTTGCATCTTGGATTTCAACAGTCTTAGCCTGTGACTCCAAGGACAACTTGTGCAACAATTCCGTAGCTTCTGTAAAACATCTAATTAAGGAGCACAATTGTTTCAACGTATAGTTCATATGAAATGATAAGAAATCAACAAGGGAGACACCGTTTCTACGTCCAAGTAAAAGCATCGTTACTGAAAATATCAAAAATTGACATCAAAATTAGCTAGGTGAAAAGAAATCACTAGACACAAAAAAAAATAAAAGTATTTCAGTTAACTGATTCTAGCTACGTGAACAGTGAGATTCAAATAGAGAAAAAAGCTAATCAAACACAAGTAGCTGGGACAAATCCGTACTAGAAGAAACATCCAGTACACCACCTTCACAGATGAATCAAAAACTGCACACAAGATTAAAATAGAGTCGACAAAACTCGGACCTACAGCTGCATACAAACCTTCTCACCAACAAAAACGCACATCTGTTAACACCCGAAGCAACAAAGAACCCAAATAATCAGAAAACGCTCGTATAAATAAATCTAACACACAAATCGGAAAAGGATACGATCCGCCGAATGAGCAACAGCAGCCATGACGTCTAGAAGTCAACGAACGAGATCTACGGCGCGAAGAGATCAAGCCAACGGGCGAGAGCCTCGAGCAGCCGCCACAAAAACGAGTGATTGGGTTTAGCGGGAAGAACGGGGGAAAAGAGAAATCACTGCTAGGGTTTCCGTCAATTTATACTGGTTATTTAGGTGCGCATTAACTTTACCAATTAGTCCCTCAACTTACTTGACTTTGCAGATGCGACCACATTGTCTAAGCTAAAAGTCACGCTTTTGTAAATGGGCTAGATTTTGTAATGTTCGGCCCGTATATTAGACGCAGGCCCACTTTTCGGCCCATATAATATTACACCTGTAATTGTAAGGTGAATTTATTATATTGCCCTTGTCGAATTCCATTTTGCTTTGCTTTTACCTAAGGCAGACAGCTGAAGAATAACAACGTTGAGAAGAGGCTACTGCATACTGCGTAGGATCTCCACCGCGTGAGAAGGTACTTTTCTTGATAATGATTAGTAAGGGAGGTGAAATATTTTTTTTGCGGGAACGTATGTAGTGTTGATTCATACGTGCGCTGTTTTTTTTTTTTTTTTGCGGGAGTTTGTGATTTGGGGTTTTTTTGCGTCCTTAATATCGATTATCATTGAGGGTGGGAGCCATCGATGCTAGAGTTTTCTGGTTTGAATAGTTGTCGGAATCGAAATTTCAGATGTGAAATTACTGCAGTTTGATGGATTCGAAGGCGGGGCAGCTAAATGCTATTACGTTTGGTATGAGTGATTTAGCTTGTAGACTTGTATTGAGCTCAGATTTTCCCTTGGTTTATATTATAAATCGCAAAGATAAGGATTGAGTTCATTATACTGCCGAATGTTTGAATCAATTTGGAGATTTGGTTAATTGACCCTTCTATTTCTGCCTTTAACAGTATTGCATTACGAGCATTTTTCTTTCCCGTCGACATCTTTAGCTGTTAGTGTGGTACCTGTTTTTCCCCGAGTAACTACTCTGAATAGGGATGGAAGATCTTAGTTCTATTTTTTTGTTATGATGATGGTTGTCTGTACGAAAAACCCCCATGAGTGTGCTATGCGATAGCGAGTTAAAACAGAAGTTGAAGATAAGCTGCATTAACTGGCTTGATTAATTTCCCTGACATTGATGTATAGGAGGCTTCCATGGAGTTTCTGTGACATTGGCGCACCGCATAATTCTAAAAAATATGGTTTACAAGCCTTTCTATCACGAGCATTGTGAAAGAAAATAACTCTGTGGTTTACATGTGAACATCGTGGCATGTTAAGTATGATTTGCTCCGTCGGTTTGCATTGACTTGACAACAAATTCTATGTGGCCCCATGCTAATATAGCCCTTTAAAGTTTAAAGTTCTATTTTAAAGTTCTTCCCCTACACAGCATATCACCTTTCCTCAAAGCACTTGTTGATGTTCCTCGTATTTTCTACACCTCATGCGAAACATCTTTGTCTGTTTATCTAGGTTTACTCGAAGTCGGTAGCATAATGAGTGAATCATTCACAATTCAGATCAGCAGGGACTTGGTGAGCAGCCTTGTGGACGACGAAGAGAAGGCAAGGAAGAAAACAAGGAAGCCCAAACCAAGATCTCCCCGAGAACCCAAACCATCACAAAATACGAATCGGAAACATCCCTCTAAAGATCCCGAGAAATCGAAGGCCCCCTTAAGCCAATCTCCTTTCTTCTCGCCAGTCCCACAATATCCTCAGAAACCAGCAAATCAAGAACTCGAAAATGTATTGGCAGTTCTTAAGGAGAGCGAGAAAGTTGTCGAGAGATTACAGAAGCAAGAGGAAAGCATGGTACAACAAGTCACTCAGAGAGCCAAGGAGCTTCATGATAAGGAGTTTAAGATTCCCGAGCGAAAGCCCATGCCTTGTTTGGACGAGAAAGATGCTTGTTTCAAATGCTATAAAGAAAATGTGGACAACCCTTTGAAATGTGCCCAATTGGTGAAGGGTTTCGCTGATTGCGCACGAAGAGTTAGGCAAGAGGTTAGCGCCGACAGTGCCTAGCACGGGTTTTATCGTTACTTGAAAAATTGTATCAGAGAGTTGTTGATCTTCACGACACTTATTCAGGTGAACATAATTCTTGAATCATCTTTTGTTGTTGAACTATACTGCTCCCTTCATAGGCCTCGTTGTGATGGTGTGAGAGATATTTCTATGAATGTTGACTTCTATTATCTGACATACTAGTATAATAAATAATTGTTTCATCAAACAAGATGAAAACGCTCATTGATGAGGTAAAATGTTACGACTGAGCCCACGAAATTTTTCACAATAATAAGAAAACGCTCATTGATTTTCGTATCTTTGAACACATAAAAGAAGTCAACCTCTTCGTCTACTTCCAAGCTAGCAAAGCCTTAGTTATAAACAAAGCTTCATTCACCATCTCTTTTCCGATACGTTTTGTTGTTTTCTTCACTACAAAAAACAAACTTAACAGCTATGTTGAGTACTACATTGTTCTCCTCGTGCATCATCGTTCGATGTATGCTAAGTCCTCAGCATATCCCGTATTTATCTCCTAGCTTTCTCTAAAAACTATGAAATTATTCGGCATATTTCTCGAAATAAATATGGAATACGCTATTATAATACATATACATATATACATAGACTGCCTCAGAAATCTCCCACGAACACAAGAAAATGGCTGCACACCACGGACTTCAACTGTTCTTGGGCATCTTTGTTCTCCTTAGTTGTGTCAACGCAGAGAGTAATGTCATTACAAGCATACCGTTATAAATATAATGTTATGATTCAGTATATAAAGTATTACACACCACATATATTACTTTTTATTATGCAGATAAAACCTATCCCACGGCCAACCAAAACATGAGCCCAATTCAGGCTTGGAGAAGCGCCGAGTATTGCCTGCAGAACGTAAGTTAAAAAAATCAAATCAAACTATATTATTATTCATTCATCAATCTCATGACTTCATAATATTTCAGACATCAAGTTCCTGCCCATCAAAGTACACCCTGACGGGCTCGGGCTGGCTCAACGTGACCCAAGCCGATGGGCCCGCCTTCTGCACCGAAGGGTGCGCGGCTCACACGAGGGCTGTGCTCCTCTGCATCAGCGAAGTGAAGAGAGACTATTGGTTTGCGAACCGTGCAACGGTTCACGACCTATATCGTACGATCGACGCTGGGTGCGCTACTTCGCACGGTAAATATTTTTTTATTTTTATTTTTGTGATGATCTTTGTACTTTTTCCGTAATGATTTTTCGATTAATTTCAGGGTTCACGGGGACGAGCGAATACCCGATTTCTGCGTAAAATGGCTGAAGTTCTCTTTTTATTACGCACGTGTTGTTATCTATACTCTTGTATAAAGAGTGTAGGGTGAATAAAAACTGTAAATTGGTTTGTTAAAATTGACCAATCAAATATTTTCTACTTTTTTTTGTCGGATACCCGACCGGTTCCGGGTTGCCCCGACTAATCTGGGTTGCGCCGCGTCGCGTACCTGGTAACGCCGGGTGAGGCTCCCAAAGGGGGGTGCTGCATACACAAGGATTCGAACCCGAGACCTTGCTTAAGCGATACCAAGCCGCTTACCACTTGTACCAACCCCCCGTTGGTAATATTTTCTACTTTTTTTTTTTTTGGAAGGATAATATTTTCTACTTTAATAACTATTAAAAATGCAAATTTATTAAACCACAATAACCACTCCCATTCTATTTTTAGTATATCACTTATTAACCAAAAATTTATTAAACCAATTAGCTTTAAAGCTCATAATAATCACCTCATTCTATTTTTAGAAATTAATCTATTAAAAATGTAAAATCATCAACTAGTAATTAATTTTAGATTTTTGCATGTGCTAATAATAGTAGCGTACTATATATCACTGATGTAACGCTTGAGAGGAATAAATGTGATAAAAGTGCGCGTATTTTTTTTTTCCCATCGACTCGATTCGAGTGCACGAGTCGTACTCGTAAGTCGTATATCACAAGGCATGTGAATTCCTTTCATTATAATGAGATGTACATATATTACTCTTAATGACTATTTAGGACGATTATTTATTTATAAACACAATATTTTTTAAACTTATCAACATATACTTTCAAATAAACATTCAAGATATATATCATTAAATAAATTGTGTAAATGTAAATATTAAGAAATATTTATGATAATACTAAATAATCTCCAAGAAACTTATACACTGGGCCGACATTCAACAATGAAGCCCACTATAAAGTCCATGTGACGTAAGCCCATACGTAAGCCCACGCGTTAAATATGCCCAACATTTATATCCTGGGAAGGCCGAACCCTAGACACATTTTTGTGAGCTTCAATTCAAGCCGCGGGTCGGTAATCGGATTGGAATCGCAGCAATGGGAAGAAGTAAGTTAATTTTCGCGTGAACGCTTTGGGTTGATCCTCGGACGTGTATTTGAGGTTTTATATACGGCTGCGTGTGTATCCCTTGGGTTTATAAATTTCTCGATTTGGAGATTCGAAATGTTTGGGGCTCTCTCTTGTTTATTCTTCGGACCGTGATTTTCTGATGTTATTCCTATTTGTGTTATGCTGATTATAAATTTGTGGTTTTTATTTCGATTGACACGTATCTGGTGGTTTGTGAGATTAGATTATCTTTATAGGGGAGAATTGATCTGTGGATGAAGAGTTTTCCGTTTGGTAGTTGTATGGGCTTGCAATTGATGGCCTGAGTTTTCCTGCTATCGCAAACATATTTTAGCAGCTGCTATCTCTCATTGACTATAGTTATTGATTTTAGCACTTCAATTTTCTATCTCGTTGGTTATCGCTTTCATAGAAGGTATCTGCTAAAACTCATAGTTGATCCCCTATCTTGTCTACCACCCAGGGCCAGCGAGATGCTACCGCCAAATCAAGAACAAACCCTACCCGAAATCCCGCTTCTGCAGAGGTGTCCCGGACCCAAAAATCAGGATCTACGACGTCGGCATGAAGAAAAAGGGAGTCGACGAGTTCCCCTTCTGCGTCCACTTGGTCAGCTGGGAGAAGGAGAACGTCTCCAGCGAAGCCCTCGAAGCTGCCCGAATCGCCTGCAACAAGTACATGACCAAGTTCGCAGGGAAGGACGCCTTCCACCTAAGGGTTAGGGTTCACCCCTTCCACGTCCTCCGCATCAACAAGATGCTCTCCTGCGCCGGGGCTGATAGGCTCCAAACTGGGATGAGGGGCGCCTTTGGAAAGCCTCAAGGTGTTTGCGCCCGTGTGGCTATTGGGCAGGTGCTCTTATCTGTTCGCTGCAAGGACTCGAACAGCCCCCATGCTCAAGAGGCTCTTCGTCGTGCCAAGTTCAAGTTCCCTGGTCGTCAGAAGATCATCGTCAGCAGAAAATGGTATGGGGTTTTCTCTTTTATTATGGTTTTTTGTTTTATGTAGGGAATTGTTCGTATTGTATGAATGTGTGTTGTTTGGTCGTTTGGCAGGGGATTCACTAAGTACAGCCGTACGGACTACTTGAAGTGGAAGTCGGAGAATAGGATTGTTTCTGATGGTGTGAATGCCAAGGTTTGTCGTTGTTTTTGAGAACGCATTTCAAATAGTCGTATTTTAGATGATACGATTTAGTAATGTTGCTGATTTGTACATTTCTTAGCTGCTGGGATGTCATGGGCCGTTGGCTAATAGGCAGCCGGGAAGGGCGTTCATAGATGCGGCGGGTGCAAGTGCTTGAAGCCGAAGAGAAGGGATTGTGTCATCTTGTTTCGAACATCGTTTTTATCCTGAGGATTTGGTATTGTTTTGGTCTTTGTTGTTCTTCCCTTTTGATGATTACTTTGAATGAATGCTTTGTTTGCTACAATATAAAGAAGGATTTACTCCGAGTCATTTACGTGTTCTTGATATTGTTCTTCCAAATCTCGAGTCTAAAGATGAACCATATGTATATAAATAAACGTCGCTGCTTGGTTAGTCGATCAAAAGGGCAGCAAACGGTTTCGCAATAATTACTTGAAATTCAAGAATCTCTAATTTGAGTTTATGGTGATGCTTTATTACACGACTAGAAAACAATTCTAACCACCACCGACCCTTACAAAATGCACGAGTGCTAAAGGAAAAGTTCATGGAAATACGAAGGAGTTCGTCAACTGCAAATGCAGATGCAAAAACACAAGAACTCGACTCTTATTATTTGACTTGCGAAACCAAAGAAGAAGATCTCCAAAGCTCAGAATCTATGCTCCATCTTTTCCTTCTCCAGGTACCACTGGACATATCTGAGGGAGAAAATGTTGCATATATCATTTTATTGGACAAAATCAATCGAATCATCACATACACTAAACATAGTTTACCAACTCATGGCAGACATGGAATAGCTCTGTGACTATTTCTTAACAATTCCCTCATTCAAAGGGACAAAAAGTAAGCTCCATAGCTACTCAAAGCAATCACTTCTCCTTCATGGAACATGCACAGTTCTCGACCGATTGACTCGTACTCTTTGCTTAACAAATCTACTTACGAATTATGATGCAAAAAAACCTGAGGAACCTCAGTATTGGGCGTGCGTGAAGGGACATTCAAAATTCATGGGCATTGATTTTAAGCTACGAAATGAGCAAAGTGATACTTCATCTTGTAATGATCCATATGAGAAAGCGTTTAGAACGACACAATCAACAATGCATACAAGAATACTCAAATACACCAAAAGTTTCTAAAACCAATCATATATCTAATCCAAAACTCACAATCGGAAGGAGATTAGAGCCAAGCTTTACATTTGGTTGCACAACTCGAAAGGATACATAAAGAAAAACAACACATAGCCTAGAAACAGATCCTGCATAACGTGAAATTAAAACAAAAAAAAAAAGAAACAACATCCACAGATCGATCATGCGAAAATCCGATCTCAAATTTCGCAAAAAAAAAAAAAAATCGGATCTCACCCTAAAAACTCAACCGCGAGCTCAGCACAAAAAATTGAAATCTCACGTTTACAACAACGAACAAAATAAATCCGCAGAAGCACTTACGAATAGGTTCCAACAAGAGGACTGAGAAGGAGCGTGGCACTGATCCAATTCTCAGAGACCTTATGGCTTAGCTTGGAAGGAAGATCCTTCCAAAGACCAGGCATCACCTTCTGCTGAAAAGGCGATAGAGCGTAGATCACAGCCTTCATCCTCACCGGTTGTTTCCCCAAACTTCTTTTCCTCGATCGACAAAATCAGATTAGAGAGAGAGAGAGAGAGAGAATTCACGAAGCCAGCCAAGCGTGGGTAGACGACGCTGAATGATATGATTAGATTAGGAAACGATTGACCTTACGGTTGGGCTTGGGTTTGGGCTTTAACTCTCCGATGTTGGGCTTAAACCCAACCATGTGGCCATTAAATTTTAATTTGCGGTTAATTATATTTCGGTCCTTTAATTTAGAGTGTAGCATTATGGCTATGGGGATAGAGAGAGAATTAGTGCAACGTTGTACCGACAATATTTAAAATTTAAGAAATTTAGTATCATTATACTCGGTGACTCTAGATTTTTGTACCAAAATTGGCCAAAATTATAAAAATGATTCACTAAGTATACCATTTTTTATTTTGGATCACTATGTTTGCCAGTTACAAAACTACGATCACTAAGTATGTATATAGTAACAAAATTGGATCACTAGTTACAAAATTAAGTCACTAAGTATGTATGTAATTACAAATTGGGTCACTAAGTATGTATATAATAAGAAAAAAGAGGTCAGTGACCCTATGTT
The DNA here is from genome assembly GCA_027422505.1 of Craterostigma plantagineum. Classification (NCBI taxonomy): domain Eukaryota; kingdom Viridiplantae; phylum Streptophyta; class Magnoliopsida; order Lamiales; family Linderniaceae; genus Craterostigma; species Craterostigma plantagineum. The sequence goes on along the minus strand of JAPQWV010000066.1, from coordinate 2,130,881 downwards.
ACTATATACATACTTAGTAACCTAGTTTTGTAACTGGCAAACATATGATCCATTTTTATAATTTCCCACCAAAATTGCTTGATTTTGAAAATTATTTTCCAGATAATGACACCCCTTAAATTCTCGAACCCTAGATTATGCCAGAACCATACCCACTATTTTCTTGCACATACGCACAAATATCCTATATATGATGTACATACATATATTTCTCAAACAAGTTATATAATAAAGTAAAAGCAAAACCACAACTACCTCAAAGCAAACTAAGTACATTATTTCATAGAACTAATTAAACTATGTACATTAGTTTGGCACCTTGTCTCGTGGACCATTTTTCAGCATGTCGAGCTCTCTAAGTTGCTCCTTCTTGTAAAGATCTCGAGAAGGTTCCTTAACAAATCGATGTATAAAGTGTCTAGTTTTAGTAACATAAATAATTACTCAATCATAAGACATTATATTAAGAATAATTAAGTTTATTACCACAGGTTTTAGGAGCTCTTCGATGATTTCCCTCGCCTGAGCCAACTTCGAATCGACGATATTCTCAGGCAAGTTGGCCGTTATGAGAACATGCAACGGCAACTTCAAATGGTCGTACCCTTTTCTCGCCCTTAGGCCCTCCTCCTAATTAGGTTTTTTCAAATATAATGCAAGTACATAAAAATTAATTTGTATGTTTAACTTTATATACATAACAAAGGAATTAATTCGGATGATAACCTTTCGAGGATCCTTGATAGAACCCTTTCCTCTGATTAGGATATGGCATTTTGTGTGATCCTCTATTCGTTTTAGGGAATTTCCACGCGGCCCTAAAAGCCTTCCGACGAAATTGAACTGTTTTTTTTTTTTTTGGAACGATTTCGTTAGATTGTACAATGAAAATCATAACGTAAGAAGTATTTTTCTCAGACTTACGTTAGGGTACTTGTCGACTGGTATGTCCAAACGCAGAACCTTTTTCACCGACGAATTTGCGCTCGATTTTATTGGCGGTGGTAATGATGATGAGCGCGCGGGTTCGCCGGTTATATTACCGGGTGCGCCTAATGGCTGAGATGAGAAGCATATTAGCAACTAAAGATAGATTTTTTCTTAGTGGTTTACTATTATGTAACTAATTTTTTTCTTTAAACACCTAATTTTTTGTTTCAAGTTCAAGACCAATAGTTTCTAACAAAAAACCCTAATTCAAAACCTGCAAAAATTTAAATAAGATTGCCAAGATTTTTCTCCACTTTTCTATAAATAAATTATTTTTAACTGTCTAGAGGGGATTATAGTAGTACTTTGTTTTACTTTTTTTAGGCCTTCGAACATCTAATTAAATATCGTATTTCAACACCAAATCTTTCTAACAAAAACCCTAATTCAAAATCTGCAATACAACTTCAAAACTATTTATATACTTTAGCTTTAATCCTTAGGTGATATATACAATTGGGTGATGATCTAAATCAGAAGAAGAGCTCAATAATTAATATATATTAAGTAACATCAAGGGTTAATTCACCTCATTTTGCATTTGGGGGAAGATTGAGAAACGTCCACCGTAGGATTTGTGAATGCTCGACGATTCTCCTCCATTGCTACTGTTTACTACTCCTCCAACGTTATCAGAAACGCTCAAAATATTCAAAAGAGAAGAAACCTCTTCGATGCTCGGGCCACCTTGTACCATGGAGTTCATGTCATAATTATCACCAAACCCTAATTTGTTCAGTTCGTTGATCCCTTCGTAAGCTCTTGCTATTTCTGCACCAAGAAGATTATTACGTCATATTTTTGTACACACGACTCTATACGCCTACTTTGTATTCGTATAACTATATTATTAAGAACCCGAAATTAATGTCACGTGTATGTAAGGACGGAAAATAAATTCATGCATTGTCCCTTTAGACAGCGCTGCCTTTTACCACGTGTGAGAGTGCATGAATTCGCTTCAACACCTATTCATCCGTTACATCTTTTGCGAAACTGATTTCATCGTCGAAGACAAATGCTTTTTCTCCGAGAATGCGCATTTTGTGCAAGACAAAAACGCTTCCCATGGCAGAAGAAGTAGATGGTATTCACCGCCTTGCCATCTCTCTCTCTCTCTCTCTCTCTCTCTCTCTCTCTCTCTCTCTCTCTCTCTCTCTCTCTCTCTCTCTCTCTCTCTCGCTAGAATTTATTAGAAGTGTATGTTATTAACGTCATCGATGGCATCTTTCGTCGTAATAACACTGCCTTATTTGTCCTATCGAAGGCCGCTCGAAACCATGCATTGTATTGAAGTGATGAACTGATCTATTTCCCAACCACCTAATACCACCCATTGTTTCTCTTCTCCAAGGGAGGTATTCACAACTCATTAGTTGATTAAATCACCGTCATTACCAAGATTTCAAGATACTTATTAAGTTTGATCAAGAAAATGTTGTAACTGAAAGTATGAAATAAAGGCCAAACCTTGATCCAAGAGGATTTTACTTATGGGTAGCACTTGCACGAAAGGTTCAAGATGCTCCCTTTCTGCTAGAAGCTCGGCCAAGTAACGCCTGCTGATGAATCGAATTAAGATAGATTAAAGTTTAAATCAAGGGTATGAACATTAAACGGAATTATATGTCGAAAGATATGGAAAAGAACGAAGGATTATTATTCACCTCGCGGCGTCGAAATTGGCAGCGGTGGTGGTCGAAGAGGGAATCGGATTTTTAGCTGTGGGGAAGATGAAATCTTGAGAGAAAAAGCTAGACATTTTTATTTTTTTTTGTTGAAGAGGGCTGCTAAGTGCTACTGTGAAGTGAAGAGTGAAGAAGGTAATAATGAATTGAGAGCGAAAGTAGTAAGTTATATAGCAAGTGAAAATGTACTTGGAAAAATATTGCTGACGTCCCATGGCTGCCGTCTGAAAATAAAAATTAAAAGATTGGTGCATCGTTGTAATTTTCAATATATTGGTTATTGTTGAAGAGGGCTTCTTGGGGAAATTTTAGTTATTATTTTCCATGTCTGCCCGACTTATACTTGGCTTAATATTGCTATTAAAGAAAGTGTTACTTTGATGAAACACATGCAGATTCTATTGATCAAGCTCAACACATATCGCATGCCTTATCAATTTTCAAAAATTACTGCAGAATTGAAATTCAATAACACTGTTCCGATAATATGAAATGATGCAACTCAAGAAAGGTAAAAATTAGCATAAAGAAAGGTTGATTCATAAGAGTCTCAACAAGGCCCTTATTCTTCAGACTATTCTCCAACTGTCATTCCAAACCCAAATTTGTAATCTTTCTTCTTGTGATCCATCTGCCAAAAAAAATTAATAAGTAGATAAAGGTAGACAAAAAGCTTAAATGTTTTAACCCATAACATATATACTTACCTCAGCTGAAAGAAGAAACCTAAGGCCTGGACTTAATTGCTCTTCAAGGAATGCAGCTACAACGCCATTGGAATCAATCTTTCCTCTCAAGCGAGACTGTTTGAAGAAGATGCTTTTACTCGTCGGTATAAAAACACGACATATACATATAAAGAGACAATGCCTGGATAGTATATACGAAAGCAATAGCCCGATTTAAAAAATGTAAGAAACCGAAAAAGAATACCTGCCGGAAAATGTAATCATAGCCAGCACTAGCAGTAACATCCCTAGACATGTAGTTGTACATGATATCCGTTGCAAGAGAAACCTAAATTTCGAAGAAATAAACATAAGAAACGGTCACGAACGAGACAAACGTGCATAAAGATGGTAAGATGATCATAGTACCTTATCGGATACTTTTTGTACATAGCTTAGAGCAACCATACCAGTGCTTGCAACTTGCCCAGTAGCAACCTAAGAGCGAACAAACAATGTAAACAGAATACCACACCTGAAGAAACATGGGTTAAAAAAACAAATTTACCATCTTATCAGTGTTGTAACGAGCAGCATAGCCAATGCCTGATTTCCTGTGCTGACCAGTCCAGAAAACTTCCCCTCCCAAAGATAAACGAGGTGTAAGACTCTGGTAAGAATAAATTAAATTAATTCATCTGTGATATGAAATCAAAACAACAGCAGCATGCCATCATTCTTAATTATAATTTCTTGCCGAAAATCATTTTCAGAAAATTAATATTAGCAATAAGCATTCCACATATCTATATCCTAACGCAGTAATAATTTGTTCACCTGGATATAGTTTGCACCAAATAAGGATCCATTCCCAACTTGACACTGAGCCCTATAGTCTGATCCCTGTACATGTATCCGTGGAGTTTGGTGAGTTTCAGGATTTAATTATCCAACTTGAAACATTCAGAAAGTGGAATTCAGCATAAGTGACTAGGTAATCAACATTTATCGACCACAAATAAAGTCAAACTTTTTAGATCACCTTATAATCGAAGTTGAAGATTCCCTGCGACATATGTGGCTCGCTTGTAAGCTACAGAGGAGAAAGGACAGACGTTATTGACCAAACTGCAACGCAAGAGAAGGCTGAAGCGGATTTCCACATAAAGATAGAGATTATATATGCATACTTGAGCATTGCCTTTAAACGAAAGGTTCTCCGTTAAATCGCACTTCAGCCTAGCACTTAATCTCCCATCCGTCATCACTCTCCCAAAAAGCATCAACTGCCAACCGACAAGTGTTACTCCCAGGTTAAAACCGATAGGTTCTTTAGTGAATCAGAAAAGAGTAGCACGACTTTCAGAAACTTACATTTGGGTCTATAAAGTTAGCACCAAATTCATAGTTAGCAGTGGGAATTTTGATTGTTTCAGATGACTGTGAAGGAAGTTCTGTAGGTCCCATCGTTAAACTGATGAACACAACACGACAAGTCGATAAGAAACCAGCACTGTGAGGACGAAAAAGCAGCCACAACATAAAATAGCATTGAGCTCACCTGTGACTGAGTGAAAATTTTTGGTTGAGTCCTTTGGTAAAATCGAAGCGCATCCCCTCGAATAGTTCCGGCTTCAGGGACACTGGCAGATATAAAATTAAATTGGCAAATCTATCCGAGAGTTTATCAGCAGCAGCAGCAGCATACAGAATGGGGTAAGAACAAGCAATCACTTCATACGAAATGCAATGTTGGCAATAGAAGTAACCAAGACCGCACGATTACGGATGTCTAAAAGCATACGGCAAAGAGAAGCTAAGTCGAAAAAAACAATCAAGAACAGCTACTAACTCAATGCCTCCCTGTGAATCTCTTCGTAGGGGATAGGGCAAGGGAGATTGAAGTAATCGACTTTCTTCTCATCAGCACTCCTGGAATCTGACTGAGCCATCGTCGCCGCCGTCGCCGTTGGACTAACTTGGGTCGCCATCTCCGATGAAAAAAAGGGCTAGTGGACTATTAGATCGCAGATACAAAAACCCTCCTCGTTACAAATGTTTTGCAAAAACCCCTAAACTTCACATTGTTATGGCCCGGTTACGGGTCATCGGTTCGGACACTTACCCGAAACTTTCGGGTTTTTACCTTTTCGAATGAAATATATTAAAATTATTAAATAGCTGAAACGATGACGAATAACTGACGTCACGGATTTTGCAATTATGGTCTTGAAAGAAGGCCCAATAACAAGCCCATTAAAATTGTAATAGACAGGCTGAGCTGCAGCAATGTAAAAAAGATCGACAGTTAGATTTAGGGTACCCGACCCGACCCGATCGGTTAATTACCCGAATTTAAAAAAATTCGGGTTTTTTCGGGTATCGGGTATCGGGTCGGGTTTCGGGTAGCTTTGAGCTACCCGAAATACCCGATCAGGTACCCGACTTTTGCGGCCCAACAAATTATAAATAGTCTGCTCACATAAAGGCCCAACAGGAAAAATAATACTTACCATAAAGGTCCAACCCAATAAACAACAAAAGGAAAAAATAAAATAAAACTAACCCAACCAACCCAACGCCAACACACACACACACTCACACGCCATTAGCACAGAGCAGACAGTCGCAGCTCACCATCACCACCCACCAGGCCCGCCGTCGCAGCTCGCCGACCGCCGTTAGGTCCGCCGTCAACCAGCCGAGCGTAGCATCATCGGCCGCCATTCGTCCATTAGCCACCAAAATTCGCCCTAACTAGGTATAAATTATTATGAACCCTAATTTTCTCTTTTCAAAATTTTGTTGATTGTTTTCAATTTTTTGGTTTCAAAAGATGATGTTAAGTATTTATGAACGTTTTATGCATGTCTAAGATAATGGGTAGCCGATTTTGGTTGTTAATTTAAGCATATTACATTGAAAAAAAACAGAAAATCGGAAAAACCCGACCCGACCCGCGGGTACCCGACGGGTTTCGGGTTTAGGGTTTAGTACCCGATTTTTCGGGTACCCGACCCCCGAAACCCGATTTACCCGACCCGATCCCACCCCTAGTTAGATTTGCACCAATATATGCAATTATCTATACTCTTATATTAATTGTCAGGGCCTCTTAAAAACTGCTATTTTTTTTTATCTAATTGGTGTATTAATTACACTAAAAATTGTAGCCAATTAGTTAGTTACCACACTACTCCGTTTAAGAATAAATAAAAAAAATCACCCACTACTCAAATATTTTTATATTTCCAAATATGTCCTTCTATATTTAGTATTATTATTTCATAATTAAACATTATTATATAACACACACGTATGAGTGTGCAAAAACACTAGTACTATTTATTAATGGTCAGGGGCTTTTAAAAACTGTTTTTTTATTTTAATTTGGTGTATTAATTACACCAAAATTCTTAGCCAATTTGACAGTTATTTAATAGAGAATAAGACCCTATCGAAAAAAACTACCCCACTACCTCTATATTTGCGAATTTTGATTATTTTATTTAACAAGTGAAAAAAAAACTTGTTCTACATTTAAAAAAAAAACTGTGTGCACAGGTGTAGACTATGCCCAACTATCTAGTAATAATAAATATAGTGGTTGATAGAATCATGGAGTATTTCTCTCAAATGCCCTTTATTTTGTACTTTATCTATACTCTTATATTAATCATCAGCCCCATTTAAAAACTGTCAAATTTAATCCAATTTGGTGTATCAATTACACCAAAAATTGAACCCAATTTGGTAGTTACTCGCGTTCTATTTTTGTCTCGCTCATATTAGAGAAAAAACTGCCTCCATGTTCTAATGAATAAAATAAACCGACCGTCACATCTAATGTCAGTTAATTGCAATGACATATCAATTACAATTTTGCCATTATTGAATAATTCAATATATCATTTAAATACGTTATATTAAATATACCACCGCAAAGTCATCTTATACCATACAAAACAAAATTAAAATATTATTATTCCAATCAAATATTCAAAAATTTATATAATGATTTTATGATAGTAGCACATGCATCGAATGTGCTTAATTTACCAGTATCAAGAATTCAAGAGGAAGAATAACGTTTTCTCCAAGTGTGTTTTAATTCAATGGAATATAAAGGAGGATGGCAATATTAATTACGGTTATGAGTGCACTAATAATCGGAGAGAGAAAAGAGAGACGTTACACTACGATACAATGAGAGGGACAAACCTACCATACCATGAATCATGATTGATCTTAGGATAACTTTTTTGGCTCATTTCTATGCTAATTATCTATTCGTACGAACATATTATATATCGTGAACTCGAATTATCGCCTACCCACTCCATCGATGGAAAGGCAAAATCAGTCGCAATCCCAGCATTAAAGATCGACGATGTGCTAGATTTCGTCTCCTCCACAAGATTCCTGAAGAAACGGATAAATCCGATCATCATCCCTTCGATTCTTATGCTTTTTTTTTTTCATCCGTAGCTCTTGTCAGCAGCGCACTCGAACGTGACGTAGTTTTCTTTTAGAAAGAGAAAATGGGCGGCGGTGGTGGAGCGGAGGGAGAGGTGACGTTGGAGTTCACTCCGACGTGGGTTGTGGCCGCCGTTTGTACGGTCATCGTCGCCATCTCACTCGCGGCGGAGCGCATCCTTCATTATACTGGGAAGGTCTCTTTTTAGTATTATCCGTTTTCCTTTTAATCCTCTTAGAGCTTGAGCGAAGATACTGAAACAATTGGTTGGTTCGATGTACTATGTTTGGGATTATGAATTGGTTTCTTCTTTGCGTTTTCGAATTTGAGGAAGTAATGCTCAGTATTTCTGCAGTATTTAAAGAAAAAGAATCAGAAACCACTGTTCGAAGCACTGCAGAAGGTCAAAGAAGGTATGTTTCTCATCCTTTTTGTATCCCAATTTATGCGTTTTAGTGTGACTTAGTTATGACCTCGGATTTGACCTTTGGATTGGGAAATAATAGAGCTGATGCTGTTGGGATTCATATCGCTTTTGCTTACGGTATTCCAAGGGCGAATAACGAGGATTTGTGTCCCAAGTGATATCATGAAGCACTTATTACCGTGTTCGTTGCCCGCCGAATCCGTGTCTGCTGGTAATAAGGAATATCATAACCATACGTCCCAAGCAACACGTCGCTTGCTTGCTGAGTCTGGCGGCGGCCAATGCACCAAAGAGGTAGCTTATTAGCTAATGAAATTTGGAGGAATGCTCTTGAAAAGATTCTTAAATTTGTTGGTTCGTTTTATTTGTTCTTGTATAATCTGAGTTTGATTTCATCTGCAGAATCAATCGCCACTGCTGTCTCTTGAAGCATTGCACCATCTGCACATATTCATCTTTGTTTTGGCAATAGTCCATGTGACGTTTTCCGTTCTCACGGTTTTATTCGGCGGGATAAAGGTTAGTATTAGTAAGTATCTGTTTCGTGTTGTTATGTAAATATAGGTCATGTAACCATAAGAATATGCGTAGATTCGACAATGGAAGCATTGGGAAGACTCTATTGCGAAAGAAAAATACGACACTGAACACGGTAATAATCAAGTATACATCATATCTGTAATTGACTTTACCTTATGTTTTTTTTTTCAAATGTTACTCACAGTTCTGAAACACAAGGTGACACATGTTCACGAGCACGATTTCGTCAAGAAGAGATTTCTTGGTTTGGGCAAGCATTCAATCTTATTGAGTTGGCTGGTCAGTCAAGTTCTTCTTATGGGACTTTAAAGCCATTCTCATATTTTTCTTATTGTGAGTCAAACCGTTAGTTTCTTTGTCGTCTTAATCATCCTCATGATCATTCGCACAGCATTCGTTTGTTAAGCAATTCTATGGATCCGTGACCAAATCAGACTACATAGCCCTTCGATTAGGCTTCATAATGGTAGGTCTATGTTGCAGCAATGTCTTGGATTCTTTCTTCCTTTCTTGGCGTTAAAATTCTTTCAACAGACGCATTGCAGAGGAAATCCAAAGTTCAATTTCCACAAGTACATGATACGCGCTTTGGAGGATGACTTCAAAATTGTCGTCGGAATAAGGCAATTCGTCTATTTTTTTTTTCACTTCTTCCATTTTTTCGCATTCCATCGTTCTCTAACATTTTTATTCCCGTTTAATGCAGTTGGTATCTATGGATATTCGTCGTCATCTTCTTGCTGCTGAACATCAACGGTACGAACGCCTTTCAGAAGCAGACTAAAGATTGATTCTTTCATCCCTCTTCATGAATTTGACTTCGAAATCATACGTACCATTCTTCAGGTTGGCATACATACTTTTGGATCGCATTCATGCCATTCATCGTAAGCCTCTCTGTCTCTCTCTCTATCTCTCTCCCCATCTCTCTCCCCATCTCTCTCCCTCCCTCTCTAATAGGCGCTTCTTTTTTGGCAGCTTCTATTGTCCGTGGGGACAAAGCTAGAGCACGTGATCTCCGAGTTAGCCCAAGAGGTTGCGGAGAAGCACATAGCCATCGAGGGCGAATTGGTCGTTCGGCCTTCGGACGAACACTTTTGGTTCAGCCGCCCTCGAATCGTCCTTTTCTTGATCCATTTCGTCCTCTTCCAAAACGCCTTCGAGATAGCCTTCTTCTTCTGGATTCTGGTACGGGTTTTTCCCAAATTCTCCTTCTCTTTTTTTTTTTTTTCCCAACTCGTAAATTTTGTAAATATCTCGAAAGAATCGCATCATTCATCGTCATTCTTCGTCAAGGTTCAATATGGGTTCGACTCTTGCATCATGGGACAAGTACGGTACATCGTCCCCAGGCTCATCATAGGGTGAGAGATTTTGCTTTTATTCATATTTTCTTCCACCTTGTAAGCTAATTCTGATATCAATTCACACACACACACACACACACACACACTTTAGTGTGTTTATTCAGGTCCTGTGCAGCTACAGCACTCTGCCTCTGTATGCACTTGTTACACAGGTAAAATAGAATACTACATGTGATATATATATATATATATATATATATATATATAGATAGATAGATAGATATAAAAGTATGTATATATAATTGCGATTCTTGAGGACAGATGGGAACCCATTTCAAGAAATCGATATTCGACGAGCACGTGCAAGTGGGGCTCGTGGGGTGGGCCCAGAAGGCCAAGCAGAGGAAGGTGGGCAAGGGATTCTTTAAGTCTTCGGTGGGCGGCGATTCTTCGACTTCTTCTTCAGCAGCGGGGATTCAGATGGCTGATAGTAGCACCATTGATAATAGAACGACGTGATTCTACTCATAATGATGGTTCTCGAACGCAAACCAACATTTTCGGCTACGATGACGACCACGATATACATGTATATATGTGTGTATATATATGTATATATGCTGTGTAAGCATGGAATTGTGTGGTCCGAGGCGGGCCATGACGACGATGGGGAATACGGAGTCTAGAGTATTATGTGTGTTTTTTAGGTGAAATTGTAATGTAGAGTTGGAAAAGAATCGATGTATCGTAATCTTTTCTCGGTTGTTTTTTCCAAAGCGGTCGAGGTTGATTTTCTGTGTCCTTTTTCGTTAGGAACTTGATCCTAAACTCCAAGTCCTAAATATGAGTAGCTACAAAAATTGTTTGTAGGGACCTTAGATCATGAACTCTAAATCCTAAATTCTAGAAAGATGTTTGGGTTGCAGAGCTATTGAAATATGTTTGGAAATATGATTTAAGGGACTAAAATGATGATATTACATTTGTTTACGGGGCAATTTGATGTTCGGGACCAACATAAGTTTCATTTAGGTTTAGGCTCCTGTCAAAAAAATTTTAGTTTTAAGGACCAAATGCACTTTATGGACTCGCAAGTATCACTTCGTGGTTCTGCAGTACCACTTCATTGTTCTGTAATAACACAACACGATATTCCAATAACATTTCATATATTGCGTAAATTTTAGGTTCTTATCTCTTAATTTTACAAAAATCGGGTCCTTAACCCTAAAGATTTTTATTAGGTACATTAAATCTAACTTAAAATATCCGTGGTGGAACTTAATTAACACTTTGTTTTTTTTTGAATAATTAACACTTTGTTTAATTGATCTAATAATGCAAAGAAGTGATCTATCGTTGACTTCAACGTTTTTTCCGCATACAAATATGAGAGAGAGAGAGTCCAGATTCTTTTATTCTTCCTCGAGGCTAATACTTATCTTATTACCGCTTAATACAAACGAATACATTCCAGATTTCGTCCGATTGCCCCCAATTGCGCCACCGAGATTTTCGAATTGCGTCGATCTTTTAGGGTTTATCATACATCGCGACGTGTATCTGCATATTTGACTTGGTGTTCGATGGCTGCGAGTGCTAACGGAAACGGCAACGGCAACGGCAACGGAAACGGAAACGGAAACGGAAACGTCGCCAACGGTAGCAGTAACGGCGGCGCATCAGCCAAGGAGAAATCTAATGGCGTCTGCGCGATGGATAATTCGGATGCGGGCCCCACGCAGGCTGCTTTGCGGCACAATCCTGGGCTTTCGCTTGATTGGACCCAGGAAGAGCAGTCTACGCTTGAAGAACTGCTCGCCAAGTTAGTCTGAGATTTCTTCTTTTTTTTTGGTTATCTTGTGAGAGAGCTCTTTCGTTTGTATTGTGTGTGCGTGATTTGGCTCACGCGTTGATAGAATCATTTCTGATGGGCGATTAGTATGGTAGGTTCAAATATGGACTAGGCGTTGTGGGAAGCGCACAACTTTACTCAGTTTTCAAACACCAAAAGATAGTTGTGTGTTTGTGTGATGTCATAAATTATTGCTATCGCATGCGAGGACATCATAAATTTATATGTTTTTCTATTCGATGATCTTATAGATAAGGAAGTATGGTTTTTGTAGTTTCTTGAATACATCATTTTATTATCCACTCTATGCTACATGGATTCTGCAATTTTGAAGTAGAGAAAAGCTGGGGCCGAGCTGCAGATTAATATGGCCCTCATTTCTGAGATCTCTCTCGCTTTGCTTAGTTACTACTCACTAAAACCGTGACCATCTATCTTATTCTATAATTCGTGCTTTTTGCAGATATGCCTCTGAACCTGCCATTGTCCGATATGCTAAAATTGCTCAAGCATTAAGAGATAAGACAGTCCGTGATGTTGCGCTACGCTGCCGATGGATGAATGTGAGCTCTTCTTGTCTTTCTTCTTTTCATGTTTATTCTCGTAAATGCTTTTGCTCCAGGTTTAGGCTGACAGAAATATTTATATCGAGGAAGAACATCTTATGTTAAGAATTTGGTGTTTTGGGAATGCATGGTGAATCATAGCGAATTAGATCAGTGGAAACAGCTCATGATTATGGATTATATGGCATTTGTTTGAAAAAGTTCATTCTGCCCTTGGTTAGGAGGACTATAGAAGGTTATTTTTGCCATTTATTGTCGTTCTAATTTTTAGATTTTCGAGGGCAATTTTCAGTTTTACATGTCAGTCGCTTCTTCGGAGATTGCACCTGACATGTCATTGATACAAATCTAGAACAAGTGCATCATTACCATGAAGAAACTTTCATATCTGATGTCTATTTATTGCTAAAATCTCGGGATACTGATTCAACCACTCGCCTTTTTAGAGAAAGGAAAATGGAAAGAGAAGGAAGGATGATCATAACTCATCAAGGAAGAATAAAGACAAAAAGGTTAGCATTTACTTGTCTTTTATGATGTGGGAACATGTGTGGATAATATCTCTGTTGTATTCATGAAATATCAGGCGTGACAATCATTTAGTTTTTGTCCAACTATGCTAATAGCATACTGACTTTTGAATGTTAAACTAGAATACCGAATTAACAACGTATTCCTGGGTGAACAATGCGTTTATTTATATCATATGTACTGTGCCTTTATATCATATGTTACTACTCAAGCTTGACTTAAGCTTTTTCTCCATACGCTGTCCTTTCATTAACCTTGACTTAAGCTTTTCATTTTGGAATCATCGCACGTGCTTAGACTTGTAAGATTATTAAGAGATCTAAATGTTTTTACGTTAGCGTAATTATTTAATTCATTTTACTAGCCTTTTGATCTCTGAAATGCTAATTTCTCATGTTTAGTCTCCGGATATTTCTGCTGCAGGCATTTTATTCTAACATTTTCACTTTGCTGTTATATCAGGAAAAAGCCACAGACTCACTACCTAAATCTTCCCAAGCAGCAAACCGTTTTAGTGGCCCCCCTTTCACTCAATCCGTGATGCCTATGGACAGTGACGGCGGAATCTCATACGCAGGTTTTTACATAATTTATCAATCTTGAAATATCAAAATTGTCCATGGGATTAAGCTACTAAATGCATATGTTGAAGTTTACTCGAATGGGATTTTCCATTTGATCATGATCATGATGGGTTCACCATTGGTTTTTTCGTTTATTCTTCTTAAACTCAGTTTAGGTTTAGAATAACTAAATTATAATGAATTAGAAAATTTTGAAACAAATACGGTGGTTCTTATCTCCAATTCCCCATTGTTTCCGTTTACTTCTACACCGAAGAATCTATTAGATTTGCTCAATTTCTCCCTCTTAATCCGTTTGACCCTTATTTCAGCTATTGGTGGTGCTGCTGGGCAGCTTCTTGAGCAAAGTTCTCAGATCTTGGATCAAATTTCTGCAAACTTCTCTGCTTGCAAGGTACTTACGCTGTTATATTATATGCTTATTATCCTGCTTTGCTCTCACAAGGATCTTGCATATACAAACCTGTGAGTGACTCTTTTTACTTCTTTAACCAAAGAACATGTTGGCAAGATTAATGAGAATTAGATTTTGATTAGTTCAATTGTTAACGTTTTCTATGAAATCATTCAAAGAGTTTCTATTTTTAAGCTACCGCACATAAAATTGACTGTAATTTCAGAACTCATGGTTACTTATAAGGTTCATCTTCTGTCTCCTTTTTATGCAGGTCCATGAGAACATCAACCTGTTTTGTCAAGCTCGAACGAACATCCTTTCGATTCTAAATGAGTAAGTCAATACTTTATGCGGAGAACTCTTCTACTATTACTCAGTTGCTCGTAGACCCCATATCTAAGAGTACATCTCCTGTCCATGATTGAAAAGCGCAAAATTACTTTCGGGAAAATATAAATAACTCAACGATCTAATATCAATTTTCTACCATTTGCAGCAGCAGTGATATGCCGGAGATTATGAAGCAGATGCCAGCGCTTCCTGTAAGATTAAACGAAGAACTTGCAAACTCCATTCTCCCGAATAAATCTTGAGGTATATTATATCTTGTTCTTACATCATCACCTTGTTTGTTGTTGCAAAGCAAAATGGTTCTTCCCAGTGTTGTTTCTTGCAAAGCAGAAGAGATGTATAATCAAATCTTTATTTTAGTTTCCTTTTGCCATTTGTATACTTTAGCTAGATTATTGAGCAGCATAGAAACGAGTTTTAGTACTGTAAATAATTGCCATTAGGACAAAAGATCTGCTTGTTATAATACGATCATTGTTGTAAGCCCATTAACATGGAGAGGACTGAAAGGGTTCTGTTTGAGTTGAATATTGCGACTCATTATACAAATAGAAAGGGCTAATCACTTTTGAATCAATTTGTTATAAATTCGGAATCTTAATTTTTTTTTTGTTTATCGTCTTTCTTCATTGTATGATTATTTTTTGTTTACTTGGTTATAATGTGGAAATGATGCAACGTCCCAAGAGTTTTCTAAGCGAGAAATGCAACAGTTTCGATTTCTTTTAGAACTCGGAAATTTCTTAAAATTCTAATCCTTGAAAAATTGTTAACATCGCAATAAAATATTATAGACTACTTTAATGCCACTTTTAAGCACGTGGATCCAAATTACTTCTGTGGCTTCATTTTATTTAGTTAATTAGTTTAGAAGTCCGATTTCTCAAAATTCACGGAACAATCGTACGGATTTGACGCGGAGAAAGTCAATGTTCGTAATATGTTTATATACAAAAAATACGATAATTCTTTTAAGCGAATTAATTAATAACTTAAGTAGTACTTCCCGGCTTAAATGAAATATGAATTTATATTTGGAAAGTAAAAAAGTCAAATATGTTTGTTTTGATTTGTTTGCCACGGCTTAGCGTATGCAAACAGTTTGACTAACCCTAACGCGTCATTAACAGTGGACCCACTGGTTAACGTTAAGTACAAATGATCACTTCGATAAGGAAATATCATACATAGAAATAAAAAAGGTAACAGAGATTCAAAAAAAAAAAAAAGCTTAAAAGGTAACAAACATCTCGTTATTCTTTCACCATTCGATCTATACTTTCTATATCCGCGTTCTATGCCTCTAAAGATTCAGTTCCTATTGTGGTTGGTTGAAAGATTTTAATGACGAACGTTCCTTCATTATTGCACTGATGACTGCGTTAGGGTTTCTAGTTTTGCAAGAATCTTGGAACACTTTGGTACGATTGATCGTATAATATTTCTCTCTGTCGCTTAAGACCTAATTTTCCTTTCTTTGTTCTTTTTCACATACACGAAAGCTCACTCCCTTTGATTTGATCAGAACCCAAATTTTTATTCCATTCTCGTTATTGCATCAATGGACTTTATCATCAACTGTAACTGAGATCTAATAATGTCGATGATCTCTTACCAGACAGAATGATCATTAAAATGTGTTTGTATTTTTTTTTGTTATGCTTTCTTGTTTTAGGGTTTATCACGCACAAGAAACCTCACTCCTTTTGAATCAGAATCCAATCTGTTTTACAATTCGTGAATTATATGCCGTCTTGTTATTGCAATCTATGCAATTCTTCATCAACTGTAACTGATCTAACGACGATCTCTTGCAAATGGGAATGATCATTAAAATGTGTTCGTATTATTTTTTTTTGCAGATTGTGAGAAACTAAACAAAGACCTTGATTTCGAGATATTTGCTATGCCCACTATGACGACTACCAAAGATTGCAGAAAAGGGCTCCCAAGAAACCTGAATTTGAGACGAACCAACGTTGTAACAAAACCCATTTCAGATCGCAAGTCGAAAGATGTTTCGAAAGGTTCGCCTTTGCAATCTCCTCGCAGAAAACGCTCACACGAAGAAACTTCCACTGATGGCCAGTGTTTGAAGAAGAAGCAGAAGATGGGCCCTAATGGTAATAATTTGAATTTCAAAATATTATTATTTTTTTAATTTTTCCCCATTTACGCTATTAATTTATCGCTAATGATGTGTTTCTTCTCTAATAACTTTCAAGGGTCTCAAGTTGTTCACCATGAAAGAAGCGAAGCGAGTGTTTCAACCGAAGGTAACTATGAATATATATGCTCTTTCATTATTCATTCATTCATTTCTATAATTCAACATTGATCCTTCATTCAATATACTTACAACCTTTTCTCTTTAATTAGATTGTGTCCAAAACCAAATCTCTACCGAGAAGGCGACTTCGACTTCGAGGGCTGCATCATTGAAAAGCCGATTTGCAGACACCATTCGCAAATCTCAAGCATACCTAGGCAATGTAATACAATGATTTCCTTTTTTTCTAACGATATTGTATTGGAAAATTTATAATCTTGCAATAACATTGAATAACGTGAACTTTTTTTGCAGGATGTGAATGCAAAATCTCCATTATCTTTAGAAGAAAGGGCGCACAACTATTTAATGCAGCAACGTGAGAAAGAAAGAGCAGCTGCAAGAATGGCAATAGAAAAGGTAACAATTCGATGGATTAATTCTAACATTATGACAATATATATGCTTCAATATTCCAATACGAAATCATCTTCTTTTACTTATAGAGGGCTTTTTTTTATATAACAGATGGAGAAGACCGTTGAGTTCAACGATGGTCGTGCCGTCATGAGAGATTTCTATATGTTATTATTTTCCGAAGCAGTTTGACCTCGAAGCAGAAAATACTATTTTGGGTCCTATTTGTATAATCATCGCTTCATATTAATCAATAAAAGTCGATTTTTTGTTTTTCTTTTAAAGCAATCTTTTGCAGCATACGTGACATAATTTCAATGGATCGTTTCATGTGTGCTTTCATGATGTGGATGAGGATTTCGAAATGGCATTTGTAATTATATCTTTGGTCTATTAGTTTTATTTTTTGCGGTGCCAAGTAGTAAATTTACAATAAAACCAAGTAAAACCTAAACTTACAGCTCATAATTACTCATTATTCTAAGAGAAAATTAACGTCTTAGAAATCCCAAACCACGCACATGCATATAAACGTACATATATATAGAGAGAGATTTGTAATACATAGTCATCTATTTATACAACTATTCTAAACTCTATCCAATAATAATAAATACAATCCCATAATCATAGGCGTAATTAACGAGAGCATATCGAGCCTTGATTTACTCCATTAGCCCCCCTCAAGCAAGATGTGGGATGAGGACCAACTCGTAGCTTGTCTCGAAAATATTCAAATTGTGGACGGTGGAGAGCTTTTGTAAACATATCTGCAATCTGTAGGTCGGAAGGGATGTACTGCGTGCGTAGCCGCTTACTTGAAACAAGTTCACGAACAAAGTGAAAATCAAGATCGATGTGTTTCGCTCGCTTGTGAGAACTCGGATTTTGACTTAGAAAAAGCGCACTTTAGTTGTCCGAATATAAAGTGGGACAAGGCATAGGTTTGATGCGAAGCTCTCGAAGAAGCTGAAGCACACATACAATTTCCGAGGCTGCATTGGCTAGAGCACGATATTCGGATTCACAACTTGAACGAGAAACTGTGGGTTGTTTCTTAGCACTCCAAGAGACTAGATTTCCACCAAGAAAAATAGAGTATCCGTACGTAGATCGCCTTGTTTCCACACAACGAGCCCAATAAGCATCGGAATACGCAGTGACAGTAAGTGAAGAGCCACGAGTAAAAGATAGACCATATGATGGTGTGCCCTTCACGTAGCGAAGAATTCGCTTCACAGCTTGGAAATGTTCAACAGTGGGATTCTGCAAGTGTTGACTAACTCACGGTAGTAGTTAGATTTATGTACAGGTGACTGAGTTACGTGGTAAATGAAAATTTCATTCTACCAAAAAAAAAAGTGTTGACTAACCAAGTTCACCGCGAAAGATAAATCTGGTCGTGTAACCGTGAGATATTGCAGAGCTCCGACTAATTATCGATATAAAGTAGGATCATCATACAGCTTTCCATCAGTAGAAAGCTGACAGCCTGCAGGTAATGGAGTAGAAACGGGTTTTGCATCTTCTAAAGATGCTCGCCGAAGAATGTCACGAGCATATTTCGCCTGATTAAGAAAAATGCCTGAAGAAGTATAAGAAACCTCAAGACCCAAAAAATAATTAAGCTTTCCTAGGTCCTTAATGGCGAACTCCTTACAAAGGCGGGCGATGAAGGATTGCAAGCTATCTGTCGAATTCCCTGTGAGGATAAAGTAATCAACATACACCAAAGATATAAAATTGATGGCCCGCGAAGATAGATGAATAACGGTGAATCAGTCCGACTGCATATAAATCCGATATTCAAGAGTAAGTCACTGAGCCTCTGAAATCAAGCACGTGGAGCTTGCTTTAGACCATATAATGCCTTGATTTACTCCATTACCCACTTATCGTGAGCAACCGTCGTGAGCACCGACAACAAATCTCTCGCTTTTCTGTGTTTTTTCAATGTCTTACAATGCCATTACCTCCGTTGGCACTCTCAGATCAGTTGTCACCTAAATCGTCCTCTTCGATAACGTTGATTTATAAGAAAACTCATCATTATTATTCGTGCGTGGACGACAACGTAAATGGTGAATTTTAAGATGCGCTGGATACATTCTCTCTTTTCATTTTGACTCATCTTTGCGTTTGGAGCAGTTAGCATGCGAATGATCTTTGTTAAGTGCATTGAAGTCTTTTATTTTTCTCGCTCTCTTTCTCATATTACCATGTGTTTTTGTGTCTCAAGAAAACAGACAAAAGACCAGCAGGTCACCTTCTCCGCACAAGCTTTACAAAAAGCCCTTCTCACAACAGTGACGTCTTATTTGCGAAGATCTGCTTCTCTCTCTCCGTCTCATATTAATCGATGCTTTTTATATGTATAATAATATTTTATTATTAATTTTATTATTTTTTGTGATTAAATCTAATAATGTTTATAGGCTAATCTGTAAAGCTATAAAATATGTGGGTAGTATTGAAATTTGTAACAATTGGTGAGGAAGTGAATATTACAAATAGTCTTTTGAGTTTGAGAATATGTGGAACGGTTGAAGAAGAATTGCTGCATTTTGAGTTTGGGTGTGCGTTTGAGTTTGAGAATGCGTTTCTTGGCTGGAGATGGTCTTAACCTTGAAAAATTGTTAAACATCACAAACTAAAATATTATAGATGTTAACGAAAATTTTGCTATAGACTACTTTTAATGCCACTTTTAAGCACGATGGATCCAATTTATTCCCGTGGCTTCATTTTATTTAGTTTATTAGTTTAGATGTCCGATTTCTCAAAATTCACGGAACAATCGTACGGATTTGACGCGGATAAAAGGTCAATGTTTGCAATATGCTTTATATCAAAAAATACAATAATTCTTTTAAGCGAAATATGAGAAACACTTACCCGGCTTAAATGAAATATGAATTTTGGGAAGTAAAAAAGTCAAATGTTTCAGTTTTGACTTGTTTGCCACGGCTACACAGTTTGATTAACCCTAACAGCGCGTCATTAATAGTGGACCACTGATTAACGTTATATTATAGTAACAATGATCACTTTCGATAAGGAAATATCATACACATGAATAAAGAAAGGTGATCGAGAAACTAAAAAGAAACAAAAAGGTAACAAACATCTCTCGTTATTCGGGTTCTTTAAAAAAATGGCCTCGTCACCCAAAAACTTTAAAAAAGTAACCTTCTTGACTTTATTTTTTGGTCAATAGCCCCCACTTTGATTAACCACTAACCATCTTTCTTAATAATTTTTAATATAAAAGAAATGGAAAAAGGAAAAGAAAAGTGAAATATAAGAAAAAAAAAAGAAAAAGAAAGAAGAAACTCCATTAACGCAAGAACAACCACCCACACCTACCCAAACATACGTCTCATTCAAATCTGAAAGAAGAAATTAATACGAAAACGCGTATATATTCACATTATCGAGCTAATCGACCATTTTTCATATGCGATCTGTTGAAAGAAAGAATTAAGCACAACTCATTTATCACAGTAAGTCATTTTTTTTTGTTTTTCGATTTCACACTTGAAAGTCACGATTGTTCAGTCAATTAGATGCGGAATTGAGTGGGTTTCGATGTATATGCTCGGTGACGGTAATTCCAGCGAAATTCGAGCTGAATCGATTCATTTTCGAATATTCTCATGTTAGAACTGAAGAACAGGCGCAGGGTCCCCTGAATATGCACACGGGTCCCCTGCTGCATGGGACCCGTATGCATATGCAGGGGACCCGTGCACATATGCAGGGGACCTACAAGCATATGCAAGGGACCCGTGAGCATATATAAGTATTTTCATATCACGCATATGTAAACAAAAAAAACGGCACATTATTCTTTTTCAAAGTCAGATATAGAGGCAAATGAAGTCCAGTTCCACAAATCATTGTTCTTCTTCAGAGGCAAGGGATTCAATTTTCAGACAAGTTATAAAATGCAACCATGGCGTTGTGGCAAAACTGCAGATGGCGAGGAAAGGATCGAGATCTGGAGAACGATTCTATGGTTGTGGTTATTGGCCTGTAAGTGAAAAGTCTAATACATGGTTAGATACGATGGTTTACTTTTATAACTAGCGTGCGGGTATGTTGTTTTGTAGGATAGCAATTGCAAATGGTGGGAGAGTGATGTTACAGGGGAAGAAATTTGTGCGGAAAACATTTCAAAAAGATTCGAACTTTTGCAATTAGAGATGCAAAAATGTTGGAAAAGATTCAAGCATTGAAGTTTAAAACAGAGCTTGGAAGAAAATATTGTCAATTTGAAGCTTAAGGTTGCTAAACAAGCAAATACAGAAAAAGCTTTAGTCTTTGTTCTAACTGCATCTTGGATTTTGTTTGGAGTCTTTATTTATATGATTAATAAATGAATAAGTAAAAATTATAGGGAATTAAGTGGATGAAGTGAGTTGTGTGTCAATTGTAGTTAGTTAAGTAGACTACTAATGCATTGATGTTTGAATGTTTAAAATATATCAATTACTATTGTTTTATTATAGTGTTTAGAATGGTACTTTGTGTATACATATACTAGTTTTAAATTTACAGGTATAGATTTAGGAATCCGTGTCATGCAGGAGAACCCGTGTAAATGGTACAATTTTTACTTCTTCATTTACCTACAATACTAACATGTTTTGGTATGCATATGGTTAATTAAGTGACTGAAGTAAGAAGTGAGTCAACTGTAGTGAGTTAAGTAAGCTAGTAATGCATTGATGTTTGAATTGAATGTTGAAGAATTTATCATGTAGCGTGTTTAATATTGTACGAAATGAATAAATAAAAATTGTATGCAATAAGAGATTGAAGTAAGAAGTGGTATTGTAATAAGTTTAGTAAGTTAATAATGTGATGGCGTTTAAAGGTTTAAGATACATGAATTAGTATTTTAATTATTATGTAGTTTTTTTAATAACATCATATATTTATTATATATTGAAACAAATGGCGAATATTAAAGACAAGAGCATCATATCTCCAATGATGATCAAAATACATATGTTTTGTAGGCTAGAATAAGCTTCATTCTGAAATATGGAGCTCAATCAATTTCTTACATCAACATACCTATTCTGATATATAATTATCTTTAAAATTTTGATTTCATTAATATGATACTTTTGTGGTATACATAAAACATATTTAGAGTTTCATGTTTATGGATTTAGAGTTTTAGGAATCCATGTCATGCATGAAAATCCGTGAAATGAGCAGGGGCCTCGTCTATACATGCAAACGTGCATAAATGCAAGGGATCCGTGCATAAATCCAAGGCACCCGTGCATATCCAAGGGACCCGTGCATAAATCCAATATATAAACATGGATCTCCATAGATGCAAGATATCCGCCCATAAAACTTTAAAATAAGAAAAATACCACCAAAATTTGCAGAGAACCACATACATCATGCACATGATTCTCATAGGGACGTTGCATATATGTGCGGGTCCCTTGAACCAGGGGACCCGTGCATATAATCAGGGGACCTGCACATGTGCAGATCCCCAGCGCAGGTAACCCAGCTTTTTTAATTGCAGATTCGAAGACGTATCAAATTTAACTTAATTTTTGTCGGAATTAGTGTCATAAAACATATGGATCAGGTCCCTTGCATATATGTGCGGGTCCCTTGCATATATGCGCGGGTCCCTTGCATATATGCGTGGGTCCCTTGCATATAAGCGCGGGTCTCTTGAACCAGGGGACCCGTGCATATAATCAGGGGACCCTCGCATATGCAGATCCCAACGCACGTAACCCAAATTTTTTAATTGCAGATTCGAAAACGTATCAAATTAAACTCAAATTTCATCGGAATCACTGTCATAAAACATATTGATGAGGTCCCTTGCATATATGTGCAGGTCCCTTGCGTATATGCGCGGGTCCCCTGCATATAAGCGCGGGTCCCTTGAACCAGGGGACCCGTGCATATAATCAGGGGACCCGCGCATGTGCAGATCCCAGCGCATGTAACCCAGATTTTTTAATTACAGATTCGAAAACGTGTCAAATTTAACTCAAATTTATTAGGTAGGTAGGGTCCCCTGCGAATCGTATGAGTCCCTTGAGAAGTATCACGAGTCCAAACTGCACGGGTCCCCTGCGAATAGGTATGGGTCCCTTGACAAGTCTCACGGGTCCCCAGCGCAAATTGCAAGGGTCCCTGTAAATTCGTATGGTCCCTTGAGAAGTCTCACGGGTCAAACTGCACGGGTCCCCTGTGCAAACTGCATGGGTCCCCTGCATATCACTCAGGGTCCCCTGTAAATTCGTTCGGGTCCCTTGAGAAGTATCACGGGTCCAAACTCCACGGGTCCCCTGCGCAAACTACATGGATCCCCTGCGAATGACTCAAGGGTCCTCTGCAAATTCGTCCGGGTCCCTTGAGAAGTATCACGGGTCCAAACTGCACCGATCCCCTGCGCAAACTGCATGGGTCCCCTGCATATCACTCAGGGTCCCTGCATATTCGTTCGGGTCCCTTGAGAAGTATCATGGGTCCCCTGCACAAACTGCATGGATCCCCTGCGAATGACTCAAGGGTCCCCTGCAAATTCCTTCGGATCCCTTCAGAAGTAAGCTTGGAAAACAGATTTTAGGTTTGATGGATACGCTTTGAAGAGGACGAAGAAGCTTGGAAAACAGCTGTAAAAGTAAAAAAAAAAAAACTCTGACAAGAAGAGGAAAGGACAGATACTGTAGCTAATGAACAGTAATTTTTCATTAATATGGTTAAGTGAGCGCTGAGGTCTTTAAATAAGGGTAATATTGTCCTTTTATGGTCACTTAGTAAGGGTATATATGTCTTTTTGAAGGGAGGAGGTCATTTTTTTAAAATTTCAGATTCACGGGTCCATTTACCCAATAAATCCCTCGTTATTCTTGCACCATTCGATGTATACTTTCTATTTCTGCGCTTTAATGCCTCTAAAGATTCAGTTCCACGTTCTTTATTATGCCTCGTTATTCGTGACGATCGTTTGTATAATATCTCTCTCTGTCGCTTATGACCTAATTTCCTTTTTTTCTTTTACATACACGAAACCTCACTCCCTTTGATTTGAATCAGAACCCAAAATTTTATGCCATTCTTGTTATTGCATCTATGGACTTCTTCATCAACTGTAACTGAGATCTAACGTCGATGATCTCTTACCAGTGAGAAGGTTCATTAAAATGTGTTTAATTTTTTCTTTCTTTCTTTCTTGTTTTAGGGTTTATCACACAAGAAACCTCACTCCTTTTGAATCAGAATCCAATCTGTTTTACAATTCTTGAATTATGCCGTCTTGTTATTGCATCTATGGAATTCTTCATCAACTGTAACTGATCTAACGATGATCTCTTGCAAATGGGAATGATCATTAAAATGTATTTGTATTGTTCTTTTTCTTTTTTTTTTTTGCAGATTGTGAGAAACCAAAAAAAAAAAAAAAACCTTGATTTCGAGATATACGCTATGCCCACTATGACGACTACCAAAGATTGCAGAAAAGGGCTCCCAAGAAACCTGAATTTGAGACGAACCAACGTTGTAACAAAACCCATTTCAGATCGCAGGTCGAAAGATGTTTCGAAAGGTTCGCCTTTGCAATCTCCTTGCGGAAAACGCTCAGACAAAGATACTTCCACTGATGGCCAGTGTTTGAAGAAGAAGCAGAAGATGGGCCCTATGGTAATAATTTGAATTTCAAAGTATTATATTTTTTTAATTTTTCCCCATTTACGCTATTAATTTATCGCTAATGATGTGTTTCTTCTCTAATAACTTTCAAGGGACTCAAGTTGTTCACCATGAAAGAAGCGAAGCGAGTGTTTCAACCGAAGGTAACTATGAATATATATGCTCTTTCATTATTTATTCATTCATTTCTATACTCTAACATTGATACTTCACTCAATATACTTACAACTTTTTCTCTTTAATTAGATTGTGTCCAAAATCAAATCTCTACAGAAAAGGCGACTTCGACTTCGAGGGCTGCAGCGTTGAAAAGCCGATTTGCGGATACCATTCGCAAATCTCAAGCATACCTAGGCAATGTAATATAACGGTTTCCTTTTCTTCTTACGATATTTTAATGGAAAAATTATAATTTTGCAATAACATTGAATATTGAGAACTGTTTTGCAGGATGTGAATGTAAAAGCTCCATTATCTTTAGAAGAAAGGGCGCACAACTATTTAATGCAGCAACGTGAGAAAGAAAGAGCAGCTGCAAGCATGGCGATAGAAAAGGTAACAATTCGATGGATTAATTCTCTAACATTATGACAATATATATGCTTCAATATTCCATACGAAATCATTTTCTTTTACTTATAGAGGACCTTTTCTTTTCTATGTAACAGATGGAGAAGACCGTTGAGTTCAACGACGGCCGTGCCGTAATGAGAGATTTCTACATGTTATTATATTCCGAAGCAGTTTGACTAGGCAGAAGAAGGACTATTTTGGGTCCTATTTGTATCATCGCTTCATATTAATGAATAAAAGTTTTTTGTTTCTTTTAAAGCAATCTTTTGCAGCATATGTGACGTAATTTCAATGAATCGTTTCATGTGTGCTTAACTTGTACTGTAGTGGGTATCATTTCATAATCATGAGATGTATGAGGATTCGAAATGGCATTTGTAATTATTTGTTTAGTTCTACGCTTTGCGGACAAGATCTGCTTGTTATATAATACGATCATTGTTGTAAGCCCATTAACATGGAGGGGACTGAAAGGGTTCTGTTTGAGTTGAATATTGTGCCTCATTATACAAATAGAAAGGGCTAATCACTTTTGAATCAATTTGTTATAAATTGCGAATCTTAATTTTGTATATTGTGTTTCAATGTATGATTATTTTTCGTTTTCTTGGTTATGTGAAAATGATGCAACGTCCCAATAGTTTTCTAAGCGTGAAATTCAACAGGTTTGATGTTTTTGAGAACTCGGAAATCTTTTTGAAATTTTAATCCTTGAAAAATTGTTAACATCACAAAATAAAATATTATAGATGTTGACGAAAAATTTGAGAAATTTTAGTCAGTTGGGCATCTTTTTCGAGATGTTACAGACTACTTTAATGCCACTTTTAAGCACGTGGATCCAAATTACTTCTGTGGCTTCATTTTATTTAGTTAATTAGTTTAGAAGTCCGATTTCTCAAAATTCACGGAACAATCGTACGGATTTGACGCGGAGAAAGTCAATGTTCGTAATATGTTTATATACAAAAAATACGATAATTCTTTTAAGCGAATTAATTAATAACTTAAGTAGTACTTCCCGGCTTAAATGAAATATGAATTTATATTTGGAAAGTAAAAAAGTCAAATATGTTTGTTTTGATTTGTTGCCACGGCTTAGCGGCGAATCTCCCGTCGTTGCCCTCAGGGCTGACATGGATGCCTTGCCCATTCTTAGGTTGTCTCGGTTACTTTCGTACACGCCGGGACACAGAGTCCGGACATGGTCGAGTTCGGCAGGACCGTAAGGGCTTTCTCCAACGCAAACTTCAATCAGCTCGTCGAGAGGATCGAAGAGGTCAGTTCGCTTTCGATCTTCGAACCCTAAGGGTGCGTTTGGTGTAAGGATTTCGATGCAGAAAAGAAAAATGAAAAGCGTAACAGTTTGCTTTTCCTTTTCTATTCCGCATCGAATTCCGCATACCAAAAAAGCGCCCTGATATACGGATTTCCATGCATAAATGCAAATGAGAAAGCGTAATAATACCACTTTATTGTTTTATAATACCACTTCATTGTTCAGCAGTACCACTTCATTGTTTTCCATTACCTCTTCATTGTTCTGAAATAACACAAAACGGTCAACTGATGCTAGTTCATATACACTTTATAAGACCTACGTAATTCTAGGTCCTAATCTTTAAATTTTATAAAAACGGACTCCTAAAACCTATGAATTTTCTGACAGGGGTCTAAAACCATTTTAAAATATATTTTGGGGCATGATACGTAATTATACCTGATACGGACTAAAACTAGATGGGCCTGAAAAATTCAGAAAATACCCGTTAGGCCCATGGGAAAATATCTAATATTTAGTAAATAATGATAAATAATAGATATAGGGACCTTAAGGGACCTCCGATAGGTAGTTGACGAACCCCAAGAAGCTTCCTCAGTACGCTTCTAGGTGAAAAGACAGGTAAGAGGTGACAGAAAGCTATGACTGACAACATTGTAAAAGCTACCTGACAGGACTGGAAAAGCTGTGCATCACGTTGCTCCAGAGGGTCATATCACCAGGTATCTCCGGATGTACCTCCAGGCAATATCTAGAAGCTCCTATAAAAGCCGAACTTAGCCATTTTTGCGAGGATCATTCATCATTAGAATACGAAAATACTCTCTAGTTTTCTCTCTTTTCAGTGTGTTAAACATCTCTTTCGATACTTAGCATATTTACAGCGAAAGTAAGGATTATTTGAGTGTGTAATCTTCAAAAGTATAGTGAAATGGAGTTCCTGTATGCCCGTGGACGTAGGATCTGCAAAGATCCGAACCACGTACATCTTGTGTCCTTTCTGCTACGTCCCAATACATCCCTTTATGTCCCAATACGTCCCTTTACGTCCTGACACGTCCCAAACATTTCCCAATACGTCTCTTTATGTCTCAACACATCCCGACATGTCCCAAACACGTCCTAAACAAGTCCCAACGTCCCAGACACATTCCTTTCAGTTCCCTTATAAATAAGCACCTTACACACGTCCCAAAACTTTGAAATATTGAACTTACCGGCTATATAAATTGTCTGAGCCCGACATATAAATTTTTTGATTGGGATAGCCCCACATCTAAGGGTGCCGTCTGTCGGAAAATTCAGAGTTGAAGGCGTGAGTGATTTTGCCTATTTGTGCGAAGCTGTGCTTAACATTTATCTTTTCTTCTTTCTTTTCTTCATTTTTACTGGGACGAAACTAAACACGCGGAGAAAATCAACGGAGGAAAGCACACATATGGAAGAATTTAGGCCCACAGTTCACGAAAGTTGCTGAAGGTGACCACAACAGACCGCCATCCCAGTGCCCACCTTTGTGATGTTAGCACCCGATACACCCAAAAGACAGTCAAATTCAGAAGTGAACCGCGGAGGAGGACCTCCAAAACTACCAAACGTGTTGAGAAACGGCCAGGACCTAAAACACAGGCCCGAGATGATGAAGATAAGCAAGACGGTACAGATAAGTCATAAAGGGATCTCAGAACACCCAGGCGGACCTCCACGAGTCCCGCTAGTGAGCCACCCAAAAAAGCTTAAGGGAGTAGGGAGCTCCAAAAGAAGGAAAAGCTGAGCCACGATCGGGAGAAAAAGGAAGAAACTAGGGCCAAAAGGGAAAGGGAGCTGCGAGACTAACTTGCGGACCTCAAATAGGTTATGTCGGGAACTCCGATGGAACATGCGGACATGTGGAGTTAAGCTCCCCGAATCCGTATACTATTATTCAGTCCCAAGATGAGAAGCAAATCGTCACGCAAAGGAGGAGAGATACGTAAAAAACCATGGACGAGGGAAGCCAATGCCATGGCCTCACCACAGGGAACCCTGGGAATCTCTGTCAATGATCTCACGGAGATTCACGCCACTGGGCAGTAATCCATGAGAGATCCTAACATCAGCCGGGAGACATTCCGTGTTGAAAATGATCTTAGCCGGAACTCCACGGCCCTCTAAATATCATTCTCAACTATATTATCATTATTATAATTAATACATGCATCACACTAACAATTGTTATCATTTGAAGGACGGAACATGGAGGCTCATCTAGGCAGTTGCCTCAAAGGAGTCTGTCCGCGAAGGTCCCGGGGCAAAATCCATAGGACCTTTCCCGAACAAAGACATACCATCTTCACCACCGCCTAGGGCCCCTAGGCTCACTATAGTGGGAGGCCCTAGTGGAGAAGATTCCAAGCGAGCTAGGACGACACGCGCTAGAGCGATCGAAATAAGGCCTCAGTTCCACGTTGGCGTGCAAAGATCCGCAGGACCTCAAAGCCCAGCTCCGCGCTGGTGAGATCCGTAGAAGATCTATAAGGCTACCTCCTCGCTGGTGTACGAAGATCCGCGGAAGATCCAAGCCCAGCTCCGCGATGATGCCTAAAGATCCACGGGAGACATCCCGCGTTGATAATTCTCTTAGTCGGAATTCCAGGGCCCTGTACACCTTATTCTCATTTATATCATCGATACCACAATAAATACATACATCATACTAACGACTACTATTATTTGAAGGATGAAATCAAAGTGTTCTCCCTAATGAGATAACTGAGGAAGTTCCTTGACCGTGGCATCAACCAAGGTCGGGAGGTAGCCAAGGAGGAGTCGGGGGGATCTGTGCCGATCAAAGGCAGACAACCCCCACCTCCTCTAGATAAGGGTCAACTCCATTTAAGGCTCACATCCCTTTTATAAATGGAGCTCCGAGCCAGAGGAATTCCAATTTCCAACAAAGCCCGAAATTGCAACCTGAGCGGTGGAAGGTCCGAACCTCCGGAGATCTGGAGTCAGGGACCTCATCATTAACCGGGAAGAAAGGAGCTCCATTTCGCCATTACTTTCAAATTCCAGGCCTCAAGGAGCTCGAATATTGAGCGAGCGGGCGCTATATCCACGTATTTAAGCGAGCGGGCGCTATAACCATGCACTTAAGCGAGCTGGCGCTATAACCACTCATTTAAGCGAACGGGCGCTATATCCACGCATTTAAGCGAGCGGGCGCTATAATCACGTATTTAAGTGAGCGGGCGCTATAACCGCGCGTGTAAGCGAGCGCGCTATAACCACGCATTTAAGCTAGCACGCGCTATACCCACGCATTTAAGCGAAGCTGACACTATAACCAGGATAAACTATTGATGTCCCTAAGGAAATACCGCCTTGTCAGAATATAAATATTTTATTATATAATAAACGGTGCACTGTATAATATAATCGATGCCAAAAGTCGACGGACCTGCAGTGTACAGGATGCCAAAGATAATATATCTGCTGTGTGATTTGATGCAAAAGGTCGACGGACCTGCGGTGTACAGGACGTCAAAGATAATCTATCTGCGATGTGAATGATGCCCATAAGGGTGTACAAGATACCTCCGCTGACGGGCTGTGGCGTACAGGACATCAAAGGCTCTCAGTAAGCCTGCGACGTGAATGGTACCAAAGCGAAGCTGGCGCTATAACCAGGGTAAATCGGTGAGGGGATCCCAGGGTTAAAATTTTATAAGCCTAAGGGTCTACACAAATACTGAATTCGCGAAGGACATAGAGAGCATAGCGCAAATGACACCTGAGGACAATGACGACGGTAATTGCAACCGATGGCGTGAATTCGTACTTGGCTTACAAATTACTAAGCGAGCTGGCGCTATAACAATGCATCTAAGCGAGCTGGCGCTATAACCATGCCACGATAATGGTGTTCCTAGAAACACCCATCAGGTCCCGAAAGAATGCAAAGCATAAAAATATGAAATACAGGAGAAGGGGAACTCCGGTGAAACATGCGAACATGGGGAGTTAAGCTCCCCATACCATTATGTCCCGAAAGAAAAAATGACATAGTATTTTTACAGGCTATCACCATGGTGAAAAGGAGAGGTCTATACAAATATAATGTCCCAGGAGCTTGGAGGAACGTACAGTAGGACCTGAGGATCTCCTTCAAAATGCAAGGTTCGAAGAGGAGCTCCGCCATCAGGTCCCTGCTAGGTCCTAAGATGTCCGAAAAGGCCTTCTACCAAGTTCCTTGAGGAGTTGGAGACGACAGATCAACAACACCAGCAGCGAGCCTGGACCTCTGCATGCTTCTCTGCAGTAGGGAGCGAAAAATGAGGGTCCTCGGAGGTCTGCAGATCTCTCTGGAAGCACCCAGGAAAAGGAAGGTCCTGAAGAGCATACACGGCCTCAGTTCTCGAGGACCCAACGATGAAGCCGCCCACGGGGTAGTGTCGCATCAGAGACCCAAGATCCCTCAGAGGGAGAGAGAGTCCTTCAAATAGGCTTGGCGCCAGTTTTCAGCCAGATCCTATAAGAATCTCTCGGCCGTTGGGGACAGGAGATGGTGCTAGAATAGGCGAATATCTTCAGCCTTCGTAGCCACCAAGTGGGCAGCCACATGCACCTCCGTTATGCCTGCGGAATCGGCATCCCACTCTTCCTTCTCCTTAGAGAAGGAGCAGGGACCCTCCTCGTGCTATTTCATGAGAGTTGCATTTTCGTCCTTTCAAGGAGCTCCGTATTTCTCCCTCGTACTGCTCTACTAACTCTGTCTGGTTAGTTATCTCTAGGTCATGGATCGAAGATTTTGCAGACAGTCCGGAAGCTACGTGGCCCACCACCTAAGAAGAAACCTTGGAGAGACGGCCCTCTGATCATCTGGGAGCACCCAACAGCTTAGCATGCTCATCTGTTCATGTCTGTTCAGATGGTCCACAGAAGCAGGGAGCTCACCCACTGAGGCCCCTATAGGTCCCATAAGATGCTCAGCACCTATGCCTCGGGGGAAGAAGGACATAACTTCTTTTTTGCTTTTCCTTCTGACCCTTTGAATGAAGTTATTTTCCTTCTAACACAGGGACATGGCCCGTAATAGGAACTTCTTGAGCTCCCCTAACAGAGAAAGGAACTGCCGGAAACATCATTCGTCCCTTCAGAAGGAGGAATCTCCTCGTGAATGTCCCTAGCCACTAGGACCTGGCGGAGCAAGGGAGCTACAGGGGGTACGCTGAGGAACTTGGGAACTGGTTTCTTTCCTCCACATCAGCCAACAGAATGTGTCTCTACTTGGTAATTGCGGTAGGTCCCTAATAGGGAGGTAAGACCCATCTTACCATTTTACTCTAATTTAATTTTTGTCCCAAAAAACAAATTAGAGTAGGGGAGTCGTTGATACGGACTAAAACTAAATGGGCCTGAAAAATTCAGAAAAGACCCGTTAGGCCCATGGGAAAACATTTAATATTTAGTAAATAATGATAAATAATAGAGATAGGGACCTTAAGGGACCTCCGATAGGTAGTTGACGACCCCCAAGAAGCTTCCTCAGTACGCTTCCAGGTGAAAAGACAGGTAAGAGGTGACAGAAAGGTATGACTGACAACACTGTAAAAACTGCCTGACAGGACTGGAAAAGTTGTGCATCACGTTGTCACCAGGGATCTCGGGATGTAACTCCAGGCAATATCCAGAAGCTTCTATAAAAGCCGAACTGAAAGTGAAAACTGCTTGATTGAATGACAACAGCGGCGGCTGCAGTGAGATGCTCAGTGACATCTTCCTATAATGAAGTAACACGTGTCTTTGTAACTGCCTTCCTTCCTTTCCACTGTTCCTGTGCGTTTATACACAAAGGTTCTTCCTCTTTTACCCGGTCAATGCCTATGCCCGTTAGGTCCCTGCAGGTCCTTCTTCCCATCCTTGTACTTCACTGTGGACAGTTTTTCTTCATCGGCTTTATTGGGCTTATCTTTTTTTTTCTGTTTTTCTTGGCCCAGGTCGATTGAAGAGTCCACATCCACCACTCCCCTACTCTAATTTATTTTTTTTGAAAACAAAAGGTGAATTAGAGTAAAAAATGATGGGTTAGAACTTACCTCCCTTTAAGGACCTTCTGTCGTGATTTATTGAAAGGACGTGTCCTTTATTACTTCCTTTTAGTGCCTTGGGAACCGTTTCTTTTTTAAGAGTGGCTTCTGGAACTTCACCCTTATTTTTGAAAGGGTGCTTCGCATTTAACGGGTATGACTCTCTCTCTCTCTCTCTCTTCCTTTTCCTTTATTATTTCCTCTTCTTCGTCTCCATGGCTTCCACTATTCCGGATTCAGTGAAAGCTTCGTCTTCCCCTGCTCGCTCCCACCAATCGATTTCCTCTGATACGTCGTCCGCACCTTCTTCTTTACAGCCCTCTTTCCAACCAGCAACTTGCACCGTTGCGCCGCGAATAGCCCATCGACCGCGCACTCGCTCCACCACTGCCTCTGCAATGGCCTCTCTGCCTGTGGGTGGATCCGAATCTGTGGGTTCGCCGGCCGATTCCCGGAGTTTGGTAGTCTTTTCTGGGTCGCCGCCTCCTCCTAACCCTAAATCCGTTCCCTCTTCTTCTTCGCGGACTCCTCCCAGCGCTTTCAAAGCTTCTACGTGTCTGCCGGCCAATTTGGACGGCCTGGTGGAGGGGGGTTTTGTTTTTGAAGGCTTCGCGGTGAGAGTGGCGTCGCCTGACCAGAGGGCTGATCGCCCGCCTCCTCCGTGGCTAGCGTTCTGGGAGTCCCAAATTAGGGCAAGACTGCGCTTCCCTGTCCCCCCTTTTCTCCCTGAAGTGTCCGGGGCTTTCAAGGTCCCCTTGAACCAATTCCAGCCTTCCTCTATTCGTCTTCTTGTAGCATTTTTTTGTGGCGGTACGGGCCGCCGGAGGCGTTCCCTCGCCGGATCTGGTGCTCTCCCAGTTCTCGCTTAAACTTCACGACGCTTTTTTCTACATCTCTTCCATCTCTTCTCGCATGGGAGGTGAAACTCACTTTTTCGGTAAGAATCATAAAATGGACAAGGACTGGCAGGGTCCATATTTCTTTGTGGAGCCCCCGAGTGGTTCGTGGGATTTTCCGTGTGAGAAATGGATAACTGGCGCGCCTCCTCGCGATCCCGGCAAATGTTCGAAGAGAAATTCAAGAGCCTTAGCCTTTCTGAACAACTATGCTGGGGAACACGGTCCCTTAAACCCTTTTGCTTTGGCCAAATTTCCCGGTGTTTTGTATCGTTTTGGGTTCTCGCCTTTTCCTGCCAACTTTTCTCTTGAGGGTATCCTATCGTCTTTGTCATGTTTTTAGAAGTTTTTCTGGGGCTGTTGTTCTGCCGGTCCGTTATTTGTATATGTTGGGTGCAGGGATGACAGGTTCGTGGCGCAATTTGCTGGCGAATATAGAGGAAAGAGGTGCTCCCCCACCCCTGGAGCCGAGGGATTTGTTTCGACTTCAGCTCCTTCCTTGCTATTGGGTGCTCAAGATATCCGGGCAGAAGTTCGTCAGTTTTCTTCCAAGGCTCCAGGGACTTCTGAGATGCCCCAGGTCGCCGGTGCTCCCAAAATAAAGCGTAAAGCAGGCTCCTTAGCGAAATCAGCGAAAAAGTCTAAGAAGAAACTGTCTTTATCTGAGGGAGAGGGTGATGGGGTTTCGGAGAAAGCTCCTCCGGAGGGATTTCAACAAGGTGGCACCCCCCCTGGGGACCTATTGCCTGAAGGTGGGATGGAGGGGTTGAGCCGTCTGGTTCCCCTTGAGGACAAGGAGGTATCCAGATATCCGCTGCGGAGAACGAGGTGGAACTTGCACACCACCTTCTCAAGGTATACTCCCTACCACCCTCCTGGTCAATGCTTTCCCTATTTGTCTAATCTCGAAGCTCCTTTGTTTTGGTATTCAGGTTATAGGCTTGGTATCTGCAAGGCCTTCTGCGAGCTCGATAGTGCAGGATTTGGAGGAGCGCAATCGGTCCCTTCAGGAGCAGCTGGAAGGTCTTCAGGTCAGTTTGTTGGCTCGGGAAAAGGAGGCTGGGGAGATTTAGGCCAAGTTTGATTTTGAGATGGAAGGATTGGAGAAGGAGAAGGCTGAGCTGGCTAGGCTGTGCGAGGAACTGCGCAGCTCTTCAGAGAAGGAGAGAGAAGACCATGCGGCCCTTCTGAAGCAGCGCAAGGATGAGCTGCAGCGCTCCTTTGCTAAGGAAAAAGCAAAATGGGATGAGGACTTCGTCCGCATGACGGAGGTTCACACAAAAGCCGAGCTGGAGATTGTGAAAGCTGAGGGTGCCCAAGTCTGCCAGCGTCATCTCATGTCGACTGCGGCCGGACAAAAGTTTCTGGGGGACCTTGCAGAGCACTTGGCTTATTTGGAGGACCCTATTTCCCTCAAGGACTTTGTCCCATTTATGCAGCATTACTTTCTGGGAGGCCACCACGCAGGATCAGCTGGCATCGGAGTGGCTACCGCCCTCAGGGATCTACCTCCTCCCACATCCTTCAAAGGGGATCCAATGGCCGAGGAGAACCCTTTGTTTTGGCGTCCATCTGCTGAAAAGCATATGGCGATCCTGGCCCAAGCTGATATCTCCGACCTCCCTGGCGTTGTCTTTTACCCTCCTGTGGATCCTTCTGTCTAGTTTTTATCTTTTCTTTTGTGTTTAACAAACCTTATGCTTCTGCAGACATATTTAGGGTGTTGTTTTTTAGGGTAGCTTAACTCCCCTGTTTCTGTGTGTTCTTGCCGAGGTTTCTCATTTTCCCTCTGTAATAGGGGACCTCTTTATTAAGCATCTTATCATTTTCCTGTGTTTTGGACTTCATCGTGTTTCCGTAAGCACCTTAGTTGATCCGTAAATCAAGCGTTAATCATTCACGCCTTCGGTTGTAAGAACCGTCGTCCTTATCCTAAGGTGTCACTTATGCGCTAGGTTCTCTTCGTCCTTAGCGATTTCAGTAAGGTAAGATCGGAGTTCCCCAATTCGAGCTGGGGAGGTCCCCCATTGTTTTACCCTGGTTATAGCGCCAGCTCCGCTTAGGTACCTATACACGTCGCAGGCCTTACTGGGGACCTTTGATGTCTTGTACACCACAGCCCGTCAGCGGTGGTATCTTGTATGCCCTCATGGGCATCTTTCACGTCGCAGACCTGTGGCCTTTTATGTCGGGTACACCGCTGACCCGTTGGTCTTTGGCATCATCTCACGTCGCAGGCTATCGGCCTTTGATGTCTTTGTACGCCGCAGGTCCGTCGACCCTTGGCATCATTTCACGTCGCGGGCTGTTAGCCTTTGATGTCACGCCGCAGGTCCGTCGACCATTGGTATCGACTATAAGTACACTTTGTTATAACAAAACATTTATATTCCGCTGGAGAGGTACGCCTCGTTAAAACCTTATCTGGGCAAAACCTCCCTTTGAGGCAAAATCCCAGATGAAGGAAAAAGAGTACGTCCCCTCCCTGTCTTACATAGCAGTATTACACATAAAATTTTTTCAAGTTAGAGATGTTCCAAGGGCGGGGCAAGGACCTCCCATTGGCATCTTTTAATTCGTAGGCTCCACCTCCCAGCACCTTTGTCACGCGATAGGGCCCCTCCCAGGGAGCTTCCATTTTCTTCAGCGGCCGTAGGACATCGGCTCTTCGCAGTACCAGATCCCCCTGTTGAAATCCCCTGGGTCGGATTCTCCGATCGTACATTGCATTTATGCGACTTTTATATCCTTCGGTCCTTACGTGGGCCTCTTCTCGTATTCCTTCGACAAGGTCCAGGTCCTCCCTTCTTAATTGTGCGTTCTCCCTTTCGTCATATGCCATCATGCGGTGTGTCTCGATGCCAATTTCGGCAGGTATTACTGCGGCTGAACCGTACACTAGCTCAAATGGCGTTTCTCCTGTCGCCTCGCGAGGGCTTATTCTGTATGCCCAGAGGACAACATCCAGCGCCTCCACCCATTTGTTCCCATCTTGCTCGAGTCGGGCCTTGATCCCTCTGAGGATGGTTCGATTGGAGACTTCGGCTTGCCCATTTGCCTGGGGATGTCCCACCGCCACAAACCTTTGGGTCATCTTCATTCCTTCACAGAATTGTCGTGTTTTAGCCCCACAGAATTGGGTTCTATTATCCGAAATGAGGATCCTGGGAGCTCCATAGCGGCAGCAGATATTCTTCCACATGAATTCGATCACCTTTTCCTCGTCTATCCGTGCTACTGCTTTAGCTTCGACCCATTTGCTAAAGTAGTCCACCGCCACAATAATGAACTTCTTTTGCGCTTTCCCTCGAGGAAATGGGCCGATGATGTCGATCCCCCATTTATCGAAAGGACACGGAGACTGCATCGTCCCCAAGGCTTCAGCGGGGACATGGATTCTGGGACCATACATCTGGCAATTACTGCATCTTCTGACCAGGTCCTTGGCGTCTTTGATGATGTTGGGCCAGAAATATCCGGCCCTGACTACCTTCCTAGTAAGGGACTTATATCTCGCATGGTCCCCCGCGCATCCTTCGTGGATCTCTTCGAGTATCTTCTTGCCTTCCTCTTTGGAGAGACACCAGGCGTATGCGTGTACAAAAGATTTTTTGAAGAGACAGTCGCTTATCAGGCAGAATCTCTGTCGGTATCTCCTCCTGTCCTTCTGGTTGTGGTTTCTTAAGGTGGCTATGATGGGGGCCCTCCAATCATCCATTTCTTCTATGTCTGCCACGAACTCCCCTGTTTCCTCCTTGTCTACAGCTAGGTAGGTAATACCTTCTTCCTTAAGAGTCGTTCCGGAACTTGCCGCCTTTGCTAAATAATCAGCCTTGTGGTTTTCCTCCCTGGGGACCTGCACAATCTCACAAGAATCGAAAGCTTTCGTTAGCCCCTCCACTTTTTTACCATATTCGACCATCTTTTCAGCTCTCGCTTCGTAGTTCCCCCTGACTTGCTGCACCACCAGCTGTGAGTCCGAGAACAGAGTAACCTCTCGGGCTCCCAGCTCCTTCGCAATTCGCTGACCATGGATGAGGGCTTCGTACTCTGATTCGTTTTTTGAGGCCCGAAAATGGAAAGTGATGGCAAAGCGGAGCTCAGGGTCGATGATGAGAACTCCCGCCCCCGATCTTTGAGAAGTGGCGGACCCATCCACATATACTTTTCGTTGGCGTTTGGGAGGTCCCTTAGTGGTTCCGAGGACGAAGTCTGAGAGGGCCTGGGCCTTTATGGCGGTCCTTCGCTCGAACTCCACATCGTACTCCCCTAGCTCGATGGCCCATTTTATCATCCTTCATGATAGATCTGGTTTGTCTAATGTCTGCTTCAGAGGGAAGTTAGTCCGCACGCTCACCTTGTGTGATAAGAAATATGGCCGAAGTCGGCGGGCGGATGTCATCACTGCTAGGGCGGCCTTCTCAACATCGGAGTATCTAGTTTCCGCGCCCAGCAGCACTTTACTTATGAAATAAATGGGTCTCTGGGAGGTCCCTTCTTCCTTCCAGGACGGAGCTTATTGCGTGGTCCCCTATGGAGAAACCAGCACGCCCCCCATCAAGGGCTTAGTCAAAAAGGGGGTGTTGTGGAGGTACTCCTTCAGTTCTTCAAAAGGCTTGCTGGCATTCCTTGGTCCACTCGAATTACTTGTTCTTTCGTAGTACCTTGAAGAAAGGTAGGCTCCTCTTGGCCGAGTGGGAGATGAATAGACTAAGGGCTGCCAACCGCCCCGTGAGCCTCTGGACTTCATTGACGCCTGGGGAGGTTGCATCTCCAAAATAGCTTTTACTTTCGCGGGGTTGACCTAAATGCCTCGCTGGGTCACCATATAACCAAGGAACTTTCCCGATCTTACTCCGAACGCACATTTTTCGGGGTTCAGCTTCATGCCGCTTCCTCTAATTGCTTCGAACGCCTCCTCCAGGTCCCTAGTATGACCGGTGAGGTGTATGGACTTCACGAGCATATCATCCACGTACACCTCCATGTTCTGGCCTAACTGCTGCTGGAAGACCTTATCCACCATCCGTTGGTATGTGGCTCCCGCATTTTTAAGTCCAAAGGGCGTTCGAACGTATCCATATGTTCCCCCTGGTGTCACAAAACAAACCTTGTCAAAGTCATTTGAATCAAGACTTACTTGGTGATAGCCCTGGTAGGCGTCCATCATGCTGAGGACCTCACACCCAGAAGTGGAGTCCACGAGCTGGTCTATTCTGGGCAGCGGGTAATGGTCCTTGGGACAGGCCTTGTTGAGGTCCCTGAAGTCAATGCACATTCTCCATTGCCCTTTTCCCTTCTTTACCAGGACAGCATTAGCCAACCAGGTGGGGAACTGGATCTCCTGGATGTGGCCCGCTTGAAGTAATTTGTCGACCTCCTCCTTCAGGGTTTGCACCCTTTCGGCCCCGCATAGTCGGAGTCTCTGCTTAACGGGCTTAGTGCCAGGTAGGACGTTTAGGTGATGTTTGGCTATATCAGGGCGGATTCCTGTCATATTCTTTGGAGAAAATGCAAATAAGTCCGCGGTCCTCTGCAGACACCCTACAAGCTCCTTTGTGGCTTGTTCCCCTAGGTGTGTACCTATTTTGGTAGTCCTCCCTGGTTGGTCGGGGTACAGCTCTACGTTGACTAGCTCCTCATCTGTAGACGTGGGTAATGGTCCGGTTTGGGCCGGTTCCGGGCCGGTTCTACCGGTTCAGGGTCTACCGATTCCGGTTCAACCGGTTCCGAAATAGTACCGGTTCCAGTTCCGGTTCCGGTTCCAGAACCATTTTCCCGGAACCGGCCCAAGCCACTATACTGAACCCCGGGGCTGAAATACCGGAACCGGCCCATTTAATTTTTTTATTTTTATTTTTTGTTTTTACTTGCATGCTTTGTGGCTTTAACGTTTTGTTTTTACTTGCATGCTTCGAACAACTACACTTTAGTCCGTTCCAAGAATATTAATTTTTTAGTTGTTGGAAGAATATTAATTTTTTAGTCCCAAGTTCCAAGAGCAGACATAAATGGGGTGGCTTTTAACGTTTTGTTTTCTTTGCTTTTGAATTTGTCTACTGTGGTCCGTTCTCAATTAAATACTACATTATTACCTAGATATCTGAGCTTGAATGCTATCGTAATCTGTGATTCATCAATATAAGAGGTCGATTAGAAAAAAATAAAGGAGACTTGGCCCAACGGGCCGGTTCCAGTTCCGGCCCGGAACTGGAACCATTGGGCGGAACCGGGAACCGGAACCGGTACCCAATCCACTACTATTGGGCCGGTTACCGGTTCCAGAACCGGTTTGTACCGGTTCTGGTTCTGGACCGGTTTCGTGGGCCGGTTTTGGGCCGGGTCTGGGTTGACCCGGCCCATTACCCAGGTCTACTCATCTGGTTCGGGCTGCAAGCTCGTAGGTCCCCCTCCTTCAATCTTAATCCTCTTGTCTCGACCGCTTCCTTCTTTGATGTCCTCTTTTCCCTTAGTTACCGCCTTGACTTCATTGGCGTAGCATCGGCGGGAGCTTTGCTGGTCCCCCAATTTTTCTCCGACATGCTCCCCTACTGGGAACTTGATTTTCAGATGGTAGGTAGAGGGGATTGCTCTGAACTCGTTGATGGCGGGTCGTCCCAGAATGACATTGTAAGAGGAGGAGATGTCGACCACAAGGAAGTTGATCATTTTTCACAATCCGAACTGGATCTCTTCCCATTCTGACGGGTAACGTTATTTCTCCCATGGGCTGAGGTCCCCCAAATCCGTATAAGGCAGTGGAAACGGGCCGTAGCTCAACTCCCATGTCCATTTTTCTGAAACTGTCTAGGAATAGGATGTCAGCTGAGCTTCCCCCGTCTATGAAGACTCGGGATACATCGTATCCGACGATATCGGTTGTGATGACCAAATCATCGTTATGCGGCCTAGTGATGTGTTCTCCGTCCTCTGGTCCAAACTGTACGTTCGTGATGGCCTCCGTGTGCCCTACTAATCCCCATGTCGGAGTTCCCCAGTTGTCCTAGCATAAGACTTCCTAGCTCGATTGGGATGCCGACCACTGGGACCTCCGATAATAATCAGGATGGGGGCCATGGGCGGTCCTGGAGGACCTTTGTCTGCTTGCGGTGGCAACGACTTACCCTTCGGCACAGGTCCCCCCTCTTCCTTTTCGTTCTTCCGGGGGCTGGGCTCAGGTCCCCGTTTAACAAACTCCTTCAAATGTCCTGCCTGTATAAGTCTCTCTATCTCATCCTTCAAATGATATCAATTGTTAGTATGGTGCCCGTATTCATTATGGTAATGACAATATAAGTTAGAATAAGGTCTAGAAAGTCCTGAGGATCCGGCGTGGGGCTTCCTTAAGGCTGGGTGTCGTCCTGCTACAGCTAAGACCTCCTCAGGATTAGCACGCAGTGGAGTGAACCTCCATGGGGCCCTGGTCGGAGATCCCCAAGGCTCTTTGTGAGGCAGACGCAGAGGTGGCCTCGCATGTCCTTGGCTTCTCACGGCCCCTTCCTTCTTTGGCGTGGTTATCTGCTTCTCCTCTTGTGCTTTGGCCATCTTGTTCTCTTACAAGTTAATATACTTGTCCGCCCTCAGTAGTAGGTCCTCGAAAATCGGCGGTGGTCTCTTGGAGAGAGAAACAAAGAAGTCCCCGTCCTGAAGTCCGTTTATCAGGGCGCTAACCTTGACAGAAGGCGTAGCCGTTGGTACCTCCAAAGCTGCAATATTGAACCTGCTTATGTACGCCCGTAGACTCTCATTTTCCCCCTGTCGTACTTGGAAGAGCGGCATGTCGGACTTAGGCTGCTTTCTGGCGCTGGCGAACTGAGTGATGAATATCAACTGGAATTCTTCAAAAGATTTGATAGATCCCGGCGCTAACTGGCTAAACCATTGCTGGGCCTCCCTTACTAAGGTGGTTAAGAACACTCTACACTTGACCCCATCCGAGAAATCATGAAGCAGGATGGTGTTTTGAAAACGTAGGACGTGCTCCACGGGGTTCATCGTCCCATCGTACTCATATGGCAACTGTTTGAAGTTAGATGAGACCTCCCCCACCAGTAGCTCCTTTGCAAAAGGTGTCCCAGCTACTAGCCCTTCTCCTATCCTTGGCGGCATGGTTCTGCTTCTGACACCGTCCACTACCTGCTTAAGGTCCGCCAGTTGATCCCGCAGCTCCTTTTCTCTTTTGGTCCAAGCTTCCTCTTTTTCCTCTGGACGTAGCGTGACCTTTTTCCTTCTTTTGGAGCCTCCTGCCCCTTTAGCTTGGTCTGGGGTTTTGCTGACGGACTCAATGGAGATCAGCGTGGGGGGTTCTAACGTCCTTTTCTGGCTGATCCGCCTTGTTTGGCTCCTCTTCCTTCCCCCGAACCTGTTCCGCAGCTCCCCCATGTCCCTCAGGATGCTTGGGGGGTTTCTTCTTCCTTCCTCGACTCATTCTCCGATTCGGACAATCGCTTGCTGTGTTCAGAGGGTGTTGCCTGGGGTTGCGGCTGCGTCTCATTTTCCCAAGTTACTTCTGTGAATTTACCGTCTACTTGCTCGGTCTCGACACGTGGCTGGGCCTTTTTTCTTTGTCTCCGTTTCTTTCTTCTTTCGGCCAGGGTGCTGCTGACAGTATTGCGCACCAGGAGGTCCAACTGTGCGGCGGTCAGGGTGATCGGTGTTTCCGGTGGTATTACACTAGGAGTATGTGCCAGAGTGGCGGCCTGTCCCGCCGGGTTACCCTCCGCGACTTTCTCAAACTGTGGGTCCAAGTTTTTCGGTATGGACGAACTTCCTTCCATCAGTGCCTTCGTGCTTCTTATCTCGTCCCTACAACACAGAATGGAAAGAGGATACACAAGAAATTTTTTCAACGCGGCCTCGTACCTTGCTGAATAATTTTCTCACGCCTTCAACTCCGGTTTCCCACAGACGGCGCCATTTGATATGGGGCCAACCCAATCAACGATATTTGTAAGTGTGGGGCTCTGGATACTTAGTTAGCGGTAGACTAATCGTCACGAGATGTTATAGGTACGCGAGGTGCTTTTGATGGGGGACGTAAACAGAAAGAACAAAAGGATGTACGTGGTTCGAATCCTGTTGGATTCTACGTCCACGGGGCGCTGGGAACTTCCTTCCACTAAGTAATAACACTTTACACACACAGTTAATCCTCACTTTCACTCCTTAAATGCAGAAAATACGTTTGAGATATCTAGAGAAAAACTACTATATGAATGCTCTGTGAAAAGGGTTCGATCCCCAGAAAATATGGTTGAGTCTTCCTTTTATAGTAGCTCCCCGCCGCCTGTTGGA
The DNA here is from genome assembly GCA_027422505.1 of Craterostigma plantagineum. NCBI lineage: Eukaryota > Viridiplantae > Streptophyta > Magnoliopsida > Lamiales > Linderniaceae > Craterostigma > Craterostigma plantagineum. The sequence continues at coordinate 2,087,997 of JAPQWV010000066.1, read as the reverse complement.
TGCTAGGCTCCAGGTTTTCCGGGGGACGTACGACCTAGGTCACTAGGAAAAGTGAAAACTGCTTGATTGAATGGCAACAGCGGCGGCTGCAGTGAGATGCTCAGTGACATCTTCCTATAATGAAGTAACACGTGTCTTTGTAACTGCCTTCCTTCCTTTCCACTGTTCCTGCGCGTTTATACACAAAGGTTCTTCCTCTTTTACCCGGTCAATGCTTATGCCCGTTAGGTCCCTGCAGGTCCTTCTTTCCATGCTTGTACTTCACTGTGGACCCTTTTTCTTCATAGGCTTTATTGGGCTTATCTTTTTTTCTGTTTTTCTTGGCCCAGCTCGATTGAGTCCACATCAATTCTCATGCCACAAACGCTGTTCGTTCAAAGCAGCCACCACATCACATCCTTCATTGTAGCTAGTTTGTCTTTGTCTTGAGTTTGACATCGCTAAACAATATATATCATTATATTAATTTTTTATTTTGTAGACCTGCAACATGCCGGCGCGTGAGCCAATGCAACAGAGGTACGACACAATTATTATGATATTTACTATATCCATGTAAAGATTAAGCGCCTGCATTATTATTAACTACCATTTAAATGCAATTTAACATTTAAAACCTAACCTCACTTCGTAGAATAGATGTGAATTATTTTGGTATTTAGGTCACAATACGACGTAGTATTGACATAAAGCTAGAATGGAATGCTCGCCGTCGTCATCGTAACATGGAATCCTCGTTGAAACAAATATTTACATAGCTGGCGAAGGCGATATTATCCATCAACTAAATTGAGGGAAAAAAAAGGAAAAGTAGAATAATAGTAAAAGCAACAGAAAAACTGCCAAAAAAATCAAGGCATCATCCACAGCGGCGGCGGCTCGTTCAAGTCAATGGGCAGCCCACGCTTCACCACACCGAAGAACCTCGCCGGAGAAGGCGTGTCTCCGACACCGCCTTCCGAACCCTGCGGCGGGATAACAACGCCGCTGCCTACTTGGAGGAAGTCGTTTATCAGAAACCTCTGCGACGGCGGGGCGGCAGCGACGACGCACCTGCGGTGGTGGTCCGACGGCGCGTTGAGGTCGAACGTCAGCCCCGGCCGAGGCGGAGTTGGAGGTGCCGGGAAATTGGTCTTGGCCTTGGCGCCACGGAGGCTCCTGGCGGCGCCATCGTAGGCGAGCGCCGCCTGCTCGGGGGTATCGAACGTCCCCAGCCACACGCGCGTCTTCTTCCAAGGGTCGCGTATCTCCGCCGCGTATCGTCCCCACGGACGCTTCCGTACGCCGCGATAGTGACCCTCGCGCGGCGGCGACTCCATTAGCAAAGAGAGAGAGAGAGAGAGAGAGAGAGAGAGGCGCAGAGAGTGAGCAATTAAGTGAAATGGTTCGAGGGAAGAGGGTTTTGAAGGCGACTAAATAATTCGTTTCTGTTTCCTAAAAAAGGAAAATAATAAATAAATAAAATTTATGTAATATAAAACTTAATAAAAACGTATTGCGGTGGCGTGGTGGGTCTCCCGTAATAGTCGGCAGGCCGGCACGAAATGCCTCGTGTAGCGTTTCCAAGCATGGCTCTTTATTTTATCATTGATGATATCACAGCAATTATATAAACAAATAACATGAAATGTGATAATGGGAAACACAATCAATAACTATATATTGAATAGCCGCCGCAGATAGGAGGTGACGTGTCACGGCGTCTTTAAGGAGAAAGTGATTGTTTTCCTCATATCGTATAGCGTTTTCCTCCTCTATTATCCATTATTTGATACGTCAATAAAATCAATCTTTTAGTTATTAACCTGTCCAAGTGCTTACGTATGCCCTACTCATCCAAACAATACGGACGGAGCCTCTCATGCTATAGAAGGCTTTTATTGTAATATAATTGTTGGGAGATAATAAACAAAATATTGGTAACGTACTATAAGATTCCATAAAAATAGAAATAATTAAGTAAATAATAGTTGAAGGATGTAAGATGTCAGGTGGCACGTGGGCAGGCCTATGGGTTACGTGGTGTCTGAGTGGAAGGAAACAGCTGCTCAATTTCACATAGAAGACTGAGCTGAAAAATAAAATAACAAACATATTAAACTATATTACACTGTGCTTGTAAAATACTTAATAATTAACCATTTATTTACTTTACCTGAGCTCACCTTTTTGACCAACTGCGGCTGCTGATGAACGTTTGGTCGTTTACTTTACTTTGCCTTTGCTGACGTAGGCTGGAGCGTATATATTAACCTTTTTTTTTTACTTAATTTACATTTTACTTCTCGAGTGGTCACGTAATTAATTAGGTCTTTCTGGGAAATATATTTTGACCAATTTGTTGGATTACATAAGACATATTTTTAAATTACGTATTTGATCATAATACGTCTGTATCTGGCTTTGTACAACCAACACCACTGTTTGCTTTTAGATTTGTTGCGCAGAGAAGAAGACATTGCTTTGCTTTGCTGTCTGTACATACATTTATAATTTTGATAAGTGATAGGGGTGACCTATTCAGCATTCCTCCTGACCTGACAACCAACAAATAACAGAGTAGGAGATTGGGTCTGAAGGAGGTAAGGACCAGGTACGAGGTCCGATCAGAACGGTGTACGAAGGTGAGGTCCAGAGGAGCTCGGGAGATACTCCACAGAGCTACGGAACTACTCAGAAGGGCCCAAGGAAGTGTCCGAGAAGGACTAAGTACGAGGCTCGACCAGAGGCGAGGTACGGAGATGATATCTGGGGAAGCTAAGGAGATACTCCGAGAAGCTACGGAGCTATTCCGAGGGACCAAAGGAAGTAATCAAGAGAGCTAAGGAGGCGTACGGGAGACCTGAGGAGGGAGATATCCCAGGAAGCTATGGAGCTATCTGAAAGGGCCAGAAGAAGAGCACGGAAGAGCTAAGGTAGCGTCCAGGAAACCTGACGAATGAAGGCAGTACCAAACCCTAGTACGCCCACAAGTATAAATAGTAGCTCTTAGTCATTTTACAGCATCTCTTCCACTCGCCCACACACAGTAACACACCAAGAACACACACACATGCTCTCTCTCCCTCTCTTTACTGTTTATAGCTGAGAATCCCTTGTAAACATGAGAGCAAGTGAGGTTGAGTGTGTAATCTTCCTCTATTAATAGTGAATATTCTCCGGCGGCCCGTGGACGTAGGATTCACCCGAATCCGAACCACGTAAATCATCGTCTCTTTACCTTCCGTCTCGTTCTTTATGTTTCCAACCACGATTTCATCCGAACCGGCCCTCACCTTTATTTCCCGGACCTAAATCTTGTTGATCGGGGTCGTACCCGCATCAAATGGCGCCGTCTGTGGGAATCGAGGGTTTGGAACGTGAGATATGGAGTTGTGGTTGGGATTAGACGACTGTTCTTGGAAGTTTTCTGGGCTGATGTTCTTGGTTTTCGTCTATGGCATTTCGTCGAACACATGTGGGGCGAAAGTTTGCTCAGCTATGACCATGGCCATCGACCACCTCGGCCCCGTCGTCATCGTCCATACCACTCCCCGTCGGCGAGGCAGCAGTGGCCACCCATCCAGACCTCCGTTACGCCACCAATCATCCAGGCAACGACAAACATCAGCTGCCTCTGAGGCACAGCGATGTCTCGTGTAACACCACTGACCCAAGGAGCTTCATCGTTGCCATGGTCGTCGATGACCTTGACCCACCGCCGCCGGCGACTTTCGTCGGCTTAGCCGGTGCCTGCGCCGCGCCGTCTCAACCAAACCACAGCGAGCAGCCGCTGCCCCTCGAAATAGGAACAAGAAAATCTGGGAACAAAGCCCCAACATCGAACGACTATCCTAACGACGCCAGATCTGAAAACTGGAGGAATCGGCGTCCGTCTCTTGAAATCGAGGGCACCCATGGGCTGAATCTTCCGCTGAGACCCCTTCCCCAACCATGATCGACCACCTCCGAGATCGAATCGAAGCCGGCTTGAGTTAATCCAAGGCGATGAAGACGCTAATGGGAAAGCCGAGTCAAAGTCTCCCATTTCTGAAGGGCAGCGACGCCTCCCGCATGCAGGCCCTTAAGGATAGTCGCCGCGGTCACTGCTCCGATCGCCGGCGACGTTCGCCGGAAAATGTATGTCGGGACCCGTTTGTAAGTTTTCTAACTTTTGGGGGTGTTAAGCTAAATTATAATAATGATGGGGTCAATTTTGTTATTTCTTTGGGGACCATATGCTGTGAAGTTTAATATCTGGGGGCCGAACGAGAATTTTGATAATGTTGGGGTACAGTAGCTATTTCGCTTAGGGTTCCTTTTAATGGGCTTGGGCCTTAGGATATAGGATTTATTTATTGGGATTAGTTTGATTGCTTTAATTAATTAAGAGATTGGCCTAGTGGACTTTAAATATGGGGTTTATGATATTATTTTGTTGGGCTGAAGCTGAATTAATTATTTTCTGTTATCGGGATTATTTTAATTAATTCTGGAAAATAATTATTTTGGGATAATTGAGATTAATTATCATAGCATTAATTTGGGTTACCAAAATAAATTAAATATGGGACTTTTAGAGTCGGGAGACTTAAAATTGGGCTAGAATTATTCTATTGAGCTATTAATAATTATCTTAGACTAGAATATTTGGACTGTTGGAATTATTGCCATTGGGCCACTAGCCCAGTGGGTCTCCAAAATGTACAGCCCTAGGACAGACAGTGACAGGCGTACTGTTGTCAGACTAACATGTCCTCTGTCTGACTATAATGTTCCCTGACCAACACCCTATGTGTGTCCCCTGGTCGGCTATGAACAATCCCGTCCTTTTCAACATCTCGATGTCAGGATTAGTAGGGATTATGTACCTCCTTCGTACATTACCTTTGACCCCCAGCTTACCCACTCAGCTATTGACCTTCAAATTTCCTACGTAGCTACTTACTTGATAGATTTCCTACTTAGCTACTGACCTTTAGCTTTTTTACTTAGCTTTCCCACTTAGCTACCGCCCTACAGTTTCGCCATCCCATATCTCAAAATCCGACATTTCTAGATCATCGGATCAGGAATAATACTGTGCTAGAATTTATTTGTACATGCTTACATCTAACCTGCCATGATGCACTGCTTCGCTAGGCAATCACTAAATATTACTTCATTATTATTTTTATTATCTCATTACGCTCACTGCGTCTCGTACGTCGGAGTTGCTTGTGGCTGTGGCCAGCAGATTTGGCAGGTATGATGGTCCAGCTCTCCGCTGGCAACCAAAGTCTCCTAGTTCCAGGCAGAAACCAAAGCCCCTAAGCACCGCCGTAGCTCCAAACAGAGTTGGAAACCGTAAGTCCTGGCTTAGACCCAGGCTGGAAACAGGAGACCGTAAGCCCTGGATCCAATCCAGGCTAGAAATGAAGTCCATAAGCCCTGTCTTAGATCCAGGCTGGCAGAGAACACCATAAGCCCTGGCTTAGACCCAGGCTGGAAACAGGAGATCGTAAGTCCTGGATTCAATCCAGGTTGAAAACGAAGTCCATAAGCCCTGGCTTAAATCCAGGCTGGGAGCGAAACCCCATAAGCCCTGGTATAAACCCAGGCTGGACACGAAGCCTCTACGCTCCGAGGTAGCTCCAAAGGGGAAATGAAGCCATAAGTCCCAGCTCCGAGGACAGGCAGAAAAAGAAGCATATAAGCCCTGGCTTAAATCCAGGCTGGGAGCTAAACCCCAAAAGCCCTGGCATGGATCCAGGCGGGACACGAGACCTATAAGCCCAGACGTGGCTGGCCCAGATTGTGCACTTTTAAGCCCAGACGTGGCTGGCCCAGACGCGGCCGCGCAGATGCGCACTTATTTAGTCCAGAGTGGCTGGCCCAGACGTGGCCGCGCAGATTGCGCACTTTTAAGCCCAGACGTGGCTGGCCCATACGTGGCCGCGCAGATGCGCACTTATTTAGCCCAGATGTGGCTGGCCCAGACGCGGCCGCGCAGATGCGCACTTATTTAGCCCAGATGTGGCTGGCCCAGACGCGGCTGCACAGATGCGCACTTTTAAGCCCAGATGTGGCTGGCCCAGACGGGGCCGCGCAGATGCGCACCTATAAGCCCAGACGTGGTTAGGCCCAGAGGTGGCCGCGCAGTGCGCACCTATAAGCCCAGACGTGGTTGGCCCAGATGTGGCCGCGCAGATGCGCACTTATGAGCCCAGATGTGGCTGCGCAGATAGCACACCAATAAGACCAGATAGGGTCGCGCAGATGGCGGTCGCACAGATGTGACCAACTTCCATGTCACCCTGGATAAACGTTTGATGAGTTCAGATTGGGCTACCACTGGCGAACCTTGCTGGTCCCCAGATCAGTTGATGTTGGCCTTGCGAAAGGGACCAACGGACCCGATGAAAAATGAAAATTGGCACCGGAGCTGACGTGCCAATGAGCTCCTCAGGTATGCATTTTCGTTAACTAACGATTCCGTAAAAGGGAATTTGAATGCAAACACAGCCAGATGGCGTAACAATCGAGAAAATTGAAGCTGATGAGTCAAGAGAAATGCTCTTCGGATACTTCGAATATATCGACAGACATCAGCATTATCCGACAAGCCCAGAGGGGGCCGCACAGGTGGCGCTCTGATAAGCCCAGATGGGGCCGCCTAGATGGCGCTCTGATAGGCCCAGATGGCGCTCGCACGAATGTGCCCAGACTTTAGGTCACCCTGGACGCCCGACCAGCCCAGATGGGGTCGCGCAGATGGCGCTCACACAGATATGCCCAGCCTCTAGGAGAACTCCTAAGCTCCGACTCAACCCCAAACAAGAGACCGAACCAGCCAATGCTGGCCTTGCGAAAGGCATAAGGTTCGTCGGTACTCCACGAACCTGGTCAAAAACAAAAAACAAGGGGTGTCGGACCCAGCTTACCCGGAGCTCCCCAGGTACACATTTTTATTTACCAACAACCTCTTAAATGAAGATTTCGAATGCAAATTGCGATGGGATGTTGGCAAGAGAACGCATGGGAGGCGGATGCTTCTAACAAGCAAACACGCGGGATATTACCGAGTGGAGAGCCTAACGCATACCACCAAATTTTAACAATGTTAAAGACGAGGTTGGTAAGTCAGGAGGAACATTCCTCGTATACTTCGAATGTGCTAATAGACATTAGCACAATTCGAAGTAGGGGGAGTGGAGAGACTTAGTAGTACAGGTCCCCGCATTGACAGAAAGGCGGATCACAAATACTTAAGGGAAAAACCTTCCTGGGATGAAGATAGGCCCCAGGTGGAAAGCTTACCTGGTGACCTACAAATCTGGCGATGACGAACATCCAACCTATAAAAATGAAAGCAAGGGGCGTTAGGTGCAGCTTCTACCAACATCTCCCAGGTACATGTTTAGATACACCAATAACCTTTCAGATGAAAGTGTTGGATGTGAATGCAGTAGAATGCTGCGAGGAAAGAGCAGTGGGAGAAATACCGTCCCTAAGTAAACATCTAGAGTACGGCAATCTGCCGAGACGGATCAGCGTTGGTACTCATAGTGCAGCTTCCAAGAGAAGGATTGAGGTCGGCAGATAAGGAGGTATACTCACTTACTTCGAATGCGCTGACAAGCATTAGCACAATTCGAAGTAGGGGGAGTGGATAGTGGTAGTAGCACAGCAGTAAGGCACTTCAGCGAGCCAGAAATTGGGATTAGGAGACACATGAGGACCTCCTTTAAAGGCCCGAGGAGTGCTCATAGCCGCCACCGCTACGGCCAGGGTGAAAGCTGGCTCTTGTCGAACAACGAAACCTTCTAAGAAGTAGTGCCGTACGAGAGGTGGACAGATATTTTTGGCAGAGCTGTGTTCCCTCTAGCCTGCCTGCAGAATGCCCTTCCTGGCGCATTGAGTTACCCTGCACTTCTTTCGCTGCCTCAGCATCGAAGGCTCGCTCCAGAACAGCCTTCATAGCCTTTTCCCTCCCTGCCAACAAGTCCTTGGCCTGCATTCAATGAAGGCTTGTTGTTCCTCCACGAGCTGGTTCATATGGAACGCAAGCTCATTCTCATTGGCAGCAAGATCGGCTGCACTTGGCTCTTCTAAGTTCGGGCTCAACCCAAGCTGAAAACATGGCTCGTAGAACCCAGCCTAGCTCCAGGAGGGTACCTCTGTGGTTGATCTACGCAATCGGTGAAGACGAGCCCCCAACTCGTGAAAATGAAAGCGATGAAGGCCAAGTCCAGCCCAAACGGACATCTCCCAGGTGCACGTGTAAATCTGCAATAACCATTTAGATGAATGTTTGGACGTGGGTGCATCAGGATGTTAGAAGGAGAGTGCACGAGGAGGAGCCAGGCTGGAAAAGAATACCATAAGCCCTGGTCTAGCCCATGCGGAAACTTTCCAGCGTTTAACATAGACCTACGGGTCTACCAATAACGAGTCTCAAGACTACAAAACGGAAGACAGCTTCCAGATCAGCTTTGCAGCATGGACTTCCAGACGACCATTGACAGGTCGCGAGAAGCTGGCATAGAAGACCCAACCTAACTGTTGGGATATCTAAGTCCAGCTCCGTGCTGGCACTGGAAACCTGATCTATCTGATTGGATATATAAGTCTAGCTCTGCGCTGGCACCAGAATACTCAACCTAACTGTTGGGACATCTAAGTCTAGGTCCGTGCTGGCCCAGGAAACCCAACCTAACTGTTGGGATACCTAAGTCCAGCTCCGTGCTGGCACTGGGAACCTGATCTATCTGATCGGGATACCTAAGTCCAGCTCCGTGCTGGCATTGGAAACCTGATCTATCTGATCGGGATATCTAAGTCCAGCTCCACGCTGGCACCCGAAGACCCAAGCACTCGGGATTGGATATATAAGTCCAGCTTTGTGCTGGCACACGAAGGCCTAACTTGCTTGTCAGGTATCTAAGACCAATTCTGCTCCGGCGTTAAGGACCTGACCTACTTCATCAGGGTATCTGGTATCAGCTTTCTATTGGCACGCCGAGGATATCAAAGTCCAGCTCCGCACTAGCACGGAAACGCCCAAGCTATTTGTTTGGGTTATCTTAGTCCATCTCTGCGCCGGCATTCAAAGACCCAACCTGTCTGGAGTTAGATATCTAAGTCCAGTCCCATGCTGGCGCATAATACCTAACCTATCTGTTGGGACGTCTAAGTCCAGCCCCGTGCTGGCACTCGAGGACCCGGCCTACTTCATTGGAATACCTAAGTTCAGCTCCAACCTGGCAGACAACGCTCGATCCAGCGTTCCTGAAACATCGGCACGATCAATTCGCTCAAGTTTGGCCGCAGACGGGCTCAAGAAGGCTTCAATGCTAGCCCTGATAGGAAGGGACCACGGAGAGGTGGAAAGCTGGAAGATTGAGACATGATTCCCCACAAACGAAGGTGGATAAGTACGCCACGTTGGCTACATTCGGGACGACATCCAGGCCCAGCAGCGAAGTCTCCATGCCTCCTTTCCGATTTTCACTTCGACGCTCCAGCCTGGTTTTCTGATCCTTCGCCAACAGACTTGCAACCTCGCACTCGATGAGCTGTTCCTGTTTTGCCGCAAGCTTGCTATCTCAACATCCAACTGCCTGATCGTGGTATCCCTACGCTTCAGCAACTCGGACAGCTCCATGGGGACCAGCCACAATCAGGAGTTAGCCAGCGGAGCAGACATCCTACTTACCAAGGGAGACGGACAAAGTCCACAGCAGGGGGACTGACCTCCCATGCTAACATACGAAGACCTAGTTTTGGGGAGCAGGGGTTCTGCGTAAGCTCTCCGTCGACAAAGAGATCTGATCTATTCGATCAGGAGTCCATCTTCGAATTGATGAACGAAGACATGGTCTATCTCATCAGGATTCCCAAGATCCGGGTCAGCTCTCACTTCAGTTCTTCGGATTCCAGGTTAGTCCTCACCCACAAGTTCGGTCTAGTCGATCCTAATTTACAAGTCCAACTCTATGCTGACCGGATAAGACCCAATTCATCTACTGGGAATTTCTGAGCCGGCTCTATGTCGGCGTGTAAAAGGCCTCCTCGTCTGTTCGAGGTTTCCAAGCCCAGCTCCAAGCTGGCAAGCAAATATCTGACATACCCCGTCACGACGTTTTAAGTCCAGATCCAACTGAGAGATGGAGACTTGGGTTATCTAGTCTGATCGTTCGAAGTCAGCTCTCCGCAGACTTATAAAGACCTGATCTGTATGATCAGGATTCTCAAGTGCAGCTTCCTGTCAGTAAAGGGAACCTGCTCTACCAGAATTCCTAAGATCAGTTTTCCATCAACATGCAGCGAAGTCCTACGCTGTCTGGGACTTCTTGGGCAACGAGAGAAAACGGCCGAAGAAGTTTAAGAACACGAGAAGATGAATGCCTTCTTAATAATACTCCGAGCTGCAATACTTAGCATATTGCAACTCAGAGTAGGGGGACTGGATGATAGGGGTGACCTATTCAGCATTCCTCCTGACCTGACAACCAACAAATAACAGAGTAGGAGATTGGGTCTGAAGGAGGTAAGGACCAGGTACGAGGTCCGATCAGAACGGTGTACGAAGGTGAGGTCCAGAGGAGCTCGGGAGATACTCCACAGAGCTACGGAACTACTCAGAAGGGCCCAAGGAAGTGTCCGAGAAGGACTAAGTACGAGGCTCGACCAGAGGCGAGGTACGGAGATGATATCTGGGGAAGCTAAGGAGATACTCCGGGAAGCTACGGAGCTATTCCGAGGGACCAAAGGAAGTAATCAAGAGAGCTAAGGAGGCGTACGGGAGACCTGAGGAGGGAGATATCCCAGGAAGCTATGGAGCTATCTGAAAGGGCCAGAAGAAGAGCACGGAAGAGCTAAGGTAGCGTCCAGGAAACCTGACGAATGAAGGCAGTACCAAACCCTAGTACGCCCACAAGTATAAATAGTAGCTCTTAGTCATTTTACAGCATCTCTTCCACTCGCCCACACACAGTAACACACCAAGAACACACACACATGCTCTCTCTCCCTCTCTTTACTGTTTATAGCTGAGAATCCCTTGTAAACATGAGAGCAAGTGAGGTTGAGTGTGTAATCTTCCTCTATTAATAGTGAATATTCTCCGGCGGCCCGTGGACGTAGGATTCACCCGAATCCGAACCACGTAAATCATCGTCTCTTTACCTTTCCGTCTCGTTCTTTATGTTTCCAACCACGATTTCATCCGAACCGGCCCTCACCTTTATTTCCCGGACCTAAATCTTGTTGATCGGGGTCGTACCCGCATCAATAAGAATATATCATATACATACAGTAATTTTGATAAGAATATATCAGATACATACAGTACTTTTTAAATATGGTATGGTGGCTGTAACACGCACGCCCTTATTATCTAGGACAATTACGTTTCAGACCCTAAAATAGTTTAAAGTTAGAGATCAGACAATGTCAGTAATTTCTTTAGTTTTAAGGACATGTGTTTTGAAAAATTCAAAGGTAAAGACCCAAACCATGTTTTGACTAAAATACCCTTTATAAAGTGTTCTCTGAGAGGGTATTCGACGCCATATTTTTGTTACAAAGATGCGACGACTTGGTACTGTGATAACCATAAACGGTACTTTAAAATAATAATATGTTACTTCTCGATAGTAAAATGTTTTAGCAGATTTATATTTATTTGGCTAATCGAAACCCAGTTTTCACAATGAATCGAGCACAATCGACTGCCCCATCCACCAATCAATTTCGACGTGTGATGTAGGATTTATTCTGATATTGATGAAGTACGATGTAAGAAATTTAATGAATTTTTATGTGATTTCAAATTCGAGAAGAAACTGGCCAAGTCGAACTAGATTTTCGTAGCAATTGACAGCTAATCTTTGTGTATTCGAGGTACCCATCGGTTGGGCGTTTCATAGGCTCTGTGAATGTTGAAACAATCGTCACCTCATCAGTTTTAAAACGTACGTTGTGTGAAGCTGTTCGTATGGAAGGCATCGATTCATCTGGAATAAATGTTACTATTTTATGCATTCTTGTTATTGATTTACGTCTTCTAGTTATAAATGTACCAAGAAACGTTACTTTTATACTCATAAATTATATTTTTGTCCGATCAAGTGTTATATTTTGACTTCGTTTTGTTTATAATAATTATAGATGTGGTATTTATTGTCCATCATATGATACCAGAAACAAAGTGGATCATGGTACAAATGGTAACTCATAATCGAATTGGTCGTCGATTAATTGGTATATTATGACCTAATTTGTTTTTCCAAAGTATTGATGTGGTTTTTTTTAACGGACCTGTTTTGATAATTTTTTGCATCAAACTGTTACTACATAAAATAGAAGCTTTACTTGGATTGTCTAAAATGATGACGTTTTTTTTTTGTTTTAAGTATTGATGTGGTATTTTATTTTTCTTAGCAGAACTGTTACGATAATTTGGTGCATTTAATTGTTACTACCTGAAACTTGGAATATCCGAAGTGGCATATACTGATCTTTTTTTGTTTTTCATAAGTATTTTTTTTGTATTTTTAGAAGGCTGTTTCGATAATTTGGCATGGAGCTGTTACTACGTGGAATCGAACCGTTACTTTTATTATCTGAAGTGTTATATTACGGCCTACTTTTGTTTTTCATAAGTATTGATGTGGTATGTTTTTTAGCAGACCTGTTTCGATTTATTTGACGTGAAACTGTTACTAAATAAAATAGAAGCGTTACTTGTTTTTATCGAAAGTGTTACTAAAAGTATCGATGTAGTATTTTTTAACAGACATGTTTCGTTAATTTTTGGCATTGAATTGTTACTACCTGAAATTGAAGTGTTACTTGGTATATCTGAAGTGGTATATTATGTGTTGCTACTGTTTTTCATAAGTATTGATATGGTACTTTTTTAGCAGAACTGTTTCGATTTGGGCGGGATATTGGTTTTGGATGGGTTTCGATGGATTTACTATACTTGCTAAATTTTGGGCGGGATTTGTGGATTGATTGTGTTAATTGAGCGGGATATTGGTTTTGGATGGGTTTGGATGAATTTACTATACTTGCTAAATTTTGGGCCGGATTTGTGGATTAATTGTGTTAATTGGGCGGGAGGTATGCCACGTTGGAATTTTGGGCGGGATTGCTAAATTGTGCAAAAGTGTTACTAATAACTATTTAACTGTTACGCATTAGTTAAATATGTTACTAAAAGTTCTTTATGTGTTACAATTGCTGTAGTTGTCGCACCAAGGTTTAGCTTATGTGTTTATGGAGATTAAGGTTTAAGGTTTCAGGGTTGCCCTTAAGGTTTTAGGATTTACGACATATAAACTGATATTTGTGGTTTAATTTTGAATTTTGATGGTATTCGTGCTGAAATTCATATGTGATGTTTCAATGAACAAAGTAATAGTCTATGTTTTGAATAACTATTGACCTCAAACATTCACTATCCACCTCAATCGAACAATGTAGCTTTTAAAGGAATTTGGTGTGATAAATGCATCAGATCATACATTTACAAGATATTAATCATGCAAATCTCGAACAATGTGCATTTATGAACGAAATTAATCGAGTTAGTAATGTGGTACTGGAAACCTATTATGTGGTATCATTATAAGTAAAAGTGTTATTCAGTAGGTCTATATTGTTATTTTCTAGCGAACATATAGTATTACATGCGGGCAATCTACTGTTAACGTTAACGAACCATCCTGTTAATATTCCTTAACAAATAACTTCCAGAAAGTATCAAATACAGATTTACGACATATAAAATGATATTTGTGGTTTAATTTTGAACTTTGAACACGTTTGTGTTGGAATTCATAACGATTATGTCTCATTAAAAGAGATACTAGTATGTTGTGAAGGAAGAGCTATATGTTTGTATGATTTTTTTATCTCAACTTTTCACATATTGATACCAACCTTCGCAAAACGTGTTTAATGAAATTTTGTGATTTAGCTTCATCATATCATCTATTTCCATGAATGTCAATCTTATACATCCGAACGAAATGAATTTATGAACGAAATTAATCGAAATAGTAATGTGGCATTGATTAGCTATTTTGTGGTACTTGTAGCTACAAATGTGTTATAAGGTTTATCTATATTGTTATTTTTTATCAGGCATGTGGTATTATTTGCAGGCAATGTGTTATTGTACTGTTAATATCTCTGACAATCTAGAAATTCCTAGAGTGTTCTCAACGATGTGTTACCCAAAATGCGTGAATTGTTACTCAGAATAAAGAAAGTGTTACCAACCAACTTTTTATTGACAAACGTTCCAATATTATGTCTCATAAAAATTCTTCGTTATCACATTATCAACATTAATAATCTCATTCAATTAAAATGACTCGTGATCAAACTTAGTCGAATCTATCTTATTAGTTCATTAAAATCGAGATTCACCTGTTTTCTATTCCTCTTTGCCTTTATTTGGGTATTACGTGTTATTTACGGGTAACGAGTCGTTATTAATTTCTCATTATATGTTCGTTTTGCGGATATATTTGTTATGAATATCTAGACATATGGTATTATTGTTCCACGAATTGTTACCCAGAAAGCATGAAGTGTTATTCGGTGACCATTTTAATTAGCAAACGTTTACCACTTAGATCTCATCAAAATTCTTCATTATTCCATGATTAACATCAATAATTGTCGTCGATAACTAAGGCCCATGATGAAATTGTGTCGAATTTACATTATTCGGTCATTAAAGTCGAGATTTCACCGTATTAAACGTATGTTTGGAGCATTCGTGCTTTATGAATCTCGAAAATTCTCTTTGATTATGAAGACCCATGAAAAATCGAAGCCAATACAACGTTTGCTGTTAGTAACGTCGAGATTGGGTTGAATTTGAAACATGAATTTTTCAACTTATTAAACGTATGTTTTTTTTTTCAGCTTAAAACCATTATTTTGGGGGCACTAAATTGTTATTTTTCGTTGATTTGGCTAGGGTTAAATGTCTTATCGCAATTGGAAAATTTGTCATTCGTTTTGGTACTGCTGTTATAGATGACACACATGTACTAAATATACAAATTTTAGAACTAAGTACAAGACTTTTTGTTATTAAACTGAAAGAAAATATTTCCTATTAGCTTAAAAGTGTTATTTTTGTTTTGAAACTTGTTATCGCGTCATTCAGCTAGGTTCGCATTGTTATCACGTTATGATCTATTCATCTTTGCATTTACTTGGATATTACATGCGTTATTTACGGGTGAGGGGTTGTTATTATTTTCTCATTATATGTTCGTTTTGCGGAAATATTTGTTATAAACATCAAGACATATGGTATTATTGTTCCAAGAATTGTTACCCAGAAAGCATGGAGTGTTATTCAGTAATCATTTTAATTAGCAGACGTCCGCTTAGATCTCATCAAAATTCTTCGTTATTCCATGATTAACATCAATAATTATTGTCGATAACTAAGGCCAATGATGAAATTGTGTCGAATTTACATTATCCGGTCATTAAAGGTGAGATTTCACCTTATTAAACGAAATTTCCGAATTGTGTTTGAAGCTTTCGTGCTTTATGAACTTCGAAAATTCTCTTTGAGTATGAAGACCCATTAAAAATTGAAGCCGATACAACTTTGTGCTGTTAGTAACGTCGAGATTGGATCGAATTTGGACGTGAATTTCTTCTTTCGACCGATTGAGTGTAAGAAATGTGTTATTGCAGGAAGCGGTATTGTTTTTGAATGATGTGTTACTTTTGTAACATGATTTGTTATTTACTAAAAGAAACGTGGTATTTTCTGCTATACGGGAAACATTATTTTCTCACAATTAACGTCACTAATATCTGAAACTTATCAACACTTATGATCAAATTAACGATAATTTCACCTTATATCATCACAATCGTGGAGATCTCTTCGGGTCTGATGAACGTGAAATCTCGTTTAGCTCGCGTCGCTTGTTGGGAGAGATCGATGCGAAACTGTTATTATTTTTTCGAAATTTTTTATCGCATCATTCAAGTATTTTTCGTCGATTTGGCATATGTAGGGTTAAATATGCATCATTTATGTATTTTCCTCTGATTTATTCGTTTTACTAGTATTGGTATTATAATTGATAAAGTTGTTACAAAATATATGCGATATTGTACTCAATACAGACAATTTGTTATCCAAATGAATGGAAGTGTTTTTTTAGCCCAAAAACTGTTATAATTATCTCGACAACTGTAATTGATCATTTAGGTATCCTGTGGTAAATTTCGCATATGTCAGGGATATTTATGTCTTTTTGCAGCCTTTAGGTAGTTTGCACTGAACTTTTCGAAAACTAGGTAGTTAGCCTAAATCAAATTCAAGTGGGGCCTGAACCCAAACTTAAATATGCTACTAGGGCCTGATCTTTAATTAACCCTATTATCTATTCTATTTTACTAGGTTTGGCCCGGTGCGATGCACGGAGTAATTTTATGTCATGAAAACTGAACAATTATTTAATTAAGATGGATTATCTCTTTCAGTTATATACATCAATCATTCTATTCGTAATTAAAAGCGGAAAAGTAACTCCTTAATTTAAATACGGTGAAACATGTTTTCATCAACTACAATTGTGTTCATAATAAACGACGATAGAATATGTTGGTCGATGGTGTTGAAAACACTGTGGTATACTATGTTGGTGAACCTGCTATCTTCTACGTCGTCTTCTTTGATGCTCATAATATGCTCATAAGAGAAAGGTTAAATCTCTTTTCCTGAATCATACATATCACTTTCAAAAGCTTTACGCTATGTTTGGATCGTGGAAAGTGGCAAGCAAAAGAAAACTAGAGAGAAATTGATTTCTGCTAGCTTTTCCCTCATTTTCCTCACCATTTGGTGAAGAAAATAATTTTCCATGGTTTTTGCTTCAAAACTAACTTAAGTTTTCTTTTCTTTTCTTTACCTCACCTATTTCTATAGTCAACCAAACACAAAAATGATTTCCCTTTTCCATTCCCTTTGCCTCTCCTCACTAAATTCCTCGAACCAAACACACCCTTAGTCTCAGATGGTGATTAACGAATTGGCTCCATGATACTATGTTGCAACATTACATTTCAGATAATCTCTTCCCGAGCAAAAGTGTACCATTCTTAGACTCAATATTTTATGTTATCATTCACGAGATAAGACATCATCGTCATCCATATGATGCAGATCAAATTCAAAGTCCGATACCAAAATTTTATGGAAATGCAGAAGTTTGTTTTGATCTTGTTGTGAAACTTCGTAAGACTGATTCAATGTAAAACTGTAAACAACTGTAAGACTGCTTATTTGCGCGACTGCACTTGAAGAAGGCTGCAACAATTTGTATGACTGCAAACTTCGTAGGAGTGCTTCAGTATAAGACTGCGAACTATAAGACTGCTTAATTGCGCTTTGGCAATTTTGGAAGTCTGATGTAAGTGTATGACTGCGAACTTCGTAAGATTGCTGTAACTTGTAAGAGTGTACGATTGCGAACTTCGTATGACTGCAGTGATTTGTAAGAGTGTACGACTGCGAACTTCGGAAGACTACTTCAGTGTAAGGTTACGTACAAATGTAAGACTGCTAACTTGCGCGACTGCAATTTTGGAAGACTATCGTAGTTTGTACGAATATATGAATCCGAAATCATTAAATATATGTCTACATATAAACAATCTTCCAATAGATAAAAATAAAATTTACGTTATCAGCATTAGGCAAATCGCTGGAAAACACCTATGTTTAGAAGCTAACTAAGAAACTAAATTACTACAAATTAAGTGATAAGGAGAAAATAGTAGAACAACGCCCTAAAACCCATCGGTGTCATTCCCATCCAACTCTAACAATGTAGTTTCTTGATTAAAAACGGTCACCAATGAATCATTGAAGTCATCGATATCTTTTGACGTATCACTGAGCACTCGCCTACCATTTTTTGTTGTTTAAAGAGCACAATCTCGTACAAACCTTTATTCAAACACTTGAAAGACCTTTCTCGATGACGGCACAAAAGCAACATAACGTTGAGAAACCCATCTTTTAACGCAAATTTCAATGTACCACTAGAGCGGTCAATTTAGCCTACGGCCCGCGGGCCGACCCGCCCCGCCCCTCAAAAAGGGCGGGCTGGGCTGGAATTTTTTAGGCCCGCCAAGGAGCGGGCCTGAACGGGCAAGCTTGCGCGGGCCACAGGCTTGGCGGGGCGGGGCGGGGCGGGCCAGCTCGCGGGCCGGCCCACCAATTTTATTAAATATATATATATATATTATATATTATAATTAAAATATATTAATGTTAATAAATATATAATTAAGTTTATAGTTAATAATTCATTAATTTGACCATAATTTACTACATATATGTTAATAAATATATAATTATATGTTGGTTATCCATAGTTGGAACTCGCGGGGCGGGCTGAGTTCCATTGTTCCAGGCCCGCTACATGGCGGGCAGCGGGCCAGCCCTTCCCGGCCCGGCCCTTTGACAGCTCTATGTACCACATCCCAAATTTCTAAGAAAACCATCAATAAGGTTAATGAGATCAAAAAAGTAAGGACTTGTACGAAAATGGGACTTTATTACCTCTAGTGAAAAGTATACATTTTTCTGCTAGTTCTTCGAGCCTTAGAGGTTGGTCTGAACAGCTTTGACACGGCTAGCTGTAAACTCGATATTCTGCTTTAGTCTTCGTATGCGCCCGGTTAACTCGTATGCAAACCAGACGAATCTTGGAAATTGGATTTCTCATAATCAACCAAAAGATCAGTCGAATCAAATAAAGCTCGCAAAACAAAAGCGATTGCTTCTCTCAGAAGCTTGAGCAGCTGAAGGTAATTTGACAGAAAATACAACTATAGCAGCATTACCCCAAAACTATAGCAACATTACCCCAAAATACAACTATAGCAGCTCTAGCGATTAATATGCAAAAAAATATGCAAAGAGAAAACTCCACGGAAGTTATAACGATGATTAGTCTGAGAAGATGCAATTATCGGAATAAAATACAATTTCAAGTTCTGTCCACATAATCAAAGAAATAACAACAAAAATCATCATTTCATGACTTCATCTGTACTTGAGAAACAAGTATCTGATAAAAATAGAAGAAAAGAACGACATAGAAAAACCCATTAAAAACTTCATACGAAAACTGCAATAACTAGGCTATTATCACCATATATTCAACCAAATCAATACTCTATACTGAAAAAAAAGAACCCGCCAAAACTACCGTATGAAATGCAACAAACAGCTCATTAATCAATGATCCCAAAGAGAAAAGACGCAATCTTTAACCACAAAATGTAAATAAATAACGCAATAATTATTAAAAAACCCAACAGTTAAGCTTTTCTTCCGATTACGACAACTGTTGGAACTTACGAAAAAAGATGCTTTATTTTTGTTTGCATTCAGCTTAACTTTTTTATATTGCACAACACCCGAAAAAAAAATAAGATACTGCAGTGAAGAAGGTAACTATACTTGAAATACCAACATTAAGTTGCAAACATGACTTGCTTCTATGGAAACAGATTCTTCTCCTTTATCCAAACCCCAGCTTCCAAATGCTCTTGCTTCTTCAGCACCTGCGCCGACGCATTAAAGAACATCGTTTCAATTTCACCTCATTTAAATCCACATCTCACAAACCTGATAATACCCCTCGAATTAATCACATCACATAAAACACAGAACTAATGAATATTTAATAATTCAAACAAACCATGAATATCTATAAATGTCGAGGGTTTACGATGATATTATCGTAAAACTCTTGAATAGTTTTGCCTTCTGCTTCTGATAAGGAGCTTGTTGAGATTCATCCTCCACATGAGATACCTTAAAGCTCATAAAATTTATTGATTCATGCTAAAACAAACAAAGCCTGAAAATAATGAATACAAATCTGTATTATAGATAAAGAAATCACTCACGTTGGAATCATCTTGAGAAAACTCTGAATCTTATTTTTACTATTCAGAGCCCTTCCGTTCTTAGAACTGTTGCGAGAACTAACCAACTTATTCCCAACTGAAGTAGTTTTAGCTAAACAATTCCTCAGTGGTGACGTCCCATTTGTTCTTGAGTGTCTTAATTAAGTTGCCATATACCGACCCTTTTCGAAAGGATATTAAAGCAATATGGAAAATTTTATCAGAGAAAATCGAAATCATGTTCGATGTTGAAACCTATTTCGACGAATTATGAGAGAGGAGCGAACCAAGCAACTCACATAAGTTAAGCAGCATTCACAACAAAAAGACTCCCAGAAAACTCACTAACATACTTACGGGGATGCTAATGATCAAGACTTTCTTATCCTGCAAAGGAAAAAATATACAACATAATCAACGCATTCTATTAGTATTATAAGCAAAACAGAAATAAATCTCGAATAAACCAGACTTAACAACAATCCAAAGTAAAAACATAAACAACACAAAAGTAAAAAGAAACACCCGCACGTAACACACTAAATAAGGATTTGTGCATCACATAGAGAGGTAGAGGTAAAGAATCTCGCTGAACAAACATGCAAACCCACTATCATACACGAAAAAAAACAGCTACGTACACACACAGTGAACAATCAAACAAAAGGCATGTGCGCGTGTAGAAGAACAATCAAATAGATTTATTCACCTTAGAGGGAAATTCTTCGCAGAGACGTTCGAACATAAAAATTGTATTGGGGTAAATAAATTGCTGGAGACTGCAAGCTGTTGCTTCAACTCTAGAACAGGAACCTGACTTGAAACAACAAATGAAAAAAACTGAAAAATAGAAAACAAACATGATAAAGACAACTTATTGAACAATTTTTAGGCATAGCAATAAGCTGAAATTAAATTAGTAACACATATTCAAATGATGGCACCGGAAAAATACAAATTTCTTAAAAAGGGGCCAATTACTATGATAAACTACCCCAGTCTTTGAGGATCAGCTTTGACTTTAGAAGAGGTTATACGTGCAGGCTCTATAGCCATTCAGTACCAATTTTTGTTGACAAATAAACACAATGCTTTCCTTGAAGAGTTGAACACGTGGGAGTTGAAAGCTGTGCATGAACAAATTAACTAAGACACGGAGTTGAAACCGCAAAGGAAGAAGGCAAATAAGAAGCGTTCAGATAAAGAAGTCATCAAAATACCAAAAAACCAAAAGGAAAAAAATAGAGCAGCAATCGTGGAAGAAAAAAAAGCAACGTGAAGCATGGAAAAGTTATTATGGGAGTAGGTGTGGACTTTTGCATTTTTTAGTGTTGTATGATTATTATAAATAGATGTTATGATTGAGAGAAATGTGAGAGCCAAAAAAAAAATAAAGAAAACTTCTTTGTCTTTGTTCTCCCTTTCGTCCCATCTCTCGTACACAAAAGAAAAAGGTTCATCACTATCATTCACTTGCTAATATACACCCACGCGTAAGAGTTTTTTTTTGCAACATAAAATAACAAATTGGTATCAGAGCCATGTTCGGTAATATGCCCGTTCCACGCCTCACAAAATCCAATTATGATAACTGGAGTATTCGGATGAAAGCATTGCTCGGCTCACAAGGCGTATGGAATATCGTTAAAGACGGGTATACCGAACCCGAAAAAGACGACGAGTACACGCCGGCCCAGCTGAAGGCGTTGGAAGAGTCTCGACAATTAAATAGCGCTGCGCTCAGCATCATATACAACGGCCTAGACGATGCCGACTTCGAAAAAATCAATGACGTAAAGAAAGCGAAGGAAGCATGGGAAAAACTGGAGATAGCGTACAAAGGTGCCGACCGAGTAAAACAAGTACGGCTGGAAACTCTTCGTGGTGAATTCGAAATGACGAGAATGAAGAACGGCGAAGGCGTGTCCGATTATATAACGAGAGTACAAACCATCTCAAACCAGTTGAAAAGAAATGGCGAGGCACTAGCGGAATCCCGAGTCGTCGAGAAAATTCTCCGCTCTCTGACGGACGAGTACGAAAACGTGGTATGTGCAATCGAGGAATCCAAAAATCTCGAAGAAATGACGGTCGGCGAACTCTCCGGTTCGCTCGAAGCTCACGAGCAACGGAAGAAAAAGAAGAAGCAGAAATCGCTGGACGGGGCTCTACAGACGAAGTTATCGTTGAAAGATGACAAGGCGCTATATACGCATCACGGCCGAGGTCGAGGACGAGGTCAACGAGGACGAGGTTTTGGTCAAAATTCAGGCCGAGGACGAGGATACAATCCGGAACAACGACAAGCGAGCAATCAAAATTGGAGAGGTCGAGCTCAAGGACGAGGTGGTCGCTCGAATCGACCGAGCGTTGAGTGCTACAATTGCGGCAAGTTCGGGCACTTCGCAAAAGACTGTTGGGCCGACAAAAAGGTGGAAGAAAATGCGAACCTAGTCGCACAAGAGGATCCAAAAGACGAAGGCGTTCTCCTAATGGCGCTCGAGGATACAAGTCCAGGCAACGATATGGTGTGGTATCTTGACACCGGTGCCAGCAATCATATGAGCGGGCATAAACATCTTTTTACGGATCTAAAGAAGATCGAGGACGGCCACGTGTCTTTTGGAGACGCGTCAAAAATTAAAGTCAAAGGCCGAGGGAAAATATGCTTCTCTCAAAACGACGGCAGACGAGGATCGGTCGAGGACGTCTACTTCGTACCCGACTTGAAGACGAACATCTTAAGTATGGGGCAGTTGCTTGAAAAAGGATGTTCGGTGTTCATGAAGGACCGCTCGTTGCAACTAAGAAACAAAGATGGAAGAATGATCGCTCGGGTCGCGATGGAAAGGAACAGAATGTTCAAACTCAACCTGAAGGCGATTCAAGAGCGATGCTTGCGAGTTGACGTGGAGGACAAAGACCATTTGTGGCATATGCGGTTTGGTCATTTGCACTACGGTGGCCTAAAGGAGCTCTCCAAAAGAGGCATGGTTAACGGAATGCCGGTGATAGAAGGCGAAAAGAAGCTTTGCGAAAGCTGCGTAATCGGCAAACATATGAGGACGACGTTCCAGAAGCAGGCAGAATATCGAGCACGCAAACCGCTCGAGCTCATACATACAGACATATGCGGGCCGATCACACCAGAATCATTCGGTGGAAGGAAATACTTTATCACTTTCATCGACGACTACTCAAGAAAGACGTGGGTGTATTCTCTAAAGGAAAAATCAGAAGCGTTCGAGACTTTTAAAAAATTCAAGGCTATGGTCGAAAAGGCGACAAGCTCAAACATCAAGGCGCTCCGATCAGACAGAGGTGGCGAATACATGTCAGGTGCTTTCGCTAATTTTTGCGAAGAACAGGGCGTTAGGAGATTCCTCACCGCGCCTTATTCACCACAACAGAACGGCGTAGCTGAAAGGAAGAATCGAACCATCCTCGACATGGTTCGATCAATGTTAAAATGCAAAGACATGCCAAAGGAATTCTGGGCCGAAGCGGTACGATGTGCCGTATATATTCAGAACCGGTGTCCACATCACAGCCTCAAGAATCAAACACCACAGGAAGCATGGACCGGCCGAAAACCGACGGTGGCGCACTTCAAAATATTTGGAAGCGTGGCGTATGCACATGTGCCCGATCAAAGAAGAACCAAGCTCGACGATAAAAGCAAAAAGCTCGTGTTTATTGGGTATGATGAGAAGACGAAGGCGTACCGGCTCTATGACCCTGAAAATAAAAAGGTGATAGTAAGTCGCGATGTTCGGGTAGACGAAGAAAGTTCGTGGGGCTGGAACGTTGAAGAAAACACAACGCCTGAAGAACCACTGATCGTCGCACCAATACCTGTTCCGATTTCGTCTCAAGAAAATGACGAGGAGGATGAACCAAGACAGCCGAAGATGCGAAGCATGCAAGACCTGTACAGATCAACCGAACAAGTTCACCTAGTCTGCTTATTGGCCGACTCGGAACAAATTAGTTTCGAAGAAGCCATAAGAGACAAGAAATGGAAAATGGCGATGGACGAGGAAATAAAGGCGATCGAAAAGAACGACACATGGAAACTCGTGGAGTTGCCAAACGGGCATAAACCCATTGGAGTCAAATGGGTTTATAAAAAGAAGATGAATGCTCAAGGAAAAGTTGAACGTTACAAGGCGAGGTTGGTGGCGAAGGGCTATCGACAACAAGCAGGAATAGATTACGACGAAGTTTTTGCTCCTGTTGCAAGAATGGAGACAATTCGTTTGCTCCTGGCTCAAGCTGCACAACTCAACTGGCCAATCTACCAGATGGA
This sequence comes from Craterostigma plantagineum, assembly GCA_027422505.1. NCBI lineage: Eukaryota > Viridiplantae > Streptophyta > Magnoliopsida > Lamiales > Linderniaceae > Craterostigma > Craterostigma plantagineum. The sequence continues at coordinate 2,063,744 of JAPQWV010000066.1, read as the reverse complement.
CGTGAAGTCCGCTTTTCTGAACGGGGAACTCGAGGAAGAAGTCTATGTGGAACAGCCCCCGGGATATACGAAACCAGGAAAAGAAGGCAAAGTGTTGAAATTAGAAAAGGCGCTTTACGGGCTAAAGCAAGCGCCGCGAGCATGGAACACCCGAATCGACGGATATTTAAAAAAGAACAAGTTCGAGCAATGTCCATTCGAGCATGCTCTCTACGTCAAACGAGAAGGAAAGGAAATGATCATCGTCGCTCTCTATGTCGATGACCTTATTTTCATGGGAAGCTGTGAGAAAATAGTCAACGATTTCAAGAAAGCGATGACGAAGGAATTCGAGATGACGGACTTGGGACTGATGAAATATTTTCTCGGTCTCGAAGTCGAGCAAAGAAGCACGGGAATTTTTGTGTCGCAAGAAGCGTATGCGAAGGCTATATTGAAGAAAAATAAAATGGAGGAAAGCAACCCGGTAGCGACACCAATGGAACTTGGAACAAAACTGTCCAAGTTTGAGGGAGGACAAGGAGTGAATGCGACTGATTATCGAAGTCTTGTGGGCAGCTTGCGATACTTGACCTGCACGAGACCCGATATCGCATACAGCGTTGGAGTTGTTAGCCGTTATATGGAAGATCCGAGGCTGTCACATCTAAAAGCGATCAAGAGGATTTTACGATACATCCGAGGAACACAATCGCTCGGACTATTTTATCCAAAGGCGAGCGACTGCAAATTAGTCGGATATTCTGACAGCGACTGGTGCGGAGATATCGATGATCGAAGAAGCACCGGCGGCTACGTATTTTATCTCGGGAATACGGCATTCACTTGGTTATCGAAAAAGCAACCGATCGTGACTCTATCAACCTGCGAAGCAGAATATGTGGCAGCATCGTGGTGTGTCTGTCACGCAATTTGGCTGAGGAACTTACTGCTCGAGTTAAATATTCGACAAGATGAGCCAATCGAAATTCGAGTCGATAACAAGTCAGCAATAGAATTGGCGAAAAATCCAGTTCATCACGAGAGAAGCAAGCATATCGATGCACGGTTTCATTTTATTCGGGAGCACGTAAAAAATGGAGCAGTGAAGATGGTACACGTCGCGAGTTCGGATCAAGTTGCAGACATTTTCACAAAGCCATTACCAACAAACACATTCGAAAACTTAAAAAGAATGCTCGGGATGAAAGACAGGAAGGCATTGAGTTTAAGGGAGGAATTTGTTGACAAATAAACACAATGCTTTCCTTGAAGAGTTGAACACGTGGGAGTTGAAAGCTGTGCATGAACAAATTAACTAAGACACGGAGTTGAAACCGCAAAGGAAGAAGGCAAATAAGAAGCGTTCAGATAAAGAAGTCATCAAAATACCAAAAAACCAAAAGGAAAAAAATAGAGCAGCAATCGTGGAAGAAAAAAAAGCAACGTGAAGCATGGAAAAGTTATTATGGGAGTAGGTGTGGACTTTTGCATTTTTTAGTGTTGTATGATTATTATAAATAGATGTTATGATTGAGAGAAATGTGAGAGCCAAAAAAAAAAATAAAGAAAACTTCTTTGTCTTTGTTCTCCCTTTCGTCCCATCTCTCGTACACAAAAGAAAAAGGTTCATCACTATCATTCACTTGCTAATATACACCCACGCGTAAGAGTTTTTTTTTGCAACATAAAATAACAATTTTCACCAAATTACATCACAACCAGTACTTAGTTATTATCTTAGCATTACCTTGTCTCATCTTGTTCCAAACTTGTTGCTTCAAGAACAGTGCATTTCTCTGTCTGCTGAAACGGCCCAACCATATAAACCACAATATCCACATCTATTCAGAGTGAGCTTCACACATGAAATCACATCATACTTGACATTACTGTTCTGACACTGCCAATATCACAAAAAAGTAACAAGCAACAATAATTGGCCAATGATATTGACTAGTTAATATAATTTCCGCACGGGGCCGGTCTGATGCGCATGGGACCAAACTTTTGCGCACGGGTCCAACCACTTAAGCAGGGGTCCCCGCACATGAGCATGGGACCGTGCATGAACTCTCGGGTCCCTCGCGTGGTCGCTGGGGTGCCGCGCATCAGCTAGCGCGGGGTTCACTGGTCGTGAGCCCTGGGCCACAGAACTCATGTACGGGGTCGGTGCGATTATTTTCGCGAATTTACAGTAGATTAAATAATTTCGAACGCCTCAATACGAATGTAATACGTCATTTAATATCATCGCCCACAAAAAATCGTCTTTTGCATAATTAGATACGATTTTTCGATTGTTACATCCTAATGGAATCACCAACATAAGGCAAATTATTCTCAAGTAAATTTGCCCAGTTATTGTGACATCAAACTAATTCACCAACGTTCACATTAAAAACAATACCAACCATATATGTGTACATTAACGACTTAAGCGTAAATTTTGGTCAAGATTAATTTTTTTCGACAAATTTTTCGTTATGATTATTTTTTTTAAGTTTTAATATGTACAAAACTATATATGTATTATAACTACATAAACTATTTTTAAAACCCGTGACTTACTTTTTCACACGTCGAAAAGCACATCAGATTTGACAATGCATTATTACATCGAATCAAAGCTGACATGTTTCAGACAAATAACTGACCAACAAATCATTCAAAAGAAATTGTCTGCGAAAGACCAATAGTTGACTAAAATTAGGGTTTAAAAAGTTTGTTGACTAGTCAACGTAATATCCGCATAGCCCCAAGCAATTAAGCACGGGTTCCCGCACATGAGCATGGGACCCGTGCGTGAAACCAAGGGAACTTCACGCATTATCACGGGTCCTGCGCATCCCGCGCAGCTAGCGTAGGTCCACTGCGCACGAGCCCTGGGCCACAACGCTAATGTGCGAGGACCCTTCCGATTTTTTTCACGATATTACACAAGATTAAATAACTTCAAACTTTGATTCAGCTTCCATACGAATATAATTCGTCCTATTATAACATAGCTTCAGAAATTATATCAGCTTCCAGACGAGTTATGACTGCCAACACTCATAACTACCTACTCTTACATTATAAAACCATAATTACGTTCATCTAAAAAAATATCATTTCATAACACTCATAATTAGGTTATATTACATTATGAAACCCTAAATTTAGATGTTTTACCTCCTGCTAAATTCGCCAACTGAATACAACCTATTTTTCTATGGTCTCCCACGTTGTTTCTCGCGAGGAGGTGGTAGCATTTCAACACTTCGTTCAATGTGTTCGAACACCGACCATATAGTACCTTCGTAAGCTAACTTCCAATTTTCCAAGCTGTAATAAGGGTGAACTAGTGATCCACATCGACGTTGGCATAACCATAAGCAGCAATCGCGTGTGGGCAAGGAATTCGGGCGATGTCAAACATCTTACAGCTGCATGTACGCAACTGTAGATCGACGACCTCGTTCACGTTGTGCTCGTATACGCTATATGATAGGCCCACAACATCCGACACATGAAATCTTTGCGACCCAACGAAATTCTCGCGGATGATTGACTCGACCTTCGGCGTAAACGACGTCGAATTCACAGCGATAGAGGGTTCGCATGCTCTTCGATGCTTACTGAACCAAGCTGATGTTAATTGGTAAATCGAGCCCAACAATCCTATAATTGAAAGTTCTCTATCCGCGCATAGAGCCACATTTATCCACTCCGATCCATTGGTCGTCATGATGTTATATCTCGATTTAGGGTAATATGACCTCATCCATCAATCTCGGCAAGATATCGACCTGCCGACTTGAATGTTGATGTTAGAGCTTGGTAATGTGAATCACACTCGGCCTTGGTGTAGGCATTCGCTACCCGCCAGAAAATGGGGCACGCACCTTTATCCGTCGTTTTCGTCTTCAGATTTTGTTGAATGTGCCACGCGCAGAAACGCGAAATGAATTCAGAAACACAGCCGGGACAACATTCTTTATACCGTGGTTTCGGTCGGATATTATGACGAGTTCATTACTGTCCGGTACGAAACGCCTCAATCTAGTGAGAAACCACGTCCAAGATTCGTTCCCTTCCGCATCAGCAAGACCCCATGCGAGAGGGTATTGATGGTAATCGCCATCTTGTGCCGTAGCAATGTGCAAAACTCCTTTATACTTACCTTTCAAAAAAGTTGGATCGATAGATATGACTTTCCTCATGTATGCAAATCCGCTAATGCATGCGTCGTATGCTAAGAACATATATTTGAACATCCTTTCTTTGTCCATCTCCCACTCCTTGATGCTGTCAACGTTTGCTTGCCTTAACGCATCCAAGTGCGCCAGAAGTAAACCGTAACAATCGTCCGACACTAGTTGCTTGCCTTTCCAAGCCTTGTAGTACGAGACACCTACTCTCTTGTCTGCATCATCAACATGATTGACTTGGGTCTCAGAATGTCTTTAGGACCGGTGAATGTTTCAACGGAACTTGGGATACAACTGATGAACTTCCTTGATGATGTTTACGGCGACGATGAGAAACCCCGCACGTGTGCTTGCCGCAGTACGTTCGTATTGAGAAAAGAGGGAGTCCTTGTACTGTGCAGCTCGCACTCGCCATGTGCATCCGTCGCTTGTGTATTTCACTACGTACATGGTTTTATTTGACCGGACCAATTTGAACTCGAAACACGCATCAAGGGGATTTTCGTGATCACGTCCTTGACTTCCTTGTCCCGAAATTCCTGACCAACGAACCCATGTAATCACGTCGCATTGTCCGATTTGACCTTCTTGAAAACTCTCTTATTCAGAAAGATGGTAAGATTGGTAGTTAGACGTGTCACCCATGTAGCCCTCCACGGGATGGATTTCCTCATTTGTGTCGCACTGTTCAATTCGACCGACGTTGAAATTCGACTCGTCGTTAAGATGAGCTTGTGGTGGTGTAGCACTGACAAATAACGCAACCTCAACATGGACAAAAAAAACAGTCGCATGAAAAATAAAACTGCAGCAAGTTGATTTATTTAAAATGAAAAAAATAAATTTATTAAAAACCATCCAATAATTTCATATATCATCCCACGTGTCACACGCATCTGACTGTGCTCCTACTCCCATTTCTAGTTGTCACTAAATGTGATAGTATATTAAGATTCTTTTTATTTGTTTCATTTACTACACCGTTGTTCAGGAATAGGGTTGTCAATCCCCGTTGCCGTCCCCGTGAGGCCAACAAGGATGAAATTGTCCCCGTCCTGGTCCCCGCGAGGATCCCCGCCCCGTCCTAATTTTTTTTAAAAAAAATTAATTTATATTATTTTAATATTATTTAAACTATATTTTAATATTATTTATATTATGTAAACAATGTTTTAATCAAATTTACATTATTTTAGTATTATCCAAAGTATATTTTAATATTATTTAACTTATAATAATATTAATTGAATATAATATATATTACTTTAATAATCGGGGCGGGCGGGGATTTCCACGGGGAAAAATTTCCCCCCCGTCCCGCCACGCGGGGGTAGAATAGCGGGGATTCCCCGCCCCGTTGGGGGTGGATCCCCGCAGGGACGGAGAATCTCCGCTCCATTGACAACCCTATTCACGAAGGACAAATTCCTTCCCTTCCTTTTCTATTTTTGTTTATTTTTTGCGTTTGCAATAGGAGATAAAAGTTATCAGTGTCAAGTAATGTCGTGAGCGGACCGAGTATGAAAATAAAATGAATATCGATGAACTATCTTATGCTCAACAGGCAAGCGTACCTATCGAAAATAGTACTGAATCGACAAGTCTTCGAGTAAACCCAATGACTATATAATTTAGAAAAACATCATTTAAATATCCTAGTAAATATTGGTTTGATAAAAATAACGACAAACTAAATAAACGATAAACACAATTGTCTTTGATAAAATAGTGATAACGGGGTTGGGACGACTTTATGAAAGCAAAGTATTTGAGATCTCGAATCCTCTTAGCTTGACGGAACGACTGACAAACACAATGAGATTTTGACCGTGGAGATTCCTACAACATGTGTACGAGTTCATATGACTGACGAAACTGCGCCTTATCATACAAAGTTCGTACACACTATGGCAAGCTTCCCTAACTACTTAGCCGAAGATCGCATTAAAAACACGATGAATCCCGCTATTAGATTTGACTCTAATCCGGCGGGATAGTTCAACCTATCTCTAGCGCTGAGTTTATTCCGCTCGCTTACAAGTGGTTTAATCGTTCGTCCCTCTCTCGAGCGTAGCGTACGATTTTTCGGACTAAGCTATCTTATACACACAGACATGATGAAGATAACTATATAGTTCCAATTACCTAGACATAATTGAAGTCATACAATTCATAAACAAGTCATAACAATAGCAAAAAACAACAATACGTAAACATACGAACGATCTCGCTAGGGTTCATCTACTCTCAAATACATGGGATTTAGCTAGTCATATGAAAAATTAACACAACGAAGGATACAAATAACATATAAGAAATTTCTTGCCTGGAATTTGGTTCGGGATTAATCATTCGTTGAGTATTTTCGTCGAACGGGTTGTGGGCGGCTGAGAAGGAAGGTGCTTGGTGAGATGGTTTAGACCCGTGAATGGTTCTCCCCCCATTTTGAGGTGGACGACAGCTCCTTTATTGACATGGCAGCGACTAAAAATCTTCAACGCATCATTTTCAGCGAAGAAACATAGATCCGACTTAATATCACATCTATATCTTCTAAATCTCGTTATTTCAGCTCGACACCGTGCATCCATAGGATACACCACGATGTCTTATTATTTGTTTCCCGACTTGAGCCGCGTGCATGATTGTGTCTTGATCGCCTGCTGCTTAAGTAGTCTTTTGTCTCATCTCATCGTTGTTTAAGCATCGGGTCTCAAATAGGATCTAAACCCTATTGGGCCAACTTAGAAGTATATGACCCGTTTTTGTTCTTGACATGGCATTCCATTGATTAAGTGGAGAGAATATTCAATTCAGCTCGTGAAAAACCCGTGACCTGCTTGCTTAAGCGTGGTGTCTTTGATCGCGTATACATATTGGTCTCAGCATTTTTCGGCTCCCAGGTCAATTCTATAAGCGTTAAAACATACGATTTTACACGGCCATGATAAAGAGTTTCTGCACTGCAAAGTAGCAGTGTTCAAAATTCATATCTCTCAATCTAGAACTCCGAATGGAAATCCCTTCGCTCAGAATCAAGATCAACAAGTCTTCTATCTTTCTAAAATTGCAGGTCCATCGGACATCATTTACCCCCTGATCTGCGAAGAATACAAAGATGCCGAAAAACTGCCGGTAAAAGTGTGATTTTTGCTGTGAAATCTTAAATTAAGTACTAAAATAATCGAAACGATATCATTTGTCATGCAAACGACTTAAATTTAACAAATATAAACGTACTAAGTTTATCATTTGAATAACGCATTGTAAGATCGATCTTTGTTGTTTGAGTTAGCGGACTGAGCTGTCGGGTCCAATTATCAATGTGAACAAAGTTCGGGTGATCTAAGTATATTTTCAGATAATATTTTGCTATGTCTCAATTGTGGCCTACTTTCGTACAATGTCTGGATGTATACTAACTGGTAAATTCTAATTTACATGTGATGATTCCACGTCAGTACTTGTAATATGTTAGGTGCAGATTTTATCCGCCGGCGTGGAAATTCTTCCAAGCAATCAAGTAAAAGAAACAAAACACAATCAATAAAATCTTAATTTGGAAAAGCTAACTTTGGTAGAAAAGCTTGGAAAATATTTTAGAACGAACAAAGTAGATTAGTTTGTGGTAATGCCGATCGACGTCGCTGCATTAAAGTTGGCACACCATCGGAGTTTTAATGTATGAAATAGAAAAGAAATGTGAATGCAAGTACTAACATGGAATCAAATTCAATGCGTCGACGTATAAAACATAGAATATTATCATTACCTACCTACATTTACGATTAAAGATATCTATGTGTTTATGTGTGTGTCTGGATGTGTGAAAGCATCAGATACCAAAGTTACTTACACGAAGGTTTCAATTATCACATATTATTATTACCACTACCACCACGGAAGTTCTACAAGATAAGGAATAAAGACAAGCATACGATGCGCTAAACATAACTTTTCTTACCTATTATATAATACCATATCACCATGGAATTAATTTTCAATCACAACGTTACTCGTTAGCGAGTTATAATCTTCTACAGTTATGGGCGCTGGATCATCATCGCATGATAAAGCTTCCGAGGCAAATCAAGAACAACCACACAGTAATAGTAATGATAAAAACAACAATAATAATAACGCACAAGCAATGATTCTCAGCGACGAAAAGGAGAAAGACAAGCTCGACGACGGTTCATTACCCCACAGTCACAAACACGGAGCTATTTCAGGACATGTCCATTCGCCCGCCGACGGAAAATCTCCGGCGGCGACCAAGAATCTGCCCCAACAAATTGCTGAAGAAGGCGTTTCCCAGAAAGTGAAGAATAAGGAGGTAAGTATACGCTGCAATGAATGAGCCAAGTATTTATTTAACCGTAGCTGACTTGTAAGAATTTCTCTCGCAATATTAACCCAGAAAAACAAGGAAGATTCGAACCGCAATAACTGCTTCACATTATCAGCTAGAGACCTCTCAATCACTTGGGCGGAAGACGAACGTTTCTGGCAGTGGCCACTGCTCAAAGAATCAAGGTTTCTTTGCAATAACTAAAGCTTAACATTAGCAGTATTTATTACAAACACAGTAAAATCCATGTGCGATTTTTGCAGCGATAATGAAAGGGACCATCATTTTGAGGTGGCTGAGCTCCGAAACGTGTGCTGGCTAGAGGTGCGGGGGAGGCTCGAGGTGGGGCGGCTGCCGCCGGCGGCCGTTTACAGAGTGGTGTTCGTGGTTCAGCTAAAGGACCCAGCCTACGGCTGGGAGGTGCCGGTGAACGTCAGGCTAGTCTCGCCGGACGGGAAAAGGCAGGAAAGGAAAGAGAATCTGATGAAGAAGCCGAGGGGGAGATGGGTGGAGATTGATGCCGGAGAATTCGTTGCCTCGCCGGAGAACGTGGCCGGAGGAGGAGGAGAGGTTGAGTTTTCCATGTTTGAGTATGAAGGTGGCGAGTGGAAGAAGGGCTTGTTGATTAAAGGGGTTTTAATCAAGCCGAAGTAAGCGTAATTAGTTGTATAATAAATACGAGCCAGAACTGTTCAGTCTTGGGAGCAATAAATTACATGTAATCATGGACTCCCATCGGTATATTTAAAAAATTGGCCTTTTGACGTAGTCAACGTTAATAAAGTAGCATCCTAAATGTTAAAAAACCAATGTACCCTTACTTACCCTGCGTAATAGACTATTTTACCATTCTTTAATGACAATCAACAACACTTAACGAAAATTACAGCTTTCTCGCAGAGGTTTACTGTAGAATCTGAAAAAATAACAGTAAATAAATAAAGCACCCATTTCACTTCACGAGACCTTTGCAAACTCGATCAAGCTTTCTCCCTCTTCTCTTCACACCCTTCATCACAGTCGAATTTCAAACTCCGAATCCATGGCAGTTCGGGCGAGTTTCCAGAAATTGTAGGTATTTTTTTAATCTGTGAAGAACCCATAATCCACATCGCAGGGACCCTAACTTCAGGCCCATGGTACCCTAATTCATAGCGCATGGTACCCGTGCTTGCAATGATAGGGGGCCCGTGCTTTGAAGCTCAGGGATCCGTGTTGAAGTGCATGGGACTCGTGGGGCAAGCGCATGGTCCACGGCAATGGATCCGTGCTTTGTCACACTGGGACCATCGAAGCACAGGGCACTTCCGCAGCATAGCAGGGGCCCGTGCTTGCTAGCGCAGAGACCCGTGCTATGCTGCGCTGGGGACCCGTGCTTTGTCTCGCCGGGGACCCTCGCAACATAGTACGGGACCCGTGCTTGTTAGCACCAGTGTTTTAAAACGCGTATAGCGTAAGGCGTCGCGTTTTGGTTCAGATAGCGGGTAGCGTAACTAGCGTAGCGTATTGCGTGAGTATTTCGGACAAGCCATTATGTTAAGAAACATAATTTATATCAAATTATTAACCATAAGCACATTATTCAGTAAGCTTATATAAAATTTGGGTTCAATAATATATGTAAAATCTAATAGTATATATCCAAAGAAAATATACGTGAAAATATGTTAACACACAATTTATTTACATCGGATTTAATAGAATTATTAAATCTAATTCACTTCTTGTCCCTTTGGGCTAGCAATAAAAAATATTGAAAAAGGTAAGTAATAAAATTTTAGGTAATCTAGACTAAAAAATGTAGTAATTAGAAATGATTCTTATGGATATCGAAGAATATAAGATATGCATGTCATGTTGATCGTTGTTAAACAAAGAATAAATTTAATAAATTTATTTTTTATCACGAAAATTACATTAAATAATTGCTGTTTTAGTTGAAGTAATTAAAAGGTAAAAGAGATTGAAAAACTAAAAAGAAATTGTTAGTCAAATCAAAGGATGTTGCACATCACAATACCATCTCCATGTCACAATAAAGTGTATTTTTTCCAAGGACAGTCAATTATGCTTTTTTTATCACGCTTCGTCGCGTTTTGAAATAAATTAACGCTAATGCAAGCTTTAAAGCGCGCGACACTACGCCCTTTAAAACAATGGTTAGCGCAGAGACCCGTGCTATGCTCCGCTGGGGACCCGGGCGATGTAGACGCGGGACCCGTGCGCGCTAGTGAGGGGCCCGTGATACATAGAAGGGACCCGTGCTTGCTAGCGCAGAGACCCCGTGCTTGCTAGTGCTGTGGACCCATGCGTGCAAGTGTTGTGGTCCCGCACTTAAGAGCAGGGGTACCGCACAGTACGCACGGGTTCCCAGCACATCATAGCAAAGAGTCCCGCTTGAGGGCGCTGTGGGCCGGTGCGTGCAAGCGCATGGGACCCGCACGTAAGCTCAGGGTCCCCGCGCAGCATGGACCCGTGCGCGGAAGCAGACCTAATAATAAGCAATTAGCCCACAGCATATTTCAGTCGATCCAATTAGCCTATAATTTCTTATTTTTAGGTTATATTGAAGAAGCAAATTGCCGGAGGCGACGGAGATGGTGAGTGCCAGTTACATCTCACGTCACGCTACGGTGATGCGAGCCAGAAGACCGTCGGTTTGCTAAACGACGATGAGCTGGCAGAATTTACCGAAGAAAGTCCGTCGAAGCTGCCTCCGATTCCAATTTGTCTGTGCAGTTGTTCTGGTATCTCATCAAGAGACAAATGGAGCTTCACGATCGTGAGGAGCTTTGGATGATTCTGGGGAAGAAACCACTCCGTTTTCCATATTCGAGTATTGCCTAATCACGGGGCTGAAGTTCGCAGCCGAACCGGATGTGAACGTCAATGAGGAATTTTGGCGTCGACATTTCCCTGGTCGATTGGCGCTGACGATTCGCTTGTCGTACATTGAGCAGCGGTTGGAGGAGTTGGCTGCCAACGACACGGTGCGCGTCGATGATGAGAAGTTAAAGTTGGCGGACCTCCTTTGCGGGCTCCGTCTTGCTGTCTTGACCTTCCAAGAATGATACTAGCATTCCTTCTTGGATCGTTTATTTAGTCGAAGACTCGGCGGCATTCGCCCGTTACCCTTGGGGCACCGTGACTTTCAGAGCGGCAATACGGTCGCTGAAACGAGATTTAAAGGAGGTTAGGGAGAGTAAGCTGGTCAGTGAATTCGTACATCCACTTCAGGTTAGAGTTTTATCTTTGAATGCTCTTATGAGGTTAAGGTTTCATCTGGTTGTTGATTATTTGTGTCTTTGGTCTTCAGATATTAGCATACGAATACATACCGGGCCTCGCTAAGCAATTTGCTCAACGGGTGGAGTTAAGCATGCGTGGCCGTGTATATGCCGGTGGGTCATGAACCAATGGCATCGGAAGGGATGTCCAAGTGGCGGTTATTGCCAGTGCCACGCATGGATCCCCTGTACGACGGCTATTAATGCCGAGCGGAGAAGAGATGCATGCCGGCTATTTTCGGGACAGCGACTTCAACGCCAGTGCACCACACGATGTGTACGATGAGGTGGCGACCCTACTGATGGACGGAGTGGACGTTAGGTGCGGTCGTTGTGCGGCTGAAGGACCTCTTGGCCGGCGGGAACATGGGAACGACGAAGAGAGGGGCATGGGCTCTGACTATGTGCCGCCGTCCATTCATGGAGCCGACTTCCATACGTCGCCAACATCGCCGCCACATGGAGCAGGTCTGATAAATGGAATTTATATCATATTTTAGACCCCGTAGAAAGCATATTATCGGTTGATATTAATATAAATTTCTTCGGATATTATTCTTATACGATTATATTTTATTTTTGACATATATTCGCCAAAAGAACTACAATCGGAAATATTCGGGCTTGAAATAATTATGCGGAACTATTGAACCAAATATCGACCCAAACCAATTGGGCCGAAGAAGAAATATCAGCCCAAATCTAATAGCCCGACCCAAGTCTATCATGAATAGTAAAATGGAAATATAGGGAGAGAGATCAACGACATCAGCTTGGTATTATTAACCAAAGAGACAAAGAGACAATGTTAGCCTCCACTACCTAATTTATTGCTGAAAATGGGGAGTCGATTGTGGAGGAAAATCCGTTCGATGTCTCCTGAGCTTTATTGTCTTCTGAACTTTATAAAATAAATCGTCCACCTCTTTGCTAAGGGAGCTCGACTCCTCTAAACACCTCTCTGGGGATCAATCGACCTACCCACCTCAAGGAAGCACCCATCTCAAGGAGGAGCTATACAAACAGAGGGGACACCTTACAGACAGGCCAAAGAACTTGACCATCTATCAACCACCGCTCCAACACAAACCAAACCGATCTGACGTATACATCTCTCAAGCACCCATCTCAAAGCACGCTCGAGCACTTCATGGCCGGAAGAAATTGAATCTCGCAGCAGCCGGTTCAGATTTGCACTCCAAGTTCACCGCTGCCACGTCGAATTCCCGCAACCTCCTCTGAGCTAATTGAAGCATTTGCGAGCTTACAAAACTGAGAAGAAACTGAGTTCGCTGCTCCGGGGGCTGCTCGCACTGAGGGACAGCAGAACGAGTTGAAACACCAGCTGAAACCGCAGCCATCTTTGGTCGCTCGCCACCCGCTCGATAAAATCACTCAAAGACATACGCACGTGGGGCAGCAGGGAACTAGAGCTTACGCAGCGCAGACACGCAGTTGAGGGTAGAGGTACGCACACGGCTGAGAAGAGACGTGAAGCAGACTCTATTTGCCACGGAAGCGCGACGTCATCGGAGCTAAATATCAGGGAAGGAATTATGTTTTCGTCTTTGATATTCTCGTATTATCTTGTTTCCGTCGTAAATATGAGTAGCTAATTTTTACATGTGATTGGGATGAGATGAACGCTAGGTATTATTATTGGACGTAAAATACTCGTGAACACGTAATATTGGCTATTTATCATTTATGATTTCGTTGTTCAAATTAATATGTCTATGTGTTGATTTGAAAGTCATTTCGATATGTCTATGTGTTGATATGATTTCGTGGTAATATCGTTTTAGGGCGACAGCTAGAAAAATGATTAGGCATTTCATAAAATGATAGGAGTTCGATTATAGGGCGACAGCAAATAATCGATCCTCGCTTTAGGTAAATTAATATATATTCTCACAACCGTCTAGGGCGACAGCAAATTCGGGCGTGAGTAGGAATTACCGCGACTTAATCATTATTTTTGCGTTAACGATAATTTACGGCCTTGTCAATGATACCTAGCGGGATTCGAAATTCCGAGCACATTTGTTTTATATAAAAGTTATTATTTTTAAATATTTAAGTTGCATTCAAGCTTTTGGTTTGTTAGAATATATTTTATAATTAAAAATACAACTAAGTTTAGGCTAAATATCAAATGATAGGTTATTACTAGTACTCAATTTATTCCTCGTGTTCGATACTCGGATATTCGCTATATCTATTCTACAAACGATAGGTACACTGCCTATCGCGCGTGGTGCTAGTTATAATATATTCGTTTTAATTATTATTTGACGTACTTGCACGAACCTTTGTTTAATTTATTAACGCACACGCACGCGATCAAGGTCCATCGCACGGGTATGGGTATCCGTTGTCGGAGCAGTTCGATGAATTTTTTCAAAGCGTAGACTGGCACTTCGACACGCTTGGCGCGCGGTCCGATACCCTTAGCAGCGGCTTCGACACGCTCAGCGATCGGTTCGAGCAGCTCGGAAGCAACTTTTTGAAATTCCGAGGCGATTATGATCAACGCTCCGAAACGTACGAGGAGCGATAGAACTCGATGCAAGGGTTGGGAGAAAGCATCAGATGAGTCGCGCATGAGTTACAAGAGCTACGGCATGACTGGACAAGTTTATTCGGTTCACGCACACATACCGACGCGCCGAGTTACAGTAACTATCTTTACCCCTAATTCAAATTTAATTTATGTACATAGCTTACAATTTAATATGCGTTGTAGGCGACGAGCCGAGTTCGATTGGGTGGGATCGATTTGTGAGATCGGATCCACCCAGTTCGAACGCATCGGGATGGCCGGGCCGTGAGTACGACGGAAGTCTCACGTTCAACCGCAATGGACGATGAAGTCGACGCGGAGAACGAGCGTTATTAAGAGGTGGACCCTTCTACTTGGAGGGGCGTCGACTGGGATGTTGGCGGTGGCGAATCAGCGCATGAGTCGACGGTGTCAATTGTGGCGATTGCAGATGAGTGGACCGGGCCAACTTCGACCGCGGCGGAGGAGTCGACGCGCGCAGACAAGGGAAAAGCACCGGTCAAGGCGACCCAGAGGCGCGGCGGCAGGATAAGCCATCGAAGTACCAGCTGACGCCGTTCACAGTTTCCGTCGACAACTACAATCAAGCCTCCAAAGCTTTCAAGGTAGACAAATTTTGGTCCACCGCCGAAACACAGATTTAGGGCTTATTTCCATACACAGTGCGCAAGTCAACGGTCGGCCTCGAACAACACGACCCTCGTTGGCTACTAAACCTTGCCACTGCGGGTACGCCGCTTGATGAGATGGTACGTGTTAATTTCCAAATGCTTTTGCGTTTACTTGAGTATCTTAAATAACGGTCTATATTTTATTGCAACACGTCGATGAATGAATTTCTGGGATCCTCGGAATGCAGAGATATAGCAAATCGTGCACGCACAGTGTGGCGTACATGCCTCATAGATTTAAGAGGCTAGTCGATGAGCGAGAGGTGGTAAGTATCGCAGGGAAGGCAGCCCCGAAAGGGATCAAGAAATTGCTCCCGTACGCTAAGGGAGAAGATGAACTGTGGAAGAACATGTCGTGGGATATAGCGACCCACATTGCCATCCCTATCCGTACGCATGGACGTTGGGCGTTGTTCGTGGTTGATATAGCAGGTAAATCATTCACGATTTACGACTCAGATGCGCATGCGCCTCCTGACTTCGACAGGCGCTATATCAGGGATGACATCCATGGACTTCAGATCGTGCTCCCGGCCCTTTTCAAGGAGCTCAAGATAACCAAAAGAGTTTACAAGGGCAAGAGCTGGCCAGCTAGGTGGAGTCACGACTTCAGAAGGCAGAATTTGTAAGTTTTCATGAATGTTGCATTTTATTAGCGTTTGTAGTTTCGTGATAAAAACGCGTATAATGTTGGATATGACTTTCAATGGAGAAGATGACGTGGCAATATTGCGGGCGGCAATATCATTTATGGTGAAGAAGGACGACGTCTCCCGCCTGACATAAACTCATATGATAGATTTTGAAAAATTCCTCGCCATTTCTATTTTGAAGAATGATTGGGACACGTTTTAAGTGTTTTGTATTTTAATTGTTGAATATAAATTTGCGTTGAATTTTTCTGTGTTGAAACATGATGTGTAATTTGACAAATACGAATCTTAGCGCGGGACTTAAGAGTAATATTTTTGTTAAGATTAATTTTTATTTAGAGTAAGTTTTTTCTTTTTTGACTAAATTTTTTTCGACATGATTAAATTTTTGTCCCATAATTATAAATCATATATAATTTGACCCAAAAAAAAATTTAAAACCCGTGAGCTTCACACATCGAAATCACACCATATTTGACATTACTGTTATGACACTGATAATATCACATAAAAAGAAACAGACAAAATATAATTGACCAATGATTATTGACTAGTTAATATAACTTTCGCACGGGCCCGATCTGATGTGCATGGGACGAAACTTATGCGCACGGGCCTAACCACTTAAGCAGGGTTCCCGCAGCACATGAGCATGGGACCCGTGCGTGAACTCACAGGTCCCTCGCGTGGTCGCTGGGGTCCCGCGCATCCAGCATGCATCAGCTAGCGCGGGTCCACTGGTTGTGAGCCCTGGGCCACAGAACTCATGTACAGGATCCGTCCGAATATTTTCGCGATTTTACAGTAGATTAAATAATTTCAAACTTTGATTGAGCCCCCATACGACTGTAATACGTCATATAATATCATCGCCCACAAAAGTATGGTCTTTTGCAATAAGAAGATACAATTTTTCGATTGTTACATCCTAACGGAATCACCAACATAAAGGCAACTTATTCTCAAGTAAATTTGCCCAGTTATTGTGACCTCAAACTAATTCACCAACGTCACATTCAAAACAATAACCAAATAGTGTTGATTTTTTTTTGTATACATTAACGACTTAAGAGTAATTTTTTGGTCAAGATTAATTTTTTTCGACAAATTTTTCGTTATGATTATTTTTTTAAGTTTTAATATGTACAAAACTATATATGTATTATAATTACAGAAACTATTTTTAAAACCCGTGTAATAGAAGGAACTCCACACCCAAGGAACAAACTCGGCCAATTTATACTGTTAATGTCGAAGATTTCGAAAAGATTTTGTCTTCCTTCCCCAAAATAAGTGGTGCATCTACATACCAAAATTAAGAGATTGCAACTACCAAATATGGAAGATATGAGATCAACCAATAAGGAGAGAAGATTCGAATCAAATATTTACTATAGGGGAGATCTTAAGGAGATATTTTGGGAGATATACAAGGGATCTTTTACCAATTCAAGAGGGAGCCAAGACCTATAAATAAAGGCAATTTTCGAGCTGCAAAAGATGACTTTTCGAGAGAGCTTTTCATGAAGTAACTATGGAGCGAAAAGTGCGAAAATCACGTGTCATGGAGCGAAGCATACTTTGAGTTTGAGCGAAACACGATTGCTTTTCTTTTAGCCTAGTATTTCAGTTTGCAAAAGTCTTAGAACTTTGTAGGTTTCAGAATCGTAAGATTCGTAGTTTTTCTAGGCTTGATTTTACTATCTTTCGATAGTTGTTTTGTAATCCATCTTCGTAATGGATTTTCGCCATGAGGCACGCAACAAGTTTTTCTGACTTGCTTCACAATTTTAAAGCTCGTGTCTATCATCTCTCTTTACTAAGTTCGTTAAATATTCTGCTGTGCGTTCTGTGTTGAGTTCAATGTTGACCTAACATTTGTTCCAACATTTAGTCACCAGTTTTAGAACTTAGTATTTTACATTCATATCGTACCGGGACCACTTCAAAGTAGTATCAGAGCCTCCGCTTGACGTGACTAAGCGTTTAGATTCTTTTCTATGGATGTTACAAGCTCAAACCATCTCCGTAAAGTCCCAGTGTTAGACGGTTCCAATTATGCCCATTGGAAGGTTCGTGTGTGCCAATGCATCAAATCAATTGACACGCGTGCGTGGGAGGCTGTTCTCAACGATTATACGACACCCAAGTATGCCCCCGACGCTGATGGTGAAGTCTTTGAGAAACAGATCGACGACTGGACAGTTCCTGAGCGAAACGCCTTCGAGTTCAATGACAAAGCCTTAAATGTCATATTCTCTTCCGTGGACATCTTCATGTTCAAGATCATTCAGAACTGTACTACGGCAAAGAATGCGTGGGATCTACTTCAGAGGTATTGCGAAGGCGATGCGAGTGTGAGGGAAACCCGACTAAGGCTTCTCCTCAACCAGTTCGAAAACCTCAGAATGAAGGAAGACGAGGACATTACCACGTACTTCGGCAAGATTCTGACGATCTCGAGCGAGTGTGCTACTCTTGGAGATCCAATCTCAAATAAGGTATTAATTTCTAAAGCAATTCGTACACTAACTGAGAAGTTTAATGTGAAGGTAGTTGCGGTCGAGGAAGCCCACAATCTGGCCACGTTGGACTTCAACACTTTGATGAACATTATGAAGAACTATGAGACCAACCTCAAAGTCCAAAAGAGAGCTTCACACGGCAAAAGCTTTGCTCTAGTCAGTCAGTCATCCAAGGTGCAAACTGAAGTTGACCCTGACAATGATGAGGATATGGCTATGTTCGTGAAGAAATTTACAAAGTTCCTTCACAAGAAGAATGTCGAGCAGAATGTTGGCCCAACATTCAAGAAAGGCCAGAATGCCAAAGCAGAACCTTTGTCCGCTCCTCCACTTCAAACGCAATAGTGACGGAAAGAAGAAGATTGACTGGGATTCGGTGAGATGCCATGCATGCACGGACTGGAGTCATTATGCCAACGAATGAGCGAACACCCTTCGCAAGCGTGGGAAATCACTTTGGGTCGATCTCTCCGATAATGAAGAGGAAGAACAGTGTGCAAAGGAGACTAAGCAATCATCAGTGACCATTCAATCCTTCTCGGACGACGAAGATCATCAAATCGGCTTCACTACGGTAACTGATGTTGAGCCAACATCTGACACAACATCTGAAAAACATATCATTTTTTATTATGATGATTCAAACTGTTTTGATGGGTATTCTAGTTCTGATGATGCAGAGTTAGAAACTGACGTTTGTGTAGAAGTTCAAGTAAATGAAGCCGTCAAGATGATGTCCGCACAATATGAGAAGTAAAAGGCGAGGAATGCGGAACTCAAGACCGAACTGAAGACACTGTCCGAGGAGAATACTAAGAACGAAAAGATGATTGAAATCTTGCTGGATGGTATGAACAAGATGGAAGCCGTACTGACACGAAGGACAAAGAGATTGACAGCCTTCAAAAGCAAGTCAATGAGGCCAACGAAACTTTCACGAAGTTGAATAAGGGTAAATCGACCTCTTGATGAGGTATTGTCGTTAGGTATGTTCGGTAAGCAAGGTTTAGGATTTAATTCTCAGCCTATTAACGCTTCAGTTTCTGTAATACATGATAGACCTAAGATAGTCTTTGTTAAGGAGAAAGTCGAGCATGTTGCGAACGAAAGTAGTGAGATGTTAGTCGTTAAGAAGGGTCCTAAGCATGCTACCAGTAAGGATAGATAATTTAAATGTAATCATTGCATGCAATCTGGTCATATTAAGCCATACTGCTGGAAGTTGAAGGGGGAGATTTCTGCCAAGAAATCGATGTCGGCTGGAATGTCATCCAACATCTCGCTCAACATTGAGAAATCAGTGTTGAAAGATATGTCTGGAGAATTCAAATGTTGTTTTATCATCTAAGAAAGTTTGGGTAGAGAAGTCCGTGCATAAGTGCAATGTTGTGTATACCTCTTTGCGAGCTAACATGACAGGTTCTTGGTACTTCGATAGCGGGTGTTCCCGACATATGACGGGTACCAAAGAATACCTTAGTGAGTACATGCCCTTAAAGAGTGGATCTGTGACGTTCGGATGAGGTGCTAAACGACGAATTCTTGATCGAGGCAGATTGAAGTGTCCGATTTCCCTAAGCTAAGCAACGTACTCCATGTCGACGGGCTTGTAGCTAACTTGATTAGTATAAGCCAACTTTGCGACGACGACCTGGAGGTAAGATTTTATAAGGGATGTGAGGTTTTCAACAGCAATGGTGTTCGAGTTATGGCAGGTAAAAGATCAAGCGACAACTGCTATTTAGTCGGCGACAAATATAGTACGAAGGACATGTGCCAACTATCGAAGGCCGAAGACAATGTCATCCTTTGGCATTACAAACTGGGCATGTCAACTATTGAACGCTGGAGCAACTTATCAAACACGAAGCAATCAAAGGCATTCCGAAATTTAAGGAGTTTGGTAAGGTTGTATGTGAGTCATGTTTGAAGGGTAAGCAAGTGCATGCTAGCCATAATGTTGACCAACATGCTGCCCAACATTTTAAAACTGCTCATTGTTTTCAGCTTATTCACATGAATTTGATGGGTCCGAAGGAAGTAGATACCATTGGTGGTAGCAGATATGCTTATGTGCTCGTTGATGATTACTCTAGATATGCATGGATTTACTTTCTTAAGAAAAAATCTAAGTCGTTTGATTTTTTCAAAAAATTTTGTGTTATAGTTAAGTATAATTTCAGCGCTCCAATATTTCGTATTAGGTCTGATCATGGTAGGGAATTTTAGAATCAATTGTTCGATGAATTCTGTGGTAGGAAATGTATTATTCATGAGTATTCATCTCCTAAGACGCCCCAACAAAATGGGGTGGCCGAAATGAAGAATAGGACCTTACAAGAAATGGCATGTGTTATGCTGCATTCTAAGAATATTTATAAGCATTTTTGGGCTGAAGCTTTGCATATCGCATGTCATATATCTAATCGTGTTTTCTTTCGTCATGGTACTAAAATGACATCGTATGAATTATTGAATGGGAAAAAAGCCGACTGTCAAGTATTTTCATGTTTTTGGGTGCTATTGTTACATGTTAATGATCGTGAGTACTTGACCAAGTTTGATTCAAAACGTGACAAGTGCATCTTTCTAGGTTACTCTTCGAATAGTCGTGCTTATCGTGTGTATAACTTGCGCTTGAAGTCTGTTCAGGAGTCTTAGCAAAGTGCTCCTCAAGTTGATATTTCAGATGTTATACAAGCTGTGGACGAAACAGAGAAGAATGTGGAGGACGATGTTAACCCAACATCTGACTCAACATCTGTGCCAGAACAGAACACCGAGGCTCGACCCAGTGAAGTTCGTAGAGACCCGCCAGCTAAGATTCAAAAAGATCATCCCACAGTTTTAATTATTGGAGATGTGAACGAAGGTAGGAAAACCAGAGACAAGCCACGCAAGGAGTATAAGTCTATGGTAAGAAACGTATGCATGAACACAGTATACGCTGAGGTACGTTTTAATTGTTTTGTTTCTGAGATAGAACCTAAGAATGTCCTCAAGCTCTCAATGATAATTTCTGGATAAATGCGATGCAAGAGGAACTCTTGCAGTTTGAGAAAAACCAAGTATGGACCTTAGTTCCACGACCGAAGGACATTAATGTCATAGGCACGAAGATCTTTAAGAATAAATCTGATGAACTTGGTAGAGTGTTAGGAACAAAGCACGTTTAGTAGCTCAGGGTTATACGCAAGTTGAGGGCATATATTTTGATGAGACGTTTGCTCCTATGGTTAGGTTAGAATCTATTAGGTTGTTGTTAGCGATTGCATGTTGGCTTAATATTACTTAACATCAAATGGATGTTGAAGGTGCGTTCTTGAATGATTATATAGATAAAGAAATTTATGTTGAGCAGCCTAAAGGATTTGAAGATCCACATTTTCCTAACCATACTTTAAGTTGCAGAAAGTGCTTTATGGCTTGAAGTAAGCGCCTCGAGCTTGGTATGGTAGGTTGACGATGTTCCTACTTGAATTTGGGTTCATGCGAGGCGAAGATGATCGCATGCTCTTTGTAAAAAGAGTTGGTGCAGATATTTTGATTGACCAGATGTATGTAGATGATATTGTTTTTTGCTCTAGTTCTCAATCCATGTTAGACCAATTCGTACATGCTATGAATTTCACTTTCGAAATGAGTATGCGAAGAACACAGTGAATATATTCGGGCTAGATACTGCCAAGGTAATGAAAACACCGAATCAACACAGAAGGTAAGTAAAGATAATGTTGGACAGCATGTTGACCCCACATTGAATCGTTCCATGATAAGCAGTCTTTTATATCTTTCAGCAAGCAGACCTGATATTATGTTTAGTGTTTGTGTTTGCGCTAGATATCAGGCTGAGCCAAAAATTCTCCATTTAAATGCTGTGAAGAGAATATTAAGATATGTGATTCGTGTAGTTTAGGGCTATGGTTCTCGAAAGATACTAACACGAATCTTGTAGGATATAGTGATGCTGATTGGCCAGGTGACGAAGATGACCGCAAGAGCACAAGTGGCGGTTGTTTCTGCTTAGGTAATAATCTTATGTCTTCGTATAGTAAGAAACAAAATTGTGTGTCATTGTCTAGAGCTGAGTCTGAATATGTAGTTGCGGGTAGCTGCTGTATTAGGTTATGTGGTTAAACAGCATGTTGTGTGACTATGGTTTAGAGAGTGAGTCCGTTCTTATGTATTGCGATAACCTTAGTGCCATCAACATCTCTGAGAACCCTATTCAGCATTCACGGACCAAGCATATAGATAATAGAATGTTGCCACCTCCTCGCAAGAAACAACGTGGGAGACCATAGAAAAATAGGTTGCCTTCAGTTGGCGAATTTAGCAGGAGGTAAAACCCTAAATTTAGAGTTTCCTAATGTAATATAACCCAATTATGAGTGTTACGAAATGACAATTTTTTAGATTAACGTAATTATGGTTTTTTAATGTAAGAGTACGTAATTATGAGTGTTATAAAATCAGGGCAGTCGTAACTCGTCTGAAAGCTGATATAATTTCCAAAGCTATGATATAATTATATTAGTATGGAAGCTGAATCAAAGTTTGAAATTATTTAATCTCGTGTAATATCGGGAAAATAATCGCAGGGTCCCCGCACATTAGCGATGTGGCCCGACGCCCGTTCGCAGTGGACCCGCGCTAGCTGATGCATGCTGAATGCGCGGGACCCGTGATTATTCATGAAGGTCCCTTGGTTTAACGCACGGGTCTCATGCTCATGTGCGGGGACCCCTGCTTAATTGCTTGGGCACGTGTGGATATTACGTTGACTAGTCAACAAACTTTTTAAACTCTGATTTTAGTCAACTATTGGTCTTTTGCAGACAATTACTTTTGAATTATTGGTTGGTCAGTTATTTATGTGAAACATGTCATCTTTGATTTCGGTGTTATAATGCCTTGTCAAATCTGATGTGCTTTTCGATTTGTGAAAAAGCAAGTCATTTTTGCTTCTAAGGGTTTTTAGTTTATGCTTTAGTAGATATATATTAAGGTAAAGTACTTGGGGAAGTGTGAGTGAAATGACAAGGAGGTGACAAATTTGCCTCCTAAACTAAGCAACGGTTTATTCTTATCATAATTCCCTATCTTTCCGATCGAAAGTCCATTTTCGAATCTTTGTACTGAAATTATCCGATTCTAGTCTCTAATTGGTTAACCAAAACCCTAATATTGTCGCCCGATTTTTAGCTTGTTTGTATTTCACTTGATCGGCGAAAGTCAACATTCACCCAAAGTTCTAACTTCACATATATTGAAATCTGTCGAAACTACTTTCTCAAAGTTATCCAAGTTTTGTACCGTAAAATCGTCCGACTTAATCTTTATTTGGTTAATCATAAATCACACTACAATTCGTCCGATTCCAATCTCATTTACTCGGCGAAAGTTAACTATTAGGTCCTCGATTATCAACTCCTATGATCCTAGACTTCAATCCTAAGTAATTCGACTAGAATAATTGACATTAAGATTCGATCTAAAAACTAAGTTGAAGAACGCTAGAGAGAATTTCGATTAGTGAGAGAAAATACTTGTTTATCTCTCTAGAAATTGGATTGGCAGCCCTTCGGATCAATTGACTAATTTTCTCTATTAAGCTCAATGTGTACAAATGTATTTATACCAAACATACTTGGTATAAATAACAAATTAGTCCTAAACTAAGGACAACAAATAAAGCCTCTAATTACAAGGACAAGTAATGAAATCAAAACACAACTAAACGTATATTCTACATTAACATTTATATGTGTTGCAATCGGCCGAACTCTACCCTCACTATAATCGGCCGAATCCTAACCCTTACTACAGTTAATCGAAACTTATTCCATA
Source organism: Craterostigma plantagineum (assembly GCA_027422505.1). Classification (NCBI taxonomy): domain Eukaryota; kingdom Viridiplantae; phylum Streptophyta; class Magnoliopsida; order Lamiales; family Linderniaceae; genus Craterostigma; species Craterostigma plantagineum. Next base: position 2,039,672 of record JAPQWV010000066.1, on the reverse strand, counting down.
CTAACTTATTTAGCCGAGATTTTCTAAAGTCTCACTTGTATCTAAATGTTACCCAAGTTCTCCTAAGTCCTAATGTCCCACATAAATTAGTCATCACATAATTCACATGAGCTGTAAAAGACGTATCAAATAATCATATAGACACATAATATGTATGTTAATTTATTGGCCAGATCACTTACGCGACTCGGGTATTACAATAACGCTAATGTTGTGCCACTTTTCAGATTAGATACGATAAATTTATGCATTCTTATTATATAGAGATCGTGCCACGATTAAGTGAAACTACAATATATATGCATTCAAAACTGTAGTAACTTATTTTATCAGCTCTCCATTAATATATACAATGCGCTACTACAGCAGTTAATATAATATATCAGAAGTTGTTTTTTTCAAAGAGATCCAAAATTCCTCTATTATTGTTTGAGAGAGAGAGAGAGATAGATGATCTAAGTGATGAAAGTGGTGTGATATTTTAAACTCGGAAATCCAAGAAAAGATATGATTTTACATCACACTGACGAGTGACATGATAATCGTTCAAAATTTTTAATGGAACAAAAAGACTCCTTATACTATTAAATTACTACAATAAATGTCATTATCCCAATTTTTTATTACATAAATCACGTGATTAATGTTATTAAAAAATATTTAATACTTATATGAAAAAATTATATAAAAGAGTTGTAATAATGCTTATAAATTAGTTTAAATATTGGCATATTAATCATTATCACACAAATTAATCACATCAAAATGAATATTTAATCCACATTATTTAAACATGTCTACGATTAAACATGACATTTATGGAACATCATTTTACATATCGTTGTGATTAAACAAATATAATATTTCAATATCACCATGAAAGCACAATCACTTTATCCTCCTCGATAACCTAACTTTCAATCCATTCTTTACCCCAAGTGTAATGGAAGAATTAGGACAAACCTTGTGATCCTCGACAAGCTTAACTTCATAATGGTAAATAATAAATGCAGCCAACATCTTCATCTCAATATAAGCCATTTCCTTTCCAAGACAAGCCCGAGGCCCGAGGTTAAACACCGGGAATTTATACGATGGCTCGTGCACAAGCCCGCCTTTAGCCGAAACCCACCTCTCGGGCTTAAATTCCAAGCAATCATAGCCCCACACAGACTCCATTCTCCCCACCGCATAAACCGAGAATATGACCTTCGAATTCGCCCGCAAATAATGGCCGCTCGGCAAAACGTCGTCCTTAATTGGAGATTTGCGCTCCAAAGCCACGGGCGGGAATAACCTAAGCGACTCTTATGGCCCCTTGAAGGTATATCAACTCATCCGACTCCTCAGCACTGAAGAATCTCCATTTTTTTTAAGTTCAACTTTGACTCGATTTCTCTCAATATCTCTATTTCGGACAAGGGGTTGTTTGCGATTAGCCAGAAGAGCCACGTCAAGCAATAACTCGTCGTGTCCCGGCCCGCAAACATGATATTCAGACAGTTGTCCCTCAAGAAAGCCCGAAAGCTACCTAAAGAAACCGCCATTATCTCCCCCTTATTACGACGATAAGCCTCCTTATAGGCATTCGATAGGGTAAAACCATTCATTTTTGAGCCCTCGTCTATGATTGCGTCTATGATTGGATATACGAACTCGTCGATGACCCTCCAAGCTTCACTCAACCTCTTCTCCGTCCCCACGTTGAACCTCTTCATCAGCCTCCAAATGCTCTGCGGTATTATATGCCTACACAAAACCATCTGCACCGCCTCACCAAAGGCCCTCTCGCAAGGAACGATAGGCATGTCCACTGACAAGGACATGGGATCATAGTCCAACACGATCTTACAAATGGTGTCGAAACCGAACCTTCGAAACACATCTTGCAAGTCGACTTCCCCTCCGTTGGTCGTAATAAAATGATCGAAGGCGGGGACGAGGCTACGCTCCACCTTATCCCAAATCGTTCTTTCCAATAGCTCGTTGAACTCTTCGTGGCGCAGGAAGGAATGCGTCGCGCTCCGGAGAAACTCCCACGTTTCGCCATCCACGTTGAAAATCCCGTCCCCCAAGATGTCGAACACGGCCTTGAAGTCATTGCCTTTGGGGTAGTTTGAGAAGTTACGGCTAAAGACGTGGTGGAAGTTGGCGGGGTCGCTCGTGACTACCATGTCTATGCCGCAGAGCCACGGGCCTTTCATGTCGAACGTGCCTCCCATTTGCGATAGAACTTCGAATATGAATTCATGAATGCGATTTAGGTTCACCATGACTAAAGGGATCATTCCGAAGATTGGGAAGTTGGTGGACTCCGAGGGTTTCGTGCCGCGTCGGTATATCTTGTAGGGTATGTAAATTAGGGCAAACAAGGAAAAGCCTAATGACAAGTGTTGAGAGATTTCTAACATTGTGATATTACTAGTGTGATGCAATTTTTTCTATCTCTAGTTCTTTTCCTTGTTATGTTTGAAGTTTTTGCATATATAATATGCGCATATATACCTTAGGTTTTATGAATGAACGAACCCTTTGGCAGCATCAGTTGCCGCATGTGCATTTAACATTTTGTTATGCAGCCTAGAATGGAAAGAAAGCCTTCTAATTTCATTGCCTAATAGATTGATCTTGCAAATTTGCAATTTGGACTTTTCATTCCCTTTTCCGCTGACTGATATGTGTACGACATGCATGCAAACTTTATGATAAAAATAACAAATGTTGAATTCAAGATATTAAATGAGACCTACATATGTATAAATATTTAGGTGGATGTCGTGGAATGAAAAATTTAAATATCAACTGATACGAAAAGGGGAAAGGCAGAGGCATGTGTAAAGCAAGAGTTCGCTCTTATCAACACCGTAATAATGGCACACTTTTTAAGTGCTTTCGATGAATGGCGTTGAACATGGTATTAGGGTATTCTTGGAAACAGATTCTCACGGCCAACCCTTCAAATAGAAAAACCACGTGTATTAATGTTATATATAAGAGAAAACAAATTCAACCTACATATATAAGATAAATCGGGTTAAAGCCATCATTCAACAATATCACTGTTCTTATCTCGATAGGCCGTCGAGTAAGAATTAAGATAAACCGAGAATAATGTATCTTACTCACCTATTGTTATCAAAGCCAAAATACCTAATATTTGCACAAACGTATTTAGTACCTATATTTAATCTAATCACAGATTTGTTTTATTTTTTGGTAATCTTATATAACTCTAGGTGTGATATGTAGTAGGATTTCACATTGTTTTTTTGCAAAATTTAAAGATATGAATGTTCTATGCCGTACACTTTTCTTTGTCGCGTAAAATTGTAAAATGTAAAAATATTGTTAGAAAATGGGCACTTGTATGGATTGAAACATCACAAAAGTAACACTTGTACATAGTTTGTTCCTTTTGTGGTATTTTATTCCCATTTTATCACTTCTCTCTTTGTTGCTTTTCTGTAAGATCAGCACTTTCTTTCATTTCTCGTTTCGGCCTTTTTTCTTCTTAAATACATTGCGAGATGAGCTCATTTAAGGACCAATGTTCCTTCTGTAGTTATAGGTCTCTTAAACTGACTTACCTATCAATGAAATGATATCAAGATCGAATGCACTAACAAGTCCTCACCCAATTATGATATTAGTGCTTTGAGCTTCGAAACGATATTAGAAATCTCCGTAATATACTCCCTTATTTTCCTTGTATCCTTAACCGTATCAGCATCGCCAGCCACAGTAACTCCAAGTGCCTCTGGGATAACATTCAAGTAAATGGATTAAACGAAAAGGTACATATGAAGAGGGGTGCAACTATTAAGTCTAAAACACGTATGTTACTATGAACATGTAACTTTTTAATTGATTGGATGACTATCTTTTTTAAGAGATACTTCAAACACAGTACAAAATATGTTGTGGTGACGGTACTATAGATGGCACTACAGTACGAATTTTCGATTTTCAACATCTAAATTCGACCTAGCGCCCTTCGGCTTCTCCCAAGGGCTCAGATACTTCCCTGAGCCTCAGGAGACCACGTCTAATTCGATTTTCCCAAATTCAAATTTAATACAAATTTATTCGAATCGATAATTTAATTCCAAACTAGTTCGAACAAAGCGACAGTCGGCCGTTTTCGACTATTTGGTGACCGGAACGATTTCCGATCGATACCAAATTTTCCAGAATAATTCTACACTTCCCGATGTTCGCAACGAGGTGTCTTTCGAATCATTCCGACATTTTTTTGGTATTTTTCATAAAATCAAATCAGCGGTTCAAAATTATCAGTTCGACTAAAGCGGCAGTCTGCCGTCTTTTGACTATTTTGATGACCGAAACGATTTCCAATCGACACCAAATTTTTCAGAATGATTCTACACTTCCCGATGATCTCAACAAGACTTCTTTCAGATCATTCTGATGTTGTTTAATATTTTTTCGTAAAATCATATTAATGGGTTCGAAACATACCGTCTGTGAACGTGATTGTACCTCGGATGGACGCCGCAACACCTCGTTTGGTTCCCGGGGCTTCCGGGCTATATAGTCACGCCGGTATGTCCTTGATCGAACCTCCAAGACTGCTCCCGATGGCTAGACGCAGTTCAGTTCGGACGTCAGGTCTCATCAAACGAACCCGAGGCTTGACGTACGTAGCTTAAGAAATTCTACTTCAGCTCACGTATGTTCTTTGTTCTATTTCTCTATCTCATTTGCTGAGTAATGTGGCAAGTTGAAAGCAAAGTACCAAGTACAATTACTTAGAACCTTATCACCTAGCTTGTTCTATTCTCATTTATTCTTGTACTAGAAATCCAATACCATTATATTATTACTTTTTCTATTAACACTTGTAAAGTAAGTAAAGAGCGAGTCACTTGCCACCTCAACATATGTTGCAAGCCATGGAATTCTCCACATGTCCAAGACCAAGTCAACATGCATACTTTTATTCTATTTTGACCCCTGAGGTTTCTAAATTGTCATTTTAGTCCCTTAATTTTAAGTAATAAAGTAATTAAATCCCATCTAATTATTTTAATTACAATTGAGCCTCATTTAGTTAATTAATTAAGCACTCAAGACAATCTCAAGTCCTAATTATTTCCGTGACCCTCACCGGAACTTAATAAAATCGTCGACACATCGTATCAATTATGCCACTACCTCAAAGAATCCCATTCATTAGGTTTCAGAGAAAAGCCCACCGTTTTCATTCGAGGTCATTACCATTGTTAAGCGTGACTCTCTAGGTTCGTCTCAACTTGCACGGGAGGAATCCGCGAGTCCCGGTATTCGCCTAGCCGATCCAGCGGTACCGGACATATTCCAGTTGAGAACGAATTTTGATCTAATCGAAATTCGGGCGAACCCACTGTAGTGTATACTTTTAAATACCTCTTACGCCTCTCACGTGTGTCCCGGTTAGGTGAGAGCCATGTAAATGTCAAACTCACTAACCTAACTCTATGTTATAATCGAGACCCAACCGATTATTTAAACTCCTCTCCATACCTAATACGAGCGAGCTTTCCAAGTTTCGGCCGGAGGCTTTACAGTTGTCATTCTCCAATTACGTCATAGGACGTTAACCTATATGAATATAGGCAGTGAATCCCGATAGCAATCAAAGCCCGACAATCACCTTCATAAAGTCGGTTGCATTTTGCCGCTGGCCCTTGTTCCATTTCCGAACACTTGCGAGCCTAGCCAACTAGAGAACCGAAATCGCGAAATCCGTCAATGACCCTATCGGTCTAAGGCGGCTATAGTTATTCATTTAATCTTTGACAACATCCTAGTCATGTGATCGATAGAATACGAGCCGAATGTACGCGATCTCTCCGATCACCAATATCTCCATCCTCACAACCTCTCAGGTAATCAGTGACACTACCGATACTATGTGGTCGTCAATGGATAAGTCATATTCGGATATCTAGTCACCCATCTAGAATCCTTAGACCTACGAACTTTTTATTTAATATGAGATTAAGGACCGTCCGGTGTCTCCTCTCTTGTCCCCACGATTATCAGACGTCCCACTGAAACATTTGGTGTTATTTATGTATCGCACCGTCGGATGCCAAGCAGACTTTAAACTCAACTTGATAAATAAATAATAATGCTTTTATTATAATGAAAATAATATTCACCACTTTACTTTGACAGTATATACAATAAAACTGTTGAGCGACCTATACATCATCGTGCGCCTTATACTATCCTAGTCCTCGTATGGCATTTTGAGGGCACACTCCTAACAGCCTCCCACTTGAACTCGAATGCCAACTGCCTCCCATTTGAACTCGAATGCCATGTGCTGTACCTAATGCTAGTCACCATGGTATCGTAGCCCCATCTTGTCCAGATGCTGTTCCATAACTGCCTGGGGCAAGGGCTTTGTGAGTGGGTCTGCCACGTTTTCCACAGCGATGATTTTCTGCACGATGACCATCCCATTTTCAACGAACTCACGTAGTACGTGATATTTTCTCTCAATATGTTTGGACATGCTATGAGATCGTGGTTCCTTCGCCTGCGCGACTGCACCGCTACTATCGCAACAAAGTGTAATCGGTCTGTCCGCAACTGATACCATAGTAAGTTCCTCCAAACAGCTTCTTTAGCTGCCTTTGAGGCTGCTATGTATTCTCCAAGACACTGCCCCACCATTGAGCATGAATACAAAACCTGAAGTAGATTTTCGATCATCCACGTCAGACTGAAAGTCCGAATTGGTGTAACCTTCTACTTCTAGTCCTGCTCCTCCATAGACCAGTGCCAACTCTTTAGTCCGTCTAAGGTACTTAAAGATATTCTTAACAGCTGTACAGTGTCCTTCACCTGGGTTTGCCTAAAACCGACTAACCACGCTCACAGCGTAGGCAATGTTCGGCCTTGTACACAACATCGCGTACATCAAACTACCCCTGCAGACGCATAGGGTATCCCACTCATCCATCGTCTGTCTTCCTCACTTTGAGATGACATTGATTTCGACAAATGGACCCCGTGTGGCATAGGTAAGAACCCTCTCTTAGAGTCATCCATTCTGAATTTCTTCAATATTTTCTCTAAGTAAAGGGTCTGAGATAACGATCGTTCTGTTTGCTCGGTCCCTGAACAAGCGAATGCTTAGTATGTACGTCGCTTCTCCCAGATCTTTCATGGAGAATTCAGTTGAAAGCCACGCTTTCACCGACGAGAGCATTCGTTTCCTATCTAAAGGATATCATCCACGTACAGTACAAGGAGCGACACCATACTCCCACTGCTCATTTTGTAGATACATGGCTCATCTACGTTTTTCTCAAATCCGAAGTTCCGAACTGCTTCATCGAAACGTAGGTTCTAACTGCAAGAGTTCTGTTTCAGTCCGTAAATGGACCGATTCAGTTTGCACACTTTGTGAGCATCTGCATGCGACTCAAAACCTATTGGCTGCTCCATACAGATCTTGATAAGTTAGGATTCTACGTTATTTTTATACACCCGTAAAAGCGTATTTTCAATATTTATTTATTATAATATACTCAAATGTTACCATTCACTCTTTTTTGACAGATTCGAGCTAATGGATAGAAAATGAGAATATACGAACGGCGTGGCCTACTTAACACTATGGATCTCTTTTGCAATTTTCAAAAGTACTTGGGCAAAACTGCAATTAGACCAGATTTTTTTATTCTTGAATGGAAGAGCACGTAAATACCAAGTCAAGGAAGCTTTATTTTTTGTCCAAAGATCACGGCTATTGAGGGAGGACATTCATTATTAAATATATGGTCAAATATTCAAAAGGATTTGGAAACTTGAAGAATAAGTCGGATGCCCTCGCTACTATATATATCCATGCGATTCCTACAAGAAAGGTGGGCTTTCAGGCAGCGAATAAACAAGAAGAGCAGAGAAAAGCGACGGCGAAGAATAAAAAGGAGCATGACGACGCGACACCGTAACTAGGGCGAATTCTTTATCTTTTATTATTTCGTCTTCGACAATGTTTTCTTCCGATTCTTTGTCGTTTTCGTATATTGATATGCTAGCCTAATTTCTTTTGTGATTGAGGCCGTGTGAGGTCGGATTATAACTACGTACTAATGAAATTATTATTTTATTTAATCATATGATTTGAGTTATGTATTCTTTGTTTGAGCTTCATATGCGTACGTATGATTGGCCTCCATGCGTATGATTATTGATTGGTTTATGAGACGGACTAAGTGATTAGACCGATTAGAACAAAGCATTGAATATCACTACGTAAAACCGACCAGAGATGGAATTCGGTTTCGTATGTGTGGTTTCGGAGACCTTAGGCACCGAAAGCGTCTAAACTCGGGGAATTTCATAAAGATGAAATGCACGTATAGGAACTACAGTCATATAGACATATAGTTGATTGGTTCTCTATTTACGTAGGGTTGTTATTGCAGGACAAATGAGTAGCACGTATGTTAGGAAATTCTACCTTGACTATGATTCATATTGATTAGATAAATTAGATTGCATAAAGACGTAGGAATAATTCGTGCCGAGCATGTGTCTTGATCACGTCGTCGTCAACTGCTTTATCCTTATCTGTTTTATTGGCGTTTATTTTATTGCGTCTTTTATCTCTTTTATGAAATCATCAAAACTATAAAAATTCATTTAGTCTAAATTAGAATTAAGAATATTTTCTTAGAATTAATCGAGCTGTCTTCGTGGATCGATAGTCGGACTTGTCCGTTTTACTACTTGCACGACCTAGTACACTTGCTAGTATTGGACCGTGTCAAATTTTGGCACCGTTGCCGGGGACAGCGGTATTATTAGTTTTAGGATTTTATTCTAGTTTTAGTCTAGATTTATTAACATTTTTATTAATAGTTATTATTACTATTTGTCTATTATTATTTTTTTTTATTCGCTTATTTTGATTTTTATTCTCTTTCGCAGGAATAATGGAGAATCGAGAGCGCGAGGAGGTTCCTCCACGACCCACTTTACTAAGTCGAGCACTTCCGGGACTTTCCGATGATAACGATCCGATTGTCATTCCCACCGAGCCAAATAATCATTTCGAGATCAAACCTATTATTATACAGATGGTTACAGGTAGCACAATTTCAAGGACTCACAAATGAGGACGCAAATTCGCATATTTTGAAATTCACTCAAATTTGCAAAACTATTAAGTATTTCGTAGTTTCTACAGAAGTGATAAAATTAACATTCTTTCCCTTCTCTCTGACAGGTAAAGCTTCTAAATGGTTTTCCTCACTGCCACACGCATTCATCACTAGCTGGGAACAGATGGTGGAGTGTTTCTTGGGCAAGTACTACCCACTCTCGAGTAGGGGTGTTCATTGTTTGGTATACCGACCGAACAAACCGATTTACCGAAATTTCGGTACAAAATCGAACCGAACCGAATTTTCGGTATGTACCGAACGAACACCCCTACTCTCGAGGACTAGCAAGATAAGGAGCGAGCTTGTGAACTTCAAGCAAGAAGGGGGTGAGACGTTGAGCGATGCATGGAGTCGATACAAGAGCCTTCTCAGACAATGCCTAAACCACAGCATAACCTTGAGCGTTCAAATGCAGTCGTTCTTCTTGGGACTTAGCACGCAGAACAAGCGCATCGTCGACGGAGGATGCAACACGAACTTTATGGAGCTCGACGATGCAGACGCACTTGTAGCCATCGAGAGGATCGTCGCCTACCCTGCAAGATATACTGAGCAAGATCTGCACCGTCGGACGGCTGGAGTACATGAGATAAGTAGCTCACTGGAGCGCAATTTGAGGCTATACACCGGAGACTTGACGGGATGCAAACAAATAAACCCAAGGAGGTAAACCATATCCAATCGAGACAAGGGAACTTCTACTCGAACACGTACAACCCAAGTTGGAGGAATCATCCGAACCTATCCTATGGGAACTCGCACTACGAGAAGCCACCACAACAACCGAAAGCGGACTGGGAAGTAGCCTTAGAAAAGATGGTGGCAATCCAAGGCGATCAAAACCGCAAGACGGAGGAAAGACTTCAGGGTCTAGAAGGGAGAGTTCAGGAAGGCTTCCAAGATATACGTGCTGCAATAAAAGACTTAACAATTCAAATAGGACAGCTCTCAAATACAGTAGCCGAGCGCAAGCCAGGCACACTCCCAAGCGACATTGAAAGAAACCCTCGAGAGTACGCAAATGTCATTGAATTAAGAAGTGGAAAGAAGCTTGAATCATTCCAAGAGACCAAGAAGGTGGAGAAAGCAAAAGAGACGGAGACAACCGATCAGAGCGAGTTCACGGCCACAAACACTACGGTTCATGGCCCTGAAAAGGACAAGCAGACCAAAAAAGTCGAGGACGAGCCAGATTCATTCTTGGAGGAAAAGAAGGTCAACCCACTCCCGCCGATAAAAATCCGACCTCCATATCCAGCGGCTTTACGAAAAGGGAAAAATCACGAAGATTTTGATCGTTTCATTAATATATTTAGAAAACTTGAAGTTAATATCCCTTTTATTGAGGCTTTATTGCAGATGCGAAAGTACGCCAAATGCCTGAAGGAGCTACTATTCAAGAGAAACAAGTTAGAAGAATACGGAACGATCGCTCTCACCGAAGAATGTTCGCCGTATTACAGAAGAAGCTTCCACCGAAGCTTAAGGATCGAGGGAGTTTCTCTATTCCTTGTTCTATTGGGTTACGTGGTATGTGATCTTGGTGCGAGTATTAATTTGATGCCATTTTCATTATTTAGGACATTGGTACTTGGCGAGCCGAAACCCACATCGACTATCCTCCAACTCGCCGATAGATCAATCACATATCCACGAGGAAAAAGGGAAGACGTAGTGGTGAAGGTTGGAGGACATTACTTCCCGGCTAATTTTATCGTCTTGGATATGGAAGAAGACGATAACCTCCCGTTGATACTTGGACGTCCGTTCCTAAACACGGCAAGAGCTGTCATTGATGTCGATAACGGTAAACTTATTCTGCAAGTAGGGGACGAGAAAGTGGAATTTGATGTCTATAAATCTATGAAACGCCCCACTGGTGAATCTTGCTCGTTTATCGATATTTTTGACCCGTATGCTTTTAAGTGTTCTGAGTCTTTCAGGTACAACTTGTCTGGAGAGAATACCAGCAAGCTGAAGGACCGCCAGAACACGAAGGCTGATGCTCGAATAGATGCACCGAATAAAGACAAGGCTAAATCTAATCGTAACTTATTCTCTTCGGTGCTGAACTTTAACAGGTGGAACCCATGGACTAAAAAGAGCAGTGGCTCTAAATCTATCAAGAAGGCGGTTTTGCCGAAGAAAAGGAAGAAGCTTCGTCGGAAAAAATTGCACAGAGGATGGCATCTACATATGGCGAAAAAAGGAGAACCCTCGACCCCACACGATGATGCAGACACTATCACCAGGAAGAGGGGAGCCCAAGGTGTACAACGATCAAGATGTTTGGAAAGAAAACTAGATCAACATTGACTATCCACCAAAATAAGCGGTTTGTGAGTCGAGCTAACGACTATAAAAGAAGCGCTTCTTGGGAGGCAACCCAAGGCCTATCGATGCATATAGATTATTTTATAAGTCCTATTTACCTTATAGTCTATTTTACTTTTATCTAATAAAAATTCGCTCTCACGGTGCCGTCTAGTCACGTTTTCTCACAGGCTCATAACTAGTTTGGGGGTGGCCCGTTCGCGATGGTTGTTACTGTGAATCAACAAAGTCTTCTACATCGATTGACGTAAAATTTAGGGCAGTGTCACTTCAACTCTTCTTTGCTTTTAATTTACACATTGAGGACAATGTGCTATTTAGTTTGGGGGTGGGATGTGACACATGCTAGATTTAATATGCTTACATACTTTGGTATCGATATGTTTCGGTCTTTTTAGTGGTATAACTGATGAAGGTTTCGATTTGAACGCCATCTGTGGAATCTCCTGTCAATGATGGAAAATTTTAAAATTTAAAATTTTTTTCCATGTCGTGATATGATTCGACGAATTGAGTGTGATAGTCCTACATGTTGCATTGTCGTGATATTAGCATGATTATGTGGCTATATTGACTGCTTTAGGAGAGTATTGCGTATCATGAATCACAAACCCAATTATATATGTGAGTTCTTGAGCCTTCAGAAAAATTCAGAGCAACTCATTATGCTCGGTGTTTATTCTTGTGTGAACGCATGGACTGAATATTTTTGAACTTGCTCTGTTATGCATGTCAATAGTTACTATGTGGATCTTTATGTGCGAAAATGAGAAGGGCACTAGGATTGAGCCACTGGCCTAAATATTTCCCTACCTTACGTATTTACCACTTAGTGAGCCCCTTTGAGTCTTATTTGACTGATTTGTTGATTTGGAGCCTAGATATTTAGCCTGATTGCCTCAATTTAGCCTATACGACCCGTATCAACGTGTTAATTTATCGATATCGTGAATAGTTGCTTGTTGGTTGAGAAGTAGCTAATCGTCGATGCATGTTAGTTATGAACTCGTCCTACGATATAGATCTCTCGTCGTAATATTGCAGCGGACTAGAAACCTCTCCCTTTGACAAGATGTACCAAAAAAATATGAGGGGTTGGTTCGAAAAAAAAAAGAGAAAGAAAAAAAAAGAAAGAAAAAAAGGAGAAAAAGCGAGCGAGAAGAGCTAGAAAAGAAAAAAGGATGAGTCGGGTGAAAAATAGGCACGACATTAGAAGAGCGAAATAGAATAGTGATTCGATGATTGACACGTTTGATATTTTTACCTCACTTTCCCATATGACGCACCTTTCAAAATCGAGCCCCATTACAACCTTTGATGAAAGACCCTTTGATTCGTGCACGACTTCTACTATGTGATTATGATGTGATATATTTGCAAGCCTAGAGTAATATCTTTTCATGTCGTGAATTGAGCGCATTTATACAGATCCCTTTGAAAACACCCGAGCGACTTGAGCGATCCTTGTGAGAGTTTATTGATGCGTGGTATAATTCTAGAAATGTCTTTCATGCTATGATAAGATTGCGACTTATTACCTCATGCCTCGTATTTTGACTAGACCGTTCATTAGTTGATGATTATCTTGACTATATGCTTTTACATTTTCTGAGATGAAACAGGAGAATTTCATTGATAGATGTTCTATAATCCTAACTTGATTTGGTTTTATTCCGCTTTTATGATCAAGGACGATCGAAGCTAGTTTGGGGGTTATTGATAAGTTAGGATTCTACGTTTTTATACCCCGTAAAAGCGTATTTTCATTATTTATTATAATATACTCAAATGTCACCATTCACTCTTTTTTGATAGATTCGAGCTAATGGATAAAAAATGAGAATATACGAACGCGCGTGACCTATTTAGCACTATGGATCTCTTTTGCAATTTTCAAAAGTACTTGGGCAAAACTGCAATTAGACCAGTTTTTTCTATTCTTGAATGGAAGAGCACGTAAATACCAAGTCAAGGAAGCTTTATTTTTTGTCCAAAGATCACGGCTATTGAGGGAGGATATTCAATATTAAATATAGTGTCAAATATTCAAAAGGATTTGGAAACTTGAAGAATAAGCCGGCTACCCTCACTACTATATATATCCATGCGATTTCTACAAGAAAGGTGGGCTTTGAGGCAGCGAACAAGAAGAGCAGAGAAAAGCGACGGCGAAGAATAAAAAGGAGCGTGACGATGCGACACCGTAACGAGGGCGAATTCTTCATCTTTCAATATTTCGTCTTCGACAATGTTTTCTTCCGATTCTTTGTCATTTTCGTTTATTGATATGCTAGGCTAATTTCTTTTGTGATTGAGGCCGTGTGAGGCCGGATTATGACTACGTACCAATGCAATTATTATTTTATTTAATCATATGATTTGAGTTATGTATTATTTGTTTGAGCTTCATATGCGTACGTATGATTGGCCTCCATACGTATGATTATTGATTGGTTTATGAGACGGACTAAGTGATTAGACTGATTAGAACAAAGCATCGAATATCACTACGTAAAACCGACCAGAGATGGAATTCGGTTTCATATGTGTGGTTTCGGAGACCTTAGGCGCCGAAAGCGTCTAAACTCGGGGAATTTCATAAAGATGAAATGCACGTATAGGAACTACAGTCATATATACATATAGTTGATTGGTTCTCTATTTACGTAGGGTTGCTATTGCAGGACAAATGAGTAGCACGCATGTTAGGAAATTCTACCTTTACTATGATTCATATTGATTAGATAAATTAGATTGCATGAAGACGTAGGAATAATTCGTGCCGAGCATGTGTCTTGATCACGTCGTCGTCAACTGCTTTATCCTTATCTATTTTATTTGCGTTTATTTTATTATTTGCGTCTTTTATCTCTTTTATGAAATCATCAAAACTATAAAAATTCCTTTAGTCTAAATTAGAATTAAGAATATTTTCTTAGAATTAATCGAGCTGTCTTCGTGGATCGATACACGGACTTCGTCCGTTTTACTACTTGCACGACCTAGTACACTTGCTAGTATTTGCGCGTGTCAGATCTCCTCCTTGAGGAATCCATTGAAGAACGCTGTTTTGACGTCCATCTGCCATATCTCATAATCATAGTGCGCAGCTATTGCAAGCATTATCCGCATAGACTTGATCATGGCTACAGGCGAGAAAGTCTCCTCATAGTCGACTCCCTCCTTTTGGTTATAGCCATTGGCAACCAACCTGACCTTGTACGTCTCAACTTGTCCGTCCGATCCAATCTTTCTCTTGTAGACCCATTTACAACCGATTGGTCTAAAACCGCTCGGTAGGTTTACAAGAGTTCAGACTTTATTAGAGTACATTGAGTCCATTCAGTCAGCATAGCTTCAACCAATCTCGTTGAGTCAACATCGGACATAGCTTGATCGAAAGTAGCGGGATCTTCTCTTAGAAGTCCCCTAGTCGCAACATAATCGTGTTTGACGTGTGACATTCCATATCGATGGGGTTGGTGGGGCATCCTTTCTGATCGTCGCAAGCCTCGTTCGCTCGGACCATCCGATTCCAAATCCTGTGAGGGCAATTCGGTCGACTGCTCCTCAAGAGTGACCTCTCGGCCAACGTCATAATCTCGAATGAACTCTTCCTTGAGAAAGTATGCGTATAGGCCCCTCTGATCATCGTGAAAATAGAATAGATACGCCATAAAGTCTTCGGGGTAATCTATGAAATGTCCTTTTATTGACCTAGACTCCAGTTTGTCTGTTTTCAACTTTGTCACATAGGCGGGGCAACGAATGTGTGATAAGTTGGATAAATGGTTCATCTCTCATACAGAATGCCGTTAACAGACTTCGAGGGACACCGGTTTATGGTATACACCGCTGTCAAAAGCGTGTATCCCCACAATGACATCGGTAAATCTGTTTAGCTTAACATAGAACGAATCATATCTAATAAAGTTCAGTTTCTACGATCGGCCATGCCATTCAACTGTGACGTGCTGGGCGGAGTCGTCTGAGATAATATACCATTCTCCTTCAAGAACTGGTCAAACTCAACACTCATCTACTCGCCTCCTTGATTCGATCGAATGGCTTTAATGAGTTTCGACGTTTGCTTTTACACCAATGCCTTATACTCCTTGAACCTTTCAAGAGCATCAACTTTATACCTCAGAAGGTAATAAAATAGTGGAAGTCGCATCGGGCCTTCACATTGAATGGCCTGCAAACGTCCGTGTGAATCAAAACAAAAATTTTCGTGGCTCTATTAAATATCCCAGTGAAGGATGATCGGGTCATTTTACCTAGGAGGCACGACTCAAAGGTCGGATAGGGATCTGATCCCAACGGTTTCAAAATCCTATTATTCTCTAACTCGTGGATCTTGCGTTCTCCAGTATGCCCTAATCGAAGATGCCACAAGTACCTCGCATTTATTCCTGACTTTTGTTTGTTTGTGACAGTATTCACAGATACGTCGTTCTGGGTATTTAAATACAAACCATTAAATAGTGTAGCATTGCCAACATTTTTGTTGCGATACATAATATGGCATGTATAACCCCTCGATGTTCTTAAAATCCCTCGGGAGTACAAGACAATCGTACAAATGCAACACATGCCCAGATGACAAAACAAGAGATCTTGATCCGACGTTTGTTTGCCGAGAGAATATCCCCGCTTCCCACTCCGACCTCAATCTCCCGCTCTCCAAGCTGTCTACTTGGTCCCAGACCCCGCGTGGACACACAAATGTGAGTACTAGCCCCAGAATCCAATATCCAGAAAGTAGAGTATACAAATGTAGAACAGACTGTTTCTAAAATATTAAGTTCCATACCTGATGCAGCCCGCTCACCCTTGAGCTTCGGACAGTCCCACTTCCAGTGGCCCCCACACTGCAATGCAGACACCTATACGTTGGCTTTACACCGGTCTGCATAAATTTCCCAGAAGATTTGTTCTTCTTAGAAAGCTTCCCTGTCGGCTTGAGCTTGTTGTCCTTCTTCTTTTTGCCTTTCTGGGGCTTCGAAGAGGTGGCGACAAGTACAGTCTGCTTTGACCTTGCACCGTTGCTAACTAAGCGTCAATGTCATGCCATTCAGATGATAGTTCAATGAACGCATTGAGGGACGGAGGGAGAGACTGCAAGATGAGATCGTTTTGTAATTCCTGATCAAATCGAAAATTGAGAGTCTCCAACCTCTCAATCATGGTGATCATGTTCATTACATGTTCACCTACGTTCTGACCCACAGACATCCTCGATCGGAAGAGCTGCAAGGAAGCCGTGAGTTGTCCTTGACGTCTCACCGTAAAGCTCTTTGAGATGCTGAACCTTGCTCGAGCGTCAGCCATACCTTCATGGCTACGCTGCAACGTGTTACTCCTCGATTCGAGGATATGAGCCTTTACGAGCTGCTCGTCGTGCAGTCGCTTGTCATAAGCGGCACGAGCCTGCTCGTGCCCGAGCCCCTGGGGTCGGCGGTAACTCGGAGTCAAGGATATATACTAGGTTCTCAATCTGAAGGAAAATCCTCAGGTTGCGAAGCAATTCTAGTTTGACCCAGTCAACCTAATCTCCTTGAGCAGTATGTTTAAAGCGGTAGACATAATTTACACTGAGAGAAATGCTGCAGAAAATAAGAAGGTTTATTAAGTCGATTGTATAGATCATCAAACGCGAACAAGGACTTCTATTTTGACTCCCACTATCGTCTTAAACTCCATTTTCTCCCTTTGAATGTTTTGGAAGTTTTGATAACTTCGACAGTGGAGTTGATGTCCCCGTGGCGGATGCAAACCTCAACCTCTGTCGTTTATTTGTTTGCAGCGTCCCACGAAGTCGCGCTCCGCACGAATCCGACCTTGGCGAATGTCTCAACTATCTTTGTTTCAGTCAGGGACCCCCGCCGACAAATCCGGAACAAGGCGGTGTGACTATCTAAGTGCGACCTATCAACTTTGCTCAAAACTGCACACTTGAACCGTACGTATTACCGCACAGTGTGGTCTTGGCGAGCTGCGCTAATGCACACGAGCAAAAAGAAACGAAGCAATTGCAAGGTGCCGGCATACCCGGAACCAAACCTTGCATTTAGGTTTCGTAACAACTAAACCCGGGCTTGATAGAAGACAGGGCATCCAATCCCTTTACTCACTTAGTATTTTGCCGGGAGATACTTTTGTATTGTCATAGCAAATTGGAAATTAAGCACGGACATATAAATGCGTTAATTAAATTCCTGATCCTAGGAAAGCAATTTAAATGGACAAATATACGGACTATTACTAAATTGGTCCTATTACATGGGTCGTTAAACGATCGGGGTCTTTGATCTTCAAACGTCTCGTCACGATGGTCGTCAAATCCACCAATCTCGCTTTGCGTCGAACAACCGTCATTTTATCTAACTTATGTAATAAAGCGATAATATACAACACAGGGGAAATTATTTCCCGAACAACCCGTAATCCATGTACATACCAGGGCGACAAATGACCCTTAAACAAGTAACCCGGTTAGAACCTAAGCCCGCGCACATGTCCCACATAAACATACAACACATAATTTTGATGCCGGGTACCCGACCGACGTCACGAGCGATGATAGTCCCCAAGCTACATCGACCGTTCATTCGCCACATCAGCTTTCGAGGCCTTCGGTAGAACCATTCATGAGCCATAGCTCTGATACCACTCTTGGGGTGGGCCCGATTAATCGATGCCGACCCCCGAACAGCGCAAACTTGGTGATAACGGAAGTGCGTTTCCGAGCGGGTAGGGTGACGAATTTTCGATTTTCAACATCTAAATTCGACCTAGCACCCTTCAGCTTCTCCCGAGGGCCCAAGATACTTCCCTAAGCCTCAGGAGACCACGTCTAATTCTAATTTCCCAAATTTGAATTTAATACAAATTTATTCGAATTGATAATTTAATTCCAAACTAGTTCGGACAAAGCGACAGTCGGCCGTTTTTTGACTATTTGGTGACAGAAATGATTTCCGATCGATACCAAATTTCCAGAATAAGTCTACACTTCACGACGTTGGAAACAAGGGATCTTTCGAATCACTCCGATGCCTTTTGGTATTTTTCTTAAAATCAAATCAGCGGTTCGAAATTATCTGTTCGACTAAAGCAGCAGTATGCAGTCTTTTGACTATTTGATGACAGAAACGATATCTCAACGAGGGGTCTTTCGAATCATTCTGATGTCGTTTGGTATTTTTTGTAAAATCAAATCAGTGGGTTCGAAACATATCGTCGGTGAACGTGATTGCACCTCGGATGGACGTCGCAACACTTCGTCTAGTTCCTCGGGCTTCCGGGCTAGATAGTCACACCGGTATGTCCTAGATCGAACCTCCAAGACTGCTCCCAATGGCTAGACGCAGTGTGGCGACCCTAGCTCTCGCTACCTCGTCTATCGTTAACCTATGTACCTAACAATGTATTTAATTAACCGACATGCGAAAATGCGGAAGAAATTTTTCCATTTAGATAATGGAGAACATTCTTTACATGGTCAAAAGAATACCTTTAATTCTTAATTACATACAAATCCTAATTACATGGAAGTGTATACATGCACATCAAAAGAACCCTATGAGCCCGACCTCACAGGTCGTCATCCATGCACACACTTCCACCCCAAAAGCCGCCTGGAAGCTTAAAAATGATGTCTTGCCACCTAAATGATCACGTACCGTGGTCGCTTACACCTACAACACATAACGTAAGGGGTGAGCTCTACGCTCAGAAAGCAGAAATTATGCATGATATGCACGTGATAAATCCACGCAAAGGCAATCCACGCCATTGCATCTTAAGCCTCATAGATCAAACTCAATCACATATCTTTTTTTTTCTCTCAGGGCCCCTGGCGAACGTACTAGGCGTACACCGTATAGAGCTCTAATCCAACCATGTCATCAATCCAATCATGCTAACAAGGATATAAGGGCATCAACCCAATCATGAGGGCATCAATTCAACCATGATAATCCTCCGATGCATCAATGTCGTCCGTATAATTGGCGACGCAGCAACGTCACCGACGGTACATCAACGCGGTCACGGTGCTCGGTGCCCTAGAAGCCGCCCTTAACTTATCTACGACTCAATACTAATTGCTACCTCGGCCATTATCATTCGCATTTTGCGATAAAAAATCATGCACGCTCAATCTCGCATTACTCCCGAGTGTTTTGTGCATGCTCATGAAATGCATAGTGCATCAATGCCATGATACTTACAATAATCGTAAAACCACGTCATATAATTTCACATAAGCACGTAGGCACTAAGTCACATAATCACATGAGTTAGGCACATACAATAAGTTATGTGTTGTAGTTGAATTTCCACTTACCTGTCGTTCGTAGAATAAGTGCTGCTGATCCAACGAATTTCCTACGCCTCGACCTTAAGCATAAAATTATTATGTTAGTATCCTACAAAGATTACTTGTCTAGCTAAGGTATCGAATTTCCTAAGTGTTGGAATGATATATTTAACACTATTTTTAAAGATATTTGTTTGATAAGAGTTCGTCATCTTGTATCAATTCGTGAAGCTACCCTAATTCGTGAAGTGCTTGGTTAACTCGCTAACTTACCCTAATTCACCAACTACATCTACTTCGCGAACTCCCTAAACCCCAATTCGCGAAGTACCTCAATTTGCGAAGTGATGTTCTCAAAATTCGCCAAGTGACTCGCCCAGTTAATACAATTCATGAAACGTTTATTCTAGTTCGCGAACTATACTACTACCTTGCGAACTCAACCTCTCTTACACTTTGCAAGTTAACTCGACCCGTGAATTTCAATTCGCTAAGCTCCATTGGTTCGCCAAGTAAACCTAGTTCGCGACCTACTATCTTCGCGAATCACCCTACTTCGCGAACTCCTTTCATTTATTTTAGATTCGCGAATTGAAATCCCTCGCATGGTCATGATTCGCCAAGCTCTCCTAGTTCGCAAAGTGTCTCAGCCTACGGTTCGCGAAGTGTTAGCTGTGTTCCTAATTCGCGAAGTTCATCTCATGGTTCTCAAAGTATTTATTGATTCGCCGAGTTCGTGTAGTTCGCGACTTACTCACTTCGCGACGTCAGCATTTCCCTTCTTCAGTTCGCGAGCTCCTTTGGACTTTGCGAAGTCCTTTCACACTCTAAGAAGGCTTCGCCACTTGTCGTGGACTCGCCAAGTTCAACCCGCGAAGTGCATGGGTTCGCCAAGTGCTCTTCAAATGTGTTCGCGACTTAGGGTGTTCGCCAACCTCGGGCCATTCGCGAGTGAAGTTGATCCGCCAAATTCCAATTTCTTCTACTTCGCGAAGTCACACCTTTCACGTACACTTCGCGAAGTTCAACGTCTTTATTCGAGTTCGTGACATTAAATACCTAACATGTATTTCGCGAAGTCTAACACCTTACACCAACTTCCTGAGTCCTACCAATGCTAACTAGTTCGCGAAGTGACCCTAGGTTGATAATTCGTGAAACCCTCGTTCCCCTTTCAATTCGCGAACCCTCATGGTTCATGAATCTCACACCTCGCGGTACTTTAACAACTTTGCCCTCAAAATTCCCAAGAACTTCGATCTAAATGCACATTTTTTTCAAGAACACGACGAATATCTTAAGAACTTCAAAAAACCCTAAAAATCGATTTAACTATGGGACATGATTTTGGGAAGATTTTCGAGTGTTAATATCCTAGACATGTTAAATCTAAACTTACAACCTAAATCAAAAGTTAAAAACGAAAAATCATAACAAAGACCTCATACCTTCAAGTTAGGGCTCGATTGCTCCTCCTTCTCTCTACATTCGTTCCTTTGCTAGTGTGAGAAGTAGGGGTGTTCGTTCGGTACAAACCGAACCGAACCGAACTGAAATTTCGGTTAAAACCGAATACCGAACCGAATTTCTCGGTTCGGTATTCGGTTATTACCGAATTTTTTTCGGTTAATTCGGTTTAACCGAATTTTCAATAAAAAAAAAAAGAATTTTAATTATATTTAAATTAATATATATTTTTAATATATTTTTGGGTTTATAAAAAATGTAATATTAAATTATATATATTAATTTGAATATATTCATTTTTTAATATATAATTTAATAAAAGATAGTTATATTTTTATTATTAATAAAATATAATATATTTTAATTTTAAAATTTCGGTAATTCGGTACCGAAAATCCAAACCTATACCAAACCGAATTACCGTAATTTTCTTTTTTTAATAACCGAATAACGAACCGAAATTTTCGGTTCGGTTCGGTTTTGTACCGAATTTTCGGTTTTTCGGTTATTCGGCTCGGTTAAACCGAATAACGCACACCCCTAGTGAGAAGTGTTTTGGATAAATATCTTTAAGCTAGCAAAGGTATGGTGATGGGACTAGTTAACGTGAATTCCCTTAATTCAAGGGTTTTTTGTTTCTTGAGTTTGTTTCTAAGAATGTTGGACCCACGTTGTAGCCCGATTGTAACCTTAGTCCAATTCCCATCCCAACCAATATTATTGCCTCTCTTTTCGAAAATTCCTCCTAAGTTAGATGTCACCAGGAGCACATAATTTCATAGAATTCACTTAAGCACATAATAAATGCACAAAATTCCTAGATTCACATGAGCATAAAATGCATATGCTAACTTCGTGCAGTCACATAAACATGATTCGTCCGTGCAAATTTATTGGCTAATTGGTTGACGAGGACTCAGGTTCTACACGCTGTTCGTTCGGACGTCGGGTCTCATCAAACAAACCTGAAGCTTGACGTACGTAGCTTAAGAAATTCTACTTTAGCTCACGTACGTGCTTTGTTCTATTTCTCTATCTCATTTGCTGAGTAATGTGGCAAGTTGAAAGCAAAGTTCCAAGTACAATTACTTAGAACGTTATCACCTGGCTTGTTCTATTCTCATTTATTCTTGTAGTAGAAATCCACTACCATTATATTATTATTTTTTCTATTAACACTTGTAAAGTAAGTAAAGAGTGAGTCACTTGCCACCTCAAAATGTGGCAAGCCATGGAATTCTCCACATGTCCAAGACCAAGTCAACATGCATACTTTCAATTTATTCCATTTTGGCCCCTGAGGTTTCTAAATTCTCATTTAGTCCCTTAATTTTAAGTAATAAAATAATTAAATCCCATCTAATTATTTTAATTACAATTGAGCCTCATTTAGTTAATTAATTAAGCATTAAGACAATCTCAAGTCCTAATTATTTCCGTGACCCTCACCGGAACTTAACTAAATTGTCGACATTTCCTATCAACTATGTCACTACCTCAACGAATCCCATTCATTAGGTTCCAGAGAAAAGCCCGCGTTTTCATTCGAGGTCATTACCATTTTTAAGCGTGACTCTCTAGGTCCGTCTCAACTGGCACGGGAGGAATCCGTGAGTCCCGGTATTCGCCTAGCCAATCCCGCGTACCGGACAGATCCCAGTTGAGAATGAATTTTGATCTATCGAAATTTGGGCGAATCGACTATAGTGTATACTTTTCGGTTAGGTGAGAGCCATGTAAATGTCAAACTCCCTAACCTAACTCTATGTTATAATCGAGACCCAACCGATTATTTAAACTCCACTCCGTATCTAATACGAGCGAGCTTTCCAAGCTTCGACCGTAGGCTTTACAATCGCCGTTCTCCAATTACGTCATAGGACGTTAACCCATACGAAGATAGGCAGTGAATTCCGATAGCAGTCAAAGCTCGACAATCACCTCCGTAAAGTCGGTTGCGTTTCGCCGCTGGCCCGTGTTCCATTTCCGAACACTTGCGAGCCTAGCCAACTAGAGACAAACCGAAATCGCGAAAGCAAATCCGTCAATGACCCTTTCGGTCTGAGGCTGCTATAGTCATTCGTTCAATCTTTGACAACATCTTAGTCATGTGATCGATACGAATACGAGCCGAATGTCCGAATATGCAATCTCTCCGATCACCGATATCTCCATCCCCACAACCTCTCAGGTAATCAGTGACACTACCGATACTATGTGGTCGTCAATGGATAAGTCATATTCGGATATCTAGTCACCCATCTAGAATTCTTAGATCTACGGACTTTTTATTTAATGCTGAGATTAATGACCGTCCGGTGTCTCCTCTCTCGTCCCCACGAGAATCAGACGTCCAACTCAAACATTTGGTTGTTATTTATTTATCGCACCGTCGGATGCCAAGCAGACTTTAAACTCGATAAATAAATAATAATGCCTTTATTATAATGAAAATAATATTTACTACTTTATTTTGACAGTATATACAATAAAACTGTCGAGCGACCTACACATCATCGTGCACCCCATACTATTCCTAGTCCTCGTATGGCATTCCGAGGGCACACTCCCTAACAGGTTACAATAACCGTCCCCTATACTCCCATTCGGCTTCATTTGTCGGAACGCTCGACACACACACGACACTGCGACCACGACGACTATTCCACCCATCGACGTCGTTTGACCATCTCCGACCGCCGGTCGCACCCCAAGAGTGATGACAGTATCTATTAAAACGTCAATAACGTCGATTAAAATTGGAAAGTACGGATTTATTTCAAACTAATTTGCAAAATTCGTTGATTTTGTTATGATTATTTCGAAACTGTCAGTTTAAGCCTTGTTCTTGATTCTATTTGCATTGGGAATGTGGTGAGCTTGTTCGTTAGGTTGATTGTGATTGTTAATCGTGATTTTTATATCACTCAACGGTGTAATTTGCGAAATTGGAACAATCTTAATTTAAGGCTCCTAGGCGCCATAGGCAACGGCCTCAACCACCCTCCGCTCGCCAGCCCAGCGATGCTTTTGGGGTTCAACAATGATGAGTAGTTCATGTCGCCATCAAGGTAATTATTGATTTTAATAATTAGGTCTCTAACATACTACTTTAGGATAGATATATATATATATATTATATATAGAGGAATGATATGGTGCTCACCTTATGTGAGCACCTTATATGGACACCTACTGATTTGGCATCGATTCGTGTCAAATCAGCGTGCCACTTCAATATCAAATGAAACGTGACATTAATCAACACATCTTAGGCGTCATAGCTCGACACACATGATGCTGACGTGGCATGTTCATGCCTTACGTGGCATTTGTTGTGTGATCTTGATATACCACATGTGAACATGCGACATAAGCATCATGTGTGTCGATCTATGACGCCTAAGATGTGTTGATTAATATCACGTTTCATTTGATGTTGAAGTGGCACGCTGATTTGACACGAATCGATGCCAAATCAGCAGGTGCCCATATAAGGTGCTCACATAAGGTGAGCACCATATCATTCCTCATTATATATATATATATATATATACATACATATATGTTCTCTTGCACTTAATTGATAGTTGCCATTTTTCTTCTTTTTTTCTGAAGTTTATCTTAGAGACATTGTGGGAAGACCACCTCCGACGACATCATTGATTTAAAGTCGGCATTAGACCTGAGGAAAAAGCTGTGGGTGAAGCTTACGTCCGAAGGGTCGAAGTATACTTACAACACCCAACAAACTGCCATAAGTACATGATAAAAGCCACGGAGAAGACTGAATTAGAAGTGAGCACCTTTTAGCATACTAGTTTTTTTCACAGATATTTACTCTACGATCATATTCATTAGCAGGTGCTGAAATGATGCTTAATGCTTATTACAACAACGTCCGACCTTTGGAGAATACGTTCTTGACAAGGCTCTTTTCCGTCCGCACCATGTGAAGATGAATGGTGATGCACAAAAGATGGTAGTAAGAAATGATTTTTCAATGCCATGTATGTGACGTTGAACTTAATTTATACATTACTCGTATTTTAACATGAATTATTTTAACGAAATTTTTTGATTGAATTGTTGGTCGATTGTTGAATTGAATTGTTTGGTCAAATTGTATCATTGTGGGTTATTGAGATATATAAAAGACAAATAAAATATGTAAAAAAAATACAAGAATAGGTGACGGTTGTTGTAACAATCGTCGTCCATACTCGACTATAGGGTACGGTTCTTGACAACAACTGTCGCTCGCCTATAGTCGAGTATGGGCGTGGGGGCACGCTGCGGCGCTAAGAAACCGTCGCCCATAAGCCATAACAACCGACACCAATTACCCTTTTTCTATTAGTGAAAATGTACATATACACTTGATAGCCTCTTAATTGGTTTCCAAACGCATGGAAAATCTCATTCAATCAAATATTTGCATTCATAGCATGCTAGAATTAAATAGAGTGCAAGAAAGCTATTGAGATTCGAATAGTTTGCCGAAAGCTTCATCGAGTCATAGTGCTGCGATTTTGAAGTTCAAAAGTTGTATCGTGGGACGATACCATTTTACGGATAGTGTATATAATACCGAGTGAACAAGTAATACTCTAGTGCTGTGATTTTCAGTGCATGATCAAAATCGTCTGTATGTCAATTTTGATTTCATTGGGTAAATACATCGTTTCCTTTCATAATTTTTTATATATATTCCTATCATTTTTCCTATTTAAAATTAGATTATGTGTATTAAAATCTTTAAATTAACTTATATTATAAAAATGTATATATTTGATATACTAGAGCACCCGTATGGCCGCATCGAGCGTAGTGATGGCAACGGAGTGGGTCTGAAGCGGGTTTGGCATGACCCAACCAATACCTTTGTTCGACACGAAACCCGCCCCGCCCCGCCTAAAGCCTATACCCGCCCCGAACGCGCATGAATTGGGCTGACCCGCCAGACCCAATTCATGTTTAATTTTCCTATTTTAAAAAAAAAAGTGAATTCTAATTTTTAAGTAATTCAGATCCTCACCGTATAAATATTCTGCAAGTGGTCGTAGATCTTCGAACCAATAATATAAGTATGTCATTGTCTTTCTAGATTTTTTATTTTATGGATGATTAAAAAAATATGCTTTGAATATTTCGTCCCTTAAAAAATGCAACATAACTAATCGCTCATAGGCCAAAAACTACAGTGCATTGCGATCATATTACAAAATATCTCAGAATATATAGTGCAAAGGTTTTGGACTGTGCACGCCTATGTGACTGAAAGAACGACGTTTATTGCAAGACTATAAGACTGTGGGGCTGCACTACTAAAGCCCTGTAAGACTGTACGATGCACAGCTATGAGACTGCACTCGGTTATGAGACTACACTACTTAAACATTGCAAGACTGTAAGACTGCACAACTAATACTTAAAACTAAGAAATATGATGCATATTTATCAACTGCACTACTTAGACATTGTAAGACTGTAAGACTACACGGCTGTGAGACTGTAGAATATGTTTTTATATTGTTTTTATAAAACGCTATGGATAATCCTGCAATTGTTTTATATTACACAATAAAAAGATTGATCTGTGCTACAAAATCTGGCTAATGAAAAGCATTTTGGTATTTGACTCAGATAGAACTTGGATGAAGAAATAAGATAAGAAGAACTTGAAGGCTATGCAATAGTTAAAATTGTTTACCATGAAGTCTAAAACAATTAGGTTGGAGATTGCTTAACTAAAGGTATGCAATAAGAACATAATGCACTACTGTTGTACACTGTTATAATGCACTATTGCGTCGTTCTTACTCCGTTTCTTAAATTACACGACTGTTTCTATAACATTCGTGCAATGGTTTTCGTATAGTCGTGCAGTTTCTTGTTTGTGTAAAAGAGTATGAAGTCTACAACAATTAGGTGAGAAATACTTAACTAACGGATGTAATAAAAACATAATGCACTACTGATGTATACTGTTATAATGCACACTACATCGTTCTTACTCATGTTTCCTAAATTACAAGATTGATTCAATAATAGTCGTGCAATAGTGTACAGTCGTGCAGTTTCTTGCGGGTGTAAAGAGTATGTATTGGAACATTTATTTTGATTTCTTTATTTGAAGTTCTACATAATTATGTTTCGAATTACATAATCCATGATAACATTTATTTAGGGTTTGTCCTGTTTTTGCACGACTGTTATTGAAACAGTCGTGTAATTTAACAAACAGGATGTCATGCATAATTTCAAATGGATTTGAACCATGTAAGATCGTCGCAATAGTTCATTATGAAAGTATAAAACAGTCGTGCATTCATATGCAAAATGTCACGGCCGAAGTGAACATAATGCATGCTTATCTAATAATTTATTGGATGAAGATAAGGAAACTGACGGAAAGGAAGTAAAAAAATGTTTGACACTGACTTTGGGAGGTTTCATACATCCATTCAGATATGTTTTTACAGGTTTGACATGTAATTGTAACATCTCATCGGAAACATTATATTGAACCAAATTTAAGAACATATTGATAGATTTATTTACTTTATGCGAAACAGTTTGTCTTATGAATGCATAGAATAACATTGGAAATCTATGAGAATTCACTACCGATGAAGACTTAAACGACTCTTACAAAATTATTCGCCCACTACAATACATTAGAACATTATATCAGCACCACTGACAAATATCAAACATGTCACACAAAAATGTAAACGATGACATGATTAATAAAAAAGCTACCATTACAAAAGTTGTATGAATTACTTAATGACACGAACTTTATTTCATATAACACATTAATATTGACCATATAAGTTTCAACCGTGATTACAAATTTTAAGAATGAAAAAAGAGAAGTAACAGTTAAAAAAACCCTTCCACATTTATAATATTTTTGCCATTTAGTTGTATAATTGATTAGGTATTTTCTACTACTGGAATTTATATTGATTTCCTGAAGTAATTATAATTGCACTACTGACCATCAAAACTATCGACAGCTTACTCTTTTCTTAAATATTCTTATTGTAAGATTGAACCAAACTTCATTTTGATATTGCAAGACCATTATAAAAAAAACATAATAAATTTAACATAATTGTTAATACGAAATATCAGCTACTATGACAATTGATATATTTTATATAACATTTTTCAATTTTTGTATATGGTTTCTTAAAGCGGAGACGGCAACAAAGTACACGTTCCGCGAAATGGATTGCATTATTTGTTCGTCATGACAAAATTCACAGGATCTTACTACCGCAGGTTGATGAATTTAGGAAGTATTTAAAAGGTTCTGTATTTTTTCAGTATTAGCATTGACCTCAAAATGGGGATTAATAAACTTCTACCTTTGTTATCTTTTTATGCTAGTCCCTCCGTCCCGGTATTTTTATCACATATGGGCACGCAAATTAAGATAGTATTATTATAATAATAGTACAATGAAAGGTAAAAAAAGTGTATATTTTGACACGTCTTTTAAGAATATTTAATATTATTATATTGATTGTTTGTGATAGTTTTTTGCTAAATAAGGAAAGGTGATAAAATTATTGGGACGCCCGAAATGAAAAAATGTGATAAAATTAGTGGGACGGAGGGAGTATATGACTGACGCATTCCTGCACAAGTATTTGAACGACTTCGATTCGCCAAAAATATCAAACTCTGCACTACTGACAGAGATTTAAATATTTTATATTAATATGTAAATGCTAATTTGAATGAACTTTTGCAGATACATATAACCGAGACTAGATTCTTTTACATTATTCCACGTATAAATTAAAGTTGTTTCCTTATTAGGTAAGACAAGCATTAATAATAAATGATAGAATGACGTTGGAATTATATCAGTACACTACTGATGAAGACTTACACTATTTATACAAAATTATTGAGCAACTTCGATTCATTAGAAACAGACAAAGATTTAAATATTTCATATGAACATCTAAATATTGACATCAATTACACGACTCAAAACACTGGACTGCATATTGTATTGTTATTCTGACATTTGCTAATAAAAAATATAATTACAAAACTGAGATGATACATATACTGACATATTTCAAAGAATAAAGCACTAAAGTGCAAACGTTGTAGTACTTAATTAGTCTCGAAACTTCATTAGGTATAACACATTAGGATTTGCCATATAGTTTTCAACTATGATTACAAATTACAAGACTTCATACATGAGAAGGAACAGTTATTATAAAATTATCTTTGCATACACATTATTATTTGCCATATATTTGTTGCAATTGATCAAGTATTTTCTACGATTGTAATTTAAGTTGACTTTCTCAAATTTCTAATGTTGCACTACCATCATCATAGTATGTTGTCAGCTTATTCTTTCCATCAATACTCTTATTGTAAGAATGAACCAATATTTGATATTGCAAGACCGTTATTGAACACATAATCAATATGAACATATGAAGTTAATCAATATATCAAATACACTAGCTTTTGTACAAATGTTTTTGTTCGTTTGTTCAATTTTGATAATCGTATTACATTATATGTAAAAATCTAATGACATATAAAAATAGTTCATAAGTTTTTTATTTGTTTAATTGTAATAAAATATCAAAGTTTATAAACTATTACATTAAATACTGATAAAATAACATAACAATTAGGATCACAATGGGACTAGGACGGGTCTAGACTCGAACCCGCCAAAACCCGCCCGTGTCAGTTAACATGGTCGATCCCGGGTCTAGCATAACTTAACCCGACTGGGTTCGGGATGGGTCCAGATTTTGCCAACCCCGAGACCAGCCCCTTAAATTTTTATATATAAATATTATATATATATATATATATAGAAATATATATTTAATAAATAATAATTATATAGAACGAATCTATAAATGCGGGGCTTTTTTCTGAGGCAGGTCTCGAGTCCACTATAAAATAAATGGACGGGTCTCGAGTCCACTATAAAAAAAATGGCAGGATCGTGGGTCTCGGGTCTTGCCGATAACAATTGATCTAATAACCTAAAAAATCTCTTAAAAATAACCCCTGCAACGCACGGGCCTAAACTTGTATAATATAATAAGATAAGATATACTCCCCGTCAAGCAAGCTCATATACACACACACACTCAAAGATATATGTAGTAATTGGTATTCATCTACCATCTTCAACACACAGTATATATATGTGAACCCATCAATGCTCTTCTGCAAATATATATGCAAATTAATTCACAATGATCGAGTATTCTTTGCAGTATATTATATAGCTGGTAAAGAGTGATTGAAGCTGCAAGATGACCTGATTATATAGATACTAAATCCATATTTTACTCAAGAAATAAACTCGAAATATAGTCAAAGACCTAATAAAATTTACCAGATCATGCTGGCAGCTTCAGCCTCTCAAACCAACCGTACAAAAAGGAAACACATTGAAGGCTTCTCAAGAAAATCTAATTATGTGTTTACATGTTTATAAATATCATATGAGGGTGGGGCTCGTTTGATATCCATGTTAATGTATTACATGAGTATAAGTTATTTGTGTATGGTTATACAAGGATTTTGTTGATATTATATTTAAAATGTTTGATATGTGTGTGTCAATTATTTGCGTAATGATATAAATTTGTGTTTGACAGATATTTTTGAGATGTGTATAGGTGTGTATGGATTAATGATACGCACTCATAACCACCTTAGAGGTGGGTATGCATATACAAGCCCTATAACCAAAATCCTTGTAATAGACATGTATAACCTATATAAGGCATGTATGGCTATACATAAATAACAAATACGGGGTAACTTATTCATACACATTCCATAACCACCTATACAAGTATATCAAACGGACCCTAAATTATCAAACTGTTTATTAATTATTACAGCTAATATGTTGACACTGACTTCTTCGTCTGGTCTAAAACCTTCTTTTTTTCTACCTTGTAATAGACATGTATAAGGCATGTATGGCTATAAGAATAGACATGTATAAGGCATGTATAGACATGTATAAACAATATAAGACATGTATGGCTATACATAAATAACAAATACGGGGTAACTTATTCATACACATTCCATAACCACCTATACAAGTATATCAAACGGACCCTAAATTATCAACCTGTTTATTAATTATTACAGCTAATATGTTGACACTGACTTCTTTGTCTGGTCTAAAACCTTTTTTTTCTACCCTTTAGTTATATATTGCGAGGCATTAGTTATTTTATAATGTCGAGCACAGCATAGGGACCCCTTAAATCCATTATTTAGTAAATTTAACTTGAATCTCTGCACTCGATAATCGATATATACTGTTGCTTCATTAATTTAACTAATAAAAAAGCTGTGATACGACCGGCGCATGCAGGGGCGGATCTACAGTAGGGCCGGGGGGCCACGCGCCCCCCCCCCCCCCCCCCCCCCCCGAAAATTTTCGAAATTTTAGTACTATATGTGTAGTATATAGCTGAATACGTATATATAAATCTCTATATCGTAAATGTCTTAGAATGCTGTATAGCCTAGTGGTTAGGTAGCTGACCTTTTATATCAATGGTGGAGGTGAATCCTCAGTCCTCACTCATGTGTTTTGTTTATTCTTTTTGATTTGTTTATTCTTTTTTAGCTTTATGTATTATGCGTTGTTCTTTGTAATTTTTTCCTTGGCGTTCTTTTAGTTAATTTCTTTTTGGTCCGTTTTTCTTAAATCATTTTTTTTCATGTATTGTTTCGAGCCT
The DNA here is from genome assembly GCA_027422505.1 of Craterostigma plantagineum. Classification (NCBI taxonomy): domain Eukaryota; kingdom Viridiplantae; phylum Streptophyta; class Magnoliopsida; order Lamiales; family Linderniaceae; genus Craterostigma; species Craterostigma plantagineum. Next base: position 2,007,579 of record JAPQWV010000066.1, on the reverse strand, counting down.
TTAATTGTCATTTTTTTTCTTAAAATTTTTATTCTTCTTAATTTCCTATTTCTTTTGTTAGTTTTGGGTATTTTTGGGTGTTAACCAAACAATACAACTAAACTAAATATATTAATCAATTAGATTCTTATTTAATATCTGTTCTCTTTTCACATTTCTAGTTCCTTTCATGGTCAAATTAAATATTTATTATGCACTACAAAATAAAAACCAAGTAACAAAAGCTTTTCCTCAAATTTTACTTATGAACCTTAATATAATTAAAAATCACTTGTTGAATAAGAAATACAATATCAAACAAAATGGCTCAGATAAATATTACGGTTGATATTCATAAGACATATGACTTGCATTATTATCTCCTTTATTTTCTCTATATGATATATTTATTTAATATTAATAATATACTACACTATATCAATATCATGACATGTTGTCAATATTCGAGCTCCATCAAGGTTATCATCAATTTTTTATTCTCTTTTATATCGGTTTTTTGTTTGTTAAATGCAGGATTTTTAAGTTTTTTATTTTAAGTTCATATGAAAAAATCAAAATTGATAAATTTAAAAAAAAAAATAGCTAATGAAATTTTGACGTTTGCCATTTACGGGCCCCCGGTCATGAGTTTATGGATCCGCCCCTGGGCGCATGCGTAGTTTTATCACATGGTCTGTCTGTTGGATATATTATGTCATAAATCGTTAGAACTCATAAATAGAATTTAATCAGCGTTACCTTGTTCATATTTGGCTATTAATCTATTCTCAACGTCAGTCAGCCAAGATTCAATTATCTTTATAAACTGTAACTACATGCAAATCCATGTAAATTGATGAGCAATGCATATATTTGCAGCAGGCTTGATATATTTACATGTTCATGTTCGTATACAATTCGATCTTTCATTACAAAGATCAGATATTTTCTTACATATTTATTACAGATCTTCAAGATCGACAAAACAGTCCGATTTAATCTGCGTCGGATAATTTCCTTCGCTTATTCCGAGCCTCGTCATCCCCTAGCTGCAACGAAATGCAAAACCCTTCATCATCTCCTTCTTCGCATTCGACATCCCTGAACATCGAAAGGCACTGCTCAGTTTTCCTCACAATCTCATCATCCTTCGAAAAATTCTTCGATTCGCAAGAAAATCCCTGCAAAAACTGGCGTTCCTCCACGCCCAAATTCGACGGACGCGCGACGAAATCCCAACGCAAGTCGTTTGCATCAGCTGAAATTTCCCGATTAAGGTTCAAATCGATGTTATCTTCAGGATTTATTAGCTCGGGCGGCGAACATCCTTCAACGGTCGAATCCATTCGCGCCATAGACGCATTCATCTGCTCTAAAAGCGCCTCTATCCCAACAAAAAAAACAGAAACGCTTAAAAAAAATAAGAATTAGCACAAAAAGAGCATTCTTGCACGTGTGTTAAATTACCTCGAAGCCCTTCAGCCGACGTGATAATATCGAGTTCCAAAAGATCGAGTAACCGCCCCAAATCGACCCCGCTCGTCCAATTCACGGGCGGCTGCCCGACTTTCAGCTTCAGGCGCCCGCGATTCGCCGTCCCGCCCCAAATAATCCCGACGGGCAGCGGGGGCTTCTTTTCGTCACTTTCTTGACAATGCGTTAAGAGGATAAGACTTCCACTGTCACCTTCGAGGTCGAACGTTCGCTGATTCTCCCCCACGACCAAGAAATCGGTGAAAAAACACATGCCCTTTTCATCGTTGTACTCCAAAGAATAAGCCATAATCGTGCCGCTCGTCAGGCCCGAGCTCCTACCCACCTTCACCACGCGCCTCCCGACGAGGCTTTCGACGGGCGACTGCAAATCTATCACGTGCACGTCGCCGATCTCTCCCACGCCTTTTACGTTCGTAGTGACGTTTTTCATGTCGAAATCTTCGGCGAATGGGATGAACGCTCCGTCCGCTCGGACGAAAGTCTCTGCATAATTATAGATATTTATATTAGGATCAAGCGTCTATCGCTGCGTTCAAAAGCTATAACTGGTGGTAAGGATACAACTCTGATCCTTACCTGGGTTTGTCCCGGCGAAAATACCGTACCAGAGATCGTCGGTGATGAAAGAAGTTGCCCTCTCGACAGCGCCCAAGTAGACGCCCGGCCCGAGGCTGGGCGGCAATGGGTGGAACATTTTCTGACTAGGGTAGTCAAGGTCGACCGCCACGTGGCGGTTTGTGAGGAACCCTACTTGCCTCTTGCCCGTCCTGCTCTTCACGATTGCGCCCAAAGTACCGTAAGTTTCTTGGCTCGCCACCTAAAAATAAAACGCGTAAATGGGTTGGATTTAAAAAAGGCGCAGATTTTTCGATAAGCCTAACGAGTGGACCTGAGAGCCCGAGCCAATGCATGGGTCGCTCCCGCCGAAGGCATCGACGAGCTCAGTGTAGAACTGTTCTTTAGGAGTCGCAGAAGGCGCGCCGTAGTAAGCAAATTCGACTACGTCAACATCGCACCAAACGCCGCCAGGCCCCTTAAAAAACGGCCATAGTACACAACTTTATAAGAATCATCATACGTTGAGATATGTTCCAAAGTAAATATATAAGTGCAAAAATAAGGATGGCTAATTTTTTTTCCGCCTTGTTTATGTGGAGTAGCGCTATAGGAACAACTGATTTAGGGAGTGTCATATACCGATCATAACTTTTAAAATTATGCAGTTTAGGAACAACATTACATGGCGAAACCATTGATTTTGCCCTGAATTATAGGTTCTTGCAAATAAAGAGGGTGGCATTATACTGACAGTAACTTTCAAAAGTAAGCAATTTTGGGACTATTACGACGTATATAGCTAAATAGCTTAATTTTAAAAGTTATTGTTCGCATAATCACCCTCTGGATTTTTTATCCCTATAATGCCATTCCCTAAATTACAGGATTGAAAAAATAACAAAACCAGAATAGAAAAAAAAAAAATTAAAAAGAAAAAAGAAGAAAACCTCGAGGGCGGTGGGGAGGCAATGTGAGGGGCTTAGCCACTGCCTATGGACTTTTCTGGCGACAAAGACTAGTATGGCGGGTATATCGGTCAAAACGCCCTTTCTGATTCTGAAACCTATGGCAGTTCCAAGGCTGAAGAGCCTAAGGTGTTTGCTGTGAAACGCGCGAATGGTCATCAGTTCGAGCAATGTAGACGCTTGAAGGCCCGTCGGGCGACGCCCGTGGCTTTCGGGCAATACCCCTGTAAGGTTTTTCAGACAAGGGATTATGGAATGTTCAAGATTGTAATTTTTTCGGCTGTCACCTTTCTGAAGATTTGCAAAGTAATGGGCTCGATCCTCTGCAGCATCGGTGGCTCGTGAAGCTGGCCACGAAAAGTAAGCTGCGTTGCTCTCCGAGGCTTGATTACTGCTTGGGAAGTTTTGTAACGGTAAAGGATTCGATGGTTCCATGTTAGAATTGCTTTCATCTGACTGTGTGGATAATGATTTTCGGACACTATAATCCATTCAAGGACCTATTTGTGTCGAGGATTCGACTTCCCTGCAGTGCAAGAAGTACGTTGAAGTGATAGATAAGCTATACTGAATTTTGGCTGAGCGACTTAAAATCGATGAAATGCTTGTGAAGATAATGTATGCACCATACACATTCACTCCACGAACACACTTAGACAGATTCATCTATCTCAGAACAGATCAACATATCGTATTCGACAGAGTGTGGAATTCTTTTCGCTGTAGTTGGATTCAATTTCCATGGAGAAGGATGTGAAATAAAGCAGCAATTCATCTAGCAGAAGGACAAACAAGGGAAAGAGAAAGATGGCTAATATTCACATAATGAGGCATATGTTCACTCTAAGATCTACAATGGATGTTCCAAAGCATCTGCTATTACCTATATCAATGAAGCATCCAACACTTCTTAAATAACCCAACCCAAAAAAAAAAAAAAAAAAATAGATCTTTGATGCATATTCAATCAAGAACTATCAGTTGTGAACAATAGATATACCTATTTATCTCATAATACTCCAGACCCATGTTTTAAACCAAGATGAATATTTGAAACAGAGAGCTAACTATTGCCACTCTTCTATTTCAGCATTTCTTTGCAGAAAGTACACTACGGAGGAGTTTTTTGTGTTTGTTCGTGAGGGAGATGGAGAAAGTGGGAGTTCTATATTTGGAAAGGTTCTCTAAAGATGGAAAGAAATCAAGAAACTAATACTATAATACGTAGCAGTACAGCAGAACAATAATCAAGAAATAACCATGAAATAATTAACCAAGAAGTGCTGCAAAAAGAAAAAAACAAAAGTCTGTTTAGTACTCGTTTATAGATGTCCCTAAAATCCTTTCGAAACCACTCATAACACGAGTGATTATGTGATGGCTTACGTTGCTTGATTATTTAACGGTGAAGGTGTGAGAAGATTTTAATGGTGGAAACTAAACGACGAGGCTGGACTAGAAAGATATTCAAAATTCCATTTTTTTTCTCACCCTTTTCTTCCATAGATGAATATATTATTTCGCTCGTCATAATGATTACGGGCCCATGAACATTTGCTCCCCAAAAGTTCCACATTTGTCCACCCCAAATAATGTAATAAAAAATCAGCTCTTTGACCCCTCGGTTTCTTCGCCTATTTCTTGGATAGTTCCTTTTGTACCGATTACACAATATCTACCCAGTTATACTACGGATCCCAGAATCACCTAATTCATAAAAAAAAAATTGAAAAACGAAGACGACGATGTTAATGAGTGGGACTGACGTTACTTACATGGGCATAAACTTCGTCTTCTTCACCATTTTCATCAGCCGAAACTTAATATTTCCTTCTGGGCTATCTCCAAAAAAGCAGTAAGAAAGAAAGGGCTTTATGTTAATATATAGTGTATATTATTACACGCACGCCACGATCGATCTGTGGAGGACCCCTACAAAAAAAAACTTGGGGAAAGTGAGACTAGACGATGAAATGATTTTCTCCATTATCTTTCTCAGACCTTTTTAGTCTCTTCACGTGGCTCCTAGAGATTAGTATCAGAATTTTTTTTGGCTCGTTTAGTCAATCATGAAATCATCAGAAATGTTGACTTTTACATCGATCCTATCATGATGTAGGCATTGATTTTCTTTCTACGTATATTTAAGGTTAATTTTCGAAAGAAGTGGTGATTAACAAGTGGTGATTAACATAAGTTTCTTGGATGAGGTTTTCTTTTCGTAATTTTTATTTTCTTGTAAGTGGGCCCACCTTAAGCTCCACATCCCATCCGTCATTATAGTCGGGCCATCTACGGTTGAAGATAAGATTATAAGGGCCCGATACTTTTCGGGCCGGGCCCACTACAATGGCGTGAATTTCGGTATGGGCTCCCCATATGATTAAGCCGCCTATCCATACACGATAGAATTTTTGTCAGCATGACATATATCTGAATTCAATTAGGAATATCTTATTTTTATATAATGATTTGGAACGTCTACGCATAACTACCTAATTGAATAAATTTTTTACACATAGGTACTCATGTCTGAAAATTTTACAGATAGATACCCGATTTAATTTTTACCAGTTTCTTCAGTCATGTTGTACCTTCCTGTGTGTGTATGGCGTACCATAACGGTTTATAGGATAACTAAATGTGTAAACACGACGTACCTATGTTTTAAACAGGGCATACCTAAATGTGCTAATATGGCGTACCATTTTCTATTATATAGGGTACCCAAATGTGTTTATATAGGGTACCCCGAATGTGTTGTAAGGCGTACCTGCGCCGGATCGGATACCTATCTGCAAAAAATTTATTCAGTTAGGTACCTACATATAAAAAAATCCTGACAGGGTACTAAATTACAAGATTTTTGAAAGAGGGGTATTCATGTGTAAAGACCCCTTATGATTCTTGAGTTATAGCCAATGCTAAAAAACTATTTTTTTCCGGATGACCAGGTGACATTTGATCTAATGCTTTACAAATCTAGCCTAAATTTATAACTTTCAACTATGACATGCAGTTGCTTTCATTCCTTGTACAAAAGTAGCAAAATCTTGGGCTTTTATGTTAAGCATTTTTGCTTTGTAGCATAATATATTATATTATATAAAGGTTATGGGGTGGCTAATAAACTGCCACATTTGTTCTGTTAGTCCTCTCTTTGTTAATTAATTACTTAATAGTTTTTATATTAATTTTAATTTTTTTATTATGCTTATATCCATACACATTATTTTTGTTTCTACAATTAAAATTATATTTATATTAAACATTACAATGAATCTCAAAATTAGAAATAACATAAAATAATTATATTTTAAGCACATGCATAGAGCGTGCGAAAACGTATTAGTAGTTAATAAAAGATGATTGAGATAAGAAAATAAAATAGGAATTTCGTGACGTTTTAGTCAAGACGAGTAGTTACTAATGGTGTCTAATTTGTTTTTAGCAGCAAGTTTATGAGTTTTTTTTTTTCCTTTGGACTCTACAGAATAGGCAAAGTCCAACTAAAAAATGTATACAAAAGCATTGTTGTAAAACTCGGCTTAGGCGGCCGCCTAGGCACTACTCGGAGGTCCACCGTAGCGAAAACTACATATTCGGCCAATTCCTCGGCCAACCAATTAATCGGCCGCCTAATCGGTATAATAGGCCTATTAATGGGCAAATAATATTAATATTTTTATAAAATAAAAATAAATCCTGTATTAAATCGATAGGAAAGGCGCGTGTTGCATGCCTTATGTGGTAGCGAAATGTGGCCTGTGGCGTGGGTAATGCGTACGGGCTAAGAAGTCCTTATATAGAGACTTTTCTCAGACAATTTACATAAAACTAATCAGTGTGGGACAAACCATTCGGTAGAATGAAGAACCAATACAATGGTAGTTCGTATGACAGCTAGATTCCCACATATGAACGACGACGTTAGATTTTAAACTATTTTAACACGGTCAATATATCAATTCATTATTTAACGATTTAACATGATCGATAGCAATTCATATTATTTCATTCATATCATTAGTAATATTGCTATTACAATCTTTAACATAAAAAATGGTTAAAATATTAATCGTACCTATTATTTTTATTTAATAAGGAGATTGGTGCATGTAAACTTGTTAAATTATTAAATTGAGATATAAAAATATATGAGTTGGAATTAAAAAAAAAAAAGGAAAATTACAGCCAACGTCATCATAAAAACATTATTTTTGTATCAATATTATTGTTATAATTGACATTATTAGTTTAGAATAACTTGGATAAATTTGATACACTTCGTTAGAATGTTATTTTATTTGATATATAAAAATAATAATAAAAAAATATATATCGCCTAATTTTTGCCTAGAAAACGCCTACGCCGCCTAGGCGCTAGGCCCCCTCCGGGCACCCGACTAGCGCCTAGCGAGTTTTACAACATTGTCAAAATCGGTCCTAAAATTGGTCAAGAATTGTATTTTATTAAATTTAAACATATGTTATCCTCAACATTTGGGCTTACTTCAATTAAAAAAATTAGTCAATCATGATACAAAATAGTTTACACCTTTCACCGTAGTTTCTGCTCTGATACGATGACAGTAAAGTGAAGTACCATAACACACATGATGTATGCTCTGATATAAATGGGACATGTGATGAAATGGCCATTGAAAAAGATATTAATAATCAGTTAGCTGAATGACCAGCCCGAATTATAGAACAGATAACGGTAACGAAGATAACGTATTATCTCTTCTCCGTCCCAGGCTGAATCTTTCTTGGCTAACAAATAATTAACTCTTCAATATTTTCATGAAAAGAGCTTCTCTTCTCATTTTCTTCATCAATGCTATTATATATATATAGAGGAATGATATGTTGCTCACATCTTACATGGCACTTGTTGTGTGCTCTTGATATACTCCGCGTGAACATGCCACATCAGCCTCATATGTGTCGATCTATGACGCCTAAGATGTGTGATTAATGTCACATTACATTTGTTGTTGAAGTGACATGCTGATTTAGCACGATGCCAAATCAACAGGTGCACATATAAGGTGCCCACATAAGGTGGGCACCGTATCATTCCTCTTAATACTTACAAGCGTGATGGGTCTTAGTGTTTCATTCCTATGGGCTCGTTTGATATCATTGTTTAGGCATTACATGAGTATAAGTTATTTGTGTATAGCTATACAAGGATTTTGTTGATGTTGTGTTTTAACATGTTTGATATGTGTATAATAATTATTTGTGTAATGATATAAATTGTGTTTGATAGATGTGTTTGAGATGTGTATAGATGTATATGGATTAGTGATACACGCTCCATAACCACCTTAGATGTGGGTATGGATATACAAGGCCTATAACCAAAACCTTGTAATAGACGTGCACAGCCATACAAGGCATATATGGCTATACACAGATATCAAACACGACACATCTTATTCATATACATCCCATACACACTCATACACATTCATACACACGTATCAAACGAGCCCTTTTAGTCTTGCGAGAATGACCTATTAAATCGTGTGGAGATTCATTTTCCAGCATGACACAAAATACGATGTCGTGCTTTTGAACTATGTTCATTTTCGTAATCTTTTTTTTTTCCTCCGATTTTTTTTTTCAAAATATCAAGTACTAACTCTACTAAACGTTACCAACTTTTAGAAGCTCTTTTATTATTATAACTGATTATGTGTATGTTGGGTTTTGAGCCCAATGGGCCTTGGGCCCAAGTGTGGGTAATTGGCCCACTAAGAGAAGAGCTGAAACGATTTTATTAAATCGAGAAGACGTCGGTCGCCGAAACGAGAAACCGTTGAAAGATTACGAATCTACGTTTCGAGACGAATCTAACGAATATTAATTTGCTCAAAACCGATATCGGGCGAATGAGAAATTAATTATTAAAGTCAGCCCAAATTAAAAAAAAAACGAAAAAAAATTAATTAAAAAAATGATGACGTGGCACGTTGATGACGTGTCACTGACACGTGGACTGACGTGGCGCTGATCTGGCGCTGACTGGGCATGCTGATGTGGCTGTTTGAAGGGGTATTGGGTATCGATCCGAAAGTTATGACTATTCCCAGATTGACCCCTGGCCAAAAGTTACACCTATTTACGAATTCGGCCCAGCAAAGGAGGTCAACCTGAAAAGTTATGACTTTTCGCGAATTGACCCCTGCAGCTTTTCGAACAGTATAAATAGGTCCCCTGGCAGAATAGAAATTTATTCAATTCACTCCCAGCACTTTACAGAAAGTTGACAGCACATCCCTTAGGCATAATAAGGCATAAAAAACGCAAGAAAGGCTCGAGTCTTTAGTAGATTCGCCCGATAATTTCGTAACGGTGTGCGACGTTTCGAAATTCTTGAAGTCGTTGTATCTTCGGGACGTATTGCGACAACCCGAGGCACTGAAATACGGGGCAATAACGTCTTACGGAAAGCGTACGACGTACGTGCCTCGACTTCGACATAATAAGCAGAAACTCTGTCCGAGTTTTTTCGAGCGCCACCGACCGGACGCCAACACCGGAACCAACAATCGTAAGACGTTATTCTGTCTGATCGATGGCGACGCTAGCGAATATTCCCACCGCCGTACCGCTGACGGGTAGCAACCACGCCGAAAAGCCGGCGAAATTCAACGGAGCCGATTTCAAGAGATGGCAACAAAAAATGCTATTTTATCTGACGACTCTGAACCTGGTGCGCTTTCTGAAAGAACTCCCGCCCCAGGTGAACACCGATGGTGCCGCTGACGACGCCGTACCCGAAGAGAATGCACAACAACAGGCGGCGTTGGACACGTGGAATCATAATGATTTCATGTGTCGTAATTATATTTTGAATGCCTTGGACGACTCCTTATACAACGTCTACGCGGTCGCTAAAACTGCTAAAGAGTTGTGGGACTCGTTGGACAAAAAGTACAAAACCGATGACGCCGGACTGAAGAAATTCATTGTCGGCAGGTTTTTGGAATATAAGATGACCGACTCCAAGCCAGTATTGGACCAGGTCCGTGATCTGCAACTGATAATCCACGATATACACGCGGAGAATATGCAGATCAGCGAATCCTTCCAGGTAGCTGCTATAATAGAGAAGCTGCCGCCCCTGTGGAAGGACTTCAAGAACTACCTCAAGCACAAGCGTAAGGAAATGGGGCTTGAGGACCTGATCGTGAGGCTTCGAATCGAAGAAGATAATCGAAGAATCGAGGCCAAGAGCAAAAGGGGCAGCGTGGAGGTACGTGCGAACCTGGCCGAATCAAGCACCGGCAAAAAGCGCAAGAGGCCTAATACGACGCAGCAGAAGCCGAATAAAATAAGGGGCAACTGCTACAACTGCGACAAACCTGGGCATATGGCCAAGGATTGTCGGCTGAAGAAAAAGAGCAAGAAGAATCAAGCTCACTTGACCGAGGCAAAGCCGGGAACAGATCTAACGGAGATGGACCTAGCCGCCGTCGTATACGAGGCCAACGTGGTAGACAATCCTAGGTCGTGGTATATCGACTCTGGAGCGACTCGCCACATCTGCTCTGATAAGGAGATGTTTTCAACTTACATCCCTATCTCAGGCAGGAAGCTGTTTATGGGCAACGCAGCCACCTCAGACATCGTCGGATTAGGGAGGGTAGTGCTGAAGATGACCTCGGGCAAGGAACTCACTCTTGTGGACGTACTGCATGTGCCAGACATCCGCAAGAACTTGGTGTCCGGCTCCCTGTTGAGCAAAGCCGGATTTAGGCAGGTGTTTGAGAGTGATAAGTATGTACTGACCAAAAACGGTCATTTCATAGGTAAGGGCTACCTCGAGAAGGGGCTCTTCAAGATGAATGTAATGCCTGTAATACGCGAGATTGAACTCGCTAATAATAATAAAGAAAGTTCATCTTATTTGGTTGAGTGTTCCAATTTATGGCATCATAGATTAGGACACGTGGGTTTAAATAAAATAAAAAAGTTAATAAGTTTAAACCTGCTTCCACAAATGGAAGTCGACACACAACAAAAGTGTGAAATCTGTGTCGAGGCAAAAATGGCCAAGGCACCGTTCTTCTCTGTTGAGAGAAGCAGTGCGCCTCTAGAACTAATCCATACAGATATATGTGATCTGAAGTTCGTGCAGACTAGAGGTGGGAAAAAGTACTTTATTACTTTTATCGATGATTGCACGAGATTTTGCTACGTATATCTGTTAAGTGGCAAGGACGAGGCTCTTGATGCCTTCAAAAGATATAAGAGTGAAGTTGAAAATCAACTAAACTCAAGAATTAAAATAATTCGAAGTGATAGAGGAGGAGAATACGTGGCGCCGTTCGAAGAATTTTGCCAAGAGCACGGCATTATTCATCAAACAACCGCGCCTTATTCACCTCAGTCAAACGGTGTTGCTGAACGCAAAAATAGGTCTCTTAAGGAGATGATGAATGCTATGTTGATCAGTTCTGGGCAACCTCAGAACTTGTGGGGGGAAGCAATCCTCTCGGCAAATCGCATTCTGAATATGGTGCCACACAAAAAGAAAGAAAAAACTCCATACGAGCTATGGAAAGGTAGGGCTCCGTCCTACAATTACCTGAAAGTGTGGGGGTGCCTAGCAAAGGTCGAAGTACCTAAACCTAAACAGGTAAAGATAGGACCCAAGACTGTTGATTGCATTTTCATCGGATATGCTAATAACAGTAGTGCATATAGATTTCTAGTGCACAAATCAGAAAACCCTGAAATGAATACAGGGATGATATTTGAATCGAGGAATGCAGTATTCTTCGAGAATATTTTTCCAAATAAGGAAAAGAAAGAAATAAGCTATAATAAGCGAACTTACGATGCCGTGGAGAGTTCGCCTCAAGAAAACGAGGAACCACGGCAAAGCAAACGTAAGAGAACGGCCAAATCGTTTGGGCCTGACTTCCTAACATATATGTTAGATGATGAACCACGGACTTTGCAAGAGGCATTGTCTAGTCCAGAAGCTCCGTTCTGGAAAGAAGCTGTTAACAGTGAGATTAAGTCCATTATGCAAAACCATACGTGGGAGCTGGTAGATCTCCCAAAAGGGTGCAAGCCTTTAGGATGCAAATGGGTCCTTAAAAGGAAGCTTAAGACCGATGGATCAATCGAAAAATATAAAGCTCGGTTAGTAGCTAAAGGATTTAACCAAAAGGAGGGGTATGATTTCTTCGATACCTACTCACACGTGACAAGGATTACATCCATACGGGTCTTGATCGCTATAGCAGCGTTGTATGACCTCGAGATACACCAGATGGACGTCAAAACGGCCTTCCTAAATGGAGAACTCGAGGAAGAAATATATATGAGACAGCCCAAAGGGTTTATTGTACCCGGGCAGGAAAATAAAGTGTGCAGACTCGTGAAGTCACTTTACGGGCTTAAGCAAGCACCGAAACAGTGGCACGAGAAGTTCGACATGACGATGCTGTCGAATGAATTTAAGATTAATGAGTGTGATAAATGTGTTTATATAAAAGGCACACCCGATGAGTTTGTGATTGTCTGTCTTTACGTAGACGACATGTTAATCATGGGAAGCAGTCACAAAATAATCGTGAATACAAAGAATATGCTGAAAAATTATTTCAGTATGAAGGATATGGGTTTGGCTGACGTCATTTTGGGAATAAATGTCTCTAAGACGTCCGAAGGAATTGTGATTACACAATCTCACTATGTTGAGAGCGTGTTAAAAAGATTTAACGCCTTCGATGATCCTCCGGCTAAGACACCTGTGGACACTAATGTACACTTAGCCAAAAATAGAGGAGAGCCTGTATCGCAACTCGAATACGCTCGGGTGATTGGCAGTCTGATGTATTTGTCTAACTGCACTCTACCTGACATAGCGTACTTAATTAGTAAACTAAGTAGGTTTACGAGTAACCCGGGTAGTAGCCACTGGGTAGCACTAAGAAGAGTGCTAAGATATTAGAAGCACACTATTAATCACGGCATACAATACTCGAGATATCCCGCAGTACTAGAAGGGTATTGCGATGCGAATTGGATATCTGATAGTAAAGACTCCAAATCCACGAGTGGTTATATATTTACCATCGGTGGAGGAGCAGTTTCTTGGAAGTCCTCCAAACAAACGTGCATAGCTCGATCCACGATGGAGTCGGAGTTCATCGCACTAGATAAAGCCGGTGAAGAAGCAGAATGGCTTCGAAATTTTCTGGAGGATATTCCGTGTTGGAACAAACCTGTGCCACCAATTATGATTCACTGCGATAGCATGGCGGCTATCGGCAGGGCACAGAATTGTATGTATAACGGTAAGTCTCGGCACATTCGTCGGAGACATAACACCGTAAGACAGCTTATCTCTAGCGGAATAATTTCCACCGACTATGTAAAGTCGAAGGAAAATATTGCGGATCCGCTAACAAAAGACATAGTTAGAGACCAGTTAGGAAACGCAGTAAGGGGAATGGGACTAAAAATCCACACACCAAAGAACGAAAACAGTGGTAACTCAACCTCGATGAGTGGAGATCCCACAAACTTGGTTCAATGAGACAACTAAGCTGTGATTAGTTCAGTAGTATACTTGGAAACTAATCAAGTCCATTCTCGACAGCTGCCCAAGTAATTTCCCGATGACGTGTGGTTAGGGTAAGCACTTATGCTTTTAATGATGACTATACCAAAGTGGTGGAGTATTTCGGGCTACTCCAGGATTAAGTCCTAATAGTCGGTCACCTATATAAGTATGAAGTGGGGCCGCTTCAGTGGAAAACACTTATGAATCGGAGATATGGTCCACGGCCGAAACGGACACAACGTGAGAATCGAAAAGAGATCAGATTCATCACTGTGTGTTTACTGTTGTCTTGGTTTACACAAAAAACCGCCAGTTCAAGACATCACGTTCACTGAGCAGCGAGTAAATCCGATAGTATTTCACTAGGGAAGGTTCAAAGCCACAAGCTACCTATCCCGATGCAGTGATGGGTCGTCGGGACTTTCTTGCAAGAGTCAGCATGCATTGCATTTATATTAATTTCCATTCATGTGGGGGATTGTTGGGTTTTGAGCCCAATGGGCCTTGGGCCCAAGTGTGGGTAATTGGCCCACTAAGAGAAGAGCTGAAACGATTTTATTAAATCGAGAAGACGTCGGTCGCCGAAACGAGAAACCGTTGAAAGATTACGAATCTACGTTTCGAGACGAATCTAACGAATATTAATTTGCTCAAAACCGATATCGGGCGAATGAGAAATTAATTATTAAAGTCAGCCCAAATTAAAAAAAAAACGAAAAAAAAAATTAATTAAAAAAATGATGACGTGGCACGTTGATGACGTGTCACTGACACGTGGACTGACGTGGCGCTGATCTGGCGCTGACTGGGCATGCTGATGTGGCTGTTTGAAGGGGTATTGGGTATCGATCCGAAAGTTATGACTATTCCCAGATTGACCCCTGGCCAAAAGTTACACCTATTTACGAATTCGGCCCAGTCAAAGGAGGTCAACCTGAAAAGTTATGACTTTCGCGAATTGACCCCTGCAGCTTTTCGGACAGTATAAATAGGTCCCCTGGCAGAATAGAAATTTATTCAATTCACTCCCAGCACTTTACAGAAAGTTGACAGCACATCCCTTAGGCATAATAAGGCATAAAAAACGCAAGAAAGGCTCGAGTCTTTAGTAGATTCGCCCGATAATTTCGTAACGGTGTGCGACGTTTCGAAATTCTTGAAGTCGTTGTATCTTCGGGACGTATTGCGACAACCCGAGGCACTGAAATACGGGGCAATAACGTCTTACGGAAAGCGTACGACGTACGTGCCTCGACTTCGACATAATAAGCAGAAACTCTGTCCGAGTTTTTTCGAGCGCCACCGACCGGACGCCAACACCGGAACCAACAGTGTAATATAATAAAAAATATTTTTTCGTAATTTTTTAAAGAAAATATATGAATTGTGAGTAGCTTTGCTGTTCTGTTATAATATTAAACAATTACTTTGCATGATATGTATGTGCATATAATATTAAATTATGTTGTAATTAGAAAAAAATTTCATTAACCATTCATTAAAAAATATAGTGGGTCGCGACTTTTTTTCAATCATTGACGTAATTTATATAATATATTTTCGCACGTGTGTATTGGTTTAAATTACATATAATATGATATGAGACATCAAACTTTACTCGGAGCCACAAATTTCGACCACATATATAATATATATAGGAAGTTTGGCTATACAAAATATTTGTGAAAGTGTAAGACAAGAATTTTAAATACTAAAAATAATAAATGAAAAAGTTTACACCAGAAGTCAAATTTGTTTACATACCTGTAATTTCTTGGTTGTGAACTATATATAATCTTGTTTCATATTACATGAATATTTTGTGTAAGCATTGTCCAATGGAAGATACAAGAGCTGACTGCAAATATATAGAAACAAAATATCAACTGTCAAGTATCATTGGATCTATTATTGACTTTGTTTGCATGTTATCTTTTTCAATTATGGGTGCTCTCGTATCTTGGCTTTATTTGAATGATCGTAAACGAATTGTTTCTTCGTCGTATCGTAATCTATATATAACGTCCTGTCGTATAACTATACGAAATAAATATGGGCATTTTATTTTCGCGCCTCGTGAGCAGCTCCTATATATATATAAAGATTATATACTGTATATGTATATATATATATATATGTATATTGGCTCCACGATGTAGCTGGGTTCATGGAGGAAAAGGAAAAACGTTTTAAATGTTACTTACACAAATGGGCTGGGAAAGGTTAACCATACGGATCAACCCACCCGACCCATCACAGCCCACATTACTGAAAGCCCATTCTTGAAATATTAAGGCAATTTATCGTAATTTTGATTTGTTTGCCACTCATATAAGCTAAGCTAAGCCAATCCATTCCATTCCATTCAGATTGGGAAGAAAGAGAAGCAGAAATAACAGTGACGTTGGAGTAACGACATGCTCCCTCCTCTATGTCTTCTTGTGTAGTTGATATTTTTAAGGTTAGAATTATTCTTACCTACGTATTATCACTTGCAACGTAGCATAACAGACGCTGTGCTTCGTATTATCAGCTCTGCATATTCATGTAAGAAGCTCAGAGCAGTCCCTTTTCGCTGCATTTTCTTCATTCCCATAGCCCCTTTTTTCTTCGTTCGATGGATTTGATTCTCTAATTAGTCAATCGCTTATGTTTGGAAGGTCTACGATATGATATATTTCAGTTTGTTAACAGCTCTGCAATTTTGCTTCCAAGAACTGATTTTGAACCTTTTGGGGTGTAGGTTTATTGCAACCTTTAGCATTTCCTGCGTTATATCCTCGGAGGTTATTTTATTGTCTTATGTGGTCGAGGTGAAACTCTTTGTTTGTTTCAGGTTACATTTCAAATGTCCCTCGGTCTACATCATCGCACGAAGAACAGAAAGCGCTGGCATCGATTCGAACGATAAGTGGAAGAGAGACACCCTTTTCATCGACAAACGAGGGAAATTTCGAAACTTCAATCCCAAGAAAGTTTCGAGGAAAAAAGGTAAAACACAAACCGAACATTCGATACGATTTTGTCATTGCCCCTTCATTTTGAAATCGTTTCTATTTCTGTTTGTGGTTTTAAAAAAGGGGGCTCGTTAAGGGGTCAGGGATGGCAATATGGGTCGGGATTCGTCGACGGGATTTTCCCAGTTTTGAGCCCCATTGCACTTGAAATCCTGAACTTCTTACAGCATGAAAAGGATCGAGTTAAAGTATGGTCTGCCCTAAGCAATCTCCCGCCGACTAACACCACTTGGGATGACCTAATCAGCATAGCAGTTCGCCTTCGTCAGAATAAACGATGGGATCCTATCATAGTGGTAGTTAGTTAGATGTCCTCTCTCTCATTACATATTAATAACCGTATTAACCTCTGTTGTTGTCTGAACGATTATAGACGTATCTTTTTTTGCAGATGTGTGAATGGTTGTTGAATGGGAGTAGCTTCAAGCCCGATATAATATGCTACAATATGCTTATCGAGGCTTATGGGCGTACTAACCTTATCAAGAAGGCAGAATCCATTTACTTAGAACTTTTCGAAGCTCGATGCATTCCTACACAAGACACCTATGCACTGCTCCTCAAAGCTTACTGTACTTGTGGATATTTGGACCATGCCAAGGCTGTCTTTTCCGAGATGAAAAAACATGGGATTACACCTAGTACGTCGTCCTCATTTGTCTGATTTTCTTTTTTGTCTCTTTGGATTGATGTTTTAGTCATTTTCTTCAGGCGCCGTTGTTTATAATGCTTACATCGAAGGGTTGTTCAGAGGAAGAAGCCATAACCAAGCCATTGCTGTCTTCGAAAGGATGAAAAGAGACAACTGCGAACCTACCGCCGATACTTACACGCTGCTCATCAACTTGTATGGAAAGGTGAACGAAAAACGAAAAATCTATTTTCCCAGTTTTTAAACCCCGCTCTTCGTCTGAACGTATACGACATTTTCTTTGCCAGGAAAACAGATCTTTTATGGCATTGGAGACGTTCCAAGAGATGCAGAATAGAAAATGCAAGCCCAACATATGCACTTACACTGCACTGATAAACGCATTTGCAAGGGATGGACTCTGTGATAAGGCAGAGGAGATCTTCGAACAGCTCCAAGAAAATGGGCACGAGCCTGACGTGTACGCTTACAACGCCCTGATGGAAGCTTATAGGTAACTAACTAACTGTTCGAAAAAAGATCTTCGATAGACTTACTACATACAAATGATGTTTTGATCCAAACGCTCGTGGAGAGCTTTTGTTAGCTTCTTTAAGTTATTTTTTTAACAGCCGAGCTGGCTCTCCACACGCTGCTTCAGAAATATTTTCTCTCATGCAACATATGGAAGTGCAACCCGATAGAGCTTCTTACAATATCCTATTGGATGCTTACGGAAGATCTGGCCTTCACAAAGGTAGGACTATATGATACGCCATTCGTTCTTGAGAATCTCACGTGGGAAAAAAAAAAAGATTTTGAAAACTGGGATCGATTCTGAGCGACGTTTTCGAGAATCCCACATGATAAAATACGAAAAAGATGATCCCTTCTAGTGTTGTTATTACAGGGGCGCAAGCAGTCTTCGACGAAATGAAGCGCCTGGGAATAGAGCCCACGATGAAATCTCACATGCTGCTAATATCTGCTTACTCAAGAACGATGGACGTTCGAAAATGCGAAGAAATCATGGACCACATGCAAGAATCGGGCCTTAAACTCGACACCTTCGTACTGAACTCCATGATAAACTTGTACGGTCGCCTGGGGCAGTTCGACAAGATGGAGCAAGTCCTAAGAACGATGGAGGCTGAGGAAGGCGGGCTATTGGGCCCGTGCAGGCCCGATATCAGCACTTACAACATACTGATCAACGCTTACGGGCGGGCTGGATTCGTGGACAAGATGGAGGAGATTTTTTCGTCGCTCAAGTTCAAGAATCTGAGGCCCGATGTGATGACTTGGACGTCGAGGCTCGGGCCCTACTCGAGGAAGAAGCTTTATGGAAGGTGTTTGGAGATTTTCGAAGAGATGATCGACGATGGGTGTTATCCAGACGGTGGGACGGCGAAGGTTCTACTGAATTCTTGTTCAAGTGAGGAGCAGATTGAGCAAGTTACTGCTGTGATTAGGACAATGCATAGAGATGATCGTAGGATATAGTGTTAGAAAAGGTTTAATGGCTTGTTCTGCTTAACTACAAAGAAACTGTGATTCAATTATTATGATTTTTCTTGGTGGGAAAGTGATTGTAGTTGGCCATCATAATCTAATCAGCTAAAGTGTGTGGAATCTTTCATTATCTTTGATAATTGCATAGATGTCTCTTAATATGCGATAATTACAAACCTATAGTTCCATTCCATGATTAAAGTTATCACATTGTATTCCGTGTCAAGGGTTTGTATGAAACAAAATTATATGCACTAGTATATTCTGCACACTCAAATGCACGTGCAATAATATAGAATACATCATGTTAATTTTAACCAAAAATAAAAGGGTAATATAGTAATTAACTGGGAGAGTAGTGGGTGGTTATTTATATATTTTATTGTTTATTGTTTACTTTAAATACAATATATTATTATTTTATTAATAAAAAACTACAGAGCAAATTAATTTTGATTTGACGGTTTCTATCCCCTTCTCCCCAATTATATAATAGTATAGATAGTATAGATGGTTTGGTAGGGAATATTTAGAGATGAGGGCTAAAAAAATAGTTACATAATTAATAGGGCGAATTTGCAGTTACCAACCAACAACCCTCCTCCCTACTTTTCTCCCTTTTCTTACAATATTATTATATGACAAACAAGGGTCCTCAGGTCAGTGTAGTGTGTTTGTGTTGTGCGCCACCTCTGCATATAAAGAAATAAAAGAAAATATAGAGCAAAAGCGGTGGATTTGGTTTTCTTGCGTTCGAAAAGAAGATGGCTTCGAGGCTGTGGGCGACGAAGGCTGCTTCATACTTTAGGATCTCTGTTCCTTATCGAGGCTTCGCCAACGGTGTGTTCTATCTCCTCTTACATATGCGCTATATCGTTTCCTTGATCCGTGTTTTCGATTTATCCGAGGTTCCTGTTATGGTATAGCTCCTCTTGGTAATAAAGATCTGATTTTATTTTTCCTTTAATGAATAGATCTTTGGGTTGGTATCAATTGCAACATACTCACATGGGCTGGTGACTATAGATAGATATTGAATGTTCTGTGATATATCATATTAATGCTGATGCTCATCTGGGATTTCTAACATTGAGGCTTTATTGTCTTGTCTTTTTAGCCACCTTCAGTTTCTATGATGTGTTTGGACCTTTTGTTGCAAGATTTATCAGCTTCGATCTTGAAATTCGAATCATCGATATACCGAATTTTAATCCCTGCAGTTGCCAAGGACCTAAAGTACTATGAGTCCCACGAATGGGTCAGAGTCGAAGGTAACTCAGCCACCATTGGCATTACAGATCATGCTCAAGACCACTTGGGCGACGTCGTTTACGTTGAACTTCCCGAGAAGGGAGTCGAAGTGAAGCAAGGCTCGGGTTTTGGGGCCGTCGAAAGCGTAAAGGCGACCAGCGACATCAACTCCCCAGTTTCGGGGAAAGTAGTCGAAGTCAACGCTGATCTCAACGATTCTCCTGGCCTGGTGAGTTCTTTTTGTAGCGTTCATTATTCATTTCGCAGCACTATTGAACGAAATAGATGATGATTTCACAAGAAGGTGAGCTAAAAAAACTGTACTGAAAAGTAGTTACTCGATAACGATTTGCTTCTGTTATCATTATTCCCCTGCCTTCCTCTGTTTTCTTACATAAATGGAACACCTTTTTCCTCTGTTTTCAAACAAATCAAGTTCTTTATCACGCTAAGATCTGATTTTTTCTTGAACAACAGATAAACACGAGTCCTTACGGAGATGGATGGATTATAAAGGTTGAGCTGAACAACGCCGGAGAACTCGATAGCTTGATGGGCCCTGATCAGTACTCCAAGTTCTGCGAAGAAGAAGACGCAAAGCATTGAGAAAAAAAACTTTGCAGCGAAAAAATAATAAGCTTTTGAGATAATATAATCTTCAAAGCGTTTGTTTTTCTTTTCTTCTTCAGTTTCTGCTGCTCGTTTGATTTAGCTTGAGATGTTGAAAGCGTGTTGAACTTGTTTTGCGCTTATGCAATAGATTTGAGTGTTGTTTGGAAAGAAAAATAGAAATAAGAAAAATTGAAAAGAAAATTGGAAAAGAAAACTGAAATCATCGCCACTTCCCAAAAACCCCTGCAAAACCCTAATTCGATTTATTACAGGCAACAGCCCACGAAGTAAGCTGTGAAATGTCAGTATCATTTCGATCGCCACCAGTTTCGTTGCGTGCAGCAAATCCTTCGTTCTCAGTGGGTAGCGCTCTAATTTTTTCCTTCGTTCGTACGACATTCATGGCTTTTATGCATTTTTATGGGTTTTCCCCCTCTACTTTTGCTTAGGAATCGTGCGGAAGATCGAATGCATATTTGTTCTTGAGGAGAAAACGTTTTCGAAGAGCATCGTTAGTGGTTAAAGCAGGGGCAAAGAGGATAGAATTCGACAGGAATTGCAGAGATGCTTTACTTACTGGAATTAATAAGCTCGCAGATGCTGTTTCTGTGACACTAGGCCCTAAAGGTTTCTCTTTTATTTATTCATTCATTTTCATGGCTGCAATCGTTCTCCCATAAGGCACTTTCCGTGAGTGTAAAATGTGAGCTAGTTCAAGAAAATTTACTGTTCTTACTCTAATGGTCCAGGAAGAAATGTGATCCTTTCCGATTCTGAGAAGCTAAAAGTGATAAATGATGGCGTTACCATTGCACGAGCTATAGAACTGTCTGACCCGATTGAAAACGCTGGAGCATTGATACTCCAAGAGGTTTATAGCAGCACTTATATAAATGAAAAGATGGATGATTCTGTCACGTCATAATGTGTAGATTTTTTCCAGGTTGCAACAAAAACAAATGGATCGGCCGGTGATGGTACAACCACCGCGATCGTATTGGCTCGAGAAATGGTTCGATGTGGGCTGTTGGCTATTACCAATGGTGCAAATCCCATTTCTCTTAAGAAAGGCATGGAGCGAACCGTCGATGAGTTGATTATAAGTCTGAAAAAGATGAGTTATCCTGTAAGAGGAAGAGATGATATCGCAGGTTTTATTATCTCTCTTTCAACTGTCGAGCTTGGGAAATTTCCCTTCTAGTTTCTTATTATTACGTTTCTCTGCAGATGTAGCTTCTATATCTGCTGGAAATGACGAATACATTGGCAACTTAATCGCCGAAGCTATAGAGAAAATTGGTTCTGATGGGGTGGTACTCGTCGAGTCTTCCTCATCTGCTGAAACTTCTGTTGTTATCGAAGAAGGAATGAAGGTGAGTTTTATTATTTCGAACCTGATGTTGTCCTTTCTTACACGACCTGTTTTGCTCTGCGTTGGGCTGTCATGATCTTCTTTAATCTCCTTCAGGCAAAATCCTTTCTTACAGATAGACAAGGGATACATGTCTCCACACTTTATCACAAACACGAACAATTCCACCGTGGAATTCGATAATCCGAGGATTCTCGTGACTGATCAGAAGATCTCCGATGTGAAAGAGATCGTTCCTCTGCTCGAAAAGGCCACACAGCTGAGCGTCCCCTTGCTCATAATTGCTGAGGACATATCACGACAAGTGCTCGAAACCCTCGTGGTAAACAAAACGCAAGGCACTCTAAGAGCCGCTGTCGTAAAATGCCCCGGCTTTGGCGATGGGAAGAAAGCTTTACTCCAAGACATAGCACTTATGACTGGTAAAACTTTACCCATCTTTTCAACCAAATAAACCGTCTTAAAATCTGCCCTTTGTCCAAAGCAGGCAATGCATTAAAACTTGAAAACTTTCTGTCAAAATTTCGAATAGGAGGTGATTTTCTTTCCGGCGAATTGGGCATGACTCTTTACACTGCAACCTCCGACCAACTGGGCATTGCACAGAAGGTCAGAATAACAAGCAACAGCACCACAATAGTGGCCGATCCTTCTATGAAAGACGAAATACAAGCGAGAATAATGCAGATAAAGAAGGACTTAGCCGAGACAGATAGCAACTACCTCGCCGAGAAGCTAAGGGAGCGTATATCCAAACTCTCGGGGGGGTTATCCATAATCAAAGTCGGAGCGCACACTGAGATAGAGCTCGAAGATCGAAGGCTGCGAATCGAGGACGCAAAGAGCGCCACTTTTGCAGCTATGGCGGAAGGCGTGGTGCCTGGCGGCGGATGCACCTACGTGCATCTAACGAAGCAGATACCTCTGATAAAGAAGAGTTTCCAAGATCTCGATGAGCAGATTGGCGCTGATATTATCGAAATGGTACTAAGTGCTTATCGAAATGTACTAATTATGTATGCTTCTTTGGAATGACCTACATTTTTTTCGTAATTTTTTGCTGGGAAGGCGCTTCTTTCTCCTGCGAAGAAGATAGCGGAAAATGCTGGGATTGATGGATCGTTGGTGGCCGAGAAGATTAAGGCTTTTGATTCGAGAATTGGGTACAACGCGATGAATGGGAAATTCGAGGATCTGATGGTGGCTGGAGTCGTCGATCCTTGTCGAGTGTCGAGGTGTGCGCTTGAGAACGCCGTGTCTGTTGCTGGCATCATTCTTACAACGCAGGCTGTATTGGTGGAGAAAGTTAAGAGTCCTAAACCTTTGGTTCCACAAATTCCAGGGATATCTCCATGATCATCTATTATTGGGTTAAATCGGCATTATTCTCATTTAGTTTTTAGTTCGTTTTAGTTTGAGTAATTATCATTGCTGTACCTTTCAGTTTTTTATTTATTGTAATCCTATCATCATAAATCATTTATTTTTTATAAACAGTTATAATTTCATATGTTCAATATTATAATTATAAATAAATAAAAATATAAAGAATTATATATTTGTGTGCATGGAGGTGAATGTTGTTGGTATATAACTCTCAACTTATTGGGCTTATTGGGCCTAAATCCATATGAAAGATTAGCCCAATATGGATCACAGTTGCATGCAAAGCCGATCAGATTACATCGATCACATCTAAACAGAAAAATGTCGTCTTCTCCGATGAACTGTTGATCGCCGCCATTTGAATAATCTCCGATCCACTGCTAAAAACGAAGCAGCCACAATCCATCTTTCTTTTTCTTCATAGCTGAAAGATAATGGATTTGCATAGCGAGGAGCTGCAATTTCTAACCGTGCCGCACATTCTCCGAGAATCAATCTCCATCCCCAAACAGTCTCCGAGGGCCTTCTACCTCATAACCCTAACCCTGATTTTTCCCCTTTCGTTTGCAATCTTAGCTCATTCCCTCTTTACGCATCCAATCCTCGTCCGCCTGCAATCCGACGACTCGAATGACTCCGATTGGTCGAGGCTCTTCGCCGTACAGTTCACCTACCTCATATTCCTCTTTGCTTTCTCCCTGCTGTCGACCGCCGCCGTGGTTTTCACCGTCGCCTCGCTGTACGCTTCGAAGCCCGTGTCGTTCTCGTCAACGATCGCGGCTATTCCCAGCGTTTTCAAGCGGCTGTTCGTTACCTTCGTGTGGGTCTCGATTCTGATGGTGGCCTACAACGCCGTGTTCTTCGTCTTCCTCCTTCTCTTCGTTGTAGCGCTGGACATTCAAAACGCGGGCTTGTTTCTGTTCTCGCTTCTGGCGGTTATCGCACTGTTTCTCGTGGTTCATGTCTACATCAGTGCACTATGGCATCTGGCGAGCGTAGTGTCTGTTCTTGAGCCTATCTATGGGTTCGCTGCGATGAAGAAGAGCTACTATCTGTTGAAAGGAAAGACTGCTGAGGGATTTGGGCTTGTGTTCGCTTACATGGCAGTTTGCGGGGTGATCAATGGGTTGTTTGGGTCAATCGTGGTGCACGGAGGCGGTGATAGTGGGGTGATGATGAGGATCTTCGTAGGCGGTTTCTTGGTTGGCGTATTGATAATTGTCAATTTGATTGGTCTGTTGGTGCAGAGCGTGTTTTACTACGTTTGCAAGAGCTATCATCATCAGGGAATCGATAAGACAGCATTGAACGATCATCTTGGTGGCTATCTCGGTGAATACGTACCGCTGAAGAGCAGCATTCAGATGGAGAACTTGGACGCTTGATGAATGAAATCGGTGCTAAGGTACATATATTTCTTAGGAATGTAAAATTTTTTGAAACGGTTAGAGGCGTCTGGTCTGTTCGGTTCTTTGCGGCGACTGATAAGGTTGTTTGCACTGCAATGGAAAACCTGAGGATTGTGTTATCTTCTTTTGTAGTTGTCGTGCTCCCACTAATAATAACAACCACCATTGATAGTCAATGATTCCACACATCAATCTTTGCTTCATTTCTTTTTTATCAGTTGCCTGCGGTGTTTGGTTTCTTTGTGCTTTCCTTAGTTACATAACGATCATTTAAATATTCCACAGGCCACCGAAATAAAAGATGATTCTAAGATCCCAAAACAATCGTAATGTCAAATGGAAAAGTGGGGCTTGAATGAAAATCTATTCGTATTATATGTGTATATATTATTGCTAAACGGCTTTTTAGGTTCTTTATTTGTTGCTCGTAATGAAGTTCGAGTACGCATCATCTCCCATTTTAGATATCAAAAAGCTCGACCACATCACCTATTTCCTTGAAAACGAGTCCAACTTATAATAATAATAATAATAATAATAATATTATATATATTGAGTTCTACATATAGTGTAATAAAGACAGACAGAGCTCCATTGAAATCCCAAAAGCCCAAGTCTACTACTACGCTACACAACACTGCAAAATACACCACAATACTATACACCATCTACCTCGTCGTGGAAGAAGGCTGCTGGGCGGCAGTCAACTGCTGAAGCTGGTGAACAACGTGGGACATCCTCGGCCTCATCGAGGGCACGTTGTGCGTGCAAGCGTACACCAAGTCCACCGCCTTCTGTACAATCCCAGCCTCGGGAATCGTACAAGACGACGACGAGGACGAGCCCGAGGATATCGAAGGGTCCAAAACCTCGAGGTACCTATGGGCCTGGACGAGCGGCGTGGCCCACTCAAATATGCTCTGCTGAAGGCCTGCCGACGACGACTGGGCGGGCCTGCGCCCGCTGATCACCTCGAGGAGGAGGACGCCGAAGCTGTATATGTCGCTCTTCGTGGTGAGCTCGTTCCCGTAAACGAACTCGGGGGCGAGGTAGCCGTGGGTCCCGCCCGCCGTGACCTTCGTCCTCTCGTGCCGCATGACCTCCCAAGGGACGAACTTGGAAATCCCGACCCCCATGAGGTGGGCCCCGAATTCCTCGTCGAGGAGGACGTTCGTCGCGCTTACGTCGAGGTGGACCACCTGGGGCTTCACCTTGTCGTGGAGGAACCTGTCCGTGATTCATCATGGCCCGATACACGCAGATCAAACTACCTCTAAGTTATTTTTTGTTGGAAATAAAATATATTAAGATTTAAGATATGATACACTCCCCCAAAAAGCTTAATCTTTTTTTCGGTGAAGTGGACATCCAACATGGTATCGGAGTTCAAGAGCCAAAGAGGTTATGGCTACGAATCTCTAACGATCACCCATATAAGAAACCAGCTTACACGTGAAGAGTCGTGTTGGGAAGAAAACATATATAAATTTAAACTATGATAGTCCCTTAAGGCTTAAGCTTTCCTTTGAAGTGGTCATTCTACATTTTTTTATGTTGAAATATGGCTATCAGACGAAACCCGGGAACTCTGACCAAGTAAACCCCAAAGGTGACGTAATAGTCTGCAAACTATGCCAACCAGAAAAGCCACACTAGCACGTATCCACGCGTGATAGGCTCCTCAAGATATTGGGGACGGATTATGGATTCAAACCAATGACCTTCCCAACATCGTAAAACCTCAGCCTCGACAACTAGGCCAAAGGCCTCACTGGCAAGCCCGACAATATACTTAAGGAAACAGAGTGCAAAAGTGACTTACGCAATCCCCTGGGCGAGCGTGGTGGCGATTTTCATCCTCATGGGCCAATCCAACGTCCTCCCGCCCCTCGGGACGTGGTGGAGCCACCTCTCCAAGGACCCATTCACGACAAACTCGTAAACGATGTAGCGATCTCCGTGATCGTAACAGCACCCCTTGACGGCGACCAAATTCGGATGGTGCAAACGGGCGACTTTCCCGACCTCAGAGTAGAACTCCTTCTTCCTCTGAAAGCTCGACCTCTTCAGCCTCTTCACCGCAACCCTCGACCCGTCGGGCAATATTCCGCTGTAGGTGCCGCCCGTCTTTGCGTCGCCGAGCAGACGGTTCGCCTCGCTGAAGTTTTTCGTGATTGACTTCAGCTCCTCACGGCTGAATAGCCTCCACGAAGGCGGGACTAAGGCGAGCTCGGTTGAGTTCGACTGATTTCGACTCCGTTTACGCCTTTTTTGGCGGCGGTAAAATAGGAGCCATAGGACGACGCCTATGGTGGTGGAGAGGATGAGCCCGCTCACGACGGCGAGAATGATCAAGTATTCCTCTCTACAGTGCATTCCATGGCATACGTTTTCTGTTTTTTTTTTAGAAAAAAATAAGTACCTAATGTCAGTATGTTAATTCAGAAGTTGCAGAGCTTTTGTCGAAATTGAGGGCAGGGCATTGGTGATAGGAGGAGATTGCCTTTTGACATATTAGGTGTTGATGAGCTTTACAAAGGCCAATTTATATCTAAACAGTTTCTCACGACATACGTACCTATGTCAAGCATGCACAGCGATGAGTGAAATTCATTGCAATTTTCAGGCAAGAGCGATGAAGTGCCGTTGATCATCAAAGCGCACATATTCATCAGATTATCGACTGTGCACGACTGATTGGCGGTGCATTTGGGCAGAAACGGTGCGCTATCGTTGACAGACGAATTTGAGCTGTAAGAAGAAGACCATTTCCAGCCACTGTTGTTGCTCGTTGAGTTTATCGTCCATCGCCCGCCAACCCAGCAACCCTCGGGATTTTCCCCACATAAGTTTCGAAGGACGATTAGGTCTTGTAATGATTCGATTTCTGCTAGGTTTCCTCTGTGCGAAGAACAGAATTTCTCCGAATCGTCCCATGATTTGTTGCTCGAAGAGTACTTGTAACACTTGGTGTTGTTCAAGATGGAATTCCAACCATTAGGGCAAGATGCTGAAATTGGCGCATAAGATGCAGAGAAGTTTCAAGAATAGTAAGAAAAGGGTGAAAGAAGGAAACACCTAAAAGATCTTACTTATTTATTGTTGCCGACAACGTATTACCGATATCACACCACAGCGAAATGGTGAGGAACAATTAAAGCTGACCACCAAAATTAAACGACTGACCTTTGGATTGAGTTTGATTGAGCGAAGGTGCCGTAGCAGAAGCACCCACCGAGCCATTGTCGCCCTGAGCAAGAAGCAAACAAGTCAGTGCTTCTTCGCCTCACCAAGAATTAAAAATTTTAAAAGAAAAAAAAAAGGGGGGGGGGGGGAATCGAAGAAGAATGGGCAGCAAAGTTCACGAGTAAGGAGGCCTCACCGTGCAGAAAACGCCGCCGAGGAGTGAGATTAGGATCAGGCGAGAAACGAGCAACTTGGTTCCCATCTGATAAAGGAGACGCCGCCTCATAAACGATCTCTCAAGACTTGATTCATGGATTGAAAAAGCTCTACTTAGGGTTCTGTTCTGCAGTCTGTATGTTAAATGAAGACTCGATGTAGTTAGGTGGATTCAGTTGACTGGAGCTGCATTTTCGCTCATAAATTCTGACAAGGCGTAGTTATTTCTCTTCTCCACTCTAATTTCAACGGTCTTTGCTTGTTAATTAATTACCTCTTTTTACATTTTTATTCCATACATTACTTTTTTGCCCGTGCAATGCACGGGTCATAATTAGCTAAATCTATTTTAAGTCGATTATACAAATTAATTAATGATTTATAAATAACTAATTAAAGAATCCATTTCCGATAGAACATGGGTGGTTAGTTTTTATAGAAGTGGAGTGTGGGGTAGTTTTATCAACGTATTAAGAAATAATTAGTTAAAAGAATTTAATGAACATGACACATGTCAAGCAAGACTACATTTAAATGTATATATAGGATTTTTATCAATGAGTGTTGGGCTTTACTATTGTTATGTTTGGGCTGGAACCGAGATAAGAGAAGACCTCTCCTCCTCTCTGTATAGGGGAATGGGTCGGGCATACGGGCGGGTCAACGGTACCCGATCTTTGATATTTTGGATCCATGATCCGTTTCTTTGTGGTACAATGATTTCAATCAGTGTTTTAAAAGCGCAATTGTAGCGCGCTTTATAGCGTAAATAGCGCAAAATTTTCATAAAACGCGTAGTAGCGTAATAAATTTCGCGTTTTTCCCAAAAAGCGTGCGCTATATGCGCTATATTTTATGCTATAATTTACGCTATATACGCTATATCTACGCTTTTTACGCTATTTCGTATAATCCTCACGCTATTTGGGAAAATCATTATATTATTCAAATTAAGGAGTATAAGATAATTAAATTGAATTTAGGGGTAAATCTGTAAATACCTTGCTTGAATCATCGGAAGAACTGGACCAAGAACAAGAAAAGACCAATCTTTAGGATCGAGAACTAAAATCAGACCTCAAATTTGCTCACAGAAGTAGCAATATGGGGACTCTTGCTCTTCTCTAGCATCTTCACCACCTCTGCCAGCTCTTCACTCTTCTCTGTCTCTCTAATCCCATTCATCTCTTTTTTGCTTCGTTCATCTCAACAAGTGATTATTTTGCTTGATATCTATATAACTCTCATA
This sequence comes from Craterostigma plantagineum, assembly GCA_027422505.1. NCBI lineage: Eukaryota > Viridiplantae > Streptophyta > Magnoliopsida > Lamiales > Linderniaceae > Craterostigma > Craterostigma plantagineum. The sequence goes on along the minus strand of JAPQWV010000066.1, from coordinate 1,978,142 downwards.
AGTCAGCTCAACACCGAAAAAGAAGCACTGAGTGCGGACTCAAAAAGTAGTGAGTGAGATAGTTATGGGAAATCAAAGAATAAGCTGGGAAACGGTTGAGTCAGAGGGCCGTAAAGAATGAGATGAAGTTTTTCTTTGCTTCTTTGTGTGATGACAAAGGGAAAAAAAAAAAGAACCCACCACTAACGAAGGCTCACCCCACACAGGGGAAATCCTAGATTAATTTTAGATTTAACGGTTTGTTCCAATGTGTGACTTCGAAATATTTGTAACGATTAATATCTGAATGTTTCTTAGACTTGCTTTGCTTACTTCTATGCTTATAGGCTACTCACGTATATATACATATATTTGCATTATAAATGTTTGCTCGAAATACTCGCGCAATGCGCTACGCTATTTACGCTACGCGCTACTAGCACTAAAACGCGACACACTGCGCAATACGCTTTTTAAAACATTGATTTCAATTAGGAAAAAAAGAAAGGTCCATCTCAATCGAAGCGTAGCGTAAAGTTTCATCGTTCAATGCGCTTGTCGAAGCCCACAGTATCATCGTTCAAATTCGGGTATCAAACGCATTCTAATAGCATATCCAATCGATACCCAAAACTCAAAATATATATTAAAGTTCTCCAATCGTATACCAAACACAAATTCAAAATGAGTTTCATCTCCTCTATCATGTTTTATATGCGTTTGAATGAGGTAATGCGTTTGATGTTTTAAAAATTACAAATACTTTATTATTTTAATTATTAAAGTACACATATAAAAAATCAAAAATAAATAAAAATATATAAAAGGACTCCTGTTATTAATAATTATTTTTCTATGTTTTTTATATGAAATGCTATTGGGTTTATTATTAATTTTGTGAAATTATTTTTTTAATCGAATTTAAATAATAGAATGGTCTGATTTGTAAAGTTGTAAATTTCATTGGTAATATAAACAATCTGTAGAAGAGAATATTACAATAATGGTCCTTAAAATTTGCGAATTTGGTTTATCGGTTGAAGAATGATTAATGCATTCTGAGTTTGAGAATGCATTTGGGTTTGAAATGCGTTTTTCGGTGGAGATGGTCTAAGGGTGAAAAAGTCCTATCTCATTTCATCTCATCTCTCTCTCTCTCTCTCTCTCTCTCTCTCTCTCTCTCTCTCTCTCTCTCTCTCTCTATCTCTCCCTCTCTCCCTCTCTCCCTCTCTCCCTCTCCCTCTCTCCCTCTCCCTCCCTCTCCCTCCCTCTCCCTCCCTCTCCCTCTCTCTCCCACTCTCTCCCTCTCTCTCTCTCTCTCTCTCTATCTCTCTCTCTCTCTCTCTATCTCTCTCTCTCTCTCTCTCTCTCTCTCTCTCTCTCTCTCTCTCTCTCTCTCTCTCTCTCTCTCTCTCAACTCTAGCCGCCGTTGTAGACCTTAAAATCCCAACCTCAGATTAACAGTTCCTCTTAGCACCTTGTTAGTTTGCTGTTAGCTATCCCCGTGAATCACTCATAGCCTGTCGGCCGCCCTCCTCGTTAGCTCGTCAACAGCCACTCGTCGTCCGCCCTCGCTCCTCTCACGAGGCTCATCCCTCCCCCGCCACTCTTCTGTCTCAATGCGTGTTGCTGCCACGCCACCTACTACTCGTTAGGGCTGCAAACGAATCGAATCGAAATTTATCGAATATTCTTATTCGTATTAGTTTAATGTTCGATTTTTTTTCCGATTTGAATTCGATTCGAATGTGCTATTGGAATATATTCGAATATTTTCGAATATTCGAATTCGAATATAAATTTTTTTTCCTGTCATAGAAAGTATATATTATAACAAAAATTGCCAAAAATTACCCACGTCATATGTAATACAAATCACAAAAAACTTTCAATATAGCAAGAAACCACAACCAAAACATCAAGATTTCAATTTAACAGTGATTTTTTAAGATCCTAATTTCGAACTAATTCAAACGAGCATTTTATGGAGAAATACCTTACCATCCCGGAAAATAACTATGACACGGTTGGACCACGGTGGCTGGTGAGTGAGCCTACTAGCTGCGTCGGTGGGTGCGTTCGATGGTGGCTGGTCTGTCGGCGAAGGCGAGAGAGAGCTGCGATGAAGTTATGTGGTCTTTTTGAATGCTATGATGCTATCTTACGTGAGGGTGAGGGTTTTTTATGGATTTGTGATTTTGAGCTATAATTTGGCTCTAATATTCTTCTTAATGGGCCTATTAAAAATTACAAGTATTTTACAATATATTAAAATTTATAAATATATATTAACTTATTCTAATCGAATAATTCGATTAATTATTCGAATTCGAATCTTAAAATTTCGAATCGAATCGCGAATCAAACCAAAAAACGATTCATTTGCAACCCTACTAGTCGTCACTGTTCATCGCCCCCTCGTGCGTTGCGGCTAGTTGCTCGTGGAGCTTTCAACTTGTAGCCACTATTGGGAGCAATCTCTTCCTTCCCCATTTTCGTCAATTTGACGAAGATGGTTGAGCAGTAATTTCAATTTGTTCTGGTTTTGCTTTCAGTTGGTGCTCTGGTTTGTATTTTCTATAGTTGTGTCCGTGTGTCTGTTCAAGTTTCCCAAGCTGGGAGCTTGTTTCTCCTCTTCGTAGGAGCCTTTTCTCCCTTGTGGAGCCCCAAGTCCGATGAAGATAAACACAGAAGTCGAAGGCCGTTGAAAGTGAAGAATATCTTAGATTTAGCTTAATAGCTTTTTCTGTTATAGGTTTTTTAGTTCTTGGTCATAGATTATGAGTTTGTTTTCTGCGGCTTTTTGTCACTTGTGGACATTTTTCTCCCCACGTGGGAGTTTAGTGCCCCCTTGTGGAGTTGTGCTGTGCTCGTTGTAAGCCTTTGTTTTCCCGGTTGACGATGTACCGGTGAGATGGGCTATTTAACCACTGTATCTTTGTTAATGAATTCAAGCTATCGTTCCGAAAAACAAAAAGATTTCTAAGGGTGCGACGGAATAAATACACGTTTCATACATAACAAGGAGTAGCATTAAGCCTACAGCATATTATGAGTCCGCTCTCGAAAGCAAACAAACACATCAACCACTCGAAAAATACTAAAACGAAATCTCACACGGAGCGTGGAAAGTCCTACCTCGGCAAATCGCCTCCAAATTTTCTCCGGCGTATGAACAGAGGGGAGAGACCTCCACGCCCGTCGCGTACAGAGGCACTGAATGAGTCAGAAATCCGCCGGCGGCCACCACCCACCGAGCGTGGAGGCGGAGCAGCAGCAGTCGAGCGCTGTCGGGCGTGTCGTAGTTCGACCCGTTTGCATTCTTCACGGGGGCGAATTCTTCTTCCCTCAGCACCTGCTTTTTATGCGCCTTTTGCTGTTATTTCACCGATCGTCGCACGCAAAATTTGGTGAATGAAGGCGATGGATGAGTTTATTTTACCTCGAAGAGGGCAGTGGAAGGGGCGTATGGGAATGCATCGAATATGAACTGCTCTAGCTTGTAACCCGTCGTCTGGCCGTGGATCGAAGGTATTTTCTTCTCTGCTAAGTGGTAGCTGCAAAAATGCAAGAGAAAATATATGATGAAATCGTCTGGATTTTAAGATTTGAAAGGGAGTGTGTTAGAGTGAGCGTACGAAGAACGTTTCTTACATGCTGTCCTTTTCGAGACCATTTGCCACTTGGTTAAGGAAATCTAAAGTGAACATATGAAGGCAGACCTGCAAAATGTTAAAAAGAAAAGTGGGGGCGAAGGAAGAAAACCACGAATTTGAGGAAGAGAAGTATGAGCTCAGATAGCTCGAGCGGGTATTAAGGGAAGGGATAATATATACATTGCTCCAGCAAAAGCGTAGACGGCCAGTTTCTTGATTCACTGCAGTAGCCATTGATGGATCCAATTCGCTGTACTCAACCACGGAGAGGGGCCCATCTTTTCCTCTTCTAACGAATACGCCGACCTTTTCTTGCGGGTATGCCTACAACGTCGTGTATTTGAACAATTTGTAATGATCTTTTGAGTTTCAAAACAATGAATTGGTTGATGCTGGGTCGTGTTTTTGTCTGAAAATGAGAAACTAGTGACCTTCTTGACTACTTTCGCAGCAGCAGCCACGCCTTTGTGGATGAAATAGCCCAAGAACGTTGGATCCGCAACACGAACCTGTTCCAACGCGTTCGTGATTTAGTAGCGTTCGATAGAAATTCATTCAACAAACTATTAAGAAACCGAAAGAGGTAACTTACTAAAGCATTGTCAATGCCGTAACAATCCAAGTATTTTATGCCTCTTGAAGCCATGTCTTCCAACAAGCGCGAGGACTTCAAAGCTGCAATTTTTAATATTTGCTAAATTACAGTGCGCAATACTTCGTTTCCACGGAAAAGGAAGAGGAAACCAAGATGTTGTTATAAACAATTGTGCGTACCAGTGTAAACTCCTCCATTTCCATCAGGAGACTTCGCTATCTGGTTTTCAGGAATCAAACATATATAATCTCAATAACAGATATTATCATTGCGTGATCTTAAGTTAAAGCCTATAGATACGATTTCGGAGAACCAAAATCATCAATAATTTGAAGAAGGCACCAGCTACTCATGTAGATAGAGAGAGTAAGAACAGATCATACTCTGTATGGAGTTTCCATTATGAATCGACCGTCTCCTGAGACACAAGGAATTGTGCCTTGCTGGAAAAAGGTGACCTGCAATATCTCCGACCTTTCAATGCGAGCCATACATGTTTCGTAACAATAAAATAAAAATTCAAAGTAAGGCGTCTCACTTGATCTGCTTCAAGACCAAAATATTTGTGGCTTTCGAAAAATTTGCGGGTGGGTACATCGGTAAATGGACTGGTCATTATGTACCAATGTATGGGCGTAATGCTTCCACTGCCTGCATATACCAGACTCAAATGTTAAGTATGATCGAGCAAAATTCACGACATAGTAGATGAAGCTCAACTCACCATCATTTACAGATTGAGCTGCTAATCGTTGAATGCACAAAATCCGCTCGGCTTGAATTTGGAACAGAGATTTTCCAGATGGAAGTCCAATATCTAAAATGAACATGCGATGATAAAGGCAAAACATAAATCTTTAAAATTGTGATATTAGAAAAATTGCGGTATCAAGACAATGGCATCCTCTGGTCTACTAGAAGGACAAACCATTCGAGTCATTGACATATCAATGAAGTAATGTTTCAGAACAAAGAATACGTTTTCCTTCTACGCAATTGTAATAACGGTTTGAACATTCGTAACACTTACTGAAACACCCTTTCGGATCTGAACTTCCAAGGCGAGTCCCCTGCGTTCAGTGATAATATTTAGGAACAGGTTCTTAAAGCAACACCAAAAAGAGTAGATCGAAACAATTTACAACAATATATTGATTCTCATTGTAAACTCAATACACATGAAAGTAATTGGAGAAAAAATCTCTCACTCCTCACTACTAAATCTAGAATGCAGATCACTGAATCGACAATCAAAGAACCATCGGCGAGCAATACCTGGCCACCAGATAAAAGAATGACGCCCAGTTTGCCCTCGCATATGGCTTTCGTTCCCATCTTCCACCATTTCTCTCGATCTTCCATCGTACGCTTCTCCACCGTCGACACGTCATTCTCGGGAACCGCCTCTATTGATGCAGCAGCAGCAACCCCTGAATAAAATCACCCAGATTCGATCAATTATTCGAACACTTAAAGCGCAAACAAAACAGCAGCAGAAAGATCAAACCTTGACTGCGGAAGGAGCACCGAATAATACGATCGACTCGTGGAAGATCAATGCCCTGTGATTATTAAGTTTCGCAACCAATTCACGATTAGAAATCAAGCGTCGGCAGATATATGCAACAGTGATATCACAACCCTGTTTTCTACTCCAACTCCTAAGGTTGAAACCGCAAAAGGTGAACTGACCTCAATGTCCTTGACGAGGAGCTGGCGTTCGTCGGAGGACAGCTCGTCCCAGAGGGCAAAAGCGTCTTCTTGGCCGTAATCCTTGAGCCTCTCCAGCAACGGCAGAGGCGCCTGCGATGAGACGCCGTTGTCGTCGGCGGCCGTTTCTCCCATGACGTTGTTGCTGCTTCTGGTTTTTCACTACTAGTTGAGATCTGTGCGTGTCTGACAAAACGTAATCGCCCTGAGAAGCAACAACAAAGTCTTGTGAGTGCAATAAATAAATAAATAATGCCTATTTCAGACTTTTCAGTTTTGGTATTTGCGGGTTGATGAGAGAGAGAGAGAGAGAGAGAGAGAGAGGATAATTAAGTGATCTGTGAGCAATAATCCATTTTGAGATTATATTGGTTATTATTTACTTTCCTGTGTTTTTCTTCTCCATGAGCGTCGAGTTAACCTTCCACTTCAATAATTCATGCTAGTAAGTAGAGTTTGGCTTAATCAATGTCGTATTATTTCTTGTCATAAAATAGATAAAATAATCTCAACACTTCTGACAATATAGGAGTGTTGACCAAGCAAGGGATGGAGTTTTTTTTTTTTTTTTTTTTTCCGTCAGTAGAAAGCCACAGCCCACATATACTGCTATAGTTTTACGAAATTATAGTCTCTGAGTTCATTTATCAATTAATCAATCCGAGCTTAAATTCTAAAATTTGAGATTAGTAGATAATAAAAAGCTTATGTATGGACTGATTCATAGAAAGAGTTACGACGAAGCTCGAAATCGAAGTCAACGGTTATTATTATGAGTGCAAGCATTAAGAGCTCGAATTGACTCCTAGATCCCAACTAATATTTATCAACTATAGTAGATCAATCATGCGTTTTAATTTCTGGCAGCGGAGTGGCCCAACGTAACGTAAGTTGTGTGTATCGTATTAATAATTTTTATTCGACAATCAATTTCTTGAATTAAATTGTGGTGGAGATTAGTCAGTATTCACATGATTGCCTTGCTGTGCTTCTTTTAGATGTGAGCCCGTGTGTGTTTTGCAATCGCCCGACAGTGGTTTAAGATTTATAATTAGTTCAGACCCATTCTTTCTTGTCATTGCACCATCATTCATTATTGTACTTCCCCAAATCTTTGATTATTGCTGCTTAAAATACATTACATGGCCGACATTTTACCAATAATTAATGGGGGATCAAAAGTCATAATGGGCCGATGAAATCCTACTTGGCCCATCTTACGAGCCCAAGCAACAAGATACTATTTGGTAGGGCTTGCTGATGTGGTTGGTTGCCTATAGATTGATTTTCTTGTTTATCTATTATATTAATTGTCAGGGCCTTTTAAAAACTGCCGTCATTTAGTGTAACAATTAGCCAATCATAATTTTTGTCGATTACAAATTATTGAAAAATAGTTAAAAGAACCACCCACTATCAATTACTAGTATAATCATCCACTATCTTTATTAGTTTAGTACTTTTTTGCACATCCGATGTGTGTATCAATTAGCCAACTATAATTTTTTGTCAATTAATAATTATTGAAAAACACTTAACCACCCACCATCAATTATTAGTATAACAACCCACTATATAATATTAGTATAATAGTAAAAAAATATATATTTTTAATACACATTAAATTTAAACTAAGTTTAATTTTTAATGAATTGATTAAATATAGGAATATATTTTCTACATAAAACAATTATGACACATATTCTTCTATTTATATATTACTGTATTTGCATTTTGAATAAAGGATTATATGCCCCTCGCATTCGGTTATTTTGGATACTCAGGTATTCATCAAACATTCAAATATCACACATACACACAAACTATACATTCATACTTGATTCTATTTGTGTTTGGAACTTCTATATTGTTTAGATTTAACAAACAGATTTGTGGGAAAAAAAAAAGTCGGAAGTATTTACATTCTAAGTTCTAACACGAGCATTCGCCAACATAATAATAATAATCATATAGCTCAATTCCATCCCATTAATATTTAGCAGCCCAAAAATTCCACATCCTTTTAATATCTAGCAGGCGTAAATAACAAACACAAGTATTTATTATTGTGATTACTTTTCACAGTATAATGCAACGTTCATATAACGTTATAGAAGATAATACAGAGAAGAATATTTAAGCATCTTGTGTTAGGAAAATAGACCCATATGTAAAACATCGTAGACGTGTAATGACGATGTTACTGATAAATAATGGATTCTGTACAAAGAACAGCTCGGTATGCTTACCACAAACAGGCGAAGAAACGGTTTTCTTGGATGAAAGTCGCTTCATACGAATCCCTTACTTATCTCAGCACGACCTTCAGCTTGCTTTCAACTTGTTCCCTAACTTTCCACTGTATCATCATCATATTCAAGAAAGTTTAGCGCCAAACAGTGTGATGCGTAATGATTTTACGGAGAGTAAATAACCTCAAACCATTTGTTTCATCGGAGGTAAAATTAAGTTGATAAGCCATTACCAACCTGTAAATCATTAATCTCTTCATCGGTAAGTGATCGCTCCATCGATCTGTAGGCTATTCGATAGCAGTGACTGGTCATTCCCTTCTTGTTGGTGAAGTCGTCTATCAACTTCACCTGGCAAAAAATTAGATATTGATTAGGCCGAAAAATTAAAATAAAAAGCTAGGATTCAGAGAGATTCCTAATACGAGTTAACTTAATAATCGTTTAGTTAATGCGTACGATGAGATTTCATTACATACCTCCTCCACAAGATCACCAGCAATGCCCCTAACGACTTCACATAGGTTGTTTTCAGTGAATGAGTCGCTTATCCAGAAACTCATGTCCTTGTAACACGGAGGGAACTGCATGCAAATGTCCATGTTCACTAATGCAAGTTTAGTGAGTGATTGAGATTACCACAAATGTAAATAGATGAAGCATTACCTTAGAAAAGGCTTTGAATTTTTGCCCCAGCTTGCCTTTGGAAAACTTCAAATCAAACGGGAAAAGCGAACAATTGCTAATGTTTTTGTAAAAATAATATACCCCATAGGAGATGATGACTGGAGAAAACTCGTACCTGTGAAGTAAAACGCTCATCACTAGACCAGAAAAGACGTATGTCTGGAATATCAAAAAGAACCATAGCCAAGCGCTCGAGCCCAAGCCCGAAAGCCCAGGCCACGTTATCTGTCTTCCCACTTCTATTCAGTATTTCCTGCTCCATTACTCCGCAGCCCAACACTTCAAGCCATTTTTCCTGAAAAGTCCATCCATAGCTTATTGAGTGGAAGACACCATAGTACATAACACTATCCTACTTTGTGAACTACAATTTGGCAAGATGAGATGAGAAATACATATCATTCTTTTGCTTCTTTATAAGGGCACTGAGAAACGCAATGGGAAACTCCAAATCATCATAAAAAAAAAAAGAATTACCTGAAAATATATTTCTAATTCAAATGATGGATTGGTGAATGGGAAATAAGTGTCAATCCAGCGCATTTCTACACGACCTGTGAAGATTAACACATGCAAATGGAACACCAAAGTGATTCCATCATTACTAACAAATCAAATATTATAAACAAGCTTGTCACAATGTTGATGGATAACTTTTATTTTAATCTAATCAGCAACATCTAAAAAGAAGTTCCTCAGAACCCCATACCAAATAAATGTTGAGCCAAGCCCTCAAGACATTTCTTTAGATCCTCGGCTGCATATGATGTACTGTCCACACTAGACCCCTCCCAGTCAGCAGGTGTAAAAACACGCACTCCTTCCATCTAGAGCCATGCAAAATATATTTCAAAGAATTTTAATAAGGAAATGCAGTGGTGGCTATTTGATTAACTCTAACATCTCAATAGACCTGATGGAACACAGGGTAATGTGTTGAGTCAATAGAATCCCTACGGTAAACATCTCCAGCGACGAGGAAATGAGTATACCCTCCTCTGAGTAGCTCCACTTGATGTGCACTCGTATGGCACCTCAGGACGGTTTGAGAATCCACATAATATGTGTCGTTGTAACTCCTGCTTACATGATCAGCAGGGACTAATACATCATCAAAGTTCTGCAAAGAGAAACTTCTCGTTAGGTTTCTTCCACCCAATAGTACTAATGTAAAAACATGGCACCACATCAACATGATTTCCCTACAACTCTTCTTGACATGAAGAAAAATCAGGTCAGTACTGTTTTAATATATATGTAGTAGACCAATCATCATAGTATCCAAACAAAGGTCAATCCTGTATAAATAGACACATTAAACTAGTCTTATAATTGTACACTAAACGCAATTGTCACTCAGTGCGAGAGTCAACAAAATGTTCCGTCATCCTCGTTTATGAGCCTAATTAGTGGTCTAACGGACATGTTTACTCTTGCCTACAAAGTGGAAAGCCAATGAACATACAAAATTATGCCTACTTCTTACTCTTAACCAGTTAGGCCTTCATGTTAGACTAAACATGGATCCATTAAAATCATGCACTGAATAGCACTCACACTCTCTATGAACTATGAAGCGAACCCAAAGAAGAAAAGATTACAAAGCCTACCGCTTTAACAGAAACTATAGGGCATAAATCGTCGAACTTGACAAATTGATCGGGATAGGACGTGTCAAAATAATCATAGATTGCATTTTTCAGTATGCCAAGAGGATGCTGGTCTCTCCGATGAAGCTGCATTCCAAGCTTCGAGAATATCGTATCAGGAACATTGTTTGTCGGGTCATCCTTGACTATTTCTGCAAATTAAACAAAACCAGTGTTGTCAAAGAGTAACTGAAACGTGCAGGCAGACACTTAATTTCTGCAAATTATTGCAATCACGATAAATTTCCATAGCAAACAAACTGAAAAGAATCCCATTACAAACACGGGGCACGGAAATTAAGGATCGCCGCGAGCACACTGAATTATCCATTTCTGTACCGTCTTTAGAAACTTTGATTCCTCCTAGTTCAACAAGTGAAGCCGACACCGCTTGCTTCCACTTGTTTCGAGGGGCGGCGGACGTAGAGAAAAGCGGCGGCTGAATGCGAAAGGATGAGCAGCTTCCCCGCAGTAATTGAGAATATGACGGCTTCAACAAGAAGTTGGTGGCGTGCGAAATTGAAAACGCCATTTTCCTTCGTTCGCTACTGCCTACTGACAGTGGACCTGTGGTAATGGGAAGAAGATGAAGATTCTCAGTTTTTGCTGTTATTGTGTGTATTAGGATAACCCTCCTTGGGCTTTATATGGGCCTATCTTTTTAATTGGGCTCAACTCGTCTCAAATTTAACGCTAAAATTCCTCATAGAAGCCCAAAAACGAACAATGATATTTTAGGTTTTTCCACAAGTGATTAGTTCCGCCGAAAGCCGTCGATGCATTCTCATATAGCAGACTTAATTTAATCGGAATGCAGAGATTAGTCATGAAGAAATTCCTTTCATCAAAGGTATTTTGCATGGGATGATGGGACTCAATCTTCACTATTGGCATGTAGATTGAATGAAGACTCACACATTCGATATCGTTCAACAGATAAAGAAAACAAAAAAATTGACCGCCGTTGTTATGCAGTTAGTTCTCCGATCATAACATGCAACCGAGTCTATATATATTTATTATATATATGTTGATCATATAGATATCTTTGTAATAAGAATCCATAACATACAGATATCTTTGTAATAAGAATCCAAACCAAAAGAATTATATATCTAATTCAACGCGCCATATACTATAAACTCTGATCGGCAGTCACGTAGACAGTCGCATTCACCTCAACGCTTGACCGAACCACAACCCTATTCTCCGAAACATTCCCCACCGCATGAGCCGGCACGACCCCACCGTCGTCCCCACCCAAGACGAACCCATACTGAACCATCTTAATCAGGTTCGGAAAAACGAGCACCGACCCAAAGTCCACGGTCCACGAGTTCCCCCGCCCGCTCGCCCAGCCCCGGCCCACCGTGGCCCTCATCTCCATCCCCCTCACGACGTTCCCATCCACCACCACCTGCTCGACCCGTTCGAACCGCGGGCCGTCCACCTGCACTATCCCCACGCCCCGACCCGACCCGGAGAACATGTTGCCCACCACGCTGACCCCGCTCGCCACGCCCCTGACCGACCTTTTTAAAGTAGATAAATAAAACTAATAAGTCGTCTCACATTGATTAATTGCAAAGAGATTGACTAGCTTATAAATTGATGGAATCCCGTCAATGCATGTCTAACTCTTCCCCTATGCGGGCCGATTTGTAGGCCCAATAACAAAATTTCACAGACCTGAGAAGCACGAATGCGTCCCCAAGGAAGAAGCTGCCCGAGACGGTCAGCTGCACGGGGTCCTCGGCCACGATACCCGTGTAGTCCAGGTAACAGTTGGTTATTCGGGTCTGGGTGAGTCCCGAGGGGTGGGACCGCAGGTAGATTCCCGTCCCCTCGAATCCCGTGGCCTTGTTGTAGCAGTGGACGCCGGAGATGGCGTTGGCTTCGCCGGAGACCGAAATCCCGACTGCGGCCGAGAACACCACCACCTCCGAGACGGAGTTGTCGTTCCCCGCGAGCTCGACGGCGGTGCCGGAGAACCGCCTCTCGTCGGGGTCGCCGCCGGCGGTGACGTGCTGGCCGAGGTACGTGTGTCGGACGTACGCCTCGTGCCCGCCCTGGACGGAGATTCCCGTGGTGTTGAACCCGACGACGTAGCAGTTGTCGACGCCCGTCCTGAGCGAGTCGGCGATCCGAATCCCTCCCCCTCGGTAGCTCGAGTCGAGCGCGAGGTCTCGGAACGTCACGAACTCGTAGTTGTACTCCGCCGAGTCGACGGCGTTCGCCGGAGACAGGTCTATTAAGTAGCCGTCGGTCGGAAAGTCGTCGGAGGCTTTCAGCGACCCTCCGTGGACCTGTAAAGTATTTTAAAAATTGAGGGCGTCACCTAAAATCAATTTGTATTAAGTGTTGGCTGACTCGCTCACGTTAGTTTAAATTATTCCGTAGGCGGGAAAAGAAAAAAACGTAATTTTTTTTAACGTATTGTAGCTTACGACGAGGTTTCCTCGGCCCGGGACGGGAAATTGAATCGGGCGGCTGATTAAATAGCTTCCGCCGTCGAGATCGATCCTCGCGCCTCCGAGATTGACGATGCCCTCGAAGAGGAAACCGTGGCTCGGGCCATCGAGGGCGTCGGCTACTGCTCTCAAGATGGCGTCCGTGCTGTCGACTTTTCCCGTCGGGTCCGCACCGTAAGACGTCACGTGGTACACCAGTGGATCATTACCCGCCTGCTTATTAAAATTTCTACGATTGTTCTTGATGATTTTACTGTACGTTATTCATCACATATAGAGAGCACTTACGAGCTTGGAAGAAGATGAAGCAGTAGGAGGAGGTTCTTGGCTGGCGATCGAAGGCTTTACTATCGAATTTCTTCGGGCGAACGACGAAGCTTTAATGGACTGCATTCTTGCCAGGTGGTTCTCTTGAAAACGCTTGCCGGAGAATGGAGAATTCCGGCCACGTCTCGCCGGAGAAGAAGGGATGTCTCCGTGGATTAGGACCAAGATTATCATTCCCACCACCGTGAAAAATAATATCGCCGCCGTTCTTGTGAGGGCCACCATTGATCTACCTCGGCGGAGAGTTGAAGATGGACGGAGCGGCTTGTCGCTGCTTATGATCATGGCCGACTACGGAGAAATAATCACCTGAATATAAAAAGAGTTTGGTAAACTTTAGTCTAACGCAATCTCCAATAAAGTGGTAACTTTAATATATACATGTAGAATATCCTATGGTCATACGTATAGCACCTGAATATTTTAATTTAACCAACAAAAAGCTCTCTTTTAATGTCGATACATATAATATACTTGTTACTGATTTATGGTTTGCGTGTGTGTGCTGAGAGAGGAAAGTACAATTATTTTCTTCAAGGAACAACAACCTCCTTGTTAAGGTCAGTCACTTGTGCCTTAATTTTTTCATACCTAGCGATGATTAATTATGTCTTGAAGAAATAGAAAGATTTCGAAAAACGAATCAGACCTCAACGACTTGGAAGTCATTTCGTTTCTTGCAGTATATATATCTTTAAATGTACAAAGGTACTTTTCCTTGCAAGGTATTAAATGTAGATGTTGTAATCCTCTAAAAGCCGTTACGCACCTTTTTTGAAGAGTGTAGGCAAACGCTAGTTTTCAACGTGACTACAAATTAACACACGCATGCGCCTTCTGATCAAAGCTTGGCAGTTGACTTGATTCGCTGATACTTGAACAAAAGCATGCTTGGAATCTACAATCATAGTCGTTTAATTTTACTTTTACTTTCCCCAAAATATTTTTTTTTTTTGACTCGTATCACCATTTTTAGGGGTGTTTTACAATTATAGGCACCCTTTTGATTGTAACTAACAAAATTAGGCACTGTGTGTAAATTATTACAAAACTAGGCATATTATTTTTCTATTTACTTTTCTTAATTTTTACGTTGAATTTATAAAAAAATACCAATTAGATAAAAAATTTTGACATAGATACCCATGTCAGAATATTTTACAGATAGATACCCGATTTAATTTTTATCAGTTTCTTTAGTCATGTCGTACCTTCCTGTGTGTATATTGCGTAACATAACACGTTGATCTAGGGTACCTAAATATAGCATATGTTGTACCTACGGCATACCTGTGTTACATAGGGCGTACCTAAGTATAGCACACGTCGTACCATTTTCTATTATATAGGGTACCAAAATGTGTTGATATAGGGTACCCAAATGTATTGTATGGTGTACTTTCGGAGGTCGGGTACCTATGTGCAGAAAATTTATTCTGTTAGGTACATACATTTAAAAAAATCCTGACAAGGTACTAAATTACAAATTTTTATCCAAATAGGTACTTATGTGTAAAGACCGCAATTTTCACATGCTACTTCTATTTTTTTTTATAGAAATTTATTGTATAAATTATTAGGGAGATCATAGTTATTTAACCAATCGAACCGAATTTTCGGTTCGTATAGCATACATGATTTCGATTTGATATTTAGTATCTAATTTTTATAACCTACGGTTCGGTCTGAAATCAAAAAACTATTTCATTTTATTTTTATTATATATAGTTATATATATGATATTATCTATTCATAACTATATAAATAATATTAAATATTATTTAATTATTTTTTACTAGAAGTTTGGTTTCATCCATGTAACTGACCGAACTGAAAAAAGATTGATAACTACCTACATCAACCAAAAGTTTGGTTCGACATATGACTTCAAAATTTTAAAAGAAAACGTTCGGTCAACCGAAAGTTCGGCTCAATTTTTAGAGTAATTAGTTGCAAATATCAGAGTAAAAAATAAAAATCGACTCGAAATTAGTTGCAGATTGATTCGGCCTAATTTTGATATATTAATTTATAAATTATAATTAGTGGGATTCTAGTTTTGATTTTGCCAGAATAGATTTTTTTTTTGGGGCTAATGGATCGATTTCTATTCATGAACATATTTGTAGTTTGCGATAATTTCCATTCTCTAATACGATATTGAAAAATATTAAAAAGCTCACTAGTATGGATTGTATATATCTACGGATATGATGTTGAACATCAATTTTGATTTTGTCTTTTATTTGATTATAAATAATTTATAATAAGGAAGTTGAATAAAATATGCCATTTATTGATAATTTTTTCTATATAATAAAATTAATTCAGAAAAGAAAATGAAAAACAAGAATGCCTAGTTTTGAAACAAAATACACACAATGCCTATTTTTGTAATTGACACTTGGTCAGATGCCTATATTTGTAATTAACTCCCATTTTTAGCTACGAGCTTGCTCGACATTCGAGGGTGAGGCTGTTCCCGGAAATCAGATGAGAATGTTTCACTTCCCACCCAAAACAGAGTTAGTCTGAGTATTTAATGGATTCGAATGTGAGACTCTCACTTAAAATAGAGCAAGGGCAGAACCCTTGTATTAGAGCTGAAAGTTTGGGTGGGCAGGCACGCCCGACCCGGTCTGAGCGGGCTGCCCGAATGCTACGGGCCAACCTAATATTCTTAGGCCCAAACGCATAACGTGATGGGCCGGGCCAGCCCGTCAGGCTAGTGAGCCAAGATTTTTAATACTTTTTGTAATTTATTAATTTCAAAAACTAGGATTTCTTTATTATAAATTATATTTTATACTATATTACACACAATATTACAAATAAATAGTTATTAAAATTTTTATCTCTCATTAATACATCAAAAAACAGTTTTCTTGTAAAATTGAATTTGAGAAATATTATACATAGAAAAATAAAAGAGCGGGCCGAATTTGCCCACAACCCGTCGGATCTCACGGGCCATTTCCAAGGCATGATACAAGGTAGTGCCTTGGAAATCTGTACTACGTAAAATTCAATTATTATCGCTAGTTCACTTAACGGAGCTCGAGCTTTAGCTAAAAAAATAAAACATAAATAAGTATGTTTGACGCTAGTGAACATGGCCAGATTTGGACCCATGCATCCTGGTCGTCGCGCAAGGCCACGATTTTGAGACGCCATTTTGTGGTGCAACGTCCCCGACGAGGATTTTAGGGCCTTTAATTTATGGCCGATATCCCGTAATTTATTAAAATATGCCCAACTTCATGGAATTGATCTTGGTGCGATTGAAGTTACATGCGTTGTTTTCATCTGACGGGATGTTTTAGGCACCATGGGATGTACATACTGGATTTGGAGTACCTAAAGAAGTAAACTCACCAACTACCAAGGCGTGGCTTGAAAAGATGAAAACTCTATTTATATGTTAGTGGAATTACATGGGTGAAACAACTTAACAGGGTTAACGAAAATTTATTCAATTACTAATAAGCTCAACAGTCTTCCAAAATAAGATTTCGATAAACTTTTGGCATTTCCTTCTACGAGGTCAGTTGATGGGTAGCTCCGTTTCGCCCATATAAAAGGTGTTGGTAAGTATGGGCTATTCTATCCAAAGTACGTTTAATTATTCTTATTAACATATGAATACATATATATACTGAGGATGTAAGTTTGATATAGATACCCAACTTAATTATTCCATATCTGTGTAATTCCACTCACATATAGGGCTAAATTGGTCATTAGTTTTACTACTCTTATAGTACCATAAAAACCCTCGTATAACTGATGATGTGGCACATAAGGATTGTCTATAGAGGAGTGGCAATTGATAAATAAAGCCTCATACAAGCCTAAATTGGTATTACTTAGGGCTCGTTTGATATCAATGTATTTGGATTTGGTGGGTATAAGTTATTTGTGTATGACTATACACGGATTTTGTTGATAGAAAAGTTTTTATGTTTGATATGTGTGCATTAATTATTTGGGTAAAGAGATATGATAGTGTTTGATATGTGGGCTTGATTTGGACGAAGGATTTGTTAAATATACTTAAATGACTTTTTGCCCTCAAATAAAATAAAGCGGCTGTCGTTCTTAATCATCTTCTCTTCTCCAACAAATCTGTGATCCACAATCTTAGCACGGGCAAGCGACCTCTTCGCCGTCACAAAATTAGCGACGTACGACGGAAACTCAAAGTCGCTGAAAAGAGTTTTGCGACGGAATATCCGTCGGAAAATCTGGGATAAAAAATAAAAAAAGTAGCTCGCCGGAGCACCGGCGAGCCATCTTCGCCGGAATCAGCCACCTCCACAGCTAGATCCGCACAGTCGTCACCCAGATCCGCCACCACCGCGCTGCCCAGATCCGCCACCTCCATCGCCAGATCCGCCACCGCGCTGCCCAGATCCGCCACCTCCATCGCTAGATACGCCAGTGCTCAGATCCGCCACCGCTGCCCGCATCCGCCCAGAGTCGCGCTTCCCTTCTTCGCTGTAGAAAACATGGCCAAGAACATTCAGAAAATCGCCGAAATCATATAACAAAAAATGACTTTCGAATGGCTCTATTTCACAGTGGGGAGTTTATACCTTCTTCTAATCTGCCAAGGTTCAGATCGACACCGACGATTCGTGAAGCGCCGGCCAACCTTGCTCCTTCAGCAGCCTGTGGAGTTGGGAGTTTATACCTTCTTCAAATCTGCCAAGGTTCAGATCGACACCGAAGACTCGTTGGGCTAGCCTCGCCCTGTTCTTCTGCGTGGGAGTGCATTTCTGGCGAACCATTTGCGGTGGCGACGACGACGGCGGAGCTTGGGAGGGACAGTTCGGTGCTCGTGTGTGTGTGTGTGTGTGTATGTGTTGTCCATGTATGTAGGGAAAGTGAGTTTGGAGGGATGAAGAAAGAACCACGATGGAGAAGATGGAATTAGGGCTGGATAGAATTTAACGAGGGGTAAATTTGCGATTAAGAACTGTGTATTGAGATACCCACCTCAATGATGGGTATGTATATACATCGGTTATAATGGATTTGTGTGTAATAGACGTGTATGAGTTTACAAGCCTTGTATAACTAAGCCCATATAACAAACAGAGTACCATTTTACCATACCCATCTCATAACCACTCATTACCCATCCATACATGTCAATCAAACGAGCCCTTAAGCATATACGAGGGTTTGTTTATGAATATCCATCTCCTATAGCCAATAGCTATGCGACACATCATCGTCATCATATGATGGTTTATATGGCATTAAAAAAGTTGTAAATATAATGACCATTTTAGCCCTATGTGTGAGTTGAATCACATCATGCCATTTTAAGTTACCAACTAACAGATAAAGCTACAATGGTCGTACATTCAAACAAAGATCATAACAGACTTTCTTAACAACCTGAATTGTAATGTATCCACTGAATTAAAATATTAAATAACAAACAACACCATATATCAAATATTGAACTAAATACTGGTCAAAACTGTCATAACTTTTGAGGCAAATGACTATGAAAGCCCAAAATAACCTCTTTAGGAAGCAAAGGCCAAGAGGGTTTCCTCTCCCTAAATGGTGAAAACAATATTTTCTCAAAAAGCTTCAGGACTCTTCTCGCTTTGATCTTGACGGTACTTTTAGTTCCAAGTAGCAAACACCGTTGGAGATAAGAAAATGACAAATATTTGATTCATATATTTACACATATACAATCAAATACGATGTCTTCCTTTTCATTGACACGTCATCAATAAACAATCCGTGCATCGCACGGGTCTAAACCTCGTAATTTAGAAAGACGTATAAATTCTTATACATAAGAGAAATTTCATTATTATTTCTCCTATAAATGTACTTCATGTTTATAAAAAAAAAACAAAGAAAAGAAAAGAAAGCAAGCAATAATAATAGGCATAAAATTGCTACTTTAATAGGGAACAGTGGCAGTAACTGTTCTGTGTCGCGGATCGATCATAGTGGTCTGCACATTTACAAAGCCGCACTGCTTGATTACTCCGTCGAGATCAGTTAGGTAGTACTCATCAAGAAATGGCTCCGTGCTCTTCATTAATGTGAACAATACCGGTGGAAGTTCCTTTTGATTTAATCAACAAATACCATGAGACTTTGGCACGAAACTAACTCCATAAATCAAAGGTTTTGAAAGACCGAGAAATTACCTGAAGAATCTTTGATTTCGGCTGCAGATATTCAGACATAGAATGACTGTGTTAGAAAAAGATAGACATATATATTCAGCAGCTAATGCATGAACGGATGATAAAAAATAACAATTACCGAATTGTCTGTCACAGCGAATGTTCCTCCGGGTCGTAGCAGCCTAAACGCTTCCTTCACCATATTTCTAATTGCTCTTTCTGGGCACTCGTGAAACTGCATTAGTATTGTTCAAACGATTATCCGCTTATGGGTGCTAAGCTGAGGGCTTGAATGCAAGCAAACACCATACTCAACTCAAGCTGCTACCTTCCCTCTATTAGAGTTTGCTCAAATCATTGATTAGGCGGTCAAATGAAGTCCACATTTTATGTTTATTCTGATTTGGTTTCTCTACAAATTTTACGAGCAAAGGCTTAGTTACAACTGCCACAGTTTAAGACATTATTATCATGTACCAGCCTATAAAAAGGAATACCTGGTACTCGAACAAATTGATCAGTAAGACAAGGCACATTTAATCTTATTGCATCTCTGTTTCAACGATTCCTATTTCAGTTATGTCCATTTAATCCATGCTTTCAATTTTATCGACAAGAAAAGAAAATCATAATCAACAAACGTTTCATTAGCATATTAAGAAATCGGAGTTGCAAGAAAGAGACGCTTACCACATAAGCAATTGAAACGAGGTCGAACGATTTCGAGGGAATCCCAGTATGTTCACCATTGCCATGTATCCACCTCATTTTTTGTTCGCCCCGATTTCTTTCCTTGTCCTTATATTGGGCTACAGCAAGAAAGTAAGGCGATAAATCTAATCCCTGCACCAAGAAATAATACACAATTAATAAATTTGCTCCACCACTGTGGTCAACTTAATCTTCTTAATATGTACTTAACAGTGACTTTGGCAGATGAGAAGTGTTTGGCAAGAAACCCTGTGCTCACACCCACAGAACACCCAATATCTAAGATATCTTCAATAGGAATTGCTTCTGAATATTTCTGATGGTGATTTTCAATTGCTTTTAGCCAGTTTCCACGAACAATTTGGTTTGCTTCATCGACAGTTGAAGCTTCGGGTATGGCTCTTTTGGCTATTGACAATGTTGCAGCTTCCGCTTCTGCCGCAGCCTGTTACAGACAAAAGAACACGCCTCCTAAAATATTTTACTAACAAAACTGAACAAGTGAGCGATTTTGAGCATACGTAATCGTTAATCACACTTATTCCACCGACGCTGTTCAAAAAGATTGCAAAGAAGGCAAATGCAAACAAGCATTATCAACAACGTCAATGGATTACCAGCCACGAAAGGTTCCCTTCATCGTACGCATGAAAAGGATTGAGATAATCTGCGTTAAAAAGAGTTAAGTGTAAGAGATCTGATGTACCATTCTCTATATTTATATGTTCTGAACACACTAACAATCATACAAAATCGTCAGACGAGAGAGAGTTTCACCAACTCATCTTAATAAAACCAAAGTCATAGATTCGAAGGCCAAATGTGTGTTTGTGTTGATATGTCAAGAGGAGGAGATTATTACAGTCGGGATAAACAATTGATGCATCTTCAATGGCTTCCTTGTCTATATAAACATCTGATTCCAATATCTCCTTCGTCATATCTCTCCACGGTATGTTTGCCTTCTCGGCCGTACTGCGCACACAAGATCAAAACATAGGAAACTATAAATCCACAAATCAGTTTTGAAAAACCAAATCAAAATGTCCAACAGCTCATTCAACAACATTATCAGCAGAATCAACCGAAAGCTCTCTTTATTATTATTATTTTTTTTTCTCCTTTTTTAGCATATTTGTTTCCAACCAAATAACAGCTACACATTACATAAACACCGCAGATGCTTGACCTCGAGGAAACTGAAAACAGATACCCATCCAATTCCTTAGCCTCGAAACAAACTAGCACAAACCTTATAAGAACTTGTCGAGCCCCCAATTTTAGGACGGAATAGAGAGGTTTCAACGAAATGAGAGCTCCCACTATACGAGAAAGTGGTGTCTCGCCGGTCCATTTGGGTCTCTCCAATCGTCCCTCTTCGTATGTATTTCTACTATTACTACTACTTGTGGCGATTCGAATCACTGTTGACGATGACCTTGGTCGTGAGCTTTTGACAATGGCTTTACGACCGCTAGCGCGAGAAAAAATATTTCCACGGTGGCTTTGCATTATGATTGGGTCCAATGAGTTGAGCTTCGGCTTGGTTTTCTGTGTTATGAGAGCGGTCCTATGCTATATATCATATGATGATAGAAACAGAGATATGTGCTGTGTGCCATCTTCCTTTCTTCAAAGAGTAATCTCAGTGTCCTCTCAAATATGGCCACGTGGAGGATCAAATTATTGGGATTTCGTCACCTCTACTCATCATATAAAGCTGTAGTAAACGTTTAAAATTGTAATTACTAGCAACGTTGGACCTTCGTACGCCAAAAACGGAGTCACAAAAATACCAAAAAAATGGACGTGCTCGTGAGCTTCCAACCACTCAATTGTAAACTTGATCTGAGTAGGGCACAAAATCATGCGTCGAGCTCAATTGTAGCGAGCTTGAGCTGACAGGATCGAGCTTGTGAACATACTAGAATCAGTTACTCAAAAATATTTAAATTCTTATATAATTGGTTTATGGTGGGGTGGCTATAAAATGTCGCATTTGGTGTGTCAAGTTATTTGAAATTTAGATCATGTATTTGTGTTACTTGAATACATTTCATATCACTTATAAATCTTTTATTATTGTACTTATGCCCCTACACATTATTACATTTAAAAAAATATATTTCATTTTAAACACTAAAAAGTTAAAAATTTCATAATTTATTCTAAACACTAAAAAATTATAAATATCAAAATGAAAATAATATTAAGTATAATTGTATTATAAGCACACGTGCTAAAAATTACTTAGTTTAAATTAGAATATCAACCGTCACTATTATTCTATTTAATTAATTAATGAAATAATTAACTATGTCCAGCCATCCAATTAGGTGATTATCTGCTTCAGAGCAAAGCTCAACAGTTCGCAGTCTAACGTGGAATATTGTAATATTAGTGCTACATATATACAGAGGAATTTTATGGTGCTCACCTTATGTGAGCACCTTACATGGACACCTATCGATGTGGCATTGATTCGCCCCATGTCGACGTGGCACATCGAAATTAGATGATACATGACACTAATTAACACATTCTAGGAGTCATTGGTCCACATATTGGACGATGATGTGGCATGTTTACGCACACAGATCAATGCCGCATAACAGGTGCCACATAAAGCATAAACGGGTCACATCATCGTCCAATAGGTGGACCAATGACCACCCTAGAATGTGTTAATTAGTGTCACATATCATCTAATTTGAATGCGGCATGTAGACATGGGACGAATCAATACCACATCGGTAGGTGCCCACGTAAGGTGCTCACATAAGGTGAGCACCATAAAACTCCTCTATATATATACTAGATGATGGGAGCCGCGCCGTGCGCGGCTATAAATGCCCATATTATCGTGTATACATATTTTATCAATTAACTGTTTAATCATCTAAGTAAGCACTTTACGTATTTTCGACAAAGTAAACATCAATGAATATAATAAATAAGTTATATATGAGAAAGAAAATAAATTCAAAAGAGAAATAGAATTCAAGCTAAGAGAATTGTTGGAATGGTACATACAATATTGTTCCTTTATTTGAATCAAGGAGTTCGTAGCCTATAGTTCTAAGGCCAAAATCCACGAATAAGCTGAATTTTCAGTTACTTACAATCTCATTCTCGGCCATTAGATCACACATAATTGAACTATGACAACTAAACTCGACGAAATTGTTCAATGCATAATAGCATGTATCGATGTCAATAAAAATGCAAAGGAGCTATTAGTTTGATCTAAGTTGTTTTTTAACAACCTTAAAATCATAGATTAACCTTGTTTAATGAATATTTCTTACACATCAATAGAGAAAAGAAGTCCTTGTTATTTCCAACACAATGTTTTGATATAACGATTCCATCTCATTGAGATTGCCACTATCATAGCTGCAATCGATTACAAGAACTGTAAAGCGGTCCAGGTATAATGGTCTGTTTTGATTAGCAATTTCATAATGTGGGGTCTGCGGTTCCAGTTTTGGCCGAGAACCGGATATATAAAATAATAGTAACTTATTATTATTAGAGCCATGGTGGGGTATTAAGAAGTTAAGGTGTAGTTTAACGGTCTTCATCAAATGAATTTGATAAGACGAAAAGATACTGTTAAGAACAGCATTGAAGAGGAGTATGATATTCCTCAAGATTTAGACAAATTAAATCGTTGGACAATTCCTATGATAGATTGTAAATTAATCTATGAATTAGGAACTTTTGAGAAATTAGGTTTGAAACAAGTAGTCAAAACTACTGAAGAAATAATTTCTTTAAATAATGAAGAAATAGTTATTAGACTTTTAAGTAATAGAGACTTAGAAGAATATAGAATATATCATAAGTTTATTCATATTGGATTACTTCAAGTTGCTTTTAAGCCGTTAACTTTAGAAGGTTTACCAGAAACGAATAAGACAGATGACACAAGATTTACGGGAAAACCCACTCCAAACTCAGAGTGGCGGAAAAACCCGGTACGAGCTTGAAAGACTCGCACAAAATAAGCTGCTCATTTACAAAACTCGCCTAGCTTATAGGAACACTCCCAACACTTCGAATGTATTACAAGTTTTCACATAATTCTTCACTACTTGGCAAAATGCATTCTAAGGCCTTCTATAGACTTGGCCAAGCCATCCTCCCATGTGCCTTGATGGAATCTCGCCCATGTGAGGTGTTGGCTTGGACCCATGGCCATGTGCTTGAGATGACTTGGACACAAGGAATCTCGCCCATGCTTGATGGGACAAAGGTACTTTCGCCCATGTTCTTGGTGGGACAAGGCACTTTTGCCCATGTGCTTGGTTGGATCATTAACTAGCCATGTGATGCCAGCCTGTTAAAGTCATCTTTTTCCCATACTGTGCCAGCCTCGCATAATCAATCCGCCCATGTGCTGCCAGCCTGGCCTGGCCCAAGCCATGCCATTCTGTCAAAAGCCTTCATGTCCTGCTAGCCTGCCCGATGCCATCAGTTTGCAAGCACTCGTCGCTGGCCAAGTCGGGCGCGCGCGCAAGTGGTCTCCGCCAGGCTCCACTTTCGTGTGTTGGCTTGTTCCGCAATCAGGCATAAGTCCGCGCGAGCGTGTTGGCCTACTGTGCACTCAATGTGAGAGACGGTAGAAATCTCGACTGGAAACAATCCCTTATGGGAATAATTCAGTCTAGCCTTGCTCATGGCCCGGTTTATTTTAACGTTTACCCAAACTCCAATTATCATTGACTGACGTCAATATATTAGACACTCTGACATTAAATGTCAAAACTCACGGATATAATTACGCTCCTGGATCAGAAGTAATTTGTATCTCTTATAGAATTTATTATAAGCCTTTATACACTCAATCCACAATGCAAAATAGTTGTTAAACCCATAAACGAAACTGTTCTAATAGAAACCAATTTTAGTAGATCCAATATTACAACTAGAAGATCTATAAAATGGGAAAAAATACAATTTCCAGAAAATTGGATAATGGAAGAGCTATGTCTCTTCAGCCCAACATATAAAATAATCCTACTCAAATATTGCAAACAACAGATGGAACTGTTCAAATTCAATTCGAACAAAATTAAAGATTTATAACAGGTCTAGGATGACTAGATCAGTCTCTTCTCATTTTCATATATCTCCATGCGATTATTTAGTTAGGTCTTCTTCTAGAACTACGGCCTCTCAAAATAAAGAATCAATTTCTAACGATTTTCCACAAAATAAAGTAGAAGAATTAAGAATTAATCCTGATAATATCGTTCACGGAGTTTTTAAAAATCAAGATGACGAAATAATCGACTCAGAAATGGATTTTCATGTTTAATGGATTTAAAGTCCAAAATTGATTTTAGTCCGGGTTCACCGGCAAGAAAGAAAATTAATCAAGAATTTAATTTACCCAAATGGAAACTCTTTCGAAAATGGTTTTTTGAAAGTTTTAATAAAGAAGATAAAAATATTTTTCAACATGAATTTTATAATGATTTGTCAAAACGAAATGAAATGATATCTTTTGTTCCATGGTTTTGACAAAATATTTTAAAAATATGATTTCTGTTCTTGAAAGAAATTATGAACTTTCAACGGGAAAAAATTTAAACTCAATTTATCCTCCTCAATCTAGTTTCCAAATGGAAAAAGAAAATGAAATTAGATATTTTAATGCTTTTCAATAATTATTTGGAAACGAAACACTTAATGTTACTATAAATCATATAAATTGTCTTTTAAAACAACAAAATTATACAAATATGTATGTAATTGTTTTAGGAGAACAAATATCTTTACTTAAGAAAAATATTGAAGAAATTTCATTTTCTATTAAAGACATTAAAAATCATCTTTTAAAAGACAAAGCCGAAATTCAAAAGGTTAATATTTCTTCTCCACGTATTCAACCTCCTCCTGAAATCACTGATTTTAAGTTAAAATCGATTTCTCATATTGAAAATTTACTTGAAGAAAAACTCAAAAATCTTAAGATTAATACTTTAAGTGAAGAGTTTGAAGATCGACTTGAAAGTTCTGATAATATTCAAAATATTTTCAATGAAGAACTCAAGAAACTTAAACATACAAAATATGCTAGTAAGCCAATTCAAAATAAATATTATTATCCTAGACTAACTCCTCAAGATGTTTTGTTTGAAGAACAAGAATTTACACTTAATAATTCATATTATGGTAGAAGTATATATGAATAGAATTTAGATGGTTATACCGAAAGACAAATATTTAACATGATTCATAGAATGTTAATGTATAGCACAATTTGCAAAGCTAATAATAATAATAGCGATCAAGCTGTTGCTAAAATGATCGTTGTTGGCTTTACTGGTCAGTTAAAAGGATGGTGGGGTAATTGCTTAACTCAACGAGATGAAGAAGAAATTTATCTTATCATGAAAGAAGAAAACGACGAATTCGTCGAAAATGCTGTCTATACACTATGTTTACATATAATTGAACATTTCACAGGCCGATGGTCTGATAATTCTGAAACTATCAGAACTCTTCTCCATAATATTAGAGTAAAACTCTTACATCCTTTAGATGGTATAAAGATACATTCCTTAGCCGAGTCATGGAATTCCCCGAGTCCAATAGTACTCATTGGAAATTTAAATTTATAGATGGTTTACCTTCACTCTTTTCAGAAAGAGCTAGAAACAATCTTAGGAAAGGAGAATCTAGTGTCGATTATAACTCCTATACCTATGGTAAACTTAATAGGAACATGTATACAAGAAGGTTTAGCCTTATGTAATGAAATTAAATTAGATAAAAAGTCAAGAGACATTCTCTAGATGAAAAGAAACAATTAGGAGAATTCTGTGGCCAATTGGCATGGAAACCCTTCTACGAGTCAATCTCGTAAAGAACATAAAACTAAAACATATTCTTCTAAACAATACGAAAGGAAAAAAATATCGAAAATCCAAAAAAAGAGAACAAAAATTTTCAAAAGATAATAAAAATTCAATATAAAAAAAAAATTTCCTCCAATTATCTGTCGAAAATGCGGAAAAGTAGGTCATAAAGCAAAGACTTGCTGGCCCAAAAAGAAAATTAATAATTTAGAAATTGATAATGAGTTAAAAGAAACATTATCAAAAAATACTTTTAGAATCTGATAATGAGTCGGAATCCTCCTCAAACAATGAAAACAATAATATTATCAAAGAAATTTCTTCGTCAGAATCTGAAGAATGCCAAAATTGTCCAATAGGACAACCATGTTCTAAGAATTTAAATAGTTCAGAATCAGAATTAGAAGATAATAATTTATATCAAATTATATCACAATTTCAAGAAATAAATGTTCTTGATAACAATCTTCTCGAAATATTAAAAGAAACAGAAGATCCAGATTTAAAAAATCAAATTATTAAAAAGATAATTAAAAAGGATGAAGAAACCTCTAAAAAAGAAATTCCTAGGTTTGAACCTTATAGGATGTCCGAAGTAATGAAATTACTTCATAACAAAAATAAATCTAATAAAATTGAATTTCCTACTAACATTAAAGATCTAACATTATAAATTTCAAATCCTAAAACTGAATTAAATATTTCAATTAAGTCATATAGATTTAGAAAGAAGTTTTTCTAAATTAGAAAAGGGAAATAAAATTGTTGAAGAATCTAGTGAAACATTCGCTAGTACTTCTGAAAATATTGAAGATATTACCTTTCTACGTTAGAAATTATTACTTCCCAAAAGTGGTTAGTGAAACTATCACTACTTATTCATGGAAATTTTCAGAGAAATCTTATAGCTTTAATCGATAGTGGAGCAGATTTAAATTGCATACAGGAAGGAATAATTCCTACCCAATATTTTCATAAAACAACTCATTCTCTTAGTTCTGCAAGCGGAGAAAAATTACAAATTAATTATAAAATTCCTAAGGCCTTTATTTGTAAAAATAAGTTTTGTATTCCTACATCATTCTTCTTAGTCAAGAATATTACGAACCAAGTAATTCTTGATACTCCGTTCCTTAGGAAAATATTTCCTATTAAAAATATTGATGAATGTGGATTTAAAGGAACCTTCGAAATTAAAGAAGTGTGCTTTGAATTCATTACAGAACCCTTTTTCTAGGATTCTTAATGAAATTAAGGATTCTATTCTTATTAAAGCAAAAGAAAAATCAAGTTAATTACCTTAAGAAAGAAATTAGTATACTCACAATTGAAGATAAACTTCAGAATCCTAAGTTACAAGGAAAAATTAAATTATTACATAATGAATTTACGTTGCAAATATGTAATGACCTTCCTAATGCTTTTTGGAATAGAAAGAAGCATATAGTTTCTTTACCTTATGAAGATGATTTTAGTGAGAAAAATATTCCACTTAAAGCTAGTCCTTGTCAAATGAATTCTGAATTATTAGAATTGTGTAAGAAAGAAATAGCTTCTCTTTTACAGAAATGTTTAATAAAACCTTCGAAATCACCTTGGTCGTGCACTACTTTTTATGTTAATAATCATGCCGAAAAGGAAAGGGGAGCGGAGCACCCAGGTTAGTCATAAATTATAAACCTTTAAATAAAGTTTTAAAATGGATTAGATATCCTATTCCAAATAAAAAAGATCTTTTAGATAGATTATTTAATGCCATTATATTTTCAAACTTTGATTTAAAATTCGGTTTTTGGCAAATTCATATAGACGAAAAAGATAGGTATAAAACCGCTTTTACAGTCCCAATTGGACATTTGAATGGAACGTTATGCCTTTTGGTTTAAAAATGCTCCTTCTGAATTTCAAAATATTATGAACGATATTTTTTATTCCTTACAGTAATTTTATTATCGTTTATATTGATGATATTTTAATCTTTTCTAATGATATCGAAAATCATTTTAAACATCTTGATATTTTTAAGAAAATTATTATTCAAAATGGATTGGTTATATCTAGCTCAAAAATGGTTTTATTTCAAACTAAAGTTAGATTTTGGGTCATACCATTGAAAAGGGTAATGCTAATTCTATTAATAGAAGTATTGAATTTGCGTCTAAATTTCCAGATCAAATCATTGATAAAACTCAGCTTCAAAGATTTTTAGGGAGTCTTAATTATATTTCTCCTTATTATAAAATCTTGCTATTGGCACATCTATTTTATATGATAGGTTAAAAAGATTCCTTGCCAGTGACACAAAGTCACACTGAAGCGATTAAAAAAATTAAGAATAAAGTTACGCATTTACCATGTCTTATGCTTGCTAACCCTAATTGGCAGAAAATTATAGAGACTGATGCGCCAGATTTAGGTTTTGGAGGAATCTTAAAACAAGTTTCTCCAGAAGATAAGAAAGAATATTTAGTTAGAATCCATTCGGGAAAATGGAACAATGTCCAAAAAAATTACGCTACTATAGCGAGAGAAGTACTTGCTATTGTTAAGTGCGTTCTTAAATTTCAAGATGATTTATATAATCAGAAGTTTTTAATAAAGACTGATTGTCAAGCTGCAAAATTTACGTTTCAGAAAGATTTTAAACATGATGTCTCTAAACAGATGTTTGCGAGATGGCAAGCTCATTTACCCCCATTTGATTTTGAAATAATTTATAAAAAAAGGAAGTGATAATAGCTTTTCCTGATTATCTAACTCGTAAATATATTTCATGAATTTTGCAGATATGTCCCAATCTGGGAGAAATTTCCCCTCTAATAGAGGTGGAAGAGGTGGCAAGAACGTTATTACTCAAATGGGCAATAAAAATCTCGTTAAAGAGAATATCTCAGCTTCATCAAGTAATACATTGAGTGGCGAAGAGTATAAGGAATTCCTTGAATTTAAAAAGCAGAAAGCGAAGTCCTCTAATGAGGGAACTTCTTACGCTAAAGTCATAGCGGAGGAAGATGATGAAGTTGACTAAGAAAAAATTTCTCGTTCTGAAGTAATAATACTACTAGAATTCAATGATTTAAAATGGTCAGATGAACCTTGTACTTTAATGTCGAGGTATTTCGATAAAGCATCATATGCTGCTACGTTTTATAAAAATCGTGATAACTATGAAAACATTCTTAAATCCACAGGAACGTGTGATATTGAACATTTTACAGCAGGAAATTCCCAAGTTGCTTTAAAAAAAGGTTATACCTTCAGTAAAATAATTAGTAAACAAATTATTCGCCTGAAAAATGAGCTATTCACCCGTTAAAGGATACAAGATATTTTCATCCTGAGTTAAGACTCTAGTTAAGTTTATTTACTATGATTATATCAATGATTTTTATAAAGTATTTTTAGACCAGAATGATAATTAAAAACATTCTTGGTGGATTAAAATTTGTTCGGATGTTTATAAGTCTGAAATTCCTAATTGGTTTTATCAATGGTGGCTTTCTTATGGAGCCTCAATTGAAATTCTTAAAGAACCTTTCTTTGGATTATACCAAGAATGGGTTAAAATTTCTCCGAATCTAATAGAAGCGGAGCATAAACAGGAATGTATTGAAGGAATGGTTTCTTTACACTTTTATATTGAATTTAGCATTCCTTGGATTTGGAGATGGACTCCAGAAGTGGGTTATACCCAACAAAAAATTCCATGTCTTAAACGAAATTTTTATATAAAATTTTGGAAGAAAATGATAAGAAAAACTGCTACTGGTGAATATGAAAGCCATCAGACTCTCGATAAAATTGAAGAGAAAATTTCTCAATATAAGGAGATGATTAATAATCATCAACAAAGGGAACCTCCTAGTCCTTTTGAAATTATTTCAAGAAGGATAAATATTCAGAAAGGAAAAATGAAGGCAAAAGATATCGTCCAGGCTTATTTCGACATAATGAAAAAAGATATTGCCAAGAATCTTGGTGTTGATGCTTCTGTTGATTTTTCAATGGAGACTTCGTCAAAAGACGACGATTTTTGTCTTGCTGGAGAAGGACAAGATCCGGAAAATCCGGATGAAATCATGGTGGAAGATGTAATTGATATCGTTAAAGACGCGGTACTAAAAAAAGTCCAAGACAAGGCAAGAAGTAATCTTCAAAGTGAAGAAATTTTAGGTGCCTACACGCAAGAAATAAAGATGGCCAAGTCTACTTTAATAAAAGCAATGAAGACTTTTGGAGCAAATGGAGCAATATTTTCGAAGATGCTCATCCTACGATTTTATTTCAAAGAAAATGGAGCCAGCTAATAAAGCAAGAAGCTGGAGCAAAGAAAATTCTTACGCCAATAATTGATGTATACTATTTCTTTCTCTTTAAATATGGCCCTATGCCATTTGCTTGCACGCATCTTCTTACACTAACTTTCTCTCTTACCTTCCCTTTGTAATTCCCTCGTTGTAAAATATTTCAAGTAATAAAAGTTGGAGTTTGTTGTACGATTCATCTCTCAAGTAAGTCTTCTTTGTTTTTACATATTTATCTTTTGTCTTACTTAGCCTCAATGAAAGGCTAATTCCATTCGTTAAACTACACCAAGACAACTTAATACTTAAATCATGGTTTTATATCATAATTATATATATATATTAATATGATGTATAATTTTCTTTTATAAAAATCTTCTGAAAATCGATTGAAAGAATTAAATTGGATAAAGGTTGTAATAAAATTTGATTTTAATTAATTCATGTCGGCTCTTGGCAAGCCCGTGTTGCCGAAAAAAAGGCGTTTGAGGGCAATGGCTGTTACCGATTGAATTAATGTAATGAGAATTTTATTATGTAAAAATTCTTGTATTCGACGATTTAATTTTAACAATCCCAAAAATAATTTTTATTTTAGGATTAATGGTATATAGGCTGGAATACCTTGCGTAGCCGTTAATCAGACTGTTTACAGCCTGATAGTTGGTTCGATAGGTTTAACAACGCCACATACCATTCTCCATTTTTAATTTTGATGTTTGGTATATCGGTTGAACTGCCTTCGAACGAGTGCCGATCATGGTATAAAGGCTTGACTACCCTAGGTCCGAATGGGATCAATCTGTTTACAGTTTGATAGATATATAATATATGAATGCTATAATAATAATTTATAACATTAACTAACATAATATCAATACACTAATTATTGGAAACAACCATAATTAATATATTAAAATTTTAGATCACGTAATTAATAGATAATTTAATGAATTGAATACTAATTAAGTCATTTAAAATTAATATAAATAAAAATATTCGGTGGGCCTCAAGCCCATAATTGTCCCTTTGGCCTTTATTCAGATCTAGATGCAATTCTCTTCATTACTATTTTTTGTTATTAAAATAAGTCAAATGACTTACCATCTATGTATCAAAATAAGAGGACATGAAAGGAAAATAAGAAAGTCTATTGTAGGCAATCATTACCCTAGGTAATAGATTACAACCGAAGTTCCTATTCATTTAGCCATTGGCACTTATAAGTATTAATATACTAGTGGAGATGGCCAACACATTGTGCGGCCGATTTTAAGTGTAAGTCGTCTATACATACTTGAAGATTTGTCGGCAGTAACTCTCAATATTCATTATGGCATAACCATAGTCAGAGAGCATGTTCAAGCACATAGTCTATCATGGTCCAAACTAATTTCATGAGTACGTTAATGTTAGTTAATTATATAATCAAGTAAATTTATGGGACTAACATTGAAATCATAAAAATAATCAAACAATAATTTAAAAAAAAAATTAAACATTGATGACAAAATCTGAAACATCATCGTCTTTCATAGTGTTTTACATCTTTTGTTGGAAAAAACAAATTTTATTTTGTAGTTATATAATACATTTTAAACTTTTGACTTTTGTCTTCCTCATCCCAAACCATGGTTCGCTGAAACGGGAACGGACGTCGGGACGAACACGAGCATTCCAACTCCAATGCATTTTCGCGGAAGGGTAACGGGCGTTCCACTATTTTTATGAAAATATTGTATAAGTTGAAATATAACTAAAAATATAAAACGAATAGTAAGTTTATTATAAATATAAATGAGATACTTAAAAAATAACTTATAAGCTTATTATATGATTTATATAATCCCATGTATATAAATATAACAAATAAATCCTCGTACAATAATATTGTAATACTCATCATAATAATTCAAGAAACATAGTTAATACCAAGCAAAAGGTGAATAAGAAATTAGAGCAATGCATACCTATATAACATAAAGAAAACAAGCATTTCTATTACTATTATAAAAGCTAGAATATAGCCAGTTTCTAGAGTAGAGCGCCGGTCATCTATTGCCTTTAAATACTTGTGTGTGTAACCTGCATTTTCCAGTTGCAATTAATTTAGTCTCATTTTTCTTTTAATGCACATAGCTATACACTTAGGCCTTCCTCAATGCATATACTCAAAAAGTAGGTTTTTTGCGTGCCACATCAGCGCCACCTCAAAAGTAAAAAACCTATACCTCCAAAATAAAACTCCTCCCCAACCATAAACCTAAAAAAGGAGGTTTTTTGGGGACCCACCTCAATTTTATTTAATTTTATTTAATATAGCAATTATATTTATCCAATTTTGTAAAATAATTTATAAATAATTGTATGTCATATTATTTAATTTATTAAATTTAAGAAAAATATTAATAAATATATTTTTTAGTTTTTCAATACATAATAAAATTTTACTTTTAAATACAAAATTAAAAAAAATTAGCACATTAAAATTTATTAGTAAAAATAAATATATATTAATAGATAAATATTAATAGATGAGGATAAAAAGGAAATAAAATAATTAAAAAAGAAAAAGCTTACACATAAAGCAAAAAACCTAGGTTTATTCTACTAAACCCAACAAAAAACCTATCACCCTTCCCAATGGTAAAAACCTATAGTCATAGGTTTTTTTCTTTGTCCAACTCATCAAAAAACATTGCATTGAGGAAGGCCTTAGTTGTCCTTTTTGTTTCTTTTTCTTTTGTGCTAATGCTATACACATCACATATATATCATAATTAAGTAAAAATATATATTGTCTTTCATTTTTCTTTTTTGCTATATTGCATTTTTTATAATAACGTGATACATATAAATCATATTTTTTCTTTTCATTTGTTGTTATATGATAATGCATACATATATACAAAATAAAAACATCACACAATCATTTCAATTATAATTTTAGTTAATTTTTTACCTTTTACTTATAATTTCATAAATACACAATTAAATAAAATCAAAATTTCAATTAGCTATTTTAAAATTAAAAAATTAACTTAATATTACATATTTACATATGCACACGCATTTGAGTGTGCAATGTACTAGACATGTTTAAAGTTTAAAGTAGTTTGTATTTTCATGTAACAAAAAATATAAGGAAATAGAATTA
This sequence comes from Craterostigma plantagineum, assembly GCA_027422505.1. Classification (NCBI taxonomy): domain Eukaryota; kingdom Viridiplantae; phylum Streptophyta; class Magnoliopsida; order Lamiales; family Linderniaceae; genus Craterostigma; species Craterostigma plantagineum. The sequence goes on along the minus strand of JAPQWV010000066.1, from coordinate 1,943,611 downwards.
TGATTTATAAATTGGGGGTTCAATAAAATAAAAGCAAAATATCTAGAGATATACACAATTAATTGCCAAAATGAGTGTCCAATTTGAAATTTATAAATCTGGGGATCAATAAGCTAATCATAAAATATGATTTAAATGAAATTTGTAGGAATCTTAAGAATGCAATATGTTTTGATACATTTAATTATTTGTTTTTTTATTACTTTTTTGGTCTTTAATTTAAATATGAATCGGACAGGACATGACCGGTTTTTCGACTAGTCTGTCGGAACCAGCATGAGGTGACCGTCCAGTCCGGTGTCGAAAACCATGACACACACACACACATATCATATTAACTACAAAATATAAATACATAAATCACATATAAATGTAACATATGTAATAAATATAAGACTTGAATAATATTCCACGTAAAAGGTCTAAACAAATCCAAAAACCGACCTTAGTTGTGCAATAATCATCCAAATGTGAACCACTTAGTTTCGAATTGGTAAGAGAGGCAATTACAACGTTGATTATCTCATGGAGCCTATATTATATACGATCTCTACGTTATCCACGATAAGCATTAATCTATACTATATAAAAGTTGGATGATTTACCATTCTCACAATCAATCCTCATGTGACATGTCAGCAACATCAATGAAATTTACCATTTTAGGCCAATTGAAGGTGGAATTACGATATGCCATTTTATATTTTAAATAAAATCTATATATTATATATTATGGATACGTGCTCTCATTGTAGTGACATGTCATCAGCACAAAGCCCCCTCCATTCGACACGTCACCAGAACTCATATTAAAGTTTGTTTATTGGGAGGTGAAGAGGCCGTTAAAGAACCCATATACTAAATAATACGCGTTTTTGATAAACGCATTTCAATGCGTTTATCGTAGTATTTATTCAGGGTATAATAGAGCTTTAGCAATCAAATTATGCATAATTCGATATATTTACACTTGTTTTATTGTTGAAGGAGCTTAGGACGAGTTTCGGGCGAAAAGGAGTGAAAACGAGGCCAAACGGCGCGAAAAGGGCAACACTGCCCTCGGTCACGGCCAGACGCATTACGCATCACGGTCGTGACGAGGGACAGCGCGCGATGGAGAGGAACACTGATGATGGTCACGGCCGTGACGTGCAATGCACGTGGCCGTGACCAAGGACAAGTGCGGACGCTGATGATGGTCACGGCCGTGACGCTTAATGCGTCTGGCCGTGACGCGAGGCAGAGAAGTGCGTTGATGATGGTCATGGCCGTGACCGACAATGCACTTGGCCGTGACCAAGGGCAGAAAGTGACGAGACGCGGGCGATGATGGTCATGGCCGTGACGGCCCATGTCCCAGGCCGTGACCGACACGGGAATCAGTATAAAAAGCCCAAATTCGACCCAGAAAAAGACACAACTTACCAGAGATAATCCCTAATCACTGAGAGACGAAAATTAGCACAAAAGAACGCAGAATTGCATCCCGGAGCGCAAGAGACGGATCATCGACGAAGTCACGCCAATTTAACGAAGAACGAAGAATCTTCAACATTCCCATCGCAGATCATCCGTATATCAAGAACATGAATTCTTCGCCCTTATCCTTTGTTTCTTTCGTTGTTTTCTCGTCTATCATGCGTAGCTAAACCCCGTTTGTGTTTGGGATTAGATGAACGCTAGGATTAGTCGTACTTAAGATGTATATTATCGTGACTTTGTGTTTTTGACTATTTATCATTCTATGAATATGTTTCGTCGCTTTAATATGTCTATGTGTTAAAGTGATCGTGTGGAAAAACGTTTAGCGCGACAGCTAAACAACGTTTAGGCAGTTCATAGAAGATAGGATTCGGGTATAGGGCGAAAGCAAATACTCGATCCTCGCTGTTAGTAATTATTGAATCTTAGATCCCCGCGAGCGTTTAGGGCGACAGCAAATTCGCGAGCGGGTAGGAAATTACTGCGATTTAGTCAAGATCACGTAGGAACGATTTTATTGTCTTAGTCGATAATACCAGCGGGATTCGAATCCCGAGCACATCTTTATTATCTGAAGCTTCGTATCAGTTTTAAGCGTGTTATTTGAATCTCTAGTTGATTTAGGAACGATCTGTTAGGCTAAGTCGTCAAACAAATTGCGTATCTTGTTTAGGCTAAATATCGAGTCGATAGGTCACTACTAGTACTTGATTTATTCCTTGTGATAAATACTCGTTTACTCACTTTACTGCACTACAAACGATAGGTCCACTGCCTATCGCACGTCGGTGATAGTAATTAGGTATTCGTTTTAATTATTACTTGTCGCACTTTTCATTCACACACCACGTGTCGATCAGTTTTTTTATCAAAGGAGAGAAGGTGAACAGTCTAACTGACGAGGTTCGAAGTCAACTAGATTGGTCTTGAAGAAGGGCTGCTCCATGACTCTTTGTATTTTTGCCACTCCTTTTTTTATTTCAAAAAATCTTTTTTTCTTTTTCGTGTTGGGAACGGGGGAAACAAAGTAATTGAGGAGACCTGTGTAGCTGATGATGCTGTCATTAGAAGGACCATTTCGCCGTGGAAGTCGACCATTTCTTTCTGATTTGGGTCATCTCTTCAATGTACTGAAATTCTGATGGATTTGTTCCATTTGATCCCCATTGGGTGATAACTTCTTGTATATACAATACATCAATATTTTATTTATCTATCTCGACGTCGTCGTTTCAACCAAAACGAAGAGATATGAATTGATTAGGGTTGGGATGGAGTTTAGGTCTCGTTTGGTTCATAGGTTTATATTTAGGAGTTTAAATTAGTAAAGGTTATATAAAACAGATTGATGGATATAAAATAAAATGTGTGTTGTTAGTAAGTTTAAATAAACACATGTGAGGGATGTGTTTATTTAAATCCACTGGCATGAATTTAAAGCAAGATTTATAAACACACGGATGATGTATACCTATGAACCAAACAATTGATCATTTGCTAAACCCATCTTCAAAATAACTAAACCCATGAACCAAACAATTAGGAGTTAAAGTTAACGTTTCAAACCGCATGTGTTATATTTATTTTGTGTTCATTATGTATCTGTCTCTACAATCTAGGGGTGGGATCGGGTCGGGTTTTTCGGGGATCGGGTATTTCGGGTCTTGTACCCGATTTTTTCGGTAGTACTTTGATACCCGATCCCGACCCGACCAAATTGGGGTACCCGAAACCCAATTGGGTACCTGCGGGTCGGGTTCAGGTTTTTAAATTTTTTGTTTTTTTATTTTCTTTAAAATTTAAGTTCAAACACCATCAACAATAAAAATAAATTCAACACATCAACACCAACAAAAAAATCAACACCATGTGATCGATGGTACCCCGATCGAGTTCGAGTTTATTTATGTATTTTTATTTTTTAGCTTAAGCTTAAATTCAATTCCTTCAGCAATAAAATAAATTAAACACCATCAACATTAAAAATATTAAACACAATCAATAATAAATAAATTATACACCATCAACATCAACCAAAAAAAAAATCAACAACATAAAAAAAATAAGTTTAAAAAATAACATTTTTTTTGGGCTCAGTAATATGTTCTGAGTTTTTTATTCACTAGTTGGATTTATTTTTCATATGAGTTTTTTTTTATGGTCGGGTACCCGATCGGGTTTTTCGGGTAGCATATTGCTACCCGAAACCCGACACCCGATACCCGAGTTAAATCCGAATTCTCAACCCGACCCCGAATGCCCACCCCTACTACAATCCCATGAAACAAACAAAAAAACGGAGATGTTTTAGTCTCAGTTTGGATTTGCAATAAAACTTTATGATGTATCGAAGTTAATGGGCTAATCACTTCAGATGGGTTATAATAAGCCCAATATAAACAAACAAAATGAATTCAGATATTTTGGAGGGAGAAATGTGCGAATCCCACGGCAATCGTCATCTTGTATACTCCTATATATATAACGACTTCATTTGTTATTTGCATTAGTCCGCGAGAAAAAAAGAGATGATTGCTGAAATTGAGAGAAAATCTTGAGAAAAATCTACGAACCAAACCCTCCATTTTGATCTTCAAAGTACGTACAGCTTCTGGCGTTTGCTTAATACACTGCTACCGATCTTTGTTCTCAAATCCTTTCTTTTTTATCTCTTGGTTCAGTTGATCATCGCTGATCTCTTTTCAGCTGAGTCTTGCGTAGAGAAATGGCTGATCAATCCGACGAAACCCCTAATCCTAACGTGGATAATCCTTCTTCCCCTAGTGGAGAACCGTAATAATACTCTTTCTTTTATCAGTGGTTCTTTTTCAGATGATTTCTTGTTTTTGTCGTTTGCAGAGCTCAGATTGAGTTTCTTCTGCAGATTTCTTTACAGTCTTTATTGGTTATATGTGGCTTGAACTTCTAAAAGCAGCTAATAAGATTTTGTCATGACATAATAATAGGAACGAATCATCGAATCCTTCGACGGACAATGAAGAAGGTGTTGTAAGTCCTAAGCCAGAAGCAACACGCGGAGATGCTGCCAATTATCTAAGCCAAGTGAGGGATTCTTTGTCTGCAGAAGATCACAGGAAAATATACAATCGCCTCGCCCACCTAATACACGCTTACCATGAGCGACTGTAAGTTGATATTGATCATCATCTTGGTTATTATAATTAGATTGGAAGTATGTGTGTTGAAGAGCACTAAACGAATTAATCTTACACCTTCTTTTCTTTCTGATCATTTTCCTTCATTAGAGTTTTAGGACCTGCCGCGAAGGTGCTAATAAAGAAGTTACTCAAAGGATATCCTCATCTGATTATGGGGTTCAACGTTTTCTTGCCCGAGGGCACAGAATTTACTCTCGGAGATGTGGACGACGACGGCGATGCATCTTCGCCTCAGACAAATGTACCCTACTTGCCAAATGAAGAAAGTTTTATCAGCAAAGTCTGGGTAATAGATTTATTATATATTATCTAATAAATAACTGTGTTCCTCACATATGGTTCAATAATGGCTGCCAAAATATGGACTTTTGGAATATTTTTAATATGCTCTCTTCGCCTCCCTCAGGAACGTGATGAATCTCTTTATGAATCATTGCAAGAAATCCTAGACGTTCATCAGTGTTTCACCAAGGTTTCCCAGGAGGTATATAATGCATGCATGGGACTTGATTATCAAATCAATTAATCATTGTTCTATATATATATACACACACACATATAACATATATATGTATATATGTCGGGGCAGATTACTTCACTTTTGATCGACCATAAAGATTTGCTGGAATATTTCTCGCTATTCTTCTCAGGAATATTGGCTACTCTTGCTCCTTGTACTGGTAATCGTTCTATAAACACTAGTCATTTGAACATGCATATATATATATACATATATATATATATATGTATATATATATATACATGTGTTTCTGTCTTATGTTTATCTTCCCATGTTAGCATTCATTTGCTTGATTTATTTGTAGTCGTGGGTTGCCCGATTCATGGTCATAGAGAACCCTAGCAACAAAACAGCTGTTAAGCTTCTTAAGGAAATGGGAGAACAAATAATAAAGATGGGGGGAAAGGAAAACATGCGCATGCGAAAGACAGTTCGAAGATCTCTCGATAGTAATAACTACAGTACAATTGTAAGAGATGCGCCGAAAAGAGAGTCTTCTGCGTCGCTGTTTTTCCTTGTTTGATTTTTTTCATTGCGCTGTAAAAACACTGAACCTTTCACATTTTGCCTTCGGTGAGAAAATTGATATGTGATATAATTCTGTCGACTGTTATCAAATAACTAAACGAAATCATGGTTCTTGGCTACAACATAACCAGAGGTACTTTATTCAATTCATGAACTTAGGCTTGCAAAGATTTACCAGACTTGATATTTTAATGATACATGATGTGCTACAGATTAACGTCTGCACAACGTCGTTTCTCAGCAAAAATGACGAATCATGTGTTTGATAAGGGTTGGGATCGATTCAATTTGTGTTTTAGCCATTGCATAAAAAACGAAGAGATACATGATTTGATTAGGGTTGGAATGGGATTAGAAGTTAATGTTAACTAGTACTTTTTGCACATTCACGACGTGTGCTATAATACATATGACATTAACTTTAGTTAATTTAAAATGTTTAATGGATATTATAATTTAAACGTAATTATATATATTTATAACTAAATAAAAAATAATTTATTGTTAAATTAAAGAAAGAATAAAAATAGTAATTAAAGATAGTGGTGGTTTTTGTAACACCCGAGTCCCGTAAGTAAGCCGATCAATAAATTTGCATACATATTATGTGCTTATGTGATTGCATAATACGTGTTTTACAGCCTTATGTGTGTTATCTGAGAAATAACTTGTGTGAAAATATTAGTACTTTGGAAAAGTTTGGGTAACATTTAGGTGTAGGTGAGACTTGAGAAATCTTGGCGAAAATAAGTTTATATTATGAAGTGAAATTCGACAGATATGTAGTAAAGCAAAGTTCGGACGATATCACGTGAGGACTTAATTTCAGGTAAAATAGAATTTCTGCTAATATTTATATAAATTTCTGTTTCGGCCGACAGCAATAGATCTTAGATAAGAAATTAAAGCTTTACTGTTAGTTTTCGCCGGGCTAATGAAGGATCGGGCGGCGATCCTTGCACTTTTTGGATAATCAGATTTGAGACTCAAATCGGCCGATCTTAATGTAGGAATTCAGGCGATAAGCAAAAAAATTGGGACTTAGAAACTCGGATGATACATCGACACTTGAGCTTCGGATAATGATTACAATTTTAACAAGGGAATTGGAAACTCGAATGTAACGAACATATGTATGTATACATAGTAATAAGAGAAATGATTTCATTTAAGTAACAAAATAGTTGAAGTGAGGAGAGGGAAGTGTTTCTTAACTAATAAGGTAAAACACGTCACCTAATAGTCAATTCATACACAATCTTCCAAGCTTTTATGTTTATCTATTAACCATGAAGTAAAAATACCACAACCACGAAAATCTTCATAAGCCAAAAATACATCAAGAACTAATAGAAAAAGAAAACTCATATCAGAAGAAAAATATCCAACGAAAGTTTGAGAGAGAAAGGGAAGAGCTCCAAACAAAAGAAATCGAACTATACTTGGAAGGGGTATATATTTCTTTACCTTAATCTTATATTTTATTCGCACATTAGCATGTCTTAGGAATTATTAGGCTAAAAAATTATACATAATCAGGTTTGGTAGAATTTAAACTCTTGTAGGTCCGAATATAATTGGAATGCTATGGAGATCATAGTGTCTTGACAAAATATTATCGAAAAACCCTAAGCTCTAGTACTGAACTGATACTAACACTTTTTGCTTAAGTTTATGCATGTATAAGCTTAATAATTCGTGGAAAAGAATTAAGTTAAGTCTAAGGAATTTGCTTTAGGGTAACTCGATTGCAAATAGAATCATGATTAGGAAAATCGGTCGAATGAATTGTAGACATATAACTTTCGAGTAGGTTAACAATATTATTATTATTAGTCTCAGCGAATGTAAGCTGAAAGGAAACAAATCGGGCGACTTTAGAGTGAAAGATAGATCCTCGGCGAATTTGGGTTTCGACCATAGCACATCGGCCGATTATAATTAGAGCTGTCAATCCGGCCCGTGGCCCGCGGGCCGGCCCGCCCCGCCCCGCCAAAAGGGCGGGGCGGGTGAGATTTTTTAGGCCCGCTGAAGGGCGGGCCTGAGCGGGCCAGCCCGCGCGGGCCGCGGGCTTAGGCGGGGCGGGGCGGGCTAGCCCGCGGGCCGGCCCGCCATTTAAGGTATTATATATAATTTATATAATATATACTAAATCTATAATAAATATTAAATTAGTTAGATATTTAATTAATAAATCATTAATTATGTCTAATTATTATCATGTTTATTAATTAATAAATAATTAATTGCATATTTCTTTTTTAATAAATTCATTACTTAATGAAAAACTATTAATAAATTAAAATATTTAAATTAGATTAAATAATATTAATTTTTTTAAAAATGGGCGGGCCTGGCCCGTCGGGCCCGCGGCCCGCTGCGGGACGGGGCGGGCTCCTATTTTTAGGGCCCGCCAGATGGCGGGCTAGCCCGCCCCGCCCCGCCAAACGGCGGGCTTTGGCGGGCGGCGGGCCGGCCCGCCCGCCAATTTGACAGCTCTAATTATAATGTAGACTTTAAATAACTAATTGGAGAATAATTTCGGGCGATTAATCACTTAGCATGGGACTTTCGCGGAGTTATAGGAAAACTAAGTTTCGAGCGTGATAAATTGGGCGATTCTACTTTCGCCGAGAACTTTTAGGAATTAGCGCTGACCGACTTTGACCAATGTAGTTATAAACTTTCGGGCGAATATAAATTAGGTACCAAGTCGGGTGTTGACGTAATTTATCTAGAATCGAGCGACTAAGGGTTTTTAGCAAATTAGTATAATCGAAACAATTTATTTCAGCACGATCATCTAACTGCTATTGTAATATTTTTATCTAATGATCGAAAAATAGGAATTTCTCGGAGCACTAAATTTATTTAGGTTGGACGACAAGTAAGTGGGAATTTCAACTACAACACATAAGTTGTTTGTATGAATGTGTATTACGTGGCTATTTGCTTATATGAGATTACGTGAATTATTTGCTATGTATGGTGATATAGTATGAATTTTCTGTACTGTTCACATGAGCATGAACACATGCATACACGGCATGCACGAGAATTATGAGACGAGCGTATGCATGGTATAATGTCGCTTGAAAGCGGTGGATATTTGCCGATATAGACATCTGATGGGGACTCACAGTTGAGTCTGGACTGCTTCTATGACACCATGACGACCCGGTACATCGTCGGATATATTTTTTATTATTTGGGAATGCCCTGAATTGCGGTAGGTGCGACCTGGAGGAGGCGATTCGAGGGTGGCAGCGACACCGAGGGTATCTCTGATGTTGGCGACCCCGAAGTGGGCTACCAGCGTGAGCGTCCGCGGAACAGCAAGTACCCATTGGGCCGAATGGCGGACAGTCATGCATCCCAGTGTGAGTTGGGCCGAAATGTGTGACTAGTATTTTATGGTTCGCCACGCTTTGTGGATTGCTGGACCAATTATCCTTATTGGATTTGAGCTCTGAAAATGATGCATAGTAAGTCAGTCGAGGACCCTGAGAGATATAAGATTGAATTTAATCCTATTAGGGTCTGAATGCATTGGCTGGGATGCCTTTGCAAATGAGACACGCTCACGGCATGCATTATTCCTACTTACTGAGCTTTATAGCTCATCACATATTTTTATGTGTTGTAGGTACACGCGACCGCGGTACGTGATCGCTTATGATGGTAAGGCTATCTTTTGAAGCTTCTCGCGACTTTTGAGGGTGGTGTGTACATGAATGTGACCCGTGGGGCGAAAGATATGGTTTCTTTTGTTGTAATTATGAAATCACCCTATGTAAATAGGTTGGGAGCGATGTTTTGACTTGTACAGAACGAATTCCTTTATATAAAAGGAAAAATTTTACCCACGTTTTCGCGTATTATTTATTTTATACTGACACTAGCCACGTAAGTTAGCATTAGAAATGGTAAGTAGATGGCGGGGTGCCACAGTTTTCTTTAATTTTTATTAGTTTATCTTTTTAATAAAGCTTTACAAAATTAGAGACCAAATCGACCATTTAGAGAACGTGTGTTATTTTTTGTATATATTAATCTATACTCTTAAGTCATAATAATTGGTGTGGGTGACTAAAAACCGCCACATTTGGTTTGTCAAGTTATTTTCAATATAGTCCATCTATTTATTTTCTAATTACTCTAATAATTTTCGTATCACTTCTAATTTTTTTATTTACTGTACTTATGTCCCTAAAAAATTATTCTTTTTATATATTTAAAAATTATATTTCATCATAAATACTAAGAATTATAAATCTCAAATTAAAAATACTATTAAATTTAACTATAGTTTAAGCACACGCATAGAGTGTGCGAGAAAATACTAGTAATTATTATTTTGTAAAAAAAAATATGATTACCAATTGACCGAACAAATAATCAAATTGATTACGAGACCTACAACCTTTATATAATATAATAGAACATATGTTCCTAACCGACGTGTGCTATATTTATTTTTATGTTCATTTATGTATCTTTTTTCTGTCACCGGCTCGTTTGATATGAGTGTATAAATGGGTATAGGTTGATTATGGAATGTTATGAATAAGTTACCTCGTGTTTGTTATCTCGAAAGAAAAACAATCAAGCAAACAACGATTAGCTAACGAGCCCTCCACAATTTCTAGTTAATGTAGCTGTAAAACAATTTCATCGGGCTCAGCAGTTCATAAGCCGATCGTTCTTCGTCTTGCAATACTTCTCAAGCCGATCTTCGTCTTGCTAGATTTCGATTATCACGGTGAGGAAGTGCTAACGAATGATCCTCGTCGTTGGGCTTAACCTTCCTCGTTTCAGTAAATTGGGAGCTACTATATATATCTTTAATCTTAATCTTAATACATAAGTATGAATTGCACGGTAATGTTCCGGTAGACAGTCTCCACAACTAACTGAATTTTAATTATAATATTACCGTTAGTGGATGGTGACCTGTAACTGCTTTGAATGACACTAGCTTGTTAGCTTGTGCCTCATTTATGCTGCTGTACCTATAAAGATAAAAAAAAGTTACTCTCTCCGTTCCTCCGCAATTCACATAAACCATGGACGACATCATCTTCAAAATCGAAGGTATAATATCTCTTTTGGTTAATCTTTGTTTTGGTTTAACATATTTTTACTCTTATTTTTGGTTAATCGAAGTAGCTAAAATTGTTCATTTAGAATTCTTGTTTGGGTCACATGGTTCGTCGGAATGCCGGTTTTTCGGCTGGATCGCAATTCTCGGTGTTAAACGGCCCGATAAGGGTTGAAACGGTGACGAAATGATAACTTTCGAGCGCGCCTGGCAATAGCTATTTGTGAGGTGAGTTGCAGAGCGCTCGGAGGAGGATGACTAGGGCAAGGACTGTGGGTTGGGCCTCAAGAATTGTATGAATGGCCTTCAGATAGAAATTTAAGCCATTTAGTTGTTGAAATTGTATTGATGGGCTTAACAATTGATATTTTAACCCTTTACTGCATTATTTTTTGTCACCAAAATTGTATTAGAAAAATGTTTTGAGCCTATTTTAGTATGTTAAATGAATTAAAATTTAGTATGGATTAGTTTCTTATTTATTCTATTACTAGATGACGTGGCCGCACTTTGTGCGGCATCTACTTAATCGTACCCCGTAACCAAATTATTAAAACAGTTAATAAATATATATACAAAGTGGAACGATGTTGTGTCAGATATACATAAAAGTAATTTTAGCTTTATAGTGTTACGGATAATTCAATTAAGATATATATTAGTAAGAATTAAGCTTTTAAATCACCATTTGCAAGAATAGAGTAGATTGACATGATTGATAGAAGGTTTGCTAGTCATCAAAATCTTAAGAAGTGGTGTTAGGTAGCCACCTATAACTACATAACCACGAAGTTTATTCCTCATACACGCCTAATATTCATTAATGACAATAATTTCGAACTGATGCTAAAAATTGTGACACCAATATCGATTATCTCTCGTTTAAGTTAGTTTGATACTTTATTTAGACGATCACTTCTAACCACAGTCAGACAGAACTATATATCAGATATCAATTTTCTCAAAGAAAGAAAAAAAATGGAAAAGGCACATCTCTCCCAGCATGAAACATAAGCGAAAGTTTTGGTGTTTAGAGTGAGATGAAAATCAAACAAGGAGAAATAGCGCCTCCTCTTTTATCATCTTATTGGTAGTTAAGCATGTTTCCCTTTTCTATTATTCTTTGCCTCCCTCCGAAGAAGCTTCATCGCTGTCTTGTTGCCCAGATTCTGGATGAAGAGCGCAACCTTCGACTAGAAATCACAATCAAGCAAAGGTGATGCGTTAATTACGTGCATGTGGACAATAAATAAGAAGAGAAAAGACAACCTTGTCTTCATTGTAAGCATATTTATATGCTACACGTAATTCAAACAAACATAATCCATGATCTTTAAACAACACGATTCTCATGATGTGATAATAAATAATAAATACTAACCTTGATTCATCTTGGCGATTTGAGAACACGTAAGTCGTATTTCTCTCGCTTTACACTACTTTAATATATTTTCTGATAGATGGAGAATATGATACGTTAGTGTGGAGAGAGGACCGACTTAATCTATTTACAGAGTACATTCCATCAATTTAGTGGGTAGTTAATATCTCTTTATTGATTTTATTTTTGCTAAATTCCGTCATAAATTGATCATTCCTTTCATCGCTATTAAGCTTAAAGTTAATAAGGATCATAACGGCCGTATGCCATTGTAACGACACGGTCCCTTCCGTGTATCACAGTATCAACTCTACAATCAATATGATCTTAATATATCGTAATGGTCCACATTATTGTCTTAGGTACAGACTTATCCTGTTGCATTAATTCTTTAATGTATACAATCGATAATTTAAACACAGGATGCATTAATTATCAGAAACATAATAGTGAGCTCAGAGTGTCAAATACATAAAGTCATAAATAAGAAACATAAAAGCACCATAACATCAATTAGGGCCTTTCATAATGCCCATCCTTTCAACATGTTCATTAAATAATTTTGGTGGTAATCCTTTCGTCAGTGGATCTGCAATCATAAGCTTGGTGCTGATGTGCTCGATTGACACTCGTTGTTTCTGAACTTCTTCTTTAAGGGCAAAGTATTTAAGCTCCATATGCTTAGCACCCTTTGAATACTTGTCGTTTTTAGAGAAGAACACTGCTGCGGAATTGTCACAATAAAGTTTAAACGGCCTGGCTATACTGTCAACTGTGCTAAGACCAGAAATAAAATTCCGCAGCCATAATCCTTGAACTGTAGCCTCAAAGCATGCTACAAATTCAGCTTCCATTGTTGATGCAACAATAACAGACTGCTTTGAACTTTTCCATGAGATTGCTCCCCCAACTAATAGGAACAGATAGCCGAATGTTGACTTTCTTGTATCAACACATCCAGTGTAATCTATCAACACATCCAGCGTAATCCGAATCCCGATTACCCGATAACTTCCAAGAGATTTGATCTTCTGTACGTGAGCATATGATCTTTTGTTCCTTGTAGATACTTAAGACTTGCTTTGCATCTTTCCAATGATCCATTCTTGGGTTACTTTGATATCTGCCAAATATACCGACTGCGAAGCTACTGTGGGGTCTAGTACACTTCTGAGCATACATTAGACTGGCAACGACCGGCGCATAAGGAATCCGTTCCATTTCTTTACGTTCTAATTCATTCTTTGGACATTGCATAAGGATTAATCTGCCCCTTTTCTGAATTGGTGCAACACTTGATGAGCACTTTTCCATATTAAATATTTCAAGAACCTTATTAATATATGCTTTCGGAGACAATCCCAACAACCCATGTGACCTATCATGGTATATTTCGCTACCTATCACAGAGGATGCCTCACCCATATCTTTCATTTCGAAGTTCCTACATAAGGAAACTTTTAGTCTCATGTAGTAAGCATAAGTCATTAGTAGCGAGCAAAATGTCATCAACATACAGAATTAATATTATATACTTGCTCCCACTGATCTTTAGATATATACATATATATCAACGATGTTCTCTTTAAATCTGAAGGAGGTAATGGTATCATTAAATTTCAAGTACCATTGCCGCGAAGCTTGTTTAAGTTCGTATATCGACTTCTTAAGTTTACAGACCATACGTTCTTTTCCTTTAATAGCGAAACGTTCAGGTTGGTCCATATAAACTTCCTTCTCTACATCTCCATTAAGAAACGCGGTTTTCACATCCATTTGATGAAGCTAGTCATAATGAGCTACCAATGCCATGATAATTCTAAACAAGTCCTTTGAAACAGGGGAAAATGTCTCTTTATAATCAACGCCGTCTTTCTGGGTAAATCCCTTCACAACAAGTCTAGCTTTGTGTCGTTCTATATTGCCATTAGAGTCGAGTTTGGTCTTAAAGACCCATTTACACCCTACTCTTTTACAACTTTCATGCAATTCAACGAGATCCAGACGTCATTATGTTGCATTGATTTAATTCGTTTTTCATGGCATCAAACCACTTAACAGAATCTTTACTTTCCATGACCTGTGAAAACGAAACTGGATCATCATTTATTCCTAAGTCAACTTCTGACTCTTGTAGATATACCACATAATCATTAGAGATAGCAGATCTTCTTTGTCTTTTTGATCCTTTTAATTGTTGTGGTTTATTAACGACATGTTCTTCAGGTGTGATTTCACTGTTGGGTGCTTCTACATTCATTTATTGTTATTGTGCGGGATTTTGAATAATTGCTGGGACGACAACTTGAATAGAAGTTAACCGTATGGATATCTCCACCCTAACTTCTTGAATATCCACTTTACATGGTTTAACACTCCCACTAATTTCATCATTTTCAACGAACCGTGCATTTCCAATTTAATAATTCTCGTACTGCGGTTAGGACAATAAAATATATACCCCTTCGACTTTTCTGGATAACCAATGAAGAATCCGCTGGTCGTTCTTGCATTCAATTTTCTTTCATGTGGATTATAAGTTTTTATTTCTGTCTGGCAACCCCAAATGTGCAGGTGCCTTAAACTAGGTTTTCTTCCTGTCCACAGTTCAAAAGTTTTCGAAACTGCCTTACTAGGAACCCTGTTTAATAAATAAATGCAATTTTCAAACAATACATCCACAACGATGGGGGCAAAGATGAGCAACTTAATATGCTCCTAACCATATCCAATAATGTACGATTTGGTCTTTCTGCAACACCATTTTGTTTAGGTGTGCCTTGCATCGTGTATTGAGCACATACGCCATTCTTTTCGAGGAATTTAGCGAACGGACCTGGACATTGTCCGCTCTCATTATATTCTCCATAACATTCGCCACCTCGGTTAGATCTGACAATATTCACCTTTCTGTCTAATTGTCGCTCAACCTCGTTAATAAACACTTCTAATGCGTTTAGCGATTGAGACTTTTCATGCAATAAATAGACATAACCGTGATGTGATAAGTCATCAATAAAGGTGATGAAATACTTTTCTCCACCACTTTTCTTCACCAAAGGATGGAACATCAAAAGGTCCACAAATGTCAGTGTATAATTTCTAGGAGTTGCGTACTTCTTGTGGCTTGACCTTTATTTATGTGTTTCGTGTGTTTTCCTTTAATACAATCCACACATATACCGAGATCAGTAAAATCCAAGTCTGAAAGGATTTCATTCTTTACGAGTCTATGTATTATTTCTTTGGAAATGTGACCCAACCATTTATGCCACATATATCCTGAACTTTCGTTCAATAATCCAAATTTCATGCCAACATTATGATGTGAGATAGTAAGAGTCTCAGCGAAGTCATTATCGAGGTTTAATTTATATAAATCATCACGAAGCACACCGGAACCGTAAAAAATATTATTTTTCTATAAAGTGCATCCATTACCAAACTTAAACGTAAAACCAGCAGAATCAAGTTTTGATAAAGAAACTAAGTTACGGGAAATAGAAGGAACATAAAAGGTTTGGAAAAGGTCTAAATGATGTCCAATATTTAAAATTAAACAATAAGTTCCGATTGCTTCAACTGATGCCTTGACTCGATTTCCCATGTGCACATATCTTTCATTTGGGCTTATGATTTGGGTCGTAAGGAATCCCTGCATCGTATTAGTATAGTGAATAGTACTTCCTGAATCAATTCACCAAGTATTACGGGGAACTTCAGTTAAGTTTGATTCGATACATACAAAAGAATTAAGCGTACCTTTTCTTTCAAACCATGCCTTACATTCATTACTCTTCAGTTCCTTCTTGTGGACTTTGGAAGAAGACGCATTAACTTTCAATGGTCCCTTTCCATTTTCCTCCGGCTTTCCAGTTTTCTTGCCAGTGAGATTAACAGAATGAGCTCTCTATTTGTTCAACCTCGCCCCCTCTTGAATCGGTAAAGTCTGCAGTTATGTCACATTCCATTTATCCTTAATTGTGTTATAGTTAATTTGGAATGGACCGTACTGAGGAGGTAAGGAGTTCATAATGAACGTCATAAGAAAACTCTCTTCCACTTCCATTCCCATGGATCCGAGTTTTGGCGCTAAGTTAATTATTTCAATAAGGTGCTCGTGCATTGTACGTGACCCATCAAATTTCATTGTGGTCAGCGTACCCATCAGTGCCCCAAATTTTGACTTATCAGCAGTGTCAGAGTGGGCCATACTTTTGAGATATTCCATAAATTCCTTAGCACTTTTAGTTTTTGGAATTGTTGACTTAACGCTCTCCGATACAGTCATTCGCAGAAACATAAGGCTTAATCTGTTCGACCTTTCCCAGTCATCATGGAAAGCTCTTTGATCATCAGTGCTGTCATCAGTAATATCATCGGGCTTAGGATACAGTAATGCCGAATCAAGGCTCATAACTCCTAGGTGAAACTGAACCCGTTCAGACCAATAATTATAATTTAGCCCGTTAATTTGACAACTAAGGAGGCCTGCGAGTTAAGAGAGACAGGAGCGAAAGCTGCAAATAGATACAATAATGCTAATTATTAGTGCTTTGAGAAAATAAAATTGTAATATAGATTCAAATGTCGTAAATGCGCATCGAAGTTCTCCTTTGGGTGATCCAACAACGCACAAAATAATTTGATGCATAAATAATTAATTTGATAAATTTTGTAATCTTGACACGTTAGGCGTCTCTGGACACACTTAACATATCGAATAAAATATACCACCTTTACGTTATTAGCTATAAAATAGCGACCGACCTTTGGGCGGTACTTTATATTTTATTTGCTAATGAACATCAATATACTCGTGAGATTTTCGTTAAGTCATTGCATTAATAGCATCTATTAATCACGAGTAATTGAGTATTAATTATATCTCGAAAACTTACTAATTTGGCCACTTTAGTGACTAGCAAATCATATATAATTGAGATATAATCCATAAAGCAGCGGAATACTATAATTTCTATAATTCAGGGGTCCCTATGTAGTTCTCTTAAAATTTGGGACTAATTTGTAATTCTAAAACTGTTCAGGGACTAACTTATCGCCATATAGCTGTTCAGGCACTAATCTGTCACAATCATGCAGAGGCTAATCTATAATTTCTAAATTTCTAGGGATCTAACTTTAATTTTTCTAAATCATGACTTGGTCTAGGAAAGACTATTTCTACATGTAACCATGCCAACTTGTATTCAAGCCAAGCCCACGTCAATACCGTCATTCAAAACTATATTCAAAATTATAGACTATATGGGCTAAATATAGCAAATAAAGAAACAGTCAAAAAGGTGATCGTGGTCATTAAT
Organism: Craterostigma plantagineum; assembly: GCA_027422505.1. Classification (NCBI taxonomy): domain Eukaryota; kingdom Viridiplantae; phylum Streptophyta; class Magnoliopsida; order Lamiales; family Linderniaceae; genus Craterostigma; species Craterostigma plantagineum. The sequence goes on along the minus strand of JAPQWV010000066.1, from coordinate 1,926,096 downwards.
GCACACATGCTTGTGTATCTATTGTGTATCGCTTGGCATATTCATAATTGACATGGTAAAAAAAACAATTTATGCAACCATCGGATAAGAACCATGTAACACTACAATTCATATTCATGAAATTTCTACATCATCGATGCTTATTCAGTGATCATGCCAAAATCAAAGTCAAAATTATTTGATGACCAGTAAGCGTAAATCATAAATCTCATAACCGCTCAAGAGGCATATGCATAATAACTCAACAGTGAACCAATATCATACTAGTCATAGGCAAGGTATTCATCCGATAACGATTAAACTCATATCACGATGACAGTCATGAAATCATATATAAAAGAGAATCATGTGTTTACAACGATGGCTTTGATACCAACTGTAAGGATATTTATATGCTACACGTAGTTCAAACAAACATAATCCATGATCTTTAAACAACACGATTCTCATGATAATACGTGATAATAAATAATAAATACTAACCTTGATTCATCTTGGCGATTCGAGACGACGTAAGTCGCACAACTTTAATATATTTTCTGATGGATGAAGAATATGATACATGTTAGGAATATTTTAGAAGTGTTCAAAACATTTATTCTAAGTCTTTTTATTTCTTTATGACGTATTGTAGTTGTAATGGGCTTGTTAGGAGCCCAATGAGCTTAATACCTTTCCAAGGTATTTAAGCCTAAACCCTAGTTATGTTTAATCTAAGTTTCTATTTTACAACTACACGTATTCAACACACTAAACCTCCAAACGTACTATTCACATTAATCGAAGGTTAATCTGTTGAACTGTTCTTGGATAATCTGGATTTACAAGTGGTATCAGAGCAAGCTTGTAGGTGAGGAAACTTCATTACAAGCAACAAAAAAATCGAGTTTTGAGCTATCTTTGCAGATTTTCAGATTTCATCGAGCAGCCAAAAATCGAACTTCCAAACTATTTTTCGGTTGTTTTCTGGGTTCTTTAAGCTGTTACTTTGCATTGCCATCTGTTCTGAGAATTTTCCAACCAGTTACTGCCGAGTTAAAGTGTTTTTCTGGAAATTTTTCAGTCTGCAAAGAGAAGAAACCTATGTTCTTTCATTATGTTTTTAGGTTCGCGAACAGCGCTGTATTAGGGTTAAACTTCGCGAACTCACAAGCTTCTGTCTACTTCGTGGATTCACATCTTGACAAGAGAATTTCGCGAACTCTCAGTTTGGAGAACTCAGAATCACATTGTCAACTTTGCGAATCAGGTTCACGCCATGTCACACTTCGCGAAGTAGAGCTTCGCGAATCGGAAGTTAACGAACTCAAGTTCTCAAGTCAGTCCGCGAACCCTTGCACCAATTTGCAATCTCATCACTTCAGGAATCCAACCCCACTTCGCGAACCCAGACAACTTCACGAATCAGGACTATTTCACGGACCCGAGTACTTAGACTAGTTTGCGAATTACCAATTCACGATCCGATCATTTCGCGAAGTCAAGTCACGTTTCCCGAATCCAGATTAATTCACTTATTCGATACTTTACGAACCCAGAGAGCCAGCCAACTTCGCGTATTTCCTCTCAGATCAATTCTTCAAGTAATACTTTACCAATCCGTAAGCTCAAATCCGCGAACCAAGCCTAGTCCAAATTCGCGAACTCATTTCCCTGAACGATTCGCAAACGAACTCAAACTTTAACAATCAAAGTCCAACTTCAAAACTCAATTTTGACCTATTTTTTCGATTCATATTTTTTTTCCTCACATTACACGTCAACGATCACATTCAAAACACAAGAAATGGACGCTCTTAGCATGGGAAATGATATGAGACCTCCCGTCATCAGACATGGTGAGTATTTTGTCTGGAAGAAAAGGTTCATTAACTTCATTGAAACCTAGGAAAATGCTGAAAAATTGCTGGAATCAATTTATAACGGACCTGCTCAATTTTGGACTTGAATCCCAGCCACAACTACTACTACACCTACAAGAGAAGAACAAACCATCCTGAAGACTATTGATCAGTACAATGATAATGAGACACAGCGACATAAAGCTGATCAATTCGCAAAGTCGTACAGCAAGCCATTCCCAACTACATCCTCATGCAACTCGAATGCGGTGAAAACGCCAAAGAAATGTGGGATGCCCTTAGGATCATGATGCAGGGAACATAGTGAATACCATGGCAAGGATGGCAAATACTCTAATTTCTTACGATCGTTTTTAGGTAAACAAGGGAGAAAGTCTTCAAGAAACATCGATTTCTCATTCTACTAAATGAACTGAAAATGAACGGAGTCACGGAAAATGTAATGGAGATTAACATCAAGCTCCTCGGGTCGCTTCAACCAGAATGGGAAGCGACAACAATCATGATGCGCAGATGCACGACCTGACCAAGATAAGCATCCAAACATTATTTGACTGTCTTAATCAACATTCCAACTACGTGGAGAAAAGGAGGAATGAAGCAAGACCAACAGGAAGTGACACGCTTGCGCTCAAGTCTGAACGACAATCCAGAAGGCCATCAAAAGATAAGGAGATCATGCAATTATCTCAAGTATCAAAGGGAGAAAATTCAGACTCTGACTGGAACTGAAAGATCTTACAAAACATGTGGAAATCAAGGAACTTGTAAAACAACTCTCACTGATTTCCAACTTCGTGCAGAAGAAATACTCTAAGAAGCCTGGATCCTCATCCAACCGATAGAGAACCTCTTCAAATTCAAAGGGAAAGACACAAGATGAAGAGACCAATCTTGCGACTGCCCCTCAGGCTGGAAAATGCTTCAACTGTGGTAAACCTGAACATGTCGTCAGTAATGCAAAATGCCCAAGAAGAAGGATGTCAATTACCATAGAAGAAAAGTCCAATTGGCTGAGCAGAAGGAGAAAGCATTGGTAGGATCATTAGCTCGAAGACACTTCCGACAGCGAGGAAGAGAACATGGCGCTGATGGCCACACTGGATGACGAGGAAGATGGAACTGAAGCCTTTGGAAGCGACTCAGAAAGGAAACCTCCTGCAACTTTGAGTTTTGACATGGTGGAGGTTACTTAAAATGAAAGATGAATTCCTAACTCGATATAATCGAACAAACAGGGCAAAAAGCAAATTAGAGAATTAGAAGCAAACCTACAAAAAAATCTAGAAGTTTTGGACAAATTTAGGTAGATTATGCATGTGAGAAAAATAGAGTGTTAGTTGCCAATGAGAAAGTAGCAAAGCAAGAAACTCAGTTGCTAACATCCTACGCTGAAGCCGAGGAATTAGCAAAAGAAATAAGATCTCATATAGATAAAGCGATAGATGCCATGGCTAAATTTGACCTACTTTCTAAGGAACGGAAAGATCCAAAATAAAAAAAATTAAAGGGCCTCTTAACCCGACGAGAACAAACAGAACAGACCATTTTCTTGAACAAACCTGTATATTGATTTCTATAATCCTCACAAAGGACTTGGTTTTGAACCCATGTATGTTAAAGCAAGGAATAACAAATGCACCTTATCTATATGATCTTAAATACATGCAATTAGGTTGTATGACAAACCTCATGCATTTTTTCAGTGAATTTGAAACATTACGAGGGGAAGAAGAGACACAAACATACAAGAAAGTAGAAATATCATTTGATTACAAAGAATTAAATGATAATTATAAAGAAAGAAAATGTTCTGCAATAACTGAATTTGAGTCAGATATTCCTCGTCCAATCGAAGGAGATACCACAGAAGAATCAACGAGTGAGACACAGATGACTACGTATGCACCAGGGTATATGCATGAATGCATAAAGAAAATTAGTGATCTGCACTCCACTCTCTAAAGAGAGAGACAGTCCTTTGATGATGAAAGGCAGACACTTCTTGAGGAGATCTCTAAACTTAAGGAAAAATTAAGACTATAATCACTTACATATACCTTGATTTCTAATGATAAAAATTTCTTGTACTAATGCTTTGAAATTTTCAGGACCCACAAAAGAACCATTGAAAGGACAAGTCTGGGTTAGAAAGAAGACCGTTTGAAGGAGAATCATGATTTTAAAGAACCTTTTGTTATTGATTTTTTTCCTTCCAAAAGTTGTGTACCGTCTTCATTTTCTCATGTATTGCAAAACTCATCTTCACATTCGAACAATCAGTTTTTCAAGCATGATCATTTTTACAAACAAGCTCCCAAAACAAATTCAAAAGATATGCTTTCAAAGAAAAAGAATCGATCAAAAACAAAATCTATCAAAAAACCTGCAAAGCGTGACAAAACTCAAAAACGTACCTCTAAGTATAAAACAAAAAGAGATCCAGTCGCACAAAAATGGCTTCCAAAGCTTAAGACTGAGGAAACCCAAATGCAAACCCCAGAAACAGTTAGTAACTCTGCGCATGATATTAAGTCTTTTGCTGACAGTGATAAATCTAGGCTAGGTAGAAAGTCTACACGGACTAACAAGCACAACAGAGGTGGACCCATTTTTAAATTAGTACCTAAAACCCTCTTGTTTGATTTTGTAGGCCCCACATGTGTGGTACTTAGATTCAGGTTGCTCCACACACATGACCGGGAAGAAAGGACTGTTGAGCAACTGCGTTGATAGGCCAGGTGGACTGGTGCGTTTGGGAACAACAATGGAGCAAGAATTCTTGGTTATGGAGATCCTGTATGCCATAGACTCACAATCAAGGAAGTTTCTTATGTTGAAGGGCTGACGCACAATCTCCTATCAATTGGACAGTTCAGCGACATTGAACTCCATGTATTATTCCAAAAGAAGACGTGCAAAATTCTCAATGCCGATGGTGAAGAACTTCTCACAGGAACTCACAAAACCAACCTCTACACCATCGACATCAGGACCAAAAACGACTATCTCCCTGATATCCAAAGCAACTTCCATTCAGAATGACTTATGGCACCAGCGACTATCTCACCTTAACTTCAAGACACTCAACAAGATGGTAACCAACAAACCGGCTGTTGAACTTCAACCACTGAAATACCAATAGGAACATCTGTGCTCAGCTTGTGAGAAAGGCAAAACGAAAAAGGCGTCACACCCTACTAAACACATAGCATCCACTCAGCATCCACTGGAGTTATTACATATAGATCCGTACGACCCAATGCGAACAGATAGCTAATATAATCATCACTATTACATTTTCTTTGGGCAGAAGCAATGAACACTGCGTGCTACACTCAAAATAGGACGAACATTCATCTAAGATTTGGAAAGACGCCTTATGAATTAATGAATGAAAGAGTACCCAACATTGCCGACTTAAGAGTTTTCGGATGCAAATGCTTTGTGGCCAATGATCGCGAAGACACATCTAAGCTCGACCCAAAGGCTACTGAAGGAATTTTTGTGGGTACTTTGCGCAATCTAAGGCGTATAGGGTATATCTCCGTGACATGAGAACGATCATTGAAAGCGCCAATGTAACCTTCGATGAGGGTCTGGACATTACCTCTGGACCAGGCATCTCAGGACTTGAGCCAACACCAATAGGATCTACTCCATCTCGTATGGGAATAGGAGAGTCCTCAAATATTGCTTCTGAACACGATCGTTCAGACCCAAATCAGACAATGAAAAGTCGAATAAAAACTAACTCCGCGTAGCCGAAGACACTTGTAACTGCAGACCAACAAGCTTCAACCAACAAACTCAAGAGGAAATGGATATGGACCAACTCTTTGAAAATCTGTATTTTTCCAACACTAGACACAAGAATCGTCGATCCCTTTCCTAATATAGAATTTAGTCCTAGTCCTGCACCTACAGAGTCCGCACCCATTCCTGAGCAAACCATTCCACCCTCAGACACAGATGATTCACCCTCTGCAGCACCGACCGAGAACTCACAAGCTTCCGCTAGCCAAAGTGCTACCCCTGAGATCGAGAATCCGCTCAACGAGGAATCAGAAGTGGATGAATCTACACCTAACGAAAAGAAATGGATTAGAAGTCATCCTACAGATCATATCATAGGAGACCCTCCTGCAGGAGTAAAGACTCAGGGTTCAACTTCAAACGAGTGTAACTTTACCTGTTTCTTGAGCCAAACTGAACCTACCAGAGTCATTGATGCACTAAATGACCCGGACTAGATAATTGCTATGCAAGAAGAAATAAATCAGTTCGAGCGTCTCAAGGTCTGGAATAGAGCTGTCAAACGGCAGGCCTGAGCGGGCATGCCGCGCGGGCCGCGGGCTTTGGCGGGGTGGCCCCGGAGGGCCACGGGCAGCCCCGCCCAAAATAATATATTATATAATTATACTAAATAATAAGATTTATAAATAAATTATATTGATTTTGATATTTTTTGAGTTTTTTAATCATATAAATAATTAATATTAAAAAGTTGATTAAATTACATATATTTTTCCAAGTTGAATTCTTTAAATTTTATTTTTTCCTATTTTTATATTATTTTTTTATCTATTTTTATTATTTTTTCTCATTTGTCCTATTTATTATTTTTTTTTGAAAATTGGCGGGCTAAGCCCGCCAGGCCCGCTACCCGCCCGCACGCGGGGCATGCCTTCATTTTCCAGGCCCGCCAGTAGGCGGACTTGCCCGCTCCCACCCCGCCAGTGGCGGGCTTTGGCGGGCTACGGGCCGGCCCGTTTTGACAGCTCTAGTCTGGAACTTGGTTCCTCGTCCAAAAGGAAAGACAGTAATCGGAACTAAGTGGGTATTCAAGAACAAAAAGGACGAAGATGGTGTCGTAATTCGTAGTAAGCTAGGCTTTTGTCCCTGTAGCAAGAATCGAAGCTATCGGATTATTTCTAGTATACGCAACACACAAAGACTATTGTCTATCAAATGGATATAAAGACTGCCATCTTGAATGGGATTTTGAAGGAAGAAGTATATGTCTCGCAGCCAGATGGATTTATAAGTGAAGAACATCCGGACGTATATAAACTCGACAAGGCACTGTACGGACTTAAACAAGCACCAAGAGCCTAGTACGAGGTCTTATCTGACATTCTTCTCAACTCCGGCTTTTAAAGGGAAAATCGACACCACTCTTTTTGTCAACAATAATGGTTCTGATACAATGCTCGTACAAATTTATGTGGAGGACATCATATTCGGCTCAACTGATCCGGAACGAAGGCACAATTTGAGATGAGTATGATGGGAGAAATGTCTTTCTTCCTTGGACTGCATATTAAGCAACTTCAAGATGGAATCTTCATCAATCAGTCCAAGTACATCCACGACATTCTCCGAAAATACGGCATAGATAAGAGCAAATCCTCAAGCACTCCAATGTCAACCACGTGCAACTTGATGCAGACCACTTGGGCGAACCTGTAGATGTTACCCACTACAGAAGAATTATTGGGTCAATGCTCTATCTCACAGCTAGCTGACCAGATATTTTATCCTCCACATGCCTATGCGCACGATTCCGAACTGATCCCAAGGAATCACATCTTCACGCTGTCAAGAGGATTTTGAAGTATCTGAAAGGCACACCCAATCTCGGACTTCGGTATCCTAAGAACTCATGTACGAAACTAATCGGCTATTCTGATGCGGATTTCGCAGGCTGCAGATTGGACAGGAAAAGCACCTCAGGGAACATCCAATTCCTTGGAGACAAACTCGTATGTTGGGCCTCTAAGAAACAAAATTGTCGAAAACTTCATTTTCTAGTGTTTTTGTTATTACTCTAATACCAAAACCACCCTTAAGGCATCAACGTGTACCTAACATGACCAATCTAAAAATCTGGAATTTAATTCTAGCATATATGGTCACGCAACATCATATAATTCACTTTAGCAACACCATAAAATCACTCAAGTTACTCAAGTATTTTGAAAACCTCTCAGAACTAGTTTGAAATCATATAATGCATAACAACGATTTTAACATATTAACACCGGGTAATAGATAAAGTAATTACCTAGCTCACGTTAGAAATTGCCTTGCTAAGGATTTTATGGTGTCGAAATCTCCTTTCTCCCTCGATGAAGTTCTCTTTTCTTCTCTGTTCTTCTCATTCTCGTTTTTATCCAACTGTTGAAACCCAATCATGATAATACGTGATAATGTTTGTTTTTTTTGGTCTGATTCAGCTTGCTCAGCTCATTCCTCTGTTCTGCTCTGCTTCTTGGGTTGCTGTCGAGTGTCACGGTCTCGCGCAGACCTCTTCACGGCCGTGACGCTCAGTTGAGATGCGTGGGTTTGATTCTGCCGGATGTCACGGCTTCGTGGAAGATATCTCACGGCCGTGACTGTGGGCTGAGTTACAAGGGCGAGCCTCTGTCGCATGTCACGGTTTCGGGCATGCCCCCTCACGCCCGTGACGATGAGCAGAGATGCATAGGCGAGTTTCTGTCGCGCGTCACGGCTTCGTGCAAACTGCTTCACGGCCGTGACGCTTTGTTGAGTTGTTTAAATAGCTATTTTTGACTGCGTTTTCATCTTCTTCTTCTTCAAGTATTTTCTGTAGTTTAGAGTGTGCGTACGATTCTTGCGTGCGATTTCAGCTGTAATTCAGATCTGGAATAATAGAGTTGTTTTACCCGTGGATGTAGGATATTGAAATCCGAACCACGTTACATCTTTGTCGAACAAGAATCACACACAATCACCAAGATCTCGTTTGCAATTCGATACCAACTAAGGGTTTTCGTTTCCTCTTGTTTTCCCAAGTGATTGTTTTATCTAATGGTTTATAGATATATATTTAGCACTTTGAGAAATCCCTCATATTATTATGTTGATGATGTGTTTTTCCTAAGGCTTAAGTAATCCCTATTAACATGGTTTTTATTTTGAGAACATGGGTCAATTTCGAAAATTAAGCCTAGTCCAACTTATTTCCACTAATATTATTATTTAGTTATCTTTATTTCACATTTGGGCAATAATTCGAAAATTAACCAATTCCAAATGTAGCCCAATCTTACTCCTCCAAAAACTATTATTTTTGTTTATTCTCGTGGCATTAAGTGAAGTTACTTATTTTGGGATCTTTAATAAGGTTTCAACCTTTATTTGAGCTACACTTTTATTCAAGCCCAAAAATTTTATTATTTTAGTTTATCTGAAATTTAAAAAATATTTCTAAGGAATTTATTCCTAATATTTCTTTGCTATTTATCTTGAAATTTTCTGTCGTAATCTCTTTAAATTTGCGGGTATTACATCCTTCCCCATTAAAAGAATTTCGCCCTCAAAATTATGCCGAAGCAAATAACTCGGGTAACGATTCCTCCAATTCTCTCACTATTTATCGATTATCTATATTCTATTAAGTTGGATTTATTTCCACCTTCATCACCAAATTTAGGCGACACATTTAGATGTTTGGCTCATGCTCGGTTCCCTAAGGTCAACAAATTCTCTACACCTAGACTCGCCTTTCTACTTCCTCTCGGCATAATAACTCCTATTCCCTCCACACTTCCGATGCTCACTCTAGGCATACTTATTCCTACAGTCTACAATTAATCACATAGACATGCACATTAGTATAATCACATAATTCCTTTTTCTCATGGTGTCGTCGGGTGGACTCACTATAAATTCACTCCTAGTTCTTACCATCCTGTCTACTAAATAAGACAAATATTATATCACATTAGCACGTAGTAGTCAACGCAGAAGCATAAATACTTACGACGAGGCAACGAGGTTGGACTTCTATGCTTTTGAGCGGCCGTACATGGACAGTCTACATAATCTATATCCTAAGCTCTGATTCCACCTGTGATGACCCCCACTTTCTAATCACTACTTAGCGATAACTCACGTCGCCGCGGAGAACCCATTTTGCAAAAACATTTGTTTATACAAAATACAAACGGACCGCATGCCCAAATCATCCTGTCTCTCGCCCACAGGTCGTCATCCATGTACAGCCGCGCCCTCAAAAGCCCATGGAAGCTCCGATAGCCAGCCTCGATCATCGTTTACCTACAACACGCAAACACTGAGCTATTGCCCAGTAGGTGAAATATGCAATGCGTGACTCACTCACATTCACTCACCCCCATTTCTCACCAATGCAATGCCACTCATCATCACTCATCACAATCGGGATACACTCACCACCTCACAACGGGCCCTGGGCTCCATACTGTGCACCATCACGCAAAATCACTACCACGATCACGAACAACCACAACACGATCACTTCACTACGGCAGTGGCCTACACCGAGCAGCTTCCCTGAGCCATATCAGGTCACTCTCTCAGGTCGCCTCTTCTGCCAATGCGGTGCCTATGCTGGTAGCCTACGCTAGGTCCCGTAAGGGTACCCAGGTCGCAACCTCCAGGTCGCCTCCTCCCGCATGCAACAGCGTGGCCTACACTAGATAGCCTACTTGGGGATGTCCCAAGTTGCTCCTTTCTAGGTTGCTTTCAGTCTGCCGCATAATGTCCGACCAATGGCTCACCATCACGGGCACTGGTGCACAATAGATGCCCACACTCACATGACTCCTCTACGGGTCGACAGCCAATATCGGCTACTCGCTCAATAGGTACAATACAGTACCACCGTTCCACCACGATACACTTCGTGAAATGACGTGTAATGCACATGCAAGTATTTAACGTGATAATACATGATATCTTGATGCCACGTACGCACGAAAAACACATAAAACACATAATTCATCGAAGCACATAAAAGCACATAAATATCACATAGGTGTTTACGCATTGTAGATGAATGTTTCACCTACCTGTCCTCCTGATACCGTTAGTCAAGCAGTCTGGTGAATTCTCTAATTGCCGAACCTCTGAACATATAATTATTATTAGTATATGTACTAATCTTCGAACTGTATTTGCTTAAAATAACTATGTTTTAGCATTGGGTCTAAAGGTCAGCGGTCAACCCGCGAAAATTCCCGGTCAACTCACAACTTATTTAGCCCGCAAAAGTATATACTTCGCAAACTAGTTAGGACTCGCGAAGTTCGTCTGGTCCGCGAAACAGCACACGCTTCGTGAACCATTAAGATTCGCGAATCTCACTTCTCACAGAATAGACTTCGCGAACTGTTTCTCAGCCCGCGACTTCGCGAATCATCAGGACCCGCGAAACTCTCCCATCACAGTTTGAATTCGCGAACTACTCTGACCCGCGACACCTTCGTAGTTCGTGAAACTTAGTTTGCGAACCTTTCTCTTACTCACAACCCGCGAAAGATTTAAGATTCGTGAAATCCTATGACTTCGCGAAACCTACTTCAAAATTCATCCTAAGTTAAATCGGTATTATTTTGAAATTTCTTTAAAAAAGCCCTTAAGAAAATGATTAATCAAAATCTCCGAAATTCATAATTTTAATGTTTTCGAAAATTATTCCTAACCCAGAAACTCGTACATCCTAAAACCCAGAAAATAATACCCTCTGACTTAACGAAAACTTCATTTTCTAGTGTTTTTATTATTACTCTAATACCAAAACCACCCTTAAGGCATCAACGTGCACCTAACATGACCAATCTAAAATTTTGGAATTTAATCCTAGCATATATGGTCACGCAACATCATATAATTCACTTTAGCAACACCATAAAATCGCTCAAATTAGTCAAGTATTTTGAAAACCTCTCAGAACTAGTTTGAAATCATATAAGGCATAACACCGATTTAACATATTAACTACATAAGATTTTCGAGTAATAGATAAAGTAATTAATTAGCTCACGTTAGAAATTGCCTTGCTAGATTTTATGGTGTCGAAATCTCCTTTCCCCCTCGATGAAGTTCTCTTTTCTTCTCTGTTCTCTTAATTCTCGTTTTTATCCAACTAAGGGTTTTCGTTTCCTCTTGTTTTCCCAAGTGAATGTTTTATCTAATTGTTTATAGATATATATTTAGCACTTTGAGAAATCCCTAATATTATGGTGATGATGTGTTTTTCCTAAGGCTCAAGTAATCCCTATTAACATGGTTTTTATTTTGAGAACATGGGCTCAATTTCGAAAACTAAGCCTAACCCAACTTATTTTCACTAATATTGTTATTTAGTTATCTTTATTTCACATTTGGACAATAATTCAAAAATTAACCAATTCCAAATGTAGCCCAATCTTAGTCCTCCAAATACTATTATTTTTGTTTATTCTCGTGTCATTAAGTTGCTTATTTTGGGCCTTTCCTTATTTGGGATCTTTAATAAGGTTTCAACCTTTATTTGAGCTATACTTTTATTCAAGCCCAAAAATTTTATTATTTTATTTTATCTGAAATTTCAAAAATATTTCTAATGAATTTATTCCTAATATTTGTCTTTGTTATTTATCTTGAAATTTCCTATCGTAATCCCGCTTTAAAATTTGCGGGTATTACACCACGCCCCCTTAAAAGAATTTCGTCCGCAAAATTATGTCGAACAGAATAACTCGGGTAACGATTCCTCCAATTCCCTCATTGATTTATCGAATCTATATCCTATTAAGGTGGGATTTATTTCCACCTTCATCACCAAATTTAGGCGACGCATTTAAATGTGTGGCTCATGCTTGGTTCCCTAAGGTCAACAAATTTTCTATTTTCTACTTCATCTCGGCACAATAATTCCTATTCCCACCACACTTCCGCTGTGCACTCTAGGCAAACTTATTCCTACTGTCTACAATTAATCACACAGACAGATACATTATTATAATCACATAATTCCCTTTTCTCATGGCACCATCAGCTGGACTCACTGATAAATTCACTCCTAGTTCTTACCACCTTGTCTACTAAATAAGGCAAATAATTTATCACATTAGCACATAGTAGTCAACGCAGAAGCATAAATACTTACAGACGAGGCAACGAGGTTGGACTTCCATGCTTTTGAGCGGCCGTACATGGACAGTCTACAAAATCTATATCCTAAGCTCTGATTCCACCTGTGATGACCCCCACTTTCTAATCGCTAGTTAGTGATAACTCACGTCGCGTTTAGCAGCGAAAGCCGCTGAGAACTCATTTTACAAAAACATTTGTTTATCTATAAGTTATTTATAAATATATTATGTATAGTAAAATATACAAAAATGATTTTTCATTGTAGTAAAGTGTAAACCATGCCAATGACCCTTGGCCTAATTGTTGGGGGGGGGGGGGGGGGGGGCTCAAAGGTCTTGTGGATAGGAGGTCATGGGATCAAATCTCACCTCTCATAATTCCTTTGAGAAGTCCACATGGGTGTAAGGCCCATGACTATCGTTGTCAGGTGGATTTGTGACGTATATCTGGCCTCGGGGAGTAGTCCTACATCTGGAGTGTGCGGCGGTTAGCTCAAAGCTAGGTTGTGTGGGGACACCTCGGGACATTATTATTTAAAAAAATGGCCTTTGACATAGTCAACGTTAAAAAAATAGCCTCCTAAATGATAAAAGGCCAATGTACCCTTTCTTACTCTGTATAAAAGACTATTTTACCCTTCTAGAATGGCAATCAACAACACTTAACAAAAATTATAGCTTTTCCCTGAGGTTTACTGCAGAATCTGAAAAATAAACAATAAATAAAAAGCACCGATTTCAGTTCACGGGCCCTTTGCAAAACCGATCAAGATTTCTCCCTATTCTCTTCACACCCTTCTTTACAGTCGAATTTCAAGCTCCGAATCCATGACAGTTCTGGCGAGATCCCAAACAATGAAGGTCACTTTTTAATTTATGAAGAACCCGTCCTCTACATCGCACGGGACCCTAATTTCAGGCTGCAAGGTACCCTAATTCGAAGCGTAGGGTACCCGTGCTTGCAATGGTAGGGACCCGTAATTTGAAGCTCAGGAATCCGTGTGGAAGTGCAGGGGACTCGTGGGGCAAGCACAGGGGTGCAGGCAATGGACCCGTACTTTGTCTCGTTGGGGACCATCAAAGCATAGCACGGGCCCCGGCGCATAATCACGGGACCCGTGCTTGCTAGAACTGGAGACCCGTGTTATACTGCGCTGGAGACCCGTGTGTGCCAGCGCGGGGACCCTCGCAACATAGTACAGGACTTGTGCCTGCTGCGCTGGGGACCCGGTCGATGTAGATGCGGGAAACCGTGGGCGCTAGCAAGGGACCCGTGCTACATAGTACGGGACCTGTGCTATGATGTGCTGGGGACCCAGCCGATGTAGACACGGTGACCCGTGCGTGCTAGCAAGGGACCCGTGCTACATAGTACAGGACCCGTGCTTGCATGTGCTTCGGACCCATGCATGCAAGTGATGTGGTCCCGCACATAAGAGCAGTGGTCCCACACAGCACGCACGGGTCCCCAGCGCAGCACAGCGAAGAGTCCCGCTTGAGGTTGTTGCGGACCCGTGCGTGCAAGTGCAAGGGACCTGCCGACCCGCACGTAAGCTCAGGGTCCCCGCGCAGCATGTCAGGGGACCCTTGCGTGGAAGCAGGTCTAATAATAAGCATATTTCATTCTATCTAATTAGCTTATAATTTCTTATTTTTAGGTTACATAAAAGAAGCAAATTACCGGAGGCGACGGTGACCGTGATTGTCGGTTACATCTCACTCACGCTACTGCAAAACGAGCCAGCAAATCGTCGATTGGCTAAACAAGGATGAGCTGGCAATGTTTAAGGAAAGGAGTATGTTTGACAGGCTCGTCGACACTGCCGCTGGTTTCAATCTGTCGGCGCAGCTATTGTGGTATCTCATCAGGAGACAGACATAGCTTCACGATCGTGACGAGCTTTGGATGATCCTAGGAAGAAACCACTCCGTTTTTTCAAAAAAGGAGTATTGCCTAATCACGGTACTGAAGTTCGCAGCCAAACCGGCAGTGAACGTCAGGGAGGAAATCGTTCGTCGACATTTCCCGACAAAAATGGCGCTTACGATTCATTTCCAACGTTGAGCAGTGGTTGGAGGAGCTGGCTGCCAACGATACAGTGTGCGTTGACGACGAGAAGTTGAACTTGGCGAACCTCTACTTTACGGCCTCCGTCTTTCTGCCCCGACGTTCCAAGAAGGATACCACCCTTCTTCTTGGATCGTTTATTTGGTTGAAGACTCGGTGGCCTTCGACCGTTACCCTTGGGGCACCGTGGATTTTAAAGCGGCATTACAGTCGCTGAAACGAGATTTAAAGGAGGTTAAGGAGAGTGACTTGGTCAGTGGATTCATACATCCACTTCAGGTTAGGGTTGTTTCTTTGAATGATCTTGTTAGGTTAGGGTTTCATTTGGTAGCTAAGATTATTTGTGTCTTTGGTCTTCAGATATTAGCATACGAATGCGTACCAGGCCTCGCTGAGCGATTCGCTCAACGGGTGGAGGTTGAAGCATGCAAGGCCGCGTATATTTGGGTCACGAAGAAGTGGCATAGGAAGGGATGTCCAAAGTTGTTGGCTGTTGGCAGTGCCGCGCATGGATCTCATGTACGATGGTTATTAATGCTAGTCGAAGAAGAGACGCAGGCCGGCTATCTTCGGGACAGCGACTTGGGCGTCGGTGAGCCACACGATGTGTACGATAGGATGGCGACCCTACTGATGGACGTAGTGGACATTAGGTGCACTCGTCGTGCGGCTGAAGGACCTCGTGGCCGGCGGGCGGTTCCAATCGAAGCCAATTATGAGGTAGAGTTCGTCTCTCAGCTCTCTATCAGATCACGGCAAGACGAAGAGAGGGGCATGGGCTCTGACTATGTGCCGCCGCTAGTTCACAGAGGCGACTTTCATACACCACCAACATCAGCGCTACACGCAGGCCATCGCAATGGGTATCCGCCGTCGGAGCAGTTCGACGAATTTTTGTGCAGCATGGACCGGCAGTTCGACGAATTTGGCGATCGGTTCGACACGCTTAGCATCGGCTTCGGCGCGCTTAGCAGTTGGTTTCAAGCAGCACGGAAACGACTTTTCACAATTCCGAAACAACTATTCGCAATTCCAAGACGATTACGCTCGACGCTCCGAAACGTACAAGGAGCGGTTCAACTCGATGCACCGAGACGCTCGATACTCCGAAACGGTACGACTGGACAAGTTTATTCGGTCCACGCACACATACTGATGCGCCGATTCACGATAACTATCTTACCCCTAATTCAAATTTAATTACGGGCGTATCTTACAATTTAATATGCGTCATAGGCGACGAGCCGGCTTCGACAAGGTGGGACGAACTTGTGAGGCCGGATCGACCGACGACCATGTGGGGATGGGGCTGTCAATGGGACTCGGAATCTTACGTTCCACCGCAATGGGGTGATGAAGTCGACGTGCAGATCGAGGCTTCTTATGAGGTGGACCCATCTACTTGGAGGGGCACCAACTGGGATCAGCCGACGGGGCTGACCGAGGCGACCTCGGAAGAGCGGCAGAAAAATCCGTCGAAGTGGCTGCAGTCGCCATACACTGAGCCTCCGTCGACTGGTCAGATGAATGTGAGGCTTTGTTGGGTTACCCGGTGTCTCCCGACGACGCCACATCCCCAGGAACGGTGCGGTACAAAAATTTTCCGGGTTCCCCATTGCCCTTGTAGCTCGGATCAGAATAGTAACACATAGATATGCAATAGGGCGGGTCAAACCCGTAGAGAATTACCAGTTGACGCGAGTGGCAACTCCTCATCCTTTTCTTCAAGACTTCGTTGATGGTGGTGGATGGCACTAGATCGTCACGCCGACCTCGCAGTGTACCACGGAATCAGTTCTCTGAAAATGGCTAGAGAGAAATGAGCTGTAGCGTGGGAGAAACGTGTGTGCGTTCGTTGTGTGTTTTGTGCCTTTGGTTGATTTCGAAAATCACCTCTTTTTTCTCTGCCTTTGGAACAAGAAATTCTTAGCCTATTTAAAGACTTGAATTTTGATATCTTAGTCCTTAAAGTATGAGAGAGTTTTGCCAAAAATCTTACTCTCTTTTGATTTCCATCCAAACTTAAGGAAACTTACTATTATTAGAAAACTAAATTAAATACCAATTAAAACTAAGTATATTTAAATATGGTATGAAATTCAAAATTTAATCCTAAATTAATTTCCTAAATAATATTCCACATATTTTATTCCATATTTGTTTATATCAAATATGAAAACTCCGGAAATACCCTCAAAGGCATATTTCGAAATTAGCTTAAGGTGAAATCCAATTTTATCCTCAAGCCCACGAAGCACTTGGCCAAGCCCAGGTCTTAAAGTTAGTTCCATAAAAAGTCCAACTTCGATCCAATAAATGGCCCGAGGCCCATTAAGGCGTGACCAACGGTCCAAGTAGACATGCCCAATTTAAACCGTAACCGGCGGTTTTCAACCGCCGGTTACGGAACCGTGTAACCGTAACCGGCAACAACCGTAACCGGCAACCGCAAACGGCCGGTTACGGGGCGGTTGGTCGATTTGACCAACCGCCGGTTAGGCGGTTAACCGGCGGTTGACCAATTAACAAAAAAAAATTTCAAAATTCAAAATTTGAATTTGCCGCCTAACGTTTTTATTAAAAAAATAATAAAAAATAAAAAAGTAATTGAATTTAGCCGTTGTAACCGGCGGTTTGTCCGGTTAACCGCCGGTTACAACGGCTAAATTTTTTTTTTATTTAATATCAGTCTCTCTCTCAATCTCTCTCACTCTCAGTCTCTCTCTTTCGCTCTCTCTCTGTCTCAATCTCTCTCTATCTCACTCTCAGTCTCTCTCTCTCGCTCTCTCTCCCTCACTCTCAGCCTCTCTCTCTCGCTCTCTCTCTCGCCGGACCACCTCCCGCCGCCGACCACCTCCCGCAGCCGCGACGCGCCGCCGCCGGCCGCCACAGCCACCGCCAGCCCCCACCACCGCCGCTGCCACCGCACCACCGCGCCACCTCACCACCACCGCCGCACCACCACCACCGCCGCACCACCGCGCCGCACCACCACCACTGCCGGCCGCCACACCACCGCGCCATCGCCGCACCGCCGCACCTCACCACCACCGCCACGCGTCGCCGCCGACCCTTGGTATCCTCTTTTGGCCCTTTTTAGTTTTTTATCTAACCGTATTTTTCGTATCCGTGTGTAGATCTTTTTTTGATGGATCGTGGTGGTGGTCGACGTGGTTCGACGTGGCCAGCAAAGGGAAGCAAGTCGTTGGTAGTTCATCGCAATCTACCAACAATATGACCCGAACGAGTTCTTGGATATCGCCGACGTGCTCGGCGGCGACTTAAACGAGGACGCGACGGCGATCGGGTTCGAACCGTCACCGGGAGCAAGCTCGCATGTGGCGCAACATACGGAGGCGGAGGAGGAAGCGCCGACACAAATCGGCGCCGCCCGACGGTTACAGTCGGACATCTTCGTGGTACACTTCAGGAAGGTACCTACTAGTATAGTTAACCAATTTAAAGCTATTTGAAATTACTGTGGTAAGGAGTATAATTTTAGAAAGGGGGGCGGATATGGGTCAAACTTCCCATCTCCGTTCGAAACACCCGACTAAGGGGTAGCACAAAACCAACAGCAAATGTTCGGCGGAACGGACTCGTCCGCGTCGGGACCGGCAGTCGGGAGCTGAAGCGCAACGTCGTTGTTTCATTACAACGAGGAGGTTGCGCGACGGGAGCTTGCCAAGTTCGTAGCCGCGAAGCACCTTCCATTTCGATTTGCCGACGATCCGATCTACGAGCATTGGATCAAGACCGCGTACAACCCTCAGGCGAAGAAGGTTTCGGGAGCACCCTGACGCGGGATACTAGGAAGATAGTACTCGCACTTAAGCGCGACTTAGTAGCTTTATTAGGTAGTTTAGGAACTAACGTGTCGATTTGCTCTGATATATGGAGCGATCATTGGCAACGTTCATCATACATGGGCGTGACGTGTCACTGGGTCGATGACTCGTGGACGATACAAAAGCGTTTGATCGCATATAGGGAGTTCGATGAAGCGCACACCGCGCAAGATATTGCCATCAAGCTTAGGACGATCTTATCAGAGTATATGCTAGTCAACAAAGTCTTTTCAGTATCGTTCGACAATGCGAGCGCTAACAACGCGAGCATTGAACGGTTGAAGGAGTATTGTCAGCCGTCAGTCGGAGGACGATTTTTCCACGTGCGTTGTTTTTGCCACATACTTAAACTTTGTGTGCAAGACGCATTGGTTAGTTTAACGGAGCAGGTCCAGCCTATACACTACGCAATCAACTACCTGATGTGGCACCCGTCTCTGTGGTAGAAGTGGAAGCGTTTCTGCGCTAGAGAGGATGTAGCAGCCAAGAAGTTTAGTTTAGACGTACCCACCAGGTGGAATTCCACCTACAAGTTGTTGTACAGTTCGATGGAATATCGGACACAGCTGTGCGACTTCTTTGTCGATAACAGAGTGTTGCCGTACATTTTAGTTCCAGAGATGTGGGACCCGTGCAACAGTTTATGTGAGATACTTCAAGTATTTCACGACGCCATCGAGGCGATGTCGGGTTCATATTACCCGACTTCCATACTTACGTTAGATCATTGCGTTAAAGTCGCAATTATACTCGACGAGCTTCGGTTTGATCCAGTAGTCGGCGAGGCCGTTGGCAACATGACTACCAAGTGGCTCAAATATTTTTTGAGTTACCGGATATCTTTATTATAGCGAAGATATTGGATCCGAGATGGCGTTTAGATGGTACGGGTAGACTACTAGAATGCTACTATACGAAGGTATCGTCGGGCAGGGTAGTCGATAGCATTTATTGGCAGAGCGTACTCGATCGAGCGCATGGCTCTTTGAAGGAGCTCTTCAAAGAGTATAAGCCCGATTTTGGCCACGACTCGTCTCGATCGGGATCGGGGCGTGGTCAATCTAGTTCTACTAGTGTTCGATCTTCACGATTAGCTGACTACTACGACATCCTCAACGCAAACAAGCGTCCAAGGTCCGCCCAAAACCCCTACATAGAAGTCGATAACTTTATGTCGACGACTTTCGAGTTCGAGGACGAAGATGAGTTCAACATCCTTAGATGGTGGTCGAGGGTGTCGCCAACGTATCCAACGTTGGCGAGGTTCTCTCGGGAGATCCTTGCCGTCCCGGTCTCGACCGTCGGGGTGGAGCATGCTTTTAGCATGGGCGGTTTGACCTTGAGCGAGAAGCGTTCGAACTTGAGTGTCGACAACCTCGAGTACCAATGTCTTCTCAACGACTGGACTCGAGCCAAGTATCGCACCCAAGATGAGCGTGCCAGCGACTCGCCCGACGACCTTTACGAGGACACCACCGGCACGGAGACGAGCGGCGACAACGGCGGCGGCGACGGCGAGGATTATTAGAGGCATTCGGCGAGGTGTGGACTCCACATCAACAACAACCCCGAAAAAAGATAAGTATTCAAGTCTCATATTTTTTTTGCATTCAAATAATTACTATGTTATATTGCTAACTAATGAATTATTATTTTCAGGTACGAATTTATTTGAACAAGCCTAACGTAACGACGAAGCCCGAAAAAGATAAGTATCCAACTCTTATATTTTTTTTGCGTACAAATATTTATTATGTTTATTGGCTAACTAATGATTTGTTATTTTTCAGGTACTAATTGATTTGAACAAGCCTATTACGACGAAGCCCGAGAAAAGATAAGTAAATATTAGTATAATTGCTTCTTTCTTGTTCTTCTTCTAATTAAACTTATAATGTAAATCATGTTTATGTATTTTTTTTATAGGGAAGAAGATTACAAAGAAGAGGGGTTTCGGTAAGTGCAAGTGAGTTAGCAACGTGTGATCTCTGGATGCTTTGACGGATCATAATCAAGGATGATTCGTCAAGGCTCCAGAGATCATACGCTGCTTTCTCGCCTACACTTGCGGAAGCCCGACCGAAAAGTCGAAGACTGATTTAATTTACATATATGTATGTATTGTATTGTAATTGATTACTTAAATTTTGTTATACAAGTTCTTTGTAAAATGTAAAATGTAATTTTTTTGTAATTGTCTTGCAAATTATATAGTAGATTTCGATACATAATTCGATTCGGCCAAATAAATATATCAAATTTTATTCAAATCCCAAGAATTAAAATATCGTAAAAAAAATAGGCGGTTGTAACTGCCGGTTAACCGTAACCGGCGGTTTGTCAACCAGCGGTTGGTCTAACCGTCAACCGGGGGCGGCTAACCGGCAACCGTCCCCGGCCGGTTAGACGGCGGTTAGTCCATTGGACTAACCGTCAACCGCCGGTTACCAACCGTCGGTTACGGTTAACCGGCGGTTGGGCAAGTCTAGGCCCAAGGCCCGGTAAGACCCAAAACACTTTCTCTCCTTATCAGTACACGTTGATGATCCTTTTTAAGCCCGACTCTCTAGGTTCGAATCAAGCGGCAAGGGAGGAATCCAAGAGTCCGGTAGTTACCTGGCCAATCCCGTAGTACCAGATCGTAACCCGATTCGAGTGCGAATTTTGACCTAGTCTTTATCCCAGAACCTCACTATAGATAACAGTGCTACGTATAAACCCTTCAGCTGTGTCCCAATCAAGTGAGAGCCATGGTCTATGTCAAACTCACTAAACTTGATTCTATGATAAAACGGAGACGAGGCAAATTACCAAACTACCCTCCATGTCTCACATGAGTTAGTTCAATACCTTGGCCAAGGATTTCGTAATTTCCCATCCCCGTTCTCATAGGATATTTATCTCGATTACTTGCGAGACTGTGAATCTATACTCGACGGTCTAAGCCCGGCAATCACAAATCGTCATCAAGACCGCATTTGGCCCGCTGACCCATGCAACAGCAAATCGGGTCGAGGGGAACCAGTGACAGCCGAGACTTCGAAGTCAACTCTATCAAAGCCCCTTTCGGTCTAAGTTCACGTAGACTACTATAGTGTTGTCTTCGGTCATTGAAACTCCTTGAGTAATAAGCCATGTTCGACCGTACGACCCGTGAGTCAGTGTCCATGAAACGAGTCAATCCCTTGATTTGGTTCGTATCACAAGTCATGACCTCCGCTTCCAAGAGAGATATCGACATACTATAGGTCATCGAAAAATAAGCCGTGATCGGTTCGTATCACAAGTCAATCCCTTTATTGCTTTACGGGATGCTAAGTAAAGAACTCTTATATCCAATAAACGAACAATGCCTTTCATTAAACACACGAAAATATCTAATTACACAAAAGGTCGAATGATAAATAATCTAATGCCCTATACAATCTAATCCTCGTATAGCATTCGAGGGCATATTCCTAACAAGGCTCTCGGTCGTGGACGTACATATCCAAAAAAACTCCTGATGTGGGGGGCCGTACAGAGCGATATACAGGCCTTGGGGGACGAAGATTACGTACAATGCGTGGTCGCTAGTCATAGACGAGAATGGTTTGAGGATCTAGTCATGCCAATGAGGTTGGTCGATGACATGGTATGCACTTGAACCATAAATTTTCAGTGAACTGTAATTGTAAAGTCATTGTTGTTTTGCTTTTTCAGCATATGAATGAAGCCATGAGAGGGTTCCTGGACATGCACAAGTCTCATACATTTACTTCGAAGAATGTTGCGTACATGTCTTACGCCTTCAAGACATGTATCGAACTCGAAGGCTTGGAGAACGGAAAAGTCGTAAATGGAATGCTTCCAATCTGGACCCACTGTGCGAGCGGACGTCAGGATGGATGGTCGTCGATCTCATGGATGAGTGCAGATTGCATCGTCATCCCAGTGCAAACGATAGCACATTGGGTGCTACGCGTCGCTGATTGGAGGAAGGAGACAATGACGATATACGACTCCGACGAGTCTTGCGACAATGACATGTGCCACCTTAACAAAGCATTGTCGTCACTTCAAGTAATAATCCCGTGATATTGGTCTTCATGGGATATATCAAGAATCGATTTAAGAAATGGACAGTTCAGCGCCATCCGAGGTTCACCAAGCAGAAAGGAAGGTAAGTTTTATTCCTTATTATTCATTAAATTTGTTTACGACGATTTCTGTATAAGTGTGTAACATTTCAGGGGAGCATGCGGCGTTCATGTGTTGCAAGCGGCAGTGAGCCTCATGTTTCGAGATGACGACGTCTCCAATCTGACACAGCAGCAAATTGTATTTCTTTAGGAAATTTCTTGCAGTTTGTATTTTCCGTAAGGACTTTTATTCCTGGTTTGGTCCAAGATGAATGTGATTTTAAATTTTATTCCTTAAATATTTTTTTTTATGAAAAACAACGTTGGTTTGTAAATTCTTTTATCTGAAAGTTTTGACATTACTGTTATGACATTACAAACAATTCTTTTTATCACATCAAATCGACCAGCACTGTTATGACACTGTCAATATCACAAAAAAAGTAGCAAATCAATAATTGACGGAACCAAGCTTATGCGCACCGGGCCAAGCCTTTGAGCACGGGTCCCCGCACATAAGCACAGGACCCTTGCGTGAAATCTAGGGACCCCTGCGTGGACGCAAGGGTTCCGCGCATCCAACGCGCATCAGCTTGGGCGGGTCCACTGCTCTTGAGCCTCGGACCACAACGCACATGTGCGGGGAGCATGCACAATAATTAAATAATTTTTCGTTAATATTAAATTTTTTTCGTTATGATTAAATTATTACTTTATGATTAATTTTTTCCAATCATCGAAACTACATCAGATTTGACATTACTGTTACGACACTGTCAATATCACAGAAAACGTAACAGACAATAATTGACTAATGATTGTTGACTAGTCAATATAATTTCCACATGAGGCCGGTCTGCTGCGCATGGGACCGAACTTATGCGCACGATCCCAAGCACTTAAGCACGGGTTCCCTGCTCATAAGCACGGGTCCCTTGCGTGAGTTCACGGGTCCCTCGCGTGGTCGCTGGGGTCTCGCCCATCCAACGCTTATCAGCTTGCTCGGGTCCACTGCTCATGAGCCCCGCAGCGCTCATGTGTATGGATCCTGCGATAATTTTTGCGATTTTACAGTGAATTAAATAATTTCGTAGCCTCCATACGAATATAATACGTCATAGCCCACAAAAGTATGGTCTTTTGCAATTATAAGATACGATTTTTCGATTGCTATGTAAATTTGCTCAATTATTGTAACATCCAAATAATTCACCAAAGTCACATTCAAAACAATAACCAAATAGTGTAAATTTTTTTGTATACATTATCGACTTAAGAGTAATTTTTTGGTCAAGATTAATTTTTTTCGACAAATTTTTCGTTATGATTAATTTTTTTAAGTTTTAATATGTACAAAATTATATATGTATTATAATTACTGAAATTCTTTCTAAAATCCGTAACTTGCTTTTTCACACAAATCACATCAGATTTGACAAGGCATTATGACACCGAAATCAAAGCTGGTGTTTCAGACAAATAACTGACCAACCGATAATTCAAAAGTAATTGTGTACAAAGGAAGACCAATAATTGACTATAATTAGGTTTACAAAATTTCTGCATGGGATTAAACTTATTAGGGACCAAGCAATTAAGCACGGATCCCCGCACATGAGCATGCGACCCGTGCGTGAAAGCAAGGGACCTTCGTGTATAAGCACGGGTCCCGCGCATCAGCTAGCGCGGGTCCACTACGCATGAGCCCCGGGCCACAGCGCTAATGTGTGAGGACCCTACGATTATTTTCGTGATTTTATAGCAGATTAAATAATTTTGAACTTTGATTCAGCCTCCATACATCGTCCTATTCAAAAATTATGGTCCACTGTGCATGAGCCCCAGTCACTAACATAAGGCAAGTTGTTCAATGTACATTTACCCCATTGTTTTGAAACCCTAAACCCCTTTAAAATCCTATTTTTGAAACCCTAACCTTAAGGCCCTAGCTTTATACGTACCTCAAACAATATCATATCATAACTCTTACATTATAAAACCATAATTACGTTAATCTAAAATAACTTTCATTTCATAACGATCATAATTAGGTTCTATTACATGATAAAATCCTAAATTTAGAGGTTTTACCTCCTGCTAAATTCGCCAACATAACGCAACCTATTCTTTGTGGTTCCACGTTATTTCTCGCGAGGAGGTGGCAGCATTCTAACACTTCTTTCAATGTGTTCGAACACCGACCATATAGTACATTCGTAAGCTAACTTCCAAATTTCCAAGCTATAATAAGGGTTAACTAGTGAACCCACATCGACATTGGCATAATCTCAAGCAGAATCACGTGTGGGCAAGGAATCCGGTCGATGTCAAACATCTTACAGCTACATGTACGCAACTCTAGATCGACGACCTCATTCACGTTGTGTCCGTATACGTTATATGTTAGACGCCCAACTTCCGATATGTGAAATCCCTGCGACCCAACGAAATTCTCGTGGAGGATCGACTCGACCTTCAGCATAAACGACGTCGAATTCGCAGTGATAGAAGCTTCGCATGATGTTCGATGCTTACTGAACCAAGCTGATGTTAATTCGTGAATCGAGCCCAACAATCCTATAATTGGAAGTTCTCTATTTGCACGTAGAGCCACATTTATCGGCTCCGATCCATTGGTCGTCAAGATGTTATATCTCGATTTGGGACAATATGCCCTCGTCCACCGTTCTTTTGCAATCTCGTCAAGATATCGACCCGCCGACTTGAATGTTGAACCCAGAAGTTTTGTAATGTGCATCGCACTCGGCCTTGGTGTAGGCATTCGCTACCCGCCAAAAAATGGGGCACGCACCCTTGTCCGCGTTTTCGTCTTCAGATTTTGTTGTGCCACGCACAGAAACCCTGAAACGAATTCGGAAACACAGCCGGAATGACATTCTTTATACTGTGGTTTCGGTCGGAAATTATGACGAGTTCATTACTGTCCGGTACAAAATGCCTCAATCTAGTGATGAACCACGTCGAAGATTCGGTTCCCTCTGCGTCAGCAAGACCCCATGTGAGAGCAATGAGCAAAACTCCTTTATACTTACCCTTCAAAAAAGTTGCATCGATAGATTAATCCCCTAACGCATGCTAAGAATATATATTTGCACCTTCTTTCTTCGTCCATCTCCCAATCCGTAATGCTGTCAACGTTTGCTTGCCTCAACGCATCCAAGTATGCCGGAAGTAAACCATAACAATCATTCGTGTTACCGACTAATTCGTCCGATGCTAGTTGCTTGCCTTTCTTGTAGTACGAGACAACCACTCATCTGTTCTGCATCATCGACATGATTGAATTTGGTGAAATGTCTTTTGGACCGGTGAAACTTCCAACAGAACTTGGGATACAACTGACGAACTTCCTTACCAATGTCTACGGCGATGATGGGAAACCCTGCATGCGTGCTTGCCGCAGTATGTTCGTATTGAAAAAAAGGGCAGTCCTTGTCATGTGCGGCTCGTACTCTCCATGTGCATCCGTCGCTTGCGCATTTCACTACGTACATGGTTTTATTTGACCGGACCAATTTGAACTCGAAACACGCATCAAGGGCAACTTTAGTGATCACGTCATTGACTTCCTTCTTGTCCCGAAATTCTTGACCAACGAACAGGCTTGAACCATCCCCAAATCCATACGTGCCATCGTCCGCATGTGGAGAGTTGTGCTCCGGGACGTCGACATCATCATTATCACTTTCCGAAGCATAATGTTCCTCGGGTTGTTCGAACGGATCATCTTCATTCTCATTTTGATTCCCGCCCCTCTCATTCAGAAAGATGGTGAGAATGGTAGTTAGACGTGCTGCCCATGTAACACTCCACGGGATAGATTTCCTCAATTGCGTTGCACTGCTCTATTAGACCGACGTTGAAATTCGATTCGTCATTAAGATGAGCTTGTGTGTGGCACTGACAAATAACGCAACCTCAACATGGAGCACGGGTCTAGACTGCGGGCCACCAAAACCAAGGTACGCACGTATACCGTAGTCATTCTCGATGTAGATGGATCGTGGAAAATCATAAACTACGTTAGGCATACGTGAGTTTGGTATTGTCGCTGCGTTGTAACAATACCTTCACAATCTCATCCTTCACGTCTTCTAACGTGCATGTTTCCTCGTCGACCAAGATTGATCGCCATCTATGATTAGAAAGAGGACACCATTTCGAGGTATTGTCCTCACAAATTATCCACTGACCCTCGACTTGGAATACAATGTTAGCGATCGTCATGATTATCGTCTGCGATAGAAGTAAAATTTATTAGAACTAAAACCCTACTTGCGAAAACGCTAACAACTTGCGAAAATCCTAACGTCTTGTGAAACCCTAACAGCTTGCAAAACCCTAAGAGATGTGTATTTGATAATGTGATTTCGAGACATAATTGAAGCCCTAACAGCTCGAAAAACCCTAACAGCTCTCGAAAATCCTAACATATAGCGCGAGACCCCTGCACTGCAGCTCGGGGACCCACGCATTGATGCGCGGGACCCCTGCTCTAGTGCGCGGGCGGCACTGATGCACTGGTCCTCAGCGCTAATGTGCGCGGGAGCGCGCTCTAGTGCACAGGACCCAAACTCTAGTGCGCGGGACCCATGCCCAAGTGTGCGGGACCTATGCCCTAGTGTGCGGCCCATGCGCTAATGCGCGGGACCCCGACACCAGCGCCTGGGGCCCCTAAACTGATGCGCGGGTCCCATGCTCTAGCGCGCAGCCCCGTGCTCCAGTGCGCGCGCCCCCTGCACTAATGCGCGGCACCCCGGCACCAACGTGCGGGGACTGTGTAAAGATGCGTGGGGCCCCTGAAGTTATGCTTGGGGCCCCATATCTAATGCTTGGTGCCCTTGTGGGTATATGTGCGGGTTCAATGAAACATGACCACGAGTTTCGTCTTTCCAACTGGAAATTCGACACTTTCATGACCAAACATCATCTGTTTTACCCAATCATGTAATTTCGAGAGGGTTAAAATTCATAATTCGAAACGAAACAAGTTACTGTAAAGAGTTAGAGCTGGGTATTTCTTTCCAGACTTGTTTCCAGACTTTGAGCACGACTTAGTGACGAAACGAGGCTTTTTTTCTAGAGACGATGAAGAAGAAATGATGGATCGATCTGGGTGGTTGTAGTAATTATTATGTGCTGTTGTGCGTTTAATGGGGTTTCGTTTCTTTTATATATACAGATCGTCTGCATATATATTTATTTTCTTTTTCTTTTATTTTAAGTTAATTAATGAGGGTTTAAAGAAGATGATTAACGGTTAATTAAAATGAAGGCCATTGACAAAAAAAACGTCAACGAATCTATTTTTAACATTAGTCAAACTTTTTTTTAAAAAAAGACCCCTCGGGACAGTAAAAAAAAGTGTTAACCACGCCAAAAGGAACCACCAACAAAAAATCGCGATAAATAGACGTCATCGCGAAAGATAGGTT
Source organism: Craterostigma plantagineum (assembly GCA_027422505.1). Taxonomy (NCBI): domain Eukaryota; kingdom Viridiplantae; phylum Streptophyta; class Magnoliopsida; order Lamiales; family Linderniaceae; genus Craterostigma; species Craterostigma plantagineum. The sequence goes on along the minus strand of JAPQWV010000066.1, from coordinate 1,897,816 downwards.
ACTTACCCGATAAATAGGTTATACGAAAAGTAGATTACCACCAATCAATATTCAGGCTTCTTAATTAAAATAGGGTTATTGGAACCCATATTCAATAAAATAGGGCAATTGTGACAGAAATTATTAAAATAGGGCAAAACGCTTTTATTAATGGCGACGTCGCGTCTAATAAGCGCGACGGATGACGTGGCACATACAACCCTCACGAAATCCAGCGGGGCCCGGCTGGGCCCGCGTGTGGCCCTCATCGCCATTAATAGATGCAGCGTCGTGGTTAATACCTGCGACGAGTTGACCCAACCCACTAAAGCCCACTACAGACCCACTAAAGACGGCCACTAAAACCAAACAGTTGGGCCACTAACCGTCGCGGCTAATGGACGCGTCATCGCGGGCAATGGACGCGACGACGTTCTCAATACTAGCGGCGATTCCACCTATTTAAGCCACTCGATTTTCGATTATTAATTCATAACATTTTATACATATCCAATATGGTGTCTAGAAAAATTCAGATAGTTGTTTATTATGGCGGCGAAATCATACACGAATCAAACACCATTCAGTATAGTCTTCGACCCATCGGTTATCGACGAATTCGTCGCGATACCAACTTCGATCAATTTCTTAGTATGCTATACGACTTGACTTCCGTCGACAGCAATGTTTTCTTTTTAATCGTTCGTGTGAAGAACGAATACTATCAACACTCACGACTATATCATAATCTCCTACTAATGTCTAGTGATGCCGACCTCGCATACTTCTTGGATCCCGACAACGAGCTCGATGCAATCGTTACAATCGAAAGCTTATATTCTTGGAGATGGTTCTTGAACTTGCTTAATGTTCATGTACCGGAGGGACAAGCGTATGCCTAATTTAAGATCGTCAAAAAGGTATTCACAATTAAAAATAGATCAAGTTGGTTTTTTTTTTATCTAAAATTAGTTCATGTTACCTAGGAACTGTAATGCAGGTTTACTGTCCGCAGTAGAACAGCTCGACGCTTATAAGTCTCCAAACGGCGTGCATCGTTACTGTTTACGTCACGTCGTATCAAATTTTAACAAGGAGTTCAAAGACAATGACCTAAAGAAATTGTGCCACAGAGCAGGGATGGCGCATACGGTTGAAAAATTCGAACGAATCATGGAGCATCTTAAGAGTCTTCGCGATGAGGCGTACGATTGGTTGCGCGCTATTGATCGAGAAAAGTGGACATTTGCTTATGATGGTGGGCTTAGGCGTGGTTCAATGATGACGAACATCTCAGAAGCACTTAATGGTGTGTTCAAAGGGGCTCGCTTACTGCCTCCAAAAGCAATAGTCGACTTCTGACGCTGGCACGAAGTACATATCTCTGTGGACAAGAAAGTCAGCACGGCACTGCCCCAACTGTAAGTGTGCACGGCGTCTATGTCTTCGAGTAACGGGAGTAAGGTCATGGACGTCGAGTTGCCGCTGGAGTCGGGTAACAAAACCGATCCCATGAGCAACAGCGCATATGCACGTGCTCGCTGATCGACCTCATAATCTGGGCTGTCATCATCGATCTCGTTGGCTTCTAGCCAGTCTGCAAACTTCCTCAACGACACCTTCGTCCCGTTGTACGCCCCCACAGCAGGTCTGTAACCAGTCAGCTCCTCTAGGTAATCGAGCCACTGATCCTACGTTCTGCTGTGGATCACACCACTGACTCGAGTGACCATCGATCGGGAGTCCCCACACAGCACACCGACATTCTCAAGAGTGACGGTGGCCTCACCCACAGGCAAGTGGAACGTGTGCGTCTCCTTCCTCCACCTCTCTACGAGAGCCGTGATCAAGTGTGGATCTAACTTCTGAGATCCACAACTATACATGCCGTAGAAGGACATGGTATCCAACCTCTCCAGAATACGACCGTGCAACCGCACCGATCGTGAAATCTTACCCCAGACGATATTCTCCAAACCCCTAACGGTCAAAGGCGTGTCGAGGGCACCATCAGCATTGGATAGTACATCGTTACAACGATGACTATCCTGGAATATCAGAAGTGATCTGTCGATCGGACCGTAATATTCGTACGTATCCATCCTAAATTAGCGTTTCAAAGTCAATGTCGCAACAAATAATAATAAACAAACACATAAATTGACTCATGTACTAACAATCGAATCAAATAACCTAAAAACCCTAATTTCAAAATTAGGTTTCTAAATTAGGGAAAATTTCTAATTCAAACCAATTATCTAAGATTAATGTGTTATATCAACATACTAAGCAACCCATAATATCTAGAGCACAAATTATACCAAAACACAAACATAAACGCAAGAATTCCACGAAATCTAACGAAACATAAAAAACAAATTTAAACAAATTAGGAGTTTCATACCAAACTAAGCTTAATCGACAACGACGAGAAATAACGGATCTATCACTCTTTGAAATCGCGCAACAATCGCCCGAGGTTTCGCCGGAGGAATCGAGGGGAGGAGAGGAGGAAAAATGAGAAAGAAAAGAGAGGGGTGCAGCTTTAAGCAACGCGTCGCCGCAGTCATTAATCGCGACGCGCGTCCATTAGACGCGACGACGCGTTGAATTGGGCCGAACTTCGGCCCAATTGATCTTTTCAAAAAACGGCCCGCGTTAAGCCCGATTAAGCTCGATTGAGCCCGACTCAACTGTCGTCGCGCCTAATCGCGTCCATTAAACTCGTTTTACTCAATTTTATTAATTTCGAGCGGATCGACCCTATTTTATTGATTTTTGATTTAATTCCCTTTATTTTAATTAAAAAGCCCAATATTCATTACCCCATTGGCGTTTATAATATATAATATATATAGTAGCTCCCAATTACTGAAACGAGGAAGGTTAAGCCCAACGACGAGGATCGATCCATTCGTTAGCACTTCCTCACCGTGATAATCGAAATCGTGCAAGTCGAAGATCGACTTGAGAAGTATTGCAAGACGAAGAACGATCGGCTTATGAATTGCTGAGACCGATGAAATTGTTTTACAGCTAAATTAACTAGAGCAAGAAGAAGATCGACTTGAGCTGTGGAGGGCTCGTTAGCTAATCGTTGTCTCATTGATTTTTTTTTTCTTGGAGATTGCTTAATTGAGAACCTAGATAGTCTACTTGGCCGGCGGTTGATGTAAAAAAAGAAAAAGGCGCAGTAGGCGGTGGACTTGTGGTGGAATTAGCCGGTAAATGGCGGCCACCACTCAGTCTCAACAACGCTGCGTTTTTGGTTAGTGTTTAGCTTAAAGAACCTCCCTTTCTTCGGTTAACTTTATGTTTAGTATGTTTAATTATCAATGAATGTGTTGGATTTTCATGAATGTGTTTTGTTTAAATGCAACCTCGTCTTCCTTTAACTTGCACATTGGCGCCCTCTTGCTTATTTTTTTCCATAATAATTGAACAGTTTTTCCATCAAGAAAACTCGTGTTGCTATACGATGTAAGATCCGGGCTATTTTCTGGGGAATTTAATACCAACTGATTACAGACTTAATCTATTGAACTAACTGACTCTGTTCTCAGGTATTATTCAGGCGTATTGAAGGTGAAGGAGTAGCAGAAGAAGAAGAAGAAGAAGAGAATTGGAGAAGAAGAAGAGAAGAGCAGAAGAGAAACGTGAGTGAGAGAGAAATGAATTGTAACAATTTTCATAACATTCACGTGAACAGTTCCCTTGTTTAAGTACAGCTAGCAATTGTAATTAATAACAGAATTAAAGATACGTTGGGTCAAATTCAATTGAGCCCAGTGATTTCTTCCGGCCCAACAACTTGTGGCCCATTATCAGTATTCTCCTTAGCCAAAGATCATGCCCAATCATCCCCAATTCCCTCTAACTCCTCAGACCTAACATCTCCCCCCCTTGAATTGATTCTCGTCCTCGAGAATTGAAGGCCGGGAAATGAGAGCGTATGAATGCTAGGTCCTCCCACGTGGCCTCCTCCGGCGAAGAGAATGCCCACTGTACCAGTAGCTGCCGAATTGGGATCTTACGACGAACGATGGTGCGACGGTCAAGGATCTGTAAAGGTGCGATTTTTATTTCTCCTTGATTGTTGATAGGTGGTAGAATGGGTGTAGGTCTGTACTTCTTCTTGATAGCTTTCTTTAGTAGTGATACATGGAAAACCGGGTGGATTTGGCTTTCCGGTGGTAACTGTAGTTTGTAGGCTACCTTTCCAATCTTCTGTAGGATGATGTACGGTCCGTAGTACTTCTGGGCGAGCTTCATCTTCCGCCTGAGAGCTAGCGAGGTCTGTCTATAGGGTTGTAATTTGAGATAGACCTCCTCCCCTTCTTCAAATTCCCTCTCTGTTCTCTTCAAATCAGCATAGAATTTCATCCTCTCTTGCGCGTGCTTCAAGTTATCCTTCAAAGTTTCGATAATCCTTTGTTTCTCTTGCAGGTACTCCTTAACAGCCTGGTGTGAAACCTCAGACAATGGGCCCAGGGGAACCTGTGTGGGGCTGTATCCATAGAGGGCCTGAAAAGGTGTCATTTTGATGCTGCGGTGGTAGTTGGTGTTATACCAGAACTCTGCCAGAGGTAAGTGCTTGAACCAAAGTCTAGGCTTGAGGTGACACATAGATCTTAGGTAGTTCTCTAGGCACTGGTTCACTCTTTCTGTCTGCCCATCTGTCTGGGGATGGTATGCGGTAGACAGATCTAGAGATGTACCTACAGTTTTAAAGAGGTTCTGCCAAAATTGGCTAGTAAAAATCTTGTCCCTGTCAGAAATGATGTTAGAGGGCAGCCCATGTAGTTTGTAAACGTAGTCAATGAAAACCTTGACTATAGTTTCTGTGGAAAAAGGGTGTGTGAGTGCAACAAAATGTGCATACTTGGTCAGTCTATCCACAACCACAAAGATGGTATCCTTACCCTCGGATTTGGGAAGGCCATCTATGAAGTCCATAGATATACTATCCCAAGCTTGTGTAGGAATTGAAAGAGGCTGTAATAAACCTGGATAAGTGGTGTGCTCAGCCTTTGTTTTTTGGCAAACATCACACTCCTTCACCCATTTGGTGATGTCTGCTTTTATTCATGGCCAAGTGAAAAGAGATTTAACCCTTTGATAGGTACCAATAATGCCTGAATGTCCCCCGATAGAAGAGTCATGTAGTTGTTCAAAGATGCCTTGTCTTAGTTGGTTTTTGTTCCCTACACATAATCTGTTGGTGTGCCTCAAAACCCCATGTTTATAAGTATATTCTGGGGCTGCCTCAGGGTCTAGGAGCTTTTGTTGGATGATGGGGCTGTAGTACTCATCACCTTCATAGCTGTCCTGTAACTCAATTGCCCACTTGGGGATCAAAGCTGTAAGGGCAGCACATTCAGGGGTTTCCTGATCTCTTCTTGAGAGAGCATCAGCTGCTTTATTTTCCTTTCCCCTTTTGTATTGTATCTCATAGTCTAACCCCATCAATTTGGATACCCACTTTTGTTGCAGTAGACCTTCAACCTTTTGCTCCAGGATGTACTTGAGGCTTTGTTGGTCTGTTCTGATGATGAAGTGTTGGCCCTGAAGGTAATGTTTCCACTTTGTCACTGCCATGAATAAGGCTAAGAGTTCCTTTTCATATATTGATAGCCCTTGGTTTTTATGACAGAGGGGTTTGCTCAGGTAAGCTATGGGCCTTCCATTTTGCATCAAAACAGCCCCCAGGCCCTTCCCTGAAGCATCAGTCTCAATCACAAAAGGTAGGGTGAAATCTGGTAAGGCTAGTACAGGGGCTGTAGTCATGGCTGCCTTGAGTCCAGAGAAGGCATCCTCAGCTTCAGGGCCCCATTGGAAGGCATCCTTCTTGAGCAGGTTAGTGAGTGGCCTGCTGATAACCCCGTAGTTTTTTATGAATCTCCTGTAGTAACCAGTTAGGCCTAGGAATCCCCTTAAGGATTTGATGCTCCTTGGTGTAGGCCAATGGATCATACATTCTATCTTGTTCTGGTCTGTGGCCACCCCCTGATTAGTTATGATGTGGCCTAAGTACTCGACCTTGGTATGACCAAAACTGCACTTGCTGCTTTTGGCAAGGAGGGTATGGGTTCGTAGGGTGTTTAGGACTGTGGTTAGGTGTTGGATGTGGTCTGGGAGGGATTTGCTAAAGATGAGTATGTCATCAAAGAAAACTAGAACAAATTTTCTGAGATAGTCCTTAAAGATTAGGTTCATTAGGCTTTGGAAGGTTGAGGGGGCATTGCATAGGCCAAAGGGCATAACTAGGAACTCATAGTGGCCTTGGTGGGTGGTAAAACTGGTTAGGGGTATGTGGTCAGGTTTCATTCTGATTTGGAAGTAACCTGATCTGAGGTCAATTTTGGAGAAGTACTGAGCCCCAAAAAGTTCATCCAATAGCTCATCTATAACTGGGATGGGGAAGCTGTGCTTGATTGTGAGGCTATTCAAGTATCTATAATCAATGCACAGCCTCCAACTCCCATCTTTCTTTTTGACCAGTAGGACTGGGGAGGCAAAGGGGCTGTAGCTAGGTCTGATTACCCCATCCTTTAGTATCTCTTGCACCTGCTTTTCTATCTCACTCTTCTGGGCATGGCTGTATCTATATGGGGCATGTTTTTTGGGTATTGCATTGGGAATTAACAAAATCTGGTGCTCAATTTCTCTCCTAGGGGGTAGGGACTTGGGTTCTTCAAAGATGTCAGGGTACTTTTTGAGTAGGTCATTTACTTCAGGGGGTGTGGATCCTAAGGGTTGTATGCTAAGGGACCATAGTTCTCCTCGGTTTCTATCCCAGCCATTCTTCATTGCCCTTTTGACACTCAAGGCTGTCATCTGATGTAGTTCTGCCTTGTCACTTAAGGCATTGATGGTAATCTTGTTCCTCCCCTTGCTAATAGTTAACTGCATCTTCTTGAAATCCAAGATCCCGCAGTGCTGTTTCAGCCAGTCTCCTCCCAACACCATCTCGCATCCTCCTAGCCTTATTACTCTGATAGGATGATCGAAATCTTGGCCTTGAATCTGCCAACAAAACCCAGGGCAGTAGTTCTGGCTTAATATTTTCCCCCCATCAGCTACACTGACCAGCATAGGGGTAGTGAGTTCTTGGGTACAATTCAGCCTCCTTGCAGTTTGTTCATCAAGGAAACAATGTGTGCTCCCACTGTCTATGAGTATATGTATCTCCTCTGTCCCTACTGAACCCTTGACCCTGAAGGTGTTTGAGTTAGCACTTCCAGCTATAGCATGTAGTGATATGGTCATATCCTCCTCAGTCTTAGCCGATTCCTCTACTTCCACCGCATTATGTTGGTCAACTCCCTCTTCCTCCTCAGTCATCATAAAATACAATTGTTTGTCTAGTTTGCACCTATGGCCTTGGACCCATGTCTCATCACAGTTGTAACACAGGTTTCTTTCCTTTCTGGCCCTCATTTCAGCTGCTGTAAGGAGTTTCCTAGGGCTGTTTGAGTAGAGAGGTTTGGGCTGGTTCACAGGTCTAGGCTGGCTACTAAGATGAGGGTTGGGATTGGGTGGTTTGTAGGGTGGTTTCTGGGGGTGGCTGAGTTTGTGTAGTGATTGAACTTTTTTAAGGATAGCTTCTACAATGGTTTCTTGTCTATTAGCTAGATAGATGGCTTGGGTTAAGGTTTTAGGTTTCTGGGACATGACATACCCCCTATCTCTTCCTTCAACCCTCCAATAAAACTGGATGTAATGTAGTCTTCATTGAACTTCTGATCATAGAGCAACATATAGGATTTCAGTTCCTCAAATTTATCAACATAATCCCTTACGCTCCCAGTTTGCTGTAGCTTATTGAATTCACCCACCATCATCTCGGGTTCCAGGTTGTCAAACCTACCTAACACATCTTCAGTGAATTCTGGCCACATGGGGGGATCTCTATCCTCATACTGACCTTGAAACCATAATTCTGCTTTGCCCTCTAGGTACAAGGAGGCAACCTGTACCTTCTGAAACCCATCCAAGGATGTCACCATTTGAAAATATCTGTTGCACTTCTTCAGCCATGCTCGGGCCTCCAATCCATCAAATCTGGGAAACTCCAGTTTGGGTAGGTAGTGGTTAGGTAGGGAATTTGGGGGGTTCTCGGGGTTTTGGGTCTGATGGTTGAATGAGTTGGATTTTGGTAGGTTATAGGTGTTGAAGTTGCGGTGGGATGTTTCAGGTATTTCCCCTAGGATTGATTTGGATTTGGAGTAGGAGTAGGTTTGGCTCTGGGCTTGGTTTTGGAGCTGTTTCATAATGAGCTGAAGGGTTTGGTTTATTTCTCCTACTTGCTGTTGAAGCCCTTGTTGATTTTGACCAAACTCTCCCATCTTCTGGTTTAACTGTGCAACATGATCATTCAACACACTCACTGTCTCCTTGGTCGAGCTATCAACTCGCAGCTGAGTTTCAGCTACTTCCCTTTGAGCTATTTCATCAGCCAATAGCCTCTCGTGTTTCTTCAGGGTATCCTGCACATCTTTCTGCCGGGTGTTGTGGTCTGCCATTTCAGTCCGAGGAAGGTCGGCTCTGATACCAAGTTGTAAGATCCGGGCTATTTTCTGGGGAATTTAATACCAACTGATTACGGACTTAATCTATTGAACTAACTGACTCTGTTCTCAGGTGTTATTCAGGCGTATTGAAGGTGAAGGAGTAGCAGAAGAAGAAGAAGAAGAAGAGAATTGGAGAAGAAGAAGAGAAGAGCAGAAGAGAAACGTGAGTGAGAGAGAAATGAATTGTAACAATTTTCATAACATTCACGTGAACAGTTCCCTTGTTTAAGTACAGCTAGCAATTGTAATTAATAACAGAATTAAAGATACGTTGGGTCAAATTCAATTGAGCCCAGTGATTTCTTCCGGCCCAACAAACTTGTGGCCCATTATCAGTATTCTCCTTAGCCAAAGATCGTGCCCAATCATCCCCAATTCCCTCTAACTCCTCATACCTAACATACGATTGATGATTTTTTGTATACGTTTTATCTTTATCACGTGTCTAGTTGGAAATATACCGTATGATGCTACTGAAGAGCAGCTTCTCCAAATATTGGAAGAGGTTGGCCCTGTTGTTTCTTTTAGGTGTGTTGGGGTTCTTTTAACAAAAGGGAACGTTTCCTATTTTAATTAAACAAAAGGGAACGGACCGAAAGTTACTGAAATACCCCAACTTAAGTAGCATTTATTCGAGTAACTAAAAAATTCGAATTAATTCGAATAATTTTTTTTTTAATTCGAATTTATTCGAATTAATCAATTCGAGTAAAAAAAACTCGAATTGAAAAATATTAATTCGAATTTTTAATTCGAATTTTTTTTACTCGAATAAGTGTTATTTTTCTATTCGAATTCACTCGAATAGTTCGAATAAAATAGTCGAATAAATCGTTTTTTACTCGAAAACGTCGATTTCAAGCTCAAAAACACGAAAATTCACCCAGATTTGGGGTTAATACATGTAAGAATCACGAACCCATCGATTAAAATCTCATTTCGACATGAAATTTCAGTCGAGCGGATCAAAATGATAATCAAACACTTCGATTTTTTTTTTAAAACACCCAATCCCTTTTTTTTAATTAGAAAACCTAGAATCCTCTTTTTTTAATTTCACACAAAAGTAATCCTATTTAACAAAAAAATCCGTTTCTTTGCTTCCTATATCTTCTTATACATAAACTATTTTAAGCTATCAATTTCGATACATAGTTACATGGCCTGGTTCTGGCATACACTGCTGAAAGTTGATGTTCTTCTTAAGATTAAATGTTTGTTAGATTCTCGCACCATTAGACCGAGCTTGGTGCTGTCGTTAATGAAAGATGATTTTTTTTTATATCTATATCGCATTACTTGAATTGCCTTTCTTTAATGGCTATGCATGATTGATACATCACGCCACAGGTTTTTCAAAAACTCTCCATTCTAAGGATCCAAATTTGTTTGGACCTGACAAGAAGTTTTTTTTCTTCTGTTTCGTGCGCATTTTAACCGATCCTCATGTTGATTATCTCTATATTTGATACTCAGATTAGTTGTTGATAGAGAGACTGAGAAACCCAGGGGTTACGGTTTTTGCGAATACAAGGACGAGGAAACAGCTCTTAGTGCTCGGCGTAACCTTCAGGGTTATGATATAAACGGTCGGCAGCTAAGAGTCGACTTTGCCGAAACTGGCAAGAACGTCGATAAAAACCGTGAACCTGTGAGTTATATACGAAATCAGTGGCATGTGAAATGAGCATATAGTTTTTCTTCTTTGTTTGGATCATCTATTCCTTCTTTTTCATTCTTTCTTTCTTCACGGAGTTCAACTGTGTCTCGGTGAATTCCAACACTTACATGCTTGCACGCCGCCAACTTCTTATTGAGCTGTTTTTACAGGGGCGCGGTGGTCCCGGGATAAACTCAAATCCTGGTAAATGCGAGTGTGTCTCTGTGGAAATATGGAAAACAAGAAATGCCAATAGAGAGCTAATTCTTTTGCCTAGTCCACTCCAACTCAATACATTAATGACCATTTGCATTAAATGATTCCTTTTCAGATCCTCCTCTAAAGCAGTCTTTAGGTATAGCAATGCCCGGAAATTCTGCTCTTCACCAACCAATGGGCGATTCTGCGGCCATGGCTGCTTCAACTGTTATGGCAGGGGCTCTTGGAGCTACTCAGATTAGCAGCAGCTCGAATCCTACTGTGTTGCAAGGCCAGATCTTAAACGATCCCCTGACTAATCATTTGGCAAAGCTGTCGAGGAACCAACTGATAGAGGTCATTTCTGAGTTGAAGGTTAGGCGCTGAACCATGATTCACCTTGAACTATTTAATGATTTCTTAACGAGGCTGATCTATCTATCTATTGAGACCTGTCATTCTCATTTACAACATAAGGGATTGAAAACAGAATGTTAGTTGTAAAGAACATATGGAGCAAAAGACATTGTTTATAGCCAAAGCTGAAAGAAAGCATACTAATTAAGCTGAGGGGGTGAGAGTTTTTGTGAACATAAGTAAATGGTGAATCCCACTATTGATTTGGTAGCTGACTTTGTACTGATATCGTACGAATAGGAGTGATGTGTATATTCTTGCTCTCGCTAGAGGTCTTGTTTATTTTTAGCAGATGTTAATTTGATGATTATTGTTGCAGACCATGGCTTCACAAAATAGAGAACAAGTCAGGCAACTCTTACTTGCCATTCCGAATTTGCCAAAAGCTTTACTTCAGGTTCTTATAAGCACATTATATCCTTGTTATGATAAGACTACATTTCGACCCAAAGTTGCATTCTTAAAAGAGAATTGATTGTGCCAAACTTGTCAATAGTATTTGAGAGTTAGGAAATTCAAAATTTACATTTTGTGGCTGTCCCGAATTTTAGCTTATTTTTGAAGTTTTTAAAACCGTACTAGGATTATAACTTGTGGCCTGGTGATTACTATTCACTCCTAGTGAATTTAACGTGCAGTTTCTCTATACACTTCAGACTTGGGGTTATACAAACTGAAATTGTAAGATTGATATGAATGCAGGCCCTGATTATGCTTGGAATGGTGACTCCGCAAATGGTTCATTGCTTTCCATCCCATTCTTTTTCTTCAGATCTATCTTTCTTTGTATAGTTCTTGATCTGGATTTCTCATATGATGATATATGCAGTTGCAGGCAGCAAATATTCACCAAACTCGTGCTCAGTCAGACCAGCCTTCACAAACTGCTCAATCCATTTCTAGATTGCCCCAACTTTCATCAGACAGAATGAAAGTAAACTATCAACCTTACGCACACGAAAGCCAAGTACCTGCTAGTGGTCTCACTAACCAATATGCTGCACCAGTCCATCAAATGCCTGCTCAATCTCAAATCCAACGGCCACAGCTCCTCCAAGACCAAGTGCGTCAACAATCTAAACCACCATCATTTACTATAGCTCATACTCGGCCCCGATCAGTAGGGCTTAGTTCCTACGGTGAGGCATCAACATCCTCTTCATTTAGGCAGCGTGAACAACCTCATCTTTCTCCACAAAGTATAGGTCGTCAACCCCAATTGGCCAAAGCTAGTGTGCCAACACATTTGGCTGGTGCATCAAAAGGAGCTGTGAATTCCATATCATTCCCAACTTCTAACGTCTTCATACGACCAGAAGAAACTTCAGGTGGCAGACCACAAGTTGCACAGGTACGCACAATATTTTGCTCATATATTAGTAAAAGAGGAGCACCTCTACCGTTTGTTGATGAGGTCGTCTGTTAACATTGAGATTTTTTAACTGCCTGAGAAATTTTTCGACTTGTGTTCTTTTCAATACTTTGCTTGACTATCCATGTTTTCATCTGATATGATAGCTTCAACTTCCATCCGGGCTGGATTCGACATTACTCCAACAACTGCTGAACCTAACTCCCGAACAGCTGAGTTCCCTGCCAATAGAGCAGCAGCAGCAAGTGATTCAACTCCAACAGATGCTTTTGAGGGCTGCATAGCGCGGCACTTCTGCAGGTTCTGGGAACTTAGACCTTTGTGAAGTAGAAATTGTATGAACAAATAATACTTAATTTGCCAACGGAAATACAGTTTTGATACGTCTGCTTCAACTATTCTCTTTTTGTATCCAACCTTGTCATAAGTCGTTTAAGAAAACAAAATAATAAGCATGGTTAGTCACTAGTGTCCTGATTGATGATGCACTATGAACCACTGATACAATTAAGAAGACGACTAATTGATGATACTTCGTTTATGTGGAGGACATACCTAACTTACATCACATGCATCGTATCATACCGTGGCTCCCTACAAGAAGGTTCTCTTTGCCACAGATGATTATCTGACGAGTAAGTATACCGTCGACTACATTTAGAACAATATCCGTTCCTGGTAAATCTCTAATGTTTGGACAACCTTAGCTATGAACAATTTCCGGTGTAATCTATACCTGCACAAAGTGGATTGTTTGTTATAACGAAGGTAATGTAAATAAAACAAGACAGAGTAGTTTACATGTAGATTGTTGACTACATACTTTATTGCAGCTTCTAGTGTCCTCCTAGCCTCAGGCATAGATTCTGCATAACAAACCAAGATAATGAAGGCACACAATAAGATCCCTAAGTTAGAACTTTGCAGAAGCAGTCTTCAAGGTGAATGCTTGAAACCATTACTAACAGAACTTTCAGCGAAAAATCTAACTGGTTGTAGTAGACGAAAACGAGAAGAGGTAAAAATTAAAATAAAAAATATAAAAACCTACCGAGGATTTGCTGATCTTGCTCCGCAGTAGTGGGAAACTCTGCGAGAATTTGCTGGCATTCTTCTTGTAACTCCTTCACAGCTTTCCGTTCAAGACTAGGTATAAGAGGGATATCCCCCTCAGACCAAGTGGGTATTGTTCTTGCAGCAGCTATAACCGCTCCATCAACAAAGCTACCTTCATTATTATTAGATAGTTTACCTGTCGAGTGATAAAAGTACCATTTCGGGAATGAGTATACTGAACTTAGTAGCATGTCTTGCAACTGAAACGATTATGAAGAAAATTATGTATTATTATTACTATTGTGATAATATTCCTCTGGAAGGCCAGATATGTTGAAGACGGATAAGAAGGAATCCAAGTGAATCTGTGCATTGCCAGAGAACTGAATAACATCCCAAGGATTCTGCATTGTCATAGAAAATGAGAAAAGACGATTGATTTATGTGGAACATGAGAAAGGGCAACTATGGTCATTATTCATCAGAAATTTCTAAAAAAGAAGCACGTTTCTGTTTAAGCATGAGTAAAAATGGTGATATTGATCATGCAAAGCCCAGCAGGAGACGGATGACGAACAAGAAGCTTAGAATGAAGTAAAAGAATCCGACAGAAACTTACCACTGGCGACGAAAATCCGTATCTTTGCATGAAAAAGTTATTCCTCTGCCCGCTGACATAGTCGACAGTCATCTACAATACAGCATCAGAGGATAACAATGACATGAGTTTTGTAGTATAGAAAAAAGAAAAGAAAAAGACACCCCGTTCTCCACATGCATGATGAGTGGTTGTAGGATTAACACCAAATACATGAGTTTGCAATCAGCGTATAACAGAAGCTGAATATCAGAAGCAGAGTGCTTATCACAGAAAATATGGCATGGTTGGTGTATATCTGCAATGAAAGAGTAAGTAGGTTAATGGGATACCTCATCTCCTTTTTTAATCTTTTGCCCAGCATTTATCATCACCTCAAGCATCCGATCCTTGAAACGCCAGTTGAAGAAGCAATTTGGCTGAAAAGAATGATTTAACATATCTGCAAATGAACAAAAAACCATATATGCTTAGATGTACTGAAAACACAGAGAACCCATAAACAGAATCGGACAGGCGTATAAACAAATATATTTGAAAAAAGAAAGAAGCTAACCAGCATAAGGGACAAGCATGTTTGCATCTTGCACAAGGGCACCGATTCTTATTTGCTTGCTGATACACCGAGATTGGGCCATGCTCAGTGCCCAGATGAATCTCTCAGGTTCTCGCGCAAGGCGTTTTATTTTCAGCGGCGCAGCAGAGTGCTGAGATTTAATTAGTTAGTGAAGAATGGAAAAGCGATACTACGCATAAGATAACTCGATAAAAGTCGGTATTGGTACCCAGTTTTTCTCCCAAAATTCTAACGCCCGATGTTGCTGTTCCCTCATGGACGAAGCAAGTTTCTGATCCTGTAACTCCAGAAGGTCCTCCTATAATTTTAAGGAAAGATCTCAGGCAATAAGAACAATCGAGTTTGAAGGAGACAAAGAAAGGAAATAAAGAAGATAACAGAAGCACTACTTATGGGATATTATCTCTCTAGAGAAATGTTGTTAGATCATTTTGAAGGAATGTCACTTACTCACAAACATATCATATACATATAAAATCTTTATGCAGATCAGACCTCTGTAGCAAGAAGTAAGCTAGGGCATTCATCAGCACCAGGCAAAAAATCACCGTATAGCTGCCAAAAGTTATCCTTGCAATCAAATGCGTATAACAGAAGACACGCTAGCCTTAAGTCCCAATCTGTCTGACATTAACAGAAAAATAGGATAAAAAATATAGGAATAAGAGAAAAATCGTTAAGACTCAGAAGCCTTGATAAGACGAAAGAGATATATAGAAAATTTTGAGATGCAAGGTGGAAATGATAAGGTATCATACTTTATCTTACACAAAATGGCAATCTAACAACAAACAAATCTCATAGCATCCATATTTACCTCGGGATTGGTTGAGTTGATGATGTCAAATATAGGATGACCCACTGGAATAATATCGGGGAAGAACATCCAAGGTAGCTTCTGGCTTACAGTCAACATCAACTCCAATGGAATCTCCATAATGACCTGAAGTGTAAAAAAAGAGATTGATTGGATCTCCATTTGCCCATAAAGAGTACAATGCAAGAACCTATACGGAAAAAACTGGTCAAACTATTTGCTAAAAGGCCATGTTACCCTGGCGCGACGAAGCGCTTCAATGTCCTTGGAAGCATATACTCCAAAACCATCGGGACCTTCTCTGAATTCTATTCCGTAGGCCCGCATACTTCTTACATATCCTATCTTGTAGAAATCAGGATCTGCTGGTTCCAACTGTGAATAGGTTCCACAACGAATTAATCGAACATATTCGCAGAAAAAAGCTCTCACAAACAGAATGCTAACAATTCAAATTCCAAAAATTTGAATGACAACCCAACAACAACCGAAACAATACCATGGAGAAGCATGACTTTGGATGACAATCCAAAAATTTGAAACACAAACTTGGAAGACTCAGAAAGGCAAACAGGAAAATCGGGTAATAAATGAGCAAATGATCAGCAATCGAGTGTTTCACCTCCGACGCAGGCGTTGATTGTGGAGGTGAAGGTGGTTGAAAGAAGGGAAACGAGGAAAAGCTCTCTTCCTCCGTCGTCAAAGCTGCTCTTGCAAATACAGCACCTGAGTTTTTCCTTTTTCTCACCTCAAAACAAGCCTTCCTCGTTTCTAGCTGCATAAACGTTGAATGTAAGAGCATGAACTACACAGTAAAGTATCAACACGAATGTCACTCAGTTAAGCACATAAATAATAATGGTCTAAACTCTAAGTTGCCTTTCATTCAATTCATAAAGAAAAGCAGCACAGATTTTTCACCACAGAAGACCTTTTGAGGATTGTTGAATATGGAGTAGGAGGATGATATCTGCGGCTGAACTAGGGAGATTCCCACCGTCGCCATCTTTTCCGATGAGAAACTGACCAGATTTTTCTCTCTTGCGCAAAGCTGCGAGGGAAATTGGAACAATTTCTTGTAGTACTAGGAAGCAGACGTTACGTTATCCACTTTCACATCGGATCGGATATTATTCGTGGGCTGATCACTGACCCATTGCGTAAGTCGTAACGACCCAAAACCACCTTTTATTACTGAATATTTTTACAACACTTTTTTAACAAAAAGTTTTTGGAAGAAATAGTCTGGCTGGCTAATCAATTTTATTTTTTTTGTCAATAGCTTCAAGAGTATGTTGAAATTTATGAAATATTTTAAATATAGTATGTGACCACCAATGTTTTAAAAAGCGTATTGCGCAGTGTGTCGCGTTTTAGTGCTGGTAGCGCGTAGCGTAAATAGCGTAGCGCATTGAGTGAGTATTTCGAGCAAAACATTTATAATGCAAATATATGTATATATACGTGAGTAGCCTATAAGCATAGAAGTAAGCAAAGCAAGTCTAAGAAACATTCAGCTATTAATCGTTACAAATATTTCGAAGTCACACATTGAAACAAACCGTTAAATCTAAAATTAATCTAGGATTTTCCCTGTGTGGGGAGAGCCTTCGTTAGTGGTGGGGTCTTTTTTTTCCCTTTGTCATCACACAAAGAAGCAAAGAAAAACTCCATCTCATTCTTTACGGCCCTCTGACTCAACCGTTTCCCAGCTTATTCTTTGATTTCCCATAACTATCTCACTCACTACTTTTTGAGTCCGCACTCAGTGCTTCTTTTTCGGTGTTGAGCTGACTTATGAGAGTTATATAGATATCAAGCAAAATAATCACTTGTTGAGATGAACGAAGCAAAAAAGAGATGAATGGGATTAGAGAGACAGAGAAGAGTGAAGATCTGGCAGAGGTGGTGAAGATGCTAGAGAAGAGCAAGAGTCCCCATATTGCTACTTCTGTGAACAAATTTGAGGTCTGATTTTAGTTCTCGATCCTAAAGATTGGTCTTTTCTTGTTCTTGATCCAGTTCTTCCGATGATTCAAGCAAGGTATTTACAGATTTACTCCCTAAATTCAATTTAATTATCTTATACTTCTTAATTTGAATAATATAATGATTTTCCCAAATAGCGTGAGGATTATACGAAATAGCGTAAAAAGCGTAGATATAGCGTATATAGCGTAAAAAGCGTAAAATATAGCGCATATAGCGCACGCTTTTTGGGAAAAACGCGAAATTTATTACGCTACTACGCGTTTTATGAAAATTTTGCGCTATTTACGCTATAAAGCGCGCTACAATTGCGCTTTTTAAAACACTGGTGACCACTAACTAAGAATTTCTAAAACAATCATTTCGTTGACTTCTCCACACAATGGTGTCTCATGTCATGTGCATCCAATCCAACTGCCCGAAGTAGATGAAAAGTCTTCTAACACAAAATTTAATACTAATTTTGGTGTAATACTAGTTTTGAGCGATGGACATCTCCCTTTCTACCTATACTTTTTTCCGTTTTGGTCCCTTAATTGCTCCCAACTTGTATCTTTTGCTCCACTAATTTGTAATTTGTATCTTTTGCTCCCAAAGCACATGGAAAGCCGCAGATACAGTATTTCATAAACAAGTGGAATAAAGGTTATTCCACTTTGCACATAAACAACTACCAATAATTAAATCGACAGTGCACGCAGAAAAGAAGAGCCTTTTGTTTCGATCTTCGACGATGAGAGTAGATCGATGGCACATCCCAGCGGCCAAGCTGCTTCAATCATCGAACCCTTATACTCGACTTCTTTCAATACCGTGAAGTTTTGCGAGGCAGGGAAACCTATGGTACGCCAGGAAAAAAAAAGAAAGAAAATTGATTCGCTTAGAATTAAGATCGATGACTCTGAAGGATTTAGTATTATTACCGAAGCCATCAACGACGAGCGTGTACTCGTATATGAGGTCCATGCAAAGATAAGGCACGTCCCTGTCGTCGATGTTAGGGAAAATGGTTTTCATGTCGTCCACGTGTCCCTTGCACGCCAACTGAGCTGCAATCAAGTAATTGATGGGCCGAACAATGGCAGACGCTACGTTTGCCTTGATGAATCCAGCCTGTATATGTACGTTAAGGTAGATATCGATTAGGGGCACTCAGAAAAAAGGCTAGGCTTAAAAAAGGGTCTTATTATTAACCCCAGCGCCAGTGTCGTAGAAGAATGATGAAATATAGAGATCCTTGAAGCCTTCACCACCTCCGCCGCTCCATATGCCATTGAAGGAGCAATTCTTGTAGGAACACGATGCGTCGAGGCCGAGCATCTTTCGAGTCAATGCTCTGCATTTCTTGAAGTTCGTGCCAGAAGGAGGGGGAGACACTTGGTATACCACTCCCGAGTACTTGTAGGTTCCTTGAAGAAAACGTAGCATAACGCTACTATATTAGCCTGCAATTCTTGGTATGCAGTTTTTTAGCAATATCTTGAAGAGGGTTCAAATAACTATGTAACATAAACCTTTGTAGCCATTAGTCACACATGGATTCCCGCGGGCGCCAGAAATGTTAAGGCTTTGAGCTCTAGCAGCCTTCAGGCCATAATTCAAGTAACTGTAAAAGGGGGTATCATATAGTATGAGTATCATCAGACTAGATACTGAATATAGATTCAAATCACTAGACCTGATTTCCATGTACCTGTGAACATAAATGTTGTAGTCGTTAGACATGATGAGCTTTTCTGAAACGTAGGGATCTTCTCCTTCTGGGATAAGCTCGGGGGCATCGGCTGCAGCTTCCTCGGAGATGGCATAGGCAATCTGCACTGATCCGCCGCCAAGATCAACAACTCCTACCGTTCTTGAGTAATCTTTACCTAATCTGCCTAGAAGATAATTAATCGCCACCTGCCGAACAGCAAGAATGTTCAGTAACATGCGTCCTTTATATGAACAGAAGACCATTAGAGATCAAAATGCTTACCCATTGATAAGCGCCTTCCTCCACCCCTTTGAGGACGGTGACCAACTCTGGCTTGTAATTCAGGCTGCTCTCCTTCTTGAAAAAGCTTCTTACCTAAAACAACAGCGACGATGTAAACTCTTTATTCAAGTCAGTGAGTGAAAGAGAGGGAGAGATTAAGCAGTTATGCGAAACGACACGTACAGCTTCGATTATCTGTTCAGATGCATTGCCATTCAACAATCGCAGACCTGCAGTGGCCTGCGGCCAAATGATCATACAAACAAGTGTTGTTAGTATATATCAACGTCATCACCGCCAGAAACAACTAAATAGATGGACAAAATTCATCTTAAAATTCACACTCGCCCCAAGCCTAAGTGGTGTTGTGGGACGCTTCTCCTTGGGTACAACCTCTTCTGCTCCTTCCAAGAGAGGTTTTAGGGAAAGTGCAGCAGCCTGGGGATCAGTCTCATATGAACTCAGGCCTGGTGTTGTCTGCACATTACGTAAACAAGCTTCATAATAGATTACCGCGACAGCTAACAACGGCATAAAGACAAACATCTGCTGTGCTATATTCTGATTTGCAACGCCAATGAGAGGAGATTTTATACATTCATCCTTGAACACGAGAAACGAAAAACAGAGAACGACACTACACTATCCGACTTACAGATCTGAAGAATTCGTAGTCTTCACCGAGAGGAAGGAGGTTCAATTTCTGGTCAAAGTTGAAGACGTGAACTCTGCTGCCAGTGCTTCCAGCATCAAATACGACGGCGTACTCAGTGCTATCGCCGCCGGAAGCAGCACTGTCGGCGCACTGCAGAAGCACGGCGGATAAGAGAAGCACGAACTTCAACATCATTCTCTTCTCTGCCATGTGATATGATGAGATAGGAAGGTGTCAACGTAATCTGCCCCATGGAAAGGCATGCCCGCCCATTGAATTTTTATTTTTTTTTTTTTCTCAATAGCAAATTGACTAAAAGATATTTATAAAACCCATATCGATGAAGGCATCTCCAACCATTCATTCATCTCTATAGAGTTGCTACGTCTCAATCTATGTTACAATTCTTCCATATTTACGGGATGAACAGTACCAGCAAACTCCAACAATAATCTCTATATTTTTCTTTATTAAACAATACTCTTAAGCTCTCGTTTGGTTACCAGGTTTAGTAATTATAAACATAGGTTTATTCGATGTTGATATGTTTGGTAGCTATGTTTAAATAAAACATAGGTTTATTTATATTAACTTTAAACCTACAAATATAGGTTTAGAATAACTCACCCTTGAGGTAGATTATTGAAAACCCACAAATTATTTTACAATATTATCCATCACTAACACTTGAGCACGTCACTCTCAAACTTTTTCATCCTCAATTCTCATTTCTCAGCAACTGTCTTTCATTATTTTATTTTTTTGTTCCTGCTGCTTTCGAATTTCCAGTTGTCAAACAAGGTAGTCTATCTCTTTATTGTAGTGGAGTTAATTTTCTCACTTTCTCTTCTATTCTTGATCTGCGATTTCACAGGCTTTTGCAATTCCAATTAATTTAGTTTAGCTTGTTTAACTTGGCATCTGGTATATATGGGTCACATTCGATGGGGTTTTTATTGATGTTAATTATTCTCAAATGGGTACATTCGTTTCTGTTTTGATTGCCATATTTGAGTCGATTTTTACTTTTGATTGCCATATTTGAATCGATCTTCTCTGTTCTTTCAGTTTCCTTTTCCAATTAAGAACATGTGATGCGATGATAAGCATTTACATAGGTATATGGTGTTGTTGATATTTGTTATTTTTTTGCACCTTTAGTCTAATTAGGAGGGTATAAATGTATTTTTATCAAACATCAATTTATTAAACCCATGTTTATCCAAACATAAACACTTCATTTAAATCCACTAACCAAACACGCATTTTATTTATACCCACTAATTTGTTTTATATAAACCATTACTTATTTAAACCATTCTAATAATAAACCCGCTAACCTAATACATTTCCTCTCACATTAATTTATAGATGTAGTAAAACATAATAATTGGATAATTATTTAATTATTTAATAGCCAACTCTTGTGTTATATGTTTAATGTCACTAAAATTAAAACATAATTACAAGGATTATGTATTTTAGAAGGTGATTAATTTAATTTTTGAATAGCAATAAAAATGTAATTTAAAATACAATCATTTTTGGGAAAAATAATTGAATTTGCAGGAAATATTACGACATTCAATAATAAGAAACAATAAGCCGTTTTACAATAATCCTTAATTATTTGTGAAATTTTTACAAGTATTAATTGTTATTGACAAATGGAGTATATTCAAAAAACCCCTAAGATGAGATGAGTACACTAATAAATTGAATTGGTACTTCGAATAACCTAAAATAAACAAAACCAGACAAAATAAATATATTTTGAATTTAACCATTTTAATTAATCTAAAATAAAACCAAATTAAATGATTAATGTATTCATATTCTCTCATGCCACTGATCTATCTTCTTCCCCAATCGATTCAGCTCCTTCCCCAATCGATTCAGCGATAGCTGAGAATTCCGTGAAAAAAGAAATGTAGTGAGGATTTGAAATTGTAATTTATTACCTTAGATGACTGATTATACAATCAATGTCGTTACCACGGCCTCGATTAGTATATAGTAGTAGTCTTCACGAATGCTATTTTTTTAAGGGGATTCAACACATAAATTCCTCCATCAATAAAAATAAAACAGTTCATCCCCTGTCAGACTCTTTTTTAACTTAGGTACCTACTTGAATTTTATTTTACTGATAGGTACCTAACTGATGGATTTACCCTTGCTAAAACTGTTTTATTACATCCTTTACCTGTGTTTCTTATTCAAGCATACGTTCGTTCATTAAAAAAATTCATACACCAGAGGAAACCTAAATCGCGCGATATCCTTCCCGAAATCGACCCGTGTTTGTTTTGCTTCAGATTCCTCGCCGTTGGGTTCTCACTCCTCTTGGTATTCGCCTTCTGAAATCGACATTCTTCCCAAAAAGCTATGTCCTTTGCCTTCTGAAAATCGTCGTGGTATTTCGTCTTGGTGGGTTTTCGCTTACTCTGTGGAGAATCAATAGGCTTGTATCTAGTTTGCTTTTGCCGTTATTCGTTGGGTTTAAGCATTTTCGGTTAATGTTCGTAACAACCTCTGCGTGTTTTCGAATGAATCGATTTGTTGTTCGATTTGAGCTTTTTTCGAATGGTTCAATTTACTGTGGCAGATTTGTGCGTGTTTTCTCGAATGGGTCGATTTGCTGTGGTCGATTTGGGTATTTTCGAATGGTTCAATTTGATGTGGTCGATTTGGCCGTTTTTGAATGGGTCGATTTGGGTTTCTTCGAATGAGGTCAATTTGTTTTGGTACCACATGATCACAGTATTTTGTACCATCTGTTTGGGCAATTTGGTACGCCATGTGTGTATAAAATGGTACTGTTTCTTAACAGTTTTGCTATTTTGCAGAAATGCCTCCGCTGAACAGATTTGAGCTTTCTTCTAGGTGCCATCCTGCGCTCTTTCGATCTACGTTCGGAATCCGATGGCCTCGAAAAAGATGATCTGGCCTCGAAGAGATTGTAATGTATTTCTCCGATATATTTGTGTCCAATAGATGGCTTATTATATAGGCTACACATTCAAAAGCTAGTCGTTGGGATATTTATGACATAAATCGTATCCCAAATATCATCCCTTGATCTCTACCCTGATTTGAGGTTGATTTGGTAAATGGCCGTCATTCTTAACACTCCCCTCAGGTTGGACTTTCGGATATTTTGAAAAGTTCAACTTGGTGAGATTATGTGTCTCGTGCCCCCTTGCTTTTTTTTGTTGTTGGACATTTGTGACATAAATCGTATCGCAAAATATCATCCCTTGATCTCTGTCCTGATTTGAGGTTGGCATATTTGGTAGGTGGCCGTTATTTTCAACACTCCCACTCAAGTTGGACTTTGCGATATTTTGAAACTTGGAGAGATTATGTGTCTCGTGCCCGCCGTGACTTTTTTTGTTGGATGTTGAGACTCTCGTCGGAATCTTCTTGCTCCAATTTTTCTTTCTATACAGTGGCCATGGCCCTCTATGTGAGTTCTACCATCTGTAGTCTGGGTGGCTCCTGAAGAGAGCACTTGGGTGGCTCCTCCGAAGAGCGAGCGTGGGGTGGCTACTCCATAGAGTGCTCTTGGGTGGCTACTCCGAAGAGTGCGCTTGGGTGGCTCTGATGTTTCGGGCACTTGATGTTTGTCTGAATCCGTCTCAGGCATAGATGGATTTAATAAGAAAGTATAGAAATATCAAGCTTCCCTGCCCAGCCCAATATGCTAGGCCTTGAGTTTGTCTCTGGCCCAGTAGGGTGTAATCCTTCAGCATCAGGCCCAGTTGTTGCTCGTCCCTCGTGGGCGGTCTTCTGCGACTGTGTGTTGGGAGCAATGAGAGATGCTCTGCTATGGCTCTGAGATAAACTGTCGAAGCTCTCTTTCTTCTTTTTCCCCTTTTATTTCTTCTTCTTGGGCATGATGGCATGCTCTGATACCATGTTGAATTTTGAGGAATGATATTGCAATGTATTTCTCCGATATATTTGTGTACAATTGATGGCCTATTATATAGGCTACACATTCAAAAGCTAGTCGTTAGAATACAACCGTTGGGACATTATGACATATATCGTATCCCAAATATCATCCCTTGATCTCTGCCCTGATTTGAGGTTGACATATTTGGTAAGTGGTCGTTATTCTCAACACTCCCCCTCAAGTTGGACTTTGGGATATTTTTAGAAGTTCAACTTGGAGAGATTACGTGTTTCGTGCCTGCAGTGACTTTGCTTTTGTTGGAGTTGAGACTCTCGTCAGAATCTTCTTGCTCTAATTTTTTCTTTCTATACAGTGGCCATAACCATCTATGTGAGTTCTACTATCTGTATTCTGGTTGGCTCCTCCGAAGAGGACGCTTGGGTGGCTCCTCTGAAGAGTGGGCGTGGGGTGGCTACTCCACAGAGTGCTCTTGAGTGGCTACTCCGAAGAGTGCGCTTGGTGGCTCCGATCTCGGGCACTTGATGTTTGTCCGAATCTGTGTCAGACAGATGGATTTGAGATTCTTTTTATGAACGAAATAATAAGAAAGCATAGAAATACCAGCCTTCCCTGTCGGATCCCGTATGCTAGGCCTTGAATTTGTCTCTGGCCCATTAGGGTGTAATCTTTCGGCCAAGTATCTGGCTCAGTTGTTGCTCGTCCTTCGTGGGCGATCTTCTGCGACACAGAGTGTGTATGGAGTAAGGAGAGATGCTCTATGTGGCTCAGAGATAAACTGTCGAAGCTCTCTTTCTTTTTTTCCCCCTTTTTTCTTCTCTTGGGCTTGATCGCATGCTCTGATACCATGTTGAATTTTGAGAAATTATATTTTAATGTATTTCTCTGATATATTTGTGTACAATTGATGGCCTATTATATAGGCTACACATTCAAAAGCTACGTTATAATAAAGCCATTGGGACATTTATGACATAAATCGTATCCCAAAATATCATCCCTTGATCTCTGCCCTAATTTGAGGTTGGTATTTTTGTAAGTGGCCGTTATTCTCAACACTCCCTCACAAGTTGGACTTGGGATATTTTTAAAAGTTCAACTTGGAGAGACTATGTGTCCCATGCCCGCCGTGGCATTTTTTTTTGTTGGACATTTATGACATAAATCGTATTAAAAAATATAATCCCTTGATCTCTGACCTTTGTGGTTGGCATATTTGGTAAGTGGCCGTTATTCTCAACATTCCCCCTCAAGTTGGACTTTGGGATATTTTTAAAAGTTCAACTTGGAGAGATTATGTGTCTCGTGCCCGCCGTGACTTTTTTTGTTGGAGGTTGAGACTCTCATCAGAATCTTCTTGCTCCAATTTTTCATTCTATACAGTGGCCATGACCCTCTATGTGAGTTCTACCATCTGTATTATGGGTGGCTCCTCCGAAAAGTGCGGGTGGGGTGGCTACTCCATAGAGTGCTCTTGGGTGGCTATTCCGAAGATTGCGCTTGGGTGGATCCGATGTCTCAGGCACTTGATGTTTGTCTGAGTCTGTGTCAGACATAGATGAATTTAAGATTTTTTTTTGTGAACGAAATAATAAGAAAGTATAGAAATATCAAGTTTCCCTGTCTGGCCTAGTATGCAAGGCCTTGAGTTTGTCTCTGGCCCATTAGGGTGTAATCCTTCAGGAAAGTATCTGCCCAGTTGTTGCTCGTCCCTCGTGGGCGGTCTTCTGCGACGCATAGTATGTTGGGAGCAAGGAGAGATGCTCTGCTATGGCTCAGAGATAAACTGTCGAAGCTCTCTTTCTTTTTTTTCTTTCTTTTACCATTTTTTCTTCTTCTCGGGCTTGATCGCATGCTCTGATACCATGTTGAATTTTGCGGAATGATATTGTAATGTATTTCTCCAATATATTTGTGTACACATGGCCTATTAAGCTACACATTCAAAAGCTAGCCGATA
This sequence comes from Craterostigma plantagineum, assembly GCA_027422505.1. NCBI lineage: Eukaryota > Viridiplantae > Streptophyta > Magnoliopsida > Lamiales > Linderniaceae > Craterostigma > Craterostigma plantagineum. The sequence continues at coordinate 1,872,068 of JAPQWV010000066.1, read as the reverse complement.
TAATATAGCTGTTGGGACATTTATGCATAAATCGTATCCCAAAATATTATCCCTTGATCTCTGCCCTGATTTGAGGTTGACATATTTGGTAAGTGGTCGTTGTTCTCAACAGCTACGAAGGTGATGATGGCAATTATGTAGGCAGTAATAAGTCGAATGTGACACCATTCAACATGATGTTTTATTTCATGGGAGTGAAGGATGCTTCATATCTGATAGTAAAGTACGACCACCTTCTCACTATACTAAATGCTTACGACCACAAATTGTAAGTTGATCGTATTATTCTTGGTAACCTCGATAGATATGCTTGTTAACGAATCACAAACTAACTTCACCGTCTTGTGTCGTTTTTTTCTTGTTAGCGCCTTGTATTAAAATTTTAGTACCTGCCGTCAAGGTGCTGGCGAAGGAGTTATTCGGAGATCACCCTGATTTGATTATCGGGTTCAACGACAACTTGCATGAGATGATGAAATTACCCTCGACTATGAGGACTATGCGCCTCATGCGATAATATCTACCTGAGTCCCCTCATGCTGAAAGGATTCTCAACAAACTCAAGGTGAATTTATTATTTACGAATATTATATTCATGCACTCATAATGTGTTTTCAGATGAGTTTTGCAGACCACGCTGACTTTGGAGTTTCCTTGGTCCCCATAACGTGATGGCACTGTGTATGCATCTGCTGTGGAAATCTTCAATAAGTACTTCAAGGAGCAAAGGTGTATCACTGAGGTTTTCCGGGAGGTATGCAATGTTGACTCAATACCTTAGTCAAATAAATACAATAAAAAATAAAAAGAGAACCAAACAAAAAAAATATAAACAATCAAACAACTCGTGGGCTGCGCTCACAAAACTTTAGCACTCAATCTTTGAAAAAAAAAACCAAAGTTAAGATATAAAGCTATCATGCATGATGACAAGATATGCTTTCATATGTCATGTACTATATATATAGTAGTCATGTACAACCGAACAGGTTCACCTAGTATGCTTGCTGGGCGATTTGGAACAAATTAGCTTCGAAGCCGTAAGAGACAAGAGATGGAGAACGGCGATGGACGAGGAAAGGCGATTGAAAAGAACGACACATGGAAACTTATGGAGTTGCCAAACGCGCATAAACCCATTGGAGTCAAATGAGTTTATATGAAGAAGATGAATGCTCAAAGAAAAATTGAACCTTACAAGGCGAGATTGGTTGCGAAGGGCTATCGACAACGAGCGGGAATAGATTATGACGAAGTTTTTGCTCCCGTTGCAAGAATGGAGACAATGCGTCTGCTCCTGGCTCAAGCTGCACAACTCAACTGGTAAATCTACCAGATGGACATGAATGCCGCTTTTCTGAATGGGGAACTCGAGGAAGAAGTCTACGTGGAGCAGCCCCGAGATATTCAAAATCGGGAGAATAAGGCAAAGTGCTGAAAAAAAGGCCTTTATGGGCTAAAGCAAACGCCTCGAGCATGGAACACCCAGATCGATGGATATTTCAAAAAAACAAGTTTGAGCAATGTCCGTTCGGGCACACCATCTACATCAAACGAGAAGGAAAGGAAATGATCATCGTCACACTCTATATCGATCACCTTATTTTCATGGGAAGCAATGAGAAAATAGTCAACGACTTCGAGAAGGCAATGATGGAATTCGAGATGATGGATTCGGGACTGATGAAATACTTTCTCGTTCTCGAAGTCGAGCAAACAAGCACGAGAATCTTTGTGTCGCAAGAAGCATATGCGAATGATATATTGAAGAAAAATAAAATGGAGGAGAGCAACCCAGTAGCAACAATAATGGAACTTGGAACGAACCTATCCAAGTTTGAGGGAGGACAAAGAGTGAATGCGACCGATTATCAAAGTCTCGTGGGTAGTCTGCGATACTTGACCTACACGAGACCTAATATCGCTTACATCGTTGGAGTTGTTAGCCGCTATATGGATGAACCGAGACAGTCACATCCCAAAGCGATCAAGAGGATTTTATGATACATCCGAGGAACACAATTGCTCAGACTATTTTATCCAAAGGCGAGCGACTGCAAATTAGTCGGATATTCTGACAGCGGCTGGTGTGGAGATATCGATGATCGGAAAATCACGGGCGGCAACGTATTTTACCTAGAAAGCACGGCGTCCACGTGGCTGTCAAAGAAGCAACCGATCGGACTCTACCAACCTGTGAAGCAGAATACGTGGCAGCATCTTGGTGTGTTTGTCACGCAATCTGGCTAAGAAACTTATTGCTCGAGCTGAGTCGAGCCAACTGAAATCTGTGTGGATAATATGTCATCGATCGAGTTGCCGAAAACTCGGGTTCATCATGAGAGACACAAGTTGATTGATGCTCGATTTTATCTTATTAGAGAGCACGTAAAAATGGAGAAGTGAAGATGGTGCACGCAGCAAGTCTGGACCAAGTTGCAGATGTTTCACGAAGCCGTTACCAACAAATATGTTTGAGAACTTGAAGCAGATGCTAGGGATGAAAGACATGAAGGCATTGACCTTAATGGAGGAATTTGTTGACTAAGCTCAATACCTTAGTCAAAGAAATACAATAAAAAATAAAAAGAGAACAAAAAAAAAGAGACAATCAGACAACTCGTGGGCTGCGCCCACAAAATTTTAGCACTCAATCTTTGAAAAAAAATCAAAGTTAAGATATAAAGATATCATGCATGCTACGAATAAGGTATGCTTTCTTATATGTCATGTATCAGAAATGTTATGGTACTCACCTTGCGTGAGCACCATCTATGGGCACCTGTTGTGTGGCATTTTTTTGTGCTATGTCAACATGTCAAATCAACCCCCGACGGGTTCACTAATCACATGTGTAGGTTATAGATCAATAAAAAATTCCATCGGATGACGATTTGGTGTGTTGATGTGGTTGGTGCTCACGAAGGTGCCCACGCAAGGTGAGCACCATAACATTACTCTGTCATGTACTATATATATAGTAGTGTATGAAAACTAAATGTGAGTGTGAACGTGTGTAAAAGAAAGACAGTACAAGAACTTCTCATTTCTCCATCTTGTAAGCTTACGTGCATGTATAATAGAAATAGAAAGTGAACAGCAGTGAGTATTCCTCAGCCAAGCACTCGCACAAACATCACAAACTGTTTCTTTACGTTATATAAAACATCATGCAATGCATGTGACTTGAATCAATAGTTCAATTCGTTGTCCTAAAATACACTATATATATTGGTTCAGGTTTTTGCGCTTTTGATCGACCAAAAGGATCTGTTAGAGGAGTTCTCCTTATTCTTGCCTGAAATCTTGGCTATGGCTCCCTGTTTAGGTATATGTACTCTCATTCTAGCACTAGTCATGATGACAAGGATTGTTTTTGTTGGAATATTAAGAGGAGTGAATGAAAATATGGATTAACATATGATATGGGTACAACTGTGTGAGCTTGTGACTCACGTTACACACTCGCGGGCCTGATCAGCCTTGCACGGTTGGCCCAATTATATTTCTGAGTTTATTTGGATAATTCCAACTACATTGGAAAATCAAAGGTTGCTCAAATGAAAGGCCACGATGACTTTTGGTTAATCCATTTAATTCCTTTATTACTTGGAATTAAATTTGTGGATTAATATATGGAATTAATCCTTGAGAAGGCCAAGAGTTATTCGAAACTCTCTCTCTATATATATATATATACACTCCATGGATGAAACAAAAAGAAGGAAAGAAATCCAACTCATCTCATACTAGAGGAAAAAATACTAAAACAATCGTTCATCATCACTTCTATGTTCAAAGTTCGTCGTGTGGTTAAGGTTTCAGTGCATCCTATAATCACGTTTTCGTTGTATCCTGGGAAATAGATGCTCAAGCAAATCTCTTGCACTTACGTAGCGAGATCGAATATGTTTTAAGGAATTGTGTTGAACACAAGCCTCAAAAAATCCGTATAGATAGTCGGTCGTGCAATTCTGGTCGGTCGTACAATTCTGGTGGTCTGCAATTCTGGTCGGTCGTGGCATTTTTTTTGTTGGACATTTATGACATAAATCGTATTAAAAAATATAATCCCTTGATCTCTGACCTTTGTGGTTGGCATATTTGGTAAGTGGCCGTTATTCTCAACATTCCCCCTCAAGTTGGACTTTGGGATATTTTTAAAAGTTCAACTTGGAGAGATTATGTGTCTCGTGCCCGCCGTGACTTTTTTTGTTGGAGGTTGAGACTCTCATCAGAATCTTCTTGCTCCAATTTTTCATTCTATACAGTGGCCATGACCCTCTATGTGAGTTCTACCATCTGTATTATGGGTGGCTCCTCCGAAAAGTGCGGGTGGGGTGGCTACTCCATAGAGTGCTCTTGGGTGGCTACTCCGAAGATTGCACTTGGGTGGATCCGATGTCTCAGGCACTTGATGTTTGTCTGAGTCTGTGTCAGACATAGATGAATTTAAGATTTTTTTTTTGCGAACGAAATAATAAGAAAGTATAGAAATATCAAGTTTTCCTGTCTGGCCAAGTATGCAAGGCCTTGAGTTTGTCTCTGGCCCATTAGGGTGTAATCCTTCAGGAAAGTATCTGCCCAGTTGTTGCTCGTCCCTCGTGGGCGGTCTTCTGCGACGCATAGTATGTTGGGAGCAAGGAGAGATGCTCTGCTATGGCTCAGAGATAAACTGTCGAAGCTCTCTTTCTTTTTTTCTTTCTTTTACCATTTTTTCTTCTTCTCGGGCTTGATCGCATGCTCTGATACCATGTTGAATTTTGCGGAATGATATTGTAATGTATTTCTCCAATATATTTGTGTACACATGGCCTATTAAGCTACACATTCAAAAGCTAGCCGATATAATATAGCTGTTGGGACATTTATGCATAAATCGTATCCCAAAATATTATCCCTTGATCTCTGCCCTGATTTGAGGTTGACATATTTGGTAAGTGGTCGTTGTTCTCAACAGCTACGAAGGTGATGATGGCAATTGTGTAGGCAGTAATAAGTCGAATGTGACACCATTCAACATGATGTTTTATTTCATGGGAGTGAAGGATCTTCATATCTGATAGTAAAGTACGACCACCTTCTCACTATACTAAATGCTTACGACCACAAATTGTAAGTTGATCGTATTATTCTTGGTAACCTCGATAGATATGCTTGTTAACGAATCACAAACTAACTTCACCGTCTTGTGTCGTTTTTTTCTTGTTAGCGCCTTGTATTAAAATTTTAGTACCTGCCGTCAAGGTGCTGGCGAAGGAGTTATTCGGAGATCATCCTGATTTGATTATCGGGTTCAACGACAACTTGCATGAGATGATGAAATTACCCTCGACTATGAGGACTATGCGCCTCATGCGATAATATCTACCTGAGTCCCCTCATGCTGAAAGGATTCTCAACAAACTCAAGGTGAATTTATTATTTACGAATATTATATTCATGCACTCATAATGTGTTTTCAGATGAGTTTTGCAGACCACGCTGACTTTGGAGTTTCCTTGGTCCCCATAACGTGATGGCACTGTGTATGCATCTGCTGTGGAAATCTTCAATAAGTACTTCAAGGAGCAAAGGTGTATCACTGAGGTTTTCCGGGAGGTATGCAATGTTGACTCAATACCTTAGTCAAATAAATACAATAAAAAATAAAAAGAGAACCAAACAAAAAAAATATAAACAATCAAACAACTCGTGGGCTGCGCTCACAAAACTTTAGCACTCAATCTTTGAAAAAAAAAAACCAAAGTTAAGATATAAAGCTATCATGCATGATGACAAGATATGCTTTCATATGTCATGTACTATATATATAGTAGTCATGTACAACCGAACAGGTTCACCTAGTATGCTTGCTGGGCAATTTGGAACAAATTAGCTTCGAAGCCGTAAGAGACAAGAGATGGAGAACGGCGATGGACGAGGAAAGGCGATTGAAAAGAACGACACATGGAAACTTATGGAGTTGCCAAGCGCGCATAAACCCATTGGAGCAAATGAGTTTATATGAAGAAGATGAATGCTCAAAGAAAAATTGAACCTTACAAGGCGAGATTGGTTGCGAAGGGCTATCGACAACGAGCGGGAATAGATTATGACGAAGTTTTTGCTCCCGTTGCAAGAATGGAGACAATGCGTCTGCTCCTGGCTCAAGCTGCACAACTCAACTGGTAAATCTACCAGATGGACATGAATGCCGCTTTTCTGAATGGGGAACTCGAGGAAGAAGTCTACGTGGAGCAGCCCCGAGATATTCAAAATCGAGAGAATAAGGCAAAGTGCTGAAAAAAAGGCCTTTATGGGCTAAAGCAAACGCCTCGAGCATGGAACACCCAGATCGATGGATATTTCAAAAAAACAAGTTTGAGCAATGTCCGTTCGGGCACACCATCTACATCAAACGAGAAGGAAAGGAAATGATCATCGTCACACTCTATATCGATCACCTTATTTTCATGGGAAGCAATGAGAAAATAGTCAACGACTTCGAGAAGGCAATGATGGAATTCGAGATGATGGATTTGGGACTGATGAAATACTTTCTCGTTCTCGAAGTCGAGCAAACAAGCACGAGAATCTTTGTGTCGCAAGAAGCATATGCGAATGATATATTGAAGAAAAATAAAATGGAGGAGAGCAACCCAGTAGCAACAATAATGGAACTTGGAACGAACCTATCCAAGTTTGAGGGAGGACAAAGAGTGAATGCGACCGATTATCAAAGTCTCGTGGGTAGTCTGCGATACTTGACCTACACGAGACCTAATATCGCTTACATCGTTGGAGTTGTTAGCCGCTATATGGATGAACCGAGACAGTCACATCCCAAAGCGATCAAGAGGATTTTATGATACATCCGAGGAACACAATTGCTCAGACTATTTTATCCAAAGGCGAGCGACTGCAAATTAGTCGGATATTCTGACAGCGGCTGGTGTGGAGATATCGATGATCGGAAAATCACGGGCGGCAACGTATTTTACCTAGAAAGCACGGCGTCCACGTGGCTGTCAAAGAAGCAACCGATCGGACTCTACCAACCTGTGAAGCAGAATACGTGGCAGCATCTTGGTGTGTTTGTCACGCAATCTGGCTAAGAAACTTATTGCTCGAGCTGAGTCGAGCCAACTGAAATCTGTGTGGATAATATGTCATCGATCGAGTTGCCGAAAACTCGGGTTCATCATGAGAGAAACAAGTTGATTGATGCTCGATTTTATCTTATTAGAGAGCACGTAAAAATGGAGAAGTGAAGATGGTGCACGCAGCAAGTCTGGACCAAGTTGCAGATGTTTCACGAAGCCGTTACCAACAAATATGTTTGAGAACTTGAAGCAGATGCTAGGGATGAAAGACATGAAGGCATTGACCTTAATGGAGGAATTTGTTGACTAAGCTCAATACCTTAGTCAAAGAAATACAATAAAAAATAAAAAGAGAACAAAAAAAAGAGACAATCAGACAACTCGTGGGCTGCGCCCACAAAATTTTAGCACTCAATCTTTGAAAAAAAATCAAAGTTAAGATATAAAGATATCATGCATGCTACGGATAAGGTATGCTTTCTTATATGTTATGTATCAGAAATGTTATGGTACTCACCTTGCGTGAGCACCATCTATGGGCACCTGTTGTGTGGCATTTTTTTGTGCTATGTCAACATGTCAAATCAACCCCCGACGGGTTCACTAATCACATGTGTAGGTTATAGATCAATAAAAAATTCCATCGGATGACGATTTGGTGTGTTGATGTGGTTGGTGCTCACGAAGGTGCCCACGCAAGGTGAGCACCATAACATTACTCTGTCATGTACTATATATATATAGTAGTGTATGAAAACTAAATGTGAGTGTGAACGTGTGTAAAAGAAAGACAGTACAAGAACTTCTCATTTCTCCATCTTGTAAGCTTACGTGCATGTATAATAGAAATAGAAAGTGAACAGCAGTGAGTATTCCTCAGCCAAGCACTCGCACAAACATCACAAACTGTTTCTTTACGTTATATAAAACATCATGCAATGCATGTGACTTGAATCAATAGTTCAATTCGTTGTCCTAAAATACACTATATATATTGGTTCAGGTTTTTGCGCTTTTGATCGACCAAAAAGATCTGTTAGAGGAGTTCTCCTTATTCTTGCCTGAAATCTTGGCTATGGCTCCCTGTTTAGGTATATGTACTCTCATTCTAGCACTAGTCATGATGACAAGGATTGTTTTTGTTGGAATATTAAGAGGAGTGAATGAAAATATGGATTAACATATGATATGGGTACAACTGTGTGAGCTTGTGACTCACGTTACACACTCGCGGGCCTGATCAGCCTTGCACGGTTGGCCCAATTATATTTCTGAGTTTATTTGGATAATTCCAACTACATTGGAAAATCAAAGGTTGCTCAAATGAAAGGCCACGATGACTTTTGGTTAATCCATTTAATTCCTTTATTACTTGGAATTAAATTTGTGGATTAATATATGGAATTAATCCTTGAGAAGGCCAAGAGTTATTCGAAACTCTCTCTCTATATATATATATATATACACTCCATGGATGAAACAAAAAGAAGGAAAGAAATCCAACTCATCTCATACTAGAGGAAAAAATACTAAAACAATCGTTCATCATCACTTCTATGTTCAAAGTTCGTCGTGTGGTTAAGGTTTCAGTGCATCCTATAATCACGTTTTCGTTGTATCCTGGGAAATAGATGCTCAAGCAAATCTCTTGCACTTACGTAGCGAGATCGAATATGTTTTAAGGAATTGTGTTGAACACAAGCCTCAAAAAATCCGTATAGATAGTCGGTCGTGCAATTCTGGTCGGTCGTACAATTCTGGTGGTCTGCAATTCTGGTCGGTCGTGGCATTTTTTTGTTGGACATTTATGACATAAATCGTATTAAAAAATATAATCCCTTGATCTCTGACCTTTGTGGTTGGCATATTTGGTAAGTGGCCGTTATTCTCAACATTCCCCCTCAAGTTGGACTTTGGGATATTTTTAAAAGTTCAACTTGGAGAGATTATGTGTCTCGTGCCCGCCGTGACTTTTTTTGTTGGAGGTTGAGACTCTCATCAGAATCTTCTTGCTCCATTTTTTCATTCTATACAGTGGCCATGACCCTCTATGTGAGTTCTACCATCTGTATTATGGGTGGCTCCTCCGAAAAGTGCGGGTGGGGTGGCTACTCCATAGAGTGCTCTTGGGTGGCTACTCCGAAGATTGCGCTTGGGTGGATCCGATGTCTCAGGCACTTGATGTTTGTCTGAGTCTGTGTCAGACATAGATGAATTTAAGATTTTTTTTTTGTGAACGAAATAATAAGAAAGTATAGAAATATCAAGTTTCCCTGTCTGGCCTAGTATGCAAGGCCTTGAGTTTGTCTCTGGCCCATTAGGGTGTAATCCTTCAGGAAAGTATCTGCCCAGTTGTTGCTCGTCCCTCGTGGGCGGTCTTCTGCGACGCATAGTATGTTGGGAGCAAGGAGAGATGCTCTGCTATGGCTCAGAGATAAACTGTCGAAGCTCTCTTTCTTTTTTTTTCTTTCTTTTACCATTTTTTCTTCTTCTCGGGCTTGATCGCATGCTCTGATACCATGTTGAATTTTGCGGAATGATATTGTAATGTATTTCTCCAATATATTTGTGTACACATGGCCTATTAAGCTACACATTCAAAAGCTAGCCGATATAATATAGCTGTTGGGACATTTATGCATAAATCGTATCCCAAAATATTATCCCTTGATCTCTGCCCTGATTTGAGGTTGACATATTTGGTAAGTGGTCGTTGTTCTCAACAGCTACGAAGGTGATGATGGCAATTATGTAGGCAGTAATAAGTCGAATGTGACACCATTCAACATGATGTTTTATTTCATGGGAGTGAAGGATGCTTCATATCTGATAGTAAAGTACGACCACCTTCTCACTATACTAAATGCTTACGACCACAAATTGTAAGTTGATCGTATTATTCTTGGTAACCTCGATAGATATGCTTGTTAACGAATCACAAACTAACTTCACCGTCTTGTGTCGTTTTTTTCTTGTTAGCGCCTTGTATTAAAATTTTAGTACCTGCCGTCAAGGTGCTGGCGAAGGAGTTATTCGGAGATCACCCTGATTTGATTATCGGGTTCAACGACAACTTGCATGAGATGATGAAATTACCCTCGACTATGAGGACTATGCGCCTCATGCGATAATATCTACCTGAGTCCCCTTATGCTGAAAGGATTCTCAACAAACTCAAGGTGAATTTATTATTTACGAATATTATATTCATGCACTCATAATGTGTTTTCAGATGAGTTTTGCAGACCACGCTGACTTTGGAGTTTCCTTGGTCCCCATAACGTGATGGCACTGTGTATGCATCTGCTGTGGAAATCTTCAATAAGTACTTCAAGGAGCAAAGGTGTATCACTGAGGTTTTCCGGGAGGTATGCAATGTTGACTCAATACCTTAGTCAAATAAATACAATAAAAAATAAAAAGAGAACCAAACAAAAAAAATATAAACAATCAAACAACTCGTGGGCTGCGCTCACAAAACTTTAGCACTCAATCTTTGAAAAAAAAAAAACCAAAGTTAAGATATAAAGCTATCATGCATGATGACAAGATATGCTTTCATATGTCATGTACTATATATATAGTAGTCATGTACAACCGAACAGGTTCACCTAGTATGCTTGCTGGGCAATTTGGAACAAATTAGCTTCGAAGCCGTAAGAGACAAGAGATGGAGAACGGCGATGGACGAGGAAAGGCGATTGAAAAGAACGACACATGGAAACTTATGGAGTTGCCAAACGCGCATAAACCCATTGGAGTCAAATGAGTTTATATGAAGAAGATGAATGCTCAAAGAAAAATTGAACCTTACAAGGCGAGATTGGTTGCGAAGGGCTATCGACAACGAGCGGGAATAGATTATGACGAAGTTTTTGCTCCCGTTGCAAGAATGGAGACAATGCGTCTGCTCCTGGCTCAAGCTGCACAACTCAACTGGTAAATCTACCAGATGGACATGAATGCCGCTTTTCTGAATGGGGAACTCGAGGAAGAAGTCTACGTGGAGCAGCCCCGAGATATTCAAAATCGAGAGAATAAGGCAAAGTGCTGAAAAAAAGGCCTTTATGGGCTAAAGCAAACGCCTCGAGCATGGAACACCCAGATCGATGGATATTTCAAAAAAACAAGTTTGAGCAATGTCCGTTCGGGCACACCATCTACATCAAACGAGAAGGAAAGGAAATGATCATCGTCACACTCTATATCGATCACCTTATTTTCATGGGAAGCAATGAGAAAATAGTCAACGACTTCGAGAAGGCAATGATGGAATTCGAGATGATGGATTTGGGACTGATGAAATACTTTCTCGTTCTCGAAGTCGAGCAAACAAGCACGAGAATCTTTGTGTCGCAAGAAGCATATGCGAATGATATATTGAAGAAAAATAAAATGGAGGAGAGCAACCCAGTAGCAACAATAATGGAACTTGGAACGAACCTATCCAAGTTTGAGGGAGGACAAAGAGTGAATGCGACCGATTATCAAAGTCTCGTGGGTAGTCTGCGATACTTGACCTACACGAGACCTAATATCGCTTACATCGTTGGAGTTGTTAGCCGCTATATGGATGAACCGAGACAGTCACATCCCAAAGCGATCAAGAGGATTTTATGATACATCCGAGGAACACAATTGCTCAGACTATTTTATCCAAAGGCGAGCGACTGCAAATTAGTCGGATATTCTGACAGCGGCTGGTGTGGAGATATCGATGATCGGAAAATCACGGGCGGCAACGTATTTTACCTAGAAAGCACGGCGTCCACGTGGCTGTCAAAGAAGCAACCGATCGGACTCTACCAACCTGTGAAGCAGAATACGTGGCAGCATCTTGGTGTGTTTGTCACGCAATCTGGCTAAGAAACTTATTGCTCGAGCTGAGTCGAGCCAACTGAAATCTGTGTGGATAATATGTCATCGATCGAGTTGCCGAAAACTCGGGTTCATCATGAGAGACACAAGTTGATTGATGCTCGATTTTATCTTATTAGAGAGCACGTAAAAATGGAGAAGTGAAGATGGTGCACGCAGCAAGTCTGGACCAAGTTGCAGATGTTTCACGAAGCCGTTACCAACAAATATGTTTGAGAACTTGAAGCAGATGCTAGGGATGAAAGACATGAAGGCATTGACCTTAATGGAGGAATTTGTTGACTAAGCTCAATACCTTAGTCAAAGAAATACAATAAAAAATAAAAAGAGAACAAAAAAAAAGAGACAATCAGACAACTCGTGGGCTGCGCCCACAAAATTTTAGCACTCAATCTTTGAAAAAAAATCAAAGTTAAGATATAAAGATATCATGCATGCTACGAATAAGGTATGCTTTCTTATATGTCATGTATCAGAAATGTTATGGTACTCACCTTGCGTGAGCACCATCTATGGGCACCTGTTGTGTGGCATTTTTTTGTGCTATGTCAACATGTCAAATCAACCCCCGACGGGTTCACTAATCACATGTGTAGGTTATAGATCAATAAAAAATTCCATCGGATGACGATTTGGTGTGTTGATGTGGTTGGTGCTCACGAAGGTGCCCACGCAAGGTGAGCACCATAACATTACTCTGTCATGTACTATATATATAGTAGTGTATGAAAACTAAATGTGAGTGTGAACGTGTGTAAAAGAAAGACAGTACAAGAACTTCTCATTTCTCCATCTTGTAAGCTTACGTGCATGTATAATAGAAATAGAAAGTGAACAGCAGTGAGTATTCCTCAGCCAAGCACTCGCACAAACATCACAAACTGTTTCTTTACGTTATATAAAACATCATGCAATGCATGTGACTTGAATCAATAGTTCAATTCGTTGTCCTAAAATACACTATATATATTGGTTCAGGTTTTTGCGCTTTTGATCGACCAAAAAGATCTGTTAGAGGAGTTCTCCTTATTCTTGCCTGAAATCTTGGCTATGGCTCCCTGTTTAGGTATATGTACTCTCATTCTAGCACTAGTCATGATGACAAGGATTGTTTTTGTTGGAATATTAAGAGGAGTGAATGAAAATATGGATTAACATATGATATGGGTACAACTGTGTGAGCTTGTGACTCACGTTACACACTCGCGGGCCTGATCAGCCTTGCACGGTTGGCCCAATTATATTTCTGAGTTTATTTGGATAATTCCAACTACATTGGAAAATCAAAGGTTGCTCAAATGAAAGGCCACGATGACTTTTGGTTAATCCATTTAATTCCTTTATTACTTGGAATTAAATTTGTGGATTAATATATGGAATTAATCCTTGAGAAGGCCAAGAGTTATTCGAAACTCTATATATATATATATATATATATATATATATATATACACTACATGGATGAAACAAAAAGAAGGAAAGAAATCCAACTCATCTCATACTAGAGGAAAAAATACTAAAACAATCGTTCATCATCACTTCTATGTTCAAAGTTCGTCGTGTGGTTAAGGTTTCAGTGCATCCTATAATCACGTTTTCGTTGTATCCTGGGAAATAGATGCTCAAGCAAATCTCTTGCACTTACGTAGCGAGATCGAATATGTTTTAAGGAATTGTGTTGAACACAAGCCTCAAAAAATCCGTATAGATAGTCGGTCGTGCAATTCTGGTCGGTCGTACAATTCTGGTGGTCTGCAATTCTGGTCGGTCGTGCAACTCTCTTCAGTCGAGCAGTAGTGTGATTCTTCAGTAGTGCAATCTTGTGGTCTGACAGTTTGACAGTCATACGAGGTACTTATATTTCCCAAAAGTTTTTTCTTCTTCTTATTTGTGTTCCACTCTTAAAATGCACATAAGCACCAGCTTTGCTTCATTGTGATTTCTAGTCGAAGATTGCGATCTTCAACCAAAATTGGAGCAACAACAATATAGAAGTGTAGCTAATTCCTCGGAAGGAGGCGAATAATATTATGACAAGGCAAATATGCGCATCCAAACGACATCACGAGAAAAGAAATGAATGCCCGTACTAGTGAAGATTCCGATGCTAATTACAGTTCGAAGATAAGGGATGCACCAAAAGCGAGTTATATGAGGCGCTATATTTTCCTTGTTTGATATTTCATCGTACTCTATACCAAAATGTTTGCTTGTGTTTCATGTTGAGAGGAATTTTCCCAGTTTTACTCTTTGAGAAGATCGATGTCGTGTGTGTGGTTAGAAGTCTTTCACATAAGTTTCAATTTGTGTTCTCGCCATTGCATAAAATGAAGGTATGCAACGAGGACTCTGATGCAAACCCTAATTTGAACCGGCCTGCTAATGTTTCCTCTACTGAAGAACCATAATACTTCTTCTTTATTTTCAGTTTCATTACATCTTTTAATTACTTGCTTTGCAGAGTGATTTCCTATTTGTTTTGTTTCTGTTGAGTGATTTTTGTATTCAATGTCATGGTGCTTGCAGGCGGCCCGTTACTGAATAACTTGGGCCCTGAAGCGAAACGAATTCGGGCCCAGATCCTTAGTAAAAAATTTCTTCCAAATGAGATACGAAATATAGCATAAGTTTGTTAATACAAGTCGTTTTAATACAAGTCAATTAAGACTATTTTGAAATACAAGTCAATTAAGACTTTTTTGTTTGTTAATACAAGTCGTTTTACTTTTTCTTTTTTCAAGAAAAATAGCTGAAAACTTTTACAACTTTACCCCTCATCTTAAATAAAAATAATTAGATTAATAGGATAAAATAGTTAATTAAGAGTATAATAGAGATTTTTTTTATTTCTTAATATGTATGCAATTACCTTAAACTACTTATATTTCAAAACAGAGAGAGTATATTTTATAGTGGAATGTTCAATAAATATTTAAAATATATTTATTTTAAGTAGTATTTATTGTTTGAGCAAAATTTTAATAAAAAGTAAAGTTTTTTCGTTTTTGTTAACTTTAAGGTGCATGTATAACTAACATTCTTTTGCACAATTTTCTATTTTACTTTTTAAATGAAATTATAAACCAACTTACTATAATATATAATATATATGCATAAAAAATATTGGGGCCCCTTCCAAAGCTGGGCCCTAGGCGACTGCCTCGTTGGCCTCATAGAAGCTACGGGCTCGGGTGCTTGTAAGATTAGTCTTTTATGATGACCACTGATTTTCTATGACATGTTCTGATAGAGCCAGATTAGATCTCTACATGATATATTGAAATCGGAACCTGAAAAAAAAGAACTTGATTTTACGTGGCTTATGATATCAAACGTATAAATTAACTTAGAAATATTTCGCATTAGATCCAACAAGGGTTTTGCCAGGTACTAACCAAACAAGAGTGATATCGAAATTATTAATATAAGCCCAATATAAACGGCCCAAACGATCTCCGAAATTTTGGAGGGAGAAATGTGAGGCACTCGGGATACGTCAGGTTTCATATTCCATCTATATATATAACGAGGCTTCATTTGTTAGTTGCGGCGAACAGAAAAAGAACTGCGGACATAGAGAGAAAATCTTGAGAAACTCTACGAAGCAAACCCTTCATTTTGATCAATCTGAGTACATCTTCTGCCTTTCTTACGCTCTTTGTTCGATATTACGTTCTTTTCTTATCTTTCATCGCTGATGATCTCTTTCTGAACTTTTTAGCTGAGTCTTAGAGAAATGGTGGATCAATCAGAAGGAAATCCTAACTCCGGGCACGCTAATTCTTCTTCCTCTAGTGGGGAACCGTAATAATATACTTTTTTTTTCAGTTTCTTAGCATCTTTTGTTACTTGTGGTTCTTTTTCAGAGTGATTTCTTGTTTATGTCGTTTGCAGACCTCAGATTGAGTTTCTTCTGCAGAGTTCTTTATAGTCTTTTATATGTGGCTGGATTTTGAACATCTAAAAGCAGCTAATAAGATTTTCTCACATGACACAATAATAGGAACGAATCACCGAATCCTTCGACAGAAAATGAACACGGTGCTGCTGCTAACGTAGGTATTAAGCCAGAAGCAACACGCCAAGATGCTGTCAATTATGTAAGGCAAGTGGAGTATTCTTTGCTTGAAGATCACAGGGAAAAATACGATCGTTTCGCCCACCTAATACACGCTTACAACGAGCGACTGTAAGTTGATATTGATCATCTTGGTAATTAGATTGGTGTGTTTGTGTTGAAGAGAATTAAAGCATTCAAAACTAATTTTACTCGTTTTTTTTCTTCTCATTTTTCCTTCATTAGAATTTTAGGACCTGCCATGGATGTGCTAGTAAAGAAGTTACTCAAAGGATATCCTCATCTGATTATGGGGTTCAACGTTTTCTTGCCCGAGGGCAGCGAATTTACTCTCGAAGATGAGGACGAGGATGATGCATCTTCGCCTCAGACAAATCTACCCAACTTCCCAGATGCTGAGAGGTTTATCAGCAAAATCAGGGTAAGATTTATTATTATAGTATAATAACTGTGTTCTTTCAGATATGGTTCAATAATGCCTGCCAAAATATGGCTTTTGGTATATTTTTAATATGGCCTCTTCGCCTCGTCCCTCAGGAACGTGATGATTCTCTTTATGAATCGGTGAAAGAAATCTTAGATGCCTACTACTCTGATGTTCATAAGTGTGTCGCCAAGGTTGCCCAAGAGGTATGCATGCATGCATGGGGACTTCAATATCTAAATGCGTATATGTATATATATATATATATAATATATATTTATATTTATATATATATATATATATATATATATATATTTGCACACACGCACATAACATATTGTTGAGATAGTTGCACGTGTGGTGTGAGGACAAAATGTCCCACATCGATTAATTCACAAAAATAACAATGGGTTTATAAGTTTGATGGGCAACTCCCCTTATCACCAATTGGTTTTAAGAAGGAACCCCATCAAGCTTATACCGGGCACCGATCCTTCGTGTGACGCATGTGCGTGGGCCTCTTTAACGGTTAATAATTACCGGAGGCCCGGCCCAGAATTTCTACATGGTATCAGAGAGGGCAAAAGATCCGACTCAATTAAACATATATGGCGGGTTCGAAAAGAATGGCGTTCCCGTCCGATTAAAAAATAAAAAAAATGGGCTCACACGTGAGGGGGGAGTGTTGAGATAGTTGCACGTGTGGTGTGAGGACAAAATGTCCCACATCGATTAATTCACAAAAATAACAATGGGTTTATAAGTTTG
The DNA here is from genome assembly GCA_027422505.1 of Craterostigma plantagineum. NCBI lineage: Eukaryota > Viridiplantae > Streptophyta > Magnoliopsida > Lamiales > Linderniaceae > Craterostigma > Craterostigma plantagineum. Next base: position 1,854,835 of record JAPQWV010000066.1, on the reverse strand, counting down.
ATGGGCAACTCCCCTTATCACCAATTGGTTTTAAGAAGGAACCCCATCAAGCTTATACCGGGCACCGATCCTTCGTGTGACGCATGTGCGTGGGCCTCTTTAACGGTTAATAATTACCGGAGGCCCGGCCCAGAATTTCTACAGTTCTCGGTCTCGCCATATTGCACGCATAAAATGTTTCTCTCATTTGAATTATAAAGAAGTGAAAAAAGCCGCCCTTTATACCATCTCCAACCAATACCAATAATCAGACACAAACATAAAAACATACTACAGCGGACAGCCACCACTCAAACGCATACCTAAACTGGATTTTATGTCATTTCTCTCTCCTATAAACGCAAACATGCGTTTTCATTTAAGACCAACACATAAACTTTTATCCTCACAAAGCAACTCATACTAAATTTAGTAATTAATATTTATTACATAAATTACTATAATTAGCTTTTTTCTGATTTATTTAATTTGTTTTTATTAATACACCACGTGGATATATTTTTTTTTTTGGTAGAATGAGATTTTCATTTACCACATCCTCACAATGTATCCGTTACATCATCATACTCTAATTACATTTAAAGGAGCACATATGCCGAAATAGACTACTATTTGCTACTTTCTTCAAGCTATTAAATCCCTGCAGTTTCCCTTTCATCTCACTAATGATCAACATTGCAAGTTGGTCCATTGTTCTCCCTCCATTCTCTGAGTGCAACCTGAGATTCCTTTCCCTCCAAATATAGTATAGCATTGCAGATACGCAAGCCATGCGCAGACTGTGCTGAATATTGCGCTTATTCCCCTCCTTCTTCATCCAATTGTCCAGGTCCTCAAAATTACTTAGGGGCTCTGTGATGCTGAGCCAGTTAGTTAATTTCAGTAGCAGTTGTTGACAGAATGTGCACTCGAGGAATAGATGCTCAACTGATTCCTCTGTAGTATCACATAATCTGCACCTGGGATTCAAAATATTCAGGCCCCATTTGATTAACCTATCCGTGGTTAGCAGCCGCTTTTGTATCATCAGCCAGACAAAAAAAGAATGCTTTGGAATACTGAATTTATTCCAGACAGCTTGACAGTAAGGGAATGTAGGATGTTCACCCTTTAACCACTTGTATCCCGACTTGACAGAGTACTTACCATCTGCAGTAGAAATCCATCTGTTATCCACATATCCCTCTCTAAAACTGTCTTTTAATCGGTGGAGTTTTTTCCAATGCCAGCAAGAGTCCGCAACTGGCCGATAGTCCCAGAAATTATCCCCCTTCAAGTAAATTGCATTGATCCACTTTATCCATAGTGAATCAGATTTCATAGTGATATCCCAGATCTGTTTTCCTGCTAAAGCTTTGTTCCAGGTTATGCAATCCCTTAAATTCAGACCTCCTTTAATCCGTGGTAAACAAACCTTGTCCCAGCTGATTAATGGGATGCATTTGCCTTCCATCCTTTTCCCCCACAAGAACTCTTTGCATGCTTGGTCCACTTCCTTAGAGACAGACTTGGGCAGTAGGAAAACAGACCCCCAATAACCGTGTGTAGCCAATAGGACAGAATTGATCAAGCAAAGTCTTCCAGCGTAGGACAGATTCCTAGAAGTCCAACATCTAATTCTGGCTATAATCTTGTCAGCTAGAATCTGGCAGGCAGTCCGATTCCATTTGGTTGGGGAGAGAGGAACTCCCAAGTATCTCATTGGGAATTTGCCAAGCTGGAAGCCCATGGATTGGGCCATTTGTTCTGCTGCCTCCCAGTTGACTCCTGCAAGAAAGAGATTTGATTTCTGCTGGTTCGCTTCTAGCCCAGAAACCAACTCGAATTGCTTCAATGTTTCCTTAACTACAACCAGTGTCGCATTCTTCGCTTTGCAAAAGATCATTAGGTCATCAGCGAAGCACAAATTAACCAATTGGACTTGTTTACATAGCGGGTAATTTTACCACGTGGATATTGTTCATAATTGTAATAATATATTTAAAAATTTAGTCTAAGAAACTGTCATTTATTTATTTATTTATGACGTGGGTAATATTGAAAGATTATAACATTTGTGGGTCACATTGAAAAATTATAAAAGTTAGTGTAAAAGAGAATATTGCAAAAATATCTTTTGATTTTTTGTGAATGAGTTTAATGGCTGGAGAAGAATTACTGCACATTGAGTTTGGGATGATTTTTACGTTTGAGAACGAGTTTTTGGTTAGCGATGGCCCTATTATTGTGACTCCTCTATTTAGTACGAGACTTCAGTTGTTTTTTGCCCAAGACAGAGAAAGGTGTGGCTGCTGCTGAAATCGAGAGACGACGTCTTGGGAGAATTATTCGGGGTTTTTAATTAAATAATAAAAAAAACTCAAACATTAATAAAATAAACAAGAAATAAAAAACATTAATAAAATAAAGATTTTCGTTTTCTGGGATTACGAGTTACGTAATACGAGTTACTATCCTCGATTACGTGGTACGAGTTACTCGCTTTTTCTTTTTTTTTTTTTGTATTTTAACTTTGTTTATATTTTTTAATAATATAATCACCAAATCATAATATCATCGTTATCTCATGTGATTTACATAATAAAAAACAATAAACACATCTAATTTATTGTTTGTTTCGCGACGATTAAAATGATATGCATATCTGTTCGAAATCGGAAATATTTAATCATTTTTATAAAGTTGGGAATCATTATCATTAAGACAATATCAATCGAAAATGGAGTACACATTAAATATGTATATATTGTCTTATCTTCTTTATTTTTTTTTTCCAAATTGTGGAGATGACGTGTTTCTCCATCTGCCTGAAAAGGGGTAAACAATAAATATATTGTTGAATCCATTTCATATATTTATATAAGAATTCCTAACTTTACAAAAATAATTAAATATTTTTTATATTCGAAAAATATAAGATATGCATATCATTTTAATCGTCGCAAAACGAACAATAAATTAGATGTGTTTATTGTTTTTTATTATGTAAATCACATGAGACAACGATGATATTATGATTTGGTGGATTATATAATTAATAAATATAAAATAAGTTAAAATATAAAAAAAAAGAGTAACTCGTATTATGGGATTACGAGTTACGTAACACGTAATCCCAGAATACCAAAATCATTATTTTATTAATGGTTTTTATTTCTTGTTTATTTTATTAATGTTTGATTTTTTTATTATTTAATTAAAACCCCCGAATTATTCTATGAATAATCAAACACTACATTAATTCGGATCTGTCTAATCAGGGCGGAGCCAGAAAAATATATGAGGGTTGGCAAGACAAAGTTGAAATAAAATAAGCAATGACAAAATTGATAATATAAAAAAATAATGAAGTAAAAATTGCCTTATGGAATTGCATTGTTCTTTGTCAGTGTTCATAGTCCTGTATGATCTCAATATGATCAACATTATGTAAGGTAGCTGTACGTTTTAAATGTAATGAATCTTAGTTTTTTTGTATGTCTACTTGGTTATTACAGCTAGGAATGATTACTTGTTTATTTAATCGTTTACACTGGTTGATTAAGACATAAGGTACAAATTTTATGAAAAAGGTTTTTTTTTTCCTAATTGATTATAAGCCAAAAAAAAGTAGATAATTTAATTAACTAGGCTAGATATCATTATTCAAGTTTATAAATTTACTCACTCCTTTCATTCTCCGAATTTTTATTTTATCTTGAACCCAAGAAAATTAATGGGTTCATAAAAGTATCTATTGTTATGAAAATATTAATATACATATGTGGATGTATACTAATAAGAATGGTGGTTAAGTAAGAGATTGGTGGTTAAGCATGGGGACTCAGAAAGTTAGATGTGATTATTTTATTGATTGGAATGGTAGATATGATTATTGTGTGATTAATGTAATATTTTATTTTGTGAATGTAACTTGAGAGATTTGAGTATAATAGGTGGTTTATGTAAAAATGTATTGAGAAGTATTGAATAAAGAATTTATAATCTATTTAGTTATCACTCTAATATTATAATCAGTAAAATACTTAATTGTATTTTTAATAAAACCTATAAAGAATTATGTTGTAAAGTGGCCCACACGTGATAGATTATTAAAAATAACTTTATATATTAGATAAGAATTCACTATTGTTTCATAATGCCTGACAAGCACATATTCATAGACATATATAATAATATATTTTCACCTTAGGCAACATAACATATAGTACATATACATATATAGGGGCACTTTTTTTTTGGGTATATTTGGGTCAGGCCCTATTAGACAAGGTTCAACACATTTCAGGCCCTATAAGAGTTTATTTTGGGCAGAAGGACCCAAGTACAGAAAATATAAGTTTCAAGGACCCATGTGATAGGAAATGACAATACTATCCTTCATAGTTGCCAAAAATTACATCCATTTGCCATTGTCTTCTCCGTTCGATTTTGGGTTGCTTTGAGAACTGTAATACCGAGTGCAACATCGTTGTTAAGGTGCAAATAAGATGGAATCGACTTCGATTCCTCATGGGTAGTTATAATAAACAAATAATTTAAAGTGTAAGACGAAATAATTATGAAATTCCACGTCGAAAAAACGAGAATATAAATGGACCAAATATCAAATTTAATGGCCGATTAAGACGAATCTGAGTGAATTTGATAATGGGTCTTAATAATGAACGAGAACTATTGAGTTTAAGAATGAAGTGGTGAAGAATTTTGAATCAAAATTTTTGGTGCGACGTATATTGAAGATTTTGTGAACAGATATCTGGGTAACAAATCACGCAATTTAAGTAACCGTTGTAACAAATACAGTAACAGATGTGACAAAGACAATAACATATGAGGCTCTATTAGTGACAATAACGCCCAAATCGATAACCCCATGTTAATCCAAGAAACGATTGAGCCATCCCACGAGTCGACGACGACCACGAGCAGCGACGACCATGAGCAGCGACGACCACGAGCAGTGAGCCATACCACGGCGACAATGGCCAAGAAAGCGACGAAAGCAGCGACGAAGAAGGAGAAAAGGTTGAAACAACCGAAGGGTTCTAAAAGTAGTTCAAAAATCTCGTTGAAACAAGGGAAAATCTGGACTTTAATATTGAATAAGGTGAAATTGATCGTCGGTCTTAATAATCAATGAAAATATTAATGTTAATCGCGAAGAAATTTGATGCGGCCCATGATTGAAGCTTTTGCTAATAAAGTTCTCGTCAAGTAACAATTTATGCATACTGAGTAACAATTTATGCATTATGGGTAACACTTTATGCATTCGGGGTACCGCTTCACGCATTCTGGGTAACAGTTCATGCATTCTGGGTAACAGTTTATACATTCTGGGTAACAATTTATGCATTCTGCATTTCCCGAAATTAGCAACCTGCACCTTTTGGAGTATAACTTTGGATCGTCAGTTTATACATTCTGGGTAACAATTTATGCATTCTGCATTGCCTTGATTCAAGCTCCTCAAGTTAATTATGTATAACTTTTATTCTTTACGTTATTTCTGATTCGAAATCCATTGACCTAAAAAATGTGTCCGAAAAAAGATTTACGGGTGCTTAGGGATGTTGTCCGAAAATGGCATTGCATGAATGATTCAACAAATTTAAAGACATCTTCAATTAATCTTAATTGTAAACCATATGTCGTTTACTGATTTCCTGCAGTAACAGTTTAACAATGATCAGTAACAAATCAAGAGGAGGAAAGAACAGAAATGTATATTTCGGTAACACTGTCCTACTGTACTAGTAACAGAAAACATATTCACAGTAACAATTTCATATGTAACTAGTTTAGGTTATGATTTTCCAAATTTATATTGTAAACACGCTACATTCACTAAAATATATGAATTTGAAAAGTTTTAAACTAAAATATATTAGTTTATGTTGTGATTTTCGTTTGGAGCTTATGTTGGAGTTGAAGAAGTTGGAGTATATAGTATGTAAAACAAGTATCATTCTTCTTCAAAGGATGATAATGCTTCTACAAAATTGATTCTACTTACTCAAAACATGTGCATATGAACTATTAGTTGTTTATTACAATCCAGATGGTCGACTTAACATAAATGATTCAACAAAATTAGTGACATCTTCAGTTACTCTTAAACGTAAATCCTATGTTGTTTACTGATTTCCTGCAGTAACAGATTAATACTGATCAGAAACAATTGAAGAGGAAAAAGAAACAGAAACTGATATGTAGGTAACGAGGGAACACAATACGAGTAACATAATACATAGTGAAAATAACAATTTAATATGTAATTAGTTTACTTTATGATTTTCAAATTTTATATTGTAAACACGCTACATTCACTAAAATATAAGAATTTACAAAGTTTTAGATACAATATATTAGTTTAGTTATGATTTTAGACTCCCGCCCAAAATTAATCTCACTGTGGTTTCCCGCCCGACATTTTACCGACAATTTAGTAACAAATTTAGGCAACATAGTAACAAGAACGCATATACTAGTAACAGATCCTGACAATTTTAATTTAGTAACAGTTTTTCATCACCTCAATCGACGAACGTCTGGATCATTGCACTAACATCTGAATTTCTGTTTAATGTCGATCTTTCATAACACATGCATTACACCACTTACGGTTTGGGAGTTAACAATTGACACATAATTTCGAATCTAATAGCATAGTACAAAATACCCAAATTATAGGGTCGATTATACTCTCGCGAAATTAAATGATGAATATCGGACGAACGACCAATCAATGTGTCACACCGAGCTACCCATACTATGGGTAGTTCGAATCTGTACTTATTAGACGTAATCGTTGCCAAAAACGGAATTGATTTCATCTTATTTTCGCAAATTAGAACCCAACACATGGTAACAATTGGTTACAGTTTAATAACGATTTTGATACTCTAAATAACAGATTGCATAATCCGGGTAACAGTGTTGGCACAGTAAAAATGTACCCTAATTATTGGGGGCGATCGTATTTTCGCGAAATCAAAAGATGAACGTCGGACGGACGAGCAAACAATGTGCCGCACCGAGGTGCCCATACTATGGGCACTTCGAATTTATCCATATTAGATGTAATCGTTGCCAAAACGGCTTTGATTTCATCTTATTTTCGCAAAATTAGACACCTAAATAGAAAGATAAAAATTCATAGAAATCTTACATCTTACTTCGTCAATACCACAATACATCCTACCTTACACGCCGAAATTGGTTGGTTAATGGGCATTCGAAATTTTGGAGCTCGATTCACTGTAAAACGAGATTCGTAAAATAAATATTCTCTGTTGATAACAATTTTCTGCATCATAGTAACAGATAAGAGATGGAAAATAACAGTTCCCGGACATTTATAACAATATAATCTAACATATAACAGAAAGCCGCCGAAAAATAACAGAAAGTCGCCGAAAAATAACTCTTAGTTCAGTATGTTAGGAAGGGTATTTTCGTCAATATCCCTTATCTCTGTCATTTTTAAAAAAGCTGGTCCTTTAAACTATTGTGAGATCTGACAGGGCCTGAACGATTTAGAAACTTGATGAGTAGGGTCTGACTACAAATTTCCCCTTTTTTTTTCAGGGTAGGCTCCCTACCCTAGGCCTAATGAAGCCCCGCCCATGTGTCTAATTAGTACAACTTCTGGTTTGCCTTATACACAGTTTTATGTAGGGGTGGTTCGGTACGGTATTCCGTACCAAAACTGTGATACTGTGTACCGTACCGAAATTTCGGTATCGAAAAAAATCATACCAATACCATACCAAAATTTCGGTATACGTTAAATTTCGATACGGTATCATACCGAATACCATTCACACAGAGCGTTTTTTACCATGTGTGTCTCGTAACTCGTTAATTCGTTGTTTTCGAATTTTTAGTAAATTCAAACTCCTTAGGCTCCAATAAGATGGATTACTAATTCCAAATTTTCCAAAATAAAAAGATTTTTATTTCACAAAATAACCTTAAATAATTTACATATTTTAGTCAGTCTCCTTAGTAAGACAAGAGCTTACATGACCACAAAATACAACTTTATATACAGATTAATTAAACGAAACGGCTATTTAGAAAATTAGTGAAAATTAACAAAAAGTAATTGCATCAAGATTAACAAAAAATTAGTGAAACAAAATATGGTGGGCGTCAAGGGTATAGTTAATAATTTATGGGCTAAATAAATTAACGAAGATCCTTATAATATTTTTATCCATTTTATATTTTTTTGAAATAATATATAGTGTATGTAGGTGTGTGTGTGTGTATATATATAATACTAAACATTTTATTATTTCGGTATAATCGGTATACCTAATTTTTAGAATTTTCATACCATTACCGCACCGAAAATTTTCGGCACAGTATCATACCTTACCAAAAACTTCGGTATACCAAATTTTTCGATATTTTCGGTACGTTACGATACGATAAGGACGGTATATCGGTATTTCGGTATATTTCCCCAACCCTAGTTTTATGCTAGATTTTTGTTCTCAAACTCGTCCTTTTTTTTTCCCTTCTATCATTTCTGTTCAGTGTTATTATCTCTTAACTCAGCGTTTTTTATTTTTTCAGCTAAGTCTTGCGTAGAGAAATGAATGGATTCAACGAGGATTCTGATGCGAACCCTAATTTGGACCAGCCAGCTAGTGAAGTATCGTAATACTTTTTTTGTTTCTCATCCATGTTCCATTACATCTTTATGCATGTTTTTGCAGAGTGATCTGTCATTTATCTTGTTTTTGTGGAGTGATTTGTATTAAAGGACACCGACCGTGCTTGTAAGATTAGTCTTTTATGATAACACTGATAGATTATTCTATGACATCCTCAACTAGAGCCTGTTAGATCTACTTGCTATTGAAATGCGAACATTGATACGTTAGGATTTTACACTATTTTTATACTCCGAAAAGCGTATTTTTGGCCGTTATTTATTCGAATAGACTTAGATATCTTACCCTTACGTGCATATTTCTTGTTTGACAGATATCGAGGAAAAAAGAACCAAATTCGAGGCATCGTAAACACGTTTATGGGAATTGGGCTTAATCATCACAAGAATTTAATTGTGGGCTTTTAGTTTAATTTAAGCATATGGATTAATAAAGCCCACAAGAGTCCGAATTATGCCATGCGAACGAGTCAAAAGTTGTTGAAAAAGTCCACCAAGATATGCGCATACATTGGAGATTCGATTATGGAAATTGAGATCTTTGAAGTCGGCTGATTTTTACTCTATATGGAGGGCACCGATTGCTGAAATAAAAAGGGGGCTTTTGGCAGCGAATAAGAGAGAGACGAAGACAGCGAATAACAGAGAGAACTGGCGGCTGAAAATAAAGCAGCGAAGGAGCTTGACGACGGAATAAAAAAGGGAAGCAGATGCGATTAATTCCATCCGCAAAAGCGAAGTTTTTATTATTTCTCTATTATGTCTTTGAATACTTTGTGTTTTTATTTTATTAATATGCTAGCTTAGACTATTTTGTGATTAAGGTCATGGTAGGCCGAATAATGACTACATATTAATATTTTTCTTATCCTATTTGATCGTATGAATCAAGTCATGTTCTTTGTTTGCGCTTAATGCTTGTGTATGCCTGATCAATATATGCATGTTCATTTGATTGGTTTATGAGACGGACAAAGTGATTAAACCGGTTAGAACAATAAACATCGAACATCACTACGTAAAACCGACCAGAGATGGAATTCGGTTTCGTATGTGTGGTTTCCGAATCCTTAAGCGCCGAAAGCGTTTAAGCTCGGGGAATTTCATAGAGATTTAATGCGTGCGTAGAAACTACAATCCTATAAACATATACGGGTTGGTTCTCTATCGCATAGGATCGCTATTGCGGGACAAACGAGTAGCGATTGTCTTAGGAAATTTTACCTTGACTGAGATTCATGATGGTTAGATAGGATAGATTTTATGAAGACGTAGGAATTATTTGTGCTGAACATGTGCCTTGGTCACTCGTCATTAATTGATCTTTATCTCATCTATTTTATTTGTGTCTATTTTATTATTTGCGCTTTTATCTCGTTTTATTAAATCATTAAAAATATAAAAATTTTCTTAGTCTAAATTAGAATTAGGTTTAGTATCTTAGAATTAATCAAGCTATCTTCGTGGATCGATACTCGGACTTCGTCCGTTTTACTACTTGCACGACCTAGTACAATTTATGTAGTTCTTATCTTTCATGTTTGACACGCTCAAATACTAGCATTAATGTGGTGGATTTGGTTGTCTAATGCTATGATTTCTATGTTTTTGACATTACGTAATAGGAATGGTCAATCGTCGCAAGGTCCTCTGAAAAGCAACGTAGGCGATGATGCTAATAATATAGGCAATAATAAGCCGAAAGTGACACAATTCAGAGTGATGTTTTATTTTATGCGAGTGAAGGATGCTTTCCAAGATCAGATAGAATACGACCGCCTCCTGACTATACTAAATGCTTACGACCACAATTTGTAAGTTGTTAACGAATCACAACTAACTTCACCCTTGTATGTCGTTTATTTCTCGTTTTGTGCCTTTTACTAGAATTTTAGTACCTGCCGTCAAGGTGCTAGTGAGTAGTGAAGGAGTTATTCAAAGATCACACTGATTTGATTATCGGGTTCAACAACAACTTGCAGGAGGATGACAAAATTACCCTCGACTATGAGGACTATGCGCCTCATACGAATAAAAATCTACGCGACTCCCCTGATGCTGAAAGAATTCTCAACAAACTCAAGGTGGATTTATTATGATATAAATATATTAATTACTACTCATATGCGAAGAATTTGTGTGTTTTCAGACGTTTAATGACTAATGAATATTTGGCGCCTTTTGGTTGTCTTCCTCAGGAATGTGATGGCACTGCTTATGCATCTGCCGTGGAAATCTTAGATGAGTATTATCAGAATAGCAAGTGTATGACTGAGGTTTCCCGGGAGGTATATTATATGTGTAGCGCCCCGTTTCCTATTACCATTTTTACGCATCTATAAAATACTCACATAAAATTTTTTGCGATTTCCATAACTATTTCACTAGTACAAATAGTGTTATTGGCGTCGCGGGTATAAGCGACTGTTTCGGAGAAAACGACGCCTAAAAGGCACGCGGTGGCATTTTCGATATTTTTTTAACATTTGTCCACTATAGGCAACGGTTTAAATAGAACACCGTCGCCTATAACTACCGAAAACTATAGGCGACGATTTTTTGTCGGAACCGTCGCCTATAATTGTCACGAATTTATTTTTTATTTAAATATTTAGATGTTTAGGCGACGGTTTTTGTGAAAACGTCGCATATACTCAGGAAAGTAATATAGGCGATGGTTACGTGAAGACAACCGTCGCCTATGGTCTAATAAAACTTCCCAAACCCGCCACTTCAAACACAAACTTTGAGCTATTTCACAACAAAAATCGACGATCGAGTACTACGAATTCGACGGCGAGCAATACCGACCGTGAGTAACCGAGATGCTAGACGACGCGAAACCGGCGTAAGGCGGCGGCGGGATAGCGACTAGTCCTCGGCGGCGGCGAACGACGAATACTTGTGGTGGTATGCTATTTCGAAATTTTCGTCCAAATTTCGTATGTATTTGCTTTTTCATGTTATACATATCGATTTTGCTGTTATTAAGTTAGAATTTGCGAATTTGGTGTTGAATTTGCCCAATTTTGTTTCGAAATTAGGGTTTTTGGCGATTTTGGATGGGTTTTTCGGTTTTTCGAAGGTTTCGTCCACTTTTCGTACGTCTAGGCTTGATTTCATGTTATACATTTCGATTTTGCTGTTATTAAGTTCCAATTTGCGAATTTGGTGTTGATTTTGCCCAGTTTTGTTTCGAAATTAGGGTTTTTGGGCGATTTGGGCGATTATTGGCAATTAGCGGGTTCTTTGATCGTCATATGTTGCTGAGGATTGGAGTTTCGTGCTTGGGCAGCCTGCTCGTTAGTTTTGGTTTCATTTCGGACGATTACGGGTAATTTTTAATCCCGTAATCTATTTAATTACCATTTCTTATGTGAATATGTGCTAATTTGTTGCAATATATGTTTTAGTTCTTTTACTAAGCTTAGATACCCGTTCAAGGTTTGCTCATTAGAAGTAAGTCTTGAATGGTCCCCGTTGGGACCGTCTACTATCACTTAGGTCGTAAATGTGTGTTTAAGCTTGATATTGATGGAAAGTTGGTTTCATTTACCTAAACGTTCTCTAAGTAGACATATGAAGTGGAAATGATAAATTTTTCGTCAACGTTCATGTTTAAATATACATTTACTAGTGAGAGTAGATGTTTAAGATGGGTTAGGTTTGAGTGCTAAGGACCCTTAAAGCCCATCTACGAATTACTTGTGAATTTTGGTTGCTTATGGTAATGTCTGTAAATTTAATATGTTATACTTTAGGTGATTGGAATGGATCGTGGTTGGATGTGTAGTAATCGGACAACAGTTGAATACTTGAATGGTGTTTGGGGAATTTATGAGATGTGCGGAACAAAATATGAGAGGCAGTTGAAGATTTCTTGTCCGTGTCGTAATTGTAATAATCTAAGGTGGTGGAAAAGCGAGACTGTTAGGGAACATCTTATAGTTTTCGGTTTTAAATCTGGATATACTAATTGGATATGGCATGGTGAGATCATTTTGCCTGAAAGTAGTTGTGTGGGGGAAGGAACTAGTACTAGATTGTCACCTGATGCAAATGAAGATGTGGTTGCTAGTTCCTCCGACAACATAGATCGTATTGAGGACATGTTGCGTGATGTACAACAGGATTTTGGAGAACGACCTCCCATATTTGATAGTCTTGTTAGAGACAATAATATTCCCTTGTACGCTGGCTGCTCGAAATACACTAAGTTGTCTGCAGTGTTTAAACTGTTGAATGTTAAGGCAAAATTTGGAGTTTCGGACAAATGCTTCTCAACATTGTTAGAAATGTTCGCATATATGCTACCCGAGAAAACAATGAACTCCCGAAATCGACTGATGCAAGAAAGTATTGTGCCCGTTAAACTTACAGTACGAAAGAATACATGTGTGTCCCAACGACTGTGTACTTTATAGAGGTGAGAGTGAATCTGCCGATAAATGTCCGACGTGTGACACTTAGCGTTATAAAAGAAAAGATGAAGTCGGTGGTGCGCCTGCTAAGGTTTTATGGTACTTACCGATAGTTCCTAGGTTGAAACGCATGTTCGCCAACGGAGACGAAGCTAAAACGCTAAGATGGCACGATGAAGAATGAAGGATGGTAAATTGAGACATCCTGCGGATTCCCCTCAGTGGAGGAATATTGATATGCTTTTTCCTAAATTTGGAGTTGAGCTACGAAATCAGGTTAGGGCTTTGCACTGATGGGATAAACCCACACAGTGACATGAGTAGCTGTCACAGTACATGGCCAATTTCTGTCTGTATATACAATCTCCCTCCGTGGCTTTCTATGAAGACAAAACACATTATGCTATCGTTGTTAATATCTGGTCTGAGACAACCTGGTAATGACATTGACGTCTATTTAGCTCCGTTGATCGATCTTCAGACATTGTGGTATGAAGGCGTTGAAGTGTACGACGCGTATACAAGATCACGGTTTATGCAACGTGCGATGATATTTTGTACAACTAATGATTTTCCAGCATACGGAAATTTGTCTGGGTATAGTGTCAAAGGTAAGAAGGCATTCCCAGTTTGTGGAGATAATACAGATAGTCAGTGGTTGAACAACTGCAGAAAGCATGTTTATATGGGCCACTGAAAATTTCTATCTACACACGAATTTCGAACAAAGAAAAAGTTACTACCGCTATTTAACGGGAAGAGTGAGACTTCTACGGCTACCTTTCCCCTGAAAGGCACAGAAATTCGTGAGATCGTCGCGAACGTCCATGCTCAGTTTGGTAAGAAGTGCAAACCGCTAAAAGATGGCGTATGAAAAAAACGATCAATATTTTGGGAACTCCCGTATTGGGAGCACCTTGAAGTTCGACATTGCATCGATGTGATGCACGTGGAGAAAAATGTCTGTGACAGTATTGTTGGAACACTTCTAAATATGCCTGGAAAGACAAAAGATGGACTTAAATCAAAGATATGGTCGAACTTGAAAGAGGCCTGAGCTAGCACCGAAAGGGAAAGAAGACCTTTCTTCCTCCGGCTTGTTTTACACTTAGTAGGGCTGAGAAGACAAGCTTCTGTGAATGCCTTAAAAGTATTAAAGTCCCTTCTGGATATGCTAGTAACATAAAGAGATATGGCTCGTTAAAGGACATGAAGCTAGTGGGATATAAGTCTCATGATTGTCATGCACTGATGCAGCACCTATTACCAATCGCGATTCGTGGTATAATGCCGAAGCACGTCCGCCGGTGTATTTCGAAATTGTGTTTCTTCGGAGCAGTCCACGTCTAATTCGGATGGCACAGATTCTAGCGGGACGACGAGGCGTACGAGAGGTCCTTATAATATGAAAAACTACGAAGACGACTACAATACGATTCGGATGCCTGTATTCTACAGTTCAGCGATGATGACACATGCATTGGTCCGGACAAGGCATCTAGAGCTTCATTCAGCAACTATATTGGTCGGTGACGAGGGCACAAGTGCCTGAGTGCATCACAAATTGGCGTCATATTGATTCGGGGCTCAAAGACCAGCTTTGGGAGGACATTAAGGTAAATTTCTTAATTAATATAAATATCTTAATGTCCCAACATTATTTAATATATATTTATTTACAGCGTCATTGGAGGTTGCCTCAGTCTGATGCCATTAAGGCAAAAGTTCTTAAGAAGGCGGGCGAACTCCGTAAGAATTGGAAACATAAGTATAATTAGAAAGAGCAAGTCAAAGGCCCGACTCTAATAGATGAATATGAACACATCGATAAGGACGGAATAACGAGATGGAGGGAGTTTAGGGAACGTCTGAATTTCAGGTAAAACATTGATTGTTATTTGATTTATTATATATAACTAATTTTGGTAGTTATCTAATTAAATTTGCAGTCCATTAGTGAGAAGGCTAGACAAAGTCAATCTCATAATATTTATCCACATCACCTCGGCGTATCGGGTTATAGAGGAAAGATGCCAAAATGGGAAACCGAGGATCCGTTACAGCATATTGTCGACTTTCCCGAGAACTTGGCCCCTTTGTTGTCCACCGGCAATGATAGGACAAAAAATTTCATCAGAGCTAGGACGAAGAAACGAGATGGGGGAGGCTACGTCATTGACGGTGACGCTAATCGGGATCTCGCAGAGAAAATTGTAAGTATTATTGTGAGTTACCTTTAATAATTTATGTATTAAATGTCAATTCTATATAATTATAATATTTGGATAGGCACGGTTACACGAACAAGAGAGTCAAGGGCAATTTGTCCCCGTGAGGCACCACGATGCTTTGTCCAATGCTATTGGGAAGCCCGATCATCCAGGGCGGGTTAGGGGTGTCGGGAAGCACGGGACTATTCGTAGTATATTTGGCAATCCATCCGAGGGGTCGAGGGGATGCTATGCGACCGGTGTCTCAGTTGATCAAATGAGGGCCGAAGTGGCGGCTCAAGTGAAGGAGGAGCTAAGGGCCGAGGTGACGGCTCAGGTGACGGCACAAATGAGGGCAATGTTCGCACAAATGGGAATTCCGATGCCTAACATCGAGCAAGAAGTGAACATGGGCAACTTGGGCAACACTGGACCTGACACCCCTCGTAGTATTCGAAGTTCTCACGATTCGGCCATCGATCCCTTTCCCACGTCTATAGTAGCGGTAAGCATTATGTTTATTATGACATAGTTGATATTATATTTTAACTTATTTACTCTAATTATTTTAATCTGATAGTATCCTAAGGTACGACTTATGTTGAGCATCGGCGGGGTGGTAGAGATCGTCGCCCTTGGTCTGTTTGCGTTACAGACGGTGCGAAGGTTCGTCACGTGGAAGTTGCGCCGGAAAATATTAAAGTCTCAATCGATCTCATTGCTTCTGGAAAGGAGAGTGTATACCTTCCGGTACGGACTACAGAGCTTGTGACGCTAGGCGACGCACATGCACCTACGTACAATGGCCCAGAGAGTTCGTCCTTTTGCCAGATAAGGTAAGACGTTTACTTAAATGTAATACCTACTTATATTTTGTACTAAACTTTTATTTTATCTATTAGCCACTTCCCACCCCTATAAGACTTATACACGAAAAGGGAGGTCTCCAATCAAGACGGTGGCGAACGAAGATGATATTGCAAACCTTAATAGGAGCGTGGTTGCTAGTCTAGGTGATCATTGTCTATTTTTATTCGACTCCCTCGTAGCTCGTCAGGATTGACTGCATGCATCGTTCAGCTATGACATGAAGGTTGTGTATTTCAATTCTGGATCTGACTCTTGTTTGATGACCATCGACGTGAAGGATATCCGCGATGTATTCAAACGTGTAAGTTTGGATTCTACGGTCCTTCAGCTTTTCATGAGGTATTTTAGATTTATAATAAGCATCTATTTATTTAATATTAACATAATTGTCGGTCAAATGATTATAGGTACATTAATGCGTCCCAGACGTTCAACTTCATGAACCCTAATCGTCTGAATTCCATGCTACATGAGGGTGCCAACAGCGAATTGACTACTTGGTCGAAGCTCTAACAAGTTCGTACACGACATGCAATTATTTTTGTGCTCCTTATTGTCAAAGGTAATAATATAAATCTACATGTCATAAGTAATAGTTTATGTCATATATTTTTACTTTGACGTGTTAATTATGTGTTTAGTTAGCGATCATTGGATACTATTGGTCATCGACTTCACGGCGAACATCGTGTTTTGTTCGATATGGCTCCAAGGGTCAGCGTTAGACATATAAACATTTAAGTTTTTATAAAGTAATAAACTTCATATTAGTTCATTTTATTGAATTAACAATTACATCCTTTGAATTTTCAGGGCATTAAGGATGGCGACTATGCGTGGTGCATTTCAGAAAATGAAGGCTACAAGTTGGAAAGCATGCAAGGTTAGGCCTGTTTTATAATATTTCAAAGTATATGGAATATGTTAGCATTTTAATGATATTGAAGTAATATACTCTTTGTTGAAATTTAATGTCCACAACAACCGGCGGGTAGTGAACTATGTGGCTTTTACGTCATGCGATATATGTATGATCTTATCAGATTGATCGGGGGCGGAAACAATAACCTCGGAAATGTGAGAATTTTTCAAAGTTTCTATTTGATTTCTGTTATGTTAAAATGTCAATTGAAACAAGTTTTCTTTCAATGACATAGGTGTTAGATGGCATCGCTTATGACGACGCATCTGTGGAAGAAGTTCGAGAATTGTGGGCAGAGTACTTCAATGAAATTTTCCTAGCGTCTTGAGTTGATCGGTAATTTGCTTTTATATTGTGACTGAACATACATTGTCGAACAGAATTTAGTGTTTAATTTTATAATGAAGTTCGATTTAGTATATTGTGTTTGATTATTGGTTTTTAAGTGTTGGATTTGAATGCTGCATTGAAATGTTTTGAAATAGGTTTGTCGGGATAACGAAAAACAAGCAAAATGTTAAAAAAAAGTAGCAGTGACGGTTCCGGTAAAACCTTCGCCCAATGGTAAGTATAGGCGACGGTTTCGACGAAAAACGTCGCCTATAGGGTATCAAAGGCAACGGTTTACCTTAAGAAACCGTCGCGTATACTTCGAAAAGGCGTCCAATTGGTGAAGTATAGGCGACGGTTTCGGCTGAGATCGACGCCTATCTTTTATCATCCGCGACGGTTTGGAACCGTCGCTATAGGTCGACAAATCGGCGTCGGGGCGCTTGGCGACGCCACCGAATCGTCGCCTATACTTGATAAAAACCGTGGACTATTTCTGATTTTGTACTAGTGTTTCCTTTAACAAAATGGGTGCAGACATCCGGTCTAGTTCCTTTCACAATAGTGTATATATATGACCTATCATACGGGTCACAAAATGCAACAATCTAAACCATTCATATTCTATATGCTAACGATGAACAGAGGGGTGCAGGAGAAGAGTGTAGCCGGCCAACCTTGAATCCATGCTTAGGAAGATGCGTTCCACGCAGCCTGCTAATTATCTACACAACTGGGAAGGCAAAGATCAGAGTATGATCGCAACATGTTAACTAATAACATACAAGTAATAAAGTAAACAGTAGTCCATCCATTTTTGTAAATACCATAGCCATTTCCAATCACGAAATCATAGTTCACATAATTGTCATTCATAAGATCCGTAGACAACATGCCATTCTATATGTCCATTAATCAACAGTCATGAATAAGACAAGGTTATTGTTTTTTTTCTCGTCATATTTATTTCCACTCTTAACATGCACATGCACATAAACGTCAGCTTTGCTTCATTGTGATTTTTCCTAGTCGAAGGTTGCGCTCTTCATCCAAAATTGGAGCAACAAAAAAGCAGCGAAGCTAATTCTTCGGAAGGAGGCGACGAATAAATATTTGGAGAAGGAAAACTACCAATGCAATTATAAGAGATGCATCAAAAAGCGAGCAATAACATGAGGCACTATTTCTCCTTTGATTTTTCATCTAGAGAGTGCATGCGGAAAAAATCAAACAAGGAAAAGATACATCATGTACTAACATTGTTACCAGATAGATTGATATTGATATGTATAGATAGAGATATATTTATATCTCTTACAGATTAATGGATATTGTGGTAATATTATATAGATCCTTATAAGTAGCTCCATTTATAGGATAATCGACGTGATCATATATAGCTTCCTCTCTGTGGTCATTTGCCTCTGCATAATTGGGATAAGTCTGGCTAATGTTTATAAGAGTAAAATGTTCATGAGTTCAATCAATGCCCTTTGATTGTGGTATAAGCCAAGAACTGCGATCTCATTTAGGGATAACATTCATTCGACAGATATCAATTTTCTCACAGAATGCAAAATAGGAAAGGTTCATTGATATGATGCTTAGAGCGCAATGAAAATCTAACAAGGAAAAATAGCGCCGCAGATAACTAACTGTCCAGAAGTCCGCAGCTGTTTCTTTGCTAGGGTTTTCGATGAATCGGGCAATCCTCGACTACAAATAAATCAAGCAAAACTGATGTGTATATATGCACAATAAGAGTGAAAATGAATAAGAAAGACAACATATATATGTATGATATATATACATACATATGCATTTTCATGACTGGTGTTAGAATGATTACCATTACAGTTAATCGGAGCAGCAGCCAATATTTCTGGAAAATATAAGGAGAACTCTTCCAGCAGATCTTTATGGTCGATCAAAAGCGAAGTAATCTGCCCAAAATATATACGTTTTAGAACAAATTAATGATTAATTGCATAATTGATGCAAGTCCCCATGCATATATACCTCCTGGGAAAATTTGACGACACACCTATGAACAGCAGAGGAGTAGATATCTAAGATATCTAGCACCGATTCATAAAGAGAATCATCACGTTCCTGAGACGAAAAGACCATATTAAAGATATTCCAAAGGCCATATTTTGGCAGCCAATATTTGAACCATATCTGAAGAACACAGTTATTAGATAAATAATATGAATCTACTACCATGAGTTTGTTGATCAACCTTTGAGCATCTGGGAAGTTGGGTACATTTGTCTGAGGCAAAGATGCATCATCGTCGTCCTCATCTTCGAGAGTAATTTCGCTGCCCTCGCGCAAGAAAACGTTGAACCCCATAATCAGATGAGGATGTCGTTTGAGCAACTCCTTCATTAACACCTTCAGGACAGGTGGTAGAATTCTAATGAAGGAAAAATGAGAAAAAAAAAAGACGTGTGTAATTAGTTTTTAGTCGTTTAGTTCCCGTCAACACACATACCAATCTAATTACCAAGACGATCATCAACTTACAGTCGCTCCTTGTAAGCGTGTCGTAGGTAGACGAAACGAGCGTACTTCTCCCTGTGATCTTCAAATAAAGCATACTTCACTTGCCTAACATAATTGACAGCATCTTCATCTGTCGCTTCTGGCTTAGTACCTACATTAGCAGCACCTTCTTCACTGTCTTTCGAAGGATCAGATGATTCGTTCCTATTATTATGTTATGAGAAAATCTTATCATTTAGATGTTCAAAATCCACCACATAATAAAGACTGTAAAAGTACTCTACAAAGAAACCCTAATCTGAGCTCCGCAAACGACATACAGGAAATCAGGCCTTTGCTAAAGATACACAATTAATTAATCAAGGCCGTAATTTATGATAGTATAGACAGATAAGCTATAGAGCATACCAAACAAATAGATAAAGTGTAAAGAGAAGGATCATAAACAATGATATTGATAACCATTCATTCCAATCACTTGAGAAACGAATACCATGAATGTCAATCAGAAGAAATCAATTTCCATCACACGCTACCTTGGTAAAAGTAATAACTGGTGGCAAAATCAACCAAGATTATGAGGAAATTGATTTCTTCTGATTGAAAAGAAGAAAGAAGTATTACGATTCTCCACTAGAGGAAGAAGAATTAGCCAGCCCGTTCGAATTAGGGTTTCCGTTGGATTGATGGTTCATTCCCGCCATTTCTCTACGCAAGAATCAGCTGAATAGTTCAAAAATGAGATCAGCGATGATCAACTGAACCAAGAAATGATGGAAGATAAAAAAGAAAGGATTTGTGAACAAGGATCTGTATAAGCAAACGCCAAGCTTTACGTAAAAGATCAAAATGGAGGGTTTTGGTTCGTAGATTTTCTCAAGATTTTCTCTCAACTTCAGCAGTTATCTCTTTCTTTCCGTCTATGCGATGCAAATAACAACTATTGAAGCCTCGTTATATAATATATATATATATATATATATATATATATATATATAAGGAATATGAAACCTGAAGAATGCCGATTCGCACTTTTCTCCCTCCAAAATTCCTGAAATCATTTCGGCAGTTTGGTATTGGGCTTATACTCCTCTGAGATGGCCCATTAATAATTTTGATATCATTTTTTGTTGGGGAAATTATAAAATTAGGTCACTAAGTATACATGTTTTCGTTTTTGGGTCACTATGTTTGATAATTGCAAAAGTATGTCACTAACTTTTCATGTGAAAACAATTTTGGGTCATTTTTCAATTTTAGGTCACTAAGAATATATTTTTTCGATTTTTGGGTAACTAAGTTTACATTTTTTTTCAATTTTGGGTCACTCATTTGGTACTAATGTTATAAACATAGTGACCCAAAATTGAAAAAATGTAAACTTAGTCACCCAAAATAGAAAAAATATATTCTTAGTGACCTAAAATTGAAAAATGACCCAAAATTGTTTTCACATAAACAGTTAGTGACCTACTTTTGCAATTATCAAACATAATGACCCAAAAATGAAAACTTGTATACTTAGCGACCTAATTTTGTAATTTTGCCTTTTTGTTTTATCTGAATTTTACGCCTCTATGGTTGTTAAATGAATAACTCTTTTTTTTTTTTTGGTTTCTTCTTCCCTTTTATGTCACGACATACACAACTTAAGATGCAGTAAGGGAATGACCTTTTTATTGTCCCCTAGGTTAAGTGGACCATAGGTCCATAAAGATATATTAGACAATAAGAACTAACTCGATCTTGTTTTATTAGTTCGATAACAGTCGACATAACTACTCAGATATATATCAATATCTCACAGAAATCAGAACAAGGAAAGGTTTACATTTGACGTTTTAAGAGCGCAATGAAAAATCACACGAGAAAAAATATTGCCGCAGATACTCTATTTTGGGCGTATTCTCTTATCGTTGTGTATTATCATAATTACCAATTACCATCGAGAAATCTTCAACTGTATGAGCAGATTTGTGGTCCGTTGAATGTCGTTTGCATGCTCGTATTTTCTCTTTCCCCATCTTTATTGTTCTCCATTTCCTTTGCCAGGAGATGCTTCTCTGCAGCTGTTGTTGAAAATATAAACTTGATTTGGGCTTGGACTATAAAGAAGTGGATTTAATATTTGGGCTAAGGAGGTTTACATGGGCCAAGGAGGATTACAAGCCCAACATCTAGAAACTTACGGAAAATCTAGAGAAATTCATAGAACTCCATGGAACCTTATAGAACCTAGATATTATTAGGAAGTATTCTAGAAAGGTGATGTGTTGGCTAAATCTTGAGTGGGTAGTGATCGCGTGCGCGTACGTTAATATATTATAGGTTCGTGCAAGTACGCCAAGTAATAATTGAAACGAATATTTTATAACTAGAACCACACTCGATAGGCAGTGTATCTATCGTTTTTAAGACAGCTATAGTGAATATCCGAGTATCGAACACGAGGAATAAATTGATTACTAGTATTGAGTATTGACCTATCGACTCGATTTTAGCCTATGTAAATAACGGGATTGATTTATGCCACGAACTAATTTAACAAAGCAACTTAAAGGATTGGAAGACTAAGGAAGCACAACTAGAAAATGTATGAGTAAGTGAAGATAATAAATATGTGTTCGGGATTCGAATCCCGAAGGGTGTTGTCGGCTAAGGCTACGGATTATCGTTCCTACGTGAATATCGACTAAATCCCGGTAAATTTCTATCCACTCACGAGTTTGCTGTCGCCCTAAACGTTCGTGGAAATCTAAGATCATTAATTACCAAACGGCGAGGATCGAGTATTTGTTGTCGCCCTATACTCGAATCCTAACGTCTACGAACGGCCTAATCGTTATTTAGCTGTCGCCCTAAACGAGGTACCATACATTCACATCAACACATAGACATATTGATGTAAAGAAGCAATATCACAGAACGATAAATAGTCGAATACACGTGTTCACGATTATCCTACGCCTTAACTACGACATAACCCAACGTTCATCTACTCCCCAAACACAAAGAGATTTAGCTACTCATATTAGGCAAAACAACAACGAGATTTAAGGGAAACGAGGATAGAGAACTCATAAATCTTCCCTAATAAGTGAGTATGACGGTTCTGAGGTGGATCTCTCGTTTCTCGATCAAATGAGCGTGACTTCGTTGTCGGATCGTCCCTTACGTGTCTCCGAATGAAAGAGCAGCTTCTAGTGTTCTTCCTCCTCTCTTTTTCTCTAAGTTTTCGTCTCTATGGAGTTGTCCTTGAGTTGAGAAGAACTCCCCTTTTATGCTTCGAATTTGGGCCAAAATCCTGAAATTTGGCACGTTCACGGCCTCTTAACGGGCCTTCACGGCCGTGACATATAAAATTAGGCTGACTTTTCGTCTTTCTTAAACCCTTCACGGCCTCGTGCATTAGGAGTCACGGCCGTGATGACGGCTTAAACCCTAAATATTGACCTTCTGGCGCTAGTCACGGCTATAACTTTGATCTTCACGGCCGTGAAGTGGTGAATTTTTCTTCGTTGAACTCTCTGCCTCGATTCACGGCCTCTCGCATGAGGCGTCACGGCCGTGAACCCTGAGGTTTGTGATTCTTGAGCTTGCTGCCATCGTTCACGGCTTCTTGCGAGCTGGTTCACGGCCGTGACGGGTGACTGGCAGCTTCATACTTGATCCTTTTCGCACCATTTTCGCCTCGTTTTCGCTCATTTTCGCTCAATAACCGTTCGAATGTCCTACAATATTTAAATGAGTGTAAATAGAGCCAATAAATGCATGGAATGACCAAAAATATCCTATTATAACCCAATAAATACAACAATAAACGTATTAAAATACGTTTATCAGGTAGAAACTAGTATAAATAGGGGTGATGTCTTAGCATTTTGTATCAAGCAAGCAAAAATCAAAACAAGTGTTGTAATATAAAGCCTCTTCCTCTAAACACTAGCACTCGATATCAAGTTCTTCCCTTGTCCTAATTTCCAACAAAGTGGTATCAGAGCTAGAAGATCCTACGGCGATGGCGAGCGGCATGGTTCCCTTCCAAGTCCCGACACTCAACAAAAGCAACTACGACGATTGGAGTATCAAGATGAAGGCACTCCTTGGATCACAAGACGTATGGGATATCGTGGAGATAGGCTATGTCGAGCCGAAGAACGAAGAAACCCAATCTCAAACTCAAAAGGATAGTTTGAGAGAATTGAGAAAGAGATACAAAAAAGCTCTCTACCTAATATATCAAGGATTAGATGACCCTTTCGAGAAGATTTCGGAAGCAAAGACCGCCAAGGAAGCATGGGAGAAGCTTCAAACTTCGTATAAAGGAGCGGATCCGATAAAGAAGTCTTCGAACTTTAAGAGCCGAGTTTAAGCCTTGCATATGAAACAAGATGAAGTTGTGTCGGACTACTTCTCGAGGGTACTAGCAATAACTAATCAACTAAAAAGGAATGGCGAGAAAATTGATGATGTTAGAATCATGGAGAAAATTCTTCGCTCGTTAGATCCAAAATTCGAGCATATCGTAGCCAACATAGAAGAAACTAAGGATCTAGAAGAAATGACGATGGAGCAACTATTGGGCTCATTGCAAGCTCATGAAGAGAAGAAAAGGAAGAAGGAAGGAATTATAGAACAACTACTCAAGCTGCAAATTGATCATACAAAAGAAAGGGATAATAATGAAAAACATCAAGAACGAGGCCGTGGACAAGGTCAAAGAGGAGAACGAGGAGGAGGTCGTGGACACGGATACGGACGAGGTTGGAGGCCCAACGATAACGACAACAACAATCATCAAAGAAGAGATAACTCAACGAGAGGTCATGGGAGAGGTAACCCAAGATCGTGGTATGATAAATCAAAAGTTAGGTGTTACAATTGTGAAAGGTTTGGGCACTATTCTTCCGAGTGTAGAGTTCCTAAACATAAAGCAGAGGAGAAGGCCAACTATGTCGAAGAGAAAAATGAAGAAGATATTCTACTACTAGACCATAAGGATGATGAAAGAGGCGAGTAACAAGTGGTACCTAGACACCGGAGCAAGAATCACATGTGTGGAAAAAGGAACATGTTCGTAGAGCTTGATGAATCGGTGAGCGGCAATGTTGCATTCGGGGACGAATCAAAGGTCGCGGTGAAAGGCAAAGGTAACATTCTTATTCGCTTAAAGAATGGTGGGCATCAATTCATCTCCAATGTCTACTACGTGCCAGAGATGAAGAGTAACATCTTAAGTCTTGGGCAACTCTTAGAGAAAGGTTATGATATTCGCCTAAGGGACTGTAACCTTTCTATAAGAGATGGTTCAAATAAATTAATCGCTAAGGTGCTAATGCAAAGGAATAGAATGTTCGTCCTCAACATCATGAACGATGTTGCGAAATGCCTCAAGACATGCTATAGAGATCCATCATGGATTTGGCATCTTCGATATGGGCATCTAAACTTCGGCGGATTAGAACTGCTATCAAAGAAGGACATGGTGAAAGGATTGTCATCCATCAACACCCCAATCAAGTATGCGAAGCGGAAAGCAGTTCAAGAAGAGTTTTCCAAAATAGTCGAGCTCGAGAGGTAAAAGACCATTGGAGCTAATTCATACTGACGTGTGCGACCGATCAAGCCGAGCTCACTTGGTAAGAGTAACTACTTCCTTCTCTTCATCGATGATTTCTCAAGAAAGACATGGGTATACTTCTTAAAGCACAAATCGGAAGAAAGACATGTGTATACTTCTTAAAGCACAAATCGGAAGTATTCGAGAACTTCAAGAAGTTCAAAGCCCTCGTTGAGAAAGAAAGTTGCCTCAAGATAAAAGCAATGAGATCCGACCGTGGAGAGAGTACACTTCGACGGAATTTCAAAAGTATTGTGAGGAGCACGGAATTAGACGACCCCTGGCGGTACCGACATCCCCCCAACAGAATGGAGTAGCAGAGAGGAAGAACAGAACAATCCTCGACATGGCTAGGAGCATGCTCAAGAGTAAGAACTTACCGAAAGATTTTTGGGCAGAAGCAGTCGCATGCGCAGTCTACCTCTCTAGTCGATCTCCAACAAGGAGTGTGTGGGGAATGACACTGCAAGAAGCATGGAGTGGTAGGAAACCTGGCATCTTCCATCTAAGAGTCTTCGGAAGCATAGCCCATGTGCACATTCTAGACGAGAAAAGAAGGAAACTGGACGCAAAAGTGAGAAGTACATCTTCGTTGGCTATGATAACAACACCAAGGGATACAAACTCTACAATCCGAAGGCAAAGAAGACTATCATCAGTCGAGACATAATATTCGACGAAGAAGGAGAATGGGACTGGAGCACATGCGGAGGTGAATACAATTATACGCATTTCTTTGAAGAAAATAACAAAGAACAACCAACAATTGAGCAAGCCGAAGACGAGCCCACTACTCCAATAACGTCACCGACTGTGAGTTCAGAAGAAAAAAGCTCAAGCGAGAGAACGCCGTGCTTCATAAGCCTAAAAGAAAGATATATGTGGAGTACCGGAAGATGAAGATAACCTAACCGATGAGCTTTCAAGAAGCCGTGAGAAATAAGAACGGGAAACACGCCATGGATGAGGAAATTAAGGCTATTGAGAAAAATGACACATGGGAGCTAACAACACTTCCAAAGGGACATAAAGCGATTGGTGTAAAGTGGGTGTATAAAGCAAAGAAAAACGCAAAGGAGAAGTTGAAAGATACAAGGCGAGATTGGTGGCTAAAAGGCTACAGTCAAAGAGCGGGGATCGACCATGACGAGGTATTTACTCCAGTCACCCGACTAGAAACCATTCGACTAATAATATCTTTGGCAGCTCAGAACAATTGGAGAATTCATCTAATGGATGTGAAGTCCGCGTGTTTTCATTTAGCCGGTAACACAATCGGCATTATTCATGTTTTATATTCCTTCTATATTAATATATATATATATATATATATAGGAACACAACTGAAGTCTTGTAATAAATAGAGGAGTCAACAATATGGTATATATATGCTGACACGTTTAGATATTATCTCAAAGTAACGTTGACTTACTTTGACGGCTATTGGAGGCTAATAATATATCTTTACATGATTATTGCCCGTTTTCAAAAAATATATCACTTTAAAAGAAAATACCGTTTTCCCTTTTTTCTTTTGTGGGGGGTAAGGATGTATGAACTTAGATCGTAACGGAGAAGAAGATGAAGGATCGAAGCTTCCATCGAGGATGAGAAGAGAACTGAAGTGGGGAATTAGAGATAGACTGAGGGAGGGAGGGAGAGAATTAAGAGATTTGGGAAGAAGAAGAAGAAGAAGAAGAAGAAGAAGAAGAAGAAGAAGAAGAAGAAGAAAAAGAAGAAGTTACAAGGGAGAGAGATAGGAGAATTAGGTTAAGAAATTGTATTTGCTTAATGAAAAATAGATGTCTATAGGGATTCTTCAGGCCCAATTCCAGCTCAATCCCAGGCCCATATAAGCTTGTGGGGTTCCTCACTAAAACCAATTGGCAATAGAGGGAGTGAACCCACAAGCTTATAAGCCACTCATTTTTCTTTAAACTAATCGATGTGGGATATGAGTTTGCACTCCACAATCCTCCCCTCAAACTCAAGACCACTCAACGGGCCTTCCTTTCGACGATTATCTGCACCAAGTGCTTCCCCGCAATCACTGCACCAAGCGCTTTTTTTTTCTTGCAGTTTACCAATCGTCTTACAAGGGCCGGGGTCGCACCACCCACACCGTATACGGGCTAGAATTTCTCTCATCTGAAGGTCACCCTCACGCGTTCACTCCACGCTTACCGCACCAATTGTCGATCGAGTGGCACCGTTGAAATCGTGATTCAATGTACTATCGATGTATGCTAAGCGTTCTTACTGATCTGAGCTATCGCAAGCTCACTCAGCTCGAAAACAGCAAGTTTAAACACACTCACACTTGACAGATTCGTGGTTCGGCTAACTTTAGCCTATGTCCACATATCAACCGAGCTTCGCCTTGTATTACTCACAACATGAAAAATACAGACCACTCAGCCCTCCACAAGTTTCGTGTTTTGACCTCACAGAGATTCTCACTATACAAGACGCTACAAGCTCACCAAGATGATCGCTCGAACTGAAAATTACAGAATTTATAAGCAGAAATTCTTAAGTCCGATCAATGTCAGCCGTTGATTTAATCTTGATCGAACGCTTCAGATCGGGCCACGTTGCACATGCTTTAAGCGTGACCCAAGCATAAAACGCCTGACAACTTAATAAGTGAAATCTCGCCTCTGATCTCAGCCGCTCGATCTTAATCCGATCATCATTTGCCATCCGCTTGATCCACTCGCAGAGCATCCTAACCGTTCGATACTTCGCGCGCCATCCGACGATCCTCATTTAAATCCCTAGTTTAAATCTCGGATCTTCGATCTGGCGCGCCCTCTGATCGGACGGCTACTGTGCGTCGATCCTTTCTTCAGCTCTTATCAACATCAGTTCATCCGGCCGTCTTCTCCGGCGATTTCCGGCGGCTTCGGCGAGGTCCAGGCTCGCATTCCTCAACAATGTCAACTACGTACATTATACTTGAGATAAAAGATACCAAATGAATAACTAAGCGCAAAGTCCAATTACTCGTTCTCAGGTCATGACCAGTGTTGTAAAAATCGCTCTAGGCGCCAGCTAGTCGGCTATTCATCGTCCTGAAAATGGCTAAAACACCTGATTCATCGGCAGACGATTAAACGGCCGCCTAATTGGCGATTAATCGCTAACTAGTCGGATTACTCGCCAACTAGTGGGACTAATAGGCATATTAGTCATTGAATATAATGACCATAAGCCCACTAGAAAATCCCGTTAAATATTAGACTAAAACATGAGCCCACCAAAGGTAGACACATCTTTTGCGAATTGTGATCGAAGTGTAAATAAGTAAGCATATGTATAAGAGATGTTTCACGCTTCTTTGTCCAAAAGAATTGGTGCGGGACAGCAAACAAATAGACATATTATTACACGTTTACACTACACTATCAGTATGTACTATGTATATCCTTTGAAAACAGAAATATAATACCATATATTCATTACGAATTAATTATACATTTAAGGAAAACAACTTTATTTATTTTCAGTCATTATAAATATATGCCATACACAAATTTGTCTCAGGAAACTCCTGGAATTAAAACAAATTTATCTATTTTATTAAATCAAGAGAGATTGTTGCATTATATTTACATATAGAAAATAGGATTACTTCGTTCCACATCATACTTACAAAGTTATTTTCGTATTAATAATTTTGTTGCATTGTTGTGATTGATATTATTTATCTAAAATGTTTGGATAAATTTGATACATATTTACTTTGATGAAATATTTGCATATTCGATATATAAAAAATTAATAATGAAAAATATGTACACCGTTTAATTTCCGCCTAGAAACCACCTAGGCCCCGCGTAGACCGTCTAGGCGTTAGGCCCCCCTCGGGTGCCCGACTAGCGCCTAGCGTATTTTACAACATTGGTCATGACAATGTATTGGTCATGACAATGTGTTAACCTTTTTTCTTCTTTATTTAACATGGGATTGAACATTTTATATGCAATGGCGTGAACACAAATTGAAACGTTCCCAGCCCTATCAAACCCATAATTCGTCATTTTGCTGAGAAACGATGTGAACATTTTATATGCCATTTTTTCCTATGCAAAATTAAACTATCAAGGTCTGGTTGCAAGCCTATAAGTTCATGAGTTCAATAAATACGTTTGGTTATGTTGTATATGTACTCCAAGAACTTCGATTTTGTTTAGTTGTTCGATAACAGCCGACCACAGAGCTATCAGATGTCAATTTTCTCACCGAAAGCAAAATGAGGAAGGTTCAGTGTTTACAGCGTAATGAAAAACCAAACAAGGGAAAATAGCACCGCCGAAGACTATTTTCGGCGGATCTCTTATCACTGTACTGTAGTTACCATCGAGAAATCTTAAACTGTCTTTTGCGTGCGCACGTTTTCCTTTTTGCCCATCTTTATTGTTTGTTCTCCTTTTCTCCTTAAGAAGGTGCACACAGCTGTTTCGTTGCTAGGGTCATGGACGATGAATCGGGCAATCTTCGACTACAAATAAAGAAATCAAAAGTGATGTGCATACTAATGCTCATGGGAAAATTAATAAGAAACAACAGATGTAAATATATATGTTGATTTTGATGTTTATATGACTAGTTTTAGAATGATTACCTATACAGTTAATGGGAGTAGTCAATATTGTTGGGAAGAATAGGGAGAACTCTTCCAGCAGATCTTTGTGGTCGATCAAAAGTGAAGTAATCTGCCCCCAAAACATATACGTATGTGTTATGTGTATGTGTATATATATATATACACATTCAGATATTCAAGTCACATGCATGCATGCATACCTCCTGGGAAAATTTGGCGATACACCTAAGAACAGCAGAATCTAAGATTTCTTGCACCGATTCATAAAGAGACTCATCACGTTCCTGAGGGAGGGGAAAGACCATATTAAAAATATTCAAAGGCCATATTTTGGCAGGCATTATTATTGAGCCCATATCTGAAGAACACAACAGTTATTAGATAATAGTAAATCTATTACGTACCCAGACTCTGCGGAGAAACCTTTCAGCATCTGGGAAGTTGCTGGGTAAATTTGTCTGAGGCGAAGATGCATCGTCGTCGTCGTCGAGAGTAAATTCATGTCCCTCGGGCAAGAAAACGTTGAACCCCATAATCAGATGAGGATATCCTTTGAGTAAGTTCTTTACTAGCACCTTCAGGGCAGGTCCTAAAATTCTAATGAAGGAAAAAAAGACGAGTATAATTAGTTTTGAAGTCGTTTAGTTCTCGCGTCAACACACATACCAATTTAATGACCAATATTATCAACTTACAGTCGCTCGTAGCAAGCGTATATTAGGTGGATGAAACGATCGTATTTTCCCCTGTGATGTTCAAGAAAAGCATGTCGCACTTGGCTCATATAATTCTCAGCATCTTCTTCTGTTATTTCTGACCTAGTACCTACATTAGCAGCACCTTCTTCATTGTCTGTCGAAGGATCTGATGATTCGTTATTCCTATTTATGTCATGAGAAAATCTTAGCTGCTTTTAGATGTTCAAAATCCGACCACATATAACCAAATTACACTATAAAGAACTCTGCAAAAGAAACTCAATCTCAGCTCTGCAAACGACATAAACAAGAAATCTCACACTCTGAAAAAGAACCACAAGTAGTAACTAGAGATGCTAAGAAACTGAAAACAAAAGCTATATTACGATTCTCCACTAGAGGAAGAAGGATTAGCCAGAACGTTGGAATTAGGGTTTCCTTCGGATTGATCCGCCATTTCTCTACGCAAGACTCAGCTGGAAAGTTCAGAAAGAGATCTCAGCGATGAAAGATAAAAAAAAAAAAAAAAAAAAAAAAAAAAAAAAAAAAAAGAACGGATTAGCGAACAAAGATCTTTGCGTCGAACTGTATAACCAACGCAGAAGATGTACTCAAATAGATCCAAATGGAGGGTTTTGTTCGTAGTTCTCAAGATTTTCTCTCAGTCTCAGCAGTTTTTTCTCCTTTCGTCGCAACTACCAAATGAAGCCTCGTTATATATATAGATGGAATATGGAACATGACTGACGTATGCTTCCCTCCAAAATTTCTGAGATCGTTTGGGCCGTTTATATTGGGCTTATTACAACTCATCCGTGATGATAGCTCATTAATAATTTCGATATGGCTCTCTTTTCTTTTTCTCTGAATTTTATCTATATGGTTGTGCATAAATCATTGGTATAAAAAGCGTTGCATAGCGCGCTATAGCGCAAAATTTCACAAAAACGCGATAAAGCGTTGTGTATTTCGCGTATTTCCCCAAAAGCTTACCACTACAAAATAAGTTCAGATAGCTACGGGAAGAGCTACCAAAACACTGCATCACAGTTAGCCACGGTTATTTGTGACGATAACGGCGTCGCTAAACTTTGCGACGGCAGTGCGGTCGCTAAGTGGTCGCTAAAAAGTCCGACAGAAAATCCGTCGCAAATCTGTGACGGAAATCAGTCGCATAAATAGCGACGGAAAAACCGTTGGAAATGTTCGCGATCGTAAATCCGTCGCTAAACTGTCGCAAAGTTGCGACGGAAAATCCGACGCTAATTTTAGCGATGGAAAATCCGTAGCAGGGCTTGGTGACCCAAAAGCCGTCGAACAGCCATCGCAAAATTCCGACAGCGTGTTCCGTCGCTAAATGTTGCGACAACAGGTTCCGTCGCTAATATGCAATTTCAGCGCGTTTTTTTAGCGACGGATTTTGCAGTGGCTAATCCGTAGCGACATACCGTCCGAGCACCCAATCAGGTAAAGAGTATTTGGCGTTAAAATTTACAATTTATTTTATTATAACATTATAATATCAAATTAAAATGAAGACGCGTCCGTTCAAGACGAAGTATCGAGATTAAGGTCTGAGAACGAAAGTCTCAAACAAGGTATGACGGAGTTGAATCAGAGAATGACTCAAAGAATGACGGAGATGGATCGAAAGATGAACGAGCTAACTCAGCAATTACAGTTGCGATCGTCTCAAGGCGAGGCGGGTCCTTCACATGCCGCAATAGCTCCGTTTTACCAACCGGCCTTCCAACCTTCGCCATTAGCAGCTCACCAATCTTTCCTGGCGATGTTGGGCTCGGGATATCAAACATCGCCATTTCCCCAATTCTCCGGTCAGATTCCGTCTCAAATTTCGCCCTCTTCGTAAAATCTAAATGATCCTCCTCCGGACGCTAATGCTCGTTTAGATGATTAGTTTTGTGTTGTAATGTCTTCGCTTCAGATGTAAAATACTTTTAGTGGTAATTAGTATTAGCTTTTAAATATTTTTCATATTCAATTAACTATTATATTAAAATATATTATTATCGGACCAATATATAAATTATATTTTAACTAAATATGACGAAATAATATTAAATATAAAAACTGCACAAATTTCGGGTTTCCGACGGAAAAACCGTCGCTAAGGACACCATTACAGTCCGTCGGAAAAGCCGACGCAACGTTACTGACGGAAAATTTGTCGCTAATTAAATGACGGACTTCGTCGCTAAATCCGTAGCAAAATTTGCGACGGACATGTGGTCGCTAATGGTTCAGCTAGTACTGTCAATCCGGCCCGCGGCCCGCGGGCCGGCCCGCCCCGCCCCGCCAAAAGGGTGGGGCGGGCTGCAATTTTTTAGGCCCGCTGAAGGGCGGGCCTGAGCGGGCCAGCCCGCGCGGGCCGCGGGCTTTGGCGGGGCGGGGCGGGCTAGCCCGCGGGCCGGCCCGCCAATTTAAGGTATTATATATATTATATAATATATACTAAATCTATAATAAATATTAAGTTAATTAGATATTTAATTAATAAATCATCTAATTATTATCATGTTTATTAATTAAAAAAATAATTAATTGCATATTTCTATCTAATTTTTTAATAAATTCAACAATTAATAATAAATTATTAATAAATTAAAAGTTTTAAATTAGATTAAATAATATTAATTATTTTTTTAAATGGGCGGGCCGGGCCCGCCGGGCCCGCGGCCCGCCGCGGGGCAGGGCGGGCTCCTAATTTTAGGGCCCGCCCCGCCCCGCCAATTTGACAGCTCTAGGTTCAGCAAGCGACGATGATATTTCGTCGCTGAAATCCGTCGCAATCTTTGTGACGCCCCAGTGGTCGCTTGGCCGTAGCTAATCTTGTGACGGTTGTGCCGTCGCAAATTTAGCGTCGGCCGTTCCGTCGCTGATGTCCGACGCTAAATTAGCTACGGTTTTTGCTACGGTCGCTATTTTTCCGACAAGCGATCAGCTACGGACTTGTTCCGTAGCTATTCCGCCGCTAATCTCTTTTCCGACGGTTTTCCTACGGTATTCGTTGTCACTAAGTGGGCTCTTTTTTGTAGTGTACGCTTTTTACGCCTTTTTACGCTTTTTTGCGCTTTTCTACGCTTTTTTACGTTTTTTTTTTAAAATGCTCTATTTGGGCGGAGTTGATTATTTGATGAAAATCGGGCATGTGATGTGGAAATTTATTCTTTTTTTGAAAGTGGTGTAAATTTATTCATCATAACGTGATCCATATTAAGATTATTGATTGAAATGGTAACACATTGATATACCGTGTAATTATATTTAAAGAACAGTTGAAATTATTAACAAATGTATATCATAAGTCTCTTCTACTCAGTGTTCTCAATAGCGCTAGTTTTATGATAAACGCTACAAGGCGTTGAAGAAAAAGGAATTTTTTTTTATTTTAATTCAAAACAAGAATTGTATCATTGTGATTCTTTATATTTTAATTGAATTTGCAGCTTCTCTATTTTTGTTTTCCTTTACTTCTAACATTTCCACAAAATCGTAAAATTTTCTTTATCTTGTGTGATATATATGCTACAACCAAATACACATATTATTTATTTCACGGCGATCAAAATCATATGCCTTCAATATATTACTTAATACTCATAATAATTATTATTTTTATATATGTCGATGCAAGTAGCTTGGAAATTTGATGAAATACAATTATAAAAATTGCTAAAAGTAAGTCAATAAAGAATAACTAATTATTATTATTTTTTATGAGATGAATAATATACTATTTTTAACTGACTTGCAGTGTAATATACTGTTATATGTAGTATAGATGCAACGTTTTTAATTAAAATTAGTTTGCTCGAAACACTCATGCAATAAGCTACGGTATTTACGCTACAGGCTGTCAGAATTAAGACACTATGCCTTGCTATGCGCTTTTTAAATCATTGGTATAAATGAATAAACCATGATTTTTTCTTTCTTTCTCCATTTATGTCACGAGATTAAAGAATAAAAAGGACATATGATGCAGTAAGATAGACTTTTTAATTGTCCCCTAGGTCAAGTGTGACCATAAAGATATATATGAGATTTGCTATGCTGCCCACCTACCGTGGGCAACCACTGTGAGCATCATGAGCAAATTTCTCAATTTTTTTGCGTTTTTTGATTCCAACGCCGCCAACACCTCCGTAGACCTCTTATATCCATCCATTGCTAACCTAAATCACCTTCTCCAACATGCTAATTTTTAAGAAAACTTCATTATTTATTCTTCACATGTGGACGACGTACCGATGTGATGATTTTCTTAAAAATTATCAAATACTTTTCAATGGGTAGATATTAAAAAGCATAATGTATCGATGTTTGATGCACAATTAATATCATTTTTATCGTTTTCCCACGCGGTAATTTTAATTGCATTTTTAAACTGAGCCTAATCCCATCTCCATATTTTCTTGGTTTGAACATGAAAATAAACACAACTTCTAATCCCATCCCTAATAATCAAATCATATCTCTTCGTTTTTTTTATGCAATGGCGAGAACACAAATTGAAACGGTCCCAACCCTATGAAAAAACCCATAATTAGTCATTTCTGCTGAGAAACGACGTGTGGAGATGATACGCATAAGTCATTTCTCCTATAGCACATCATTTATCATTCTCTTCCTCCTCTCTATTATATGTCATTTTTCCTACGCATAAGTAAAATATATTAGGAGAGTGATTAGAAGAACTTCGATGAGAGAAAAAAAGTAAATAGAAATTCTTTATTGAAAAATATAGAAAACTGATTACTGAGATGATACAGTGCGAGTATATATATAAATATAGATAAACCTTAGGTATATCACTGGGCCAAAATACGAAAATAACCATTGGGCCAAAATACAAAAATAACCATTCATATGACTATTAATCGTTGAATAAAATATCAAGTCTGGTAAATCTTTGCAAGCCTAATTTCATTCATTGTGGAATAAATATACCTTTGGTTATGTTGTAGCCAAAAACTTCGGTTTCGTTTAGTTATTCTTCGATAACAGTGGACAGAATTATCACATACCAATTTTCCTCACTGAAAGCAAAATGGAAAAGGTTCAGTAGTGTTTACAGCGAACGAAAAATCAAACAAGGAAAAATAGCGGCGCGCAGAAGACTGTCCTTATTCGCATGCGCATGTTTTCCTTTTCCCCAACTTTATTTGTTCTCCACATTTCCTTAAGAAGCTTCACATAAGCTGTTTCGCTGCTAGGGTTCTCCATGAATCGGGCAGTCCACGACTACAAGTAAACCAACCAAAAATGGTGTGAGTATGAATTCTAACATGGGAAAAGAAATAGGAAAACGATCTGCATGTTCATATGACTAGTGTTAGAATGAAATGATTACCAGTACAGTTACTCGGAGTATGAGAAGCCAATATTCCTGGGAGGAATAGGCAGAACTCTTGCAGCAGATCTTTGTGGTCGATCAAAAGTGAAGTAATCTGCCCAGAAACATATACTTATATATGTTATGTGTGTATATAAATACATTTAGATATTCAAGTCCCATGCATGCATGCATATACCTTCTGGGTAAATTTGGCGACACACTTGTGAACATTAGGGTGGTAGGTGTGTAAGACTTCTTGCACCGATTGATAAAGAGAAACATCACGTTCCTGAGGGACGAGGCGAAGAGACCAGATTAAAATATTCCAAAGGCCATATTTTGGCAGGCATTATTGAACCATATCTGAAGAACACAGTTATTTATTAGATAATATAATAAATCTATTTATTTACCCAGATTTTTCTCATAAGCCTTTCAGGATTTGGGAAGTTGGGTACATTTGACTGAGGCGAAGATGCATCGCCGTCGTCGTCCTCATCTTCGAGAGTAAATTCGGTGCCCTCGGGCAAGAAAACGTTGAACCCCATAATCAGATGACGATGTTGTTTGAGTAACTCCTTTACTAGCACCTTCAAGGCAGGTCCTAAAATTCTAAATGAGAAGGAAAAAAAGACGAGTAAAAATTAGTACTTCGAATCGTTTAATTCTCTACAACACACATACCAATCTAATTAGCAAGATGACCAACTTACAGTCGCTCTTTGGAAGCGCATATTAGGTGGACGAGACTTTCGTATTTTTCCCTGTGATCTTCAAGCAGAGCTTGCTGCACTTGGCGCATATAATTGGCAGCGTTTTCATCAGTCGCTTCGGTCATTTCATTGTCTGTCGAAGGATTCGATGATTCGTTGTTCCTATTATTATGTCATGAGAGAAAATCTTAGCTGCTTTCAGACGTTCAAAATCCACCACGTACATATATAACCAAAGACTATAAAGAACTCTGCAAAAGAAACTCAATCTGAGCTCTGCAAACGACATAAACAAGAAATCACACTCTGAAAAAGAAACGCAAGTAACTAAAGATGCTAAGAAACTGAAAAGAAAAAATATCTTACGCTTCTCCACTAGAGGAAGAAGAATTAGCCAGCCCGTTACAATTAGGGTTTCCATCGGATGGATCCGCCATTCCTCTACGCAAGACTCAGCTGAAATGTTCGGAAAGAGATCTCTGCGATGAAAGATAAAGAAAAAGAACGGATTAGCGAACAAAGATCTTTGCGTCAAACTGTACAAGAAAGGAAGAAGATGAACTCAGATAGATCCCAATGGAGGGTTTGGTTCGTAGATTTTCTCAAGATCTTCTCTCAGTTTCAGCAGTTTTATTCTCCGTTCGTCGCAAATAACAAATGAAGCTTCGTTATATATATAGTAGATGGGAATATGAAACATAGACGTATGCCGAGCAAATGTTTCGCAATTCTCCCTCCAAAATATCTGAGATCGTTTGGGCCGTTTATATTGGGCTTATTATAACTCATCCGAGATGATAGCTCATTAATAATTTCGATATCGCTATCTTTTTTTCCTCTGAATTTTCTCTATGGTTGTGTATAAATGAATAATAAACCTGTTATAAATAACTGCTATGAATTATTGGGTGGATGTCCACGTATTTATTAGTGTAAAAGTTAGCTGAAATTAGGACATACTCATAGCCAATTTAGATAGATGGATATGGACACAATATAATCTTTGATGGGTCCAATTAACTGTATACGGACCCAAACCCATTAAATTTAACGGGTAAACGAATCTTAATTGGGTCTTAAACGAATCTTGAACTTTTAACAGAAAATTAACTATATGAGCCAATAAGAGCATATCCAACGGGTACTTTAGTTTTGTGTAAAACACATAAATAGAGTACGTTTCTACTCCAATGGAACGCTATATTTACCACAAATGTTGTGTTGATTAGCAGGGAAACTCTAAATCTAGAGTACACACAATTTTCAACACAAAAATAGAGTTTTAGTTTCTATTTTTTTTTATATGTATTTAATAAAATATATTTTATTATATTTAGAATATTTGATATATACTTATAATAATAAAAAAATAAAAAATAATATTAATTTTCTTTTATTTATTGATATTTGCCTTTTAATTTAATAAAATTATAATTAAATAATATGCTAATTTTATAATCTATTTAATTTTAAATATTAATAATATTGACTTTTTAATTTTTATAATAAAGTTTAATATGATATTAATATATAAGAATTTGATTTTTAGTCTAAAAATATAGTTAATGGGTTGGAGTGAAAACTGTTGTAGAAAATAAAGTTTATGGATTGGAGTAAAAACACTGTAACAACTGTATTATTGTGTAATATTACCTGTATTTTAACTATTTTTACGCAATGGGTTGTTGGAGATGCTCTAAGTACTTTGTAGTGTCAATTGATATAACAATAACAATGGTAGCAATAGTCATTAATGTAAATAAGACATGATTACAAAGTTCGATGTTTAAGAATTACGAAAACGAAAAAACTATTCATTTCATAAGTAGTAAATCCATGCTCCAAGTCAAAGTCCAATTATTCAAATATCTTCTTCGAAGTGAGAGTATTGCACATCATCGAGATCCTTAAAATAAATTAAAAAAAAAAACATTTCTATAATGATAAGATTAAAGTAAATTTTAAATTTTTCAAAAATATAAACATACCATGTCAAATATCTCAACTTCTTCAACTTCTTGCTCATCTCCATCCAAATCCTCAATAACCGAGCCAAGCGCAAATATGTCTTCCATTGGAGTTCCTTCACAGTTCACAATTCACACATTTATTGCATTCAAGCATATATGATTAATCCAACACACATTCATTAAAAAAAGTACAACCTTAGCATAAGAACGGAGAAAAACAGAGACCAAAACATCAAAATACCTTTTCATAACAAAAAAACGTAGAATGATTCATGAAAGAGAGATTGCAATGCACAACAAGTAGACTAGAGGACACAAAGTACATACCTTTGAGGTCATCCGTCATCCAACTTTGCAAGCACATCAAAGCCTCCACAGTTTTTGCATAAGCTTCGAACGATGATGGGTAACAACTCTCCCACCCATGCTAAACGCACTCTCAGAAGCCACTGTAGACATAGGAATAGCAAGCACATCCATTGCAGTTTTTCGAAGAGTTGGATATTTGATATTCACTTTCCAAAACTCAAGGATGTCAAAATCCTTATTCTCATCCAAAATATCATCTTCCAAATAGGTCTCTTACTCACTTCGAATACTATTAAAGTGTCTCTTTCTCTTTGATCTAGCAAATCCATCCTCTTCGCCACCATCCGCAAGAGGTGTTGCCGCTTACGAGAGCCTTTCGCCACTACATTAGTACGACCAACTTCATCACTTGCCTCGACCTTTTTTTATATTCACCTAAAATTTGGGTAAGCAAGTTGGTAACCTTGTCAACTTCATTTTTCGCATCATCACCATACATCTTCTCAAAGTAGTAGCGTACACAATCATTTTATTTCTTGAATCTAAAAAAAACCAATAACCATGATCCCAAAGAATTTATCCCAATACTTGTTTAGCTTCCTAAGCATAGCATCCGCCATTTCTTTAACAACTTTCATATCATCTTCATCATGATGAGCACCACCTGAGGACCAATCAATCACATCAAGCTTCATTTCACAAACTCTTCGGAAGAACAAGTTTATAGTGGGATAATTCCGACCCTAGAAAAGATTAGTAGTCGTATAGAACTTCTCAAGCTTCTCACAAATAATCGTAGCTATTCTCCAATCATCATAGGAAGGAGAAACAAATTTCAGGTTCTTATTGAACCTCTTAAGCCTTTGAAACACATCCTTATAAGGAATAGCCGCTCCAAGCATTATATAAGTGGAATTCCATCGAGTTTCACAATCAAGAACTAATCTTTTGGTAGGCAACTTATATGCACGACAAGCATCTTCAAATTTCTCAATCCTTTTTGCGTTAACATCCAAAAAGAGACACATTCCCTAACAGTTGCAATTACGTGCCCGATCTGATTTAACCCTTCATTGACTACCAAGTTCAAAATATGGCACTACACCTTATATGCAAGAAACGCCCGTCTAACAATAGCTCAGTACTCTCAAGTTTTTCACACAAAGAAATCAACATTGCATCATTTGTGCTACAATTGTCGAGGACTATCGCTGAAATTTTATTCCCAATCCCATATTGGGACAAACATTCCATAACGAGATTTGTAAGAACAAGGCTCGTATGAGGACACGGCACATATGAAAACTTTAATAGCCTACTTCTTAAGATCCATTCCTCGTTAATAAAGTGAGTGATTGACATAAAACCTTTTCGTTGGTTGGAGAAAGTCCACATGTCTGTAGTGATGGCAACTCTTCCAGAATTCCGCTCAACCTGGTTCTTGAGTGTAACTTTTTCCGTTTTAAATATATTCAAAAGGTTCTTCTTCAAAGTATTCCTTGACATCACTCTAAACGAGGGATTGAGGTTGTTAGAATATCTCTGAAAACTAATATGCTCAACCATCGATAATGGATATTCATGCATTACTATCATATTTATCAACTCATTTTTAATGGTCTCTTCTTGAAAAGGCTCTAAACTACTCGGTTCATCAACTTTATTCTTACCCTTCGTCAAGTTCAAATGTCTACTCGTGCATGAATGCTCAATGTGCTTTTTAAGGTGCAAAGTTCCACTATTAGTTGCACAAGAGAGCATGGAAGCACAATAGTTACATCTCGCCTTGAGTTGACCATCCACACGAATTTTATCAAA
The DNA here is from genome assembly GCA_027422505.1 of Craterostigma plantagineum. NCBI lineage: Eukaryota > Viridiplantae > Streptophyta > Magnoliopsida > Lamiales > Linderniaceae > Craterostigma > Craterostigma plantagineum. The sequence goes on along the minus strand of JAPQWV010000066.1, from coordinate 1,813,789 downwards.
ATGATCCCAAACCTTTGATGTTATCTTCCTAGTCCTCTTGGATGATGATTCTTGTGTTTCACTTTCTTTCATTTCAATATCTTCCGATGAGATTTTTGGTGAGTTTGGGTGTGGTCTTCTTGCGTCATAGTCTATAAGAAACAACCCACAAATTAGTTACAATCTTACAAGTTCTATATGAAGAAAAAAACATATAACATGTCTAAATTCGTAAAAAAAAAAAAAAAAAGAGCTTACAATCCCAATTCCCAACCTACTAAAACCAAAACAAAAACAAAGAACATATAGAGGTTGGTCGCAGGTTGGCCCCCAATTAGATCATAGATTCCATAAAAAAAACAAGTTTACCAATCAAATTGAATTCCGACCCTTTTAATTAGCTTATAGAAAAATCCATCGATCACTAAGCGCTATGAAGAACATATAAACTTTCAATGAGGTGAGTGAGTTCACAAATCAATCCGCAAAGGCAAAAATCAACCATAATACCTAATCAAATTTCGACCCTCGTAATCAGCTGATAGAGAACGACAGGAATCACTAAGAGGTACTAAAAGCATGTATACTTTTCATGAGGGTGATTGAAAGAATCAATCAACAGGCATCATTCTGAACCCTAACAACTACTACAAGAGATCGGGACCAACCCTAATTTTCACAATGGTTTTAGTTGGGCCTAGAATTTACATACCTGTTGCATCCGGACTGCTACAGGTCAAGCCGTAGAGGGGATCATGAGACAGCCCGAGGCAGAGGAAAAATACGAGGTACTCTATTGCTTAGTCTAGTTTAAGCTCGCATAGTTTACGTATGGCAGTTCCTAACATAAGAATGGTTCCATCGGAAACATCTTTCGAACATTCTCCTTCTCCTAAGCTCGCATGAATCTCATCGACAATTTTCTTAAATTAATTTGGGTCTTTCGAACCTGCTTCTGACGTCCACTCTGCTAGGGAATCCCTAATTTGGAAATTGTGGACTGAATGACTAAAGTAACCTTTTAGTTTATGGTCTTGGTAAATGGGTAAATGGGTAATACCCATTTAAGACCCAAATTAATTTAAGTAGATCTGGATCTGACCCATACGCATTAAATTTAATTTTTAAAGACCCATACCCATAATTAATAGGTAAGGTCTTGTGGGTATGGGCAGGGTCCAAAAAAATTGTCATCCCTAGCTTAAATAGTACATAGAATTGCCTATAAATAGGCTCTGGTTTTGTAAAGTTTATGTACACATATTAGCTTTGTAAAGTACGTTATATTATACATAAAGAAATAAGAAAATTATTCCTTTCTTTCCTTTCTATTCATTCGTGTATACCGTTCTGCTTAATAGCATATCAATAGTATAATATGATATATTATACTTAAATTAGCAAAGATATATACTATCATATAAAGATTTTGTAACACGTTATCAGCACAACCGCTCTCCGTCGTCAACAACAGTCTTCACCAAAGATCTTTTTTCATGGTGTGCATCACCCTTCGTCGAAGCAAAGATGCAATTATCGGACCCTAAAGACCATCAACAATACCTGCTATCAGTACATGTAATTTTCGTTACGTATACTGTTCCTTTATGCATAGCGGCTGTAACCTTATGACTGCCGTGGAGGTTTAACGATCAATAGTAGTAATTCGAGCATGACTTCGAGGTAACATAATAGTTACCTAGGCGAAAGATCCATCACTTAGACATCGAAAAATGACATATTCTCTCTCTTCCCTTTCTCTCTCTCTCTCTCTCTCGCAATAGCTCCTCCAAACTGTAAACCCTAATAAGCCCCTCAAACCATCGCCACAGCCGCCTCAAAATCACCACCTCCTAGGCCCGACCAACAACCACCAACAACCACCTACATCCCCTCCACCGAACCCACTACCACCACCAAGGTCGCCGCCACCATCACCACGAAACCCTCCACCGCCGACGCCACCCAACCTAGACCCTCCTCTTAGCGCACCACATGCCCCTAAACCAAATCCACCGCCAGAGCCACCACCTAGGCCACCACCACCACCCAGCCCCGACCCTCCACCGAGCCCACCGTTGACCGCTGAACCCACCACCATAACTAGCGCCTTGCCCACCACCACCTACCCCAAATCTTGGATGAGAAAGAATATCTTCTCTTCAGCGAATGACCCCTGCGGTGCGAGTCTCCTTCCATTGAAAAACAAATTACATGACCGCTCAAACGTATCCAGTTGTTGGCGGGGATTTATGGTTTCCATGCATGGAATCACTATCTTTGACGCGTGATGTTGCGATGGTGATCGCGGACTCGGTGGAGGCGTGGCTGATCGTGGCAGATTTGGGGAAAAATATCATTCGTTCGGTGTGCGATTTGATGGAGTGGCTTTTCGCAATTTATTCGCTAGGGTTGATGGGGAACACGATGGGATCGCGAGCGAAGCGAGACTGGGTGGCTCATTGGATCTGGGGGCAATCTCTGGGATCAAATCACCAACTGTCTCGACCGCGGTGGAGGCTGTTGGGGTGCGGGGACCTGGCTGGGGTGCGTCTCTACCGTCGAAGAAAAGGGAAACCACCACCATTCCGTATGGAAATGGTGTGACGACTGGACATAGGTGAGAACACGGACGCTACATCGACAATGATCGTGACGGCTGCGACATGCAGCTCACTATTTCCGCGATCCACAGCTAGGGTCTCGACGCATCAAGCCAACTCGGGCCCAACAAAATGGTTGGCAAGGTTTTATCATCCGGCTCGCCTACGAGCATGGTCAAGCAAGTCCAAGTCCCGTCGACGGGTATGAGACATGAAGGGAAACTTCGAACGGCCCTGTTGGTTGATAACGAGACATGTATTGACGAGAGATCGAAATTATAGAGGACACCCTGGGGCTACCGATGATATCAAGGGTGACCTCGTGGTGATTGCTACCCACCAATCAGTAGGATCCGATGCGAGCCCAACCCTTCATGTCGAGCCGATACCGGCTACCCTTGGCATAGGCGGATCGCGAAGGCCAATTCGGAATGGGGGTCATGATGGCTGCCCACCTCGCCGACTGCCTCTTATGATGTGGCTCTAACAGGGTCGCGGAGTGCCGTGACCGGGAAACGGACAACAAAGGCTGGCACTGATATATACCCCGTCGTGCATGGTTGATGGGGTTCATGAGTTGCGACCCACATGGGAGGTGGCGCGGCAAGGTTTTGCGCTTTGGGAACACACGTTGTTGGCTATTTCCTAGGACGACAACCCTACTTTCCCTTTGTTGAGCGACTTCAGGTCGATGTGGACGTACTTGTTTGAAGTCAAAGCTATGATCATTGGCTTCTTCAAATTCCGCTTTGGCACCGTCGCGGCAAAAGTAAGTGGTGAGCTTGGTAAAATTAACTTAGGAATCTTTCGTGTTAGATCCAACTAGGGTTTGCCACTAACTAACCAAGTTGCTCCAAAAAATAGTATGGTTGTTTTTTATTTATTAGGTTTTGTTGATGTGGTGAGCTTGGTTGTCTAAAACTAAGATTTTTATTATTTTTCGTTGCGTAATAGGAATGGCCAATAGTCGTAAGGTCCTTCTGACAGGCAACGGTGGTCATGATGCGCTAATGAAGGCAGTAATAAGCCTAAAGTGACACAATTCAGCATGATGTTTTATTTCATGCTAGTGAAGGATGCTTTCCAACATCAGATAGAAAAGTACGACCACCTCCTCACTATACTAAATGCTTACGACCATAAGCGGTAAGTTGATCATATTATTAATTCTTGGTAACATTGATAGATATGCTTGTTAACGAATAAAAACTAATTACGTCACACTTGTGTGCCGTTTGTTTCTCGTAAGTGAGAAATAGATACCTGATTGAAATACGGTTGGCGGTATTTATAGGGTGACTGCCTAGGGCGGTTTTCGAGCAGTTTCACCCAAGTCCCATGTTTCTCCAGCTTGATCACGCTTGGTTTTCCATCTCCCCACGACCGCACGTCTCCTGGGCATTCTCGGCCCGTGACGGTTACCTTACGCACGTTCGGTTGGCGTTGGCACGTGGAGAAAGTGGCAATTTTGGTATGGGGAGGCTAAGTTCCCGGAGTGAAGGTTTGGTTCGGACGTCGGGAGGAATTCCCGAGGGTTTTGCGCCCTCCCTTCGTCGGGGGCGATGCTGCAGGGGCCCCCTGTGGGCATCGGGCATCGGGCGACAGGCCCGATGACGCTTGATCAGGCTATTCTTCATTGAGTGTAAAGCTCTAAGCTTCGCGAGAGAGTCGATCTTGTTAGTCCCCACTGCCCTTGGGGCTCGGGTCTTTTCCTCGGTGGGGTAGTTGGGTTAGTTGGGACGGGTCGGTTGTTTTGCCGCGGGGCCGACATGACCCGAGGGTAACAGGTATGAGTTCGATACTCCAGAATAGGCATTTTAACTTCTACAACGAATATGCTCGTGCAATTGGATTTAGTGTTAGAAAGAGCACCTTCCACAAAAAAATGAAAGGATAGTCACAAGGGCATTCTGTTGTTCATCCGAAGGTTATAGACAAAAAGATAAAAGAGATGTCAGTGTTAAGTCCCATCGTCCGGAAACAAGAATAGGAAGTCGTGCATTGATGAAGATCAATGGCCGCTATGGTAAGTGTAAAGTTGTCGATTGTAATGCCGATCATAGTGGTCATGATGTAGTGAGCCCCAAAAAAGCATTTTTCTTGAAGTCTCACAGAAAAATAACCGCCTCACAAGCTGCACAAGCAGATGCTATAGATAAATCAGGAATTGCACCTAGAGCGGCGTTTACCTTGATGACCAACCAAGTGGGTGGGCATAAAAATGTCGGATTTGTTTATGAAGATTTAAAGAACTTCTTGCGATCAAAGAGAACTATTGAAATGAAAAATGGAGACACTGGTGGTGTACTTGAATACTTGTAGCAAAGACAGTTAGATGATCCCAATTTCTTTTACGCAATTCAAGTTGACGAAGATGATTTGATGGCTAATATACTTTGGATTGATGCACAGATGAGGGTGGATTATGCTCATTTTGGTGACGTAGTTTCTTTTGACACAACTTACAGGAAAAACAAAGAGGGTCGACCATTTGCTCTCTTTGTTGGAGTAAACCATCACAAGCTAACGATCATATTTGGTGCAGCGTTATTGTACGATGAAACTGCTTCGACTTGTTTGATACTTTTGCTAAAGCAATGACTGGAAGAAAGCCTCAAACCATTCTCACTGACCAAGATGCAGCAATGGAAAAGGCTTTGACGACAACATGGCCCGATACTTATCATCGCCTGTGCATTTGGCATATCTATCAGAATGCATGCGACGCATTTGAGCAGTGTATTTGCACTTTTTTCAAGTTTCTCTAAAGACTTCAGCTCTTGTGTATACGATTATCAGGATGAGGGAGACTTCTTAAATGCATGGCAGGAAATGTTGGGAAAATATGAACTTCAAAGTAACGATTACAAGTTTCTCTAAAGACTTCTCTAAATTATGTTGTTGTAGGTTCTCAATGCAATTGCTAATCAGCAATTTAATATTGCTTCTTTTTATTCAAGAAAAGACCTACAAAATGGACCGAGCTTAACTCAACTACTTCAGGTGGTGACATACTCTATTTTATTTATGTTCTTTACATGCAAAAAGAGTTTCTTTTTCAACTATATATCATGTTTACAGCAACAACTATTGAATTCTCAAGTAGCCGTTACACATCAATCATTGATGCCTCACAACCACAAGAGAACGCCGCTGCCTGAAATGCTGATGTGCTCATATTATGAAATTTGATGGCAAATAAGAGGAGAAATAAAGTCATATTTAGCTTAGCGTTATGTCTCTGTTATATACGAGCTTAGATTTATCCAGTTTCTTTCCGGTGAACTTTTCTTCATCCTTGACACTGTGTTTTTGGTGAGTGATTGTTTGTTCATGCTTTGAGCTTTTCCAGGCGATTAACGTTTCTGTAGAATTATACATATATTACTACTAGGTTGTTATCCAAAATTATATACATAATATTTTGCACGGAGACATAAATCATACATCAAGATACATAAACCCAAGCATTACCTAAATTCTTTCACGGCCGGCTTTAACTAAAGTTTTTCATGCCTCGCCATTCTAGCTAAGAGCAGTAAAATGGAGTTGAAGATGGATCCCATTACAAAAGCTATGTGGTCTAAATTACTGAAATTAAAACTTCCATCTTAGAAATTATTTGGATTTTGACGTAAAACTATTCTGCAATGTGCTTCCACTAAGTTTTTTTTTTAGTTTTGATTTATTTGTGACCCCAATTATTTATTTGATTTGGAAATTATTGGTAAAGATTTTTATTTGTTAATCCATGATATTTGCTTTCCTTACCGAGTAAGATAACAGAGCTTTTAAGTTTTAACCCATCGTTTGCAACTCCGTCAATAGTACACGTACACGTATTTTTTGAATGGAATGAAATACCAGTTAAAAGGAAAAAAAAAAACTCTATAAGAAAGGGAATAGACGATTGGAACATAAACGGGGCACAGAGGATCCAAGCGTGTCCAAGCACCTTTCAACGGCGAGATATTGAAAAAACATTTACACGTGTATATATATTCGGTAACTTGTATGTCTCCTATCTCCTCCCATACTACTACTATGCAAGCAAAAGGAACCATCAATCACCCATCTCCATATATTGGCTTTTTACGGAATTGTAGAAAGAGAAACAAGACATACATACAAAATAATTTCAAACACCGCCGATAAACTCGTCATAAAACAAGATGGAAACGTTAATAATCTACGGATATGCATCCATAGATAGCTACGCATGCACTATGCATAGATCAATCAAACGCTAATCTTTCCAATCTACAGATCTGATCAAATCATAATTTAGCTCCATTACATACGATGGCCTCTTCCCAGGTCGAAATTCGGACAATGTCCTGCTGCGCCCCCATAATGTCGATCTGTGGGTCCAACGCCCCCAATAGCAATCCTCGGCCACCACAACCACCACCACCGACGAAGCACAAAACCGCCTCGTAAACAAAAACAATAACTGGGCTAGGGCTCGGAAAATCGTCTTCTCCGGGAAGACTCAAATTCCGCCACAGCCAACGCCGGAGGAGACACGCCGGGGCGTGTCCTCGATCGTACAGAGATGAAAATGCTCGGAGTCCAAGAACGAGGGCGTAAGCAATAAGCCGAACGGAATTAGCGATAACATCGCCAGGCGTACGAAGACATGTTGGTCGCGCAGAATTGTCTCCAAATTCTCCTACCGAGGGCGCATTCAGGTATGTTTAACAGGTTTAATATTCTATCCACGAGATAATATATGACTGATGGATATTGGCGAGTAAATGGATCAACTCACAGGCATTGCTACGCACGAGGTTCCTTCGAAAGGACATTGATCGCCAATTTTCCAAGCCCACGTCGTCATCTGAAGTAACACACCAAGCGACAAGAGCCATTCGGTATTCTTCTAGCGGTGAAGGGAAGACGGAGAGCAAATCAGAAATTGCAGATGAAATGCGGAAAATTGCGTCGCCAAAAGGTGGCCATGGAGAAGGGAGGATTCGATCATCAGATACGAAAGCTTCAGAGCAGACCGCTCATCACTCGAAAGCTCCCCATCTTCCCAGTTACATGGAGAGCCCACCATCAGCAATTCTGGGAGAAGAAGCCACAAGGGATAGCTATGTTGAATTTGAGGAGACAAATGAATTTTCTGCCGACAAAAATGAAATCAACATGCATAATAAAACAGAAAATGAAGATTGTCTAATCAAAAAGTGTGAGACAGTTATCCGTAGGGTGGTGATATAACTCATGCACCGAGCTACCATGGAATGCTTGCAGACATCCATAATCCAATGGGAACTGCTACCTGGGCAAGTAATGGTTCTATGTCTGAACGGGTGAAGAAGCACATGATTACGAGGTAGAAGCAGTTACCAGCAACGTTTGGATTACAGAGGTATCCCGCTCGCAAAGCGACTGGGAAGACCCGAGGCAAGAAAAATACCAAGAGATGCTCGATCCCTTCTATGGCAATAAAGAAATCCTTCCGTTGCTTCAAAGGTGAGTCTTTGCCATTGTTCACACTATACATGAAAAAACAAAGGGTTAAGACAGTAGCAATTATTCAGGGTGCATCATACTAGAACTCATATCTAGTAGTCTAATGTTCTACGCATTTCTTGCAGAAAAAGCGTCTGAAGATCAGATAGAACAAGTGATGATGTGCCGTACTCAAGGACAACAACCGTCAAGGGAAGTGGAAAACAACGACAAGGGTCTGATCATGAGGGTAGAGACGAGAAAAGGGAAAAAGCAGCGATGCCAGATAAAGAACGCAAAGATAGGACAACAGGGGAGGAAGTTTATGCTGAATATTATGACGATTACGACGAAGCTGACAGCTCTATGGGCCAACAGGGCAACGAATCTGACGACTGTATGGAGCAAAGCGTGCCCTCACCATTACTGGCGTGGCCTCAAAATGAAGGTTATGAAATCGGAGATCGTTCTAATTAGTCGGGTTACTATCAACGCAGCGATCATCGTCGTCCAATTCTCACTCTGTGGATAACGGGCAAATTATTTCGTATAATAGCCACCCAACAACAGTAAGCTAATCGACAATCTTGACCTAATGACTAATCAAAGTTCTTTGCTTCGATTCACATTGTTTTCGAGAAACAGGAAATTGATTATATACGACTTGAGGAGGCACATAAAACAGATACATAATGATGTTTAGGAACTAAGAAAATCGATCCAATGCTGCATGGATATGCAGGTCAAATTAGCGCATTCAGTCACAAACGAAGTCACAATGGCCTTGAGTCATTTTGGTAGATACTCAAATTTCAACAATTTATTCTTAAATACTTAACCGCAAACCATTACATGCGTGTTATGCAGATGAAAGAAGAGAGCACAACGGAGTTCACTTACTGGTGGAGGACGAAGTCGTATTTGCTGCAAAATGCAAGTCGACTGTGTTTTCTACAGGTATAATCAATCACACATGTCATAAGCACAAGAATATAACTAAACAATGTAGACAACGAAGACAACTTAACCTGTTACCTGGTGTTTCACTTTATTTCCTTCAGGTGCGGGCATATGTGCACCTGCTTCAAGTGTTCCCACAAATTGCTGTGGAGTAGCGGAAAATGTCTCCGATATGTGGATTGATATCGTCCAAACATATTCGACTAATTCTTCTTGATACATACACATCTGCGTTCTCACTTCTGAGGACCATCAGAATCTGAAACTACTGAAATTTTTCATCACTGTCAGTGGTTTGGTAGCATATCTTTGGTAGCTGAGGTTCTTATAGACGCACAAAACACAACACAAATGTAAACTTAAGACTTTTCAGGGCAAATATTTATTGCACGATCAAACTAATGGCAGTAAGTAAACACAGACTCTGTCCTGAACTTTTCTCATTTATCATCTTCCCAAACCTGCTTAATTCACACAGAAGAAGAGCTGGTGGTGGAGATGATGAGATTGTGAGGCCTCTGAGCCTCAGGTTTCCCTTTAAGTCAACCACCATTCTTAGACTTTGTCTAGGACAAGGCACTGCTTGGAGTCGCCGGCAATCTTCACAGTGTTTCGAACGACGCGGGCAGAATACCCCGAACAAGGAATGAGACTGTACTGCAACGGACTATAAATAAGGTTGCAACTGCAAGGTGGAAGACAGTGTAAGCACACTGCTGATTTCAGCATTGCCGGTCAATATCTTGCTGATTATGTGCAGCAGCTGAACTAAAGAAGATTACAATCAAAGTGAACTTGCAGGAGTTAAGTGGATGACACACAGATACACAAATTTGACACTTTGACCCTATAATTCTGAAACTCACGGATGATCAATATTGATGAGTTTTTACAATGTGCATGATGAGATGCATACATATCTCAGCCGAACCAAAAAAAAAAATACATACTTTACACCTTGCCATGTTATCTCTCACAACCACCCATTGTCCTAACTTCATCAATTGTGTGTATTTCTGAACTAAGTATACATGTTGTAATCTTCGGCATCTAGACCTTCGTTCTTACATTTGTTGGAGAGTCTTCACATGCCTCTTCATACGACAAAGTAAGAGCCCTAACATTTCACATATCTTGGGCCAAAAGTAGAAAATGTGAGGCAATGGCACTAATATTTTATCAATGCTGGTAAAGAAGCGTAAAGTTCTGCTAAGCACTGAAAGATCCAGTTGAGCAACTGTTCCCTTGGTAGTTCCAAAAGCAGTTCAGCCTAAATCACAAGAAAGTTAAGATGCAAAGGGATTATAGTCTTGAAAAGATCATTAACTATCCAAGACATGAAGTAGAGGACAAGGAGAAGACTCCAACTCTCCTCCGTGAAGCTTTATTGTCATTTAACTTGAAAGAGTAGGCATTGACAGACCTTGATCGTGCCATCGTCAAACGCAAGAGAATTTCTGTGGACTTCAGATGCCATTGACTCCCGCATCAGCTTGAAAACCCCTTTGTTCATATTAGTTCTCATTCGAACCATCTTACCTGAAGCATAAATTTTGGTAATTCCTAGATCAGCTGCCATTCTCTTGACATATAGCTTCTTCAACAAGATCTCCATCGAGTAAGGTTCTTTTCCATACTGACGGCGGAGATTTTCCGTAAACTGAATCAACCACCAAATGTCCTTTTCTGCAGCTTTCTCGGCTTCATTGATTATTTCCAACGGATTCTCTAAATAATTAATGTATTCAGAAGGAAGATGGGGGCTGAAATTCATCTCAAACTGCGCAAGAAAAAGTCAAAAACGAGATTCTCATAAGAATATATATATATATATGTGTGTGTGTGTGTGTGTAAGAGAAAATAGGACAATTGGTAACATTAAATGCTTCAAGTTCAAGTTAAGAGTTAACATGTTGGGATTTGCAATTTAATGCTAATTATGCTTGCATATGTTTATTGTTAGTGTAATGGAAGGCCGTCATTCTACATCTATCATAAATAGATGCAAGCAATACCTGCACCGAATGGTAAGGAATGGTGACCACACGGTGCTCATCTACCTGGGAGAGAAAAACCTTTTAGCCCATGAATTGCAGGAATAAATTAGACTATTCTCAAGATTTATATAAGACTATAAGTGTTTTTTAGGCTACTAACATAGAAAATTATACAGAAAACTAATATTTTAACAAGACAACTTCAAAAGGCTAGCCCAAAGTTGAATTTACTTACCTTCGATAGGCTTTCGAAAAGCATTTCAAAGAACAGATCAATCCCAACATTTCCAACATCCCCCGTTTGTTGCTCACCAAAAATGTTACCAAATCCTCTAATGGACATGTCCTTTTCAGCAAGTTGAAAACCTTGGCCAAGATCTCGACATTCTTCAAGAGCAGCAAGCCTCTCCTGAAGAGCCATAAAGTTTCACATTATGCTAGACACTGAATCACGGTATAACAGAAATACTAGTATTCAAATCAAGGGCATAGAAGCATATCATTTGTAAAATTTCATAGTGCAGTGATAAATTGTCTGAATCGATATCAAGAGAAGAGTGACGTACAAGAGCTTCGTCAGTAAGTAGCGATTTATCTGGGTAAAATTAGTATGCATGAGCCTCCTTATCAGCTCGCCCCACTCTTCCACGCAACTACCCAATGAAGGTTCAATAAGCTCAAACAAAACAATCAATATTGCATGAGCTCTTATGCAAAGTGACGTTGGAGCAAAGATATAAAATTTACTACTAAAACTTTCCTTTAGAGAGCATAAAAGTGTATCATGTTATGTTGATTTCCTTACTAGACAAAACATGCCACTCAAGTGAGTTGATTGCTAAAAGTGATTATGAGAAACATATCATGATTCAAATCGTACTAAATTCTGGGGATAGAGAACAAAACAATTTATTCTCAGGAAGCATTGCCATTGAGTAAATAGTATTTTCGTATAGAGAGTTGACTGATGAATGAACATGTTATAAATATTTCTAAACGAAATCAAAACCTGCATTTAGGATTATATCTAGCCTTCTATAGCTACCAAAGAAAGATTAGATTGCAAGTCAAACCTGATACAACTGAGCAAGTCCAAAGTGCTGAACATCTTGGATCACAATTGTGTTAGCGTTCTGGATGTCAAGCCCACTTTCAACTATATTTGTGCATATCAAAATTCTAATGTGCCCCCTTGAGAAGTTTTCCATGGTTTCCTCAAGCTGTTTCGAATATTGCTGCACACAGACAAGATATAGTGACAACTCTAAAAGAGCACAAGAATAAACTTAATAGTTCTCATTTCATATCACATCAGGAATGCCTCTTGGGAACACATAAAACGAGAATAACAAGATGAAAAATATAGTTGGAATATAGAGGCGAATATTAATTTACATAATATTTACAGGGTTTACTACATGAAAACAGTGAGGAATATGACACAATAAGCTAGGGTGGATATCTGTTAGAAATTCCAAAAATAAACAATAAGTTAATTCGCTCAAACGAATTCAATTAATAGCGAAAGATTCACTGTCGAAACTCGTATAAGATGCATCATACGTGGAACTTAATGCTCATCAATATATAAAGGGCATTCTATACGGGAGAAGGTCAAGTTGGGACTTGAGAGTTATCATCCCTTCCGGTGCAATTATGCATTTAATAACTAACATAAATATACTTGCAGCTCAGCTAAGAGCGCCAGGAAAATTACCTTTCCATGAGCCATTGCAACTTCAATATCAGGAAACGATCGCCTGAGAAACTCCATAACCTCATCAAGACCTGTACACATTTATCCTGTGATTCTGAAGACATCATTCTTACGACATATGTAAAACTGCATATGAATGATACCCTTGATGCGAGGCAATACATAGAAAACCTGGCCATCACGGTCCAACTCATGCTTGATTGCCGATATTACTTTCTCTTCTGTAAATGCAGATAGGTGGGTTCTTATTGGAACCCTCTCTGGAGGTGGCGTTGAGATTAAACTGCATATGACCAATCAAAATTATGAAGCACCGTATAGTTTTTACTCTACAGGAAACAGCTAGTGGAATCATCAGCCCTGAACAAGACACTGGGATTTCACAGGGTACAGTAGCTGAAGATAATTGTGTCAACACTAAGCAAAGGCCATTACCAGGACTCAGATAAATATTTACAGAACCGATATAGCCACTAGATAGAGAAAGTTCAGCAACGAGATAGCAGTCTTGAAATAGAAGGTACTAAAAACTGTTGAAATACCTGGCATCACGAAACCCAGTCAACGCCAAATATAGTGTTCTTGGAATAGGTGTCGCAGAAAGTGTGAGCACATCAACAGAAATTTTAAATGAAGCTATCCTTTCTTTCTGTTTAACACCAAACCTCTGGAAAAGGTTGTAAACGTTTTAGCTATATAAAAGAGAAACTCCGAAAACTACTACGAAATATTAATATGAGGATATTTAGACATGTCCTATCATAAATGATAAACAATATCCAGGCTATTGGCTCTCAAAATCTACTATAACCTACATGATGTTGTCTTCGAAATAGGATGTCGATTTCTGCTTAGACCAAATAATTTTAAATGCCTAATGCTAAGAATATTAAGGACTGTTGAAAAAAGTATTTCTCATTGTAAATGAATCTAGAATCTAGATTTCCTAGAAATAAAGGCTCCCAAGATAATGCCAGTCTCAATTCTAATGAGCTCCAGACCTTTAATTAGTTCTTTGATCATCCTTGTCCTATAAGCTAGTACGAAGATATATCCTCAATGTCATTATGCCAGGCAGTTTAAAATTGCAATTCAAAAGAACCAGCAGGCTACCAAATGGAGTCACAAAGTAGCAGCCATGAGGCAGACATGTCTAAATATCCATTCCATTCAAGCTTGACTCGTTCAAGGGAGTGATCAGATGAAAGATTGGATGTGTCCGTCAAGAGAGGAAGAGAACAAACCTGCTCTTCATCGACAACAAGCAGGCCGAGGTTATTATACACGACACGATCCCCCAGTAAAGAATGAGTTCCAACTATGATGTCCAGATCACCGCATTTTATCATTTCTAGCAGTGCCTCTTTCTCCGACTTGACCTTCATTATAGGATAAAATCAAGACCACCGAAAAACACAACGTTAGCATGGCCAGTTATCATAGTTCCTTCTTAATTAGGTATCTTAGTATTATGTAGGTTGAGAACAGCACTCCCTCCAATTCTGAAACGAAAAGGGTATAGATTCAACGCAAACAATCTAAATGCAATAATAATTATTTTATTAAAGCGATCACCTGGACCACCTCACAATCCAAAACACAATATTCTCAAATGTAAGAGAAAGTTACTGATCGCCGATGCTTTTGTTATCGTGCAAACAGTTCATGCACTGTTTAACATTGCAAACATCACAAAAGTGCTAATTCATGAAAATTGATAAATCAAGCTTGGAGGATACCCAAACTTTATCAAGGCTTTGGGAGTTAAATGCCTACTTGGAATATCACAAGAATGATAATTATGTACCACACCTGAAATCTACTAAGAAGCCCAACTGTTATGTGTGGATATCTGGAGAAGCGCTCAGATATTACATCGAAATGTTGTTTGGCCAGCACTATTGTGGGTGCCAAAACCATAGCCTGCTTCCCAGCTGAGACCACACAATATATAGCACGTAATGCAACTTCTGTTTTACCAAAACCTACATCCCCACATATCAATCGATCCATAGGGTTGTCTTTCTCTGTTAAATCCCTCTCTACATCCATGAATGCCTAGAATGGAATATCAAAATTGTAAGGCACGTGAGCAGTAGCAATGCCAACGGTTGATGGAGATGTGTTTCTAAACTTCAAACTTTAATTACCCATTCCGGAAATATATCTAGCCAGGAAATAAAATATGGAAAAAACTTAGAAAGGAAACTCGACAAGTCATGAACATTGCATGTCAGCTTACAAAGAAGTGACAAGTAAAGTTATAACCTGCCGTTGATCAGGTGTTGGCTCATAAGGAAATTGAGATGCAAATTCGGCCATAGCAGGACTTTTAGGGTAGGGAGGTCGCCTCTGTTTGAGTCTATGCAGGTACAACTCCATTAGGTCGACTACCATTTTCTGAACTGCAACTTTACCCTTTATTCTTCTCCTCTCCCATGCACTAGTATCACTCAATTTGCTCAGGGTCCGTGGCTTCTTGTTTTCATTTGTTCTGAGGTCATAAACAGCAATGGGATTGCTTCATCAAGACTAACTAGTGCTATGTGAAAAAGAGATAGATCCTAACTATTCAGCACAAGCTTATATTTCAAAGAACACGATATGTATACAAACATGAAAGGATTACAACTTGAAACCTAGCAAAAGCTGACAAATTAACCATTTTCTTTCGAGTGGACGGTTCACCAGTGGGCTAGTTGATAAAATGATGAATAACCATTCTATCAAGCCATTATAAAGGGGATTGATGCTGAATTATACTGATGACACGGGATAGGGACAAGAAAGATTGCATCAAAGAAAAACTTTTTCACTTGGTAGAAATAAGTAGAAGCTACGGAAAGATGGTAGTTATCCTTCACTTCAGAAGATTAACGAGTCTGAGAACGACACATTCACACTACAGACAGACAAACGCAATTTATCTACCGTCAGATAACTGGAAAAGGAAAAAATTGCTTACAGACTGTAGCGATAGAGCATGCGAGCCGCCTGCTTAAGCGGAAGCTTGGCCATCCCATCTGCGTACTCTATGAAAACATACTCGATCGGCTCTGAAGAATCTCTAGGAACATCAAATTTAACACTAACAAACCTTCCAATACCAACTTTCTTATGCACGACGTAGTCGCCCGAACGAAGCGCATAGGGGTCAACCTTGTAACTGAAGGCTTTACCATCAGCACCGCCGCCCTTGAGCTTCTGCAAACCCCTCTGCTGCTGTTCTTTGACCAGCTGAATATACTTGTCGGCCTCCTCCGAGTCCATGACTGGTCTGGACGGAGAAGACGGCTCTCTTTTGAACTGCTCGCGCCGAATCCTCTCGTTGAACAGAGATATGGCGTCCAACGGCGCCTCAGCTGTTGCCCTACTCCTCGGAGAGCCGAGCATGCCCTTGTCCTTGGCGTCGGATAGCGTCACTGAATCCGACCACGATAACGCCGACACGCTCTCGCTCGCTCTTATCGCTTTTACTCTTGTGATGATTCTCACCGATGATGAAGATGAAGAAGATAACCAATGCCAGTTTTTAACGTCTGTCCATTGAATGCCTCTCTTCGAAGTACAAGCAACTGAATCGGCGGAGGAGGGAAACACTGAAATGTACGCCGCCGTGGCCATCCGTAGCTCTCCCCTCAGGTCTACGGCGGTTTTCGCCGAGGTATTCAGCTGCATAGAGCGAGTGTTACAGTCACCGCATTATCTACTTGAAGGCTTGAAGCTCGATATTTTAGAAAGATTTTTTTTTTCTGTTTGAAATTTAATGGAACATAATATGCATTTTTATTCATTTAATCTAGGGGGGGCGTTTTTCGGTTAACCGAGCCAAATAATAGAAATACCAAAAAATCGGTACAAAAGCGAACCGAACCGAAAATTTCGGAATTGTATTCGGTTATTAAAAAAAATTTCGTTAATTCGGTTCGGTATAGTTTTTGGATTTCGGTAAATTCGGTATACCGAATTACCGAAATTTTAAAATTAAAATATCTTTTATTTTATTAAAAATAAAAACATAACTATAAATATAATTATATTAAATTATATATTAAAAAAATTTCAGTAATATTTAAATTGATATGTATAATTTAATAAAACTTTATTTACAAAACCAAAACAAATATATTAAATTATATATACTAATTAAAATATTATTAAAAATTATTTTTTAGTGAAAATTCGGTACCGAATTAACTGAAAAATTTCGGTAATAACCGAATACCGAACCGAGAATTCGGTTTGGTATTCGGTTTCGGAAAGAGGGGACCGAAATTTCGGTTCGGTTCGGGTTGGTTTGTACTGAACGAACACCCCTAATTTAATCCATAATAGAGAAAAGTAGGATCCGTACTATCATGTGCTGCCGCATGGTCAAGTGAAAGTCTCCCCTTGATTGACACGTCAGCATCATATGTTGCAATACCATTTTGCCATCCCAACATTTATTTACTGTAAAAACTATACAAGATGCGCCTCTTTATTCCGAATCCCACGAAAGCCCAGAAACGCGCGTCGTTTTGTTTTCCTTTTAAAACCCTATAAATAAATAGGAGTCCAAACGCTGATAGGCAAGCAACGGGGTTCATTCATCTTCATATTCATCAATGGCCCCTAAATCTCGAGTTCGAGCAATCGAAGTGCCAATGCCGTGGAGCCCATTGCCGTTAGCCACAAAAGATCGAAGGCTACTGTGGCCTGGTACGAAAACGACGAGATTGCTCTGCTCAATGGGATGCTCGAATTGAAGAATCAGAAAGGTTCGATTGCAAAGAACAGAGGTGAAGTAGCTGATTTCACGGAGGGGAAATTTTTGGACGGCGCGGCGTTTTCCGCCGAGCCATGGTTCGCCGTAGTGGCGTTATATCTGTAGCCGCGGCAGCTCCATATCGGAATCGCCACCCGCCGTGCCAAAAGATACGGGTTGGCGCGGTTATGGTTCTGTCGCCTTGAGATCTCGGGGCGAAATCTCGGCTGTAGTGGAGCGTAGCGGGCGATATATCGGTCTAACGGGCGATTTTGATGTTGACTGTTAGGAAGAGATAGGCTGCGCCGCTAGGCAGAAGATGAAGTGAGAACCTAACGGTGGGGTTTCTATGTTAAATGGGCTACTTTATCAATTGGGCCTGTTAAATGATTAAAACGCCCAATGAATTTAGTAATTTAATCCACTAAAACTTCTCAGGCATGTCCGGACAGTCCTGCTCTGCCACATCATCAAGTGAAAGTCCCCCCTTGCTTGACACGTCAGCATCATATGTTGCAATTACCATTTTGCCCTCCTAGCATTTATTTACTGCAAATACGATACAAGATGCGCCTCTTTATTCTGAATCCCAAGAAAGCCCACGAGTGCCCATCGTTTTGTTTTCCTTTTAAAACCCTAGAAATAAATAGGAGTCCAACCGTTGATACGCAAGCAAAGGGGTCCATTCATATCCATCAATGGCGCCTAAATCTCGAGTTCGAGTAGTCAAAGTGCCAACGCCGTGGAATCCATCGCCGTTAGACCCAGAAGATAGAAGGCTACTAGGGCCTGGTCCGAAGACGAAGAGATTACTCTGCTCAATGGGATGCTCGAAGAATCAGAAAGGTTCGATTACGAAGAACACATGCGAAGTAGCTGATTTCGTGGAGGGAAAATTTTTGAGCGGCGTGGCATTTTCCGCCGAGCCATGGTTTGCCGTCGCGGCGTTATATCGGTCGTCGCGGCCGCTCCATATTGAATCGCTGCCGCTCCGCGCCAAAAGATACGGATTGGTGTGGTGGTTCTGTCGCGTTGAGATCTCGGCCATCGCGGCGAATTCTCGGCTGTGGTGGAGCGTAGCGAGCGATATATCGGCCTAACGGGCGATATAGCGGCGATTTTAATGTTGACTGTTAGGAAGTGATAGGCGGCGTAGCTAGGAAGAAGATGAAGTGAGAAACTTAACGGCGGGGTTTTTATGTTAAATGGGCTACTTTTATCAATTGGGCCTGTTAAATAATTTTATGATTAAAAAGCCCAATAAGTTTTGAAATTTAATCCACCAAAAAATTCTTAGGCATGTTGGACAGTCCTGCGCTGCCACATAATCAAGTGAAAGTGCCCCCTTGCTTGACACGTCAACATCATGTGTTGCAATTACCATTTTGCCCCACTAGCATTTATTTACTGTAAATACTACACAAGATGTGCCTCTTTATTCTGAATCCCAAGAAAGCCCACGAATGCCCAAGTTTTGTTTTTCTTTTAAAACCCGATAAATAAATAGGAGTCCAAACGCTGATAGGCAAGCAAAGGGGTCCATTCATATTCATATCCATCAATGGCGCCTAAATCTCGAGTTCGAGCAGTCAAAGTGCCAACGCCGTGGAATCCATCGCCGTTAGACCCAAAAGATCGAAGGCTACTAGGGCCTGGTCCGAAGACGAAGAGATTGCTCTGCTCAATGGGATGCTTGAATTGAATAATGAGAAAGGTTCGATTACGAAGAACACATGCGAAGTAGCTGATTTCGTGGAGGGAAAATTTTTGGGCGGCGTGGCATTTTCCGCCGAGCCATGGTTTGCCGCCGCGGCGTTATATCGGTCGTCGCGGCCGCTCCATATCGGAATCGCTGCCGCTCCGTGCCAGAAGATACGGATTGGTGTGGTGGTTCTGTCGCGTTGAGATCTCGGCCATCGCGGCGAATTCTCGGCTGTTGTGGAGCGTAGCGGGCGATATATCGGCCTTGGGCGATATAGCAGCGATTTTGATGTTGACTGTTAGGAAGTGATAGGCGGCATAGCTAGGAAGAAGATGAAGTGAGAAACCTAACGGCGGGGTTTTTATGTTAAATGGGCTACTTTATCAATTGGGCCTGTTAAATAATTTTATGATTAAAAAGCCCAATAAATTTTGAAATTTAATCCACCCAAAAATTCTTAGGCATGTTGGACAGTCCTGCGCTGCCACATAATCAAGTGAAAGTGCCCCATTGCTTGACACGTCAACATCATGTGTTGCAATTACCATTTTGCCCCACTAGCATTTATTTACTGTAAATACTACACAAGATGTGCCTCTTTATTCTGAATCCCAAGAAAGCCCACGAATGCCCAAGTTTTGTTTTTCTTTTAAAACCCGATAAATAAATAGGAGTCCAAACGCTGATAGGCAAGCAAAGGGGTCCATTCATATTCATATCCATCAATGGCGCCTAAATCTCGAGTTCGAGCAGTCAAAGTGCCAACGCCGTGGAATCCATCCGTTAGACCCAAAAGATCGAAGGCTACTAGGGCCTGGTCCGAAGACGAAGAGATTGCTCTGCTCAATGGGATGCTTGAATTGAAGAATGAGAAAGGTTCAATTACGAAGAACACAGGCGAAGTAGCTGATTTCGTGGAGGGGAAATTTTTGGGCGGCGCGGCATTTTCCGTCGAGACATGGTTCGCCGGCAGCGTTATATTGGTCGTCGCGGCCGCTCCATATCGGAATCGCTGCCGCTCCGCGCCAAAAGATACGGATTGGTGGGGTTATGGTTCGGTCGCGTTGAGATCTCGGCCATTGCGGAGAAATCTCGACTGTGGTGGAGCGTAGTGGGCGATATAGCGGCGATTTTGATGTTGACTGTTAGGAAGAGATAGGCGGCGTCGCTAGGAAGAAGATGAAGTGAGAAACCTAACGGTGGGATTTTTATGTTAAATGGGCTACTTTTTCAATTGTGCCTATTAAATAAATTTATGGTTAAAAAGCCCAATGAATTTTGTAATTTAATCCACTAAAAAATTCTTTGGCATGTCCGGACTGTCCTGTAATGCCACATAATCAAGTGAAAGTCCCCCTTGCTTGACACGTCAGCATCTTATGTTGCAATTACCTTTTTACCCTCCTAGCATTTATTTACTGTAAATACTATACAAGATGCGCCTCTTTATTCCGAATCCCAAGAAAACCCACGAATGCCCATCGTTTTGTTGTCCATTTAAAACCCTACAAATAAATAGGAGTCCAAACGCCGATAGGCAAGCAAAGGGGTCCATTCATCTTCATATCCATCAATGGCGCCCAAATCTCGAGTTCGAGCAATCAAAGTGCTAACGCCGTGGAGCCCATCGCCGTTAGCCCCAAAAGATCGAAGGCTACTAGGGCTTGGTCCGAAGACGAAGAGATTGCTCTGCTCAATGGGATGCTCGAATGGATGAATCAGAAAGGTTCGATTATGAAGAACACAGGCGAAGTAGCTGATTTCATGGAGGAGAAATTTATGGGTGACGCGGCGTTTTCCTCCGAGCCATGGTTCCCCGTCGCGGCGTTATATTGGTCGTCGTGGCTGCTCCATATCGGAATCACTGCCGCGCCGTGCCAATATATACGGGTTGGTGCGGTTATGGTTCGGTCACATTGAGATCTCGGACATCGCGGCGAAATCTCAGCTGTGGTGGAGCGTAGAGGGCGATATATCGGCCTAACGGCCGATATAGCGGTGATTTTTGATGTTGACTGTTAGGAAGAGATAGGCGGCGTCGCTAGGAAGAAGATTAAGTGAGAAACCTAACGGTGGGGTTTTTATGTTAAATGGGCTACTTTATCAATTGGGTTTGTTAAATAATTTTATGATAAAAAAGCGCAATGAATTTTGTAATTTAATCCACTAAAAAATTGCTAGGCATGTCCGGACTGTCCTGCGATGCCACATAATCAAGTGAAAGTGCCCCTTGTTTGACACGTCAGCATCATATGCTGCAATTACCATTTTGCGCTACTAGCATTTATTTATTGTAAATACTATACAAGATGCGCCTCTTTATTCCGAATCCCAAGAATGCCCACGAATGCCCATCGTTTTGTTTTTCTTTTGAAACCCTATAAATAAATAGGAGTCCAAACGCTGATAGGCAAGCAAATGGGTCCATTCATCTTCATATCCATCAATGGCGCCCAAATCTCGAGTTCGAGCAATCAAAGTGTTCGTGGAGCCCATCGCCGTTAGCCCCAAAAGATCGAAGGCTACTAAGGCTTGGTCCGAAGACGAAGAGATTGCTCTGCTCAATGAGATGCTCAAATTGAAGAATCAGAAAGGTTCGATTACGAAGAACACAGGCGAAGTAGCTGATTTCATGGAGGAGAAATTTTTGGGCGGCGCGGCGTTTTCCGCCGAGCCATGGTTCGCCGTCGCGGCGTTATATCGGTCACCGTGGCCGCTCCATATCGGAATCACTGCCGCGCCGTGCAAATAGATACGGGTTGGTGAGGTTATGGTTCAGTCGCATTGAGATCTCGGACATCGCGGCGAAATCTCGGCTGTGGTGGAGCGTAGCGGGCGATATATCGGCCTAACGGGCGATATAGCGGCTATTTTGATGTTGACTGCTAGGAAGAGATAGGCGGCGTCGCTAGGAAGAAGATGAAGTGAGAAACCTAACGGTGGGGTTTTTATGTTAAATTGGCTACTTTATCAATTGGGCATAAGCCCAATGAATTTAATAATTTAATCCACTAAAAATTTCTTAGGCATGTCCCGACTGTCCTGCGCTGCCACATAATCAAGTGAAAGTCTCCCCTTGCTTTACACGTCAGCATCATATGTTACAATTACCATTTTGCGACCGCCACTTCGATCTCTGCCACTCTCGCCTGGTCCGATCGATCACTTTTTGATGGGGCACAGGGACATCATCTATCAATGGTAAAATCTCCATGTGTGGCGTGATAAGGAATCCTAGAAAAGACCGATTGAGACTCCCTCTTAGCATTTACTTACTGTAAATACTATACAGGATGCGCCTCTTTATTCCGAATCCCAAGAAAGCCCACGAATGCCCATCGTTTTGTTTTCATTTTAAAACCCTATAAATAAATAGGAGTCCAAATGGTGATAGGCAAGCAAAGGGGTCCATTCATCTTCATATCCATCAATGGCGCCCAAATCTCGAGTTCGAGCAATCAAAGTGCCAATTCCGTGGAGCCCATCACCGTTTGCCCCAAAAGATCGAACGCTACTAGGGCTTGGTCCGAAGACGAAGAGATTGCTCTGCTCAATGGGATGCTCGAATTGAAGAATCAGAAAGGTTCGATTACGAAGAACACAAGCGAAGTAGCTGATTTCATGGAGGGGAAATTTTTGGGCGACGCGGCATTTTCCGCCTAGCCACGGTTCGCCGTCGCGGCGCTATATCGGTCGTTGCAGCCACTCCATATCGGAATCGCTGCTGCGCCGCGCCAAAAGATACAGGTTGGTGCGGTATGGTTCGGTCGCGTTGAGATCTCGGCTATTGCGGCGAAATCTCGGCTATGGTGGAGCGTAGCGGGCGATATATCGGCCTAACGGGCAATATAGCGGCAATTTTGATGTTGACTGTTAGGAAGAGATAGGCGGCGTCGCTAGGAAGAAGATGAAGTGAGTAACCTAACGGTGGGGTTTTTATGTTAAATGGACTACATTATCAATTGAACCTGTTAATAATTTTATGATTAAAAAGCCCAATGAATTTCATAATTTAGTCCACTAAAAATTTCTTAGGCATGTCCGGACTGTCCTGCGCTGCCACATAATCAAGTGAAAGTCCCCCCTTGCTTTACACGTCGGCATCATATGTTGCAATTACCGTTTTGCCCTCTTAGCATTTATTTACTGTAAAGACTATACAAGATGCGCCTCATTATTCCGAATCCCAAGAAAGCCCACGAATGCCCATCGTTTTGTTTTCCTTTTAAAACTCTATAAATAAATAGGAGTCCAAATGCTGATAGGCAAGCAAAGGGGGTCCATTCATCTTCATATCCATCAATGGCGCCCAAATCTCGAGTTCGAGCAATCAAAGTGCCAATTCTGTGGAGCGCATCACCGTTAGCCCCAAAAGATCGAACGCTACTAGGGCTTGGTCCGAAGACGAAGAGATTGCTCTGCTCAATGGGATGCTCGAATTGAAGAATCAGAAAGGTTTGATTACGAAGAACACAGGCGAAGTAGCTGATATCATGGAGTGGAAATTTTTGGGCGGCGCGGCATTTTCCGCCGAGCCACGGTTCGCCGTCGCGGCGCTATATCGGTCGTTGCGGCCACTCTATATCGGAATCGCTGCTGCGCCGCGCCAAAAGATACGGGTTGGTGCGGTTATGGTTCGGTCGCGTTGAGATCTCGGCTATCGCGGCGAAATCTTGGCTATGGTGGAGCGTAGCGGGCGGTATATCGGCCTAACGGGCGATATAGCCGTAATTTTGATGTTGACTGTTAGGAAGAGATAGTCGGCGTTGCTAGGAAGAAGATGAAGTGAGTAACTTAACGGTGGGGTATTTATGTTAAATGGACTACATTATCAATTGAACCTGTTAAAATTTTATGATTAAAAAGCCCAATGAATTTTGTAATTTAATCCACTAAACAATTCTTAGGCATTCCGAACTGTCCTGCGCTGCCACATAATCAAGTGAAAGTCCTCCCTTGCTTGACTCGTCAGCATCATATGTAGCAATTACCATTTTGCCCTCCTAGCATTTATTTACTGTAAATACGATACAAGATGCACATCTTTATTCCGAATCCCAATAAAGCCCACGAATGCCCATCGTTTTGCTTTCCTTTTAAAACTCTATAAATAAATGGGAGTCCCAACGCTGATAGGCAAGCAAAGGGGTCCATTCATCATCATATCCATCAATGGCGCCCAAATCTCGAGTTCGAGCAATCAAAGTGCCAACGCCGTGGAGCCCATCGCCGTTAGCCCCAAAAGATCGAAGGCTACTAGGGCCTGGTCCGAAGATGAAAAGATTGCTCTGCTCAATGGGATGCTCGAATTGAAGAATCAGAAAGGTTCGATTACGAATAACACAGGCAAAGTAGCTGATTTCATGGAGGAGAAATTTTTGGGAGGCACGGCGTTTTTTGCCGAGCCATGGTTCGCCGTCGCGGCATTATATCGGTCGTCGCAGCCGCTCCATATCGCAATCGCTGCCGCGCCACGCCAAAAGATACGGTTTGGTGCGGTTATGGTTCGGTCGCGTCGAGATCTCGAACATCGCGGCAAAAGCTCGGCTGTGGTGGAGCGTAGTGGGAGACATATCAGCCTAACGCGCGATATAGCGGCGATTTTGATGTTGACTGCTAGGAAGAGATAGGCGGCGTCGCTAGGAAGAAGATGAAGTGAGAAACCTAACGGTGGGGTTTTTATGTTAAATGGGCTACTTTATCAATTGGGCCTGTTAAATATTTTATGATTAAAAAGTCTAATGAATTTTGTAATTTAATCCACTAAAAAATTCTTAGGCATGTCCGGCCTGTCCTGCGCAGCCACATAATCAAGTGAAAGTCCCCCCTTACTTGACACGTCATCATCATAGGTTGCAATTACCATTTTGCCTCCTAGCATTTATTTACTGTAAATACTATACAAGATGCGCCTTTTTATTCCGAATCCCAAGAAGCCCACGAATGCCCATCGTTTTTTTCCTTTTAAAACCTATAAATAAATAGGAGTCCAAACGCTGATAGGCAAGCAAAGGGGTCCATTCATCTTCGTATCCAGCAATGGCGTCCAAATCTCAAGTTCGAGCAATCAAAGTGCCAATGCCGTGGAACCCATCGCCGTTAGCCCTAAAAGATAGAAGGTTACTAGGGCTTGGTCCGAAGACGAAGAGATTGCTCAGCTCAATGGGATGCTCGAATTGAACAATCAGAAAGGCTCGATTATGAAGAACACATGCGAAGTAGCTGATTCCATGGAGGAGAAACTTTTGGGCGGCGCGGCGTTTTTCGCCGAGCCATGGTTCGCCGTCGCGGCGTTATATAGGTCGTCGTGGCCGTTCCATATCGGAATCGCTGCCGCGCCGCGCCAAAAGATATGGGTTGGTGCCGTTGTTGTTCGGTCGCGTTGAGATCTCGGCCATCACGGCGAAATCTCGGTTGTGGTGTAGCGTAGCGGGCGATATAGCAGCGATTTTGATGTTGACTGTTGGGAAGAGATAGGCGGCGTCGCCAGGAAGAAGATGAAGTGAGAAACCTAACAGTGGAGTTTTTATGTTAAATGGGCTACTTGATCAATTGGGCCTGTTAAATAATTTTATGATTAAAAAGTCCAATGAATTTTGTAATTTAATCCACTAAACAATTCTTAGGCATGTCCGGACTGTCCGGCGCTGCCACATAATCAGGTGAAAGTCCCCCCTTGCTTGACACGTCAGCATCATATGTTGCAATAACCATTTTGCCCCTCTAGCATTTATTTACTGTAAATAATATACAAGATGCGCCTCTTTATTCTGAATCGCAAGAAAGCCCACGAATGCCCATCGTTTTGTTTAAACCCTATAAATAAATATGAGTCCAAGCCCTGCTAGGCAAGCAAATGGTCCATTCATCTTCATATTCATCAATGGCGCCCAAATCTCGAGTTCGAGTAATCAAAGTGCCATCGCCGTGGAGCCCATCGCTGTTAGCCCCAAAAGATCGAAGGCTACTAGGGCCTGGCCCGAAGACGAAGAGATTGCCCTGCTCAATGGGATGCTCGAATTGAAGAATCGGAAGGGTTCGATTACGAAGGACACGGGCGAAGTAGCTGATTTCAAGGAGGAGAAATTTTCGGGCGGCGCGGCACTTTCCGCAGAGCCATGGTTCACCGTCGCGACGTTATAACGGTCGTCGAGGCCGCTTAATATGGGAATCACTGTCGCGCCGGGCCAAAAGATACAGGTTGGTGCGGCTATGGTTCTATCGCGTTGAGATCTAGGCCATCGCGGCGAAATCTCGGCTGTGGTGGAGCGTAGCGGGCGATATATCGGCTTAACGAGCGATATAGCGGCGATTTTGATGTTGACTGTTAGGAAGAGATAGGCGGGGTCGCTAGGAAGAAGATGAAGTGAGAAACCTAACGGTGGGGTTTTTATGTTAAATTGGCTACTTTATCAATTGGGCATGTTAAATAATTTTATGATTAAAAAGCACAATGAATTTTGTAATTTAATCCACTAAAAAATCCTTAGGCATGTCTAGACTGTCATGCGCTGCCACATAATCAAGTGAAAGTCCCCACTTGCTTGGCAGGTCAGCATCATATGTTGCAATTACCATTTTGGCCGCCAAGCATTTATTTACTGTAAATACAATACAAGATGCGCCTATTTATTCCGAATCCCAAGAAAGCCCACTAATGCCCATCGTTTTGTTTTCCTTTTAAAACCCTATATATAAATAGGAGTCCAAACGCTGATAGGCAATCAAAGGGGTCCATTCATCTTCAGATCCATCAATGGCGCCCAAATCTCGAGTTCGAGCAATCAAAGTGCCACCGCCGTGGAGCCATCGCCGTTAGCCCCAAAAGATCAAAGGCTACTAGGGCTTGGTCCGAAGACGAAGAGATTGCTCTGCTCAATAGGATGCTCGAATTGAAGAATCAGAAAGGTTCGATTACGAAGAACACAGGCGAAGTAGCTGATTTCATGGAGGAGAAATTTTTGGGCGGCGCGACGTTTTCCGACGAGCCATGGTTCGCCGTCGCGGCGTTATATCGGTTGTCGTGGCCGCTCCATATCGGAATCGCAGCCGCGCCGCGCCAAACGATACGGGTTGGTGCGATTATGGTTCGGTCGCGTTGAGATCTCGGCCATCGCGCGATAAAGAGGCGATTTTGATGTTGACTGTTAGGACGAGATAGGCGGGGTCGCTAGGAAGAAGATGAAGTGAGAAACCTAACAGTGGGGTTTTTATGTTAAATGGGCTACTTTATCAATGTGGCCTGTTAAATAATTTTATGAGTAAAAAGCACAATGAAGTTTGTAATATCCACTAAAAAATCCTTAGGCATGTCCAGACTGTCCTGCGCTGCCACAAAATCAAGTGAAAGTCCCCTCTTGCTTGACTCGTCAGCAACATATAATGCAATTACCATTTTGCCCTCGTAGCATTTATTTACTGTAAATACTATACAAGATGCGCCTCTTTATTCCGAATCCCAAGAAACCCCACAAATGCCCATCGTTTTGTTTTCCTTTTAAAATCCTATAAATAAATAGGAGTCCAAGCCCTGATAGGCAAGCAAAGGGGTCCATTCAACTTCATATCCATCAATGGCGCCCAAATCTCGAGTTCGAGCAATCAAAGTGCCAACGTCGTGGAGCCCATCGCCATTAGCCCCCAAAGATGGAAGGCTACTAGGGCTTGGTCCGAAGACGAAGAGATTGCTCTGCACAATGGGATGCTCGAATTGAAGTCAGAAAGGTTCGATTACGAAGAGCACATGCGAAGTAGCTGATTTCATGGAGGAGAAATTTTTGGGCGGCGCGGCATTTTCCGCCGAGCCATGGTTCGCCCTCGCGGCGTTATATCGGTCGTCGTGGCTGCTCCATATCGGAATCGCAGCCGCGCCACACCAAAAGATACGGGTTGGTGCGATTATGGTTCGGTCGCGTTGAGATCTCGGCCATCGCGGCGAAATCTTGACTGTGGTGGAGCGTAGCGGGCGATATATCGGCCTAACGGGCGATTTTGATGTTCACTGTTAGGAAGAGATAGGCGGGGTCGCTAGGAAGAAGATTAAGTGAGAAACCTAACGGTGGGGTTTTTATGTTAAATGGGCTACTTTATCAGTTGGGCCTGTTAAATAATTTTATGAATAAAAAGCGCAATGAATTTTGTAATTCAATCCACTAAAAAATTCTTAGGCATGTCCAGACTGTCATGCGCTGCCACATAATCAAGTGATAGTCCCCCCTTGCTTGACTCGTCAGCATCATTTGTTGCAATTACCATTTTACCCTCCTAGCATTTATTTACTGTAAATAGTATTCAAGATGCGCCTCTTATTCCAAATCCTAAGAAACACCACGAATGCCCATCGTTTTGTTTTCCTTTTAATATCCTATAAATAAATAGGAGTCCAAACGCTGATAGGCAAGCAAAGGGTCCATTCATCTTCCTATCCATCAATGGCGCCCAAATCTCGAGTTCGAGCAATCAAAGTGCCAACGCCGTGGAGCCCATCGCCGTTAGCCCGATCGAAGGCAACTAGGGCCTGGTCCGAAGACGAAGATTGCTCTGCTCAATGGGATGCTCTAATTGAAGAATCAGAAAGGTTCGATCACGAAGAACACAGGCGAAGTAGTTGATTTCAAGGAGGAGAAATTTTTGGGCGGCGCGGCACTTTTCGCCGAGCCATGGTTCGCCGTCGCGGCATTATAACGGTCATCGTGGCCGGTTCATACGGAATCACTGCCGCGCCACGCCAAAAGATGCGGTTTGGTGCGGTTATAGTTCTGTTGCGTTGAGATCTCGGCCATCGCGGCGAAATCTCGACTGTGGTGGAGCGTAGCGGGCGATATATCGGCTTAACGAGCGATACAGCGGCGATTTTGATGTTCACTGTTAGGAAGAGATAGGCGGGGTCGCTAGGAAGAAGATTAAGTGAGAAACCTAACGGTGGGGGTTTTTATGTTAAATGGGCTACTTTATCAATTGGGCCTGTTAAATAATTTTATGAATAAAAAGCGCAATGAATTTTGTAATTTAATCCACTAAAAAATTCTGAGGCATGTCCAGACTGTCATGCGCTGCCACATAATCAAGTGATAGTCCCCCCTTGCTTGACTCGTCAGCATCATATGTTGCAATTACCATTTTGCCCTCCTAGCATTTATTTACTGTAAATAGTATTCAAGATGCCCATCGTTTTGTTTTCCTTTTAATATCCTATAAATAAATAGGAGTCCAAACGCTGATAGGCAAGCAAAGGGGTCCATTCATCTTCATATCCATCAATGGCGCCCAAATCTCGAGTTCGAGCAATCAAAGTGCCAACGCCGTGGAGCCCATCGCCGTTAGCCCCAAAAGATCGAAGGCTACTAGGGCTTGGTCCGAAGAGGAAGAGATTGCTCCGCACAATGGGATGCTCGAATTGAAGAATCAGAAAGGTTCGCTTACGAAGAACACTGGCGAAGTAGCTGATTTCATGGAGGAGAAATTTTTGGGCGGCGGGGCGTTTTCCGCCGAGCCATGGTTCGCCGTCGCGGTGTTATATCGGTCGTCGTGGCCGCTCCATATCGGAATCGCAGCCGCGCCGCACGAAAAGATACGGGTTGGTGCAATTATGGTTCGGTCGCGTTGAGATCTCGGCCATCCCGGCGAAATCTCGACTGTGGTGGAACGTAGCGGGCGATATATCGGCCTAACGGGCGATATAGCGGCGATTTTGATGTTGACTATTAGGAAGGGATAGGCGGGGTCGCTAGGAAGAAGATGAAGTGAGAAACCTAACGGTGGGGTTTTTATGTTAAATGGGCTACTTTATCAATTGGGCCTGTTAATAAATTTTATGATTAAAAAGACCAATGAATTTTGTAATTTAATCCACTAAAAAATTCTTAGGCATGTCCGGACTGTCCTGCACTGCCACATAATCAAGTTAAAGTCCCCAGTTGATTGACACGTCAGCATCATATGTTGCAATTACCATTTTGCCCTCCTAGCATTTATTTACTGTAAATACTATACAAGATGCGTCTCTTTATTCTGAATCCCAAGAAAGCCCACGAATGCCCATCGTTTTATTTTCCTTTTAAAACCCTATAAATAAATAGGACTCCAAACCCAGATTGGCAAGCAAAGGGGTCCATTCATCTTCATATCCATCAATGGAGCCCAAATCTCGAGTTCGAGCAATCAATGTGCCAACGCCGTTAGCCCCAAAAGATCGAAGGCTACTAGGCCTGGTCCGAAGATGAAGAGATTGCTCTGTTAAATGGGATGCTCGAATTGAAGAATCAGAAAGGTTCGATTACGAAGAACACAGGAAGAAGATAGGCGGGGTCGCTAGGAAGAGATAGGCGGGGTCGCTAGGAAGAAGATGAAGTGAGAAACCTAACGGTGGGGTTATCATGTTAAATGTGCTACTTTATCAATTGGCCTGTTAAATAATTTTATGATTAAAAAGCGCAATGAATTTTGTAATTTAATCCACTAAAAAATTCTTAGGCATGTCCGGACTGTCCTGCGCTGCCACATAATCGAGTGAAAGTCCCCCCTAGCATCATATGTTGCAATTACCATTCTGCCCTCCTAGCATTTATTTACTGTAAATACTATACAAAATGCGCCTCTTTATTCTGAATCCCAAGAAAGCCCACGAATGCCCATCGTTTTGTTTTCCTTTTAAAAGCCTATAAATAAATAGTAGCCCAAACGCTGATAGGCAAGCAAAAGGGTCCATTCATCTTCATATCCACCAATGGCGCCCAAATCTCGAGTTCGAGCAATCAAATAGCCAAGGCCGTGGAGCCCATCGCCGTTAGCCCCAAAAGATCGAAGGCTGCTAGGGCCTGGTACGAAGACGAAGAGATTGCTCTGCTCAATGGGATGCTCGAATTGAAGAATCAGAAAGGTACGATTACGAAGAACACAGGCGAAGTAGCTGATTTCAAGGAGGAGAAATTTTTGGGCGGCGTGGCACTTTCCGCCGAGCCATGGTTCGCCATCGCGGCGTTATAACGGTCGTCGTGGCCGCTTAATATCGGAATCGCTGTCGCGCCGCGCTATAGATATGGGTTGGTGCGGTTATGGTTCTGTCGCGTTGGCGGCCATCGCGGTAAAATCTCGGCTGTGGTGGAGCGTAGCTGGCGATATAGCGGCGATTTTGATGTTGAATGTTAGGAAGAGATAGGTGGGGTCGCTAGGAAGAAGATGAAGTGAGAAACCTAACGGTGGGGTTTTTATGTTAAATGGGCTACTTTATCAATTAGCTTGTTAAATAATTTTATGATTAAAAAGCACAATGAATTTTGTAATTTAATCCACTAAAAAATTCTAAGGCATGTCCGGACTGTCCTGCTCTGCCACATAATCAAGTGAAAGTCCCCCCTTGCTTGACTCGTCAGCATCATATGTTGCAATTACCATTCTGCCCTCCTAGCATTTATTTACTGTAAATACTATACAAGATGCGCATCTTTATTCCGAATCCCAAGAAAACCCACGAATGCCCATCGTTTTGTTGTCCTTTTAAAACCCTACAAATAAATAGGAGTCCAAACGCCGATAGGCAAGCAAAGGGGTCCATTCATCTTCATATCCATCAATGGCGCCCAAATCTCGAGTTCGAGCAATCAAAGTGCCAACGCCGTGGAGCCCATCGCCGTTAGCCCCGAAAGGTCGAAGGCTACTAGGGCCTGGTCCGAAGACGAAGAGATTGCTCTGCTCAATGGGATGCTCGAATTGAAGAATCAGAAAGGTTCGATTTCGAAGAACACAGACGAAGTAGCTGATTTCATGGAGGAGAAATTTTTGGGCGGCGCGGCGTTTTCTGCCGAGCCATGGTTCGCCGTCGCGGCGTTATATCGGTCGTCGCGGCCGCTCCATATCGGAATCGCTGCCGCGCCGTGCCAAAAGATATGGGTTGGTGCGGTTATGGTTCGGTCGCGTTGAGATCTCGGTCATCGCGGCGAAATCTCGGCTGTGGTGGAGCGTAGCGGGCGATATAACGGCGATTTTGATATTGACTGTTAGGAAGATATAGGCGGCGTCGCTAGGAAGAAGATGAAGTGAGAAACCTAACGGTGGGGTTTTTATGTTAAATGGGCTACTTTTTCAATTGGGCCTGTTAAATAATTTTATGATTAAAAAGTCCAATAAAGTTTGTAATTTAATCCACTAAAAAATTCTTAGGCATGTCCGGACTGTCCTGCGCTGCCACATAATCAAGTGAAAGTCCCCCCGTGCTTGACTCGTCAGCATCATATGTTGCAATTACCATTTTGCCCTCCTAGCATTTATTTACTGTAAATACTATACAAGATGCGCCTCTTTATTCTGAATCCCAAGAAAGCTAACGAATGCCCATCATTTTGTTTTCCTTTCAAAACCCTGTAAATAAATAGGAGTCCAAACGTTGATAGGCAAGCAAATGGGTCCATTCATCTTCATATCCATCAACGGCGCCCAAATCTCCAGTCGAGCAATCAAAGTGCCAAGGCCGTGGAGCCCATCGCCGTTAGCCCCAAAAGATCGAAGGCTACTAGGGCCTGGTCCGAAGACGAAGAGATTGCTCTGCTAAATGGGATGCTCGAATTGAAGAATCAGAAAGGTTCGATTACGAAGAACACAGGCGAAGTAGCTGATTTCATGGAGGAGAAATTTTTGGGCGGCGCGGCATTTGCTGCCGAGCCATTGTTCGCCGTCGCGGTGTTATATCGGTCATCGTGGCCGCTCCATATCGGAATCGCTACCGCGCCGCGCCAAAGATACGGGTTGGTGCGGTTATGGTTCGGATCGCGGCGAAATCTTCGCTGTGGTGGAGCGTAGCGGGCGATATAGCGGCAATTTTGATGTTGACTGTTAGGAAGAGATAGGCGGCGTCACTAGGAAGAAGATGAAGTGAGAAACATAACGGTGGGGTTTTTTTTGTTAAATGGGCTATTGTATCAATTGGGCCTGCTAAATAATTTTATGACTAAAAACCCCAATGAATTTTGTAATTTAATCCACTAAAAAATTCTTAGCCATGTAGAAATTAAAAACAAGTAGAAATTATTCATTACTTTTCAACTATACTACATTACGAAGCTGAGTTAGATCTATTAGTAGAAAATCTACATATAAATTATAATACCTAAGATCTTATGATAATTGAAAAAATTAAAAGATATCTTTTCACGAACATTATCTATTATAGTTGCTTAAGAATATATTTTTTTTTTGCATTATATTTACATCGCCCGCGATTGCTACGCAACAATGCAACGTATCTGCCACATAATCAAGTGAAAGCCCCCCTTGCTTGACTCATCAGCATCATATGTTGCAATTATGATTTTGCCCTCCTAGGATTTATTTACTGTAAATACTATACAAGATGCGCCTCTTTATCCTGAATCCCAAGAAAGCCCACATATGCCCATCGTTTTGTTTTCCTTTTAAAACCCCATGAATAAATAGGAGTCCAACCCCTGATAGGCAAGCAAAGGGGTCCATTCATCTTCATATCCATCAATGGCTGCCAAAACTCGAGTTCGAACAATCAAAGTGCCAACGCCGTGGAGCCCATCGCCGTTAGCCCCAAAAGATCGAAGGCTACTAGGGCCTGGTCCGAAGACGAAGAGATTTCTCTGCTCAATGGGATGCTCGAATTGAAGAATAAAAAAGGTTCGATTACGAAGAAAACAGGCGAAGTAGCTGATTTCATGGAGGAGAAATTTTTGGGCGGCGCGGCATTTTCCGCCGAGCCATGGTTCGCCGTCGCAGCGTTATATCGGTCGTCGCGGCCGCTCCATATCGGAATCGCTAATGGCCGCGCCAAAAGATACGGGTTGGTGCGGTTATGGTTCGGTCGCGTTGAGATCTCGGCCATCGCGGCGAAATCTCGGATGTGGTGGAGCGTAGCGGCGATATAGCGACGATTTTGATGTTGACTGTTAGGAGGAGATAGGCGGGGTCGCTAGGAAGACGATGAAGTGAGAAACCTAGCGGTGGGGTTTTTATGTTAAATGGACTACTATATCAATTGGGCCTGTTAAATAATTTTATGATTAAAAAGTCCAATGAATTTTGTAATTTAATCCACTTAATAATTCTTAGGCATGTCCGGACTGTCCTGTGCTGCCACATAATCAAGTGAAATTCCCCCCATGCTTCACACGTCAGCATCATATGTTGCAATTACCATTTTGCCCTCCTAGCATTTATTTATTGTAAATACTATACAAGATACGCCTCTTTATTACGAATCCCAAGAAAGCCCACGAATGCCCATCGTTTTGTTTTCCTTTTAAAACCCTATAAATAAATAGGAGTCGAAACGCTGATAGGCAAGCAAAGGGGTCCATTCATCTTCATATCCATCGCCCAAATCTCGAGTTCGAGCAATCAAAAGGCCAACGCCGTGGAGCCCATCACCGTTAGCCCCAAAAGATCGAAGGCTACTAGGGCCTGGTCCGAAAACGAAGAGATTGCTCTGATCAATGGGATGCTCGAATTGAAGAATCAGAAAGGTTCGATTACCAGGAACACAGGCGAAATAGCTGATTTCATGGATGGGAATTTTTTGGCGGCGCCGCGTTTTCCGCCGAGCCATGGTTCGCTGTCGCGGCGTTATATCGGTCGTCGCGGCCGCTCCATATCGGAATCACCGCCCGCCGCACCAAAAGATACGGGTTGGCGCGATTATGGTTCTGTCGCGTTGAGATCTCGGCCATCGCGGCGAAATCTCGACTGTGGTGGAGGGTAACAGGCGATAGCGGCTATTTTGAAGTTGACTGTTACGAAGAGATAGGCGGTGTCGCTAGAAAGAAGATGAAGTGAGAAACCTAACGGTGGGGTTTTTATATTAAGTGAACTACTTTATCAATTGGGCCTGTTAAATAATTTTATGATTGGAAGGAACTGCTTATCGAGGAGATGGAGATTCATAGCAAGATGATAGGGTTGGTGATCTACCAAGTTAAGCTTGTTGTTCCTCATGGATGATTGTTGATTGTATTAGTTGCATTTTGTTTTGTGGTACTGATCATTACTACCTGATCCTTTTATCTACCTTTAATGCTTTTGCAGAGATGAACAAGTTACATGCACAATTTCGTGATGTTATTTGCTTTTATTGAACTCTAACTAAGTTTGGTAAATTTAAGCTTCACAGAGCTCGCATCGTGTCTGTAAATTCGTCACTTTTGATCTCAAGACTATCATGAGCTGCCACGTCAGCGACACAAGTGACAATTACCAGTTTGCCCTCCTAACAGATTGCATTTACCAGTTTGTCCTTCCTATCATTATCTTCCAAGTGAAGAGTCATTTTTTTATATCCATACGTTGAATTATTAGCATTTGTTATGGTGTGCATTCAGTGTGGAGTTTGTTTGTTTAGTGATGATATGAATCTGCGACCCATCTATCGTTTTTTTTTTCTTTTATGAATTTGATATTGGAGGAGAATCTAACTGGGATTCAATCTTTGGAGAATGATGATGTAGCTAATAATTCCAATTTTCAGGTACTGCAGACAATTTCTTTTCTTTTGTCCTGTTATGGATATGGTTGTTCTGATCCGATGGCATTTGCTATTTTTTTGTTGTTTCTTTTTAGTTTGGGTTTGTCTCAAAGTGCTCTTGAAACTGGGGATAGGTAGGTTATGTGATCTTCAAGAGTTGGGTTCATGGACAGGTATAGTTATTGTGGCAT
The DNA here is from genome assembly GCA_027422505.1 of Craterostigma plantagineum. Classification (NCBI taxonomy): domain Eukaryota; kingdom Viridiplantae; phylum Streptophyta; class Magnoliopsida; order Lamiales; family Linderniaceae; genus Craterostigma; species Craterostigma plantagineum. The sequence goes on along the minus strand of JAPQWV010000066.1, from coordinate 1,777,959 downwards.
ACGTTGTGTTATATGGTTTAATCAGTTTAGACAACTGAAATTATGGATATTATTTGCTTCTTGGATATTAGTATTTGTGTTATTTTCCAGAGAATGGGCGAAAAGGACTTATTTTTCAACAGTTTTGGTTCGTTGACTTTTGGTATTTTGTGTCTACCCACCCACTAATTGATGTTGTATGTTTAGTTATGTGGATAATTAGCATTAACATGTGTTTGTTTTTTGAAATCATGTGCACTCATGTGAAAGAGAAACAATAGAAGGTTTCAATAATTGTGCCACCACAATCCTCACTGCACATTCATGCTGCAAATAATATGCTTGTGATTATGTGTATGTGGACAATAGGTTAGCGACCGTCGAAATTTACTGTTTGTCGGTCTTTCATGCTCTGCGTTTCCCCGTACGATGTTTGCTTGAAATAAAAAGTGCAGATACGTTGAGGCATTATCAGACTTTGCCGACGTTCTAAAAGGTTATCGACTTGATGTCTTTTGCAAAGCTGGTGAGTCCGAGTAGCTTATTACACGAGATGATAAGTTCTTTTTTTTATCTATCCGTGTTGTAAAACGTATTGCATTGGCATATCGTAGACGATCAATCTTTCCCGTTTAAGATACATTCTTATCCAAAGCTATGGGACGGAGCTTATTCGACTTCAGAACGGGTCATCGACGCCTTAGTGATCGTTAGGCAACTAGATATTTTTCTCTGTTAGATTTCGTCAAATTCGCAATTTTCTTACCGATGCATTGCTGCTTCTCAGCTACGCCAGAAGACGAGGAGTCAATGTCTTGGCCAAGATTGATGTCCCACGGCACGCTCGGTCGTGGTATTCATTATATCCCTTTTTTGTTTCTAATGGTGTTCCCTTTTTCGTCCAAAATTATGCGTCGATGGTAATTCCTCAGGGGGAATAGGATATCCTTCATTGTGGCCATCGAGAAACTACAGAAATCCACTCGACGTGAGCAGCGAGTTTACGTTCAGATTGATAGACGAAGTTCTTTCACGTCTCTATTTTTTCTTTTCATATAAACTTATCTTTTATCGCTTCACTCTCGAATATCGCAGGCTAACCAAACAACTTCGTCATATTTTACTAAGATCTTCAAGTACAAGTTCGTCCTCTTGGGTGTCGATGAAGTGAATATTGTCATAGGCTTTCATCTTTTCTTGATTTTATTTTCAGCTCCTTAGAAAGATAACGAACGGCGCTTATTTCTGTGGCGCCGATGGTTGTTAGACAACTCCCTGCATGAGAAACTGGTAATTTACATTTAAATCCTTACTTTCGTCTGAGAAATAAGAAACAAAAGTCCCATTCGATTTTATAGGCTGAAGAAAAACGGTATGAACACTTCATACGCCTATCAGTACTTCATCTTGCAAGCTCATAAGATAGCACTGTCCCCCACGGCTACGAAATCATAAGCTGCTTAAAAAAGAATGTTCTTCCACTTTCTTTCTCAATTCGATTTCGAGCATATTCCCATATTCGATTCGGACAAATGTTCTTCGTGAACTTAAAATATTAATTCAAGAAAACACAGGGAAGAAACGTTCGACAACTTCGACAGCAAATTGAGCCCGAAAATAAATGTTCACTGTTAGGAATATTTTATTGTGTTCAATTAAATTATGTTATCTTAATCTTGTAGTTTATACTAAGCTATGACCTAATTGTAAATATACCTAACATGTGGGTATATTAGCATATTGGGCCCGTTAGCCCATTAGGGCATATGTATATATACCCTAAACAAAACATTGTTTAGGGTTGCTGATTCATTATTGGAGTTGACGTATTATTGTTGAAGAAATCGCGCGTTCATTGTTCCAACTCTACAATCCGAGCAGAGGTATTACTAATATTTCGCTTCCGTAATTATTGTTCCAACTCTACAATCCGAGCAGAGGTATTACTGATCAATCAGTTCCGTAAGTCATCGTATAAGGTAATACTAATCCTATGAATCAGATCAAGGTTGGATCCTAACAAGTGGTATCAGAGCCGAAATCGTGGATCAAATTCATCAACGTTTACTGGTATTTTACTCTGTTTGAATCTCGATTTTTCGCACTGTGCTTCAAATTATCAAATCCTCCTCGTCATTCCCAGATTGCTCTCGGCGTTTAAATAATGTATAGGTACTTATCTGCTTTATCATAACTCTTGATCAAAATTACTAGTTTCCCTTTTCAGCCGAGGAGCAGATTTTGACGACGAACAGGAAATCTTCTCCGAACTCAGTTTAAATTGCTCGAAATTTTGCTCGACATTCATCTCGAGATCTTCCTCGACATTTTTCTAAGTTCAAAGATCTCGATATCTTTCGAAATCTTCCTTAGTCAAAGGACTTCTCGACATTTTCCAAGATTCACGACATTCGGAGTTCTCGACATCTCAAGTTCTCGACATTTGAAGATTGCAACATTGAAGCTCCGACATTTTTATTACTCGACACTGTTCTCGACATTTTTATTACTCGACACTTGGCTCGACATTTGACTTGAAGTTATCCAAACCATCTCGACATTCAATCTCACCTAAATGCCTTGCATCTCGAATTTCTTTCCAAAGCATCTCGAAATCTTCCCTGCATCTCGACATTCTTCCCAAATTCTATCTTTAATATCAATTGGCCTTCTCGAAATCCTCCCTAATTGAAACTCTACGATTTTGCTTGGAAATTAATTCTCAATCTCACCTAAATCTCTCGAGAAACTACAATAAGAAATAAATTCTACATTTGAAAAATCTCGATACCTACTAGTCATTCGAAATATACTATTCATTCGAAATATACTGTTCATTCGAGATCCTACTGTTCACTCGAGACACTGTTCATTCGACATCTACTATTCATTCGAAATACACTGTTCATTCGAGATCCTACTATTCATTCGAAATATACTGTTCATTCGAGATCCTGTTCATTCGATATCTTACTCTTTCGAAATCGACTTCGAAATTTTGGGCTTTTATTTTGGACTTCGAAATTTTGGGCTTTCGTTATTGAATTCGAGAAACCTATCTGATTCAACTTCTTTAATTAATCCCAACTCTCATCATATTGATGGAACAATTACAATCAAATCTTCTGATTATCTAATTTGTTAATTTTTTTCTAACGTTATTTGCTTTCGTCTAAGCATCTAAGATTTAGTTGATCAACACGTAAAGATCCACATCCAACCTACTATAAGCAATGGACATCTACTCACTTGGAAACGACGCGAGACCTCCCATCCTCAAGAGGGACGAGTACACAGCATGGACACTCAGGTTCATGAACTTCATCGACAGCAAGGAGAACGGAGACCTAATGTACGAATCCCTCACTGAAGGCCCAACTCAATTTTGGGTTACTATTCCGAGAAATCCGGAGAATGAACCGGCCGTTCCAGCCACCAGGGAACTCAAAGCTCGTTCCGCCTACACTGAAGCTGAAAAACTCAGAGCTCGTGCAGACCGTCAAGCTAGAACATATCTCTGTCAAAGCATCCCAAATGACATTTTCATGCAGGTCAATAGCTTGGAAACTGCTAAGGAAATGTGGGATGAGATTAGCAAAATGATGCAACGAACTGAATCTGGGTACAAGGCAAAGAAATCCAACATCCTTACTGCTTATGATTCATTCAAAGCCAAAGATGGAGAAGAACTATACGAGACCTATCAACGATTTCTGACTTTAGTGAATGAGATGAGAAAGATAAATGTAACCAGAACTGGTGAGGAGATCAACATACGCTTTCTCTCAGCACTACAGCCAGAATGGAGGAAAATAGCTAGCAACATCCGCCAGAACAAGGATCTAGAAGAGATGGACATTCACTGTCTCTTCGACAGCCTCGCCCAGCATGTTGAAGACATAAATGAGATTCAGAAAGCATCAAAAGAAAAGGCCGCCATGGAGACACTTGCACTAATCAGCCATCAAAAATCAAGAAGAATCCAAAGCCTGTGCAGAATCCTAGCTCATCTGAAGAAGACAATGATAACACAAATGCAGATATGGACCCTGAGCTGGCAGAGATTACAAAACAAATGGCCTTGATCACCAAACGCTTCAATTCTTACACACAGAACAGATCCTCAAATCGACTCAGGACTAGTTCCTCAAAGAAGCGGGACCGAAAGACTGAAGACGGTGAGACTAAGCCCTCCATGAAAGATCATAAGTGCTTCAACTGCGGCAAATCAGGACACTTTGCTCGAGACTGCTTCCTGCCTAAGACCAAAGATGTTGACTACTACACCAAAAAGGCACAGCTTCTCAAACAAAAACAGTCTGGTGTCGTACTCATGGCAGAACAGGAATCATGGCTCGAGGATACCTCTGAGAGTGAAGATGAAAATCTGGCACTCATGGCAAACGTTGAAACTGACACTGAAGATGAGGCACACAACACTGCCGCCACTCCCTCAACCGACTCATCTTCAGAAACTGAGGTACACGAATCGTACTCCAATCTACATGAACAATTATGTCTTCTTCAGGATAGACTAACATCCATGTCTAGGGAGAACCAATCATTAAGAAAACTAGAATCTAGGTTAGCAAACAATGAAAAAGTCTGCGAACCGAACTAGTAGAAAAGGCTAGGTTAACCTCGTTTCTAGAATAAGCTCAGGATACATCCCTCAGACATGAGACTAAGATAAGATATTTAGAAGAAAAACTTTTCAAAAAGGAAAACGATTTCAAAAAGAGTGAGGAAGAGCGAAACGCAATATCCCAACAATATGAATTTTTAACTAAGGAACGAATCGTCTATATTCGAAAATAAAAAAACTTGAGGATCTTCTAAACAGTAGAGTACAAACAGATAGAATGATTCTCTTAAATAACGCTAGAGACACAGAATTTTATGATCCCCGTGAAGGAATAGGATATGTTCCAGATTCCGTGCAAACAGTAAAGAAACCCCTTCCCCTTTATGATATCAGGTTCCGAGGTTTAAATATTCCTAGTCTTATGCCTTTCACTAGCTCATCTACACTTGACAATTTAGAGCAGAAAAAGAGAAATAAAAAGGATTGGGCTGAAATTCCAATTGACTACGAGGAACTGAATAAAAGTTACCAAACCAGGAAAATTGATCTATCTGATGACTACTTTTCCTTATATCCACCCTCTACAGAAGAAGTAGTTCTCCAAAGATCAAATACCTCTAGTACATATATCCCTGCAGTTATCAAAGAAATCTATGATTTGCGCTCAACTCTTGAGACCGAAAAGATTGCCGCTCAAGTGGAAAAAGACGTACTTCTGACAATTATATCTTCACTCGAAAAACATGTCAATAACTCCATAGATCTCTCTCCACAACTGCATCTAGCTAAGCCTAAGATAGAAGCATCACTCCACAAGAAAATAAAAGGGAAGGAGATAGCCAAAAAAAGAGAAGATTTATTATTTGAAAATATGCGTCTCCTTCAAATCATTACTATTCCTACGATGATGCACTTGACTTGAATTCCCGTTTTCGTTTTGCAAGCACAACCCCAATCAAGAACGACACACGGTTCTTCTGTAAAGGCAAGACGGACTTCCTAGCCGAAATTTCACGCCTCCAGGACATCAATAAATTACAAGTAAAGGAACACCAGAATCAATATGAAATATTCAAGTTCGAAAAAGAAAAACTTCTGAATGAAATTTCCCTCCTAAGAAATCTCAACGATCATTCATCTGAAGTTGGTTCATCTTCGACTTATGATTTAACTCCTAATGATGTGTCAAATTTAGCTACAGGCAAGAAACTAACCAAGAAGACGAAGACGATGGACAGGGTTAGGAATCAAAATCTAAAACCTCTCCTACCAAGGCCTTCTACTCTACAAACTATGCTTCTGATGAACATAATTTTATCTCTTCGAAGACAACTAATTATTATGAAGTTTCCCGTCTTAATAAATCTAATATTTATAAGTTGCATCACTCCTCTACTCGACAGCCATCATCTCATGCAAGCCACGTCTCGAACACTCCCGTATTCAATCGATTGATGAATAAAAACTCAACAGGATATAATCTTAATGTTAAACAAATTTGTGTGCCTAAGCAAAAACATCACTCCACATCCCCACAACACTCAAAACAAGGATTGAAGATATAGATTCCTAAGTCAAAAATCAAATTGAATAGGACTTTAAAAGTTGACTTAGGATCAATATCTGAACCTTATGTGCTTAACCCGTTTTCTGCTAATAAGGGAGGACCCATCCAAAAATGGGTACCAAAGTCCCGGTAATACTTTGCTGATATCCCAGCATGAGTAGGTACTATGAGAGCTGCTCCACACTCATGACTGGTATGCGACGAGGGCAGCTAAACATTCCAACGTGTATGGCATCTCGGGTTGCTCCACAGACACGACTGATTAGCGATGTGAGCAACCAAACGTAGGTAAATTCTATATATGCATTCCATAGTTACACTTTTGGCATGTGAATTGAACTGAAAAAACTATATACCTACTTTGAAACTAAAGGGTACATTATAGTTATGCATGCTTCAAAAAGATCTTAAATTCCAAATTTTTGCATGCATACATGAGCTGAAGTGCATTAAATACCATGTTATAGGTACATTTTCATTATGCATACATCTTAAAGAATCTTCGAGCTTAAACTTTTGCGTATGCATATAAGCTGAATTGATAAATGCCTTTATTTTTCAAAATGGTACATGTTTAAATATGCATTTTCGTAACCTTGCAAGATTTTGAAACTCATAAGGCATATTTCGTAGTCAACTAATAAATACCATTTTTCTTATTTGAGCTAAATTTGAGGGGGAGTGAACTTAACGTGTGAACTTAGGGACAAAGACTCTCGAACGATAATTTTAATCCGAATATGCATCTTTTGAGGGGGAGTAATTCAGTTTTAATATATATATATATCTATATAATATATAAATAATATAATTTATAGTTACTATTATATTATTATTAAGACAATACATATATATATATATAAAAAGGCCTCATACTCTCATAATCTTACTTCAAAAGAGTTCCCCTGTCTTCCAAAGATATATTTGAAGGACGAATCTCAAGCCTACAAGAGTTCAAGAATTCCAAAAGGCGTGACAATCGTACACTATTACGAAGATGATCTCAACCGACCCGCTCCAACTCGCTGATCAAGCAGCACTCACCAAATTGACGGATGCATGGATTCTAAGTTCCCATGGTTCAGTCAGACCAAACTGAACCTAACCCCGAAACGTAGCCGAGTGTTAGTGAGGATTCAAGTTCATAGAGCTACCCCTATTTGGAAATTCTTGACAAGACCGAAGAGCGGAAGATACAAAATTCCCTTAGTCACAAATTACTCGGACCAACCCCCATAGGTACAGGTGCTAATTTTATTAGCCCCCGGGTAGAAGTCGTCGCATTAGGTCCAACGGCGCATGCACAACCAAGCCTTATCCACTCATCGATCTCCCAACAGACCAATGTTTCACTAAATCATGGGGAGCCGCGTAATCTATCACTGCTTCACTTGGAAGCAGGAGATATTGAACTAAGTGGTAGTCAGCCCCACGCCACTGAATTTTATTGAACACATCGAGTCTAGTGTGTCCTCACCATCCAAATATTTTTATATCTTTTTAGGACACATACACTTTTTTCTTATCTGGACTTTGTGACCAGATCAGAACTTTCGTAGACATGTCCTACTACGACATGCTTCGATGATCGGAAGGAAGTCCTACCGTTGCAACGTCAAAACAACAACGGTTTCAGGCCATCGTCTATGAGCTATGCTCCTAGATTGATGTTAACGGGACGCCTATGTGGCCCCGGTTTATAAAGCCCTGTCCTCACAGTCCACGTCTCAGTTAACTCTGAGTGGTGTCGACGAACTGCCTTTGTGGCTCCGTCAGGTTATTACCCAACCTGAGCACCCACCATTTCCGCCGCGCGTACCACTGTGAAGATAGGCTCTCTTGTAATTGATGGAAAAAATCCGAAGGAGCCCAGGCACATTTTCGGAAAATACACACTACGTACACCTTCTTCTTGTTCTGACGACGCGATCTTTTTTGCCAAAGACGATGCCCCATTTTGACCTATCGCATGACGATCTCCCAGCTCGATCTTCATGAGGGGGAGGAGTACTAAAGCAAAATGGGAGCAACACCACGACGAAAGTGCAATATAGATCAGAAAATTCGCCAAGAATCAAGCGAAGACCACATAGTCCAACGATCGAAGTTGTCGCCTAATGTACGACTCTCCGATTTTAAAGAAACACCCCAATCACAACGCAAGGTTGAACAAACGTAGGGGGAGTTGAGCTACAACCGAACGGAGAGATCGGACTCAAATGACAAGATACGGCCAACAACTTCAGCATTGACTTCAAGAATCAAAGCTGTCGACTCGTGCACAGCTCTTCAAGTTTAAAGAATGCTGCCAATCCCAACACAAGGTTGAACAAATGTAGGGGAGTTGCGACAAGTGAAAGAAGAGCTGGAACACCAAAGAGAAGCTTCGACTCGTGAACGTCTCACAAAATTGAAAGAGAATTCCTCAATTCCAACAAAAGGTTGAACAAACGTAGGGGGAGTAGTGACTATCCAGGGAAGAGATCGAACACAAGAGAGACGATCCAACAAGCAGCTTTGAACACTTAAGAGAAGAGAAGTTCAAGAGGAGGATGTGATTGAAGAAGAACACACAAGCAAATGCTTTCGCGTACGCAACTCCGATACGTGTTCTTTAAGGACTCAGGACAATTACAAGACGAAGATAACCAGCGCTGAATTGCAAATCGAACACAAAGGGGGAGATTGTTAGGAATATTTTATTGTGTTCAATTAAATTATGTTATCTTAATCTTGTAGTTTAATCTAAGCTATGACCTAATTGTAAATATACCTAACATGTGGGTATATTAGCATGTTGGGCCCGTTAGCCCATTAGGGCATATGTATATATACCCTAAACAAAGCATTGTTTAGGGTTGCTGATTCATAATTGAGTTGACGACTTTTCTGAAGAACTCGCGCTCTCTCATTCCAACTCAACAATCTCGTCATCGGTATTACTTCTTTATTGCTTCCGTAATTCATCGTATCAGGTAATACTAATCAGTGAATCAGTACAAGGTTGGATAAAATCGGCCTAACATTCACAACTGGTAACTTCTCGAAAAAACCTTTCCAAAAGCTTTTTAAACGAATATAATGAAATCCTCGCCAGGCTTGGGGGCGGCTCGCGGAGCAGGTAGTCAAAAAAGGGTTTGCGCTGCATCGTAAGCAACCGAGACAAGTGGTACATGGACCACCTCGGCATTTCCTTGCAAAAATTCTAAGCCAACGAGCCGCTGAGGAACACCACCGACCCAAAGCAGCAGTCGCAGGTCCTCGCCAGAGAGGTTTGCATGTGGGGCAAAATGGTTGGCGGGTTGAATATAGAGCAGACCATATGGCCGCGAGCCACTGCAGCCGCTGGTAATTAAGCCACGCAATGCGCTTTTATTATTATTATTATTATTATTATTATTATTATTATTATTATTATTACTATTATTATTATTACTATTATTATTATTACTATTATTATTGTGACGATTTTGATTTATTGAGTTTTCGGGGAGTGTTATTAGAGAGGCTTTGAACGCCTTATGACAAGCTTGCTAAAAATCCCGAGGAAGCGTGCGGTAGTCTTTCGTACTTTAGGTGCCTGCTGAATCAGAGAGGCGTCGCTGCTGCTCCGTTGTATGGCCTCGGCCGAGCTACCCCGTTAGAGTTTCTTGAGAAGGTAAATAATTATCTTTAATGTAAGCTTTTAATGTTACTCTTTTGAATATCGATTGATTGGAGTTTTATGTATATGTCTGAGTGGAGCAATATATCGGTATCTACATGAACATAACCATCGATGATCCCACAACATTGAACAAGAATCTGTACGTCATGTCTCTGAAAAACCCGCTGCTCTTCAATGAGTTGTTTGCTCCGAAAGAACAAGTCTTGAATCCTATCCAAGCAGAGCGACCGAAGGTGATATATTTAAATCTATGCTTCAAACACATTTTGTACGATTGCTGTAGGTTATGTTCTTCGATGTTGCTTGGCGTTTTCTTAGGAAATATGTGCTTTCCTGTATATGGTCTTTATCTGATGTGTATTTGATATGTAATAACACGTCTTAACTTCATTCGCATTAGATTATCCTATATATGTTGGTAAATAGCTTTTGTGTTAATACATTGCTCGCTTTAATGTTGCATATCGTGGTGAGTGACTAAATATCCAATCTCATAACGTATTACATATGCTTACATTAAGAAAAAATATCAGCAGCCATACGTTAATATTGTTCATCAGAGCAGTCGTACGTATATGAATTTGAAATATTCTTTATCATGCATTCTGATTTGAGCGGAAACTGTCACTATATTTCAAATAATATTAGAATAATAGTTTAAAAAATGTTTTTGTGTTAAAAATTTTCTTTACAATTCAATATATCATGTAATATAATGAGCAAGAGTTTTATGATAATTCCAATCAAATATTTTCCAGTCATATACATCAAACAACTTATTATCAGGGTTCAGAAACATTTAGTTTCTTCCAAATGTATTTCTATTTGTTGATTTTTTTTCTTAATGTAAGCATATGTTTTGGGCTCTAGAAATAATGGCCCGAGTCCGGTGTTTTTTCAGAACCGAGTCGGGCTGGCCCACCGGCTCAGGGCAGGCCCACATTCAGCTATAGTTCCCGATGGGGTTCCGGTATCCGGTTTTCAAAACCCGAAAAAAAAAAGATATCCGGTTTTAAAAACCAATCGGACACCCGATCCGATTTATTTTAAAATAAACCGTATCGAATACGGATAGAGGTTTATCCAAAAATATAAAAAATAGCCCAAAAAGAAAAAATCCTCAAATAGAATACTTAAATTTATATTATTTATTTTATTATTGTAAAAACTTTGTTAGAGATTGAAATAAAAAAACATAAAGACATCGAGATGCAAGTTCAAAAATTAATGTGGATTTGTGGTACTGTGTTTATTATTTATTATGTAATTTTGAATCATAAATTCACATATTGCGTGAATTACTATGTGTAGAAATTCTTATATGACAAAATATATCTTTTTATGTTGATTATGAAAGAAAAAAAAATTTCAAGAAAATAACAAAAAATATAAGAAAAATAAATTTAAAAACCGGATGCGGATATCCGGTTAAAATATCCGAATTAAGCGGATATCCGATTTTCGGATATCCGTTAAAATCGGACCGAATACGGATATTATTTTTCAATATCCAAAAATCTAGATATCCGAATTACGGATTCGAATATCTGATTTTGCTCACCCATAGTTCCCGTGCATCGCACGGGGCAAAACTAGTACTCCACTTAAGGACAGTTTCGGGATTATGAGAGAATGAAAGGACTAAATACTATAGTCAAAGCGATAGCTCTCGGTGAAAATCAAAATTGCATTGCTCACCAAATTAGACCTGTGATTTGGGATCATTTTAAAGTTGATCTGACTTGTCTTACTCTTTAGCCGCCACCGATCAATTCGTGAACCATAAATGGTTCGCTTCGATTCCTATTTCTGTTGACTCTCTCTTTCCTAGCTCTATATCTCCCTAGTCCCTACCTTTACGTAACGTGTGTACGTGTTTCTGTGTATTACAATTCTTTTTTAACTGTTTTACCAGCTCCGGTGGATTGTCGCCGCATTGTTCATCGCCGTCGCTCTTCGTATTGGCAAGTGCTAGACGGACACGGATAGCATCATTGCGTCGTTGGGAACTAGTTCTCATCGAGTCCAAGATTTCACGTTTCTCGGGTCCAAGCCCGATCTCAGGGCGATTTGAACGTCTTAATCCCCTGGGTATGATTTCCCAATTTTCTGACTTAATTCCGTGCTGATATTCTATTGCCATTGTGATTATTTTGTACAATAATGCGAGTTTTGTTGTTGTTCCCGATGCATGATATGCGACCAACTGGTAGTTGGATCTGAAGAACCCAACTCGCTTTTCATACCCTGTTGTTGATGCGTCTCTTACCATATCGATTTAATATGGGTTAAAACCACAATCGTATCCGATGTGCCCCCTCGTTGATTTTGGAATTGGGTTTCCGTTTGAGCTTCAGCAAGTTCATTCCTTTTAAATCACTAGTTGTTGTTTTTTGCATATTTGATCTGGAGGGGGGCTGAGATGTTCATCCAAGGTTATCTGTTGGTGTATAATTCCTTACATTTGTGTGAGTTGTCATATGTAATCCTTTTTCGATATTCGTTGCAGTAACAGGCCTCTCCAACAGGGCATATAGTGCTTAACCTGGCCCCATATTGCTTGTGGTAGTCGATCTGGTGTTGCTTCATAATACCAAAGTTACCTCTATTTGCAACACGAACAGGCACAAATCCAGCGGATACAAGTTTGATGAACGAGTTCGTTCATGAAGGCAGCTCATGAACGATACCAACGATGGATGGCCATTAAATAGTTGTTTCCAGTAAAAATAAATCTGTCTTAGCATATCGTTTACTTATGGGAGAGTGGGTGATAGGAGCGTTCATTAACCTTTTCGGCAGCATTGCCATCAATTTTGGGACAAACTTACTTAAATTGGGTCACGATGAGGTAAACAATGAACAGCTTCTATATCTGCAAGATTCTGCATGCATGCAATAATTATCATTTGCTAGCTAGTTCAACCATGCAAGGCTTTTGTTGCGCTTTTGACAATTCTTTTATGTTACTATTATATGATAATCGATGCTTAACATTAATCTCCAAACCCCATATCCATGAAAAGATTTTGCAATTTTATTTTTTTTTGCTTTGACTCTGGTTTTGAAGACCGTTAATTTTTAATGCTGTTAATCTTTTTCTCTCCGAAGTCTGAGCTGTAATTGATTGCTAAGATCTACAGCTGCAGCTCACAGATAAGATCAAGTGAAAATGTTAAAGGGCTAGATTACAGGCCAACAATCAAGAGTGAAATTAAATGCAATAAAAGGTCCTTTAGGAATACATCATCTCCACTCACGACTCATGTTTTCAATTTCAATGATCGTTGTTGATGAGATAATACACTTTAAACTTATTTATCGTTTGGTCTTAAGTCATTTTGCTGCAGCATTAGAATCTTGCGTTGGGAAATACTTTTGCCTATTCTTATAATTGTGAAGTTGGGATAATTTTCAGCTGAGTCCTGACATAACTCCTTAGACTTCATACGTTGAAATATTCAGCAAACGTTAACAATTTGTAATGATGACAGAGAGAAAGACATAGCATGGTTGGTGATGATGGGGCAAATGGAAAAGTTTCCATGAAGCCTATCATTTATTTCCAATCTTGGAGAGTTGGTAATAATAAATCATTGGTTCCAGCTTTTTCGGGATGCCGACAATTTGCTGATTCTTTTTTTGTTACTGCAGGTATCCTGTTCTTTATTCTTGGAAACTGTCTTAACTTCATTTCCTTTGGTTATGCTGCTCAGGTGAGTTTGCAAAGAAAGATTTTCTTTAATGGGATATATATATATATATATATATATATATATATAATATATATGTACCTTAAAACTCTTTCTAGGAGAAGCATAATATGCACCCATAATGTATAGATTTGCTTTATGTTCGATTATCTCTCTCTTATTTTGTCTGTTTCATACTTATTTTGCAGTCACTTCTTGCAGCTCTAGGATCTGTCCAATTTGTTTCAAATATTGCCTTCGCCTATTTTGTCTTAAATAAAACCGTGGCAGTCAAGTATGTTGACATTTGATTTCTAATAACAAGCATTGTGACATATTAACATCATTTTCCCATATCCACTTTAAATCCTTTCTTCCCTTATATTTCCTATTTTTTGTTACTACATTATTATACAACAGGGTACTTGTTGCCACAGCCTTTATTGTTCTTGGCAACATATTCCTTGTGGCATTCGGAAACCACCAATCACCAGGTATGTCATCCATATAGTATTGAATGCTGGATATAGTGCAAATAATAGTGTAGGCAGGTATTTAAGCACTACAATTTACATGGTTTATTTGGTGTAAAATTCTCTATAGAATTATGGAATTCTATGGAAAAAATTATTCATGAGGCCGAAGCATTTCTAATCTGTATATTTCATACATCTTCATGTACTCGATCCAGACATTGTCCTTCGTTGACTCACTAACCTCAGAAATATTCCTTTTTACAGATCAAAAAAATGAATACTCGTAAAAAATTGCTTCTTTCATTTGTTGATGGGAATGAAGTGTGATCTGAAGCATTTTAGAGTTTTAAGTTCTGTTTCTTATAATAAATGAAAAAATGAGCACAAGAAACTCTTTATGCACATACGCTTGCAAGTTGAACATATAGTGGCTAAACAAACTTCCGATTCTCCCGATGATTGATAAACATCTACTTCAGAAATTAAACTCGTATATTGATTAACAATGAAAGAGCATAATCTATCTGGTCTACCATGATCTCCATAATACACTGTCTGATGGTTCTTGATAATATATATATATATCAGCATATTTCGGCAATATGCAAACGGTACGTTATTATCATTAGAAATCTCGTTAGTGTTTCCTCAAGGCATATGGTGCTTTTTTTATATTTATTAAAAATGCTGCATAATATTTTTGTAAAGAGACTCTTGTTGATAGCCTTTTATCTGCTTACAGTTTACACACCTGAGCAGTTGGCTGAGAAGTATGGGAACTCTACTTTCCTGATTTACTGTCTGATTCTGGTTGTAGTAGTCTGCTTGCATCAGGCAATATATAGGTGAGTTTGTGAATTTCAACAGAATTGATGCCAAAATAACATCCTCTTATTGCATACAAGAAAATTCAATGAATGCTTTTGCTTGTTCTTGACTTCTTATAATTTGTGGCCACACAGAAGAGGGAAACTGCTATTCACAATTTCAGGGAATGGGATTGAGCCATATTGGCATATGCTTCTTCCGTTATCTTATGCTATCGTTTCAGGTGCTGTTGGATCATGTTCGGTATTGTTTGCGAAATCCTTGTAAGCCCTGCTACATCCTTTAAGTACAGAGATCATTTGGAGTGTGTTGATGTTCTAATCCATGCTTATATGCATAGGTCAAACCTTCTAAGACTGTCTATGTCTAGCGAGTATCAGCTGCATAGTTGGTTCACATACTCCATGCTTCTTTTGTTCTTCAGTACAGCTGGATTTTGGGTAAACTTCAATTCATTTGCGTACTTTATGAATAGCATGATGGAACGCGTACTCTGTAAATGCTGTCAGTATTTTAAATTCCCTTTTCAACACTGTGTAGTAACGTCTTCTGCAGATGGCAAGGCTAAATGAAGGGTTGTCTTTGTTTGATGCAATACTCATCGTCCCAATGTTTCAGATAGTCTGGACATTTTTCTCCATATGTACAGGATTCATTTATTTTCAGGAATATCAGGTGGTAATTCTTCCTCATTTTGTTTTAATCGTGCTAATCTTACAGGTTTCATCTATTTTCAAGATATGAGGCTTCTTAAAAGCAATTCAACCGATACTTTAGGTGGCTTGTTATGAATTTGATGGAACAGGATACACCTCTCTAATAACTTATGCTTTTTGAAGTCTGACCATTCAACAATAATCCATGTGCCTAGTGATATCATACTTTAGGCTCAACCTAGGTTCCATGGTCAGAGGATTGTGTTTGGATATATAGCGTTACCGAGGAGCCTCTTGTATTGCTAAATCACTTGCAAAATTACGTGAAAATATCTTGGAACTCAGATTTCATTGTGCCATTTTTAACCACTGCATCATTCTTTGAATGACCTAGTTAAAAGCTGAATTCTGATCAACAGTTACTGACCGGGTTGTATCTGAGCAGGTATTTGATTCTTTGCGAACTACCATGTTCGTACTAGGAATGCTTTCCGTATTCGTAGGCATTTCGTTGTTAGCTCCTGACGAACCGAAAGGTAAAAGTCTTGAGCTATTTTGGCAAGCTGTTGTAATTCTGTCTCTTTTCCCAATTAGAAAATTACTTAAAACCCCCGACTTCTCTCAGGACGAGAAGCGAAAGATACACCTCTGGTTTCTTTAACTGCAAGCCATCCAAATGAAGCAGACAGGTATTCACTACTAAATTGTAGTAGTCTGTCCAAAAAGATGGAATATTTAGCATTTCAATAAAAAGATATATGTCTGTCATTACCCATGGAACTCATTGATTGTTTTTTCAATTACTGTCAGGGGTATGATTCCTCTTGAGGAGTCCCATGCGAAAGACACGCGAACAAACCTGGGAATGGCTTGGATGAAAGCATCAAACTTGATCGATAAGACAAAGGTACTCATCGAAAATACACACTAAGCAACTCTACTTCTTACCTTGGACGTCTATAGCGCGACTAGTGTGCAAACGTTGTTACTATTTTCAGGACGCTTGTTCTCTAGCTTTGGGCCTTGGAGAAGAATCCATGCATGCATCATCCGTTCTTGCAATGCCCATGGTCTCTTCGAAGATTACGGGCTTCAGAGGGAACAACCTCGACCGCTCAAAGCTATTCTCTTTTAAATCCCACGTTTGGAGTAGGGACGACGAAGACAGTGAGAAACTGATAGACTCCACGATTCTGCCCGAGCCTTGACCACCTTAGGTGACGCGAATATTGCTTTTTAATGCATTCTGATTATAAACGGATATATCTATTATTCGCCGATCGTCTTTCTCGTATAGTCAAAAATTCTTGAGAGCCTGAATAATTGCTGATTGATTGTACCTTATGTAATACACTGTAAAGAGAGATTATATACGTGATTCATTCTTTTTCGGCTTTCGACATTCATCCATGTCATCAACGCATATTATGCTAAACAAGCAATTCAGTCCAAGATGCAATAAGGGTGCATTTGGTATAATGGAAAAAAATGAGTAATGATGACACAGAAGCCCAACGTATTTAGTTTTCCTTCGCCTTTTCCACGGGTTGTGAAGAAGTTTGTAATATAGTTAATGAGCTTCGTAGATACGAAATCAACGTTTGACTGTTAGAGTAAGGGACAATTAAAAAAATGGATCACTAAATATGCCAATTTTCGATTTTGGGTCACTATGTTTGTCAGTTACAAAATTAGGTTGCTAAGTATGTAAATAGTAACAAATTTCGGTACCTCTTTTTCCTTATTTATATACATACTTGGTGATCTAAATTTGTAAATATATGCATAATTAGTGTCCTTTTTTTTTTACTATATGCATACTTAGGACATGGTTTTATAACTAGTGACCCAATTTTGTTATTATATACGTATTTAGGGCGCGTTTGGTCCGTGGAATTTGATGCGGAAAAGAAAAGAAAAGTGTGGTCATACCCATTAAATCATTATACATTACGCTTCACGTGTCGTACCGTTTCACTTTTCTTTTTCTTTTCCACATCGAAATCTGTAAACCAAACGGAGCCTTAGTGACATAGTTTTGTAAGTGACAAACATAGTGATCCGAGGTATACTTAGTGACGATTTTTGTAATTTGGCAGTTTGAGTAAATTGAGTTGCACCATAGAAGATTGCCAGTGAGGATCTCTAATTTAATAATAGTTTTCAGAAATTCAGAAATTACTTTGCTGCTCTGGCGGAAAGACATCATCTGTGTATAGTAATATCAGCTCGGCGAATTCCCACCGTTTATTACACGGCGGCGGCGCCTATTACTGGATCAGATCAGCTGCTCTCACCTTAATTGTTTACGTCCGTCGATTGGATCTGTAATTGGTGTTTTGGATTTGCAAATCGAAGGATCTGTTTGTTTGAGATTTGTGCCGCAGTTTTCAACTTGATCGGAGAAAAGCAAAGGGAAGAGATGAGAAGTGTCCCAGCTTCTCTGAGAAAGGGCTCTTCTTCGACGTCGCCTTCATTCTCCGGCTACCGTATACCATCTGTACTCCATCTTCTCGGTGCCGCGGCAATTTTGTCCCTCCTTCTTTTCGCATTTCGCTCCTCTTCAATTTTAGGTAACTAAGCTGATATCGTCTCACTGCACTGCAATGATCGTTAGGTTCGAAGTTCATGTTCAGACTGTGATGTGCGTTGGTTGATCTTCTAGGCGGCGACCACTTATCCCAGGTTAATTCGGAGGATATCAAGATTTTGTCAGATTTCCAACTCAACCTTCAGCAATGCGTGGTTGGTAATTCATGCCTTTTCTGCTGCTTTTTTATTTTGATTCATCACTCAATCACTCTCTACCCCTCGAGATCTCACATCTCACTAGTTATCTGTCGATTGTTTGTAGGCAAACAGAGGCCTTGGACTCACTGCTCATATTGTGGATCACTGTAATTTGATTCTTAAGTTTCCTCCAGGAACTAATAGCACCTGGGCAAGTATCTGTCAACTGCTCAGATTTTTAACTAGTTATATGCATGCGTATATCTTCTATGCTACTGTCTGCAGATGTCTCATTAGTAGCTTAAATTAATTTTTTCTTTTCAGTACAACGAGCAATTTAAAATCTTTGAGCCTTTGGAGTACAAATATGACGTTTGTGAAGCAATACTACTGTGGGAACAGGTGATTCTCATTTTTTCTTTACAATTGAGTTCTGTAGGTTGTTACTTCCCTTTAGTTTAATAAAGCAACAATTATATGAAATGCAGTACCGTAATATGACTACAGTGTTGACAAGAGAGTACTTAGACTCACGGCCTGATGGATGGCTAGAGTATGCTCCAAAGAGGATAGCACAATTGTTCGGTCCTAACTCAATCATTTCTTTTCATCCGAGCTGTTTCACTTACGACAGCTGTTATTGCATTGTGATTCTCATTTCTGTTATCACAGAGGAACGAAGAAGTGTGACAACAGAACTCTCTGTGAGGAACACCTTAATGTGCTTTTACCTGCAAAGCCACCTTTTCACCCTCGCCAGTTCAAAACTTGTGCTGTTGTTGGAAACTCCGGTGATCTGTTGAAAACTGAGTTTGGTCCTGAGATCGATGGACACGATGCTGTCATAAGAGATAATGAGGCCCCTGTTAATGAGGTTAACATATCTACACATTGTTACGCTGATACTTCTCCCTTCTCTTTCAGATTTCTTTATTTGAGCTTTATCCATACTGAGTGACCTTGGTGCTGAGGAAATTTTTATTGGTGTACCATATGATTTGAATGATTAATCTTATAAATTCTGTCGGCAGTCTTGGAGATGGATCGGCAATTGCAACAGTTTTTTTTTTTCCTTTTACCATATGAATTTCGTTATAGTTTTTTCAAGTATCTAACCACGTTTTATGCTGTTTTATTGGCCTAAATAATTCATGTGCTCTGTTGATTTTTGTAGAAATACGCCAAGTTCGTCGGGCTGAAGAGAGATTTTCGTCTTGTAGTTAGGGGCGCTGCACGTAACATGATTCCAATCCTCAAAGGATCGGGTAATTAACATCATTGATCAGTGCATCTCCATATTATTAGTTTCTGCTGCATTCTCCCTGCTCTCCGCAATGTTCTGAACTTTTAGAAGTTGTAATATTTGGAATGAATGCTCTGTAAGGGTAAACACATGGGAAATTTATGAACTCAAGCACATTGAGCTATGACCCTTATGGGAAATTTCTGAAGAGATATACAGTTAGGTTCACTGATATGCTTCATTCATTGCAGATGACGAAGTTCTCATCATCAAAAGTCTCACTCATCGAGATTTCAACGCCATGATAAAGGTAGGGCCGAATGACTAATTATACATAACAAAAAGTTCCAAATAATTGTTTTATTGGCTATTATCATTAGTCTTACAACTGATGTATTTGGGATTGATTTCTCACCATCTCCTTACTATCTTGATGAATGGCAGACCATCCCAAATCCAGTTTATCTTTTCCAAGGCATTGTCCTCCGACGTGGAGCCAAAGGAACTGGAATGAAATCCATTGAACTAGCACTTTCCATGTGTGACATCGTTGACATCTATGGCTTCACTGTCGATCCTGGATATACCGAGTGGTCTGTTTAAATTTTCTTCCACTGCCTTATTTCGATATTTTGCTCCTTTACACTGACTTTAAGAATGATTTAGGACACGATACTTCTCAACTCCAAGGAAGGGACACAATCCCCTCCAAGGAAGAGCATACTACCAACTCCTAGAGTGCCTTGGTGTAAGTATAAACACGCCTTTTTTTTTCGTAAATCTTCAACGATTTCATCAAATTGCAAACTCGTCCATTCGTAATTGCTGATGTTACCACTATCCTAGGTTATAAGGATCCACTCTCCAATGAGGGCCGAAAGAAAACAAGATTGGTCTGATGTACCAAGCCGAGAAACAATAAGTAGGGTCCACATTGCCGCTGTACGCCTGAGAAAGAACCAGGCTGGCCAAAACGGCGGCGATTTGGGACAATTTCGCAACTGCAAAGTGTGGGGAAACTCGGGTTCTTACGGGAGCGGGCCCACGTCGGGATCTCCAGATATGAGCGATGCGAGGAAGAAATCGAATTATAACAAATGGGAAGTGATGCCTTTCGAGGGACTCAGAAAAGAAGCTAGGGATCATTTCCTTCAGATGGAAGGCGTGTCGCAGTACAAAATGGATGGAAACAGATTAGACGATTTGGTCTGCGTTAGACACTCTTTAAAATCCGAAGCGTGACAGACGTTGGTCGAGCGTCGTTTTTTCGATTATTTACGATGAGAGGTGGGCTTGAAACTCATTTTGTGTGCGTTGTTTAGCTTAGCAGATGTCATTATGTACAAATAGCAGGCTGACGAACTTTAGCAGTTTTCGAAGAAAATTCTTTTTTCTTTCACTTGTTATTTTCTACTAACGGTAGTTTTCCAATTGGCTGCAATTAGCCAATTTGGGAGGGGTTTAATTATTAATAAATGCACATCGTACAATGTAAACATATAAATATGAAAAGAAACTATAATTTCTCGATTTCTTCATTCATCAAATTCGAGGTGTGCGTTACACACAAGTAGTACAACGAGCATCTGATACTTTAGCCTTGTGCTTAGATTTGATATTCTCCTTTGATAGTGAGGTTAGGGAATCGTTGAGTGGGATATTTTAAAAAATAAGATTACTTTTGATTTCTTTTAAAAAAAGAGGAACTTGATCAAGTCAATTTAAAAAAGAGGAACTTGTTTTAATTAATTAACTAAACCCCTAATTAATACCTAAATAAATAAATAAAAAGAAATATATATATAAAATAACAAAAAATGCACCCACCCACCCACCAAGCACCAACGAGATCTTGACAGAAAAAGGAGCGGAAGCATCCGCCGAAATCGAAACACCCAAGCTCGAAGAATCCCAATTTCGTTCTTGAACGCATATACAGTAAGTTTCGTTCATGTTAACGACGGTTAGTAGTATACATTATCGGGCATTGTAATTTCTGTTCATGTTAAACACATTTACATTTCGAGCATCGGGTATTAGATTTTCGAAGGTTTGGGTAGTTATGGGTAGCAGTTTCACCGTAGATCTGTGCGAATTTGCAGAAAAATTTCGTTTTCCGTTAATCAGAGTACATTATTCGATTTTTCTTTACTCGAAAACGTTACTCGAATACATTATTACTTTCAATTCGGACATCTTACTCGAATAAACTCGAAAAGATAACTCGAATAATTTTATTATCCACATTTTACACTTACAAATTATTCGGTATTTATATTACACGGACAATTTATTGAGTGTCTTCAACATCTTATTTGGCGAACATGTTATTTGAGTTTCTATATTACTCGAATAACATACTCGAATAATGTTTATTTTTCGAATATTTTATTTATTCGAATAGTGCATATTGCAATTAAATTTTATTAACAATGATATATTTCATATGCAGGTTATGCCGACCAGCATCAAGATTGATTACGATGGCGATGGAGAATGGATAATTGGGAATGATAATAAATGGTTATGGGTTCCAAGGATGGGAACAAATATGAAGCCCATTGGGTTCGATGTCGATTGTTGTTTGATGGACGATCTGCAGAACGAAATATACGAGACTATTGGCGTAAGCGGGAGGCCGGAGTTAAAGCTTAGTTATCAGCCATCTATGAGAGGTATGGAAGGGTGTGCTCCGTTGTATATAAAGAATGATCGAGAGTTGAAGGGTTATATTTACTTAGGGGGTCCAATGGATAGACCGATTCTCCGTGTGGAGATTGGGCTCCCTATGACCCTCCACCGTCAAACTCTTGCGGATGATGAAGTTGGTCCCTTTCCAATTGAGGCTCGTAGCTGTGGAGGTGGTTACATCGATGATTATTTTGACCGTATCATCGACTTTGGGGGTGAAGGTCACAATGACGCGAACGACCGTGAATGTTGCATCACGGCAGAACGTGCACGTCAATTTTGATGGCGTAAACGGAGAAAATGCGGACGGGGATGATGAGGAGGAGGAGGAGGAGGAAGAGGAAAATGCAACTATTCCTAGCGATCGGTATTCTTTTACCGACGGTTCCACCATGAAGGTCGGTGATGAATTCGAGGATAAGAAGGCCATCAAGAATAGGATCCAAAGAGTTGCTATAGAGGCATGCTTCGAGGTCAAGATTATAAAATCTTCCCGATCGTACTATGGCGTGAGATGCAAAGATGATGGATGTACTTGGAGGATATGGACGGCGAAGATTAAGGATACATCCGTATTCTCGATTCGTACGTATTGCAACACACATACGTGCGACCTTGCAAATCGGAACGCAAGACTCACTCAAGCATCGTCAACCTCCGTGAGTGATATTCTGCTTGAATCTTTTCAGGGTTCAACAAGTACACCGGCCCCTAAACTCATTCAAACAATGATGAGAAATCGTGGAATCGAAGTTTCGTACTTCAAAGCATGGAAAGGAGGCATTTTAGCACGAAATGCAATGAAGGGTGACCCTGATGAGAGTTACAAGCTGTTGCCGTCGTACCTGTCGACGTTGAGAATAGTGAATCCGGGAACCATAGCAAGTGTATATCTGGACGACGAGCGGAGATTTAAGCACGCATTCCTATCCCTTGGTGCTTGTATTGCGGGATACCGTCACATGAGGAAGGTTGTTTGCATAGACGGTACTTGGTTGAAAGGAAAGTGGGGGTACGTTGCTCATTGCATCAGCGGAGGATGGCGACCGCCATCAGTTTCCTTTAGCTTGGGGCATAATTGACAATAACGAGTGCATAGAAGCTTGGTCGTGGTTCTTGAACGAGCTCTTGCAAGTCGTACCCAACGAGGACGATCTTGTCATCGTATCCGACAGATCTGCTTCAATCAAAGCCGCCGTTGCAGACGTCTACAGTCGTGCGCACCACGGTCGTTGTATTTGGCACCTGTCACAAAATATGAAAGGCAAGTGTAAGAAGCAGGGTGCGACCGAGACGTTCATACACATTGCTAAAATATACAAGCAATGCGACTTTGATTCACAATATGGTGATTTTGAGAATAGGTTTCCCACCGCATACGCGTATTTGCAAAAGACTGATACTAAGGAACGATGGAGTCGAGCCTATTCTCCGACGTCTCGCTATAACATCATGACTACGAACGGGGTGGAATCGGTTAATGCAAGACTCCGCGAAGAAGAAAGCTACCGATCATTGCGCTTTCGGAATCGATACAGAGGATGACGGCGGATTGGTTTGCTAGATACAGACAGCAATCTGGACAAGCAACCACGCGGTTTACCCCGACGGTGGAAAGGAAGCTCCGTGAGAGGTATGAGCTAAGTCAAGGGTACGAAGTACATGAAATCGCTCCGCATGAGTACGGTGTCAGATCTCCGGGGGGGTCGTGCCATTGTTAACTTGCGGTCGAAGACTTGTACGTGCCGCCAATTCGACATTGACAGGATTCCTTGTCCACATGCAATCGCGGTGAGTCTACGAGCGAACATGAGTTTCTACCCGTTATGTTCGGAATATTATTCTGTCCTAACGTGGCAGTCTACTTATCACGGACGAGTTTCGCCGGTTCCGGATCAAGCCGAGTGGGATACCTCGGATCAATTGGTGTTGCCGCCTCTGTTCGTAGTAAGACGTGGTCGGAGAAAAGAAAAGAGGTTTCGTTCCATCGGTGAGTTTGGTCGTAGACATTAAGTAAATCTTGATGTATGAGTTTTTATGAGTTTGATGTATGAGGTCGTATGAGTTTGATGTATGAGGTCGTATGAGATTGATGAATATTGTGAGTTTGGCTTGATTGTTGCTTTTTCACTGTTATTCGAGTAAACAACAAGGCTCGAATAACATTCGAATACCCTACTCGAATAAAGTAACAATAAAAAAGTCGAAAATGAAAATCTGAACCTATTCGAGTAACGCAAGAACTCGAATAATTTAGAAATAATCGAATACGAAACTCGCATAATATCTTGCTATTCGAGTGTTATCTTCAAAATTTTTGAAGTCTAATTATCTCGAAACTTAGATGTATAAATATCAATATTTCGATGTTTTAGGGCCTTCATGATGTTAATAAGTCGTTTGATGAAGATTAACAATGTTTTGTAAAAATCGTTGCATAACATACAATGGAATACGTTGGTAGATAGGACTTTAGTATATAAATTTCATCCACGTTGGTCAACATGTATAGAAATATCAAAATGATTATTTTTTTTTTCATAGTTTATCAAGAATCTCTAAAATATTTATTACTTAGATAGGATACGCATTTTAACATTTCATGATCATGATATAAAGAATATTTTGGATTTTTAAATTATTCGAGTTACGTAAAGTACTCGATTTGGCTCGAATAACGTAACAATAAAAAAGTCAAAAATGGAAATCTGAACCTATTCGAGTAACGCAAGAACTCAAATAATTAAGAAATAATCGAATACGAAACTCGCATAATATCTTGCTATTCGAGTGTTATCTTCAAATTTTTTGAATTCTAAAGATGTATAAATATCAATATTTCGATGTTTTAGGGCCTTCATGATGTTAATAAGTCGTTTGATGAAGATTAACAATGTTTTGTAAAAATCGTTGCATGACATACAATGGAATACGTCGGTAGATAGGACTTTAGTATATAAATTTCATCCACGTTGGTCAACATGTATAGAAATATCAAAATGATTATTTTTTTTCATAGTTTATCAAGAATCTCTAAAATATTTTATTACTTAGATAGGAAACGCATTTAACATTTCATGATCATGATATAAAGAATATTTTGGATTTTTAAATTATTCGAGTTACGTAAAGTACTCGATTTGACTCGAATAAAATACTCGAATAACGTAACAATAAAAAGTCGAAAATGGAAATCTGAACCTATTCGAGTAACGCAAGAACTCGAATAACAATCGAATACGAAACTTGTATAAATAACATTATTCGAACTTTTGACTTGACTCGAATAACAGTGAAAACTGAAATGAACCAACTGAAACTTGAACAAACAGCAACTCAACCAACCAAAACTGAACAATTCCAAATGCAAAATCTATACAAATATCTAAAACTGTTCTTACAACATCCCAATTGTTTAAAAAAATACATATCGTCAAAAAGTTTCGAAACGACGCAATTTTAGAATCGTCCAAAGCGTAGAGATATTCTTTGTTACCGATCAACAAAGACATAGCCGCCCTAAGCATGTATATACCACACTCTCCGCTGCTCGAAAAATAGAACAATTTCAGGTTTAAGAAAATAAGAAAATAAGAAAGTGAGAAAATAAGAAAATTACCTGAGGACTTGTTGAGGGAACTCGGGGCACCGCACCCAAGCATCTCCACGGTATTTTGCTCCACATCTACGTGTTGAAGCATAAGAGGTATCACTTCGGCCAAGGGTCGAGGAATGGCTTCATGAACCTCAAGTCTGAATCGCTTTTGCGGTCGGAATCCGAAACGAGGATGTTCCTCTCCTTGAACCGAGCGACGAGGAGCACCCAATGGCTTCTAAACGCCAATGGGATGACGGCCACATCCGCTTGGCTCCAGTGAAGCGACGGCTTGTTGCCGTACATCGCATTGATCTCTCCCGTGGCGAATTGCTCGAACGAGGATATGTCCCACGGTCGCGGTTTGGCGGACTCATACTTGACTGCATGTGCGAAATTTGTGTTCATGTACGCGATCCGCTCCTCATGCACGCATTTTTCTTGCATCGCCATAAACCCGTTGAATGCCTCGTTGACGTGCTGCAATAATAGCATATAATGTTATTAAACGAAATAATTAGAACATATTTAGCAAAAAAACACACATACCTCGTCCGAGATCCACACTTTCGGAGTGGACAGATCGGCAAAGAATTTCTTGTCGAACGACGCGTTGAGCATTCCTGCCCGTCCATCCTTTTCGCCCATTCTTGCCACCTCCACCTCGACGGCATCCCAATTCTTCACCCTCTCACCAATGATCTGCTCTATCTGCGCTCGGCGTTGTATTGTAGCGCGAGGGGTGGAATCGGGCGTCGGCGTATACGGACTCGAAAGCAGCTTCGACTTCTTCGCACGTTCAGCCCGTGATCGTTTTTTGCTCTTCGCCGCGACGGCCCTCCCCGCCTCCTCGGCCGCCGCTTTCTTCGCTGCGGCGGCACTCTGCGCCTCCGCCCACGCCGCTTTCTTTGCCGCGGCAGCCTTCTTCGCCGCGTCGGCTTTCTTCGCCATGGCCCTCTCCGCCGCCGCCCTCTCCGTCGCGGCCCCTTCTGCTTGAATCGGCTTCAGCATCGGTCGGTGTAAGGCAACACCGCACGTCCTGTGTATTTGTACAATTTAGAAAACGCAATCTAAATAAATCCATATTATAAATAAATAAATATATATACTTACATCCATCCTCACGGCACCGAATGCACGCTCGACCTCTTGCCATCCCGGAGCAGAGCTCTTGCCGTAAAATGTGGTCTTCCAATGGCACATCCGGGGTATCGGGAGCCTTTCGCCGCCTTTTCTCACGGCAAACTCCTGCCCGTCGGTCGGCCAGCACTCGTACGCCAGAACCTGATAAAAGATAGTAAACATAAGTTAAAATAAATATAATGTCTTAAATAATACAAAACTAATTACCTGAAGCGGCATGACGAAGCCGCTGGAAGGTTGTTTTGATTTTTCCCTTCGATGTCATCTCCATGTGCTTCCCCAAGAGGTCTTTGTTCAGACCATAAACGACCTCCTCGAATGATATCCTTCCCCAAGGATATTCGTTGAAGTGGTCGAAGTCCTCCACCAGACGGAGCCACTCCTCCTTCACCTTCAAGTCCTTCTTTACCCTCCGCTCCCCTAGCACCCCGACGACAAAAAAAGGGCCGCGATCTTCAATTTCTCGGGATTCACGCCCGAGTTTCCAACGGCATCACGAATCATTCCCGCGACTTGCTTCTCCAAATCGTCATAATATATAATGGGCTTGCCTACGAGCCATAAAACAAACGTTAGTTTTTGAAATCGAAGTAAAAAAAGAATCAAAATGATAAAAAAAATAGGATTAATACCAGGCCAATGCCTCGCCGCAAACTCGTTCGATGACGATATCTCCGGCTCGTTAGCGCCGCAGTCGGCCCGTGAGTAGGCAATACTCGACCAATGAAAATCTTAATGGTCGCCCACGAACGACCATCCAGAACTCCTTCGACTCCGGCATATACTCCACCTGCCGGCTCATCAAAAACCACAGGATCATGTTCGAGTTGTAGTGGTCTCGGGCCACCTTAATTAGATTTCCGAACTGAGTCCGTCTGACCATCTCCTCCATCTCCTCCTCGTTCAAAAGCGTACGGATGCGTTCGCATACCGACATGTACTGCGAGTTCAGAGTGAGGATGGCATGGTAGAAATTCTCCGCCGGCAACTTCGTCGGAAAATAGATCTGAAAATGCAAAAAAAATGAAAAACAATGAAAAGTCACTGTTATTCGAGTAAATTATTCGAGTACAAGGTCACTCGAATACGCAAAACAGTTATTCGAACCCCAATTACTCGAATAATTACTCGGAAAAGCGGCGAAAACGATTTTCACAAAAATCCGATCGATTACGACGTCTGCCCAACGATATAACATCAAAACCGATCGATTAACGCTAGAAACGAAAGATCTAATCAAGAAATACGTTTGACCAATTCGATTTAACAAAAACCCAAAACTCGACAAAAAACTCACCGTGGCTCTACCGGCGTCGATTTGCTCATCCACCCGGTTACGTTGAGGCGCGGAAGGCTCCGATGAACTCGTTTTTCTTTTCGTCATTGATGATTATGCTTGGTTTTGTGTACGATTTTTTGAGTTAGGGCTTTGGTTCGAAGATAGATCGCGAGAGAATTAGGTTTTCGAGTGATTTGTGCCTAATTTTTTTTTCCGAGCTTTATAAAATACCCCTTATTCGAGTAATTTATTCGAGTTTTGTATTCGAGTTATTACTCGAAAAGTTCCTCGTAAGTTACTCGAATATGGCTACTTTTTTGTTTAAGTTTTCTGAATGTTATTCGAGTTAATTTATCACTTCGAAATATTATTCGAGTTTTCTATTCGAGTTTCTCTTTTAACTCGAATAAAAGTCGTATAGTTTTTTCTTTTAAATAAATTTGATAAGCTGTTATTCGAGTATTTTAATCGAGTCTTCTGTTCACTCGAATAAAACTCGGATAACTTTTCCCTTTTAATGAGTCGGATTAGCTGCTTAACCAGTTTTTAGTAAGGGTATTTCTATCATTTGACAACTCGTTCCTCTTTTTTTAAAACCAAATAGAATCGTTCATCTTTTTTTAAAATTTTCCAATCGTTGATGGGGAAGTTTTTGTTAAATAGGATTAGTTTTGTGTGAAATTAGAAAAAAGGGATTCTAGGTTTTCTAATTAAAAAAAAAGGATTGAGTGTTAAAAAAAAAAAATCGAAGTGTTTGATTATCGTTTTGATCCGTTCGACTGAAATTTCATGTCGAAATGAGATGTTAATCGATGGGTTCGTGATTCTTACATGTTTTAACCCCAAATCTGGGTGAATTTTGGTGTTTTTGAGCCTGAAATCGGCGTTTTCGAACAGAAACCGATTTATTCGAGTATTTTATTCGAACTATTCGAGTGATTCGTATAACATTCGAATAAAAAAATAGCACTTATTCGAGTAAAAAAAATTCGAATTAAAAATTTGAATAAATATTTTTTAATTCGAATTTTTTTTACTCGAATTGATTCATTCGAATAAATTCGAATTATAAAATATTTATTCGAATTAATTCAAATCGAATAATGCTATTTAAGTTGGGATATTTCGGTAACTCGCTTCGTTCCCTTTTTGTTTAATAAAAATAGGGATCGTCTTCTCAGCGCGCAGGGAAGATCTTAACGTAGAGAGAGAGCCATGGAAGTCGATCGTCGTCAATCGTTGATGCCGAGTTTCCTTTACTCTACGGCTTCTTTTGCAACTAAACCCAAAACCTTAGGGATTCCAGCAGCAAACCTATCTCAATCTCCGTTGATCGCTGCGCCTTCTGAGCCTGGGAAGAAGATCGAGATGTTCTCTCCTCAGTACTACGCCGCGTGTACTTTCGGTGGTATCCTCAGCTGCGGTCTTACTCACATGGCCGTCACACCCCTAGATCTTGTCAAATGCAATATGCAGGTAGGTTTTTCATCCCTCTTCCTTTTCATTTCGGTGTTCCGCCTTTTTTTTCATTGTCTTTGTGCATTTTTTTTATAGTATATATCACTTGCTGTGTTCTGTCTCTATGCTTTGCAATTTCCCATCACGATTTTGCCGCTTCCTCTGGTTTGTTTTCGATTCAAGGGAAATGTAGCTTGGTACCATTTGTGGATGAATGGTGATGATGCGCTTTGGAGTGACATGTTTTATGTGTTCAGCAACTTATAAGTGATTTCATATTTATTCCTTTCCTGGACCATGGAAAGATTTATGCATCCGATTATTATTTGATTTGGGTCATATCCGTCTGATTTACATGGAATAGACTCAACTAAAAGTTATTTGGTTTCCTACTTCAACTTTGCTAGATTGATCCCACAAAATACAAGAGCATCTCCTCGGGTTTTGGGGTGTTGCTCAAGGAGCAAGGGGTTAAGGGTTTCTTCAGGGGGTGGGTGCCTACACTCCTAGGTTATAGTGCCCAGGGCGCCTGCAAGTTTGGGTTCTACGAGTTCTTCAAGAAGTACTACTCTGACGTCGCCGGGGCAGAAAATGCTGCCAAATACAAGACGTTCATCTATCTCGCAGGCTCTGCATCTGCGGAGGTTATCGCTGATGTTGCTCTCTGCCCTTTCGAGGCCGTGAAGGTCAGAGTCCAGACCCAGCCTGGTTTTGCTCGTGGATTGGCTGATGGGCTTCCCAAATTTGTCAGATCTGAAGGTGCACTTGGGTAGGTTAAACGTAGAAGCTCCATCATTTTTCCTTTTAGATTTGTTATTGTTCTTATATGAAGTTTTCTTCATCTCCCATTATATATTTCGTTTTTGCAGGTTATACAAGGGTTTGGTGCCTCTCTGGGGACGTCAAATTCCATGTAACTTTAGCCATACATGCAGCTCTTACAGCTATTTAGCTTTCATCTTTCTAATTTTGATTGGCAGACACTTACTCATACCACATTACTCAGACCGTATTACTGGCTTTTCGATGAACAAACTAGCACATCTTACCTCACATCTTGAACATTGTAGTTTTCATTTTCGAGTTTGAATTAGCTATATACGTAGTTTATCCTACGCATTTCTGATCACACGGCATGTTATCTCGTTAAATTTGAGCTCGGTAATTATCTGTAATTAGCTGATGACTTTTTGTAATAAACTCCTGTTTTTTACTTTCTTTTTTTTTTATTTCATCATTGCAATGCAACTCTTAGATACTAACCTGTCTTGAGAAGAT
The DNA here is from genome assembly GCA_027422505.1 of Craterostigma plantagineum. Classification (NCBI taxonomy): domain Eukaryota; kingdom Viridiplantae; phylum Streptophyta; class Magnoliopsida; order Lamiales; family Linderniaceae; genus Craterostigma; species Craterostigma plantagineum. The sequence continues at coordinate 1,747,092 of JAPQWV010000066.1, read as the reverse complement.
AGTTTCTGTGTGATGCATTTTGTTTTCTATTTCATACTTGAAAACTATTTCGAGGTAAATCTTGAACTTGATTGATGCTAACTCCTTTGCTGAATGTTTTCTGTTAATCTAAATATTTTGTTTATCATTGATGGTTTTACTTTCAGATACAATGATGAAGTTTGCCTCATTTGAAACTATCGTTGAAATGATCTACAAGCATGCGATCCCCACCCCTAAGAACGAGTGCAGCAAAAACCTCCAGCTCGGTGTGAGCTTTGCTGGTGGATATGTAGCTGGTGTCTTCTGTGCCATTGTATCACATCCAGCTGACAACCTCGTTTCATTCCTCAACAACGCCAAGGGTGCAACTGTTGGTGATGTAAGTTATCTTACTTCTTCTTACCCAATTACACAATGTCTTGTTTTCTATTTCTGTTTATATGTTCATAAAGATTATTCCTGCATTTTTCCATGACATAATCCTTGTTTGTTCTCTTTTATTTGTTCCTTAGGCTGTGAAGAAGCTCGGGCTGTGGGGTCTATTCACTCGGGGACTTCCTCTTCGTATTGTCATGATTGGAACTCTAACCGGTGCCCAGTGGGGAATCTATGATGCTTTCAAAGTTTTTGTTGGCCTGTAAGTCTTTTTTTCCTTAAACCAATTTTATTTTCATCGATGTTTCTCACGCATTTGACATTCTGAAACCTAACGTCGAAAAATATTTTAATACAGTCCAACAACTGGTGGCGTTACTCCTGTTCCTGCACCAGTTGGTACAGAGCTCGCAAAGGCGTAGAGAGCCACTGCAGAGTTCTTTGAGGTTACTAACTTTTTAGCAATAAACTTGACTGACTTTTCTCGGCACTCATCAAGAGTATTCTTTTCTGTTAAATCCAAAGACGTATTTGACACAGTTTCATTTTGGAGGTTAGTGTTGCATGCTCCATAATGTGTGGTGGAATTTTGAGGAGAGACATGTTGGGATTCTGGGCAGGCCAAAGGGCCCTCAGACAACTAATAATGGCCAGTTATGGATAGTTATGGTTATTCGATTTTGTTTTGACATTTTCTTCAATGATGCTTGAAACCCAAACACATGAATTGATTGGTGATGTGCTTGAAGTTCTCATTTTGCCTCGCTAATGAGCTTCGTATTCTCCAGCTATGATGACTTATGATCGTATTCTCAGTATAATTACTCGATGGAGTCAAACCCCACCAGTCTAAGTACGATGGTCACTATACGTTTAGGTTCAGTTTTCAGCCAATCTTCGAATTTGAATTACAATTTAGGCTGTTCAATACGCCGACTTTATGCGATGTGTTTTTCCTATCTTCGAAATATGAAGCATCTTCAACCAACAGAGAGCAATACATGCAATATCACAAAGTTGTGCCCTCCTTCCTTTTATTTTTATGATCTATATCTATATATAGTTGTTTTGTTTATACAACATTTTGCCCACCACTACTAAAAATCTCCGTGAAAAACAGAGCAACAGTAAAACCATATATCGGTACAACCCGAGCTTATTTTTTGGCCAGTATCTGTGCCCGGGAACTGATGAAACATGACTTCTACGGACATATATCATCTAGCTATGGAACTACTTGACTTTCATATCCCACGAGCCCAATTTTCAACGCTTAGATTATTTGAAAAAAAAAAAAAAAAGAGAAAGAAGAAAAGAAAAGCTAAAAAAACGAGAGAAGAAACGGGTGAATGAATGATGGATTGGATGAGTCACGCAATTCAATCTTTGGAGTGTTGTTAAAAAAGTAATATTGTTAAACCATTGACTTTTTCAACACGCCGCAAATTTCACAAATCTAAGGTTGTCTTCTTACGTTCTCTTGAACCGAGGTAAAAATAAGAGAAAATCAAGCGCGCAATGTGCATGCTTGCTATCACAAAAGTAAGATTTTTTTGAGTTAAACGAACTCATTTCTTTTGTACATAAACACACGCAGACACACACACGCACATATATATATATACACCTTCAACTATATCTGCACACCTCTCCATGCAGAGGCAAACAACAAGAAGAAAATAATAATTAAAAAAATTATGTGAATGGATTGTCATATTGCATTGCATCTGTTATTTAATATACCTTCGACCTAGCTATGCGCTAGCCATGTGACACATTTGTGGATCTCTGAGCTTCCCATTTCACACAGCTTAAAGATATAAGCTGTATTCAGTTGTGTATCTAATCTCAGTACACTCCAAGAAGCTTCACTGCTGCGATAAGTGCCTGTCAGAGATTAGACAGAATAAGTACGTGCTTTCTTCCCACATTTATTGTCACCCATAAGACATCACATGGTTGTTTGTAGCATTTTGTCTCTCTTTTCTTTGTTTCTTTCCTCTTCTATATCCTAACTTGCAGGCTAAAAAAACTGGCATAAACAAGCCCTCGACACAACTACTGCTTAAACTGTGTTATTTGGTTAAAGTGTTATGCGCTTCCACTGGGAATAAAGATGGGCTGCACATTTTCTGTATACGCAATTGGTAAAGTGAAGAAGAAAAAGAACAAGAAGACTGTACCTGAAGTCTCCTTCTTTATCCCGTGTTTGCGCATTCCTTCACAATCGAACAGCGTTGAGAGAACCCTTAGAAGTTTGATCCCAAAGGATCTCGCCGATCGAATCATTTCCACGCGCAATCAGATTGCATTGCTAGCTGAGGACACAGGCCTGTCGTTTTCTTACGTAGATTCTTAATGTATAGAGTTTTATTGGATCATCAAAGTTGTTTCCTCAACTTATTTCTTGAATCTGCTTAAGGCTTCTCAGCAATCGCCGAGCTGCAGAGAGCACTGCAAGAGTACTTATCCCTTCTTCTGGGCCTAACAAAGAAAGGTCGGTATATCATCTAAACATCGATCACATCACATTATAAAATGTACAAATGGTTTAGCAGTATGTACTCATGTAATTTGCAAACACAAGTGTCGATGAGTTTTGAACTGGTGATGCATATGCAGAACACGGGCTAAAAGATGACATAGAGTTCAGATGGAAAGATTTAAATCCCGCGAGACAGGTAAGACAGTACTTTTTTTTTCCATTGGATGTTTAGATCTCTTTCTCTATGATCATGTTTAAGAATCTTAAGAGCAAAATACTTAAGCAGGAATTAACCTTGGAGAATTCCCAGCTCGAACTGCTATATGTTCTGCATTTGGTTGCCCTGTTAACATTGTTGGAAGCAAATCAAATGCTTATTCCCAGACCAAATAGTCTTTTGGACAGAGTTGTATCAACAGGTCCCATTTGTTATACTTTTCGTTTTATCTCAATACAAGCAAATCAATATTGCGATGATCATAAGAAAAATCGAACAGATTCCATGAGGAACGCGGTGGACTTACTCTTGAAATCAGCCGGATATCTAAATTTCTGCAGGGAAGATGTCCTTCTCTGCTTGCCACCTGAGATGAAGTAAGTTAATACACGAAAGCAGATGATTATCGATGTGATTTTGGTTTTTTCTTACCTGCAATTCATGTATTATGCCCAGGAACAAATTGCCAGATGATATGCACGAGAATGTCCTCGAATCAGTTTCACTTCAGACATTAGCTCAGGTAACATCACACGGCAGCACATTCACCACGATGAAAAAATATGTGAAGTAACTCAAGAGATCGTCTGACAGGCAACCGGGATTCAGCTCGGGCTAGCTCTTCAGAGCCAAAACGCAACTTTATCCGTGAAGAGAAGGCTAGCATGCGAACAACTGAGTTACTACTTGCAGGCACATTACAACTTATCCAAGTCCGACTTCAGCAACAGTTCCCCAACTGGGAAGAAGCTCTTACTGTTCCTCAAGTGGAAGTGTCTCGAGTCTAAGGTCGCCTGAATATCGATCGTTACTTACTTCCCAATTATCGTCTCGATTCGATTTGTCTCCCGCTCGTGTCACCTAAGGCATACATACTAAACAGGCTGCAGCATATTATTACCACGCTTTGATCGTTGATAAAGACACGAACGACCCATCATCGCACGCTACAGCTACGTTCTGCTTCCTCGCGGCCGAAGAGATTCTAGCAGAGAGCAAGAAGGTTTGCTTAAGCTTTTGCCTCGCCGAACCAATCACTAGGTAATTCACCCCACTTCATCTACGATTAAAAAAAATTCTAAAATTGATTCATCGTGTTCCTATTCCAATGCAAGGGCTTCTCCGCCTTGGGGTGCTATGAAGCATTTACACAACAAAATCCCAGAAACTGCGTCGAAGAAATCTCAGGCTTACGCTTACCTCTTGGAACAACACAAGTAAGAAACAGACCTTCGATTAAAATACACATATGTATATATATCTTACTTCAAGTGTGGTGGAAGCAGATGCGTGCAAATGCTGCCTGATCTTCCAGAATTTCAATTGTCACTGAAACCTGATGATTACGAGCTGCCCGAGGTAGATCCTGCGTGGAATTGTGGCGGCGAACAAGAGCAACAATTGCGACATGGCGAGCTACAACCTTGAAGAAATATATGTTGTATACACACACACGCACACACATTTCTATATATAATGATGAACACCATTGGAGCGAGACCGTGATACTTTGTTACTATGAATGGCGAACACGCTGAAAGTTCTGTTGATGTATTACATTAACGGACATTCAAAATGGGCTTTTGGGCCGTAAGTTGGGACACTTCGGCCCATATATGTTGGTCGTTGTTTTATCAGTTTCTTTTCTATTGTTAATGCTAGCCTAAAAATAGATTGCATCATTAATAAATTATATATTGTTTTATATAGGAATATTTACATGGAAACAACCAACAAAAGCTTGACATTTTTAAATGTACATATATATACATGTCCCTTTTATTTCATTAAGATATTTGATAGAATAAAATAAAACTGAGAGTGAGAGAGTACGAGCGAACGTAAGTGGTTACAAGCAAGTGGAATGTTTGTGTGTGTGAAGTTGCCAGCAGCATTATATGTACAGTTGTACAGTAATATCTACAATGATTATAATTGACAAAGTTTGTTTGTTATTAAGATGATTAAGATACAACTAACAACCCGAACTATATATACTTCATTTCGTCTTGTTATTTCTTTCCAAAGCCATAACGTAAAGTATTTTAACTTGGTAATTAGCAATAATATGCATTGGAGGACATATATATTATATAAGACTGAAAAAAAATTAGGAAAAGGTAGACAAGATCAAAGCTTCAAAGTCGCGTAACAGTTCACCAAGTTCACTGTGTACGTACGTTTTGATCTCTGTTCATCAGCAATAAAAGTACTTTGCATCCCATGCACATAACATAATGATGGTGAATTCTAACAAAAACAAAGAACAAAAACCCTCGATAGCGGACGGCGGCGGGCGACGATAGGATGTTAAAAGTTAACAGTGTCTCAATAATTTTTAAAATCGATCGAATCAGAGACGAAGCGTGAGATCAATACCGTTGTTAGTGTTCATATCCTGATCGGCCGATGGAGGTCGTCCGGCGCCACCGAAGAGGGATAGAGACGAAGCTCCGGCGGCGTCGTGGTCCGAGGAAGACGGCGGGCGGAACCAGCTGCGGTAAGGCTGCTGAGAGTCGTAGACCTGGCGGTGATGTTGGTTGTGGTGGCCGGCGACGATGTCGTTGACGACGCTGCTCATCCGATTCGAACCGGCGGCGCCGGCGCCGAAGCTGGTGCTGATAGTGAGGCCGCCTCCGGCGAAGGCCGTCGTAACTCCGTGGGAGCGGCGAGTGGCGGCGCGCTCGCGCTTGTGCGCGTTTTGGTGTCCACCCAGCGCCTGAGACGTGCAGAACTTGCGGTTGCAGTAGAGGCACGAGAACATTCTCGAAGAAGAAGAAGAAGATGGCAGTGACGACGAACAACTGCTCATCAAGGTATTCTCAGCATTTTCATTGATGACGTTATCGTTACTAGCGCCGCCGCCGTCGTTCATCGTCGTCATCAGCTTGGCGTCTTTGCTAGAAATACCAGCGGGTACGACGACGTCGTTTGGCTTGAAGAAATCGTACGTGAATGATGGGTGCTCTGCCATTGGAGAGAGAGAGAGAGAGAGAGAGAGAAGAGAGAGAGAGAGTGTTAGAGGACGAAGCAGCACGCTACAGTTGGGTTTATATAGAGAATGATGATACTAATAACTGCAGCGAAGGTACATGTTTGTATCGTGTGATGTGAGCGCACAGCTATTTGCTTAGAGGACATACAATTCTATTAACTTACATTTTTCGAATATATAACAAATAATAATCCCATCTTTCTTAGGCCCTAATGGAAATATAAGAGTACTCACTCAATCATAGTTTAAGTGCATCTCTGAGATTCACTTTTGACTCCCTTGACCATCCAAAGTTCTGATTGAACTTAGACCGAAAAACGTATAGGTTTCGTAGATTAGTATTGGTCGACGATGAGGTTAATACTGAACTTAGTCGGAATATAAAATTATGGTTGCAAACAATATAATAAATATATATGTATGTATATGTGTGAGAGAGGAGATGCATCATATACAATAAGACCAAAATAGCAAGTTGCCTTTTGGATCCTATAATTCTACTTGCGAAAGATAAAGATTATTACATGAATTTGGGGTGATGTCGAGAAGTGTCTGTTTCTATAGAATAAGGAAATATTACGGACACTTAGCTTAGCTGCAAGTGTTGCGTTATATGTGCACTTCAAACTTTCTTGCTTTAGCAAACACACTCTACTCTCTCATCTAACATTAGGGACCAAATCGTTAGAACTATTATAAAACTGACTAAACCACTGGGGTTTTATAGTAACTGAGACATCTCCTACGAGGTTGGTACATTTTTGTAATGTTATACTAAAATAAAAACCCAAGGAGAACTATACCGCAAAAATGTAATAATAAATCTGAACTGATGAGACTTTTAGGGTATGGGGTTATCGTCACACATGAAAAGAGATTGAAGAGACGTATACGATGAGAACTTAAAAGGAGAAGGCCTCATTGTCCAATCAACATTACATGCATATGTAGCAAACTGCAAAACCCTCGTACTGCGATGCAATACTGTAATACTTGCTTAGTTAAAATAGCAACCTATGATTGGAGCTTAATATCATTTCGTCTCATAAGGATGTAGGTTGGGGCAAACATGTGAAGTGATTTTTGCGCCTTGTCTTGTGCGCTGCAATGGTTGTTATGTCAGTCTCTCTCTCTCTCTCTCTGACAAGAAAACACGCCTTCAACAGGTAAGAGTGAGTGGAAATGAGTTCATGCGATGACAAAACGAACTGCCAAAAACTGATCATATGATCAAAGCGTAAGATAGCAAGCAGTACTATCAAACTGGCAAACGAATAAACGCTAATTAATTACCAATAAGATGAGAATTGAGATGCAAAGTATGTATATTTATACGTCTGCATCAATATGGTTATAAATCGGAAATAACCACATGACATCTTTGCTATAAAAAATAGCTACAACCTTACCCATACACCTCAGGAATGTTCCTCCCATTCATTATCAGAAATGGGCTGTACTTGTACTAGGAAGGTTAGACCTATGCTTATTTATTATTAATGAAAATATACATATATATCCAGCACAACAATTTTCTTTGCTCCTTTTTTCATCTCAACGGGCGATAGAAACGTTTCTCGACGTTATATATCAAACTTCAATTGCAGATATCGAAGTATTTCGGATCTTCCGGGAAGTGATATTCGACCCTAAGCTGCAATATGTCAAGTAAGAACATCTGTTAAGAGATCACAGATAAAGAAATATAGGCTCTATTCTGTGACCAAACTAAGAGCATGATTCATTGTAGTATAGGAACAAGAACATGTAAAGTTATACATAAATATGTATATATACCTTTCCTTCCTCGGCACGTTGAGGGAAAACAGCTCTGAGATCGTTGTACAGATAAAATCTGCGGCGAGTTTCGTTGCAAGTCGAACTCTTCCTAGGAAAAGGGCAGACGAATCTTAGGTGAAGAGCGTAACGAAGAGCGCCGGCGGCTGTAGGGCTCCCATTGATCCTTGAAACGTTATGTTTGGGGTGGTTTTTCTCGGCGTTAAGATGCGCATCTACAGCATAATTAGGAAACGGTGCTTTGCCTATTTGCTTATCAATTAAGATTGACCGTGCTTTTCCCTCATCGTCTATGACAGGACTTGCCTTCTTATGAATGGGCGACTCTGAACCTGAAGATTCAAGGAAAACCTTCTGTCGCAGAAAAGTCTGTCTCAAAATAATGAAAAAAAAAGCTCGTTTGAGAGAATTGATAAGGTAGTGCTGAAGTCAGTTTGTTACAGAAGCAATTAGCTTAACAGTAGTCGTATTCATGCAACTAACGTACATCAACTCATGATGTCTTCTCTAACCAGTTCATTCATCTCTATCAGATGGCCATGTATCATAGTTCTGAATGGATAAATAAACTCATCGGGGATTGTAGAGCTACAGTATGTTGTTAAAAAACACCGAAACTAATGAAAAGAGCTTGCAAACTCAACTTCAATGGTTAGATACCCTATACGAAAGCAACAGACTTCAACAAGAGAAGAAAAACAATAACATGGACAAGCTAAATCAATATATTCTGAAACTTGTAATACCATAAAATAAATATTACTATTCAACTTAGGAATTGAGCAGCATATAAAACCATAAGAAAATAGCCAGTCTAGTTCGAAAAGAAACATATGCTGTAAGCTTCACCTTGGTGCCAGCTGGCATGTCGCTTAAATCGTAGTCACATAAGTAGGTATGTATAGGAGTCTTCTCTGGATTGCTCAGTACCTAAGAATAACATATTTGTTTATAAATTGGTGACTAGTATGATTTCATTTTGACTACAATGATAAATGTCTCGTAATATTAAGGGAAAATCCATAAAACTTTAGAAGAGATTAGACAGTACCAACTGGATGCGGCCTTTCATGGGAATTCGTAGACGGTTCATCTCGCATTTTGCATCTTTTTTGTCAAGGAGCTTCTCAGAATTTCCATCTTTGCACTTGTTAGGTTTTGAACCACCAGCAAGATTAATCGATGCATAGTATAACAAATAGCTATCACCGTCGATACTAGTTACTGAAAATGGAAGTTTCTGCGGCTTTGGAGAAGAGCATCCTCCAGTTGTACTTAAAACAGCAAGAAAGCCGTCTATGTTCTGTACAATAGAAAGAAAGTTCGGTTTAATAATGTCAAACAGATGACCCATTGTGTTAACAACCGGATCAATAAGCGGCAGCATAAATCCACCTAATGCACCGAAGACAGAAGAGCGAACCTGTCTAAATCTTTCACATGAAAGCCGACCAGAAAGAAGAGATTCCTCGAACGAACCAATCAGCGACCTCCTTACAGGATTTCCAAGAAATTGCCTGCCTAATGCTCTGTGACCGACTCCCATTCGCAAATTCGAACAAGGAAACTGCTCAGGTCCTGACTTCACCTGTGGAAAGGAAGATTGAGTTGTATCTTCCACATTATCCCTACCTTTAGGAGTCCTAACTTCGTCTTCCTCGTAGGAAAATCCAAATCCTGGGCTCTCATTCAGAGCATGCTTTAACTTACATAAAGTGTCCTCTTTGTCTACGTTCTTGGCAGAAGATTGAACTGTCTCTTTCATGATTGTAAAGTCCCAGTCATTGCACTCGCATGAAGGATTTAAACAGGCTGAAGGCAAGTAAGAAAATTTCTTCAGTTCCCCGTTGTCCAAAACAGGGCCATCCGTGATGTACATTGGGGCAGTTTGGTTATACAGTTGAACATTTACTTCTGAGCAATTGGTCACAGACCATATCGGCACAGTCGAAGGACTTTTGCTGCCAATATTGACTTTCTTACTATCCTGCACTGGAGAAATAGGATATCTGGCTTTCGTAGCATGACAATTGTGATATCTTATGCCTTCGAGATCCAAAGAATCACCAGCAAATAGTCTGGGCAGAGACATTTTATTTGATGGGGACAACATTCGCTTTCTGACATGAGATCCACGCTCATCTTCAACACCAAATCCACTTCGAGAAACAAGATAATTACAGGGGGATATATCTACATCACCATAAAACACCTCTTTGTTACCTTGAGTATCCCAACTAGTGTCCAAATGAGTTCCCTCACCTCCTTCAGAGGACTCATCAGAACCCTTAAGCGTTTTCTTCACGAAATCACCCAAAGGATGGGACGTTGAATCCTCATATGATTGTCTCGCAGCTCCTTCGTACATCCCATCCAAGTCACAAGTGCCCACATCACGACATCTTGGCAAGTAAGAGACAAATCTTCTTCGAGGCTCGGTTTCATGATCAGATGCTTCAGCATATGAACCCTGGGGCAATCCCATCTCTCCTCTACAACGATTACTACCAAGAACATCTAGATAACAAAATGCAGCTCCTTATAACTTAACAATCATCCATACTCTGTCTGCAATTGATAGATCTATTTATCAGCTCGTCCAATAAATCTCCCCACGTTTTACAAATTACTTATCTCATCCAAATTAGCAACGGCAAATTCGAGCGAGCCAACACAAACGAAACGTATGGGAGTGTGCGATCAATCAGCGCAGCTCCCAATTCAGGAAACAAACGTAGAACTCACCTGAAAATTACAGGAAAGGAAACCGATATGAGTATATTACGGCATATCGCAATCTACCGCATCGCCACCCGTTCGTATCAATTCGCGGCACCAAAAATGCAAACACTGCGATCGGAATCAGGCATTTGTGAATAAAAACAGAAATAATACCGGCATCACTACGTTAGAGCATCATAAGACGGAGAAACTGAACATACAAGCAAATTCCGATGAACCGTGTCCGAAAACCGTTGACATTAATGTTAGTCAACACACTGTTTCAACATTTTGCGAACAAAAAATCACCCTTCAATTGCTTTTCTGATTACATGACTCTAAGCATCTAGGTAGATAAAGAGCACGCCCATTAACAAAAAGTTTAACGCGTCTTAAGCCGTGGCGTATAATCCAATCAGCAAAAAGCAGCTGGTATCCTTTCCATTTTGAATCTCCCAAAGTGGTAAACTACCGAAGATAAAAAAAAAATGGAGAATTCCCAGATGGATCGACTCGACAGCTACCGAGAAACAAGCAAGAGCTTTGCACGCACCAAAAACAGCAGATGCAGAAGAGAACTCCACTTTATATTGCGACGGGTGAGAGCATCATAGCACAACCGATGAATGATCTTCCAATTCGAGGACTGAAAATCTACAGCAACGGTTCCACTTATATCTTCTTAAATACGGAAATAGAACGAACACCAATCGGATCGGAGCGATCACATTTACAAGTTCATTATACCTACTTCACAGCTTTATCCTCTGTAGTCTCTTGACAAATGGAACAGAAAATCGTGGCCGATTGCGTGTTTTCTCAGTCCACTCGTCGTCATCGTCACCCACCCTCCCCATTGTTATAATCGCCACCGTCACGCAAATCATGTTCAATTGTCTTTTTGTGCCTTATACGACATGCTTGGTTTTCTCAAGACATCATTCTTAAAGAGGACGTTGTATGTATAATATAATAATCGAATGAGAAAGAAATAATATATTTTATGCTCGGAGTCCGACCCGAAGACCCCGAACCGGGTCGGTTATTTCCCAGATTCCTTTGCATTAGAATTATAATCTATTGTGGGGTGTGGGCGTATCCCCTCTTAGCATGGCAGATTAATTTTGGTGGTGTAAAGAAATTATCCGAAATAGGGTTGTCATCAGTGATATCAGGGCGGGTTGTTTTAGCTCCATGGGGCGGGTCCCCATGCTCAACTGACAACCCTCTATAATTGCACCTGTGAAACTATGGGATAGATAACAATACAATACAAGTAATATCAATAATAATAATAATATAATGCAAAAGTATATACAGACGTGTATTAGAGCCATGGAGGAAAAAATGGCCAACAATCTCTCAGCCCAGAAAGGCATGGAAGATTACAGATACATCTTGCACTGGTGAAGACGTTGCTCAGCTCCGACCTGCATTCACTGCGATTTCAGTTTCATATTCAGAAATATGAGATGACAAACCACTCTTCACTCATTTATTGCAACGAAAAGGAATCCGAATCTTTCGTAAACACAGTGCTATTCCTCACACAGCACGTGAAACGGAAACGCATCATCGCTCTATGCAGAGCGTGGAAAGACAACGAAAAAGAACAGCCTTGTTGACTAGTAACTAAGCAGAAGAGTAAACTGCTACAATCATGGTATTGGCATATGATTACCTCTGATGTGCCCAGCGTTTGTTGGAGGCTTGATGTCCGATAAGGACATTGGTGTAAGAGGAGGAGAAGAAACTTCTTCAACCTTCTCCATAACCTTAGAAGATTCCAAAATCTTCCTAGATTGCAAGTCGAACGCTCTCTGACTACTCGACGGTATGGAGAAGCTCCGCGAAACAGTTAGCAGCGGCAATGGAAGGGGAGAGGAGCCCTCCTTCGACTGCCTCGGTGGATGATTCCTAATGCTCGTGGGAGAAATATCCCGACGATTTCTATTACCAAGAGGAGCAGAGTGTCCAAGAGCACCTAACGATCGCCTGGGCCGAGAAATTAAAGCATCGGGCGGTCTAGGGAGTTCATGAAGCTCGCTTATCTTAGGAGAAGGCAAGACCGTGGATAAATCTTGCACATTGGACGAAGGCAGTGGCTTGCTTGAAGATGATGATTTGCTCGTCAGTGGGCCAGAGAAAGCTTGTCTATTGAGTGTCTGAGTATCGGCTGTGTTATTGTGCGTATCAAACTGCTGCTGATGGGCTCCATTGGAGAAAGGAAGGGGCAATGGAAGAGACTGCTTGTTATTACTGCTGCTCTCTTCGACTTCCATATGAGATTTTGCAGCATTGGGCTTATCGACGTTCAAAGGAGATGAGTGCCAGAGATTCTTTGAGCTTCTAGTGGGTTGAAGAGGAGGGAGTGCTACTGAGCTAGCTGCTCCTATTGAAGTCCTTGCATCGGCTGGGGTAGGAAGGACGTGTGTATTGAGCTTGTGAACGTTTGTCCTTAGTTCTCTCATTCTGTCGGCGGGGTCCGACTTCTCTGCGAAGATTGGAGCAGAGTGACTTACGACTCTGCGTGGCTGAGTTAGCATGTGCTGCTCGCCTTGACTTTTGTTCGAGTCTTTGGGTTTTAATGTTTGCGAACTGAGAGCGCCCAATTGGTCCAACTGTGAATTGCAAGGGGAAAAACTTGATGAACGTGTCATAGATATTTGAACAGAGAGGCAACAAACAAGCAAACAGAATTCACCTCCATGGAGTTCCTAGATTCGCCATCCATCTCCTGCGTGTTCCTTTTGTACTCGAAACTTAATTCTTCGTCGTCTCTGGTTTCAAAACTGTTCCCTTCATCAACTACTTCGTTCAATTCGCCAATCTCATAGTCAATATGTTGCACTTCTGCAACATTTTTAACATGTGGTTCGACGGATTCAAGAGACTGAAGTCCTTTCCGGAAAAAGTTTAACTGTGATGAGAAAACAAAAATCATAAGAACAAAAAGTAGGCTATGGGAAAAAGTTATGTCTTAATAACGTACAAACATCTCATCTCAAGACCTGAGCAACATGATGACGAACAGCCTGAGTTAACAAGCTACGGCTTTGCCCTTGCTTCAATGACTCCACACGAAAAATGCAGAGGCGTGCTGCATCTTCATATTCATCGCAAACTGCCTGCAACTGTGGTGAGGTAAAGGTATCCCCTTTTCCGTGCCTCGACTTCCCCTTTTCTTTGACATGTCCCACCATGTAATCAAACATCTCTCTGGAAGTTATACATTTGATTAACCTCACTACATGCGAAGAAGGAAAGAAAAGGGTCACTCAAAACTTATGGCATGACCAAATACCTTTTCTCGTCACACTGAAGCTTCATTTCCTGCACCATATAAAACTAATTCATCAGTAAAAATTGAGTGAGATAACACATCCGCATATTATACTTCTTAGAAATTTTCTCGTCAGCTAGGATAAATAGTAAAAAATTTATTGTGGGACCAAGGAACTGACTCGAACCTCAACTTTCCGTAGCTCACTCAAAAGAGACTCTGACGGGTTAGTTATTGTCATGATCACATGGGACCTCTGGAAAGAGAAAACAAGTTCCTTTCAATTTCTCTATCACATATATTTGCGTCATGAAGAATAAGGCAGGACAAAAAACACTAACATAGGAATCAACTAGCTTCCGAAGCTCGAGTTGCACCTTCCCTAGCATTGTCAGCGGCCCTGCTGTATGGGGACATGTCAGTATGACAACTCACAATATTTAACAAAGAAGGTCCATGAATTAGTCCAGGTGTAAGAAAGCCCACGGAGCTATAAGATACTAGTTCTTTAAGGACAATGTAAAGCATGTCAAACTCAGGGCTTTTTAGACTGCTTAAAAGCTCACACAAACAGTACAGATTTGACAGAAATAACGAATTCTTTACCAAGTCCTTCTCACTCCAGTATCCATCAAAATATTCCACTAACAACAAAATGCTTCATGCATTTAACCATAATATAATAGGGAAAGAGATCACAGGGGAAAAATAATTTTTGTTTTACTGTCTTCATCTGTTCTATCGGAGTTATGTCAATTTAACTCAGTCAACAAAACATGCAATGGGCTACAGATAATTATCAGCCAGACCCAGACTTCATAGCAAACGAACAAGAACTGAAACCAAGACACCATGAGACGTAAATTCCTTAGGACCATTTTGCTGGGAGCAAAGTCAACCATGAGAAAAAATTGTTGCGGAATGGAAATTATTTTATTGCAACGGCATATCTAAACAACCAAACAATGACAACAATACTTGCAGCAACACAAGTCGGGTACACTGACCACTTTCTCCATCGTTATATATTGCAGTTTTCTCCAGAAGGCAGCTCCCCATCTCCAGCAATGACTCCGAAAACTCTGGAAGGAAATGTATTATAGCGATAGATAGGGAAACTCAGAAGCTCACTAAAGAGAGGTTATTAAAAAGCACCTACCATAAGCACTATTCGCAGTTGCTGCAGCTGCAGAAAGCAGGCTGTCATAACAAGATCTCATGTCTTTCATATCCTGCAACACAAACACACGAATAAGATTGTCAGAAAACCATACAAAAAAGTAGGCATATGAAGTGACTATTTACACAATATAGATTATGGATTCGTAATATCAGAAATAATAGTTTCTAACTGAGCATGCAACACTTCAAAAGCCCTTCCTTTTCCTTTTTTTTTTTTCCAGGGGAATCAAATCGTTGGCAACCATAATCCTAGGATTTCCAAAATCTATTGAAAGTCCGAACCTAAGGAGAACCATAAACCTCAGTGTATCATACTTAAAAATAAGGAAGTGAAATGAAGAATTAAGTCTCAATTCACTAAAAACAATCATCAGGATACAGTAGTAAACAATTGAACTAAGATCCACCTTCGATGCTTGAGCCAACCCATCCGTATGCACCGAAATACGTTGATCCCAATTCTCTTTAGGCTCGCTCTTATGCATAGCGATTTTTCTCAGCTTCTCCAGGGGCGACTTCATCTCTTAGACTCTTAGATAGCAAAACTGAACAGTTGAATGCTGAATCAGCTCAAATAGTCCGATGATCAAAATTTGATAAGCAACGACCTTAGCGAAGAGAGGGAGAAAAATCTGAGTTGATGATGCGCCGAAATCAGAACAGAAGTGGAAACTGACCCTCGATGGCCTTCAGGTAATTGCACACTCGGTCAGAACTGAAACCTCCCCTCCTCAGTCAAAGCGACGCCGTTTCGCTTATATCTGAGAAGAGAATCGATAATATAAACGATCTTTCACTAATGAATAAATAAATATCTAATACAACAATTCCTTCTTATTAGCAAAAATCAAACCCCGTGTTAACTTATTAGAACTTACAAGTGTTTTCCTTTTGAGGTGAAAGGAAACATCCTGATTATTTACATAATTAATTAATTAAATGTAACAATGGATGGGGAAAGGCAAAGCTAATTCAAAGATCCATCTCTAATTTGAATAGCTGAAATAAAGCTTGATGCGGTTTGACTATCTTGCCCTCGAAATCGTTGGTCTAAATTCTTAGATTAGTCAAACCCATTGGCCCAAGGTGATGGAGATGCTCTTCTTGTATTGTGTCCCAAATTTTCTCAATTATTTATTTCTTCTATGAAGCTTCATTATGAAATTTCAACATTCAAAGTTAAGGGGGTAATCTTATGGTATGGTAAACAAAATTAATAATAATAAACAAGTAAAATAGAAATTGGAAGAACCACTTGATTTAGTTTTTGTGGGGGAGTGAGTCGAACATTTTAATATTTTTATTTTACTTCAACAACACACTCTTAGTAATTTTTTTTTTTTTTTTAATCAAGTCTTAGACTTAGGGGTGCCAACCAACCTCATCCGCCAACCCGACGCGAACATCACCCGAAATAGCAGGTTTGTGTTAGAATTTTCGATCTGTTTAAGTAAATGAGTAAACTCGAACTCCACCCGAATATTATGTGGGTCAGGTTAGGATTCGAGTTACACGAAATCAACCCGTTTATCAACTCATTTGACCCGAATAATATAAATTATTAATAATATCCTTAATATAAATAAAATAAACTGCTTTTATTTAATTATATGACTTGTATTATTTGGAATTTTAATTGTTGTTGACTTTTGGAAAAAAAGCAAGTGCTTGGTTTCTTTATTGTTTTATTTGGGTTTAAAAAATTCTGATTATTTAGTTATTTTTTCCTTTTTAATTGAAATGGTGGGCGGGTTAATGGATTATATTTGGATTAAAGCAGATCGGGTTAGGTTGGATATTTCAACCCTTTAAGTAAATAGGCCAGGGTTGAAGTTCACCCCGTATTAAAAGGATTGAACCCGAATATGATCCAACACGACCTGTCTACTACCCCTACTTAGACTTGAATTTTTATTTTGAATTTCTTATTCTCGATTTATCTTTTACCGGTGATTGTACGAATTCGTGTTCACGATGTTTTTCAATTGGTTTTGAGAAAGTATATCATATTTTAATTTTATATATTTATTTTGAACAAATCATAGGCATTGCCTTATTCAATCCTAGTAGCAATCTTTGTCAAACCTTTTGTCAAGTGATTATTAAATCAAAGGGATGAAGTTTACCACCTTCATAATCAAAGATAAACAAGATTATTCAAACACGCTGTTTGATTCCCTGCGCTATTTGTCAACAAATTACATGCAAGTTTTCTATTTTATTAACGCTGTGTTTGGTTTGAAGAAAGTTGTGTAGAAAAGGAAATGTCAGGGAAAACCGATTTAATAAGTTTTCCTTCGTTTTCCTCACCATTTGGTGAGGAAATTGATTTTCCTTAGGTTTAGGTATAAAGTTAACTAGATTTTCTTTTCTTTTCTTTTCCTTGACGATTTCTTCAATCAACCAAACACGAAAACTGATTTTCCTTTTCTGTTTCTTTTTCTTTTCCCTATTAATTTCCACGAACCAAACACACCCTAAGGGACAGTGGCTTATAGCAAGTAGTAAATGCTCCCAAATTGATTTGGTGTGGCAGCCACAAATTACCATTCTACCCCTACTTTTAAATTTATCATCATTATATAATATTATAAAATTATATCCAACATTATATCCAACATTATAATTTCACCTACTAAAATTTAAAATATAATGTAATATTATAGATTTATATAGTCAATCACAGGTGTGCCAAAATACTAAAAATACTAGTATAAATTATTCGACAAAGGTGGAATTTTGTTTGACCAATCATCTAGGTTGTGCTGAGCTTGAATCCAAGGGCCTTTAAATTGTTTTTCTAAATTACGGCCCAAGAGCAAAACGGTAGAACAGTAGACCAAAATGAAATTAAAAAAAAAAAAAAAAAAACATACATACATACATACAATCTTTTGGATTATTGCAGTTCTTTCAAGAGACGATTAAATAAAAATACAAAGTTACGGACGGATTCCGTAGTTAGTAATATACTAAAAATTAAATAAAAACTAAGTTCTTTCCTTAGCCTGGTGAAGATGCCAAATGAATATGTGCTTGTCAAAACATAACCATTATCAACGCCTTCTTTTAGTACTTGTCCTGATTCTTGTGGGCACACAAAAAGAGATACTGCTAATAATCATAATGATCATCGAAGAAAAAATTCTTTTTTTTTTTCTTTTCTTGCCTTTTTCAAATTCCATAGCTTAGCTTAGCTTTGTTATAGATTAGATCAACTGAAACTGCTTTCATATATGCAGAAAATATTCAGATTCTTTGCAACATCAACAATGCTCTGCACAACTTTACTACTGCAAACTCGACTTCTTGTAATAATAACGTTTAACACTGCGTAGTTAGTAGATCCCATATAAATCAAAAGAGATGATTTCTGATCTAACTCATCAAATCAATGGAAGGATGATACTGATATCTCAGTGGTGGTCACACTTGAGCATGGCGATGAATCTTTATGAGAGGCTTCAACAAGACATCTTCTTTCTCTTGCACGGTTACTGCTTATTGACTTCCTCTGATAAACGTAGCAGACGACCCATTCTCCGACATGGGTCTCCGTCGCCGTCGGTTTCTAACGACATTAGAAAAAAAAACGAGCACTTCAAATAATTACCAGCAAATCTATTCAGAAAGCACTTCCTTTTTTTCTTTTACTTTTTACTTACTACCTTAGTTGAACTTGAATGGTGGCGGCCCACAAGGCAAAACTCACGCATCATCCACCGAGTTCTTTCGTCTTTGCCTTTGTAGTAAGCGAGCGATCTCTTCAGCCCAATCACAGCCGGCGCACGGCCGGCGCGTGCAGTGACTTGCTTGTGCTTGGCCGTGACTTTCCAGTAGCCGCCGACGTTATTACCGCTGCTCATCCTTTGGCTTCTCTTGTAGAAGAAGTATCTCTTCTCTTTTGCGTCACCTTTGAGTATATTATTATTACACAGACACACGGTAGAGATTGAACGGTGTTATTTGACAGAGATAAACGAAGGTGACAAACAACTGATAAAACTAATTACCAGGTAAGTCCGATGGGTTGAAGGCGAAGACGTCGAGCTCAGGGATGACGGCGGCGGGCAGAGGCATGGAGAAGATCTTCCTCTTCAAGTAATGAAGAAGGAGCTCTTCGTCCGTGGGAAGAAATCTGAAGCCAATGGGCAGTTCTAGTTTCGTTATATCTCCATCGCCGCCATTATTACAGCAGCTCTCCATCGTCTCTCTGATCTACTTGCCAGTCAAGAAAACTGTACTCTTGCCTTTGACTGGTTTTTTCACTTCACAGCTTTGTCGAGAGATGCATGGTTGATGATTATGTAGGATGAGGGAGGACATATCTGTATGTAATTATATGCGCTGATATATATATATATATACATATATATGTGTGACAAGACATGTCGACAAGGTCATTAAAACTCTTTTCCTTTGACCAAATTCTTCGATGTGAATTGCTCGAATATATCGTTTGCTTTCTTTGGATTTTTCCTGTGCTTGATTCGTCGAATTTGGCAATCTTTTTTTTTTGGGGTAGTTGTTTATTTTGTTTGTAAATGAAATGAAGAATGGAAATTAACTTTTTATTTTGGCTTTTTAAATAAAATAGGGTAATTTGAACCCAAATTAGCTAAAATAGGGTTAATTTGGCGGAAATTAATAAAATCGAGTGAAACGCGGCTATTAACAGCGACGACGCAACCATTGCCCGCGACGATGACGTGGAAATTAATAACCATCGCGAAAATACAGGTGGGCCCGGCTGGGCCCGCATGTGGCCCGCGTCGCATTTATTGGACGCGTCGACGCGGTTAATAGGGGCGACGTTTGACCCAGACACAGTAACACCCACCACTAAACCCACTAACGATCCACTACGACCACTAACGACCCACTAACGACGGCCCATACGATAATGGGTCGCCGTCGCGTTTAATGGACGCGTCGTCGCGGCTATTGCACGCGACGTCGTGTTTAATAAACGCGGCATTTTCCCCTATTTAAAGCCGCTCAATTTTCGAAATTCAATTCATACAATTTCATACATATCCAATATGGTGTCTAGAAAAATTCAAATAGTTGTTTATTATGGCGGTGAAATCATACACGGGTCAAACACCATACATAGTCTTCAACCCATCGGTTATCGACGAATTCGTCGCGATACCAATTTCGAGCAATTTCTTAGTATGCTGTACGACATGACTTCTGTCGACAGCAATGCTTTCTTTTTAATCGTTCGTGCGAAGAACGAGTACTATCAACACTCACAACTGTATCATAATCTCCTGCTATTGTCTAGTGATGCCGACCTGGCATACTTCTTGGATCCCGACAACGAGCTCGATTACATCGAGGTCTTTGTGGAGGCAACCGAGATCGTTCAGTCCGAGCGCAACGTATATCCTCCCGACGAGTACACGAATTCCGCGCCGAGCTTTTCCTGACATTGCTTCAGTTACTGAAGGATTGACGAATATTTCGTTTGCCCCTGACGAAGATATACCTTCGAGCAGCCGTTGCGTTCCTATTACTTCGACGGTGGCGCAGCCTGAGATCGATCACGACGCCGTCCAAGATGACGTCAGTGACTCTGAAGCCGATGACGAGGGTGGGACACTAGACGATTTGCCAGATCCCGCAAATGCCGATGATGAAAATGACGATGAACCAATGCCAAGTGAGCTAGAAGAGAATAGAGCATTATACCAGTCGGTGCCGTTTAATACCTCTTATCAAATGGCTCCCACAGAAGAGGACGAAACTGGTGGTGATTTTTACGACACGGACGATCCCGCATTTTACGTAGGTATGACGTTTAATAGCAAAGAACAATTAAAATGTGCTGTTAACGATTACCATTTGAGGGTTGTTAGACGTGAGTACCACGTGACCGAAAGTAACAGAACTGCATGGAGCGTGAGATGCAACCACAACGACGATTGTAACTGGACACTGCGAGCAGTCTTCAAACCGAAAAATTTTTTCTGGAAGGTGACGAGATACGGTGGACCGCACACATGCTTCACGCACGAGTTGGCCAGCACCCATCGTAATGTTTCGCGTACTGAAATCGCGAGAATATTAATCCAAACGGTAAAGAACGACCCACAGTATTTACCTAAAAACGTGCAACAGCTCGTAAAAGATACCTTTGGGTACGATATTCCGTACATTCAAGCATGGCATGGACTCAAGCGAGCAAAAGAGATTGTTTATGGTACTTGGGAAACGTCAATCCAACAGCTTCCTATATTCATGAAAGCGTTGCAACGATACAACCCCGGAACGGTGGTGAAGTGGTGGCATCTTCAAGACATGTCTGGAGTGAAAAAATTCGGATATGTATTTTGGGCATTCAGACCTTGCATTGACGGCTTCAAGCATTGTCGTAGAGTGGTCTGTGTCGACGGTACGCACTTGTATTCGAAGTACAAGCATAAAATGTTGATTGCATGTGCACTCGATGCAAATCAGAAAATTTTTCCACTTGCGTTTGCCATCGTTGCTAGGGAGGAAAGCTTACATTCTTGGAGATGGTTCTTGAACTTGCTCAATGTTCATGTATTTGAAGGACAAGGGGTATGCCTAATTTCAGATCGCCATCCAGGTATTTTGAATTAAAAATAGATCAAGTTGTTGGTTTTTTAATTTTTACTAAAATAAGTTTATGTTACCTACGAACTGTACTGCAGGTTTACTGTCCGCAGTAGAACAGCTCGACGCTTATAGGTCTCCAAACGGCGTGCATCGTTATTGTTTGCGTCACGTCGTCTCAAATTTTAACAAAGAGTTCAAAGACAGTGACCTAAAGAAATTGTGCCACAGAGCAGGGATGGCGCATACGGTTGAATAATTCGAACGGATAATGGAGCATCTTAAGAGTCTACGCAAAGAATGCTACGATTGGTTGCGCGCTATTGATCGAGAAAAGTGGACATTTGCTTACGATGGTGGGCTTAGGTGTGGTTCAATGACGACGAAGTACATAGCTCTCTGTACAAGAAAGCCAGCACGGCACTGCCCCAACTGTACGTGTGCACGGCGTCTATGTCTTCGAGCAACGGGAGTAAGGTCATGGACGTCGAGCTGCCGCTGGAGTCAGGGAACAAAACTGATCCCATGAGTAATAGCGCATATGCACGTGCCCGCTGATCGACCTCATAATCTGAGCTGTGATCATCGATCTCGTTGGCTTCTAGCCAGTCTGCAAATTTCCTAAGCGACACCTTCGTCCCGGTGTACGCCCCCACAGCAGGTCTGTAACCAGTCAGCTCCTCCAAGTACTCGAGCCACTGATCCTGCGTCCTGTGCTGGATAACACCACTGACCGAGTGACCATCCACGGGAAGTCCCCACAGCACACCGACGTCCTCAAGAGTGACGGTGGCCTCACCCACAGGCAAGTGGAACGTATGCGTCTCCTTCCTCCACCTCTCTACGAGGGCCGTGATCAAGTGTGGATCTAACTTCTGAGATCCACAACTATACACGCCGTAGAAGGACATAGTATCCAACCTCTCCAGAATACGACCATGCAACCGCACCGGTCGTGAAAGCTTACCCCATACGACACTCTCCAAACCCCTAACAGTCAAAGGCGTGTCGAGGGCACCATCGGCGTTGGATAGTACATCGTTACAACGATGACTATCCTGAAATATCAGAAGTGATCTGTCGATCGGACCGTAATATTCGTACGTATCCATCCTAAATTAGCATTTCAAAGTCAATATCGCAACAAATAACAATACACAAACACATAAATTGACTTATGTACTAACAATCGAATCAAATAACCTAAAAACCCTAATTTCAAAATTAGGTTTCTAAATTAGGGAAAATTTCTAAATCGAACCAATTATCTAAAATTAACGTGTTAAATCAACATACTAAGCAACCCATAATATCTAGAGCATAAATTATACCAAAACACAAACATAAACGCAAGAATTCGACGAAATCTAACGAAACATCAAGAACAAGATTTAAACAAATTAGGAATTTCATACCAAACGAAGCTTAATTGACGACGACAAGGAATACCGGATCTATCACTCTTTGAAATCGCGCAACAATCGCCCGAAATTTCGCCGGAGGAATCGAAGGGAGGAGAGGAGAAGAAATGAAGAAGAAAAGAGGCGTCGCGGCTTTATTCATCGCGTCGTCGCGGCCATTAAGCGCGATGACGCGTCCACTAGCCGCGACGCCCAGTTAATTGGGCCGTAAATTGGCCCAATTGATCTTTTTCGAAAACGGCCCTCCAAAGCCCGATTGAGCCCGCGTTAAGCCCGATTGAGCCCGCGTTAGCCTTCGTCGCATTTAAAGGGCGCGATGTCGCGGCCATTGCCCGCGTTTCGCAGTTAATAGCCGCGTTTTGCTCGATTTTATTAATTTCCACCAAATTAACCCTATTTTAGCTAATTTGGGTTCAAATTACCCTATTTTAATTAAAAAGCCTTTTATTTTGGTTAAAATGGTAGGTACGTGTACGTCCATTTATTGAGGGAATGGGTTCGTTTTTTCTTTTTTGTTTTCTCGCCTTTGAGAAAGTAAGTCCACAGACTTAAATTTATATTTTTAGCAAATATTCTCAATCTCATTCTAGGTTAAATAAATCTTCTTTGTGAACTCTTTAATTTAACGTCGATTACGTATCTTCGATTGTTGCTTCAAATGCTGCAAACGAATGAAATGGCCAAAATCGAGAACTCTTACAATGGTAAAATCAATGATATACAGACACAACAACGTGAACTGAAATATCACTTCTGTACTAATTCAGGGATGAGCTTGAACAAGAATGACAATTCTGTGTGGGAGAACTGAGGCCTACTTCTCTGTATTATCTGTTCTTCATCGCCTTCTTCACAAGATGGCTGCTTCACCATTCTTGAAACTGCATCTGTGATTTCTTCGACGAAATCTACGATCACTCCTTCGACTCCCATCAAATGTTGCATGTAAACTGCTTCAGGGACATTGCTGAGGATAGATAAGAAAGAATCATCAATCAGCCCACAGTTCATATCACACAAAGAAATTAGTTTATGAGATTGATAAAAGATAAAGGACTCACTTCAATCTGCCATATGTCAACAGAGAAAGATTCAAGTCCTTCATCGTTTTCACGGAGGCGGGATTTCGAAAAATGCCCCTGACTTCAGAAACGATTCCCTGCAGACCGCCCTCTAAGCAGACTTTAATGGCTTCTTCCAAAGAATTCCTTCTTGCATCATCGTATATCTCATTCCCACCATTTGTAAGGAAGAATACCTGGAGAGGAAGATTGGGGTTTAGATTAAAATTAAAGATCACAGTAGTTCATCGTTTCAAAGCATCAATAACAGTTAAGGAACTTACGGGGTGGGAATTCTGAAGTTTCTTGACGATCAAAGCAGCGTCGGGGTGGAAGCTAGAGAAGATTATTCGCCTGTCTTTGGCGTGGTCGGAAACAACTCGTAGGATAGCTTGCAACGAAGACGTAAGGTTTTCTTGCTCGTAGACGACATTGTCGTCGAACTTCAATTCGATGTTGAACCCAATTGAAGGGTTCACCTTTTCGAATGCTTCTCTCAAAGTGCAGGCTGAGTCATCTGATTCGACATTCCAATTGAGCATTTTCCCCTCCTTCGTTTTCCTCAGCAGCTTCTTTCCAGTCCGGCCTTCTTCTTTTAAGGGACCGTAGGTGAAGAACTCGGATAGAGACAGTTCTGTTACTCTTTTCTCATGTACTGTCCCCTGAAAGTTACGTATGGAAGAAAGCCCAAGGTTAAGGACATGACTTCTTACAGAGTGGAACTAGAAATTATTTAGTCAAAAGGGAGCTAAAAACGTACGTCGATGTCTTCGGCGTAGATGAAGTTGTCGTGAAAAATGATGGGGCAGCCATCTTTTAACACCTGCAAAAATCAAGACACAGTCTTCTTCAGTATCCTGTCTCAACCCTCTTGTTCGCAGGTACAGAGTACGTATACAAATTCAAGAGCAAGACCATGAATCATAGAGGTCCTTATCCGAGGATGAAGAAGGAAAAAAAACAGAGAGAGAGAAACCCAAAAATTACTACTTTGATCAGTATCTTCATCGATCAATCAAGGTCAAGAAACAACCAGGTTTATTCCGATGAGAATTATCTGGAAAAAGAATTGCTATTTTTATTAATTACTACATGAAAAGAAACGTGGTTTTTTTAAGTAATATCAATTTTTGGAAATAATGGGGTTTAGCTTAGCCTTAGGCGGAAGATGAAAAGATACAACTGTCAATTCAAAACAAAACAGGGAAAGGGGACGCGGCGAATAAACACCACCGAAGAAAGGTTGAATTTATGTCTTTGATTTATTATCCTCTAAAATAGATTATCAAAAACAGGCAACGATTTCCAATTGCGCGGGCAAGGTTTCCACTTATGGTAACTGAGAATCATTACGAAGGTTGGCAGAAAAGAAATCGACGCCCAATCGCCGTCGCCGTCGAACCATTATCGCCGAACTTCAGTCACTAATTCACGTTAAAAAAAAAAAGAAAAAAATAAATAATGGATACCTGAACATCAAACTCGATGAAATCGACCGGATAATTAGCGGCGGTGTTGAAAGAGAGGACGGTGTTTTCCTTCACGGCTCTCATCCTCAAATCCGACGACTGCAACATGTTCATCCCATTCCCCCTGTGACCGATTACCAGAAACTTCGGAGCCTTAAACGACGTCGCACGCCCAAATTCCACCCCTATTTTGAACGAACAGATGGATTACAACTTCTACACCATGAAAACAAAAAACAACAACGCATAAACAGAACAGCAACAACGCGCACCTTTTGCATACCGCGGAGAGTAGAGGGACGACGACGAAGCATTCTCAGGAACCTGATCGAGATTAGGAACGTCGGTGACGTGAACGGCTTTAAGAGCCATTTGCAGCTGCCTTCGGCGAGGGATTAGATGATGACGAAATTGACGCGGGAAGAATGAACGGAATTGTCGAATGTACATTTGACAATCAAGGTCTTTTGCGCCTAGTGCTATTTATATACGTTGAGAAAGGGTTGAACTTGTGAAGATGCCATCCATGGGAGATCAGAATATTCTCCTATTCGTATTATCCCTTTGGATATTCTCCTCTCCACGTCATCATGACGTTGTATATGATATTATTTGGTACAAGTTTGCTGCTATTAATCTCTAATATTTATTTAAACGTTTCTAGCAGGCATATACATATATGCCTTGTTGGGATTCTGAGTCAAATGTTTCGCAAATTGCTTATATATAAGTATAAAGTTGAATCTTCAAATCAAAAAACGGTGGCGGTGCCAATATTTGAACTTGAGATGGTATGATCTAATGTAAACCAGAAATCGTTCCATAATTTCATATTATCAATATTTTTCAAAAAAGGTGATTGGTAAAGAAGATAATGCAAGTCAATTATAAAATTGTTTGATGGAGTTGGATATGGGGCAAGGACGTGCGAGGAAGGAAGCAACGAGTGATATATAACTTAACTAAGATAAAACAAAATTGAATTATTGGATAATAAATAGGAAGGCTGACACAGACATGAATAGATAATGATAGAAGCATTTGACGATATATGTCACATGTGATGTGAAACCCAAAATCGAGGGAACCGTTGGTCAGCTAAAGTTTTGTTTTTTCGTATTAAAACTAAATTAAATAAATGAAAATGCTGCTTCTTTAAATTATCTTTACGTTACTAAATTCATTTGCCTTCCACGCTATGACGTGGATCCACATTTAATAGTTACCAGAGATTAGAGTTGGCGTTGCTGACCACATTAAATTGGAACAACCAACCACAAGCTTTCAGTTTTTTCCGCGTCGCATAATATCGCCAGCTGTACTTTGAATTGCATTATAACATTTTTATGTTAAATAAACAAGAATATAATATACCATTAGTTTTGCTAATTCTATTTTTATAGTGTGTTACAGTAAAATCTCCATAGATTACTATTCTATAAATTAGTAAGCTTTATAAATAATAAAATCTTCAGGTGCCGACATGCCCCGTTGTGAAAAATCATTGATAAGATTATAAGACAATCTTCGAAAACAAAATCCCTTTACAAATATTAGGTCTCATAAAAAAATCTAAATTATAATTCTTTTATAAATATTTTCATAATTTGCTAAATATGAATATTTGCTACTTGCCTTTTCTTAAAAAATCAAATCTTGACTTCTAACTAACTTTTTTAACCGCAACCAATAGTTTCAAGGAAATATATGTGATGTGGCGACCCTCACCTCCTAATACTAATTGTGGCGGATTTTCGCAACGTAAGTCGCGGAAGACCCGTCTAATTAAAAACTTTTTCTAAAGTAAAATATATTACAATCATATTCGTCTACATCGTCGTCACTATACAAGGGCCGTAGCCCTCAAAATGACAGAACGCTCAAAACCCTAATCGCTCCACAGGTCGCATCCATGTACAGCTCTGCCCTCAAAAGTCCGTGGAGCACCGCCGTCAGCCCGCCTTAACCTCGACGCGCATCAGCGTCGGGTTCGGTACCTACAACACGTGAAACCCTGAGCTATTTGCTCAGTAGGTGAAATATGCGTGAATGCAGCGTGCGCTCGATCCCATCCCATACACCTCACAAATGTACGCTCGACTCATCACGACTCATCACATCCCATGACTCCCCGTGACTCAACACTATACTCCTCGGGTATCCCATTCAGGTCGCTTTAGAATAGGAAGGCTTCTCAGGTCTCTTTAGAGTCGCCCATTTCCCCGAGTTGAGGTTCACGTTCGGTCTGCCCACTCAGGTCACTTTAGAGTGGTACGTACTAGAACCTTTCCCTCGCCTATCGCTCGCTCGGCCCACTCAGGTCACTTTAGAGTGGTACGTAGTAGAGCATTGGGCAGCCTACTCAGGTCTCTTTAGAGCGGCATACACCCAAACCACTAACGTCCCAATGCTCGGGCGGCCAACTCAGGTCGCTTTAGAGTGACACGCACCCAAGCACCATCCTATCGCTCGGTCAGCCCACTCAGGTCACTTTAGAGTGGTACCTACTGGAGCACGGGCAGCCTACTCAGATCTCTTTAGAGCGGCGTTCACCCACCCTCTATTCGACACGAGGACCAACACCACTCATCGACTTCCCAAACATTACCGTTCCGTACGGTACTCAATCCCCTCGCACTGACCTGGTATGCAAGTGCATGGAACTGCAGTGCAAATAGCATATGACGTGCGAAAGCATTTAAAACACGTAAAACATGTAATAATAGAATTCACGTAATCATATAATTTACATCAACGGGTTACGTGTCGTAGATGAAAAATCACCTACCTGTCGTCTGTAGATTATTTGCTAATAATCCCGTGAAATTCTGCTCCTGACCTTAAGCATAAAATTATGATGTTAGTGTACTATTTAATTTATTATACTGTCTAAGTTCTCGAACCATCTAAGTATTAAAATACTAGATACAAAACTGTGTTAGACAAATAACTATTTCAAAGGAATTCGCTAGGTCAGGTCAATCCGTGAAGTATTTAGATAGCTGATTAATTTCACGAATTACCTTATTGACAGGTGAAATTGATATGACCCGTAAACCTTTATTTTACCACCTTTTGTTCACCTAATTTTCCAAGTTTATTAAATTAGTGACATATTGTGCCTTTTACCTATTCTTGTTACTACAATATGTTTATACAGTGATTCGTGCCCAGAAGATATTGATGAGTCAAGCTTACAACTAATACGTGGCTTCTTGTTTGAGCACCCATGTCGTATATATATCATGCAGTATAAAAAGTCATTTAGTTAATTTGTTGATCGATGTCTCTAGATGATAATAAGATATATGCAATTTGTGGATTTTGACTGGATAAGCAATATAATATATGCACGTACATTCCAACGGGAATAATTTCGTCCATATTAATTTGCCAAGAACAATTCGCCACGCACTGTCCTTATCAACTATCAATTCGCCAACCTATATATAATTAGTAAAGTTAGATTAATTCACACCTTCCCTTGGCCACGTGGTATTATGCTTTGAACTTCGCGAAATGCCTAGTATACATGTTTCGAAATTTTGCATGATATATCTCGATATCTTCTTATCACATATATCGAAATCTTTTGATGAAACATCTCGACATTTTTATACTACACACTTCGAAATCTTTATATGTCGAAGTATTTTATTATGGATGTCGAGATTTTGATATATTATGAAACATAGATGTCGAGAAACATAACAGTTAAATGTCGAGTTCTTTTCATAATACAACTCCATCCTTTTCCAAGAATATTTCTAAATATCGTAAGAATTATAAAATTCTTTCAGAAACCCTCAAGAACTAACCGTACAAACCCTAATCATACATATACCTCATCATGTAAACATTTATAATCATAAACCAGAACTCGTAGATCCTATAATTCCTAAACACTTCTAAACACTAAAAATCTCATACTCCTCGATCAAAATAATGTTCTTATAAAAACAATTTACATATTAATAGAACTTGAAATATTTCAAAACCCTTGAGAACTAACATATTAAAAACCCTAATCGTATATAATTTTTCAAACTTAAAACCTCCTAGAACCTGTTAGTCTATGAATAAAAACATGAAATAATGGTAAGAAAATTATACCTACTTCAAGTCGTGGTATAATCTCTGTTCGCCTTCTCTCTTTATTGCTATTTGTGTTTTCGTTAGTTCTTCCTTAAATGATATGTAAATTCCCTTCTTATCCTAGCTTGGTGTTTGCGTGTGATATAATATAAATGACATCAACACTTGAAATTAATCCTTATCACATCGTACGTAACATCCATTATTTTACTAGGTTGATTTCCCTCACCATTAAGTTATCGAATTATACCCATCGATAATGTTAAGTAATTAAGGTCTCTTCCTAGTAGTTATTTTCGCACTAAAAGTTGTATAGAGAATTTCTTTAATTTATTATCTTATCTTAAATATTATATTATATTAACTTTTCCTCATAGCTAAGTCATCGAGTCCTATGGAAAATTTCCAAGTCTATGTCTTTAGTTATTTATTCTATTATTTCCAAAATTATGTGGTTTGAATTTCTTCAATTTTTTTTATGACTAGTTTCTACAAACTTATATATTTTAAATAAAACTCCTCTTAAATCCCGTCTAAATTTCTGATTGGGTAGAATTCGTAATAACACATAATTAAATAGCCACAAAATATGAAATCATGTAACCACATAATTTGCACGCAAGTTCATATTAATATGCTCATAAAATTTCGGGGTATTACATCCTCCCCCCCTTAAAAGAATTTCGCCCCCGAAATTCGCCGACACGAATAACTCGGGTAACGATTCCTCCTATTCCTTGGTTTATATGTACTCTATTAATACCTTTTTCCACTAAATTTAGGCGACACATTTAAATGTGTGACCCAATTCCTAAAATCATCTAATTCCTGATGTCTAGTCTCGCTTATCTGTTTTCCATGCCTTATAGACAAACTTATTTCTACTTCCATCACACTTCCGCTACGCAACTCTGACGGATAACATGGTCTACTTAAATGGAGTAAGGATGATTCTTACTTACGTCACACATTTATTCAATACGAATAAATATGCGACTCTGAATGGGTATGCTTAGGAGCATTTCAAAATACCTGTCATCATTGATGAGTTTGGTTCTTCTTCTTCGCTTGTTAAAGCGTATACTCGGGCTGGTGCCAGTGGAGGTCGTACTGGTATTGGGGTTGGGTTTCTGGGACGATATTCTTGACAGTCTTTTACAACATGTCCCAGCTTTCCGCATTTGAAACATTGTGGATTGAATTTAGGTCCGACCCCGAAACATACTCCGATATGGTATCGCCCGCATTGCGGACATTGGGGATTGATAGTTGGGGGTCGAAACGGAATATTTGTTGCCCCTAAGTTTGGTCTCGGTCGCCAGTTTTGCGGTCCGTGGCGATAATTCTGATTATTGTTGGGGCCTACTTCGAAGTATTGTCGTTTCTTACTTCCGTTTCCTTGATGGTTATCGTTTTTCTTCTTTGCTTCCTGGGCTGCTAAGATTTGTGATTCTGCCTGCTGTGCTATCATCGCTCGTTCTGCCACTTGAGCAAATGCAACTCCTCGTGTTCCGGTCATGCTAACATCTCGGTAGATCTCCGGTTTGAGACCTACCTGGAACCGTTCGATCTTTAGGGCGTCGTTTGCCACCATGTGCGGGGCGAAGCGGGACAGCTCCTCAAACTTGCGAATATATTCCGCGATGGGTTTTTCGCCTTGTTTGAGGTTAATGAATTCATTCATCTTGCGGGTTCGGTCATAAGTCGTGAAATACTTGTCGCGGAACAGTTGTTCAAATCTTTCCCACGACATAGTCATCGGGTCCTCCAAGATTTTGACGGTGTCCCACCAAAACCTTGCGTTCCCACGGAGCATAGAGATAGCGCATAACACTTTCTCGTTATTGGGGATTCGGCTATAGAGGAACATGTCCTCAACAGTTCGCAGCCAATCCTCAGCCACGGTAGGATCGATAGCGTCCTCAAAAATAGGAGGGTTCAATTTTCGGAACCGTTCCCCTATGATCTCTATACGCTCAGGCTGAGGAGACTGTTGGTATGCGGAGGATGTTTGATGTTGGATAAGAGCATTAATCTGATCCGATTGTCGCTGGATCAGTTCGGTAAGCTTCATAATAGTCGAGTCGCGTTCATGCACTGGGGACTCAGGTTCGTCCCTACGACTCGAACTACCTACGTTCTCTCTACGGGTTTTCGGCATTCTTATTCCTATTATCTACAAGTAGCCACATAAGCAAATATATCATTGTAGGCAAGTAATCACATCGTACCGTAAAACTTATAGGCAAGGCTGATCCTCCAGGCTTTTGAGCGGCCGTACATGGACAGTCTACAGAATCTATAACCTGGCTCTGATACCACCTGTGGCGACCCTCACCTCCTAATACTAATTGTGGCGGATTTTCGCAACGTAAGTCGCGGAAGACCCGTCTAATTAAAAACTTTTTCTAAAATAAAATATATTACAATCATATTCGTCTACATCGTCGTCACTATACAAGGGCCGTAGCCCTCAAAATGACAGAACGCTCAAAACCCTAATCGCTCCACAGGTCGCATCCATGTACAGCTCTGCCCTCAAAAGTCCGTGGAGCACCGCCGTCAGCCCGCCTTAACCTCGACGCGCATCAGCGTCGGGTTCGGTACCTACAACACGTAAAACCCTGAGCTATTTGCTCGCGCTCGATCCCATCCCATACACCTCACAAATGTACGCTCGACTCATCACGACTCATCACATCCCATGACTCCCCGTGACTCAACACTATACTCCTCGGGTATCCCATTCAGGTCGCTTTAGAATAGGAAGGCTTCTCAGGTCTCTTTAGAGTCGCCCATTTCCCCGAGTTGAGGTTCACGTTCGGTCTGCCCACTCAGGTCACTTTAGAGTGGTACGTACTAGAACCTTTCCCTCGCCTATCGCTCGCTCGGCCCACTCAGGTCACTTTAGAGTGGTACGTACTAGAGCATTGGGCAGCCTACTCAGGTCTCTTTAGAGCGGCATACACCCAAACCACTAACGTCCCAACGCTCGGGCGGCCAACTCAGGTCGCTTTAGAGTGACACGCACCCAAGCACCATCCTATCGCTCGGTCAGCCCACTCAGGTCACTTTAGAGTGGTACCTACTGGAGCACGGGCAGCCTACTCAGATCTCTTTAGAGCGGCGTTCACCCACCCTCTATTCGACACGAGGACCAACACCACTCATCGACTTCCCAAACATTACCGTTCCGTACGGTACTCAATCCCCTCGCACTGACCTGGTATGCAAGTGCATGGAACTGCAGTGCAAATAGCATATGACGTGCGAAAACATTTAAAACACGTAAAACATGTAATAATAGAATTCACGTAATCATATAATTCACATCAACGGGTTACGTGTCGTAGATGAAAAATCACCTACCTGTCGTCTGTATATTATTTGCTAATAATCCCGTGAAATTCTGCTCCTGACCTTAAGCATAAAATTATGATGTTAGTGTACTATTTAATTTATTATACTGTCTAAGTTCTCGAACCATCTAAGTATTAAAATACTAGATACAAAACTGTGTTAGACAAATAACTATTTCAAAGGAATTCGCTAGGTCAGGTCAATCCGTGAAGTATTTAGATAGCTGATTAATTTCACGAATTACCTTATTGACAGGTGAAATTGATATGACCCGTAAACCTTTATTTTACCACCTTTTGTTCACCTAATTTGCCAAGTTTATTAAATTAGTGACATATTGTGCCTTTTACCTATTCTTGTTACTACAATATGTTTATACAGTGATTCGTGCCCAGAAGATATTGATGAGTCAAGCTTACAACTAATACGTGGCTTCTTGTTTGAGCACCCATGTCGTATATATATCATGCAGTATAAAAAGTCATTTAGTTAATTTGTTGATCGATGTCTCTAGATGATAATAAGATATATGCAATTTGTGGATTTTGACTGGATAAGCAATATAATATATGCACGTACATTCCAACGGGAATAATTTCGTCCATATTAATTTGCCAAGAACAATTCGCCACGCACTGTCCTTATCAACTATCAATTCGCCAACCTATATATAATTAGTAAAGTTAGATTAATTCACACCTTCCCTTGGCCACGTGGTATTATGCTTTGAACTTCGCGAAATGCCTAGTATACATGTTTCGAAATTTTGCATGATATATCTCGATATCTTCTTATCACATATATCGAAATCTTTTGATGAAACATCTCGACATTATTATACTACACACTTCGAAATCTTTATATGTCGAAGTATTTTATTATGGATGTCGAGATTTTGATATATTATGAAACATAGATGTCGAGAAACATAACAGTTAAATGTCGAGTTCTTTTCATAATACAACTCCATCCTTTTCCAAGAATATTTCTAAATATCGTAAGAATTATAAAATTCTTTCAGAAACCCTCAAGAACTAACCGTACAAACCCTAATCATACATATACCTCATCATGTAAACATTTATAATCATAAACCAGAACTCGTAGATCCTATAATTCCTAAACACTTCTAAACACTAAAAATCTCATACTCCTCGATCAAAATAATGTTCTTATAAAAACAATTTACATATTAATAGAACTTGAAATATTTCAAAACCCTTGAGAACTAACATATTAAAAACCCTAATCGTATATAATTTTTCAAACTTAAAACCTCCTAGAACCTGTTAGTCTATGAATAAAAACATGAAATAATGGTAAGAAAATTATACCTACTTCAAGTCGTGGTATAATCTCTGTTCGCCTTCTCTCTTTATTGCTATTTGTGTTTTCGTTAGTTCCTCCTTAAATGATATGTAAATTCCCTTCTTATCCTAGCTTGGTGTTTGCGTGTGATATAATATAAATGACATCAACACTTGAAATTAATCCTTATCACATCGTACGTAACATCCATTATTTTACTAGGTTGATTTCCCTCACCATTAAGTTATCGAATTATACCCATCGATATGTTAAGTAATTAAGGTCTCTTCCTAGTAGTTATTTTCGCACTAAAAGTTGTATAGAGAATTTCTTTAATTTATTATCTTATCTTAAATATTATATTATATTAACTTTTCCTCATAGCTAAGTCATCGAGTCCTATGGAAAATTTCCAAGTCTATGTCTTTAGTTATTTATTCTATTATTTCCAAAATTATGTGGTTTGAATTTCTTCAATTTTTTTTATGACTAGTTTCTACAAACTTATATATTTTAAATAAAACTCCTCTTAAATCCCGTCTAAATTTCTGATTGGGTAGAATTCGTAATAACACATAATTAAATAGCCACAAAATATGAAATCATGTAACCACATAATTTGCACGCAAGTTCATATTAATATGCTCATAAAATTTCGGGGTATTACATCCTCCCCCCCTTAAAAGAATTTCGCCCCCGAAATTCGCCGACACGAATAACTCGGGTAACGATTCCTCCTATTCCGTGGTTTATATGTACTCTATTAATACCTTTTTCCACTAAATTTAGGCGACACATTTAAATGTGTGACCCAATTCCTAAAATCATCTAATTCCTGATGTCTAGTCTCGCTTATCTGTTTTCCATGCCTTATAGACAAACTTATTTCTACTTCCATCACACTTCCGCTACGCAACTCTGACGGATAACATGGTCTACTTAAATGGAGTAAGGATGATTCTTACTTACGTCACACATTTATTCAATACGAATAAATATGCGACTCTGAATGGGTATGCTTAGGAGCATTTCAAAATACCTGTCATCATTGATGAGTTTGGTTCTTCTTCTTCGCTTGTTAAAGCGTATACTCGGGCTGGTGCCAGTGGAGGTCGTACTGGTATTGGGGTTGGGTTTCTGGGACGATATTCTTGACAGTCTTTTACAACATGTCCCAGCTTTCCGCATTTGAAACATTGTGGATTGAATTTAGGTCCGACCCCGAAACATACTCCGATATGGTATCGCCCGCATTGCGGACATTGGGGATTGATAGTTGGGGGTCGAAACGGAATATTTGTTGCCCCTAAGTTTGGTCTCGGTCGCCAGTTTTGCGGTCCGTGGCGATAATTCTGATTATTGTTGGGGCCTACTTCGAAGTATTGTCGTTTCTTACTTCCGTTTCCTTGATGGTTATCGTTTTTCTTCTTTGCTTCCTGGGCTGCTAAGATTTGTGATTCTGCCTGCTGTGCTATCATCGCTCGTTCTGCCACTTGAGCAAATGCAACTCCTCGCGTTCCGGTCATGCTAACATCTCGGTAGATCTCCGGTTTGAGACCTACCTGGAACCGTTCGATCTTTAGGGCGTCGTTTGCCACCATGTGCGGGGCGAAGCGGGACAGCTCCTCAAACTTGCGAATATATTCCGCGATGGGTTTTTCGCCTTGTTTGAGGTTAATGAATTCATTCATCTTGCGGGTTCGGTCATAAGTCGTGAAATACTTGTCGCGGAACAGTTGTTCAAATCTTTCCCACGACATAGTCATCGGGTCCTCCAAGATTTTGACGGTGTCCCACCAAAACCTTGCGTTCCCACGGAGCATAGAGATAGCGCATAACACTTTCTCGTTATTGGGGATTCGGCTATAGAGGAACATGTCCTCAACAGTTCGCAGCCAATCCTCAGCCACGGTAGGATCGATAGCGTCCTCAAAAATAGGAGGGTTCAATTTTCGGAACCGTTCCCCTATGATCTCTATACGCTCAGGCTGAGGAGACTGTTGGTATGCGGAGGATGTTTGATGTTGGATAAGAGCATTAATCTGATCCGATTGTCGCTGGATCAGTTCGGTAAGCTTCATAATGGTCGAGTCGCGTTCATGCACTGGGGACTCAGGTTCGTCCCTACGACTCGAACTACCTACGTTCTCTCTACGGGTTTTCGGCATTCTTATTCCTATTATCTACAAGTAGCCACATAAGCAAATATATCATTGTAGGCAAGTAATCACATCGTACCGTAAAACTTATAGGCAAGGCTGATCCTCCAGGCTTTTGAGCGGCCGTACATGGACAGTCTACAGAATCTATAACCTGGCTCTGATACCACCTGTGGCGACCCTCACCTCCTAATACTAATTGTGGTGGATTTTCGCAACGTAAGTCGCGGAAGACTCGTCTAATTAAACACTTTTTCTAAAATAAAATATATTACAATCATATTCGTCTACATCGTCGTCACTATACAAGGGCCGTAGCCCTCAAAATGACAGAACGCTCAAAACCCTAATCGCTCCACAGGTCGCATCCATGTACAGCTCTGCCCTGAAAAGTCCGTGGAGCACCGCCGTCAGCCCGCCTTAACCTCGACGCGCATCAGCGTCGGGTTCGGTACCTACAACACGTAAAACCCTGAGCTATTTGCTCGCGCTCGATCCCATCCCATACACCTCACAAATGTACGCTCGACTCATCACGACTCATCACATCCCATGACTCCCCGTGACTCAACACTATACTCCTCGGGTATCCCATTCAGGTCGCTTTAGAATAGGAAGGCTTCTCAGGTCTCTTTAGAGTCGCCCATTTCCCCGAGTTGAGGTTCACGTTCGGTCTGCCCACTCAGGTCACTTTAGAGTGGTACGTACTAGAACCTTTCCCTCGCCTATCGCTCGCTCGGCCCACTCAGGTCACTTTAGAGTGGTACGTACTAGAGCATTGGGCAGCCTACTCAGGTCTCTTTAGAGCGGCATACACCCAAACCACTAACGTCCCAACGCTCGGGCGGCCAACTCAGGTCGCTTTAGAGTGACACGCACCCAAGCACCATCCTATCGCTCGGTCAGCCCACTCAGGTCACTTTAGAGTGGTACCTACTGGAGCACGGGCAGCCTACTCAGATCTCTTTAGAGCGGCGTTCACCCACCCTCTATTCGACACGAGGACCAACACCACTCATCGACTTCCCAAACATTACCGTTCCGTACGGTACTCAATCCCCTCGCACTGACCTGGTATGCAAGTGCATGGAACTGCAGTGCAAATAGCATATGACGTGCGAAAGCATTTAAAACCCGTAAAACATGTAATAATAGAATTCACGTAATCATATAATTCACATCAACGGGTTACGTGTCGTAGATGAAAAATCACCTACCTGTCGTCTGTAGATTATTTGCTAATAATCCCGTGAAATTCTGCTCCTGACCTTAAGCATAAAATTATGATGTTAGTATACTATTTAATTTATTATACTGTCTAAGTTCTCGAACCATCTAAGTATTAAAATACTAGATACAAAACTGTGTTAGACAAATAACTATTTCAAAGGAATTCGCTAGGTCAGGTCAATCCGTGAAGTATTTAGATAGATGATTAATTTCACGAATTACCTTATTGACAGGTGAAATTGATATGACCCGTAAACCTTTATTTTACCACCTTTTGTTCACCTAATTTGCCAAGTTTATTAAATTAGTGACATATTGTGCCTTTTACCTATTCTTGTTACTACAATATGTTTATACAGTGATTCGTGCCCGATATTGATGAGTCAAGCTTACAACTAATACGTGGCTTCTTGTTTGAGCACCCATGTCGTATATATATCATGCAGTATAAAAAGTCATTTAGTTAATTTGTTGATCGATGTCTCTAGATGATAATAAGATATATGCAATTTGTGGATTTTGACTGGATAAGCAATATAATATATGCACGTACATTCCAACGGGAATAATTTCGTCCATATTAATTTGCCAAGAACAATTCGCCACGCACTGTCCTTATCAACTATCAATTCGCCAACCTATATATAATTAGTAAAGTTAGATTAATTCACACCTCCCCCTGGCCACGTGGTATTATGCTTTGAACTTCGCGAAATGCCTAGTATACATGTTTCGAAATTTTGCATGATATATCTCGATATCTTCTTATCACATATATCGAAATCTTTTGATGAAACATCTCGACATTATTATACTACACACTTCGAAATCTTTATATGTCGAAGTATTTTATTATGGATGTCGAGATTTTGATATATTATGAAACATAGATGTCGAGAAACATAACAGTTAAATGTCGAGTTCTTTTCATAATACAACTCCATCCTTTTCCAAGAATATTTCTAAATATCTTAAGAATTATAAAATTCTTTCAGAAACCCTCAAGAACTAACCGTACAAACCCTAATCATACATATACCTCATCATGTAAACATTTATAATCATAAACCAGAACTCGTAGATCCTATAATTCCTAAACACTTCTAAACACTAAAAATCTCATACTCCTCGATCAAAATAATGTTCTTATAAAAACAATTTACATATTAATAGAACTTGAAATATTTCAAAACCCTTGAGAACTAACATATTAAAAACCCTAATCGTATATAATTTTTCAAACTTAAAACCTCCTAGAACCTGTTAGTCTATGAATAAAAACATGAAATAATGGTAAGAAAATTATACCTACTTCAAGTCGTGGTATAATCTCTGTTCGCCTTCTCTCTTTATTGCTATTTGCATTTATAGTGCTGACATGTCACATAGGGATTGGCTAATGGGAGTAGTCAATGAGTGTATAGATCCAACTTTTATATAGTATAGATTTGTGTTTTCGTTAGTTCCTCCTTAAATGATATGTAAATTCCCTTCTTATCCTAGCTTGGTGTTTGCGTGTGATATAATATAAATGACATCAACACTTGAAATTAATCCTTATCACATCGTACGTAACATCCATTATTTTACTAGGTTGATTTCCCTCACCATTAAGTTATCGAATTATACCCATCGATAATGTTAAGTAATTAAGGTCTCTTCCTAGTAGTTATTTTCGCACTAAAAGTTGTATAGAGAATTTCTTTAATTTATTATCTTATCTTAAATATTATATTATATTAACTTTTCCTCATAGCTAAGTCATCGAGTCCTATGGAAAATTTCCAAGTCTATGTCTTTAGTTATTTATTCTATTATTTCCAAAATTATGTGGTTTGAATTTCTTCAATTTTTTTATGACTAGTTTCTACAAACTTATATATTTTAAATAAAACTCCTCTTAAATCCCGTCTAAATTTTTGATTGGGTAGAATTCGTAATAACACATAATTAAATAGCCACAAAATATGAAATCATGTAACCACATAATTTGCACGCAAGTTCATATTAATATGCTCATAAAATTTCGGGGTATTACATGTGAATACTAAATTAACTAAATTTAAAAATGTTCTTCAATTGATAAACTATTAGTTTTACAATATATTAATATCTCTCTGAAATAATAAGGTTTAACAGTCCCGATATTATTAACTTATAGAGGTTTCCCGTTTAATTTTAAAAACTTGTTTTAATTACACTTATAGGGGGTGCTTGTTTTGGGGTGATCCTCCAAAATATCACCGTAATCCTCTCGTCGCTTTATCATCACCATGTTTGTTTAGTCTAGGTGATGAGTCATCACCGTAATGACAGATCACCTAGGTGATAAAAATGAGGTGATATTCTACCTTTTGGATCACCCCAAAAACGCTAGGTGATCTTACATCACCGTGATGGAGTGATCTTTTAAAGTTGTATTTGGACAACATTACCCCTTAATTTAGCATTTATACCTAATATATCCTTATTTATATTTTAAATTATATAATTAGATTATTTAAATCGTATAATATATTTAATAATAACTAATTATATTGAATAACTATACGAAAAACTTATTATTAATTCTTAAAATATTAAACTTGATATTAAAATAGTAGTCATTATTATGTAAATATCATCTCAATATATATATATATATATATATATATATATAATCCCATGATCAAGATAATATTCGTAGGGTTAAATATGACATTTATGCAATATCACCCCACACATCACAGTGATTAGACAAGCACAATATTCTAATATCACATTGATATGCAAAATAAAATATCACCCCAAAACAAACACGGTAATGATATATCACATTGATCCACATTGGAGGTTTTGTCTCCATTTCTAGGAGCGCCATGTTCGAGTCGCCTAAATATTGGAGGTTTTGTCTCCATTTGTAGGAGCGCCATGTTCGAAGAAGAGATAAGATCTTTCACTTCGCAAATGTTAGAATGCTGATACTTCGCAAATTTTAGAATGCTGATTTTGTAGTAGGTTATTTAATCTTGGCTAAAAATGCATAAAACCCCTTAGTGGTTTAACCAAAATGCATCAAAATCCTTGTGGTTAAAAAATTATATGGAAACCCCTCCTAATTTGTTTAACATGCGCTCCTTGTTATCAACCCTTAATTATGGGGTACAATGCTAAATTTTAGGCAACATCGGGTTACGATGCTAAGTTTAGTGCAGCACAAGGGAGTTTCGCATAATGAAAAAATATATGGTAGTGATGTACATTTCAGTATAACCACGTGGGGGTACACTACAATATATCCTTAAATTTTTTGTGTTCAAACTTTGTTTCTTCTTTTGGTTTTGCTGTCTTGCTTGTATGAGCTGTGTTTGCTCACATGTGAACCTTTCTTCTCTACCGTATTCTTTCTCGTGTTGCTTTAGAGATCAAGTTGGATCTTTATCCTATGTAACTTTGGGAGTGAAATGAAATGTAGGTTAGAAAATATATATATATATATATTAACACTTATAAGTGTGTATGGCTACTGAATAGTGGATTTTACGGCGTAATCTACTCCATAGGTCTAATTATTAGCTATAAAGAATCGCATAGGCAACTTTTTTTTGAGTGTAAAAGCATATCTTTATTGATTATCAGCGGCTACTAAGTTTGCCAATTTTTTGGTAGGTGGGGTAGAACCTTCCCTATCATGTCCAATGTGTTTGGCGAGATAGTGAGCTACGATATTTGACTGTCTACGCACGTGGCTAACACGAACACATGAACTCAACTGACATAAAGATAAGCAATCAAATAGGTTGCATCCAATCTCTGAAGAATCCCAAGATCCTTGCGTTAGTTTGGCGATGACATTCTTGCAGTCACGTTCCACTATGGTATTTCTCCATCCTCTATGGTATGCAAACATCAAGGCCTCACGAATGGCAACAGCTTCGATCGCTTCAGGGGAGAGCTGTCCCGTCAACTCCTTCGTTCGCCATCCGACACATCGTCCAGACGAGTCCCTCGCAATGATGCCGATTGCTGGTGTCCCTCACAATTTATGAATGGCCTCGTCCGTGTTAATTTGAATAATATTAGTTTCTGATCGTAGCCAACCAGGATCAGAATGCATATGTGTTTCACGTCTCGGCGCTGTAGCGGGCAGTGATGAAGGTAACATAGCTGTTGCCTCAGCAATAGCACGATCCTCGGACAATGTGATGCCTTCCGCCACCAATTTATTCCTCACACGCCAAATAATCCAGCAATAGCTATTGAACATATCGAAGTCATCGTCTTCTAATTTTGCCGCATCTGTCGAACCCAAGACACCACATATCTCAGCCCCGTGCGTGCAACATCAGGCGAGAACTTTGTTTTCTTCCAAAAGCTTTTCACAAACAGGCATGTAAGAAAGACATGTTCCATGTTTTCTGGGGCGCCCCCGCACCAGCTGCAGTTAAAGTGGTCAAGACACCGTCTTTTGAATAGATTTTTTCGCTGTTGGAAGAGAATTGTTGCATAGCCGCCATATGAATAGTCGAACCCTTGGCATGCAACTCGAGTTCCAAATCATGCCCCACGAAGGGGGGGAAGAAGATGATGCTTCATTACGACACTTTTGTTTTTCTATTAAGTGGTGCACACTTTTAACAGAAAACTTCCCGTCTTTTGTGTAGTGCCAGATGAGTCGGTCAGGCTGAGTACAAACTCCAAGAGGAATTGATAATATTCGTTCAGTATCAACAGGAGCGAAGATGGAGTGGACTAGTTGTGTATTCCATTGGCCTGATGTAGGGTTTTGAAGATCAGCCACCTTCAATACAATATCATCTCGAAGTGGTGTCAAGATAGGTCTGAAGATAGGCTGGGGGGTAATAGGGCAGACCTGTGGGCAGACCTAAGGAGACAACCAATCTGGTGACCCGTGGCTCGTATGGGGGGACTTCAACAATATACTATCAACTGAAGATAGGCTGGGGGGTAATAGGGCCCAAGCTTCTGATTTTGAGAACTTTAGATATTGCCTGAGGGATTGTGGTCCAATACTATACCTGGTCCAATACTATACCTGAGGGATTGCCTGAGGGATTGGGGGGTAATAAGGAGGAAAGGGCAATACTATACCTGGTCCAATAAACAAGGAGATGCCACTCGCATTTATAGCAAAATTGATTGGGCATTTGGGAATCTGCAATGGATACAACAGTTTATGAATGTGGAGGCTCATTACTTGGCGAAGGGATTTCTGATCATTCTCCAATCCTCCCTCAAAGCTACAGGGGCTTGTCTCAAATTTGGAGAGCATTCAAGTTCTTCAATATGTTGGTAGATTCCCCCAACTTCATGGCTGTGGTAGGAGGAAACTGGACTAAATGCCACCCAGTGGCAGCAAAGGGGAAACATCTGCTGAGACAGCTGGAAAAAATGCAAGGTCATCTCAAGAAACTAAACTCTGACCATTATGCTAATATTGTGCATAAAACAGAAGAGGCTAGACAGACATTGGAAGCTGCCCAAGGAGCCCTAGGCACTGACCCACTGAACTCTAGTTTAATTGGAATTGAGAAAGCTGCTGCTGTAGAATACCACTTTCTCAGTAGGCCTGTGAAAACTTCCTGGCTCGGAAGG
The DNA here is from genome assembly GCA_027422505.1 of Craterostigma plantagineum. Classification (NCBI taxonomy): domain Eukaryota; kingdom Viridiplantae; phylum Streptophyta; class Magnoliopsida; order Lamiales; family Linderniaceae; genus Craterostigma; species Craterostigma plantagineum. The sequence goes on along the minus strand of JAPQWV010000066.1, from coordinate 1,703,772 downwards.
CTAAAGCCACCTGGCTAAAGGAGGGGGACAGGAATACCAAGTATTTCCATGCTCTTATTAAACAACGAGTATACAGGAACAGAATCACTTTAGTAGAGACTGGAGAAGGGCAGATATTGGAGGACCCAAAGGCAATTGTATCCTACTTTGTGACATATTATGAAGAGCATCCTTGGATGTGCTAATAGGAGCCTGATAGAAATTGATGAGGAGGCAATTAAACAAGGGGGTCCTGACTGTAGGGGATCAATTCTCCCTCACTGCTCCATTTTCCAGGGGAGAAGTTAAAGATGCACTGTTTTCAATACACAGAGATAAGGCACCCGGGCCAGATGGTTACAACAGTGAGTTCTATAGGGCAGCTTGGTCTATTGTTGGGGATGACTTGACTGATACGGTACTAGAGTTCTTCCAGATTGGACATATGCTCAAACCTATGAACTCTACCACCATGACGTTAGTGCCAAAGATTGATCAGCCTCGAACTAGAAGGGATTATAGGCCCATTGCATGTTGCAATACAGTGTATAAATGCATCTGAAAGTTGTTGTGTGCAAGACTGAGAATTGTGTTGCCCAAACTTGTGCATGAAAACGAAGGAGCCTTCATACCAGGCAGATCAATAGGGCACAATATTATGCTACGCCAAGAGCTGCTTAGGCTGTATAACAGAGGGAAGGTGTCACCTAGGTGTCTGATGGAAATAGACCTGAGGAAAGCATATGATACAGTTGAATGGCAGTTCCTGCTCAGCTTAATAAGACACCTAAGATTTCTAGTGAAATATGTGGAGTGGATAAGGGAATGCATCACAACTGTCACCTACCAGCTATCAATAGATGGGTCTCTGGAAGGCCATTTTCAGGGGGCTCGGGGGCTGAGACAGGGAGACCCCATATCCTCGTTGCTATTTGTATTGATAATGGAATACCTGACGCAGCGACTAATCGTGGCTTCGAAGGTTGCTGCCTTCAGGTTTCATCATTTATGTAAGCAACTTGGAATAGTGAGCCTCTGTTTCGCAGACGACTTGCTGATAGTATGCAAGGCACATCAACATTCTATAGCCCTGATAATGGACAGCCTTCAGCACTTTCAGGGGGCCCCTGGGTTGGCAGCTAACTCATTGAAGTCCAACATATGTATTGCTGGCACGTCTCAGGCTGAGAAACAACATCTCCTTAGGCTGACTGGTTTCACAGAGGGGTCCTTTCCCATGAAGTACCTAGGGGTGCCAATCTCACCAACTAAATGGAGCAAGCAGGATTGTGAGGCTCTAGTGGGCTAAATAGCCATGAGGATTACCTGCTGGACCTCACGGAATTTGTCCTACGCAGGTAGATGCTGTCTCATTAACTATGTGCTACTGGCTCTACATAGCTATTGGGGCTCCATGTTTATGCTCCCTGTTAGTATAGTGCAGCGCATAGAAATTTACCGCGAGTTCCTTTGTAGCAGATGAGTGGGGGTAAGATCAAGGCCTTGGTGGCGTGGGAATCTGTTTGTTTGAAGAAGAGCTGGGGAGGGCTGGATATCAAATATTGTGGCTCCTGGAATACTGCAAGCATAGGAAAACAGATTTGGGATATCTCACGGAAGAAGGATAACCTCTGGATCAAATGGCTCCATAGCTGCTATTTAAAGGCATAGATTTCTGGGCCTACCAGAGAACGGGGGGCAGCAGTTGGCAGTGGACCCAGATCATTAAGGTAAGAGACTTGTTTCGAGAGGGTTATAGACAAGGGGCATGGCTGGGTGCAAAGAATGGCTGCTACTCTACCACCTCAGGGTATTTGTAGTTGAAAGGCCCCCGGGAAAAGATGGCTACAGCAGCTGTAATCTGGAATAGATGGACACTGCCTAAACATGCTTTTATTATGTGGCTCACTATGCATAAGAAATTGTTAACCAGGGACAGACTAGCTCAATGGGGGGTATCTATTGCTGACACCAAGTGTGCATTATGTGCGCAGGTTGAGGAATGCTTGGACCATATATTCTTTGAGTGTGAGTATAGCAGGGAATTACTCAATAAGGCTGGTAGCTGGATGCAAATAGAAAGTCCTATCCCTGAAGGAAGATGGAGACAGAAGCTGGTGAGATTGGTGAGGCACACGAGCATCATAGCAAGAGTCCAAATAGCAGGGTTGGCTGCCGTGGTATATCTACTGTGGAAGGAACGAAATGCGAGAATCCATGGATCGAGTCCAAAACTGATACAGGAGCTGTTCCAGATGTTCAAGAAGGACTTTAAGGCTCAAATGTATGGGATGCGGTCTGCGAAGCCTTCACGTGGGGGTGTGGAGTTCATGCACAAGTTATATTGTACTTAACGTGTAACAGGTTGTTCTGTATGAGTCTGATGTAAAAACTGGGGTTCTTGTGGTAATGATAATCCTTCCTACCAGAAAAAAGAAAGTCTGAACCCCTCCGCACTCGAGATCCATGGGTCGCTCCATGTATTGACGTTATTGCCTTGCCCCACTCGCCATCGTAGTCCCTGAGCGATAGTTTCTCGAGCTCGAATAATACTCCGCCATGTCATAGATGGGTGGTGTCCAAGAGGTGCTGTCAAAATGTCATCATTAGGAAAATAGCGAGCTTTAAAAATGCGGCTTACAAGGGCGTCTGGTCTGTGTATGAATCTCCACGCTTGTTTGGCTAGCATCGCGAGGTTGAAGGATTCAAGGTCTCGGAAACCCATTCCCCCTTCCTTCTTTATCCGAGAAAGGCATCTCCACGCTAACCAGTGCACCCCTTTGCCCTTCGCTCCCGACCACCAAAAGCGAGCTACCATCCGTTCCACATCATGTATGACTGATTTTGGTAAAAGAAAGCAGCTCATCGCATAGGCAGGGATTGCTTGTAGTACTACTTTGATCAATACCTCCCGACCAACTTGCGATAGAAACTTCTCAGACCATCCGCTGACCCGTCGCCAAATTCGATCCCTGATATAGGCAAAAATCTCATTTTTTGTTTCTTCCCACCATGGATGGCAGGCCTAAATACATGTCTCGACTTGGTTTCTCCGGTATACCAAGGTCCCTACAAAAGTCCTCACGTAACGACAGCCCTGCATTACCTGAGAACACTACAGATGATTTTTCGATTCTTCTGCCCCGATGCTCACTCATACACATTAAGAATGTTCTTTATCCATTGCACCACATTTGACGAAGTCTGGCAGAATATGATTGTATTATCGACAAAGAGTAGATGTGAGATAGTCGGTGCTCCTCTTCGTATCGAGATGCCCTCAATAGCCCGTGTATGCTCCGCCTCTCGAAGTAACCCTGTAAATGCCTCTGCGCAAAAGAGGAAAGATATGGGGAAAGAGGGTCTCCTTGGCGAAGTCCTCTCGTAGGTGTTAGCCTCCCAAAACAATTTCCGTTTAATAGAAATGAATACGTAACCGAGGATATACACATCATTATTAAACTATTAAACGCATCGTGGAAGCCTAACTTACCCAACACCCTTCTTAGAAAGGGCCACTCGACTCGGTCGTAAGCTTTACTCATGTCTAGCTTAATGGAAGCAAAACTTTTATTTCCTGTTCACCGGTTCTTAAAGGCATTGTTAATTTCAAAAGCTATAAGAACATTATCAGTAAACAGTCGACTCGGAATAAAAGATGATTGAGTAGGCGAAATAAGTGGTCCATGTAGGATTTTAAGCGATTAGCAATGCATTTAGAGGCTATGCGAGAAGTTACATTGCACAAACTAATTGGTCGAAAGTGTGTTAAATTTTCGGGGTTACGACGTTCGGTGTAAGGACGTTGGATGCATGTAAAGATGATAATGGCATACCATCATTAAAAAAAACGAGGATGGTTCACACAGTTTCGGTACCTACAATATCCCAATACTTTGAAAGAAAAAGGGCGGTAAGCCGTCGGGGCCTGGAGATTTGAAAGGGGACATCGAATCCAATGCGGCTTTGACCTCTTCAGCGTATACAGACGAGTTAGCAATTCATTCATCGTTTGGCTCACTCGAGGTGTGATAAATCTAGATGCTTCCTCAATCATCGACTCGGACAGCTCGAAGTTGTGAAAATCTCCTCGAAGTAGTCAACCACAACCCGTTCAAGTGATTAGGGATCTGATCGCCAGACTCCCTTTCGATCAGTTAGCTTCCGAACACGGTTTGTTCTATGTCTATTAGTGGCTTGTCGATGAAAAACTTTTGTGTTACTATCACCATGACTCAACCACTCATTGTTGCTCATCGCATTTGCGAATATCTTCTAGTCTTCTTCGAAGCGAAAATTCCTTGTCTTTGGTTTCGGTAGTAATTTTCATTGTCGACATTCGTCTTAGCTCGTCTTCAATTTCCAGTCGTTGTCTGTTCGACTCCCGAAATATGTTATGGCTCCAACCTTTGAGTTCGTCTCTACTCCGTGTCATGAACTGCGTGAGATCTTTAGCTGGGTCTTCATGAGCAGCGGCGGACCTACGTAGGGGCTTGGGGGGGCCATTGACACCCCACCACACAGATATATAACATTTATACTATGTCATCTCAAAAATTGGATTGCATTGTAGTGGTTAAATGCTCATATGTTGGCCACATGGTTAGGGGATCGAATCCCGTTCCCATCTTTTCAAGTTCAATATTATAAACTTTTGTCTTGACGTTTTTTTTATCAATTTTTTATGAAAATTATCTACAATTATACGCAAACATTTACATCGTCTTTCATCAATAAATAAATGTTTTAATATATTACCAACATAGTTATGTCCTCTCATAATTAGTTGTACTTTTTGTATGATATAATCTGTTTATCTTTTATTTAGCAACTAAAAATTAATGATTAATTAAATATTTCCAATTTAACAAATATATATATATATATATATATATAATTTTTCTAACACATATCTTTTAATTAAAGATCTTATTATTTATTTATTAATCAATGATTTTTTTTTTTCAAAGGGAATTTTTCAATTACCATTTAATAATATTGTTTCACTATTATTTCTTTTCCATATCAGTAACATATTGTTTTCAATATCAATAACATATAATAAATTATGTGTGAGCCAACATTAAACATAAAAAGGTACACAAACTTACGCTTTTAAGGTACAAAAACTCATCGACCCCCTCAGACGTCAGATTCTTGGTCCGCCACTGTTCATGAGTAGTACCATTCATACATCGTCGGAGTATTTTCTCACATTGATCTTCTTCTGCCCACTTTGCTTCGAAACGAAACAGCTTACTTCTATATGTCGTCTGTCCGGGGGCAGGGCATGGGTCAATTAATCACGTGATGGTCGGAGTAAATAATGCGAATATTAGTGACAATGGCCTCCTTAAATAATGTGTCCCAGGCTAAGTTTGCACATGCTCTATCTAGCCCCTCATAGATAGTATGTGGGCGGAAACTACGATTCAAGTGCATCACGAAAGGGTTGCATCTGGGAGAGAGTACGAACACGACCTCCTTGCTTCTTCCCTTGATGTAATATCTCGTTGAAATTTCCCATGCCGAACCATGCCGTATGATTATGACCATTGAGTCTTCGTAAGAGTTCCCAGCTGTGTTTCCTTTCGGCCGTTTTGGGGTCACTGTAAAAGCCCGTACATCGCCACGTAATGTCATCCTCATCTCGTCGAACATTTTACGTCTATATGAAAAGGAGAAAACAACTGTAGCTCCACTGTCCACTCTTTATTCTATAACAAGGGCAGACCACGACTTTTCCCGTTAGCTTCGACGCACACGCCATGCATACCTAATTTAAGTCGCACCACCTCATGGGTTTTGCATTTTGTCTCAACTAAAAAGACCATCCCGGTCGTTCTCGGACCAGCTGTCCGAGTTCCTTAACTGTCGGGGCACCCCCCAATCCCCGAAAGTTCCAATTATGAGACTCATGGCGATCGGCGGGACTACATCGCAGTCGCCGCCGGGGAGCTTGAGATATCCATGGCATCAACACGCTCAACATGAGGTTTCTTCGTGTGTGGACGGGGGATGTCCGAGTCGTCTTCCGTCGTCTTACACTTCTTGCTATGAGGTTCTATTTTTTTTGGGGGGGGGGGGGGGGGTGGAGGTCCTGCTTGGGGTGTGGTCGGGTGGCTCTGGCTAAGGATCGTAACTTGGGTCGTCGGGTAGGTTTAGGATGTGGGGAGAGAGGCTCTTTTTTTTTTCGAATTCTTAGTGTGGTTTGGGTTAAGTGTATGGGGTGGATTGATGATGTCTGTTCGAGATGGGACTTTTAGGGTTTGTAGGAGGCTTGCTACCAACTGTGGGGGTTTATAATTAAGTAATGGGTTGGGAGGGTCTTTTGAGGGCTGCAGATGAGGTATGGGCTGAGCTGGTGACATAATTGGTATGTTAGGGTTGGTGTCAATGTCTGGATCAAGTAATTTGGGTTGGGCTTGATTGTTGAAGGTTGGGTTAGAAGGAGGTATAGACTTAGGGTCACGAGGTGTAGTATCAACCAACAAGTTTGGTTTGGGAAATGTATTAATGGTGTTGTCGTGAGTTAGGGAAGGGTTATCTTCATCTTTGATATTTCCATCATTAGATGCTGAGATTTCTGCCAAGATATCTTGCTTAATAGGAGAGCTCGAAATCTTCATGTGATTGAGAGGATTTTCGGTTACCATTGGGTCTTTAGGAAGCATTGAAATCCCTGAATCAACGCCCTTTAAATGAGGAAACTTTCGGAATTATCGCCCTTTTGATCTATCATGGTCACCCGAGAATGTCGCTCTGGAGTTAATGTCCCTTGTTCTCGGCTGATCTCCTCCGTCGCGTTCCGTCATACCCTTCGTGTTGCTAACGGAGGAGCCATGTATACATTTAGACATCATTATGCCCCGCAGTGCGCGAAGGAGGGCTTGTAAGGAAAATCAGATCCCGGGTCTTCAAAGGCATCCTCATACTGAAGAGAGCATGTTGACGTCGTAGATCAAGAAGCTCCACAGTAGTAGCAGAAAGTTCGGGAGCCGTTCATATTTGAACGTGACTGTAGTACCGTCCAGATCCTTTCCATATAGCGCAGTTGCACGTAACAAGGGCTTTCGAACATCGACAAGAGCCTTAATGCTTACAAAAGGGGTCCACGCTGGCTGTCCAAATAATCGGTGTCAATGAATTTACCAACCATGTTCCCAGTGCGCTCCATGATCTGCTTGTTACGAGCTAGAGATGGGATGCTATGGACTTGGATCGAAAACTGGCACCAGTTCAAGTCAGTTACCAAAGGGTCTTCATCACCATCAATAGCTTTAAGGACAATGGTTTGTTTCTGGAACGCCCATGGAGACGAAGTTAAGACCCGTAATCTATCAATCTCATGGTTGAATGTGATTATGAATCGATCTCCATTCAATAGTTGCATCGTCATTCCTTTGCCGGGATTGAATACATTAGAGAGCATGGTCTTCAAGGCTTCAAAGTTAAAGGATTTACGTGCCATTATTCGACCCACCACCCTAGAGTGTCTCCTCCTCGATATATTATTATGATGACAATCTGCTTAGAAATTTCCTCTTTCTCCTCTTCCGTTAGACGTAATTTCTCTAGATCCATGATGTCTTTGATGATTTATCACACACCCGGTTTACCAGTCAATGAAATTGTAGATCGAGGACCGCCGTTAGACTTGTAATTGGATGTGCTTTTAGTGTGTGTAACTCTCGTGGATTGATTGTGTAACTCTCGTGGATTGATTCGATCATTTACGCGTTGAAATGGATCGAAAATAGAGCAAAACACACACACACGAAACACAGATTTAACGTGGTTCGGCCGAGAATTGGCCTACGTCCAAACCAGAGCTCCTTTGTATTTCCACCCAACACGAAAGTTACAGCCCTACGCGATATCTACGACTTTCGTGTTTACACTTTTCTCTAATTCTAACCCTAGAGAAAGATAATGAGCTCTGGAAGATGCTCAGTCGAACCAGAAATTACAGAATATATAGAGCAGAATTCATTCCTAAAGCATGTCTCTCGATTAATCTCGTCCGTCCCTTTTATCCGATCTAATGCTCCACAAGCTGCCACGTTGCCCATGCATTACACGTGAACAAGCATAAGGCGCATGACACTTTTGTAAGTGAAATGCCACTTTTAACTTGAGCCGTCCGATCGGGATCCAATGGTCGAGATCCATCATCTGCGTCATCAGCTTAAATCGAATCTTGGTCGTTCATCTCTTCGCGCCATATCCTTCGGCCCACATTAAATCATCAGCTATTTCTGATCCAACGGTCCCTGTGCTTCGCGACATCTTCAGTTCATTCTTGAGCTCTTTCATTCTGTTCAGCTCAGCTCCAACCTAGCTCCTTCTCCGACGGCTCCCTGCAACTCCGGCGAGTTTCCGACTCGCTAATCCTAACAAACTCCACCTCGAGACGGCAAACTCGCAATCTCAGCTCCTGGAATTCGCATAGCAGCCTGAACTCGCCCGCTACTGCCGCCCAAACTTCACAGAAAACCACACAGAAAAAAATTCTGCAGCAGCAGAATTTTTCTGTCGAACGTTCGCCCGCCGTTTCGACCCCGGCCTTCGTATCTCTTCCACCTCCGAGCTCACCTGCTCTTGTGGCCTGAGAATACTCTCCATCCCAGGTAGAATCGCCTCCACCTCAAGCCCGAACCGCTCGCAAATCGAGCTCCAAACCAGCCGTCCGGAGCAGTTTTTTGTCAAAACTGCTCCAACCAAGGTACTTGCCGACCTTGCTCCACCTCGATCCGAGGTCACCGTGGCTTCCCTCGAGCACCATTCGAGCCACCACATTCCCTACTTCACGTAGGACCAGTTGCCTCCTCCGGACAACCCTCCGAGACCCGAAAATCGAGCCTCCAAACCCGGCCGAAAACCAGCCTCCCTTGTCTCCGGTTTTGATTCGTTCTCCCGCGGTTCTCGCGTTGTTCCGGCCGTTCTCCAGCCCTCCCGATCCACACGAGGCTCCTCCTGAACTCCAGGTACAACCTCGATCACCTAGGATCCCCGCAACACCTCTCTTGAACCGCCAATCGGCTCGTATCATCACCGATCTCGTGACAGCTTTCCCGTGTGCAAGCGTCTCCGTATTTCAGCCGTGTTTCACCCTCCGATGCGCTTCCCGTGGCAGCCTGCGACACCACCACCCGCATCTGAGCCTCCTCAAGTCTCTTCCCAACCGGACAAGCTTGAGCCGCAGCTTCCATAGGTCCAAAGCGCACGACCTATCGACATTCCTCCAAAAACGTGTCTTTTTGCGGTCACTCCCGGGAAGATAGCTCCGTCCTCCATGCTCACCGCACCATTTGTAGATCGAGGACCGCCGTTAGACTTGTAATTGGACGTGCTTTTAGTGTGTATAACTCTCGTGGATTGATTCGATCATTTACGTGCTGAAATGGACCGAAAACAGAGCAAAACGCACACACACGAAACACAAATTTAACGTGGTTCGGCCGAGAATTGGCCTACGTCGAAACCAGAGCTCCTTTGTATTTCCACCCAACACGAAAGTTACAGCCCTACGTGATATCTACGACTTTCGTGTTTACACTTTTCTCAAATTCTAACCCTAGAGAAAGATATGAGCTCTAGAAGATGCTCAGTCGAACCAGAAATTACAGAATATATAGAGCAGAATTCATTCCTAAAGCATGTCTCTCGATTAATCCCGTCCGCCCCTTTTATCCGATCTAATGCTCCACAAGCTGCCACGTTGCCCATGCATTACACGTGAACAAGCATAAGGCGCATGACACTTTTGTAAGTGAAATGCCACTTTTAACTTGAGCCGTCCGATCGGGATCCAATGGCCGAGATCCATCATCTGCGTCATCAGCTTAAATCGCATCTTGGCCGTTCATCTCTTCGCGCCATATCCTTCGGCCCACGTTAAATCATCAGCTATTTAATCTGAGCCCTCCGATCGCGAGCCATTTCTGATCCAACAGTCCCCGTGCTTCGCGAACAGGGGCCAGGACATGAGTATCGCTACCAGACTTCATCGGTTGTCCATATCTTGATGAGTAAATTGAGCAGTAGACAACTCACAAACTCCTAAAAGGGAGAAAAAGACTCCCGCTGAGAGAGAAGTAGACTCCCATGAAGAGAGAGAAAAATTGATTACATAACAAAATACTATATTATATAACAAGTAGGGTATGTCAGTCATCTTAGTTGTCGGAGTATCGATGCACTTGAGTGCAATAATTACTTCACTCACTATTTTATAATATATTTGTGTTATAGTATTTACATTTTCTAATATTTTATTAAAGTACATATCAACTTTTTTTTTTGGGTATACTGAAGTGTTCATTAACCACGAAACAAGCTGTTACACTTATGCCACACAATTGCACCCAATTTAGACAACCCGCGGGCAGACTATATGAAATATATGTGATCTATTAATCTGCTTAAGATGATTAAAGCCTTGTATCCACACTTGCATTTCCTGCTTGATCATTGAGGTGAGCTGTTCCACGCTTTTACTACCATCCCCATGCACTCGCCTATTCCGTTCACGCCATAAGTGGTAAATTGTAGCCGCAATACAAGCACACCATATGCGGAATTGGGCGGTCCTCTTACTTCCCCTAGCTTCCATCCAGCTACACAATTCCTCATACGACTGCAGTGATCCACCAATTTCCAGCCACTCAGTAATCCTCAAGGTCACTTGGTGACTGTAAGAGCATGCTAAGAATAGGTGCTCCACTGATTCTGTATAGCTTTCACACAGCCAACAGGTCTCAGACGTAACATTCATACCCCACCCAACCATCCTATCCATGGTTAATATCCTTTTCTGCAAAACCAACCAAAGGAGAAAGGAGTGCCTGGGCATGTTAAGTCTACTCCAGACTGCTTTATAATAGGGGAAGATAGGCAGTGTGCCCTTTAGCCAGTCGTAGCCACTCTCAACAGAGTATGCACCATCTTTACCTGGCAGCCAGTTTCTGCCCGAATAGCCAAGCCTAAACCTCTCTTTCAATCGATTGAGCTTCTTCCAATGCCAGCTAGCATCAGTTGCTGGTATGAAGGCCCAGAAGTTAGTGCCTTTTAAGTAGACTGCATTTACCCATTTGATCCACAGTGAGTCTACTTCCAGCGTAAGATCCCAGATCTGCTTTCCTGCCAAAGCAAGGTTCCAAGTTGCACAATCCCTCAGATTCAACCCACCAGCTTTCCTTGGGCAGCATACATTAGCCCAATTTAGCAGAGGTATACACTTTCGATGCGCTTTCTTCCCCCATAAGAACTCTCTGCATATTCTGTCTACTTCTTTAGCCACAGTTTTGGGCAGCAGAAATATAGAGCCCCAATATCCATGTGTCACCAGTAGGACTGCATTAATCAAACATAATCGACCTGCATATGAGAGATTTCTTGAGGCCCAGCACTGAATCCTCACAGTGATTCTCTCCACTAATGCTTGGCACGAGCTCCTACTCCACTTCACAGGTGATAGTGGTACTCCCAAATACCGCATAGGATAGCCCCCCTGTTTAAAGCCCGTGGTCATGAGGATCAAATCAGCCACCTCAGTAGAAACACCTGCCATGTATAGACTTGATTTTTCCTGATTTGCTTCCAGCCCAGAAACTTTCTGGAAGTGACTTAGCACGTCCATGACCACTGAGACTGCCCCCACAGTTCCTTTGCTAAAAATCATCAGGTCATCGGCGAAGCACAAATTCACCAAATTCAGCTGTTTGCACATTGGGTGAAATCGAAATCGGGGATCCTGAGATGATAACCGAAGTTTCCGAGTAAGGTATTCCATTGCAATCACAAAGAGGAGTGGTGATACCGGGTCACCCTGTCTCAACCCTCGGCCTCCCTGAATATCCCCAGCTTGCGATCCATTAATAGATAAGGTATACGCTACTGTGGTTACGCATTCCATGATCCAATTCACAAACTTCATGGGGAACCTAAGGTGGCATAGCCAATCTTTTAAGAAATCCCATTCCAGTGAGTCGTAGGCTTTCCTGAGATCAACTTTCATGAGGGCCCGTGCAGAAGCATGTTTTCGATTGTACATTCTAATCAGGTCTTGGCACAGCAGTATATTATGTACAATAGATCTCTCCTTCAGTAAGGGCTTAATTCTGCCACATAACAGCTTTGCAATGCACTTATAAATAGTATTGCAACAAGCTATGGGTCTGTAGTCTTTGGCTGAGTTAGGGCCTGCTATTTTGGGAATGAGGCAGAGGGTTGTTTTGTTCAGTCTGGGCAGCATTTTGCCGGACACAAAAAACTCTAATAGCATCTGTAACTTGCTCCCCCACCACACCCCATGCCTTCTTGAAGAACCCGCTCCCATATCCATCCGGGCCCGGAGCCACCTCCTCATGTATGGACTGCATCACATTCCAAATTTCATTCCTGTCAAAAGGCTTTATGAGGCTGGTCTGGTCTTCCAGTGTTAGAAGGTACCCCTGTGTAGCTACCCTCGAGTCCAGCTCATTTCTAGCAGTCTGCCCCCTCCCTAACACTGCCTGAAAGTAGTCAGTGAAGTGCTGAGCAATTTGCTCTCCATCAGTAATGATCCTGCCATCATATCCAGTTATGGATAGTATCCTATTGGAGTAAGTCCTTTGGTTAATTCTGGCGTGGAAAAATGCAGTGTTTTGATCTCCCTGAGTCACCCATCTTGCTTTGGCTTTTTGTCGTAGGAACTTGTCATTGGCTATACTCAGAAATCCATACTCTGCTCTTGTGGCATGCTCACTTGTTTGCAGTTCCAAATTCGATGGATCAGCATGAAGGGCTATTTGGATCTCCTCTAATCTCTTCCTAACCTTTTCAGTATGTGTGACAATGTTACCAAACTGATTTTTATTCAATGCACGTAGGGGCCTCTGCAGCTTAGTTAGATTCCAGCACACAGCTCTCATGGCTGAGTTATTCTGGGTATCCCAGTGATCCTTCACAATGCTGAGGAAAGCAGGAGCCATAGACCACATATTGAAGTATTTGAAAGCATGCTTTCTGCCTTTGGGCTGACCTGTATCCCGGAGTACTATGGGAGTGTGATCCGAAATGCCCTCGTTGAGAAAGATAGCAATGTGTTCAGAGAACTTGTTTATCCAGCTGGGGTTTGCAAAGGCCCAGTCGATCTTGCTCCATATTCTCCTCTCATGGTTTTGCCTATTAGTCCAAGTGTATTGGCAGCCACTCCTTTTAACTTCCTCAAGCTGACAAAGATTTAGGCATTGATTGAAATCTCTGAACTCCATTGCAGTGATTGTTACACCTCCTAACCTGTCATCAAATCCCCGGATATTGTTGAAGTCGCCCCATATCATCCAAGGGTCAGTTATTGACCCACCTATCTGCAGCAAGACTTCCCAAAGTTTACCTCTAGCTATTGGTTCATTGTGTCCATAGACACACGTAAGGTATGTGACAAGTGCCCTGTTCTTCCAGATTTTAAGGTGCAAGTGCTGGTCAGATTTCGACATTACTTCCAGTTCAGTACCTCCCTTCCAAACAACCACAATCCTACCATTAGGGTGCTCTGTGATGTTATGGCAGACTTCCCATCCTGGGAAGACTTTATTGACTATGTTATTAACAGAAGTTATCTTTAGTTTGGTCTCTAGCATGCATAAGAGGTTTATTCTGTATTTACAGCAGAAGAGAGCAACCTCCCTCTGTTTGGCGGGGCCATTAAAACCCCTTACGTTCCAAGAAGCAAAACTATCCATTACCCTGAGCAGGAAACCTCTGCTTGGAAGGGCTAGGTCCTCTGATTTCCTCTCCCTCTGTTTGCATCATGTCTGCCCATGACTTCCTCTGAGCCGTGGCTGTGTTGATCTCTTCATTCCCCATCAGGGGAGTAGGCACATAGAGTGCCCCTGTATGCGTAGGAGTATCCTTAGGTCCAGACTCGGAGGTTGCTGAACTAGGGACATGAATTTCATGGGGCTGCTTCTCAGTGTGGGTAGGCTGTGTGACGCCCGGGGCCGACGAGGGCGGGGAGTGATCGTCGGTGCCAAAGAGATGCACGGACAAGGAGCGGCTCCTCGCAGGCTTCTAGGCGAAGGGATACATGAACGAACCGATCCGACACCCGAATGAGAGGGGATCCTGAGACTGACAATGTATGGGCGTGTCAGGCTAAGAATCCTATAAGAAAATTGATAGTACTACTCATATCACCATGGTCGACCTACCTTTTCGGGAGTCCATCCGAAAGAACTTCGAAGTTAAGCGTGCTTGACTTGAAGCAATCTTAGGATGGGTGACCCCCTGGGAAGTTTGCCCAGGGTGCGTGTGAGCGAGGACGAAGCACGCTGGAAGGTTAAATGGTGGTACAGTGGGGCCAGACTATCAGTCGGAGTGTGGTGGGCCCAACCCCACTGATCTTGGTAGGGACGGATGCTATAGTGACACCCGGTATGGGACGGGATGTTACAGGCTGCCAGGTTTTCTGGACTACTTTCTTACATATAGCTTCCTCATGCCCATATCTCTTACAATTATGACAGAGAACATGTTTCCACTCATACGTGATTCTCTGCTCTAGAAGCTGCCCTTTCTCGTTAATAAACTGGATGGAATCTTTGGGGGCTTTGTTAAGATCCACTTCCACTAGGACTCGAGCATAGTGAATTCTCTCCTTCCTTCTTGTGATGTCATCTGTCATAATCGGCTTCCCAATCAGGCTAGAGAGTTTGCTAAGCGTTTTAGGGCCCCAATATTTCAGTTCTAGTTGGGGGAGTTGCACCCAGACCGGGACGCTATCAACACCCACTTTGTTCAGCTGGGTATTTTCTGTCCACGGGGCCAGCACCACAGGTTTCTTATCAAAGTGGATGATCTCGATTTGGAGAACTCTGTCCCTGGATGCAACAGTGTCAAATCTGGCGAGGAAGAGACCTTGCCTTACTTGCCACACATTCTGCAACCCTAGCTTATCCCATTTCCTCTTCAGAAAACCTGAGATAACTCCATATGGAGGATTTGCCCCTAAGACATAGCAGAGTAATGCAGAGTTCCAATGTTCGACCTCCTCCTGAATCTCATCCACTTCTACCCTTCCTATCTCAAGACCTTCTTCAGTGATCGGAGCTATATAATCGAGGCGATTATCCTGATTCTGAAGGAGGTTGATGTTAAATTTGATCCATGGATTTCCGTCAGCTGGCTTCATAGGAGTACGCCCAGACCCTACCAATTGTGGCCAATCCTTCGCCAATTAAGCTTGGGACACATCCGCTTTCACCATAGGAACAGTGCGCGTAGCAAAGCCTTCAATCTGCTGTTTGCGAACACTAGGACCCTGTGATTGAGCCGAATTGTGCCCTACTGTGCTCCTCTGTTCATCCTCCGCCATTTTCATAGGCGATCGGTCCTTCACCAATGTAACAGTACGCTGCACAATTACCGAGGCATTTTCGCTCAGCTGTTGGCGTTCACTATCACTCGCAGAGTTGTCAGTCAATTGCCCATCGATTGGCGGCGGCGTCGTCACCTTCCGTGACCGGCGCTGCCTTCCGTGTCACCGTTCTTCTCTTTTTCGCCATCGCAGAAGAGAGAGAAGAAGGCGCTCAGCTGTAGGCGTTCACTTGTTATTTGTCACCTCGGCGTCTTTTTCTGAACTGAGATGTCTTCTTTTACTTTTAATGTGAATGTGTTATATAATATTTTATTTAATGAAGCTTTATTATTATCTATGTAGTATGTAATCTAGAAAGGATATCAACGGAAAATAAGACTTTTATTATTGTTCTACTTCTCCTCATTATACAAAGAAACGATGCTATTTATAGAAGGAAATAGAGCATACGTATTCAATGCATTAAATTACATCCATCAACTAATAGCTACTAACTGTATTCATAATACTCCCCCTTGGATGTTTATTTAATGATAGGTCCTTCAGAATTTGATGGTATAACTGCCTCATTAAAAACCTTACTGAGAAAACCACATGGGAAAAACCACAGTGAAGGAAAAAAGAGTGCAACCATATTTACTCCCCTGATAATAATATTATTTCAAATCTCGAAGTCTTTGAACTCCAATTGAATGTACCAATTTTCTAAATATTATAGGACGAAGTGCTTTCATAAATAAATCTGCAAGATTTTTGCTAGAGCTCACTTGTTGTACATCAATATCACCATTTTTCTGTAAATCGTGTGTAAAGAAAATCTTTGGTGAAATATGTTCTATCACCTTTGATATATCCGTCCTTTAATTGGGCGATGCATGCCGCGTTATCTTCATATAATGTTGTCGAACGTAGTTTCTTCGAAAGTAACCCACAAGTTTGTTGTATATGCTAAATCACCGATCGCAACCAAACACATTCTCGGCTAGCTTCATGAATAGCTAGAATTTCTGCATGATTAGATGAAGTAGCCGTTAAACTTTGCTTAACTGATCGCTATGAAATGGCAATTCCACCATATGTTAATAAATAACCGGTTTGCGATCGAGTTATGTGGATCAGATAGATATCCAGCATCTGCATAACCAATTAAGTCTTCTTTCATCTCTTTAGAATAGAATAATCCCATATCAGTTGATCCCCGAAGGTATCAAAAAATCCGTTTAACTCCATTCCAATGTCCATTCCAATTTGGTCATGATAGAAATTTAAGAATTTTTGTTTTAATTTATTCTGAGTGTTTTTATTGTTTTATTGTCTAATCACTTAATGAATGAAGCACTCTCTTTATAATTTAGCACTTATTTTGTTTAAGTTAAATTTAAGTTAGCTGTATTGATATATATTTTTAACAGAACTTCTTTTTTTTTTTTTTTAATATAATGTCAATCTTTAATACGTATTTCATTTAGTTAAGATGCCACTTTAGTAGTGGGTGGTAATAACCTACTTTGTGAGGACATAAGTGTTTTGTCAAATAATGATCAACAAAGTTTGAAGAACTTTAACATGATTAATTTGACATAGTCGACGTAATAGAGGTATGCAATTCTCAACGTGGGCCAGATAACTTCTACTTCGATGAACTTGAACCTAAATTTCATGTAGCAGATATTCAATTTCATAGATGTTGACTGACTTGTTAGTAACCATTCAATAGTTGAAATATAATGGTTGCCGTGTAAAATTTTTCCATTTGAAAGTAAAGTTGAGTTTTTTTTAAAAAAAATTTAAATGAATACATTATTGGATTTGCAGAAGAAATAGATGGAGGTGAAGTAAAACTGCAGAAGAATGCGTCTATTTTATCTATGGCTCCTGAATGACGTAATGAATAATTGTCACATTGTAGATTGAACATGAAGAACACCGCATCTGTATCAGACCTTGGAACTAACAAATCAGAACCAAGATTGGAGGTTGTGGTTAGATCATTTCTTATAGTGTCTAATTCGAATATATAACGGGTGGGGCAAGGCGATCATCGTCTCGCAACTCTGCACCGAATGTAATTCTGATGGTTCAAGAAGGAATGTCTTTCTTAGAATTATATATCGCCTATAATTGTTCGATTCAAGTAGAGAAATAACGTATGATGCACGTATCATTTTGAAACAACACATTATATGTAGAAATCTAACTTAGGATGAAACATTTTTTATTTCAATTTACTTTCCATCCATATGAAAATTTTAGTCGTAATTATCTTCGTTGCATATTATTTTGTTGAAACCTAAAATGTTTGAATGAGATAAAACTAAGTTGTTAAAAATAATACGTTAAGTGAAAAAAAAAACATGGGTATTCGCGGCGCCTTGTATATAAACATGTAATGTAATAATGTCTCTCTTTCTTTGCCAAGCCCAACTTCACGACAGCCTTTGCTGAAAGAAATGCTGTTCCCACTCAGATACGAACCAAAGTACACCAAAGGAAGACCATTACACATTATATTACACAAGAAATCAAAATAGCAAACCCTCAACGAAAACATAGCACATACAAAACGAAAACCCCATCAAACCTAAAAATACACAAGCAACACTCCGCCAAACTTCACTTCACACTCATCGAAAATAAAAAAAAAAATCACGAAAACGGGCCCCGCCTAACCCCTCTCAAGAACCCAAGTCGGCCCGAGCGCTGGTCCCACCCCCTCGACTATTCTCTTCTCCCCCAATCCTCGACGCCAGCGCAAGAATTTCGGGCGACATCTCCCATTTCCCGCCCGCCCTTCCCCAGCTCGACCGCCGCCCGTGAACGCCTAAACGGTCGCCCTCGTCCACCGCCGCCCTCACGTCGGGCGACCTGTCGGGTCGATCCAACACCGACCCGGCGTCTCCCCAAACGGCCTTCCTGCCCATCTCTATGTCCTCTCCGGGCTTGCCCATGTTCGGGCTCACGAACCCACCGGAAACGGGCCGGGCCGGTAACGCGGGCGGGTCCCTCTGTACCTTGGCCCGAAAATCATTCTTCGACGACGGGATTGGACTGAAGAACAGCTCGGCAAAGTTGCGCACTACTCCTTTGCTGTATGGGTTATCTCGTCGGTCGTATCTGTATCTAAAGTTCTCGTAAGTAGTCTGCGATGGGAAAAGAATGATTTTTTTTTATAAGTTATCCTCGTTAGAACAAAAGGGATGCGATAAAATGGCGAGTATTCACCTGATTTGTGCTGATGAGATAGAGATGGAAAGTCGTAAGCCCGCCGACGAACCACACTGCGATGAATGTGTAGATAATAAGAACGATTGAGGCGGGCGATTTAATCATTGCCTTCCATATATTCGTCTCCTCGGCGTTCTTTATCCTTATGATGTAAACCCAGGAAAAACCGAAGACGTACAAACAGAGGAGGGTCGTGGAGAAGACAAACATGAAGAAAAAGCGGTAGTTTCTCTGAGAAAAAAAAAAAACAAAACGTTGCCATGTACGAATTAGTATACTACTACATTCGAAGGAGATGGAATATTCTCTTACCAAGCCAATGCACTGACCGACCCAAGGGCAGTGATGATCGAATCTCTCGACGCAGTTATTGCATATCGAACAGTGGGAGCAACGAGGAGGTCTGTAAAGCATGCACGTGTCGCAGTATTTGACCTTCACCGTGACGCCGTTGACTTCGACTTCCTTAAAGCGGGCCAAGCGCAGCTGAGGCGTCTGAGAACCTTCGACGTTGCCTTCGTAGCTGTTGGGCTCGGGCGGGTGTGAATTTCGAGGGATTATCCCGGGATCTCGACCAGAAGTTAGCAGGAGGAGAACCAAGTCCTGAGAAAATCAAGCAAGAAAAGAAAGCAGAAAATGACCATTAAGTTTTTTCTAGATGAAGACCTTGAATTGGTGTGTTTCTGCGTGTGTACTGTGTGTGATTTTGGGAATATATATATATATATATATATATATATTATATATATATATATATCTAAATATATATATATAGAGAGATAGATAGATAGAGATAGAGAGATAGAGAGAGTACATAGAATGTGAAGACAACAGCAACGACCATGATTGCTATTCCCCAACTATCAGCAAAGTCGTCCATAAGTTTTCTTGCGACGAAGACACAGAATACGCTGACAGGGGCGACGATTAGGAGGATGGTTAGAGGCAACGACCTAACGTCTGGGCCGAATATGAATCTTCCTTGAAGGAAGAATTTCTGTGGAGAGAGATGCAATGAAAGAGTAAGAAATTAGAGAAGAGCCAAAAGGCAAAAGAAAAATACTAAGCATTTCAGGCCTTCTAAGGACAATTCATTGGATTCTGTATTTGAATAATTCAAGGATACTTCTGATTTCCACCAAGCAGAAACAAGACCAACAAGAAGGTGAGAAGTGGAGAACTAACTGACTGACTCCTATAACTGTAATACAGAATTGCTCGATTCTCTTATCCTAAAAGTAAGCAGGGGATTGAGGGGATCAAAACGGAGATAATACCAGAAAGGTCACTACTTCAAAATTCTAACCAATTCACGAGCTCTCACTATACTATACACAGCATGGTTTGTAATTATAATCAGCTTTATCTAGTGTGAACCACCAACAAAAGCACTACGAAGTATCCCAGTTGGAGCAGAGATTATCGACTGAAACAACAGATTCTTCCAGTGTAGAATTTTAAGGCTAGCAACTAAAAGAAGTGAGTGCCTATTAGATTACTCAGAAACCCGAGAATGGCATCTACAGCAGTCAGAACCAGCAAACTCAAAACACTTCTTAATCCACAATCATATCGAATTATAAAGAGGAAATGGACGCATTAGGTCAGACAATCTTCACCTATCGACTTTCCCTTTCCCCAGGACAGAAAAAGCAAAATTGAAAACTTTGCCTCGTAAGCTAAATCCAGCATTAATAAACACACTAATTAGCCAAAATGCTACAGCTAACGGCATGTAATAGCACAAAAGCGAAAAAAAATCACCAGAAAACATAGCTTATGACAAAAAAAATTAAGAAAACTGACATTGCTGCCCTTCCAAGCCTGGTAAACCATGAGCTCGTCCGACCCATTATTAGATCCGTACAAAGAATCGGATCTATTAGGAGGAGGAACCACGTACATTTCCCCCTTTTTTCTCTGCACTTCAAAAATCGAAACTTTGGGAATAAACCCTACTGCCCCAACCCCACCAAAGGCAAGAAAATAACTCGAACTTTCCTAATTTGGACAACCCATCGACGTATCCTTCACATCTACGGCGAACGACGTTTGTAGAAGAAGAGAATATGAATCCCGCCGTGTCTTTCTAGGGAAGGAGGAAGAAGAAAAAGTGATATTTGTGGTTTTTCTTTTCTTTTTCCAACCCCCAGGGCTCACGCTTTAATCGAAGTGACGTGGACGTATGTCATTGGTCATGGTCTTACACATATTAGGTCGGGGGTCAAGACCCATGAGATTTGGTAGTAAAAGCAGTAGTTAGCTGTTCTTAAATACTAGCCATCTTTAGTTGACGTTTTGACTACATTTGCTTAATTCGCAGTCAACATTCCTCCTATTAAACTATTACCTTTCCTTGTTTGGACAGCTCATAATACACTTGCATAGACAAGAAATTCTTTTCACTCGAGGAGAGATGATGTTAAGGCGTGACGAGACTGTAATCATGGTAGCTCCTAAGATTGATGCATGTTGCATTTTTATCAAGAAAACATGTTGCACCTGTTTCCGAACTAAAATAGAACCTAATTACATAATCTCTTAAAAAGCAGTGTCATTAACCATTTTTTCGTGGATACTTTCACAATAATTAGTCTGTAAAATTCCCAGCTGCCCACGCACAATCTGTATCTCATCATATCATTGGACCTCAAACAAGAAGTAGCCCAAGCCATTAATACTCCAAGCAACTAAATGATCTGAGTTCTTATCACTGAACTTTTCCTTACGCGACAGAAATGATTAAGGTAGTCGACATCAAACGTTCCAAAACCTGAGAGTTTGATGCCGTATGCTTCCATCCTTTGGATATCCCGAGCGATGGGAGACTGCCATAGCCCGTCCCACCAAGCCGGGGCAAGGAGGGGAGTCACAGCACATTGATTCGCTTGGCCACGACAGCTCAGTGGGCCAGCAAATCTGTTCCACACGTGGCCCCATCCGATTTGATTTTTTAGGCCCTCGGTTAGCAGATTGCTTTGGAAGCTACTGAGGAATGCGAAACTTGAGTTCGTATGAGATGATTTGTCATCTGTAGAATGATTTGAGAAATGATTTTATTTTGTCATTTCAAAAAGAAGGCCAGATTAGAGTAGAAGAAGGCTACCAAGATTAGATGCTGCTGCAAGTGCTGCAATTAACTGAGCATAGGTTGTCCCGACACGTCTATGTGCTCCTGAGATAACAGCGTGTTTGACACGAGCGGCGAGGAAGAAATCAACAAAGGCCACCCATCGAGGCTCTGGCCCCCAATCCTTTGTCCTGAAATTTAAGCTATTGAATTTGTTCGTGTTTTTGGATGTAATTCCAGTGAAGTTCTTGTGATCGAAGTGGAGGACCTGAATAGGAATATGACAGGGATTAGTTAGAGAAACATAACATATAAAAAGTAAAAAAATGCCTTTCACAGAATATCATTTTGTTTCGAACAAAATGAGAGACATTTTTGCCAAAGGAACGCTTTTTACCTCTGCGAATTCCTCCAGATCGGGGGCAATGTCTTTTATCATGGATGGCGTGTCTGAAATCAAAACTACTTTAGGTTTCGATATGACTGGAATTTTGCCGATGTTCTTTCTGAGACAATCTAAGGCCGCCCTTTTGGCTCTCACAGACCTGCAAAATTTTAAATGCAATGCTTCCAGTGGAGGAACAAGGGATAAGCTAAATTCAATCACAATAGAATCAGTCGATCTCATAACTTTTTTCTCAAAGTGTTCCAGCAAGTAGTCGAAAGTCTAAAAACTGTGTGGGCATGAATTACAAAACACGAAATAACAATGTGAGGACTTCTTGTGCTCAACTGAACAATTGTAATTCAGAGATCTTGCAAGTGGGCATTTGCAGATTGAGCGCCGTACCTATTCATCATCATCCGCAAGTGTAGTGCAATATCAGGTTCTCCTCTGCCACTAAGAGCCCAATCTACCGCCGATTCAATGGCTCTTGAAGGAAATATTAGAACCCTCAAAAGCTCTCCGAACACGTTACCCCTGTGTTGAAGTTTGTCTGGCTTGCCGAACAAATTAGATGCAGCTTCCCTCATTTCAAAATGCACATTCTTCAAGAAGAACTGGGCAGCCACAGCATCCGTTGTATTTTGGAACCTGGTGGTAGAACAATTCAATAACTCCATGAATCTAGAAGGAAACTCAGTTCTGTAATTACCATTACCATATGATAGGTTCTTCCCATTTCCTCCAATTATCACAAAGCACATTTGTCTTTGTCGGTTTCTGAAAGTCATCAATCCTCATAATTAAATGCCTTCCATATTTCACCAAGCAACGATTCTGTCTCCATAAATGCTTTACTTCTTGTAGTATGAACGACATATTGGAATACATGATGTAATCTTCAAATGGGTATCTACCCCTGGAAGTGACACAACAATATACAAACCAGGAATTAGAGGAATTGTGCCATCAGCTTTCATAGCCAAGATTAACACAAAGGCAAAGCAACCAAGACGCAAAATTTCGCGGGGAATGCGGATGAGGAAGGTCATATTCTGATTCAATTCAGAAAGAATAATCCCAAATCTAGCACAAAAAGAAAGGCTTGAGAAAGAACCAATATGCCTGGTTTGGCCAATTATCAGCGACCGATTCAACATCACACTCAGCGCTGCAGCAGTAAGAATCTTGTAGAGTTCATTACCCAAACCAGCTTCCGAAGCTTTTGCGATCACAAAACCGTGCCTGCAGAATTCTTCTGGTTGCAGATCTCGAACTCTTGAAGCACCTGAAATCAACATTAGCTCCATCAATTCACATCCTTAAAGACATACAATTTCATCTTTCCCACAAACGCTAGCCTATTTAGGCAAAACTTCATCATATAAATTGCAGTGTTCATAACACAATAAAGGACGTCAACTTCAATTCTTTTTTGATACATATACCTAACTCGAGTGTATAAGCATGTACGCCTGAATCTCGGCGCGCAGGACTATATACATCGATCATCAGACAATAAGCAGGCGATCAAGGGAAGAAAAAAATTCAGAGAGCAAAATCACACCGTTAAGGGCGAAGTGATCTTGAATAATCCTCCTGACCCTGAGACTTTCCTCCGCGTACCTTCCCTCGAAGATCTCACCCATCTCTTCAACCGTGGCGCACTTCTTCACATCGCCGTTAAGCTCAATCACCTCACCATTCAGAGTCGCGTTCGCCGATCTGTCCACAATGTCGACGGACGCGTTTCTGGCGTTTCGGAGCTCAGCGTACGGTTCGATGGACCTGAGACTGATCACTAAGAGTAAGCAGAGAGCTGTGAAGACCGTGATAGGTATGACTAACACCAGCTTCGGTAGTCTGCGCCGGCGCAAAAGCATCGGCTTCGCGGCCATCATTAGGCATATGGCTCGTGTAATTTCGGTCGGAGCTCAGATCGAATCACCGCCGTCTTGTGATGTCATGGGCCGGCCTAATGCTATGGGAAATTTTGAGAAATGCGACGAAAGGAAGTGAGTGGGAAAATGACTAGAATACCCTTCCTATGTTTAAGAACGGTTTAACCATCCTAATGAGATATTCGAGTACTACATACAATCGAATAGAAAACACGAATAAGTTATACGACTTGAATGTTTTAAAACACTCGAATAGTAAATGCTCGCCGCCATAAATAACAATTCGAGTAAAAGACTCGATGGCAAAACTCGAATAGAAAACTCGAATAAGGTTTGTAATCGATAAATAAGTAGAACGGTCAGAATAAAATCACAAACACATCAACCCTAAATTCTTTCATTCTCTTCGATTTTCTCCTACTTGAATTAATCAATCGAATCCTTCGACAAATCTGACACCGAATACAATGACGAAACCAAACCGAGCTACGCCGGCTACGCTTCGAAGGGACCGCGTCGATGAGTTGTCAACG
Organism: Craterostigma plantagineum; assembly: GCA_027422505.1. NCBI lineage: Eukaryota > Viridiplantae > Streptophyta > Magnoliopsida > Lamiales > Linderniaceae > Craterostigma > Craterostigma plantagineum. The sequence goes on along the minus strand of JAPQWV010000066.1, from coordinate 1,679,318 downwards.
GCGAAACAATGACGGTGAGTTAATCTTATTGGGTTTTCAGTATTTGGTGTTCATTTAGTTTAATCGACCTATATTTCATGTGAAATCGGTGACGGGTAAACGTCGATTTCACATGGAACGGGATTATAGGTGAAGTTTTGTACCAATTTTGAATTTGCGCTTATTCGAGTTTTTTATTCGAGTTCTATTATCGATTATCTGATTCTATTTTCGAGTGTGTGATACTCGAATATATTACTCGGATAACAGTGCCTTTTCATGGTAACATTTGTTGTTTTTGCAATTTTTTCAGGTCTATTTCTCGACGAAGTTGCCGGCAGATAATTACTACCACGCCACCCTTACGCTTAACTCGCCGTACATGACAGCTTGCGAGCGCATTCGTATGCTTCTGAACAAAAGGGAATTGGCGAAAATGGTCGCGAGGACCCAGTTCGGGAATCTGATAAAGGCGGTCCAAGACCACTACAACTCCAACATGCTTTTATGGTATCTGATGAGCCGACAGGTGGAGCATGTGCATGAGTCTTTGGAGCTGTGGATGGTCGTTCGCGAGCGGCCGTTAATATTTTCGGTGGTTGAGTATTGCTTAATCACCGACATGCACTGTCACGCTGCCGATGATCAAGTGATACCGTCATCGAACGAGTTTGTAACGGGGCATTGCCTGGTATGATTCTCCTATTATCGTTTTGAAGCTTTTTTACTTCAATTTTAAAAACTAACGCCTGTATTATGGCTCGTAGGCAAGAAGGTTATATATTTGGACGATCTGGAGACGAGGATCAACGATATGATGCGCGATGCTACCGCCGATGGCGGCACGGGCGTAAACATGGAGAAGTTGAAGATCGCGGCCCTATATTTTTCCGTCGCGGTACTAGGGCCGCGGAGAGTGAAAAGGGACCTGAAGGTGAAGAGCGAGTGGCTCCGTCTGGTGGAGGATTTCGACAGCTTCAACAAATATCCTTGGGGAAGGATAGCGTTCGACGAGGTTCTCTATGGTCTGAACAAAGACCTAGTGGAGAAGCGTCGGATGATGATTTCCAAGGGAAAGCACCAGACGACCTTCGATATTAGTAGCTTCGTCCAACCGCTTCAGGTAATTAAATTTATTTTATTTAAGTTATATTATATTTTTTAACTTAATATACTCTCTTTATCAGGTTCTTGCGTACGAATGTTGGCCGAAGCTCGGGGATTTTGCAATGAGGAAAAGAGATGAAAACCTCCCGTTACCCCGCATGTGCCATTGGAAGACAAAATTCTTCGCCAAGAGTTCTGCTCCAAATTATGAATTGGTGGAGCATGTCTTCAATGATGCAGATATAAATGTAGTATATATATTTATTTATAATATGGGTTTTTAGAGTCGCATATCCCTAATTTGATTGAGTTTTTTAACTCGTACAAATACACAGACGGTGCAGTGTTGGCTTACACCATTCGAGGCTGAATTGGAATCGAATCACGGCCGCATGATCGCCGGCTTTCCTGGCAGCAGGGATGATGCCGTATCCCAGAGTATAGTGGAGCATCTTCAAAATGGGATGACGGTCTACTGCGCTAACCATCGACTCGCTCCATCTCCACCGTCTCCTCCTCCGCAGCCGACAGAGACTTCACGTGAGGCATCCCCTCCACGGCCCGAGGTATCCATCGTCTCTTCTTCTTCAATCGCTCATATTAATCGAAGAATGGACCATATGGAGGCTGATGTCAGGGATATGCGGGCCGAGATGGGGTCGATGAGGGCCGAGATTAGGGAGTTACGCACGATAGTGCTCGAGGGTATGCATTTCTTTATGTTTGCTTTATATAAAATTATATTGGTATATATTACTTAAGTTCAACATTGTATCACTCATATTTAGGTTTCGAGACGCTGAGGTCGGCAAGGAAACGAGATAGAAGTTATGATACGCCATTCCAAGGTTTTGAGATGACCGAGAGGACGGCCAAGCGGATGGCGAGGGAGAGTGAGACAGCCGAGAGCACAGTGGCGGGGGCCGAGGCCGAGAGGGTGGCGACGGAGGCCGAGATAGGGAATGAGCGGAACGAGACGGAGAACGAGACGGCCGAGAGGACAGTGGCGGGGGCCGAGGCCGAGAGGGTGGCGGCGTCGGCCGAGGCCGAGAGGGTGACCGAGAGGGGGAACGGGACGACCGTGGCCCAGAAGAGGCAGTACAAAAGGTTAAGACTACGGGATCAGCCTGAGCGTGAGAAGAAACGATCAAAGGTGCTGAGCAGCCCTTTTGTACCGTTGCCCGAATCAACCCCGTCTTGTACGAAATCTCGCCTCAACAACTTACATCATCACATTGAATCGAGGGCGGCTAATTGGGATGCATTAAGGTGGAGTTGTTAAGAATGAGCATGGCCCATGAACGTAAGGGCATAATATAGGCTTATGACAAGAAATTCTTCGAAGATCTGTCTACTCATAAAACTTGGCTCTCGGAAGCGGTATGTTTTTTTGGCTCAATACGTTCTACTTAGTTAATTATTTCGTTTAATAACATATTATGCTATTATTGCAGCACGTCAACGAGGTATTCCATGGGTTTATTGCGATGCAAGAATGCTTTGTGCTTCCCGTTGAAGTAGCATTCATGGATACGAACTTCGCACATGCGGTCTTTTTTGAGTCCAAAAAACCTCGCCGTGGGATATGGACTCATTCCGATAATTCGCTACGGGACAAATCTTATATCCTAGGCCGTCCCTCCACTGGAGCCAAGCGGATATTGTTGTCATACCATTGGGGTTTAACGCTCATTGGGTGGTTCTACTCGCTCGGTTCAAGGAGAGAACCATCCAGATTTTTTACTCCGACCGGTCAACTGATTCGGATATGCGCTTCATGCAGTCGTACCTCGAACCCCTCTCCGAATTGATACCGCTGATGCTTCAAGATGTAGGTGTAAATGACAATCTTGCTAAATATACATTTACGCGGTGCCTCAAGTTCCCGCAACAACGGTTCAGGTAATTATCAATTGGAATATTCATATCAAGCTTAATTGTCTATAGTTTGGTATTACAGCTGAAATTGTACTCCGGACAGCGGCGAGCGCGGTATTTGGATGTTGCGGTCGGTGATGCCGACGATGTTCGGTAACAGAGATGATCTCTATGCGCTGAACGATGAAAAAATTGTATTGTTTCGAAAGTTTTTGACTGTTTGTATATGGTTTAACAATTGGACTGATTGACAATGTATTGATTTAGGGATGATATATTGATTTGCGATGATGTATTGTTTTGGGATGATATGTTGATTTGGGATGAAATGCTGATCTGTGAGTTCAGTGTTATTTGGGAAGAAATTTTGTTAAATTTTTCTGTTATTCGAACCTCTCAAGTTACTCGAATATAAATACATTATTCGAGTAACACTGTCGAACATTTTTCGATTATCCAAAATACTCGAATAACTGAATATTTTGTCATCGTCGATATTAAACAATATTCGAGTAGTTTTACCGAATCTATTCGAACTTCCACACATCACTCGAGAAGTTGCTCTTATAAATCGTAATATTATTATGTGATGTTTAAATGTCTTGCTAATCTTAGTATTATTAGTATTTTGTTATTCATGTGTGTAAATCATATCAAATTAAGATATGACATCATTTATGCAAAAGTCGAATTATACTCATTTATTATCAAGCATCATCTCTACAATGGTCGAACTATTTGTCATTCCACGATTATTATCAAACATTGTTTTTGTTTAATCAAGTGAACTATTAACTTTGTAAAGTCTCTAAAACAACGAAATATTGATAATTCTACACCTAGATATTGAAATAATCACAAATCGAATTTTACCCGAAAAACTCGAAAAGAAATAATTTATTCGATTTTTATGCCTGGATGTTTTCGATTTGTCGATAGTACTCGAATAATTTACTCTTGACTTTTTATCAGATTATTCTTTATTCTGTATAAAACAATATTCGAGTAAACTATCCGAACATATTCGATTTTTCAATCAGACTCGAGTAGCTTATTTTTTTCGATTTTTTTTAACAAACCTTATTCGAGTAGCCTATTCGATTTATTCGTACCTCCACACGAAACTCGGAAAACAGAGACTAGAATTCCAAATATGAATACAAAATATGAATCCCTTATGAACAACGATACAATCTTAAAATATCCATTGCAACATTGTATAACTCGAATAAGTTACAATATAATACGACCAAACTCACCGACGGACGGAAACCTACTTTCTTTTCTCCTCCTACGGCTTGCTACGAACAGAGGCGGCAACACCAATTCCTCCACGGTATCCCATTCGACTTGATTCGGAACCGGAGAAACTCGTCCATGGTAAGCGAACTGCCACGTTAGCACAGAATAATAATCCGAGCACAACGGATAGAAAGACATGTTTGCTCGTAGACTCGCTGCGATTGCATGCGGACACGCAATCCTGTCGATATCGAATTGGCGGCACGTACAAGTCTTCGATTGCAGATTAACGATGGCACGACTCCATGAAGAACGGACATCATACTCTTGCGGGGCGATTTCACCAACTTCATACCCTTGACTTAACGTATACCTTTAACGGATGATTGTCTCCACCGTCGAGGTAAACTGTGTGGTTGCCTGTATGGATTTTTGTCTGTATCTAGCAAACCAGTCAGCCGTCATCCTCTGTATCGAATCCAGAAGCGCAATGATCGATAACTTTCGTTCTTCACGGAGTCTTGCATTGATCGATTCGACTCCATTCGTAGTCATGATGTTATAGCGAGTTATCGGAGAATAAGCTCGACTCCATCGTTCCTTAGAAGCATTTGCTTCCAAATACGCATGTGCCGCGGGAAACCTTTTCTCAAAATCCTTATACTGTGAATCAAAGTCACATTGCTTGTACAGTTTAGCAATCCGCATGAACATCTCAGTCGCTCCCTGCTTCTTACAACGGCCTTTCATGTTTTGGCATAGATGCCAAATACAATGACCGTGGTGTGCATGATTGTAGACATTTGCAACACCGACTTTGATTGAAGCAGCTCTGTCGGAGACGATAACAAGATCTTTCTCATTGGGTACGACTGCCAAGAGCTCGTTCAAAAACCACGTCCTAGATTCTATCGACTCTACATCGTCAATTATGCCCCACGCTAGAGGAAACTGATGGGTGTCGCCATCCTCTGCCGATGCAACGAGTAACATACCGTTATACTTTCCTTTCAACCAAGTGCCGTCGATGCAAACGACCTTCCTCATATGACGGTATCCCGCAATACAAGCACCAAGGGATATGAATACATGTCTAAATCTCCGCTCATCGTCTAGATATAGACCTACTATGGTACCCAGATTCAACCTTTTCAATGTTGACAAGTATGACAGCAACAACTTGTAACTCTCGTCGGGGTCACCTTTCATTGCATTTTGGGCTAAAATGCCCCCTTTCCATGCTTTGAAGTATGAAACTTCGATCCCACGATTTCTCATCATTGTTCGAATTAGTTTAGGCACCGATCGTACTTGTAGAGCCCTGAAAAGATTCAAGCAGCATATTGCTCACGGAGGACTATGATGCTTGAGTAAGTCTCGCGTTCCGATTTGCAAGGTCGCACGTATGGGTGTTGCAATACGTACGAATCGAAAATACGGATGTATCCTTAATCCTTGCCGTCCATATCCTCCAACTACATCCTTCCTCTTTGCATTTCACGGCATAGATCGACCGAGAAGATTTTACGCTCCGGAGCTCGAAGGATGCATCTACGGCAACTCTTTGGATCCTCTTCTTGGCAGCCCTCTTATCCTCAAATGCATCACCGACTCTCATGGTGGAACCATCCGTAAAAGAATACCGATCACTAGGAATAATCGCATTTTCCTCCTCATTGTCCTCCTCATCCTCTTGTGCATTTTCTTCGATTACGCCATCAAAATTGATGTGCACGTTCTGCCGTATAACAACATTATCATCAAAGTTGGTGTGCACATTCGCTTCATCGAGACCCTCACCCACATCGTGACCCTCACCCCCGAAGTTGATGATACGATTAAAATAATCATCGTTGTAACCGCCTCCGCCGCTACGAACCTCAACTGGAAGAGGACTAACTTCATTGTCCGCACGAGTTTGACGGAGAAGTGTCGTAGGGAGTCCGATTTCTACATATAGAATCGGTCTATCCATTGGACCCCATAAGTAAATGTAACTCTTCAACTCTCTATCATTCCTTATATACAAAGGAGCACGGCCTTCCATACCTCTCATACATACTTGATAGCTCAGCTTTAACTCCGGCCTCCCGCTTACATTAATAGACTCATATATTTCGGATATCCTCCAACGAACAACAATAACCATCGAACCCAATGGGCATTAAATTTGTTCCCATTCTTGCAACCCAACTATATTTGTTATCATCTCCAACTATCCATTCTCCATCGTATCAATCATGATGCTGGTCGGCATAACTTGCATATAAGAAAATTTTTGAATTTAAAATCAAATGAAATATTCGAATAAAACAAATATTCGAAAGGAAAAATTATTCGAGTGTCCCATACGAGTAAAATGACACTCGAAAAGTTGATTCGAATAAATAATCTAGGGCGTACATCGAGCCACTACAATAAGTTGAAAAAGCTTATTCGAACTATCTTTTCGGGCAATATTTTCGAACAAATAAAAACTCGGGGAGCATATTCGAGTAAATTATCGCTTCGAATATGTTATACGAATTTAAAATTTAGAAAATAGTTATTTGAACAACACTTTCGAGCACAAGAAACTCGAATAATATATTCGAATAATCGGAAATTCGGCATTTTCTTTCAAATTCACACAGATTGACCTTAAAAATGCGAACCACAACTACCCACTGATGCGAAAATCAAATTCCCGATACGCGAAATGCATAATGTGGTTAAAACGAACTTAATCCTTGCAATGCCCGAGTTTAAAGAAATTGCAAATGTCGAAATGCCACTTACTGTAATGCGTTGAAGATCGGAACTTCGATCTTCGATCTTGGGTGGTCCGGATCTTGGGTAATGCGTTGGATGATTCGGTATTTGCTCGTTTTTTTGCTCGATTTCTGTCCAACTTCGTCGGTTGATTCATTCGTTTTATTTAATATTAGAAAAGATATATTTAATGACTAATTTAAGTTAATAGTTAATGGTTAGTTAGTTAATTAAATCCACTCCCTTTTATTGAATTGACTTGGTTTGACTCCCTTTTTTTAAAAATGCCTAAGTGGCACCCTTTTGTTAAAATACCCCCTAATGCTATAGCCTAACCCATGTACGATTGTATTTTGGACTTGGGAGTTGTAATGTGCAAATTACGAAGGAAGGTTTAAATTGTTATTAATAGTATTTTTAGGGCAATATTTGTAAAACTCCAAATAGGATCGCAGTGTATCACGAGAAGCGAAGGGAGGGTAATTATAGAAATTTAGCTATACTTTTGTCCTTACAGCGTGGCATCTCAATAGACATTTTGTTAAATAAGATTAGTTTTGTGTGAAATTAAAAAATGAAGTCTGGGATTTTAATTTAAAAAAAGGAATTGGGTGTTGAAAAAAAATCGAAGCTTTGATTATCATTTTGATCTGCTCGACTGAAATTTCATGTCGAAATGAGTTGTTAATCGATGGGTTCGTGATTATTAAACATATTAACCCCAAATCTGAGTTAATTTTCGTGTTTCTGAGCATGTAAGACGTTTTCAAACAGAAATTGTTTTATTCGAGTTTTTTTTCGAATTATTCGACCTCGGATTGAGTTACTTGAATAACATTCGGGTAGAAAATTCGAATTTATTTGGGTAAAAAAATCGAATTGAAAATTCGAATAATTATTTTTTCTTCGAGTTTTTTTACTCAAATTACTTATTTGAATTAAAAAATAATTATTCGAATTATTCGAATTTTTTTACTCGCAAAAAGCCAATTTAAATTGGGATATTTTGATAACTTTGGATCCACTCCTTTTTATTTAGTAAAAATAGTTCCCTTCTGTCAAAATAACCCTCTCCATCTCAACAGGGACTCGCCATTCGTTACTTCTGAAATCGGACATTGAGTGAATTGAGCTGTAAACCCTAAATTAAGAAGCATCACGCGATTTTCCTCAAATTCACCGATGGAGGAGTACTCTCCATCTTCAATGTGACGCCCACGAAGGAAAAAAAAGTCGAATTTTAGTATCTTTCCTGTTTTGAGCTCTGACTTCGCAGGTACGGAAATAATCCGAATCTGTATTGGGCGCAAAAATCTGAACTTTGTACGAAAGTCTTCTCCTTTCTCTAAGAAAACTTCTGTTAGAATATGAATTTTTCAGAAGTGGTTACTTCTATGTTGTGAATTGGTGCCCTATCGCTTTTGTTTGCTGAGACATTATGTATTTTGTTGTTTTACCCCTTTTAATTGCTTCAGCTGCTTCTTTTAGAATAAGAATATGAATTTTTGCCTGCTTGTATTCAATTAATCTATCACGTTGTGATGATGATTTCTATGTTTGTACTTGGTTTTACACGGTTTTGTTCGTTTAAGTGTAGAAACTGAAATCCTGACAATCTCAGGCTTAAAGCCTCATAATTTATTGAATTGGGATTCTGGTGTTCATTTGTTGAGTGGAAAACATTTTTGGGCATAAAAATTTAGTGTCTCAGATTAGGAACTAATTATACAAGTGCGACGTTCAACTTTATGCTTGCGTCAGAATTGTTCTTGGTTTAGTTAGGCCCCAACTCCATCCACCTCTGCGTGTCTCGTAAGTATCTCTGAGGTATACTAATTAATCATATGTTCTTGATTTTCCAGTTGTTATCTCGATTTTGCTCGAGATTTATTGTACTCGAAGACATCGTGTGCGGATCATGGGGAGCAATTTTAACCCTCAGATTCTGGTTGAGAAGTTGTCAAAGCTCAACAGCTCCCAGCAAAGCATTGAGAGTATCCTACTTTAGTCTTTGCTTGCCTATCTGGTTTTTATTAGTGCCCTTTGTCTTACTCGTTACTTAAATTATTTATCCCTTGTATGTACAATCATGTTATTTGTTGCCTGCAGTAGAATTACTTGCACACCGTATCTCGTAAAAGTAAGCGCTGCATCTATTTACAAACCACAAACTATATCCCAATTATCTGTAGCCTTCTCCTTGACATGGTTAGCACTATCACATTGGTGTATCTTTCACATGAACAAGGCGAGGCAAGTCGTAGAAACATGGGCCAAGCAGTTCCATTGTGCTCCTCGTGAACAGCGCTTGGCCTTTCTGTATCTTGCTAATGATATTCTCCAAAACAGCCGCCGAAAAGGCGCTGAGTTTGTCTCAGAGTTTTGGAAGGTTCTCCCAGATTCACTCCATGATGTGATTGAAAACGGAGACGAGTTTGGAAAGAAAGCTGCCTTACGCCTGGTATATACCCTTTTCTCTATGTTTTGTACTGATATGAAACATAAGTGGCCTAAGAAAACATGATGTGAATTTTTAGAAGAAAAATCTTTATAGCCTTGCGAGTTGAATGTTTCGTAGTGAAATAAGAATCTTCGAACCATATTACCAATTTTTCGTGTTTTCTGCAGATGAATATCTGGGAGGAACGTAAAGTATTTGGTTCGAGAGGCCAAAGTCTCAAGGAAGAGTGCGCAAAAAGGCAAATGGACAATGGAAGTAGAAACACGAAGCATCCATCTTCAAAATTGGTGAGTTCTATTTTTTCTTTTGATGGGTTTTTCTGTAGCGATGGTTTTTTTCCGTTGTTTTCAACAGCTTCCAACCCAATTTTTTTTATCCTTCGAACAGAAGTCTCCCGGCGGTCATTATTTGGATAAACTACTCTCCGCTTATGAGGCCGTCTATGGCAGCCCATTAGACGAAGAAGCCATCTTCAGCAGATGTAGAAACGGCATTGCCTTTTACGATAAGGTTGATAAAGATTTTGGAGGCGATTACAGATTAGGTATGAAGAAGCCTTTATCTTTGTTTTGCGGATGTATTTAGGGTGTGTTTGGTTTAACAATCTTAGTGAGGAAAGGAAAAGAAATGGAAAAGGAAAACTAATGTTATTGTTTGTTTGGTTCCAGAAATAAGTGAAGAAAAGAAAAGAAAACCAAACTTAAGTTTATCTTAAAGCAAAAATCATGGAAAACCTGGTGAGGATAATGAAGGAAAGCCTAGTGGAAATCGTTTTCTCTCTAGTTTTGTTTTCCTCAACGTTTTCCTAGATCCAAACACAGTCTTAAAGTTGCATAGAAAAAAAATAACAATTGTGTTCATATCTTTTACTTTCTGTGATGAATTTACAGACCACGTGAACGACGAGCTAGCGGACGAGCTCAAGGGTCAGCGCGGGGTACTGAGAGACTGCGTCGAGCGTCTAACCATGGCTGAATCTTCTAGAGCAAACCTTGTCTCTCTTCTGCAAGAGGCCCTTAGAGAGGAGGTAATTAATTACGAAAGCTAGCAAATACTTATGTTTTTTTTTTACGTTTGCTTACATTTCCCCTTTTCTGATATCTATCGCAGGAATATAAGCTGAATCAGGCTCGGGATCATCTCCAGGTAATAGTTCTTTCTGTTTTCCTAGGCTTTTTTTTGGCACACTCAGATGCTGTCTTGCTATATATGATATAAACAATCATATTAATTATCGAATAATTACTAAAAATAGAAGGGCAAGATAGAGAACATAAAAATACCATGAATTACTGGGTCGATTTCTTTCAATTTAATGTTATTTTTTTTATAGCATGCCAAACTCGACTGTTAATATCTGGCCTCGAGGCTTAATAAAAGAGTATAGATCATTACACGTCATCGTCCCAATTTTTTCAGGTAGCTCAGCTGCACTCGGAGCAGGCGAACCGCGTCTGCATGCAGCTCTTAGGGGGCGGCCAATCGCCGACGACGGTCGACCAGCCATTTGCAGCCGAAAAGGAAGGAGAAGATCCCAAATCAGTGGCTGCAGCCATGGCTGCAAAGTTAGCTGCTTCGAGCACCTCGGCGGAGATGCTGACTTACGTCCTCTCTTCCTTAGCTTCCGAAGGGGTCATAGGCAAACACAATAATCCTCCTCCCCCCGAGAAGAGAGCCAGGACGACGACTACACAGCTCGTCGAGGCGTATATCCCTCCCTTACCACCACCACCACCACCTCAGGCTATGGCTGCTGCTTCCGACGAACTGCCGCCGCCGCCGCCGGCGTCTCCCCCGCCGGAGCAGCCGATGCCGCCTCCACCCCTTCAGCCGCCGTTTCAGTATGGGCCGTATGGATACATGGGCCAGGGGCAGGTGGTGCCTGGCGGCTATGTGCCGCAGTCCACCTTTGCTCCTCCTTCGACTGCTGCCTACCAGGGTGGTGGGTATTCGCCGGAGGGCGGCGGCTGGAAGCCGCAGCAGCAGTCTTTGCCGGCGGCTCCGATGGGTCAGCAGCAGAATTAGGGAAGGCTTTGGGCGGCGTTTTATTACTGGGTTGGGTTACGTCAGTGTGTTGAGTACTGAGTTGGGGATTATTTTTTTACGGTGTAATTGATTGCACGGAGATGTTTCTTTTACCGTTGTAACTTAGATTGGTATTTATGTAAGGGGATTTTAGAGAAAGATACCTAACAAATGTTCAATCTTATGAATCAGTGCCTATAAGTTCAATTTTATGAATAGGTATTGACAGTAACCAAAAACATAGTTTCTAACTCCCCGGTGTGAAATTACCGTATTGCCATTTGTCTTCCCCCCCCCCCCCCCAAAAAAAACCCACCTAAATATCACGATTGAAGACAACCTTCAATCCAAATTGGAAAGTGGCATGGCTTGTTGCACTTGAAGCATTTCTGAACGTTGTACTGGATGAATATATTCCATTATTTTTCGGTTGGAACTTGGGATTTCCTTTGAATTTTCTTCTCAGCCGAGATTTTTCAAATATTCGTGTTAGCATGGCTATCTGCTCCAGTATCTCTTCCGCATCTTCTTCGCCATCTGAGTCATTTTCTTGTTCAGTGTTGAAGTCAATGTTTGGTTGATTTCGGACCGGCGGTGATAAGTTAGGATTTTGCGCTATTTTTGTATCCCGTATAAGCATATAATTGATCGTTATTTAACGAAATATCTTTGAACATTCTAAGTTTATGGGTATTCTCATATTTGGCATTAGTTCAATAATAATTGCAATGTGATTTCTTTGGTGATCTATCATCTACGACTAATGCATTTTTATGTTGATAGTTGTTATATTAAAGGATGCCAGGCAACTTGGGAAGAAGGAAAGGAAAGTCACGTGAAAGCCTAAAGGATATATGCACGTGAATCAAGGATCCATGATTGCATAATCATTGGTTTATATTTTGCAACTAATATGCACATGGGACGGCTCGAGTTTAAATCCCAAATCATATTTGATTTCGGGAAGATCTGATGTTAGAATCAAAACTGAAAGAGAATTTTTGGGAACAGATATCAAATCATAATTGAAGAAAGTCGGCGATCTCTCCTATATATAGATGCACACACGCACAGACGAAGGGGGAGCTTTTGCACGGCAACTTGGGAAGAAGGAAAGGAAAGTCACGTGAAAGCCTAAAGGATATATGCACGTGAATCAAGGATCCATGATTGCATAATCATTGGTTTATATTTTGCAACTAATATGCACATGGGACGGCTCGAGTTTAAATCCCAAATCATATTTGATTTCGGGAAGATCTGATGTTAGAATCAAAACTGAAAGAGAATTTTTGGGAACAGATATCAAATATAATTGAAGAAAGTCGGCGATCTCTCCTATATATAGATGCACACACGCACAGACGAAGGGGGAGCTTTTGCACAGCGAATAGAAGAAGAAAAAGGCAGACTTGAGCGAATAGATTAGAGACTGACGACTGAAAATAAAGAGGCGAACGACGGCCAAGAGCGAGACAATCGAGGACCAAAAAGGGCAAATTTCTTACCTTTTAATATTTCGTTTTCGACAATACTTTCTTTTGATTCGTTGTCATCTTCGTATATTAATATGCTAGCTTAATTTCTTTTGTGATTGAGGCCGTGTGAGGCCGGATTATGACTACGTACTAATGCAATTATTATTTTATTTAATCATATGATTTGAGTTACGTATTCTTTATTTGCGCTTCATATGCGTACGTGTGATTGGCCTCCATGCGTATGATTATTGATTGGTTTATGAGACGGACTAAGCGATTAAACCGATTAGAACAAAACATTGAATACCACTACGTAAAACCGACCAGAGATGGAATTCGGTTTCGTTTGTGTGGTTTCCGAGACCTTAGGCGCCGAAAGCGTCTAAACTCGGGGAATTTCACGAAGATCGAATGCACGTATAGGAACTACAGTCATATAGACATATAGTTGATTGGTTCTCTATTTACATAGGGTTGCTAGTTACGTGAATAACGGGTAGCACACATATTAGGAAATTCCACCTTGATTTGATTCATGTTGATTAGATAGATTATATTGCATGAAGACGTAGGAATATTTCGTGCCGAGCATGTGTCTTAATCACGTTCGTCGTTAACTGATCTATCCTCACTTATTTTATTTACGTTTATTTTATTATTTGTGTTTTATCTCTTTTATCAAATCATCAAAACTATAAAAATTCCGTTAGTTTAAATTAGAATTAGGAATATTTTTTTTAGAATTAATCGAGCTGTCTTCGTGGATCGATACTCGGACTTCGTCCGTTTTACTACTTGCAAGACCTAGTGCACTTGCTAATATTTGAGCGTGTCAAGTTTTTGGCGCCGTTGTCGGGGACAGCGGTATTATTAGTTTTAGGATTTTATTCTAGTTTTAATCTAGATTTATTATTTTATTATTATAATTTTTATTATTATTTTTCTCTTGTCTATTATTATTATTATTATTATTATTTATTTTCACTTATTTTGATTTTTATTTTCTTTTGCTGGAATAATGGAGAATCAAGAATGCGAGGAAGTTCCTCCACGACCCACTTTACTAAGTCGAGCACTTCCGGGACTTTTCGATGACAACGATCCGATTGCCATCCCGCCGGGACTAAATAATCATTTCGAGATTAAACCCGTTACCATACAGATGGTGACGGGTTCATCATAGTTTCATGGGCTTACAAACGAGGACGCAAATTCACATATTTTAAAATTCACTCAAATTTGCGGAACAATTAAGTATCCTGGCGTCTCTAGAGAAGTGATAAAGCTGACATTTTTTTCCATTTTCTTTGACAGGTAAGGCTTCTGAATGGTTCTCATCATTGCCACATGCATCTATCACTAGTTGGAAGTAACTAGTGGAGTGTTTTCTAGGCAAATATTACCCATTGTCAAGGACTAGCGAGATTAGGAGCTTACTGGTGAACTTTAAACAAGAAGGTGACGAATCTCTGAGCGATGCATGGAGTAGATACAAGAGCCTTCTGAGACAATGCCCGAACCATGTAGTCATTTTTCTTAGGGCTGAGCACACCAAATAAAAGGATCGTCGACGGCGGATGCACACGAAACTTTATGGAGTTAGGCGACGAGGAAGCACTCCAGGCCATCGAGCGAATTGCAGCCTACCCAACATATACTGAGCATGATCTGGACCGACGGACGGCTGGAGTACATGAGATAAGTAGCTCATTGGAGGCACAATTCGAAGCCATACATAAAAGGTTATATCATATACAATCCAGAGATCCTGATGCAGTGAACTACATCCACAATAGGCAAAAGAATGCGTACTCCAACACATACGACCCAAGCTGGAGAGGCCATCCGAATCGGTCGTACGGAAATCCACACTACTTAAAGCCTCAGAAGCTCAAAATCAACAGAGTGGGCCATCAACAAAACAAAAAGCCGATTGGGAGATAGCATTTGACAAATGGACGGGCTATCAAGGCGATCAGAGTCGTAAGATAGACGAACGATTCAACAGGATAGATGGCATAATACAAAGTTTTGCGACTACAATTGAACATCTAACAAGTTCAATGTCCGGGCGCAAGTCAGGCACACTCCCAAGCGACACTGAAAGAAATCCTCGAGAGTACGCGAATGTCATTGAACTGAGAAGTGGATAGAAGCTTGAATCGTTCCAAGAGACCAAGGAGGTGGAAGAAGCAAAAGAGTAAGAGACATCCGTTCAAAGCGAATCCACAAACACTATGGCTCGCGGCCCTGAAAAGAACAAACAAGCCGAAGAAGTCGAGGACGAGTCAGATTCACTCTTGGAGGAAAAGAATGTCAACCCACTCCTGCCGATAAAGATCCCACCTCCATATCCAGTGGCTTTACGTAAAGGGAAGAATCATAAAGATTTTGATCGTTTCATTAATATATTTAGAAAACTTGAAGTTAATATTCCATTTATTGAAGCTTTGTTGTAGATGCCAAAATATGCCAAATGCCTGAAGGAGCTACTATTCAAGAGGAACAAGTTAGAAGAAGATGGAACAATAGCTCTCACCGAGGAATGTTCAGCGGTATTACAGAAGAAGCTTCCGCCGAAGCTTAAGGATCGAGGGAGTTTCTCTATTCCTTGTTCTATTGGTTCTCTTACATGTAATAACGTGTTATCGATCTTGGTGCGAGTATTAATTTGATGCCATTCTCATTATTTAGGAAACTGGGACTCGGCGAGGCGAAACCCACATCGACTATCCTCCAGCTCGCCGATAGATCAATCACATATCCACGAGGAAAATGTAAGACGTATTGGTGAAGGTTGGAGAACATTACTTCCCAGCTGATTTTATCGTGTTGGATATGGAAGAAGATGATAACCCCCCATTGATACTTGGACGTCCGTTCCTAAACACGGCTAGAGCTATCATTGATGTCGATAACGATAAACTTATTTTGCAAGTTGGGAATGAGAAAGTGAAATTTGATGTTTATAAATCTATGAAATGCCCCACTGATGAATCTTGCTCGTTTATCGATATTTTTGACCCGTGTGCTTTTAAGTTTTCTGAGTCTTTCAGGTACAACTTATCTGGAGAGAATACCAGCAAGCTCAAGGACCGCCAGAACACAAAGGCCGATGCTCGAATAGATTCACCGAACGAGAACGCGACTAAATCTAACTATAACCTAGTCTCTTCTGTGCTGAACTTTCACAGGTGGATACCATGGACTAAAAAGAGCAATGGCTTTAAATCTATCATGAAGGCGGTTTCGCCGAAGAAAAAGAGGAAGCTTCGTCAGAAAGACTGCACAGATGATGGCATCTACATATGGCGGAAAAAGAAGAACCCTCGAACCCACTTGATAATGCAGACACCATCACAAGGAAGAGGGGAACCCAAAGTGTACAACGATCGAGATATTTGAAAAGAAAACTCGATCAACACCAATTATCCACCAAAAGAAGGGGTTTGTGAGTCGAGCTAACGACTATGAAAGACCCTTTGATTCGTGCATGACTTTTATTGTGTGACTATAATGTGATATATTTGCAAGCATAGAGTAATACCTTTTTATGTCGTGAATTGAGCATCTTTATACAGATCCATTTGAAAACACCCCGAGCGACTTGAGCGTTCATTGTGAGAGTTGTGGATTGATGCGTGGTATAATTCTAGAAATGTCTTTCATGCTATGATACGATTGCGACCTATTACCTTATGCCTCGTATTTTGACTAGATCGTTCATTAGTCGATGATTATCTTGACTTTATATGCTTTTACGTTTTCTGAGGTGAAACAGGAGAATTTCATTGACTGATGTTCTATAATCCTAACTTGATTTGATTTTATTCCGCTTTCATGATCGAGGACGATCAAAGCTGGATTGGGGGTTGTTGATAAGTTAGAATTTTACGCTATTTTTGTACCCCGTATAAGCCTATAATTGATTGTTATTTAACGAAATATCTTTGAACATTCTAAGTTTATGGGTATTCTCATATTTGGCATTAGTTCAATAATAATTGCAATTTGATTTCTTTGGTGATAGCTCTATCATCTACGACTAATGCATTTTTATGTTGATAGTTGTTATATTAAAGGATGCTAGGTAACTTGGAAAGAAGGAAAGGAAAGTCACGTGAAAGCCTAAAGGATATATGCACGTGAATCAAGGCTCCATGATTGCATAATCATTGGATTATATTTTGCAACTAATATGCACATGGGACGGCTCGAGTTTAAATCCCAAATCATATTTGATTTCGGGAAGATCTGATTTAGAATCCAAACAGAAAGAGAATTTTTTGGGAACAAATATCAAATCATAATTGAAGAAAGTCGGCAATCACTCCTATATATAGATGCACACACGCACAGAAGAAGGGGGAGCTTTTGCACAGCGAATAGAAAAAGAAAAAGGCAGACTTGAGCGAATAGATTAGAGACTGACGACTGAAAATAAAGAGGCGAACGACGGCCAAGAGCGAGACAAGTCGAGCACCAAAAAGGGCGAATTTCTTACCTTTTAATATTTCGTTTTCGACAATGCTTTCTTTTGATTCGTTGTCGTCTTTGTGTATTAATATGCTAGCTTAATTTCTTTTGTGATTGAGGCCGTGTGGGGCCGGATTATGACTACGTACTAATGCAATTATTATTTTATTTAATCATATGATTTGAGTTACGTATTCTTTATTTGCGCTTCATATGCGTACGAACGATTGGCCTCCATGCGTATGATTATTGATTGGTTTATGAGACGGACTAAGCGATTAAACCGATTAGAACATAACATTGAATACCACTACGTAAAACTGACCAGAGATGGAATTCGGTTTCGTATGTGTGGTTTCCGAGACCTTAGGCGCCGAAAGCGTCTAAACTCGGTGAATTTCACGAAGATCGAATGCACGTATATGAACTACAGTCATATAGACATATAGTTGATTGGTTCTCTATTTACGTAGGGTTGCTAGTTATGTAAATAACGGATAGCACATATATTAGGAAATTCCACCTTGACTTGATTCATGTTGATTAGTTAGATGATATTGCATGAAGATGTAGGAATATTTCGTGCCGAGCATGTGTCTTAATCACGTTCGTCGTTAACTGCTCTATCCACACCTATTTTATTTACGTTTATTTTATTATTTGTGTTTTTATCTCTTTTATCAAATCATCAAAACTATAAAAATTCCGTTAGTTTAAATTAGAATTAGGATATTTTTCTTAGAATTAATCGAGCTGTCTTCGTGGATCAATACTCGGACTTCGTCCGTTTTACTACTTGCACGACCTAGTACACTTGCTAGTATTTGAGCGTGTCAGACGGTTTCTCTTTGATGGAGATCTGAGTCATCTCGTACATGGTTAGCGATCCGATCAGTTCCGAGACAGACAGCTCGTCCAAGTCCTTTGCTTCGTAGATGTCAGTTACTTTGGTATTCCATTCTTTTGGCAGAGATCTCAGTATTGTTCGCACATTCTCACCGTCTGGTATTTTCTTTCCCAACGAGAACATTTAATTGATGATGTTCATGAATCTTGCATACATGTGGCTTATAGTTTCGTTGTCCTCCATTTTGAGCATCTCGTATTGGTGAATTGAGAGGGCTATTCTTTCTTGTACAACTCAAGTGGTTCGCTCATGTGTGACTTGAAGTATGTCCCACATATCCTTGGCAGATTCGCATGAGCTCACACGATTGTATTCTTCTCTTGTAAGCGCGCAAGCAATCATGTTCTTTGCTTTTGCATTAAGGGAGATTCCTCGCTTGTCTGTTGCATCGTAGTCAGAACCTTTCTTTGGAGTTCCATCCGCCTTTTTGGGACTGTAAGGTCCAGTAGTGATGATATCCCACATATCATAGTCAGCAGCAAGCAGAAATTCCTTCATACGATTTTTCCACATGGCATAGTTGGTTCCATCGAAGAGTGGTGGCCTGGAGCGAGATTGTCCCTCTGCAAAAACATCAAAACTCGAAGAAGCCATTAGATCTTTAACTCAGGCTTGTTAGGCCCGTCGTTTGAGTAACCTGCTCTGATACCAAATGAAGATAAAAACGTGCCTAAGAGGGGGGAGTTAGGCTTCTAAAAGTTTATGCTTCTTCTTTTCACAAATCCTAAGATGTAGTGACTTAGATATGCCTACTGATGCCTGTAACGAGTATGCCTGATATATCCTAGTAACGACGGATGTGTGTCGGGTCTGTCTCACAGCGAAAATGAAATAACTGTAAAGTAAATGCGAGACATGATTTTTATAGAGGTTATATCCCAACTGGGGTTCTCCTTCGGGTTTGCTCCCCAAGAGTCTAACCAATCACTATAATGCACCGTAGCTGTATACAAAACTGATTGATTAGCATAATACACAACCGAAACAAGTCGAACACTAGACACTACTAGGTTACCACACGCCGAGTTTCGTTCCTCGGAAGCTCCTGATCCCGACAGACACAGCTCACTACCGAAGGGCCCCCAGAACTCGTCCTTCCCTTCACGTGTGCGTAAATGTCGACCTTGCCTCCTTGGTATTGCTCCGTCCGAAGACCACACGTCCGAAGACAGAATATGTGGTGGGAGGTAGGAATAACTCAGTACGTTTAGTACTTTTCAAGTGATCGCTCACGCAGGAAGAAAGCTATCGCAAATGAATGCTCGGGAATCTCTTAGTAAAGTTTCTGCTCAAGACTCTCGTAGTAGTAGGTTCGCAAATTCTAACTATTTCAAAATTATGGAGTCTAGCTTATATATAAACCTTTACTTCACATGGAAAATCATATCATATAATAATCACCAAATCAAGCATCCATGCAATTTTCGAGAGTCAACATGCCATATAAATCATGCTTCTAGAAAGTCATCACAACGGTTATAAGCTCATTAAAGCATGATTATATTCCATATAAAGCTCAGATTCGTTCTCAAAGCATATTCACTTATGTCGAATTATATTTACCATAACAAAACTTTCCATAAGTGATTTCTTGCTATCAGTTTCTAGAAAAATTTACTTTCCAATTATATCACATGAGATAGCATCAGATCAGCACGTTTTCCATATTTCAAAGATATTTACCAATACTCATATACTAGCACGTCATCCACAAAGTCAATCAAATCAAATCTTTCCTAAATATAATATTCCATTCAGTGTAAGAAAGATATCAAACTGATTTTGCACATTTAAATCAGTTGGATGCATGCAAATGATTTTCTACTCGATTTCATCCAGGAATAAACAAGTATCAACGGATATATCACTTTCTATATATAAGCAGCATATATAGCACAGAACGATGTATCCTATCACATGGGCTGCCTATAACATGCGATCTCAATCATATGTGAACCAAATAATAAACACTTTAACCGATTTATAGCTCATAAACAGTGCATGGTTGAATATTTTCATGTACTTAGACATTACATTGATCACAAATCGAATTGCGTAAATTATAGACCTAACGTCATTACAATCACATTGGTTCATACTCTCTAACGCTCATGGACGAAAAAGGCCAACAGTTGGGATTAACGATAGTGACGTTTATGCAATTTTACTCCCGGTCCCTTGCTTGTGTACATGTTGTGTTATTAACAATATATGAATCGATTTCTAATGGAATATGTGGTATTTTAGTGTGAAAGATTTGTTATTTACTAAAAACGATGTGTCATATGCGTTGTAGAATGTGTCACAGGAATCGTGTAAATTATCAATACAATATTGGCTTGTGTCAAAATTCTTTCATTTTCCATGATTAACATCGATAACTCCAGATCCGTTATTAAGATCCGTGATGAAATTGAGTCAATTACATCATTCGACCATTAAAATTGAAATTTCGTCGTTATTCAAAGATGATTATTATATTGTGTTTGAAGCATTATTTTTCTATAATATTTAATAATTCTTCTTAATTACTACGACCCATGAGAAATTGGATCGATTTAATTATCGTCTGCTCACTAAAGTCGAGATTTTATGCTGAAATCGAGCTTGAAGATTAGCTCGGTCATGAACTTCGATATTTTCGGCTACAATTTTTTGTGATTTATGTTTATCCATTTTTTTCTGTAATTAGCATCCAAAGATGCCTGGGTTTATAAGACAGATCACTCATCAGTGTTAACGAGTTCTGCAACATTAAATTGACATCCATTCCTTCATGCAACACAATGTTTTACCCAAGTTTTAATGAGATCTGTGTTTTGATCGGCTGTTGAAGACGATGGCAGTTTCAGTGAAATTGCGGCAAAATTAGGAGGATGAATATGTCATTTGTCGTCTAATTTTTTTCTCTAACAATTTCAAAGAGTTGGTCCTTATCACCAAACCAAACATAAATAGGGCATGGACCCAAGTTAAAAGTATAAATAGGGCCTGACACGTCATTAACCCAAATAAATACCACGAATCATTACGAGCACCAACAACCTAGGTTTTGAAACCAGATTTTCTAATCGGATCGGAAATTTAGTGGTTTAAGGTTTAGTAGTTTTAACCGTTATAAAACCATAATCAAACCGGACTCAAACCGGTATCTATAAATATAATAAAATATATATTATATGTAATAATTAAACAAATAAAATAGATTTATATAAATGCTTATTTATAAACTTTTACCAAACTGACATTTTATAAAATTAGGGGTCAAATTAATAAGTAAATTGTGGTGGTGGTTAAAAATTAATTATACCATGGATCGACAAAAGTGAAATCTTTAAACTTGGGGTCAAAAGTAAACGAAAATAAATAGTGTGTTCAAAGTTAATTATAAAATACTAATGTACATGAGAATCGAACCGAACTCATTTGATTATTAAGCCCACAACTTAACCATTAGACCACATCTGCCTTTCTCTTCATTTTTCATTCTTTTCTAATTTTTGTAATATATTATTTACTTTTATAAATTATAGTTAGACAAGACCGCGATCAGATTGGAATTCCGACCGGTTCGCCGATTCCCGGTCGGAACCCGGCTGGTCCGGTCCCTTTTTATATCCCTGACTATAACTACTCAATAACCTCACACTACTCTCCTCGATCACTTCTACCTATTCCTTCCAGGTGCTCTTTCAAGTTTTCTTTTACTGATTAATATCAGGTATATTTGGACAGCATTCAATACATGGCTGGTAACTGCTCTTTTTTATTAATATAAAATAAAATTCAGCATAAAGAAACTAACCCTAAATTCGCCAAGCGCGTACCACGTAAATAGTATACATTGTACTATAGTATCGAAAAACAATTTAAGCAGAAAAAGACGCAGGTGGTGGTGGAGAACCATTGAGAGTGATAATCTTTATTAGACGTCCGCCGCCATTATATTCTTCTTATTAATTAGAAGTCTATTTCATTTCCCAACCACTCAAATTCGTCGTCCAGCTCATTATTCTCAAAGCCTGTCGTCGATGCATTCAGTTGTGAAGAAGCAACGACGAGCGTATCATCATGGGGAGTTGTGAGATCTGGCAAACAATCGTGATTATAATAACTAATATGCAGGGCCAGATTTGGGCCAGTACATCCAGGCCCGTAGCACAGGGCCACACAAAAACTGAGGGCCACATATTTTTGGTCAAGTAGTTTAAGTATGCAAAAATGGGCCTAGCAAGCAATGCAGGGCCCAACAGACAAATTTGGGGCCTCGCATTGAACATTGTATCGTAGTTCTTCATTATTATATAAAAATGCTTTACAGACCATTTCAGTGGAACAACCAGTGTGCGACTTTTTTACCAATACATAAATCGTCTCTTAACTAGCCATCTAGTATTGATTTATAATGAATAACTGAAAACTGCACTTGGCCTAGTGGATGTAAGCTTACAGTTAAGTTTTTAGTTCTACTAGAGCTGGGTTCGAATCCTTAGATTTGTATTTTATCTACTTTTTATATACTGAATTCATTTTAATATTTAGTCAATTCTTGAGGTTGGGTTGAGTTCCCAAATTGCATTAACTTTATTTACATGTATACCCCTTAATTTTTTATAGTTAGAGATAATTTTAGTAATGATAAAACAATGTTGAAATGAATAAAATATGTACCCTTAAATTACTATTTTGTGAGCTCGTATTCCCTAATTTATTAAAATGAAGAAAAGTACAATAAATATTCAATTGTATTTATTTATATATTTATTTTTTTGGTAAATATTTATTTATATATTTATTGGGCCTTCATATATTATAAGAACATAGCCACCTAAATTGAAAAACCGGCCATGATGATCCAATTGGCTAGTAACAGTATTATTGGGGCGACGATGATCAATAATATCAAATTCTTGAATATTATTAATAGGTTGTTGCAATGTAAATGCCAACTTTTTCTCCTTCTCCTCCTCAGACTTTTTTCCTGCGAATGACATCTCTCTGCGCATGAAGTCAATCCTATAATTCTAATCGGCTGGAAACGACGGCCGTCGTTGGTCCAGGCAAGTTTAGCTCTTATCCATATGAGAGTTGGTGTGGGTTTCCTATATGTGACTTTTGGATCATATCCACAGCGCTCTCAAATGCTCGTCTCGACTCGGCCGTCCAAACGTACCTCTTCGTCTTCCTTTTATTACCAGAATTACTCATTATATCGTTGCTGAATGGCGTGTGCTTTCTTAATCCTCCTTGATTTTTGACTAAGCGGTGGATAGATAGTATGACATATGATTGCGAGTGGCTGCGGCTTGTGTTTAATATATATACAGACTTTTGGAAAGTCGGTGAGTTTAACATATACATATATAGACATTTTAAGTGAATAATATCGTCATAGATCATGCATCAGTAAAACTAAAGCATGCATGTCATTAACTCTTAAAGGCCCATTTACAAACTAGGTGTGCCCAGCCCAGCAATAAACGGATATATATCGTAGTGATTTAGTGACAGCACACAAAAATATTGAAAGAAAACGCCAAAAAAAATGCTAGCTCGGAAAATATAATAAAAAAAAAAGTGACATCGATGGGCCCGTTTAGTTTATGAGATTTATCTGCTGCGTTTAGTTTCATGGATTAGGTAAGATATGAACAAGTTATCCAAGATAAAACTGTTCACTGTAAATAAAAGCAAAGTATTAAAGCCAGCGATAAATAGATGGCCCGCTTTTATTATCACACGAGCCCTGTGCAATTCGTCCAATGGGCTGGAGCAAGAAAATTAATCTAACCACTAAATAGACGAAAATACGAAAATACCCTTATTCCACTAAATGATAAAATTGTCGATATTTCATGTGATTTATACGATAAAAATAAATAAACAACACTAATTTATTCATTATTTCATGACGATTAAATTGATATGCATATCTTATATTTTTCGGTGTTCATAAGTATAAGTTTTTTTGTAAATTATGTATTGATGAAATCAAGATTATTTTCGGGATTTTGCAAATAGTACTAAAATTAACTCAACCTATATGTTGGAAAGTGAACACATGACTTGGATAATCGATATGATTAATAATCCAAAGAATAATTATCTACTATTTTCCAATCTTGGAAAGCGAACGCAGCCTAGTGGCTTCTTTATCTGGAATAATCTTGTTCAATAAATATATATCTAAAGCCCGATATAATAAAGAGGCCCGCTACTATAAAGTTTAATCAATTTATCCAAGGGGTCTGGGCCAGATAAATTATCCAACCCCTTCTACTAATTGTGCAATGACGAAAATGCCCCTGAAAAATATAAATCCTAAAATCTGTTTGACGACCATGGAATCGATTTGGGTGGAGAAGAAACTCACTTATCTGATCTCCGAGGCATTTTTCTGCTCGAAGGTGATTTCAGGTTATGCGTTCTCCATAACAGAAAGGAGTGTTTAGGAAGATTAAATCTGTTCCAAACCGCACGGTACTGAGGAAGCACAGTCCCCTCACCTTTGAGCCACTCATAGCCAGTCCGATCGCCGCGTCGCCGACGAACTCGAGGCGCTGGTAAGAAGCCGAGTTGGCGTAGGAGGGATGGCTAAGGGCGTCTTCTACCACAATCGTCCGAATGATCCACCACGAATTTGGAAATTAGTAGTTTCTTATCTGGGGTAAGACTATCAGTTGCGTTTTGTGAGAAGATCATGTCTTCGTCTATTATGTTTCACAACGCCAACACTCGAACCTGGGAGATTCCAGGGCTGATTCGAATCTTGGTCCTGCTATTTAATTTGATTTCATCTTTTCGTATATTTGAATGAATAATCACCTCGACTGATCTCTGCTAATGAACTTCTTTTCGTTTGGCTTGAATGCATATTTTCTTTTTGTTAGGCGTGGAGAAGGGTTCTAAAGACCCGAAGCAAGTAAAGGTGGGTAAGGTAACCATCGATCAGCTCAAAACGACAGCCCAAGAAAAGCTGCCCGATTTGAACTGCTCGACCCTCGAATCTGCCATGAGAATTATTGCTGGCATGGCTGCAAATATGGGAATCGATGTCGACCCGCCCGTTCTTGAATCGAAGAAGAAGGAGTTCGTTTAGAATTCAGAGATTTGAAATGATACCCTCAATTTGCGGAATC
This sequence comes from Craterostigma plantagineum, assembly GCA_027422505.1. NCBI lineage: Eukaryota > Viridiplantae > Streptophyta > Magnoliopsida > Lamiales > Linderniaceae > Craterostigma > Craterostigma plantagineum. The sequence goes on along the minus strand of JAPQWV010000066.1, from coordinate 1,653,872 downwards.
CATCGGCGATCTAGATGTCCTTTTAATATGCTCCCAGGAGAGTATAAGAATGGTGTTACACAAGGTAAGAAATTCCTCAAACCCCACATCAGTTTTGGGAATCGGGTGAAAACTCGATGAGGATATTGAATTTGGCCCGAGAAAGATGTCTGTCACCGAGTTTTGGTAGGTCCTACTTTGTTCGAATTGCTTAGTCTTACAACATTTGGTGATATGGGATTCTTGCCTTATCCTATGTATTTTCAAAAAGTGTGCTGCCAGCCATGCATGGATGATGGAAGCTTTAGAGGCTTTTGTCTCAATGCGCCCCAACAAACATGTTCAGAAGAAGAGGAAGAAGACGAAGATGCTGGAGACGTTGCTGCTTGTTTCTTATGCTAGGATTGTGCAAAAGTATGGTTATGGTGAAATGAAATATTCTTCAATTGGTTCAGGCAAGGTATGTTTCAAGGTCATATAGTGTGCGACTCGGGAATTTGGATTGAAGAATGAATGACAAAGAAGGCACTGTTTTTTTTTTTTAGTTTTTGCAAGGTTAAATTGGTATTTTTGTATATGTCCAAGAGATATATATGTGGGGCTCGTTTGATATCAGTGTATTTGGATTTGATGGGTATAGATTATTTGTGTATGAGTATACAAGGAATTTGTTGATAGAGTATTTATTATGTTTGATATGAATGTTTTAATTATTTGAGTAAAGATGTATGATAGTGATTGATATGTATGTGTGAGATGTGTATATAATTTATTAAATATTGGGAATCACATTTTTACCCTTAAAAATTAAAATATTAAAAAATTGTAAAAGCTGCAACATCATCGTCTTCATCGTCTTCTTCAGTTCAAACACACAAAACAAGGAAAACCTCTCCAAACCCTAGCAGCAGCCGCATCTCCCTCCAAGTCGCCACCTCCTTCAACCCTAGACGCCATCTCCTCCTGCAACACAGCCGTCTCCTCCCTCCCTCTCCCTCCCCTCCTCCATTAAAGGAGGTTGGGGGAGCTCTAATCTAACACTTTTTTTTTTCTTCTCGTTTTTTCTTTCTATTCTTATATATGAAAAAAAATTGCTTCACCCACCGCCCACCTCCTGCAGCCTCCACCGCCTCCGCTCCACCTCCGCTCGCCGCCGTCTCCGCCTCCGCCAGCCTCGCCCACCTCCGCCTCTGTTCGGCCCGCACCCACCCCGACGCTCGTCTCGCCCAGAGCAGCCGCCGGCCGCCCAGCCCTCGCCGCCCGCCCGTTGGCCGTTGGCCGTTGCCCGCCGCCCACTGCCCGTCCGAAAGGAGATCGAAAATTGATAGAGGCGGTGGAAGAATGCTTTTGTACAACGATGGACGGAAATCAGGGGCAAATTTGGAATTAATGATATATGTACTGACATACTCATCTCAGTGGTGGGTATCTCTATACCCGACAGATAACCAATGTGTGTGTATTAGATGTGTTTGTCCATACAAGACTGTCATGTTCATACACGCATAACAAACATTACACAATTTTATAATACACGTCTGTTACCTATCTATACAAGCTTATCAAACGAGTCGGTGGTTGTATTGGAAAGTAAACAAGACATCTTACTACTTTGCTACACGAGATAATTAAGTTTAAAAAGCCCCAAGTTAAAATGTGAGATAATAATATTGTACAAGAATCATTATATCTTGTTTAGTTTCAACATAATAAAAATTTTGTCTTCATATTATTTGTAAATTTACAAAAGTAGCCTTTATTTCATCAATATATAGTTCAAAATATAATTATACTTATGAATATCGAAAAATATAAGATATGGATGTCAATTTGATCGCCATGAAATAAGGAATAAATTAGTGTTGTTTATTTATTTTTACCATATAAACTATATGAAATAAAAATGATTTTATGATTGGGTGGAATAAGGATATTTTGGTCTTTTTGCATTTAAGAGGGGTTGGATTATTATATTGGCCTCACACGTTGGATCATAGTGGGCTTGCAGTTTTATAACAACGAGCATTGGATTTATTGCGGGCTATATAGTAGTGCTCATATTTAAAGTGAACAAGATTAGTTCGGATAAAAAAGCACTTATCTTGAGATATCCAGCATAGTGAACGCAGCCTATAGATGAAAGTAAACAAGATTTTTATACTACATTGGATTATTATCTCAAGTTTTATCTTTCACTTATTTGTCTGCCCTTATCTTATATGCAAAACTGAACGCACCCTATAGAAAAATGCCCAATTGAATAAAAAATTAACAAATCAGTACATATGTCAGAAATTTTTACAGAAGGTACCTGTTTTCCTGTTTGTACCAATTTCCTCAGTCTTGCCGTACCTTTTTTATGTGTGTATTGCGTATCACATCACGCGTTTATACGTTACCCTATACGGTTTCTAGATAGTACCTTAGTGTGTTATATATGACTTACCATTTTCTCAACGCATTACACACCAAAATACGGTGCTATAGGGTACCTAAATGTGTGTTATGGCGTACATACGGTGCATATCGGGTACCTATGTGCAAATAATTTATTCTATTAGGTATCTACATATAAAAAAATATCGACATACTGAATTACAAGTTTTTATGCAAATGGGTATTTATGTGTAAATACCCAAAAAACCTATATAATTAATTTATATATCAATTAGTTATAAAACTGTTCAAACATTAAATATCTAACATCTATGTGTTTCTACTAAAAACTAATAAACTTAAAACTCGTCGTCACATATGGTGACGGATAAATCATATATGATGTACTTTACGTGCTTTAAGTCGTCGATTGTGAGCTCAAAACTCGAGAATGTCATGTTTTCGTCTTGATGAAGACGCCTCTTTTGATTAGGCTTGTCAATGGGGTGGGAATTTCCCGTCCTAGCGGGGATTCGCACCGAATGGGGCGGGAATCTCTGAATTTTAATCCCTGCAAGGCAGGAATGAGGATTAATTAGTCCTCGTAGGCAGGGAAGAGGATGGAGTCGAATTTATCCATGTTTAGTTGGCCGTGATGGGGACAGAGATTCCTCGTCGATACGGGGATGGCGATCCAATATTCGCCGCGCCCGTTGCATCCCTACTTTTGGTCAACGTGCAACAATCTTCACATGTCGGCACTCGATGCGGGGACGGGGAATTCATCCCTAGTTTCTCAACAATCATTATTTCTCAAGAGAAATAATACAATTTAAAAAGAAGAATACTCAAAATGGTCTCTGGTGTTTACCTCATAGATCAAGTTAATCCCCAATGTTGTCGCTTTTGAACCAATTTGGTCCTCATTAGTGATGTCGTTAACTTGGATGGAAAACGCCACGTGTCGGCACTCGATTGGCAAGTCTTAAAAAATTAATAAAGTTAACATTAGAAAAGGGAAAAAATAATCCCTCCAAGAAGAGAAAAAAAAGGGAAATGCAGATAAATATTAAAATGAAAAAGAGAATAAAAAAAGAAGTAAAATTAGAAAAAGATAATAAAAAATAACGATAGAGAAAATGATGAAAAATAAAAGTATTAAATATAACAAAAAATAAAAAGAGAAAGAGAATAAAAATAGTAAAAAATAATAGAAAACAGTTTTTTTATTTATTACAAAATTTAAAAACTAACAATGGTAAAAAAAACCAAAAACGACATTAAAACGATAAAAATATAAAACACTATAAAAGGTCAATGAAAGTTTACGTGAATCTCCGTCCACGGTGATCTAGTCGGATGGAGCCATGGTTCAAGCGAGGGAGAGCATGGCCGAGCTTGTAACCCTATTATGACCAGGGTTTTGAAAACCTGTCCGGATCGGGCGGTTCAATCCGGAAACCGGCAAAGCGGTCGGAAATCCTGTACGATTCCGGTCCCGTTCAGATTCTACTTTTTTAAAAAAATATGAAAAGGAAAAACAAAACTGTAATACATTCATAAATATATAGATTATTAATCAAATAATCGGTTGTGGCCAAATAGTTATCACATGGATCTAACATCTTTAAGGTTTTGGTTCAATTCCCTTTGACTACTAATAATTTTATTTTTAATTACTTTTTAGTACCTCATTTATAAGTTAGTTTTAATCTCATCCCAATACATTTTGTTTTTATTTGGTTTTCCTAATGTATAAATTTAATTTTGACATCTCATTTTGGAATTATTTTTTAGATATCTAACACTTTTTATTTGATTAATTTATTCATAAAAATATAATTTTATTACGATTAGGAATACCGGTCCGGTTTGATTTTGGTTTTGTAGCTGTTAAACTACTAAACATTAAATCACTAAAATTTTGGGTCTGGCGAAAACCTGGTTTAAAACCATGGTTATAATATAAGTCACCATTATATAAATATCTGTTTTTTTTGGTTTGGAGCATGGCTCGGCTCAGCTGAATCCCGGGGCACTTTTCCACGGTCCTCTTTTTAGTCCTGCGAGAAAATTTTGTAATTATCTAATTTATTATTATAATATAAAAAGTATTTTTTTTAACTAAATTGGGACCGGAATGATATCACCCCGTTAACTTGGCCGGGAAGGGGACTCCCATAAAATTTTTATTTTTCGATTTTTAGAATTTACTTGTGTACTCCATACGTCCCATTAATTTTTGTACATTTCACTATATCGGGCGTCCCGCTAGCTTTTGTACATTTTTATTTTTAGCAAAAAACTATCACAAACAATCAATATAATAAGATTAATATTCTTAAAAGACATGTCAAAATATACATTTTTTACCTTTTAATTGTACTATATTATTAAAATATTCATTTTCTTAAAAGCCGTGTCATACATCAAATGTCCATAAACTAATGGGACGAAGGGAGTATATTTTATTCTCTTATCTCTTCATTTTTCTAAATGATAAGTTTATTAAATTTTTAAGACTGCCAAGGGATGCCGACACGTTGCATTTTCCCTCCAAAATTATCGGCAAAACTAAAGGCAGAGCCAATATGGTTCAAAAGCGACGAAATTGGGGACTAAACTGCTTCACGGGAACAATGGTGATTAAATTGGACGACCATTTTTTTATTTTTTATTTTTATTTATTTATTTTTTTATCTTTGATATTTTCGTGATAGATTATCGAGTATTGCAGTTGCTACAATTTTATAAGCAAACATCAAATGTCAAGAGAGCTACAGAAAACCTTGCAATTTAAAACCAACCACACATGTCTCCATATGCTACAATACAAAGATGTTGATCTATCCTAATCAACAAAAACTGCTCACGCATCTATCCTAAAATACATCATCCTTACAGCACCCAGTATTGTCATCCTTAGCAATCAAAAGGCCTATCAACTGTAAGTTAAGTACATACATGATTATGTGCTATACTTGGCAATAAAAAGGCCTATCAACGACCTTAGCAAGGCAATGAGTTATCTTGGTGCTAGACTTGTGGTTCCTATCGATACAAATAAGAAGGCAAGGGAACAAAACCTTCCTCTTCACAACAGATGGCATCCTCACATACCTCACGTCGCCGAGGTTGAGGCTGGCGAACTTTTCCGCGTCGAAATGGTCGATTTTAGCGGCGGGGGAATAACCAAAGATATATTCACCGCCGAAGATGTTAAGTTTTCCGATCCATCCATTGTGAGTTCTTTATTCGTATTTCCTCCCCTTTCTTCCAAATATATGTTCGAAAAAATTTGATAAACTTGGGCATGATTTGTATTAGTCACTCTGAAAGTGATGCGACAGAAATTAGTCGTGGGAGTGGTTGTCCTTGCAAGAAAAGAAATTTTTGTCACCTCAACAAAGTCGTCTATCAGTTTTGTCCTTTCTATTTCAACCTTGTGTGTAACGAATACTTCACACTTTGATACATTATTACTTAACTCACTCAACTGAAAGAGAGAAACTGCAAAAAATCTAATAAATGGCTCCTTCAACACCAAGACTAGTAATTCCCATAGACTTGAATAAGAAGCCATGGGAGCAAACTCTTCCCCTTCATAACCGTTGGCATCCCAATATCCCATCGGTGGCCGAGGTCGAGACAGGCCAAGTGTTTAGGGTTGAGATGTTAGATTGGACAGGTGGCAGAATTAAGGATGATCAATCTGCCAATGATGTTAAAAACATAGACTTATCAACTGTAAGTACATACGTATATTTTGTATATTATAAAACAAGGAAAGTCACAGTAATCTTATAACATCAATATAGATGGGAAGAGGAAGCTGATTCTTGAACACCTACATATGATACTGATGATAAGTATCGAACAGCTAATAGTTGTAACAATTGAAGCTTAATTGTTGACATCTAAGGTTCACTATCTAAGCGGGCCAATAAGGGTGGTTGACCGAGAAGGAAATCCCGCTATGCCCGGCGATCTCTTGGCAGTTGAAATTTGCAATTTAGGTCCTTTACCAGGAGATGAATGGGGTTTCACTGCAATATTCGACAGGGAGAACGGTGGTGGATTTCTCACCGATCACTTCCCTTGCGCGACCAAAGCCATATGGTATTTTGAAGGAATATATGCCTACTCTCCACATATACCTGGTAATCAATAAAACGTTTCTCTTTTTCTTTTCCCAAGAAGTACTTGTTAAAATCCATCGGATTCATACATTCTGTAGGCGTCAGATTCCCGGGATTAACGCATCCAGGCATAGTAGGAACTGCTCCTTCGATGGAACTGCTCAACATATGGAACGAAAGGGAGAGAGAGCTCGAACAGAACGGTCTCAAGACGCATAAGTTGTGCGAAGTTCTACACTCACGCCCCTTAGCAAACCTACCGTCAACGAAGGGGTGTCTCCTCGGCAAGGTTCTTAAGTAACTTATGTGCAAAAAAACAGATGAATCATGCTTCTTAAGATATATATATGTGTGTGTGTGTGTGTGTGTGTGTGTGTGTGTTTGTGTGTGTAGATTAAGGAAGGGACTGATGAATGGGAAAGAATTGCAAACGAAGCCGCACGCACGATACCAGGCAGAGAAAACGGTGGAAATTGCGACATAAAAAACCTAAGTAGGGGTTCCAAAGTGTATCTCCCCGTCTTCGTAGAAGGAGCGAATCTTAGCACGGGAGACATGCATTTCTCCCAAGGCGACGGCGAGGTTGCCTTTTGCGGGGCGATAGAGATGAGCGGTTTCCTTGAGCTCAAGTAAAAAATATATCATCCTATTGATTGCTAATTCTGGGTATGTATATATTCTTACTTGCTTGACTATGTGGAAATAAAATTAGGTGTGAGATCATAAGGGATGGGATGAGAAGGTACCTCACACCAATGGGCCCCACACGCCTTCACGTCAACCCTATATTCGAAATTGGGCCCCTCGAGCCGAAATTCTCTGAATGGTTGGTGTTCGAAGGGATAAGCGTCGACGAGGGTGGAAGACAGCACTTCCTCGATGCGACAGTTGCTTACAAGCGCGCGGTGCTCAATGCAATCGACTATCTCTCTAAATTTGGATACTCCAAAGAACAGGTCTGATCAAGGACACATCCATATGTGTATCTGCGCGCATGTGTTTTCTTCGTAAAAGTAGTACGAAAAAACAAGAAAAATGTCCGCCACAGGTGTATCTTCTGTTGTCTTGCTGCCCTTGCGAAGGGAGGATTTCGGGCATAGTTGATTCTCCCAATGCCGTCGCCACGCTGGCAATCCCCACGGCTATATTCGACCAGGTATATGTCATTTATTGCAGCAGTGTAGTACTAAGAAGGACATTATAAGCTCTTAAAAGTCGGACAAAGAACCACCACAATTTCCATATATACTTAGCTGGTTTTGTTTGTCGATGGGCAGGATATTCGTCCCAAGGTTAACGAAGTAGTCCCTGTTGGTCCAAAGGTTGTAAGAAATCAAAGCATCAGTCTACCTCAGTGTAGTTATGATGGGAATTTGCCGATGACAAAGAACCCATGCCCTGAAACGCTCGAGTAAGAGGATGCTATGTTGAAGACTTAATAATCACTAAGATTGCATGTATATTTGAATCCGAAGCCAACATATCTGCCGCTACAAGGGCTATAGATATAGGAAGATGTTAAAATGATAAGTGAATTTCCTAATAAGCTTAAGAGAGTTTGACAAGGCTAATTCAATTGCAAATGAAAGCTCAATAATATATTGACAGTGTACGGTGATGTTTGAGGGAGGAGGCACGTTCGATCCCAGACGCCCATAACCAGAGATCCAACTCAACGCTCAAAACCTGGAATAGCATTTATGCCCCCGATAAAAAATTAACCGACGAAATTGCCCAAAAAAGATAATCAGTTAACATATATAACCAACCTGTTTTCCTGAATTCTGTTGATTGAATCTCTTATTTCCTCGACAGCGTGAACGGAGCAAGCTCTTAGTTCAATCTCCTCCTCGCTCCCTGAGCTGAGCTCCTTATTACAGTCGATGAGGCTTTGTAAGGACGAACTGTATTTGAGCACTCCAAGCTTTTCTAGCACGGCAGGAACGATATAGTCTGCAAACATAGTCACCGACTCGATATCATTAAATTTGCCGAAATTTTGTCCCTTGAATGCTCCCCACAAATCAGCAACGGATATCTGAGCTCTTTTGTACAGGAAAATCTGGTGACCTTTGTACACTGTATGGTCACAAAATTCTGAAATGGGCCACAGTTCATATGATGATCCATAGACGTTACTGTTGGTTCCGGTGTTGGCGTCTGGTCGGTGGCGCTCGTAAAACTCGAACAGAGTTTGGTTATACGTCGAAGTCGAGGCACGTACGTCGTACGCTTTCCGTAAGACGTTATTGCCCCGTATTTCAGTGCCTCGGGTTGTCGCAATACGTCCCGAAGATACAACGACTTCAGGAATTTCGAAACGTCGCACACCGTAACGAAATTATCTGGCGAATCTACTAAAGACTCGAGCCTTTCTTGATTTCTTATTAACTTGGACTAGTATGCACTAACTCTAGAATGCTTGGGTGTTATTTTAATTTCCTATGTTGTGGGGAACCTATATATAGATGTAGGAACATTATCAAAGGGTATAAGTCCAAAGGATACCTCTTATGGGTGTATCTCTTAACATGGAGAGACATGCCTTTTAGACTTAACCCTTTTCAATTGTACCTCTTTATTTAACTCATTCAAAATTTCCAACAATCCCCCACATGAATGACATTAAAGCACATTGACTCTGGCAAGAAAGCCCCGGCGACCCATCATTGCATCGAGATAGGTAGCTTGTGGCTTTGAACCTTCCCTAGTGAAATGCTATCGGATTTACTCGCTGCTCAGTGAACGTGATGTCTTGTACTGGCGGCTTTTTGTGTAAACCAAGACAACAGTATACACACAATGATGAATCTTGATTTCTTTCGATTCTCACGTTGTGTCCGTTTCGGCCGTGGACCATATCTCCGATTCATAAGTGTTTCCATTGAAGCGGCCCCACTTCACACTTATATAGGTGACCGACTATTAGGACTTAATCCTGTAGTAGCCCGAAATACTCCACCACTTTGGTATAGTCATCATTAAAAGCATAAGTGCTTACCTAACCACACGTCATCGGGAAATTACTTGGGCAGCTGTCGAGAATGGACTTTATTAGTTTCCAAGTATACTACTGAACTAATCACAGCTTAGTTGTCTCATTGAACCAAGTTTGTGGGATCTCCACTCATCGAGGTTGAGTTACCACTGTTTTCTTTCTTTGGTGTGTGGATTTTTAGTCCCATTCCCCTTACTGCGTTTTCTAACTGATCTCTAGCTATGCCTTTGGTCAGCGGATCCGCAATATTTTCCTTTGACTTTACATAGTCGGTGGAAATTATTCCGCTAGAGATAAGCTGTCTTACGGTGTTATGTCTCCGACGAATGTGCCGAGACTTACCGTTATACATACAATTATGTGCCCTGCCGATAGCTGCCATGCTATCGCAGTGAATCATAATTGGTGGCACAGGTTTGTTCCAACACGGAATATCCTCCAAGAAATTTCGAAGCCATTCTGCTTCTTCGCCGGCTTTATCTAGTGCGATGAACTCCAACTCCATCGTGGATCGAGCTATGCACGTTTGTTTGGAGGACTTCCAAGAGACTGCTCCTCCACCGATGGTAAATATATAACCACTCGTGGATTTGAAGTCTTTACTATCAGATATCCAATTCGCATCGCAGTACCCTTCTAGTACCGCGGGATATTTGAGTATAAAATGCCGTGATTAATGGTGTGCTTTAGATATTTCAGCACTCTTCTTAGTGCTACCCAGTGGCTACTACTCGGGTTACTCGTAAACCTACTTAGTTTACTAATTGAGTACGATCTGTCAGGTCGAGTGCAGTTAGACAGATACATCAGACTGCCAATCACCCGAGCATATTCGAGTTGCGATACGGACTCTATTTTTGGCTAAGTGTACATTAGTGTCCACAGGTGTCTTAGCCGGAGGATCATCGAAGGCGTTAAATCTTTTTAACACGCTCTCAACATAGTGAGATTGTGTAATCACAATTCCTTCGGACGTCTTAGAGACATTTATTCCCAAAATGACGTCAGCCAAACCCATATCCTTCATACTGAAATAATTTTTCAGCATATTCTTTGTATTCACGATTATTTTGTGACTGCTTTCCATGATTAACATGTCGTCTATGTAAAAACAGACAATCACAAACTCATCGGGTGTGCCTTTTATATAAACACATTTATCACACTCATTAATCTTAAATCCATTCGACAACATCGTCATGTCGAACTTCTCGTGCCACTGTTTCGGTGCTTGCTTAAGCCCGTAAAGTGACTTCACGAGTCTGCACACTTTATTTTCCTGCCCGGGTACAATAAACCCTTCGAGCTGTCTCATATATATTTCTTCCTCGAGTTCTCCATTTAGGAAGGCCGTTTTGACGTCCATCTGGTGTATCTCGAGGTCATATGACGCTGCTATAGCGATCAAGACCCGTATGGATGTAATCCTTGTCACGGGTGAGTAGGTATCGAAGAAATCGTACCCTTCCTTTTGGTTAAATCCTTTAGCTACTAAACGAGCTTTATATTTTTCGATTGATCCATCGGTCTTAAGTTTCCTTTTAAGGATCCATTTGCATCCTAAAGGCTTACACCCCTTTGGGAGGTCTACCAGCTCCCACGTATGGTTTTGCATAATGGACTCAATCTCGCTGTTCACAGCTTCTTTCCAGAACGGAGCTTTTGGACTAGACAATGCCTCTTGCAAAGTCCGTGGTTCATCATCTAACATATATGTTAGGAAGTCGGGCCCAAACGATTTGGCCGTTCTCTTACGTTTGCTTTGCCGTGGTTCCTCGTTTTCTTGAGGTGAACTCTCCACGGCATCGTAAGTTCGCTTCTTATAGCTTATTTCTTTCTTTTCCTTATTTGGGAAAATATTCTCGAAGAATACTGCATTCCTTGATTCAAATATCATCCCTGTATTCATTTCAGGGTTTTCTGATTTGTGCACTAGAAATCTATATGCACTACTGTTATTAGCATATCCGATGAAAATGCAATCAACAGTCTTGGGTCCTATCTTAACCTGTTTAGGCTTAGGTACTTCGACCTTTGCTAGGCACCCCCACGCTTTCAGGTAATTGTAGGACGGAGCCCTACCTTTCCATAGCTCGTATGGAGTCTTTTCTTTCTTTTTGTGTGGCAGCATATTCAGAATGCGATTTGCCGAGAGGATTGCTTCCCCCCACAAGTTCTGAGGTTGCCCAGAACTGATCAACATAGCATTCATCATCTCCTTAAGATACCTATTTTTGCGTTCAGCAACGCCGTTTGACTGAGGTGAATAAGGCGCGGTTGTTTGATGAATAATGCCGTGTTCTTGGCAAAATTCTTCGAACGGCGCCACGTATTCTCCTCCTCTATCACTTCGAATTATTTTTATTCGTGAGTTTAGTTGATTCTCAACTTTACTCTTATATCTTTTGAAGGCATCAAGAGCCTCGTCCTTGCCACTTAACAAATATACGTAGCAAAATATCGTGCAATCATCGATAAAAGTAATAAAGTACTTTTTTCCACCTCTAGTCTGCACGAACTTCAGATCACATATATCTGTATGGATTAGTTCTAGAGGCGCACTGCTTCTTTCAACAGAGAAGAACGGTGTCTTGGCCATTTTTGCCTCGACACAGATTTCACATTTTTCTTGTGAGTCGACTTCCATTTGTGGAAGCAGGTTTAAACTTATTAACATTTTTATTTTATTTAAACCCACGTGTCCTAATCTTTGATGCCATAAATTGGAACACTCAACCAAGTAAGATGAACTTTCTTTATTATTATTAGCGAGCTCAATCTCGCGTATTACAGGCATTACATTCATCTTAAAGAGCCCCTTCTACAAAATTGTTTTTGGTCAGTACATATTTATCACTTTCAAACACCTGTCTAAATCCGGCTTTGCTCAACAGGGAGCCGGACACCAAGTTCTTGCGGATGTCTGGCACGTTCAACACGTCCACAAGAGTGAGTTCCTTGCCCGAGGTCATCTTCAGCACTACCCTCCCTAATCCGACGATGTCAGAGGTGGCTGCGTTGCCCATAAACAGCTTCCTGCCTGAGATAGGGATGTAGGTTGAAAACATCTCCTTATCAGAGCAGATGTGGCGAGTCGCTCCAGAGTCGATATACCACGACCTAGGATTGTCTACCACGTTGGCCTCGTATACGACGGCAGCTAGGTCCATCTCCGTTAGATCTGTCCCCGGCTTTGCCTCGGTCAAGTGAGCTTGATTCTTATTGCTCTTTTTCTTCAGCCGACAATCCTTGTCCATATGCCCAGGTTTGTCGCAGTTGTAGCAGTTGCCCCTTATTTTGTTCAGCTTCTGCTGCGTCGTATTAGGCCTCTTGCGCTTTTTGCCGGTGTTAGATTCGGTCAGGTTCGCACGTACCTCCACGCTGTCCCTTTTGTTCTTGGCCTCGATCCTCCGATTATCTTCTTCGATTCAAAGCCTCACGATCAGGTCCTCAAGCCCCATTTCCTTACGCTTGTGCTTGAGGTAGTTCTTGAAGTCCTTCCACAGGGGCGGCAACTTCTCTATTATAGCAGCTACCTAGAAGGATTCGCCGATCTGCATATTCTCCGCGTTTATATCGTGGATGATCAGTTGCCGATCACGGACCTGGTCCAACACTGGTTTGGAGTCGGTCATCTTATAGTCCAAAAACCTGCCAACAATGAAATTTCTTCAGTCCAGCGTCATCGGTTTTGTACTTTTTATCCAACGAGTCCCACAACTCTTTAGCAGTTTTAGCGACTGCGTAGACGTATAGGGAGTCGTCTAGGGCGTTCAAAATATAGTTACGACACATGAAATCGTTATGATTCCAAGCGTCCAACGCCGCCTTTTGTTGTTCGTCAATTTCGGGTGCGGCATCGTCAGCGGCGTCGTTGGCGTTCACCTGTGGCGGGAGCTCTTTCAGAAAGCCCACCAGGTTCAGGGTCGTGAGATAAAACAACATCTTTTGTAGCCATCTCTTGAAGTCCGCCCCGTCGAATTTCGCCGGCCTTTCGACGTGGTTCACCCGTCAGCGGTACGGTGGTGGGAATATTCGCTATCGTCGCCATCGATCAGATAGAATAACGTCTTACGATTGTTGGTTCCGGTGTTGGCGTCTGGTCGGTGGCGCTCGTAAAACTCAAACAGAGTTTGGTTATACGTCGAAGTCGAGGCACGACTTTCCGTAAGACGTTATTGCCCCGTATTTCAGTGCCTCGGGTTGTCGCAATACGTCCCGAAGATACAACGACTTCAGGAATTTCGAAACGTCGCACACCGTAACGAAATTATCGGACGAATCTACTAAAGACTCGAGCCTTTCTTGCTTTCTTATTAACTTGGACTAGTATGCACTAACTCTAGAATGCTTGGGTGTTATTTTAATTTCCTATGTTGTGGGGAACCTATATATAGATGTAGGAATATTATCAAAGGGTATAAGTCCAAATGATACCTCTTATGGGTGTATCTCTTAACATGGAGAGACATGCCCTTTAGACTTAACCCTTTTCAATAGGGGTGTTCAAACGGTAATTACCGTACCGTACCGTACCGAACTACCGGTAACCGAAATTCTCGGTTTTAAAAATCTCATACCGAATACCGAACCGAAACTTCGGTTCGGTAATAACCGAAAAATTTCGGTTATTTTAGGTAAATAACCGAAAAAACCGAAATAAATTTAAAAAAAATGAAAAATTAATGTTTATAAAATTAGATATATTTAATCTTCATTTTTATATTTTTAAATTATTTTTTCCTATTTTTTTTATTTTTTTCTTATTTTTCCATATTTTTATTATTTTTTATTATTTTATGTTTATGTTTAAATTGTATATATATATATTATGTATAATATATATTTCTGTAATTATATATTATTAATTTATTATTATATATATTTCGGTAATTCGGTTACCGGTCCGTACCGAAATTACCGAAATATTTCGGTTCAAATTTTTCATACCGAATACCGAACCGAACCGAAATTTCGGTATTCGGTTTGTACCGAACTTTCGGTATCGGTTCGGTACGGCCGGTTTACCAACTTTTGAACACCCCTACTTTTCAATTGTACCTCTTTATTTAATTCATTCAAAATTTCCAACAGTTACTTTAAGTCTAGTTATTAAATATGTGGTAAGAAGTTACTAGAAAAGTGGCTTGCGATGTACAAGCTTCAAAGCAGATTTATCGCAGGACTCCACGAGTGTAGATGCTTTCCCATCGAAAGATCTCTCCAGCTAAAATCCTACCTAAATCAAGGTTAAATAACATGCAAATATATGAAAACCGCACCATGGTAATAAATAAGTCGCACCTCGTGCAACGGACGAACTCTTTCATCTTCCAAAGGCAATGGTCGTGGCCATTTCAACATTTTACGTTGGTCAGGGCCTGTTTGACCATGGGCCATGGCCTTAATTATGATTTACCCAGGTAAAGAGTATCATCGCAAAAGAAAAATCACAATGCGCATTGTCAAGAATATTAATTATGCCCTTATAACATCTCAGTCAATATTTGAACAAGATTAAGCAGATATAGTGGGACTATTGCACATCAAAAAGCAACGATTTGAAGGGGAAACAGTCACCGGCTCAATGAGCCACGCTATGAAAGTATTCGTATGGTCAAAATATGAAATTATCGGCCATACAAATTATAACTATGAAGCGACATAATATCGTAAGGATAACAAACATCAAATATCAATACCAATATACTTTTGCAGCCGATCTGTTAGGACACCAGTTATCCAACGTAGATCGAATTTAGAAGAATCGAATAGTCTAAGAAATTCGAAGCTAACGTATGAGATTTACCATTGAAGCTTGCGAGAGAAAATAACTTGGAGCTCAAGCAAGGGTAGACCTGTCAAAACGGGCCGGTGGGGCGGGCAGGCCCGTAGCCCGCCAACCGGCGGGCTTAAGAAAGCTAGGCCTGTGCCCGCCCACTGGCGGGCCGCGGGCCCGGTGGGCTTAGCCCGCAGAAATTATAAAAAAATAAAAAAACCTGAAAATTAAAACAATAAATAAATAAATGTATTTAATATATTTCAACTTCAGAAAATATAATTAATTTATCTTTTAATTTTATAAATTATAAAATCTTACCAAAAAATATAAACAATTATATAATTTATATAAAAATTATATAATTTATATATAAATATATATTTTTCAATTAATATATAATATTTATTATTGGCGGGCAGCCAGAGAAACATAAGTGATGAAAAACCCAGCGAGTCCACGGTGACGTGTGTGGAGTTAGAGGCCACCCAAGCGCATGTCCTCCTCACAGCTTCCATTATGGAACCTTGAATCTTTTGTGGGGTTTTGTCTATTTATTCCTATGTTATGAGTAGATAAAGGCATAGTGACAAGGGAAAGGGCGATGCTTACGTCTGTGAATGAAATGTAACCCTGATTTTGGATTCCATTGAGCTATTTAAAACCCATAGAGCCAAGGTAGGCCTGTAAACGCCGAGCTCGGCTCATTTTCTGGGCTCGAGCTCGAGCTCGTCGAGCTTTTCAGCTCACGGCTCGAGCTCGAGCTCATACACCTAGATGAGCTCGAACTCGAGCTCGAGCTCACGAAGCTCATCGAGTTCGAGCTCGAGCTTTTAATAAAAAAAAAATTAATTAATTAATAAAAATAATATAAATTAATATAATATAAAAATAAGAAAAATTAAAAAAAATTAAAAAAAATCGAGGCTTTTAATAGAACTAATTAGAAAGTTAGAAAAAATATAAATTAATAATAAAATATATATTAATATAAAAATATAACAAAACTAAAAAAGAAAAGCTCGCGAGCCTGTTCGCGAGCTTTCGAGCCACTACATCCGGGCTCAAGCTCGAATTCGACATAAATGAGCTCGAGCTCGAGCCCAACTTAAATGAGCTCGAGCTCATTTATATCGAGCTCGAGTCGAGCTTTTGCCGAGCCGGCTCGTTGAGCTCACGAGCCGGCTCGGCTCATCTTTCACCCCTAAGCCAAGGTAAGGTAGGTGGTGGGCTGATATGCTTGGAAGTTTCCCGCTTGTTCGTAGTGGACATGCCTGCTTTCGTCAACTAAACACGTGAAAGGGTCCTACTATTCACACCCCTGTACTATTTACACCCCCTCTTTTCGCCTCCAAAACACTTGAAATTTGTCGCATACTCACATGATACAACAAATTATTTATTTTTAAAATATTTTTTTGTAGATTTCAACAACATTAATTGCATCATTCATTCGAAAACATTAATTGCACAAGTTATTCAACAACATTAATTAACTTATGTTATCAAATGATATATTAATATGATATTTTAATTTACTTATTATTGTATATTTTTTTAATAGCCACACATTTATATTCACTTTAAAATATTAAAGTTTTTAAAAAGATTTATCTATATTAAATAATTAATTTAAATAAAAATATCCGTGTAACATAAATATTACTTATTATGCAAAATTAAATAAGCGCATTAAAAATAACAATCACCTAAATATTATTCTAAATAATGCAATATTTTTTAAAATTTTATCAATATTGAATAATTAATTTAATGTGTTGTTTCTTGTTGAATTTAAGTAAACTAGCCTTGTTTAATGGTAATTATCTAATATTTTTTTTGGTTGAATGAAATGTTCATTAACCACGAGGATCAAGTCGTACAACGTTATCTCAAGTCATACATCTATTACATAAGCTGTGGATAACATATCCTATTAAAAATGGGTAAATCAGCGGTTTTCTTCACATGGCACACCCTTCCAATTCTCCATTTCACATCATTCGCAATGCTGTTAGCTATTTGTTCCTCAGTCGAACTGCCAGATGCATGCACTCTTCTATTTCGTTCGAGCCAAATGTTGTATAACATAGCTGCATAACAAGCCAACAACATATAATTCGTAACCTTACGCTTCCTTCCCAAATTCAACAACAAGTCACATAGTTCTGTGATGGAGCAGAATTCCGCATCCATATTCAGCCATCTATTCACCCTTTGGAGCAGAGTTTTACTGAAGCTACATGCCACGAACAGGTGCTCAGCATTTTCCTCCTCCCTACCACATAAGGGGCAGCTGTTATCAGTAATTTGCAATCCGCACTTGATCATACGTTCTTTTGTTAGAAGCCTTTTCTGTACAAGTAACCATAAGAAGAAGGAATGCTTAGGTACATTGTACCTATTCCATACAGCTTGGCATAAGGGAATGGGGAAGGTGATCCTTTCAGCCATGCATAACCCGATTGGACAGAGTATTTCCATCACCAGACTGGGTCCATTTCCCTCCCCCATACCCAGTCTGGAACTTCGGCTTGAGGCTATTAATTTTCTTCCAATGCCATCCTGAATCCAAAGCAGGGGTATAATCCCAAAAGCTGGTTCCTCTCAAGTACATGACATGTACCCATTTGATCCAAAACATATCAGGTTGAGCATAATCTCCCAAATCTGTTTTCCAACTAAGGCCTGATTCCAAGTAACACAATCCCTTATGTTCAACCCTCCATACTTCTTTGTCAAACACACTCTATCCCAACTGATCAGTGGCACTTTTTTCCCTGCTGGTTTTTCCCCCACAAGAAGTCCCTGCACAGTTGGTTAACCTCCTTAGATACTGCCTTAGGTAATAGGAAAATGGATCCCCAATACCCATGAGTAGCCAGTAGGACAGCATTGATAAGTCATAGTCTCCCTGCATAGGAATGCCTAGTGGACCAACATCCCAGCCGTGCGGTGATTTTCTCAACTAGAATATGGCAGGGCTGCTTGCTCCATTTAGTGGGTGCCATAGGCACTCCCAAGTACCTCATAGGGTAGCTGCCCATCTGAAACCCCGTTATTTGCATTACGTGTTGAGCAGTTTGATAGGGAGTACCAGCCAGATATATGTTAGATTTTAGCCTATTAGCCTCGAGTCAGTCACATAGTGGAAGTGGTCTAAGGCCTCCAGAACCACTGTCACTGCACCCTCTCTGCCCTTGCAGAAAATCATGAGGTCATCCGTAAAGCATAGGCCGATCAGCTTAATGTGTTTGCAAAGGGGATGGTATCTGAATCGAGAATCTTTGGTTGCACTTGCAGTTTCCTTGTAAGGTACTTCATGACAATCACAAAAAGTAGAGGAGACATTGGGTCACCTTGTCTTAATCCTCTAGCTCTTTTAATGATTCCAGCTGCTGCCCCATTAAGAGAAATGGTAAAGGTCACCGAGGTCACACACTCCATAATCCATTTGATAAACTTCATGGGAAATCTTAGAGAGCACAACCAATTTTGTAGGAACAGCCAATCCACAGTGTCGTATGCCTTCCTCAAATCCACTTTAAGAAGAGCTCTGGCGGAGGCATTTTTCCTGTTATATAGTCGGATGAGGTCCTGACACAATAAGATATTATGAACTATAGATTGCCAGCTACAAATGCACTCTGGTTGGAGTCAATGAGTTTAGGGAGAAGAGGCTTTAATCTGTCACAGAGCATTTTTGATATGGCACTTGTAAATGGTGTTGCAACAGGCAATCGGCCTAAAGTCAGCTGCTGAATTTGAGCTATCAACTTTTGGAATTAGGCACAGTGTGGTTCTGTTTACTACTGGTAGCAGTTTCCCAGTCTGAAAGAATTCAAGGACTGCATCAGTAATGTGCTCCCCCACCACAACCCATGCTTTCTTGAAGAACCCACTGCCATATCCATATGGACCTGGATCAGCCTCCATGGATAGCTATCATAGCTCTAGCAACATCCTTTCTTGCAAAGGCCTTAACAATTGTCAACTGGTCAGTCAGAGAAAGTAGGTACCCTTCCCCAGCTACATTCATTTCCACCTTCCCAGTTATTTTACTCCTATTTCCCAGCAGGTCCTGGTAGTAGTCAATGAAATGTTGGTGTATCTCTTCACTGTCCTCTATTATCTCTCCATCCACAGAAGCAATGGATAAGACTCTGTTATTATATGTTCTCTGCCTAAGCACTGAATGATAATAAGCGGTGTTCTGCTCCCCTTGCTCTAACCATCTAACTTTAGCTTTTTTGTCTCAGAAATTTGTCATTTGCCTCACTGAGGAACTTGATTCCAGCCGCAGGGCTGCCTCCTTGTCTAACAGACTTGAGTTCACAGGATATTTGTGTACTGCAAGCTGGCAATCATCCAGCAGCTTCTTCTGTTGCTCAGTTCTAATCACTATATTGGCAAATCTTTCTCTATTCAGGCATTTAAGAGGCTGCCTTAGCTTGTATAGATTCCTATACACATTGGCCATAGCTTAGCCCTGCTGCACACTCCAATTATCTTCAACTGTCCTCATGAAAGATGGAGTCAAGCTCCACATATTGAAATACTTGAAGGGTTGTCTGTGATTTTGGGCCTGCCCCATATCCCTCAGCACAACTGGAGTATGATCAGATATCCCTTCATTGACGAATGACACAACTTAATCAGAAAAACTGGATAGCCAAGCCTCATTTGCCAAGAGCCCAATCAATTCGGCTCCAGATCCTCAGCCCTAGCTTTTGTTTGTTTGACCAAGTAAAGTGACAATCATTCCTTCTTATCTCCCCTAGATGGCAGAGTTGGATGCATTTGTTGAAACCAGTTAATTCACTAGTATTGACTGGTGCTCCTCCAATCCCATCCTCTATGCCCCTAATGTTATTAAAATCCCCCCATATCATCCATGGTTCCTGCATAGTGCCCCCTATGTTCTGGATAACTTCCTATAATAGTTCTCGTTCAGCAGGAACATTAGAGCCATAGATGCAGGTAATGTATGTTACTAGGTTCCCCCCTCAAGACTTTGAGGTGCATATGTTGAGCAGATTTGGATATAACCTACAACTCAGACCCTCCTTTCCACAACACAAGGATCCTACCATTAGGATGCTCACTTAGGTTGTGAGTCATCTTCCATCCCCTGAAGTTTCTATTAATAACCTCAGCCACAACCCCCGTTTTCAGCTTAGTTTCCAACAGACATGCTAAACTAATCTTGTATTTACAACAGAAGAGAACTAGTTCTCTCTGCTTAGCAGGGCCATTGAGGACCCTTATGTTTCAGATGAGGCTCCTATCCATGACCAAGGTTATAGACCCTCTGCTCGGAAGGGTTGGATTCATCTGATACATCTGCCCATGCTGTCTTTTGTCTCTCTGTTCCTACAGAATTCGCCACCTCCCTCATTACACTGTGGTTCACAGGGACAGAGGCAAGCTGTGCCAACTCCCCCTCGCTACAGTTTGGGTTGCAGGTTCAGAGACAGGCTGTACCAGTTCCTTGTCACCTGGCATCTCCAAGTGGCCAGCTGCTACCATGTGATTCCCCTTGGTACCAACTAGGGGTATTCATTATTCGGTATACCGACCACCGAAATTTCGGTACAAAACCGAACCGAACAAAAAAATTCGGTTCGGTATTCGGTTCTTAAAAAAAAAATTTCGGTATTCGGTAAATTCGGTTCGGTACAAATTTTGAATTTCGATAAATTCGGTATACCGAATTACCGAAATTTTAAAATTAAAATATATTTTATTATATTAATATTGAAAATAAAATTAAAATTATATTAATATACATATTAATTTAATTTTTACCGATTTTTTTTATTATTTAAATTTCGGTTACCGAATTTACCGAAAAAATTTCGGTAAATACCGAATACCGAACCGAGAAATTCGGTTCGGTATTCGGTACCTATTAGGGTGTACCGAAATTTTGGTATACCGAAATTTCGGTTCGGTTCGATACGGTATGTACCGAACGAACACCCCTAGTACCAACTGATTTGTTAGTTGGCTGTCGAGGTTGCCACACTCTATGTGTATCCT
The DNA here is from genome assembly GCA_027422505.1 of Craterostigma plantagineum. Lineage (NCBI taxonomy): Eukaryota > Viridiplantae > Streptophyta > Magnoliopsida > Lamiales > Linderniaceae > Craterostigma > Craterostigma plantagineum. Next base: position 1,632,559 of record JAPQWV010000066.1, on the reverse strand, counting down.
TCTTGCACAAAGGAGCTTCATGACCATATTTTTCACACTTGGTACATAGAACATGTTTCCACTCGTAGGTGATTCCTTGTTCCACCGATTGCCCCTTCTCATTCATAAAATGAATACTGTCCTTAAGCGATTTAGTAAGGTTGACCTCCACCAACACTCTAGCATAGTGAATTCCTTCCGACGGGTGAAATCATCTGTCATAATAGGGTTCCCAGTTACACTCGCCAACTTGCTGAGGGTCTTTATTCCCCAATACTTCAAGTCCAGTTGAGGCATTTGTACCCAAATAGGCACACTTTCCACTCCAATCTTGCTGAGTTGAGTGAGTGTCCTCAGACCACGGAGTTAAAATCATAGGTTTCATGTCGAAGTGTAGTATTTCAGTTTTTAGGATTCTGTCTCTAGTCGTCACAGAGTCAAATCTGGCAAAAAACAGACCTTGTCGGACAGGCCACACATTCACTAGTCCTTTCTTATCCCATTTCCTCTTCAGAAAACCTGCCATTACACTATATGGAGGATTGGACCCCGTAATACCCCGAATTTTATGAATAGAATATTCTGTGCACTTATGTGCAAATGATATGTTTGCTTAATTGCACACTACATGCTTATTTAAATACATGCTATAGTAAATTCTAATTCAGTAGAAATGGGGTTAGGAACTAGGAGGGACTTTAATTAAGATATATAATATCGATAAAAAAAATTAGTCATAAAAGAAATTAAGAAATTCGAACCACCTAGTATTTAAAATAATGGAATTTGAATAGTTAAGATTGGGCTTTACTTAGTACCACCCAATATCGAAATAGGCCCAAGTAATTACTTATGAAGATAACCATTAACCATACTTAGCCATGAGGGAAGGTAACGTAGTCACCACCTTGTCCCATCTCACAATTATCGAAGAGCTAGATATTTAATATTTGAGAAGCCTTAATATGTATCTACACCTTACTAAAAGCAACGAAAACCTATACTTCATAATTAAGAACCAAAGCAAGAATAGAACAAGAAAGAAAACATATTTAACGGGTTGTGCCAGCTTAGGAGCGATTATCAAGCCCAAAGGAACTTTATTTACATCTTTGTATCCTTAATAGAGTTACCTGTTTTAGAATCTTGAAGAATCCTATGAATTAGGTAAGGTTTTGAACGTATTAAATATGTATAGATTCTTGAAGTTTGAATTCATGTTTAGCCATGTAAATCAGGGCATCAGTTTTGAGGGTTTTCTAACTACAAAAGTTTATTTATTTATTTATTTATTTTTTTTTTATGAGGGTTCGAATTACTTTAATGATGGGATGTCGTGACTTATGTTCTAATGCCTCAAAGTTTTATGGCCTAATGGAAGTAAGTAAACTAGGTTCTCGGTATTAGATGTAGGTAGAGTTTTTGGCACTAAATAGTTTCTTGGTGTACGAGTGGATATAAGTGTTAAATTTAATTATTGAGCTCAGAATAGTTTTCGTGAGGTCTTAAGTGATAAGTATATAGATTACATAAAATATTGTTGTCAGTGTTGAATAAAGTTAGGTATCAGATAGTTATTACACATATGATAGTTTTCGTAAGTTTCCAAGTGGCTACTTAGTATATAGATTACGTAAAGTAGATATTCATATTCAGTAGAGTTTTATTTTTAGCTGTTGAAAGAGTTCGACAATTCAAGGTTAATATTTTAATGTTTTCGGCTTCTTCAAACTTTCGATATTCTTAGTATCTAAAATATTTTCAGTACATGAAATATTAATGATTGTAATGAGGGTTGAATTTAGGGCGTATCGTTTTCTGGAAATAGCATCGTTCTTGAAGACGATTTTGTAAGTATCATTTAGGGTTTTCAAAAGAAATAGTATTTTGAAGGAATTGAGCGATTTCATTTTATGTTAGGATTGTGTGCGATTTTACTAGTTTCGAGTCTTAGAATAAGTTAATATAAAGGCGATTGAAATTGGTAGGAGCATCGAGCGATTTAGACCTTAGAGTGAGTCTCGGCGAATGTGATCAGAGAATCGGGCAATTCCAAGACAATATAATCGAGTGATTTAAAAAGGGGCATGGAATCGGGTGATTTAAATATTTCGATAGGAACTCAACAAAATTCCGATTGGCACGTTACAAATCGGGCGAAATCCTTCCTATAAGTGACAAGTCGGGCGATTGGCTGAGGAAGTAAATACCTCGGCGATTTCGGCCCTTAAATCCTCAAAACGGGCGATTAGCAAATCGGGCAAATTCGACTAGAAAATAAGAGCTCGGCGAAACTAGGTATTTTAAGACTGCAAATCGGCCGATTTAGTGCATCATGCAATCGGGCAATTTCTGATGAATAAATTCCCTGCGAAAGTAAAAACCAAGCGTGATAAATCGGGTGACTTGCAAGGCAACTAATCGGGCGACTTTGAGACAATTCAATGAATGTGAGCTTTAGTGCTTAACAAATCGGGCGAAACTAGGTATTAAACCTAGTCAATCGGACGATTTAAAAGCCAAGTGCAAAATCGGGCGATTCGTTGAGGACCACAAATCGCGCGACTCAGAGTAATTAAAAGTCGGGTGTTGACTTAGAGTTGACCATAAGTCGGGCGAATTAGGTCATCTCAAGCTTAGAATATTTTAATAATTTATGATATAATTATTTGAGACTATACAGTTCAAGGGTTGATAAAAATACTAATAATATTTATTATATTAAGAGGACCGACATATAGGGACTCCATCAGACCTTTTATTTGACGCTAGCAGGAGGACATGTAGGTGGATCATCCATCTACAATGCGTAAACACATACGTGACTATATGCTTTTACGTGATTCGATGATTTATGTGGCTTACGTGTTTTATGTATATTTCATGTGGACTATGTTTTTATGTGTTATTATGATATATGCATGGCATGTGCATATTACGTCAGATGGAGAGATGGGTTCCATCGTATTGAGACGGTGATGAATCGGAGTATTGGTAAGTGGGGTAGACTAAGATGATTTTGACCATTATCTGAGGTTGGGCTCGCAGGCCACTTAACGGAGACAAACGTGATCGATCTGTCTACTCGGGTGTGGTCGATTCGAGGTGCATACCGCTGATATTGATACGGGTATATTACCCATGGTATTGATACGGGTCTGACCGCCCATGATATTGGATACGGGTGTTATCACCCATGATATTGGATACGGGTGTTATCACCCATGATATTGGATACGGGTGGAATCACGTGACCATCCATGATATTTATTGCGCGTGGGGGTGCCGAGCCTAACCTAGGGCCCTGTGTTTGTTTGATATGAGATAGAAATGTTGGAAAAGAAAGAGTGTGCATTGACATGTGAGACAGTGGGGTTGGGATTGAGAGCACACTTGCATACATGCATTTTATCCACCTACTGGGCAATTCGCTCAGTGTCTACGTGTTGTAGGTACTGAGTCTGACGGCGGTACGCGTCAAGACTGAGGCGGCTGGTGGCGGTGCTCCACGGATTTTTGAGGGCGGTGCGGTACATGGATGAAGACCTGTGGAGCGGCGTTAGGACTTTTTGTTCTTTTGATATTTTTGGGGCTTCGGCCCGTGTACAGAGATGACGATGTAGACGGATGTTTATAGTAATGTATGTTGTTTTAGGAAAAAGTTTTAATTAGACGGGCCTTCCGCGGCTTACGCTGCGAAGATCCGCCACAATTAGTGTTAGGAAGTGAGGGTCGCCACAGGTGGTATCATAGCTTCGGCTTTAGATTCTGCAGACTGTCCATGTGCTGCCGCTCAAAAGCCTGGAGAACCAGCCTGGCCTGTAAGTTCGATGATTGATTATGTGATTACGTGTTATTTGATATAAATGTTTTATATTTGAATGATTGTAGAACTAGTTAAAAATGCCGAAGGGACGTCGAGAGGTAGGCAGTTCTAGTCGTAGGGCGGGATCTGAATCCCCACCTAACGACAATTCTACCATCCATCAGTTGACCGTCGTCAGATCAGATCAATGATCTCATTCATCGTCAGAACTTTTCGGAACGTCATGCATCCCCGGGACTAGAACGCGTAGAAGCTGTCGGGGAGAGGTTCTGAAGGTTAAACCCCCTATGTTTGAGGAGGCCGTCGATCCTACCTATGCGGAGGATTGGCTTAGGACCATCGAGAACATGTTCCGCGTGAGCCACTTACCCGATACAGAAAAGGTGACATGTGCCACATCCATGCTACGTGGGAATGCGGGCTACTGGTGGGATACCATTCAGGTGCTTGAGGATTCCACTACGATGACCTGGGAAAGGTTTAAGATTCTATTCCGAGGAAAGTATTTTACGGCGCCGGATAGGACGCGGAAGCTGAACGAATTTATCAATCTCAAGCAACGAGGAATGTCAGTGGCGGATTACATCCGCAAGTTCGAGCAACTCTCGAGGTTTGCGCCACACATAGTAGCTACCGACGAGCTCAAGATTGAGCGTTTTCTGGAAGGTCTCAAACCCGAGATCTTTCGAAGCGTAAGTATGTACGACACAAATGGAAAGACTTACGCACGCATTGCTGAACGAGCAATCCTAGCCGAACAACCGGAGAGTAGAGTTGCAAAAGCGCAAGACGCAAAAAGAAAGACAGAAGTGCAACAGGGAGGAAGGAACCAGAAGCGCCAGTTCTTTGGTAAGGGGCCATACTACCACGGGAATCCACAAGGCCAACAAAACTGGCAACCAAGGCCGAACCAGGGACCAGATAATGTTCCAAATCGACCCCCGAACACCGTACCGCAGTGTAAACAGTGCGGACGCTACCACTACGGTGTATGTCGTAGGACAGGACCGAACCTAACTCTGCAGTGTTTTCGACGTGGAAACTGGGCACTATGCCAGAACTTGCCATGTGGATATGCCTCAAATTCCAAATCAACCGTTAGTCCGACCTCCATCGGTGCCAGCACGAGTTTTTACATTGACAAATGAGGAGGCCGAAGCAAATCCTTTTGTAGTAACGGGTACGTTGACTACCTATGACATTCCCACTTCCGTGTTAATTGACTATGGGGCCACACATTCGTTCGTGTCGGCCAAATACGTGGAATAGGTGGGATCTCTCCTACCTTATCTAAGTGCAACTATATAGTTTCTCTGCCGTACATAGATCCTACGCGCACTAACCAAGTGCTAAAAGGATGCTTCGTGAACGTTGAGGGTAGAGCTGGAATATTTTAAGTAAAATAATATGTACTTATGATACTGCATTTAATTCGAGTAAGCTTAGAGTGTGCAGCGGAAGCGTGGTCGGGATAAAAATAAGTATGCTTAGAGAATAGAAAATATGGGCGAGTGTAGACATAGAAATTGTTGATCTTAGAAAGTTGGGCCACACATTTAAATGTGTCGCCTAAATTTAGTTGAGAATGGCATTAATAGAGTACATATAAACCAAGGAATATGAGAAATCGTCACCCGAGTTATTCGCGTCGGCGAATTTCGGGGACGGAATTCTTTTAAGCGGGGGGGGGGGGGATGTAATACCCCGAATTTTATGAATAGCATATTCTGTGAACTTATGTGCAAATGATGTGTTTGCGTAATTGCATACTACATGCTTATTTACATACATGCTACAGTAAATTCTAATTCAGTAGAAATGGGGTTAGGAACTAGGAGGGACTTTAATTAAGATATATAATTATCGATAAAAAAATTAGTCATAAAAGAAATTAAGAAATTCGAACCACCTAGTATTTAAAATAATGGAATTTGAATAGTTAAGATTGGGCTTTACTTAGTACCACCCAATATCGAAATAGGCCCAAGTAATTACTTATGAAGATAACCATTAACCATACTTAGCCATGAGGGAAGGTAACGTAGTCACCACCTTGTCCCATCTCACAATTATCGAAGAGCTAGATATTTAATATTTGAGAAGCCTTAATATGTATCTACACCTTACTAAAAGCAACGAAAACCTATACTTCATAATTAAGAACCAAAGCAAGAATAGAGCAAGAAAGAAAACATATTTAACGGGTTGTGCCAGCTTAGGAGCGATTATCAAGCCCAAAGGAAGGTAAAAACTTTATTTACATCTTTGTATCCTTAATAGAGTTACCTGTTTTAGAATCTTGAAGAATCCTATGAATTAGGTAAGGTTTTGAACGTATTAAATATGTATAGATTCTTGAAGTTTGAATTCATGTTTAGCCATGTAAATTAGGGTATCAGTTTTGAGGGTTTTCTAATTATAAAAGTTTTTTTTTTTTTTTTTTTTTGAGGGTTCGAATTACTTTAATGATGGGATGTCGTGACTTATGTTCTAATGCCTCAAAGTTTTATGGCCTAATGGAAGTAAGTAAACTAGGTTCTCGGTATTAGATGTAGGTAGAGTTTTTGGCACTAAATAGTCTTGGTGTACGAGTGGATATAAGTGTTAAATTTAATTATTGAGCTCAGAATAATTTTCGTGAGGTCTTAAGTGATAAGTATATAGATTACATAAAATACTGTTGTCAGTGTTGAATAAATTTAGGTATCAGATAGTTATTACACATATGATAGTTTTCGTAAGTTTCCAAGTGGCTAATTAGTATATAGATTACGTAAAGTAGATATTCATATTTGTTGGATAAGCTCAAATTAGTCAAGATAAAAACAAGAATAAATATAAAATAAAACCAAAAAAAAAAAACACGCATGATCAAGGAGCAGCCACCATGGAAGACCAAAAATGTCAAAAAGAAATATTGCATGAGATTTGAGGAGATCACATGTGATCTTATCCTTTGCCAAAAGGAAGACTAAGTGTATGTTATATTACTATATATATGCATGTATGAGAAGCAAAAGAACGTGTGGGAGAGAAATAAAAAAAAGGCCTATGTAATGAGTGGAAAAAAGATCTGAAGCCTATGTAAGAAAATGTTCACGTATCAACAATAGAAAGCTAAAGCTTTGTTCTTCATTTTGAAAAAATTCCTCCTCACCAAATTAAATACTTTGTCCCTCATAGAAATAAATTATTTAAAATATAAAACAACAAAATGGTATCAGAGCCGATGGTGTCAAAAGAGCCGAAGGTGTTAACGGAGCCAACAGAGCCGATGATGTCGCCAGAGCCGATGGTGTCAATGGAGTCGAGATGGATAGCAGATGTCCACATGTTAGTCCCACAACTCACCGATAGTAACTATGCAAAATGGAGCGTAGAAATGAAGGCTTTGCTTGAAGAGCAAGACTTATGGAAAATCGTCGAAAACAGAGATACCACACCCGATACAACGAGGTATACAAGGTTGCAACGGAAGACGTTGCGAGCCGCCGCCATAGAAAACGGTCTCGCGCTCCTCGTCATCTACGAAGCGTTAGATTTTACCAGTTTCGGAGCCATAGGCGCAACGAGAAAAGCCAAAGAAGCCTGGGATCTGTTGGAGAAACCGTACAAAGACGCTGATCACGCCAACCAAGTTCGGCAACAAAATCAAGGCGAACTTGAGATGGCGAAAGAAGACGACGTTATCAAGTTTCCAGAGGACGAGGAGAAGATAGAGGACGACGGCAAACGTGAAGACGACGATGCCCTTGCCGTGTCGATAAAGCGTGATAGAGATTACGCTGAGGATCCAACATCGGTGGTGGAAAAGAAAAAAGGTGAACAACCGATTATGGCCGAGAAAGAAACGGACGAAGCGTCAAAGAAAGACGCCAGTGAAGTCACTGAAGAGGAGGAAACATATTCAAAGGCCGAGGAGCCCGTGGAAGAAGAAAAGAAAAAAGGAGTTCTAAACGAAGGAGAGCTCGAGAAAGAGGAGGCGGTCGAAGAAATGCCGCCACGACAACCACCTGAGAAAGTCGAGGAGATCGACGTGAAGGCATCGGAGAATGCCCAGGAGAAGGAGAACGAGGTCGACGACGCCATGCACACGTCGAAGGCGAACGTAAAAGCCATTGAGACACACAAGACAGTGTCCGAGAAAGGCGGTGAGACGGTTGAAGAGACAACCAAGCATGCTGAAAAAGCCATGCGAAGAGAGAACCAGGAGCGCGGCGTGAAAGAGACGACCGACGCAGCCACGACGAAGGTCCTGCGACATGTTAATCGAATAGTCGCTAAACAAATGACTGGAGAACCTATCAAGGTCAGTCCTACCAACAAAGACCACGCTCACGAAGAAAAAGTACGTGAGAAAGACAAAGAAGTGAAGGAGTGGATCAAGGCGAGAGACAGCCTTGAGGCCTACATAAACAATTTGAAAACCCGAAGCAACGATAAGTACAAGCTCGCCGATAAGTTGAATATGGACGAGAAGGATGAAATCACAACGACGACCAAGGAGGTCCCCAAGCTGATGGACGATAACCAAAATATGAAAGAAAAAGTTATCGGCGAAAATCGCAGAGAAATCCCGGAGGAGGTCACGAATAAGATCGATGACCTCGTGACCAAAGAGGCGACTGACGTACTAATGAAGGAGACCCTGGAGATGCCAAGGAAGGTCAAGCGATCCGGAGCTAAGGATCCAATCGACACACCCGCGGATATTGGGTACGACAAAATCCACAGAAAAATCGCGGAGGAGGTAAATATAAATTCGAAAATATATTCGTGAACAACGATGCAGAGCAGTACAAAGTCGACGCCGTGGAGGATATTTATTACATCGCCGAAGAACCGAGCCGAAGGGAAAAGGCGATCCATGAAGAAAAACTAGTGGTAAACGAGTACGACGAAATGACAAACATGGCGAGGATCACGAAGGCACTTATCGACGGCAATGGCTAGCCGCGACATACGGCAGACGAAAAAGAGTTAAGTTTAAGAGGGCTGAAGCACCGAAAGAAAAATTTGAGCTTAAGGGGGGAATTTGTTGGATAAGCTCAAATTAGTCAAGATAAAAACAAGAACAAATATAAAATAAAACAAAAAAAAAACACGCATGATCAAGGAGCAGCCACCATGGAAGACCAAAAATGTCAAAAAGAAATATTGCATGAGATTTGAGGAGATCACATGTGATCTTATCCTTAGCCAAAAGGAAGACTAAGTGCATGTTATATTACTATATATATGCATGTATGAGAAGCAAAAGAACGTGTGGGAGAGAAATAAAAAAAAGGCCTATGTAATGAGTGGAAAAAAGATCTGAAGCCTATGTAAGAAAATGTTCACGTATCAACAATAGAAAGCTAAAGCTTTGTTCTTCAGTTTGAAAAAATTCCTCCTCACCAAATTAAATACTTTGTCCCTCATAGAAATAAATTATTCAAAATATAAAACAACAATATTCAGTAGAGTTTTATTTTTAGGTGTTGAAAGAGTTCGACAATTCAAGGTTAATATTTTAATGTCTTCGGCTTCTTCAATAAGATCAACTTTCGATATTCTTAGTATTTAAAATATTTTCAGTACATGAAATATTAATGATTGTAATTGTTGGCGTGGCAGCGGACCCGGTCGAGTAATACCGCGGCTAAGTATTTGAACAATTAAAGATAAAATGTGGACACCGAGATTTAACGTGGAAAACCCCCAAACAAATCGGGGTAAAAACCACGGGTAAAGAAGGAGAATTCACTATAGAGGAAAATATAGGAGTTACAACCTCTCAATCTATAAAGGAGAAAACCCTCAATATCTCTCTTTATAATCGGAGAAAATACCCGACAAACTCTCTATTATTTCCCTCTATTTTTCCTCCCGCACACCGATCCCTCTCTTCTCTCTTTATTTCTTCTCTGTGGGATGCATTTTTATCAGATCGTTTGGGCTCCTTTTATAGGCTTTAGTTGGCATGTGAACATGCTATGTGGACTAAAGAAAAAAACGTAAGCCACCTCTGAAAAATGAAAGAAATCTTCTTTGATTATTCAAAGAAGCCATGTAGCAGTTCTCTTTGACCCACTATGTCGACAATCTCCCACTTGAAGATTTGATTGAGGATCAATCGGATCTTAACACCATTCTTTCTCCCTTGCCATTCATGTTGCTTACGTCTCCGCTAGGTCACTTGAGGAACGACACCAAATGAACTTGTCAGCGTTGACCGCATTCGTCAAGAAATCTGCTAGGTTGTCTTTCGTATGAATTTTCTGCATATCAACCGTGCCCTCTTCCACTTTCTCACGAACGAAGTGATACTGGACTCGTATGTGTTTTGACCTGGAATGAAACGCTGGATTCCTTGCGAGATGCAAGGCACTCTGACTGTCACAGAACAGAGGAATATTTTCCTGTCCGTGCCCGAGTTCCTCCTTGATCATTTTCAACCATACCGCCTCTTTACTTGCCTGCGTAGCTGCTACATATTCAGCTTCAGTTGTTGACATCGCGACAACGGACTGAAGCTTTGATACCCAGCTTACGGCTCCGCCAGTAAGAGTAAACACATATCCTGTGGTAGATTTGCTTTTGTCAAGATCACCTACATAATCAGAGTCAACGTACCCTCTGACAGTAAAGTCTGCTCCCCCGTAACATAATGCAACATCTGAGGTTCCTTTGATATATCGAAAGATCCTCTTCACCGCGCTCCAATGCTCTTTGCCCGGATTCGCCATGTACCGACTTACTACTCCCACTGCATGGGCAATGTCTGGCCGTGTACAAATCATCGCGAACATAAGACTTCCCACCGCTGATGCATACGGTACTCGAGACATTTCCATCCTCCCTTCTTCACTGCTAGGACTCATAGTTGAGGATAATTTGAAATTAACAAGAAGTGGGGTAGAAATTGGCTTACAATCTTGCATATTGAAGCGTCGCAAGACCTTCCTCAGATTATTCTTCTGCGAAAGCCAAATCTTCTTATTATTTCTGTCTCGGTAAATTTGCATCCCTAGAATCTTGTTTGCTGGTCCCAAGTCCTTCATTTCAAATTCCCTAGCCAACCGTGCCTTGAGTTCTTCAACACGATCTTTGTTGTGGCCTGCTACCAACAAGTCGTCAACATACAACAGTAATATGATAAAATCATTTTCACCAAACCTCTTGAAATATGCACAAGGGTCTGCATTTAATCTGTTGTATCCAAGGCTCATGATGAAGGAATCAAATCTCTTATACCAACACCTCGACGCCTGTTTGAGACCGTATAGAGATTTGTTCAACCTGCAAACCAAGTTCCGTTTTTCTTTGTCTTCAAAACCTTCCGGTTGGAGCATATAAATCTCTTCTTCAAGATCTCCATGAAGAAAAGCCGTCTTCACATCTAGTTGCTCTAGATGTAGGTCGAATGTAGCACACATCGCCAGGAGTACCCGAACAGTCGTCAGTCGAACCACCGGTGATAATATCTCATTGAAGTCAATGCCTTCCTTCTGAGCGTAGCCTTTAACCACCAGTCGTGCACGAAACCGCTCCACTTGATCGTCGCTGTTCCGCTTGATCTTAAAGACCAATTTATTGCCGATTGCCTTTCTTCCCTGAGGTAGTGGCATCAACTCCCAAGTCTTATTTTTCCGTAGAGCTTCCATATCTTTGCATTGCCGCCAGCCACTGATCTGCATCTGAACTGTTCAGTGCTTCTTGAAGAGTTGATGGCTCTCCATCATCAGTTAGTAGACAGTATGCAACGTTGCTGTCCATATCGTAATCTTCATGCCAGGATGGTGCGGCTCTTTTTCGTGTGCCCCTCCTAATTTCTGGCTCTAAAGATTCGCTTGGCCCTGCCTCGTGCTCCGGTGCTGTTTCAGAAGAATCTTGTTCCTCCGACTTTCCTTTCACCTGAATCGTCGTAGTCTCTGGGCTTTCCTTTGTAGTGCTATCATTTCCTCCGATTAGTTTATCTTCTAAGTAGATAACCTCCCTGCTGATGACATTGTGGGCAGTGGGATCCCACAGGCGATACCCCTTCACACCATCAGCATACTCCAAGAACAAACACTTCCTGGACTTCGGATCTAGCTTCGTAGTTTCTTGGGCGTTGTACATCATGTACACAAGACTTCCAAATACATGGAGTTTGGAATAATCCGCTGGCTTTCCGGTCCACATCTCCATCGGCATCTTCTGATCAATTGTCGTTGACAACGACCGATTGATCATGTAGCGAGCGGTGTTGACTGCTTCTGTCCAGTATGATTTATCCGGACCTGCAGCTCCCAACATGGGTCTTGTCCTCTCCAACAGAGTCCTATTCATCCGCTCCGCCACTCCATTCTGTTGTGGAGTATACGCCGTGGTACAGTGCCTTTTGATGCCTTTCTCTTTTACAAAAGCTATCAAAATTCCGGCCAGTAAATTCTCCTCCATTATTAGTCCTCAATTTTTTTTCCCGTCTGTTAGCGTGGCTGGTTTTCCATCGATAGCCTCCAGACAACCGTCCTTCCTCAAGATCGCCTTTATCTTTAATTTCCACAGTGAGAAATTTCTCCCGTTGAACTTTTCGATATCAAATTTGGCCGCCATAATTTCTGCTCAGTCGTGAGCGATACCTCCGAAGGGGTTGCAGCAGATAATTATTGAACTCGTCCCGGCTTTTTCGTCACCGTAACAAGGGCAGTATAATATCTATTATTTTCTGATGTGGAGGGTCCACGTTAGTGCAACCACAGAGCATACGATAAATAGATATATAAAACCCAAGCTAGGCTCTGATACCAATTGTTGGCGTGGCAGCGGACCCGGTCAAGTAATACCGCGGCTAAGTATTTGAACAATTAAAGATAAAATGTGGACACCGAGATTTAACGTGGAAAAGCCCCAAACAAATCGGGGTAAAAACCACGGGCAAAGAAGGAGAATTCACTGTAGAGGAAAATATAGGAGTTACAACCTCTCAATCTATAAAGGAGAAAACCCTCAATATCTCTCTTTATAGTCGGAGAAAATACCCGACAAACTCTCTATTATTTTCCCTCTATTTTTCCTCCCTCACACCGATCCCTCTCTTCTCTATTTATTTCTTCTCTGTGGGATGCATTTTTATCAGATCGTTTGGGCTCCTTTTATAGGCTTTAGTTGGCATGTGAACATGCCATGTGGACTAAAGAAAAAAACGTGAGCCACCTCTGAAAATTATTTCCCATACGAAAGAAATCTTCTTTGATTATTCAAAGAAGCCAGCAGTTCTCTTTGACCCACTATGTCGACAGTAATGAGGGTTGGATTTAGGGCGTATCGTTTTCTGGAAATAGCATCGTTCTTGGAGACGATTTTTATAAGTATCATTTAGGGTTTTCAAAAGAAATAGTATTTTTGAAGGAATCGAGCGATTTCATTTTATGTTAGGATTGTGCAATTTTACTAGTTTCGAGTCTTAGAATAAGTTAATATCATATTAGGGGGATTGAAATGGGTAGGAGCATCGGGCGATTTAGACCTTAGAGTGAGTCTCGGCGAATGTGATCAGAGAATCGGGCGATTCCAAGACAATATAATCGAGTAATTTAAAAAGGGGCATGGAATCTGGCGAAACTAGGTATTAAACCTAGTCAACCGGACGATTTAAAAGCCAAGTGCAAAATCGGGCGATTCGTTGAGGACCACAAATCGCGCGACTCAGAGTAATTGAAAATCGGGTGTTGACTTAGAGTTGACCATAAGTCGGGCGAATTAGGTCATCCCAAGCTTAGAATATTTTAATAATTTATGATATAATTATTTGAGACTATACAGTTGAAAAAATACTAATAATATTTATTATATTCAGAGGACCGAGATATAGGGACTCCATCAGACCTTTTATTTGACGCTAGCAGGACGACATGTAGGTGGATCATCCATCTACAATGCGTAAACACATACGTGACTATATGCTTTTACGTGATTCGATGATTTATGTGGCTTACCTATTTCATGTATATTTCATGTGGACTATGTTTTTATGTGTTATTATGATATATGCATGGCATGTGCATATCACGTCAGATGGAGAGATGGGTTCCATCGTATTGAGACGGTGATGAATCGGCGTATTGGGAAATGTGGGGTAGACTAAGATGATTTTGACTGTTATTTGAGGTTGGGCTCGCAGGCCACTTAGCGGAGACAGACGTGATCGATCTGTCTACTCGGGTGTGGTCGATTCGAGGTGCATATCGCTGATATTGATACGGGTATATTACCCATGGTACTCATACGGGTCTAACAGCCCATGAATATGGGTTGTCACCCATGATATTGGATACGGGTGTTATCACCCATGATATTGGATACGGGTGGAATCACGTGACCATCCATGATATTTATTGCGCGCGTGGGTGCCGAGCCTAACCTAGGGCCCTATGTTTTTTTGATATGAGATAGGAATGTTGGAAAAGAAAGAGTGTGCATTGACATGTGAGACAGTGGGGTTGGGATTGAGAGAACACTTGCATACATGCTTTTTATCCACCTACTGGGCAATTCGCTCAGTTTTACTTGTTGTAGGTACTGAGTCTGACGCCGGTACGCGTCAAGACTGAGGCGACTGGTGGCGGTGCTCTACGGACTTTTGAGGGCGGTGCGGTACATGGATGAAGACATGTGGAGCGGCGTTAGGACTTTTTGTTCTTTGATATTTTTGGGACTTCGGCCCGTGTAGAGAGATGACGATGTAGACGGATGTTTATAGTAATGTATGTTGTTTTAGGAAAAAAGTTTTAATTAGACGGGCGTTCCGCGGCTTACGCTGCGAAAATCCGCCACAATTAGTGTTAGGAAGTGAGGGTCGCCACAAAAGTTCCAGTGGTCTACCTCTTCTTTGATCTCTTCTCCATCCACAATTCCGATTTCATGTTCTTCACCTTCTATAGGTTGTACATACGCCAGCCTAATATCCTAATTCTGAATCAGGTTAACATTGAACTTTGCCCAGGGATTAGCATGCTCCTTGTCTTGTGTCTCCTGCACAAATTGATCGCGATTGGTCTCCTTTTGTGCAGAGATTCTGCCAATAGACTCGCCCGGGGTTGGCCATTCCTTCGCCTCAGACCTCTCCTCTCCAAGCGAGAGTTGCGAGGTCTGCTCCAATGGAACAGTAACATGTCGCGCGTTCAGCTAAGCACTCGCCACATTGTCCATGCTCGCACCAGATTACCCTGACCTTATCGAGTGCCCTATTGAAGTACCAATGGTTGGGGACGGTGTCGCCGCCGTGGCCAGCGCCGAGCTCTTTGGAATTGCTTTTCTCCAATATTTAAAATTGGTAAGCATTTAACGATTTAAAATTGTCAATTTTTAATTGGTATGTATGTAATAATTAACTTACATATTAATTAGGGGGTGTAAAAAGAAAAGTGGGGAGTGCCAATAGAATTAGCCATCGAGATATTACTCATCACCTCAAATATCAACACCATGATTAGATCTGGGCAATGGGGCGGGTCGACCCGTAACCGCCCCAGAACCACGACGGAACCGTCTCCATCACCGGAATCGGCACGCTGGAATTGGGCGTGCCATTATATTGTTTTTTTTGCATTTTGGTCCATTTTTTAATCCCTACTCTATAAATAGAGGTACATTTCCTTTCGCACCAAATCTCTCTCACTATCTGTAAAAAACAATACACTCTCAAATCTTTACGAATCCTGATTTATTTTTATTACATAATATACACCAACTTTTATACCCCCACACTATTACATACGTAGAATACACACACCTCGTACGACTTTTTTCTACTAATGACGTCGTCATTGAGAAATATGAACGATGATAGTTTTGATTTTGTAGGTGCTTTGGTGCGAAGGAGACTTTTCGAGGACATGGAGCGCGTGACGAGGACGAGACGTGGAGCGCATGACGATGACGTGGACGAGGAACTGGCGCCGGTCTTGACGGGAGAGGAACCTAGCCAAACCTCAACGGCGACAACGGGAAAGTGAAAACCTCTGCGGCGGAAACAAGCAGGTGTGAAATTTTATCGATATCGTTTTTAATAAAGACCATGAAAAATGTATTGTAAGATTTGTCGCCAAGTGCTAGACCAGGACATGGTGGGACGGGTTCATTTCTAAAGCATTTAGAAGAAGTTCATATTATAGAGAGACACATGTTTGAACCGATAAGCACTAAACATCAACAAATAAGCGCTTAGTACTGGTAGAAATTTTCTTATAACTAGCGAAATTCTAGGATGGCTTTAGTCAAATTTGTAGTAAACTGTGAAGAATCGTTTTGAATTGGGGAAAGTCAAAAGGTTTATCAAATTCACTAGTACGATACAACCCGGATTCCATAACGTAAGTCGTAAGACCGTTTGAGACATGTTAGAAAATTTTAAGAATATCATACGGAATTGATTTCGCATTTGTCCGACATATCGTGTCGGATTAGTTTGACTACTGATAGTTGGACAAATGTCACATCACAATCTTATCTAGTGGTTACCATCATTAGATCGACGAGACATGGACGATGCAAAAGAGAATTATCGCCCTAGACACCCTTGATTTGCAACATACTGCACACACAATATTGTTGTATGCCTAGAGAATGCTAAAGCTAACGATGCAGCGATAGACATCCTCCGACGGCATCTAAGGTTGCCCTTAAACGGTCGTCTACTTCATGTTGGTGCACTTGCCATGTAATTAACTTACGTGTCAAGTGCGACTTTGACGAATATTTTAGGTACTATAATAAAAAATTCATGTTGATAGGAAAAACATTACAAGAACGGTGTTTGGGGCAATCATGGAAGCAAACGGTCGTTACGAGCGATCTTCCCCATAAAACGTTCCCTCTAGCAGCTCCGATCCGGTGGAACTCCTTATACGACCTCCTTAGTACTTTTATGCGCTATAAGATTTGGTCATGCCATTTTAACAATACAGTCGGTCTCGATACTGAAGTTCTGGTTATTCTAATCGACATTTGATTGGGATATTTTAGAAGTGTATGTGTCATTACTTGAAGAATTGAAGGGGCAACGGACTTATTTTTCGGCGTTCATTATCCCACGTCGAAATTTATTCCTATCCTTTTATTGCATGTGCTATACATTTATTGAATATCGAAAGTATGGAATAGGAGAGATTGGGGAAAAATCTCAATAGTCCATGACTTAGCGGCTTTCCTCACTCTAGCTGGGTATGGATATTTTGGATATTTTTTTCGAGGATTACCATAACTTTCTTCGAGAAAATGTTGACGATCAGAAGGAGTCAATATGTGTTCTCTCCTGGAACTTTTTTCTTTTTATGTATCTCATGAGCAAGGAGCAAGTGTTGAAGCGACGACTCACATGACAAAAGTTTTGACTTGGAGTAGTTCGTGCGGTACGGGAGGGATCTTGCGGAAATTGAAGATGCAAAAGTAGAGCGCCCACATCGGCTAACTCAAATGAGATTCAATTCTATTTAAGTCACGGAGTGGTGGAAGATGAACGCTACGCTTTGCCCGATTCTAGCGACAATTGCACGGGATATTCTATCCGTGCAACCTTCGAGTGTCGCTTCAGAGTGCATTCTCCACTTCGGGTCAAATTATTGGATATCAACAAACAATCTTTAATTGGACTTCACTTTAAACTCACTAGGATTGGTTTCGTTCGAATCGAAGAACGGAAGGAAAATGTGATCGACGAATTCCAAGCATCAAGCCCGACTCCGACGACGAAGCGAGCAAAATAGTACTAATTAATAACAATTATGTAGCATAGTGTTAAGTATATGCCCTCGAATGCTATTCGAGGATTGGATTATATATAGGGAATTAGCGTATTTATCATTCGACTTCTTAAGTAGATATTTTTTCGTGTTTTAATGTAGGCATTGTTCGTTTCTTGGGATATATGAGTTCTTTACTTAGCATCCGAAAAGCAATAAATGAACAAATCCAAATGTATCGAGTTGAGTCACTGTTCTTGATGGGCACGAGAGAGGAAGGCACCAGTAGACTCTTAACTGCAAACATTAAAAGTCCTTAAGCCTTAGGCTCCAGTGGGTGTTGGATAACCGATTACGGCTTATTTGTCCATGACCTATCGTGTGCTGACATCCGCTTGGAAGCGGAGGTCATGACTTGTAATACGAGTCGAATTAAGGGATTGAATCATTTCATGGACGCTGACTCGCAGGTCGTACGATCATAGGCTTTTTACTCGAGGAGTGTCAATGATCGACGACAAAGCTATAGTAATCTACGTGAACCTTAGACCGAAAGGGGCTTTGACGGAATTGACTTTGAAGTCTCGACTGTCACTGGTTCCCCTCAACCCGATTTGTTGTTGCATCTGTCAGCGGGCCAGATGTGGTCTTGATGATGATTTGTGATTGCCGGGCTCAGATCGCCGAGTACGGATTCACAGTCCCATAAGAATTGAGACAAGTGTCCTATGAGAATGGCTATGGGAAATTATGAAATCCTTGGCCAATGTATTGAACTAACTCATGTTAGACATTGAGGGTAGTTTGGTAATTTGCCTCGTCTTCGTTTTATCATAGATCGAGTTCAGTGAGTTTGACATATACCATGGCTCTCATTCAATTGTGACACAGCTGAAGGGTTTATACGTAGTATTATAATCTATAGTAAGGTTCTGGAATAAAAGAGTGGGTCGAAATTCGCACTCGAATCGGGTTACGGTCCAGTACTGCGGGATTGACTATGTAACTACCAGAGTCTTGGATTCCTTCCTTGTGTCAAACATAGAGAGTCGGACTTAAAAAGGATCATCAATGTGTACTGATAATGAGAGAAAGTGTTTTGGGCCTTAACGGGACTTGGGCCGTTAGGTCGCGCGTTAATGGGCCTCGGGCTGTTTATTCGACTGAAGTCGGACTTCGTATGAAACTAACTTTAAGACTTGGGCTTGACAATCTGCTTAGAAGGCTTGGGGGTAAATTTGGATTTTGACCACTAATTTTCAAATTATGCCTTGGTAAGTAATTTCGAAAATTAAATATCTTGAGATATATATAAATATGGAAATAAAATATTTGGAATATTATTTTCAGTTGAAAATTTTGAATTTTATCTCGGATTAAGTTTCAAAATTTAGTACCATATTTAAATATACTTTGTTTGACTTAGTACCTAAGTTAGTTGTCAAATTATGGTAAGTATCCTTATATGAATTTTGAATTCTAAAAATGAGAGATAAAAATGGCAAAGATCTCTCAAATCTTGAGGAGAAAGATTCGAAAGTCAAACCTTTAGAAGGGATGAAAATTTGAGCATATTGATTACAAATAGGGCAGCCCTAGTCCTGATTATGAGAGCTGGTTTTTTCGATAACAGCTAAGGCAAAAAACATACACTAAACGCACACACCACTCTCCCACGCGACGGTCCAGTTCTCTCTAGCCATCTTTAGATGATTGGTTATGTGGTACACTGCGAGGTCGGCGTGATGATCTAGTGGCATCCACCACCATCGTCGTAGTCTTGAAGAAAAGGACAAGGAGCTACCACTCGCTTCAACTAGTAAATCTCTACGGTTTGACCCGCCCTATTACGTGTCAATATGAATTACTGTTTTGATCCGAGAACGAGGGCAATACGAAAATCCGAAATTTTTTTATTCCGCATTGTATTCAAGAATGTGGCATCTCCGGGACATAACGGGTATCGCAACAGTTGTATCAGAGCGGGCGCTCGTGATTGGAATCATAAAATGTTTAAATTGAAATGAGGCACGCGGAAGACGATCGAAACGCCGTCGCGGTTCGACAGTTGTTGGGCTGCTCGATGTGTCGTTAGCCAACGCACGGCCGCCAACCCATTCGATACAGACCGACGATGAACAACGGATCGGACCGGGACCCTCATGGCCGCGGGACCCGGGCAGCAGCGTGTTGTGTGTGGGCTGAACATGCTGCAGCCGCGGGATCAGGCTTCTCAGAGCAGCCCCGATCTGCCTCGAACTCTGGGTCCGATGCCAGCCATGGTGGCTGCGGCACCAGCCCAGGGGAGCACCGCCGCAAAGTGCGGCGATACGGCATCGTCCGCGGCTTTCGCCACGGACTGTGCTGGCACACATTGTGAGCGTGTCAGCAACAACGACTCCGGCTTCGGCCGGAACACTGCAGCGGCAGTCTTCCCGGCAAGGCGGCGACCCCGATGCGAAAAGGCAGAGACACCGCAGTCAGCGGCGGCACCGACGCGAACACGCACGGACTTTGTGTCGACGGCCTACTCTATTGCGGCTCTCCGACAGCTTTTACGGCTGAGAGATTTGAGTCGCGACATCTGCATTAGGGCATTCGCGCTCAAAGCCTTGGCGGATCGTTTAATGGACTTGGCCCGTTTGAGGTTCAATTTTCGTTTTTTTAAAATCATGCAATTGTTAACGTGCTCGTTATGAATGTGATTTAAGGTGCACTTGAGTGTTTAGAAATTTGGTTTCCGAGTCATTTATTAAGGGTTGCGTCACCCCGGGTTCCGGGTAGTATTTGTTTTATATGGGTTGTTCTAGACCTATGATCCCCCCATGCTGCAGTTTATCGTGTTATTAAATTAGACTTACATACAAACACGAGGAGCTATGTGATGGATGGCAACCCCCGACGGTGACGAGGTGGCAGACGTTTCGAGACTTTGAGGCCGTTTGATTGAATGGCGTTTGACGACTTCAAAACCCGTACGACGATCCGGATTCTTTTGAAGATGCATGTCATAGGGATAGACTAGAAATAACCCGCTTGTGTTGTCTTGTAGTTTATTTTCCTAGGGTTTATTTACTACCTACACGTGCGTCGGATTTGAAATGATATGCATCTTTTATGTGCTCTTATGTGAGATGGTTTTTTCTCCCATTTAATAAATTCTAAGCAATTGGATTCATGTCTTCTATCATGCTCAAGATGTCTAGCATTGGGGAGTTTTGCAATTTGTTCCTAGTAAGTTGGGCTCGTATATCCCGCCCCTGTGTTGGCATCTCGGTGCGTCTTGGACGTCGCTCTTCATACTAGTCTGCCCCCACGAAGCGTATGACAGCAAGGGGCGGTACATTCTGTGGGATTTGAGCATAAATTGATGGGTCATACTTAGGCACAATATGCAGGGTTAGCCGTGCGGGACATTGACTGAGACAAAGATAGTTAACTTAGATAAGTTCGCGTTTGGCGTGACTTCAATAAGATTAGAGGAGCCAAATATTGCGTTAAAGGCTGAGGCGAGTCTAGTCGAGTCGGGGACATCAACTCCACTATGAAACTTTCAACGAGGTTTTCGAAACTCTTCTCGCGAGGATAGTTTTTCGAGAAAAATAGTGGGGGTTGAGGGAAATGAAAAGTCATTGTTTGCGCTTGATGGATATGAACCTAATTAGATTTCCAATTTCTGCAGCTTTACGTTTCTTTCTATTTACTTCAATGACGAACATAATTATTATGCTGCTTGAGAGAAACTGTTTAGTGGGACCAAACTACCTGGACTGGCTCCGTAACCTGAGAATAGTCCTAGGTATGGAGCCGCTAACGTATGTCCTCGATTCCTCCGTACCGCAAGTCCCAGGGGCTGATGCGAGTGACGAAGACCGGGCTGCGTATGCCAAATGCCAGATAGACGAGCCAAAGGTCAAGGGCTATATACTTCTTTCCATGAGCAATGAGTTGCAGCACACTCACTCGGAAATGGAAGTGGGAGCCATTGTGCTTTATTCGATGAGCTTTTTGGCGAATATTATAGGAGTGTTCGCTATTCCATGACGGAGAAACTGTTTCACTGTAAAGTGGCTGAGGGTAGTGACGTCGGAGAGCATGTGCTAAGGATGATCGATTGGATCGAGATACTCGGCACTGGACTTTATCATGGATAATGAGCTCCAGAACAATCTTATACTTCAGCCGCTCCCACATTCCTTCAATTAGTTCATTGTGAATTTTAATCTGAGCAAGACCAAGATGACATTGATTGAGTTGATGAACCAGTTGTCGAGGTCGCATGCTCAGATGAAGAAGGTAAAATGAAAGGAAGTTATTTTTGTCGCGAATTCTAAGACTCGTGGGTTGAGTAGAAAGAAAAAGCCGGACAAGTCCACTAAGCCCAAAGGATGAATTTCAAAAGGCAACACAAAGAAGAACGTGTTTATGGGTGCCAAGCCGACGGGAAATGCCTTAACGTTTTAGAAACTAATTGTTCAATGATGGCATATTCCGCTTCGTGAATTTTAGACTCGGGAGCTAGTGCTCACATCTGTGTTTCGAACTAGGGTCAGGAACAAAGTAGGAAGCTGGCAGATCGAGAGATAGTGATCAACGTAGGAAGCGAACATAATGTGTCGGCGTCCATTGGATCAAGAACTCTCGTTTTATCAACTAGACATAGTTTACTGCTTTCCGATTGTTTAGTTTGGCCCAAGGGGCCTAAGAATATTGTTCCTATTATCATTTTGAGCGGAAACGGTTACGAGTTCCGTTTTAGTATAATATGTGGAATATTTATTTTGGAAATAATTGCGTTGGAAGTGCAACTTTACTGAATGGATTGTATTATCTAATGTCGGAGATAAAACAACATATGTGAATACAATCACCAACAAATGAAAATTGGAGTCAAACTCAAGACCGATGTGGCATCTTCGACTCGGTCATGCTGGAGATCAGAAGATTCTTGAGTTGAAACCCGGCATTATTAAGCCACTTGTGTTTGATCCCTATACGACTTGGGAATCTCATATCCTTGGAAAGATGACCAAGTCGCCCTTCACAGGACTTTCACGAGAGCCGCAGAACTTCTCGGTTTGATACACACGGATGTTGCGGACGGTTCGGGGTAGCGGCTTGGGGTAACTTCCATTATTTTGTTATCTTCACTGATGATCGCTCTATCTTTGGTAAGGAGTATCTCATGAAGCATAAGTCTGATACTTTTGAATGGTTCAAGGAGTACAAGGCTTTGGTGGAAAACTAAACTGGAAAGTGCATTAAAGCAGTTCAATTAGATCGATGCGGCGAGTACATGAGCCTCGAGTTTGGCGAGTTCTTGAAAGAGAACGGAATCATTTTACAAATGACACCGCACGGAACATCGCAGTTGAGCGGTGTGTCCGAATGCAGAAATCGGACTCTGTGGATAAATTTTGATCTATGCTGAGCTATACAGACCTGCCCATATTATTATGGGGTCATGCCCAGTTGACAGTGGCACACATTCTGAATAGATGTCCTACAAAGTCAGTCAATTGTATTTCGTATCAGATATGGCAGGACGAAAACTGAGCTTTAATCACATTAGAATTTGGGGTTGCCCCACATTTGTGAAAAGCTCAAGGAAGATAAATTGGAATTGAAAGCTGTGAAAGGACATTTTGTCGGGTATCTTGAGGATTCCATGGGATACCAGTTTTACTTCCATGAAAATAAAAAAATCGTTGTATCCCTTCAGGCTAACTTTCGAAGAAGAGTTCGTTCGAGAAGGTGGAGCGGGTCGCGAAGTAACTCTTGGATAGTCGTCAAAAGCACTTTCACAAACTCGAGTGTCGAAAGACACCATAGAGCAGTCCGAGATGCAACCGGAGTTGCGCATGTCAGGTAGAGTGCCAGCTTGAGAGATATGGGATGGTCCCATCGAGCACGAGGTTGCTGCGATGGAGGAAACATCGGAGACGATCCCACTACAGATGACCAGACAATCATGGATAAAGATTTGGAAAAATGACTTATAGCTATGCAAGCCGAAATGGATTATATGCATGAAAACCAAGTCTAGACTCCAGTAGACCTCCCGGATGGCTTTAGGCCAATTGGGTGTAAATGGATATAAAAGAGAAAGATTGGATCTGACAGATTGGTTGACACATACAAATCTAGGCTTGTGGCGAAAGGGCACAGTCAAAAAGAGGGCATTGACTATGAGGACACCATTCGGACATTGATTGCGATAGTTACGTACTATGACTATGAGATCTGGCAGGTGGATGTGAAAACTACGTTCCTAAACGGATACCTCAAGAAGGAAATATATATGGAGCAGCCCAAGGGTTTTACATCGCAAGGAGAAGCTCATAAGGTGTGCAAATTGAATAAATCCATAAACGGTCTTAAAAAAGCCTCAAGAAGCTGGAATCTTAGGTTCGATGAAGTGGTCAAGGGCCATAGATTCTTGAAGAATGAAGAAGAACCTTGCGTGTACAAGAAAAGCAGTGGGAGCAAAATATCTTGGGTATTCGCCTTTATAGAGATCGAACGACTCGCATGTTAGGACTCTACCAGGCCCTTTACTTAGAGACGGTCCTGAAGAGATATAATATGGACAACTCTAAGAAAGGGCACTGCCTATGCGACATAGGATTCACCTTTTCCAAGGCTATGAGCCCTCAAAGTGAGTTGGAGTGGAAAGAGATGAGTGGAATCCCCTATGCATCCGCAATGGGTAGCTTGATGTACGCGATGCTTTGCACGCGACCTGACTTGGCGTACGCTGTGAACATAGCCAGTCGATTTCAGACTAGCCCTGGTAAAGAACATTAGACATCAGTCAAGACTATCTTCAAGTACCTCAGACGGACTAAGGATATGATGCTGGTCTATGATGGGGGATTGGAAGTGGAAGGGTATAAAGATTCAGATTTCCAGTCAGACGCAAATGATCAAAAATCCACTTCAGGATTCGTCTTTACGCTCAACGGTGGAGCAACGTCTTGAAAAAGTTCTGAACAGAGCACTACTGCAGATTCCACCTGCGAAGCCGAGTATATAGCAGCCTCTGAGGCATCAAAGGAAGGTGTTTGGATGAGAGTTCTTGGAAGAATTGGGCGTCGTTTGTGTAGCAGATAGGCCATTGCCATTGTGGTGTGACAATATTGGCGCTTTCCTCAGGCAAAAGAACCGATATCTCACAGCAAGTCTAATATAGAAAGAAAGTACAACGTGTTACGTGGATTCATTGCGAATGGCTACAACAGAAGATTGCAACCACAGAAAACGTGGCCGACCCGTTCATCAAGCCTATATCACAGGCAGTGCTGACTAGACATCTTGAAAAGATAGGTATTAGATACTGCAGCGCATGGCATTGGGTGCAAGTGGGAGACTGTTAGGAATATGTCCTCGAATGCTATACGAAGATTAGGTTGTATAGGGCATTACCTTATTTATCATTTGACTTCTTATGTAATAAGATATTTTCGTGTGTTTAATAAAGGATTGTTCGTTTATCGAATATATGAGTTCTTTACCTAGCATCCAGTAAAGCAATAAATGAACAAATCTGAATGTGTCGAGTTGAATCACTGTTCTCGATGGGCACGAGAGAAAAGTATCAGTGGATCTTAACCTCAAACATTAAAAGTCCGTAACCCTTAGGCAGTTGGGTGTTGGATAACCGATTACGGCTTATTTGTCGATGACCTATCGTGTGCCTATATTTCGTTGGAAGCGGAGTTCATGACTTTTTATACGAATTGAATCAGGGGATTGAATCGTTTCATGGACATTGACTAGCAGGTCGGACGCTCGAACATGGCTTGTTACTCACGGAGAATCAATGACCGACGACAAACTATAGTAGTTGCGTGAACCTTAGGCCGAAAGGGGCTTTGACGGAGTTAACTTCGAAGCCTCGACTGTCACTGGTTCCCCTCGACCTGATTTGCTATTGCATGGATCAGCAGGCCAGATGCGGTCTTGATGACAATTTGTGATTTTTGGGCTCAGACCGCCAAGTACGGATTCAGTGTCTTGTAAGTAATCAAGACAAGTGTCTTATATGGACGGCGACTGGAAATTACGAAATCCTTGGCCAAGGAACTGAGCTGACTCATGTTAGACCTGGAGAGTAGTTTGGTAATTTGCCTCATCTCCGTTTCATCATAGTGTTGAGTTCAACTAGTTTGACATAGAACATGGCTCTCACTCGATCGTGACATAACTGAAAGGTTTATACGTAGCACTATAATCTATAGTAAGGTTCTGGAATAAAGACCGGGTCAAAATTCGCACTCAAATCGGGTTATGGTCCGGTACTGCGGGATTGACTAGGTAACTACCGGACTTGGATTCCTCCCTTTCCGATTGAGTCGAACCTAGAGAGTCGGACTTAAAAAGGATCAACAACGTGTACTGATAAGGAAAAAGATTCTTTTGGGCCTTAACGGGCCTTGGGCCGTTGGGCCGCGCCTTAATGGTCCGCGGGCCATTTAGTGGACCGAAGTTGGACTTCGTATGAAACTAACTTTAAGACCTGGGCTTGGCCAAGTGCTTAATGGGCTTGTGGGTAAAATTGGACTTTCACCTTCGTTTGGGTATTTTCGAAATTTGCATATTTGATATAAATAAATATGGAATAAAAATATTCAAAATATTATTTAATTGGATTACAAATTTCGAAATTTATATCATATAAAATTCGAAATTGATTCCATAGTTAAAGATATTTTATTGATTTGAATATCTAAGTTATTTATCTAATAATAGCAAGTTTCCTTAAGTTTAGTTTTGGAATTCAATAGGAGAGATGATCATGGCAAATATCTCTCCACTTAAGTAGTAAAAATCAAAAATCAAATGTTGGAGATTTCTTTGAGAGATTTTCGAGCCTAGAGTATAAATAGGGAAGCACTTATCCAAATTCATAAGCTGATTTTTCGAAATAGCTAAGGCAAAAACACACATTAATACGCACACACTGTTTATCCCAAGCAACATATCAATTCTCTCTAGCCATCTTAGAAATTTAATATGTGGCACACAACAAGGTCGGAGTGACAATCTAATGACATCCACCACCACCGCCGTAGTCTTCAGGAAAAGGACGAGGAGCTGCCACTCGCTTCAACTGGTAAATTTCTATGGGTTTGACCCACCTTATTACGTGTCAATATGAATTACTGATCCGATCCGAGGAACGAGGGCAATATGGAAACCCGGAAATTTTTGTTCTGCACCATACCTGGTGATGTGGCGTCTTCAGTACACGCCGGGTAACCCAGCAGTGGATAGCTTGATGTACGCGATGCTTTGCACGTGACCTGACCTGGCGTACGCTGTGAGCGTAGTCAGTCGGTTTCAGGCTAACCCTGGTAAGTAACATTGGACAACAGTCAAGAATATCTTCAAGTACCTCAGTCGAACTAAGGATATGACGCTAGTCTATGGTAATGGAGGATTGGAAGTGGAAAGGTATGTGGATTCGAATTTTAGTCAGCCATGGATGGCCGAATATCCACTTCAGGATTCGTCGTTACGCTCAACGATAGAGCAGTGTCTTGGAAAAGTTCCAAACAGAGCACTACTGCAGATTCCACCTGCGAAGCCGAGTATATAACAGCCTCTGAGGTAGCAAAGGAAGGCGTTTGGATGAGAAAGTTCTTTGAAGAACTGGGTGTTGTTTCTGTAGCAGATAGGCCATTGCCATTGTGGTGTGACAATATTGGTGCTATTGCTCAGGCGTAAGAACCGAGATCTCACAGCAGGTCCAAAGATATAGAAATAAAGTACAACGTGTTACGTGGATTCGTTGAGAATGGCTACAACAGAAGATTGCGACCGCAGAAAATGTGGCCGACCCGTTTACCAAGCCTCATTCACAGACAGTGCTGGCTAGACATCTGGAAAGATAGGTATTAGATACTGCAGCGCATGGCATTGAGTGCAAGTGGGAGATTGTTAGGAATATGCCATCGAATGCTATACGAGGATTAGATTGTATATGGCATTAGCTTATTTATCATTCGACTTCTTATGTAATAAGATATTTTCGTGTGTTTAATAAAGGCATTGTTCGTTTATCGGATATATGAGTTCTTTACTTAGCATCCCATAAAATAATAAATGAGCAAATCCAAATGTATCGAGTTGAGTCACTGTTCTCGATGTACACGAGACAGGAAGGCACCAATGGACTCTTAACCTCGAACATTAAAGTCCATAAGCCTTAGGCTCCAGTTGGGTGCTAGATAACCGATTATGGATTATTTGTCGATGACCTATCGTGTGCCGATATCTCGCTTGCAAGCGTAGGTCATGGCTTGTGATACGAGTCAAATCAAGGGATTGAATCGTTTCATGGACGCTGACTCGCAGGTCGTACGATCACATGGCTTATTACTCGAGGAGTGTTAATGATCGACGGCAAAGCTATTGTAATCTACGTGAACCTTAGACCGAATGGGGCTTTGACGGAGTTGATTTCGAAGTCTCGACTGTCACTGGTTCCCCTCGACCCGATTTGCTGTTGCATGGGTCAACGGGCCATATGCGGTGTTGATGACGATTTGTGATTGCCGGGCTCAGACCGCCGAGTACGGGTTCACAGTCTCATAAGTAATCGAGACAAGTGTCCTGTGAGAATGGCTATGAGAAATTACGAAATCCTTGGCCAATATTGAACTAACTCATGTTAGATATGGAGGGTAGTTTGGTAATTTTCCTCGTCTCGTTTTATCGTAGAATCGAGTTCAGTGAGTTTGACATATACGGTGGCTCTCACTCAATTGGGACACAGATGAAGGGTTTATACCGTGACGTATTTTAATCTATAGGAAGGTTCTGGAATAAAAGACTGAGTTGAAATTCGCACTCAAATCGGGTTACGGTCCGGTATTGCGGGATTGCCTAGGTAACTACCGGACTCATGGATTCCTTCCTTGCCGATTGAGTCGAATCTAGAGAGTCGTACTTAAAAAGGATCGTCAATGTATACTGATAAGGAGAGAAAGTATTTTGGACCTTAACGGGCCTTGGGCCATTGAAGTCGGACTTCGTGTGAAACCAACTTTAAGATTTGGGCTTGGCCAAGTGCTTAAAAGGCTTGAGGGTAAAATTGGAATTTGATCCTAAGCTGATTTTCGAATTATGCCTTGGTAAGTAATTTTGAAAATTTAATATCTTGACATATATATAAATATGGAAATAAAATATTTGGAATTTTTAAGTTAAAAAATTTTGGGTTTTTATCTAGGATTAGGTTTCGAAATTTAATACCATATTTAAATATACTTTGTTTGACTTAGTATTTAACATAGTTGTCTAATTATGGTAAATATCATATATGAATTTTGAATTCAGAAAATGAGATAAAAATGGCAAAGATCGCTCAAATCTTGAGAAGAAAAATTCGAAATTCAAACCTTTAGAAGGTATGAAAACTTGGAGCCTATTGAATACAAATAGGGCAGCCCTAGTCCAGATTATGAGAGCTGGTTTTTTCGATAGTATCTAGGGTGAAAAACACACACTAAATGCACACACCACTCTCCCATGCCACAGTTTAGTTATCTCTAGCGATCGTTAGAGAATTGGTTTTGTGGTACACTACGAGGTCGGCATGACGATATAGTGCCATCCACCGCCATCGTCGTAGTCTTGAAGAAAAGGACGGGAGCTGCCACTCACTTCAATTGGTAAATCTCTATGGGTTTGACCCGCCATATTACGTGTCAATATGAAATTACTGTTCCGATCCGAGCAACGAGGGCAATAGAAAAACCCGGAAAATATTTGTTTCACACTGTATTCAAGGACGTGGCGTCTCCGGTACATAGCGGGTAACCTAACACATAGTTCTTCAAAGTGTAATTATTTTTATTCTTTTGAATGTAAGTTTTTTTCTTTTCACTTTATTTTTTTACTATATATTTGCTTGTAATTTTCATTCGTATTTATTTATCTATAGAATATTTTAAAAAAGGAAGGGGCTCAGACCGACCAACGGTTCTGGGCTGTTCCAGGAAATATTCATGGATCGGAACAGGAACCAAAACCACGGTCCTCGGCGGAACAGTCTGGCCCGGAACCACCCCGAATCGAGTGTGGATTCCCCGCTTTTCACTCCCAGTGGGGAATGATGGGGAAAATTTGCTCCCAATTGGCGGGGATAGGGCGGGATGGGGATCATACTCCCCGCCCCATGGGGATCCCTGCCCCGTTCCCGGCGGGCCTAGGTATGGGAAGAAATTATTCCCGTTTGCAAACGGGCATGGGGACCGGATTCGCAAATAAGTGTTGGGGCGACGATGGGGATGGGGATTAGCCTCCCTCCCCATTGACAAGCCTACCCATATTATCACCCTAACATGATCACAACATTCACATATTAGTATGCTTTCACCGTAACTTGATGGTCAATAATACATGTGTTCTATATTACACACAAACTAAATTGCAGAAAAATGATAGACAATTAATAATGAAAAGGGAAATTTCAATCTGTTATAAAATATTTACGTTACATATACATCGAAAGCAGTTAAGGTTGGTTTCAATCTGCTATTGTGTGTTTATCTTCGTTACAAGAGTTATGCTACTGATGAGCCATAACATACATAGATGCCAAATGAAAATGCGCCATTGCACTCGTCATCATATCTTCAATATGACCATCTTGATCTCTTGAATGCACATGGGTGATTGTCTTGGTATGTCTGGTTGAACGTTGGACCCATGGACATCCACTCATAAACATATATTCATAATACTCCCAGTGGGATAAAAACTTAGTGTAGGAAAATGAGTACATGATTCCTTTAATACCCCATCATTTTGTTGGCTCGTTAAATACCTTACTAGGAAAACCTTGTTGGAAAAACCATAGTGAAGGAACAAAAATGCAAAGCATATTTACTACCCCTGATGAGAACGTCCATTAAGATCTCTAATTTTTGGACTCCAACTGAGTATACTAAAATTTTCAAAATTCTTGTAGGAAGTGCCTTAGTGAATAGATCGGCAAGATTTTCACTTGTCGAACTTGTTGTACATTAATATCACCATAATTCTGAAGTACATGCGTAAAGAAGAATTTTGATGTGTTTCTGTTCTATCACCTTTGATGTATCCTTCTTTCAATTCAGCTATGCATATTGTATTATCTTCAAATAATGTTGTAGAATGAATAATCCACAAGTCTCTTGAATGTGTTGAATCGTATATCTTAACCAAACACATTCATGACTAGCCTCATGAATCGCTAATATTCAGCATGATTTGGAGAAGTAGCAGTTAAGGTTTGTTTAACCGATCGCCACGAAATAGCTAACCACCATGTGTAAATAAATAATCTGTTTGCGATCGTCCGTTATGCGGATCAGATAGAGTGATTGTGAATCATTCAAATAGAATAATCTCATATCCGTAATTCCTCAAAGACAACGGAATACTTGTTTGACCACATTCCAATGTCGTCGAGTTGGTGAAAGACTATATCCGCTAATAAATTCGATGCAAATTCTATATCCGGTCTAGTATGTCTTGTAAGATACATTGATGCTCCAATAGCATTAAGATATGGAACTTCAGCACCAAGTATTTCTTCGTTATCATCGCATTAAATTTAATTTAAAAATTTTAATTTATTGAGAATTATTAATTATTTATGATATTTATTAATAAATTATATACATTAATTATTTATTAATCAATTAATATATCATTAGTTATACCATAATTAATGAATCATTAATTAATTTCTCTAATTAAATTAATATATATTTACTATATAATAAAAATAATATAAAATACACAATTGTATTAGGCGGGCCTAAAAATTGCAGCCCGCCCCACGGACCACGGGCCCAATTGACACCTCTCACTTTATACTTCACAACGAGCCATGAAACATGCTTACAATATACAGAAAATAACTCAAACATCGATCAATGAAGAAATATATGTATCAAAAAAAATTCCAATAGATATCCCCATCATTGAAATCTCGAATTTAAAAGAAAGATAATAAAAGACAAAATAATAATAATAATGATAACGGAAACGGCGATTGAAGAAAGGCAAACCTCCGTAAAAAAACAACTAAGGGGGTGTTTATTTTGGGGTGATCTCCCAAAACATCAACGTGATCCTCTCGTTTACCACTTATCACTGTGTTTGTTTAGTTTAGGTGATTAGCCATCACCGGAATGATGGATCACCTTGGTGATGAAAATGGGGTGACATTTCACATTTCAGATCACCCCAAAAAACCTAGGTGATCCAACATCACGGTGATGAGATGATCTATCTAACTTTTTAATGGACGAAAATACCCTTGATATTTTAACATTATTACTTTATATGTCATTATCAGTATAATTACATGATTAACATAATTAAATCTAAAAATATTCCAGTTATTTGGAAATATTAAAACTTATATTTAAATATGTATAAATATAAATAATGCTTATAACTAATGTATATTTTAATATATTAATGATTATCACATAAAATATCACCTGAAAAAAATTTAACACATTATTTAAATCATATGTATAGGGTCAAATATGACATTTATATAACGTCAACATACGCATCACAGTGATTAAACAAACAGAATACTTCAATATCACGTTGATCCGCAAAATGAAATATCGCCTTAAAACAAACACACTGATGACATATCACATTGATCCACATTCCGGTGATACCCACATCACCGTGATGTGCGTATCACCGTAATGTTGGATCAACTGAAACAAACATCCCCTAAGTCAATAAGATGCTAATATATATAGACCTCCTCCTTCCAAGAGGCGTACTAATCAAACATATAAACTATCATATCAAGTACTTTACAATATTATATAGAAATTATTGGAATTAAGAGGAAATGGGTCTCCGGCCCAAGATGGATTAATTATCTAATAAATCAAAGCATGTCGATTTATATCAATATCGAGGACCTACCGGAAACTCGCACATGCTGAAAGATTCATAAAGTATGTTTCAAAAGGAATTCGTGAACTATTAATTTTACACGAAACTAATGTTGGCTAAATGAAAAATTAATTTGAAGTTGTCTTATAAAGAGATATGAATAAATAATTATTCAGCTTGTCTCACGTTGAGTAAATCATATATCTTTTCATTTGTTATATAAAATTACCTTTTGTGGCGAATTAAAATAGCTTACCTTAGGGTCTAAGTATGCTTAAGTGGGTTTATGAGTTTGAAGTGGGTTTGGTCCCAAGTGGTGAGCCAAGTGCGAGGAAGTGCCTCACACCTTCGAGGTTGAGCCATGGCCCTCAGCCGATGCCGTGGCTGACCGGAGCCATGATGTGCCACGTGCACAATGGAAACGTGCGTATCGACACAGGTAGCACTCATGAGCTTACAAATTATGCTCTTCATGTGGCGTCAGATGTGCCAGTCCAATTGAGTTCTGTCAAGAAGATTGAATGCAGAGTGTGCTGTGTAGTGAGGATCTAAATGTACGTTTAAATGTATTTTAGATAGCTTTTGTATTTTAGATGTAGACAGGGACCAAAAGATAAAACAGCTCTATGTATAAAGCCTCTGTACAGAACCCTGCGATGTATTCATTATTGATTATGTTTTAGTGGAAATATTTTTGGATTAACAAGATGGTATCAGAGCATCACGCTCCCTAAAAGTCAAAATACAGAAATTAGGTCAAGATCTAACTGTGAAAGTGAGACGCCATGGCTGAGAACGAACCAGACAAAGAACAAGGATCGAAGAAGGAATCAACGATAGATTTCAACGATCCACTCTATCTGCATCCGTCCGACACGCCTAACCTTGATCTCGTCACCGAAGTCTTGAAAGGAGGTGAAAACTACAAGATATGGAGCAGAGAAATGAAGGTAGCACTTGAGGCAAAGAACAAACTAGGTTTCATCGATGGAACATGTCAAGAACCGAAGAATATACAGATGATGATTGCATAGCGGAAGAGATGCAACGCCTTGGTGAGATCATGGATCCATCGCTCGCTGTCACGAGAATTGATCCAAGGCGTGATATACTGTGAATCGGCGCACTTGATTTGGAAGGATCTTAAGGAATGCTTTGACAAGATTAATGGCGCAAGACTCTTTCACTGTACCATCGGATCAACACCATGACCCAAGGATTGAGTTCTGTCAGTAAGTACTACTCAAAATTAAGAGATCTATGGGATGCATACGATAGCATGATTCCATCTCCGTCAAGCACTGTGTCAAAGGAATACACGGAGTTCTGTGATCAGCTGAAGATGATGCAATTCCTGATGGGGCTCAACGATGTATATGCCAACATGAGATCGCAGATTCTCATGATGTTTCCTCTACCTACTCACAGGCAAGTTTTTTCAATGGTATGTAATGAAGAGGGGCAGAGGAGCATCGTTATGCAAAGACACAGTATTGAGTCTGACTCAATAGCCTTGCAATCTAGTGCAAGCCAAAACAAAGGTGATAGCATGATTCGTTGGTGTGATCACTGTAACACTGGAGGACACACGAGGGAGAACTGCTTCAAGATCCATGGTTATCCTCAAGGATTCGATAGAGGGGGGAGAAGAGGATCTAGAGGCAGAGGTCAAAGAGGAAGAAGATTCGGCTTCCAAGGACCAGGCAGGAACTTTGGACACCAGTGGACTGACCTCAGGGCAAACACAACTACAGTCAACACACCAAGCAATGCACAAGGCATGGGAGTGAACATGGGAGGATCAATCATGCCTCAACTAACCCCAAGTATCAACACCTAATGTCAATCTTGGGTGAAGCACAAAAGGAGGAGCAGGTAGCTGCCCTAACATCAGCCAGCCAGTCAGGTAAGGGTTCAGGTATGAATCCTCCTCAATCTTTGGGCTGTTGGATTATAGACAGAGGTGCGAATAAGCACATGATTTCGGATGAAACTTTATATGACTTAGGATCTATTACACAGAATCATGGTCTGTATGTGAGATTACCAAATGGTGATCTTAATCGAATATCTAAGTGTGGCACAGTGACCCTGAATGGTGACTTGAAGCTTCATGATGTGCTATTTGTGCCGAACTTTAAACACAACTTGCTTTCAGTTTCTACACTATCTAATGAGGCCAATGTTCATGTGACTTTCTACCCTCATTTTTGCCTCATCCAGGAGACTTGGACTGACAAGATAAGGGGAATTGGTAAGAACAAGAATAGACTCTATTACTTGGATAGGACAGGAGATGAATCTGCCATTATAGGACTTAATCTTGATGTAAGAGACCATGGTAGTGTAAAAGAAGTATGTGATGATGTAATAAATAAGGCAGATAGTAATAAAATTTCTCTATGGCATAAGAGATTTGGTCACATGTCTTTCAAAAGGTTTGATTTCTTGTCTCAATTAAATCTGAAACTGCTAGAAAATCATGTATATTGCCCTGTATGACCTCTTGCTAAGCATGCCAGAACCGTGTTTCCAAATAGGACTAACTTTACTACTTCTATAATGGAGCTATTACATGTTGATGTTTGGGGCCCATATAGGGAGCCAACTTACAACAATGAGAGGTATTTCTTGACTATTGTTGATGATCATTCTAGGGCAACGTGGGGTTTTCTCATGAAAAGGCAATCAGAGGTGTTTAGTTACATTAAGCAGTACTTGGTATATGCTCAAAATCAGTTCTTGTGCAAAGTTAAAATTATTAGGACTGACAATGCATTAGAGTTTTTTAGTAGGGATTGTAAGAACATGTTTGAATCATTAGGCATTGTGCATCAAAGCTCTTGTTCCTACACACCACAACAAAATGGTGTGGTGGAACGAAAGCATAGGCATATACTAGATGTAGCCCGAGCTTTAACGTTTCAATCACATGTGCCCATTAAATATTGGTGAATGCATTAGGACTGCCATATATCTAATAAACAGGACACCAACTCCTTTATTACAAGGGAAGACTCGTTTTTCAGTCCTATATGATAAGGATCCTGATATACAACACTTAAAGGTATTTGGTTGCCTATGCTATGCCAAAATATTACTTTCAGCATGATAAATTTCAGAAGAGATCTAAGCCATGCGTATTTATGGGCTATGCTGCTAAGCAGAAAGCCTATAAACTGCTTGGCTTATATACACTGAACTTTACAACTTCGAGGGTTGTAGTTTTCTATGAAGATAGATTTCCATCTTATATGCCTAATGTTAAAACCAAGAATCAGACTTCATTAAATCAGAATAACAGCCTCTATTTTGAGGATTTTCCTTGTGTTGATGGTGATGTAGTAGGTCATCATGATGAGTTTCCTTGCGCTGCTGATGATGCTCCACTTGGTGATGATGATAATCATGTAACAAATAAGACAGATGGCATTACTCAAGCTGAGCACCAAAAGGAAGACCAATCTTTGAGGAGGTCTACCAGAAATAGCAAGCCTCCAACCTGGTTAAGGGAGTTTGTCTCTCCATTTAATTCTGAAAATAACCAAGCTAATTCTGTGAAGTATCCCTTGGCTGACTATGTGCAGTATGCTGATATCAAACCAAGGCATATCAACTACTTAGCTGCCATAGCCAATACAGAAGTTCCTCAGGCTTATCAGGAGGCAGTCAGGTCTGAGCATTGGAGGAATGCCATAAAAAGTGAGCTAGCAGCCCTTGCGCAAAACAACACATGGAAGGTGGTTGACCTACCTGAAGGGAAGACACCAATTGGTTGTAAGTGGGTTTTTTATGTTAAATACAATGCAAATGGTTCTATAGAAAGGTATAAAGCGAGATTAGTGGCAAAAGGGTATAATCAAATAGAAGGAATAGATTATACCGAGACTTTTGCTCCTGTTGCAAAGCAAGCAATTAGGCTTATTATTTCTCTGGCATCTATGCATGGTTGGCCACTTTGGTAAATGGATGTCACTAACGCCTTTTTACAGGGAGACTTAAAGGAGGTGTACATGATCATACCCCCTGGATTGGGGACTATAGAACCCGGTAAGAAACCCAAAGTATGCAAGCTTGAAAAGTCACTTTATGGCTTAAAACAAGCTTCTCGTCAATGGAATCACAAATTCACATTAGCTTTGCATATTTTTGGATTTGAACAATCAAAGAATGACTATTCTTTGTTTGTCAAATCCAGGGGGAGAAACTTAGTTATCATCCTTGTATATGTGGATGATATTGTGATTACGGGGAATGATGATAATATGATAGCTGAGGCTAAATCTTATTTGAATAATCCATGTGAAGGATTTGGGAGAGTTAAAATTCTTCTTAGGAATTGAGGTGGCTAGATCACATAAGGGGATTGTGCTCAGCCAAAGGAAATATGTGCTAGACCTTTTGGCTGAAACTGGAATGCTGGAATCAAAGCCACTCAGCATTCCAG
The DNA here is from genome assembly GCA_027422505.1 of Craterostigma plantagineum. Lineage (NCBI taxonomy): Eukaryota > Viridiplantae > Streptophyta > Magnoliopsida > Lamiales > Linderniaceae > Craterostigma > Craterostigma plantagineum. Next base: position 1,595,676 of record JAPQWV010000066.1, on the reverse strand, counting down.
CTGAACAATATCTGAATATAACAGAAGCAGATTCTGCCAAATCAGTAACAGCAGAATCTGTGTCTGATTCAAAGGAACAGGATGCAACTTACTTCAGAAAGATAGTTGGTAAGCTGATTTATCTGTGCCTGACTCGGCCAGATATCTCGTATGCAGTTCAGATCCTTTCACAGTACATGCATGATCCAAAGAGGATTCCTTTTAGTGCAATGGTTAGAGTACTGAGGTACTTGAAGGGTAAGCCTGGACTTGGGATTCTTCTTGATGCTAATAGTGATCTGACCTTAAAGAGTTTTTGTGATGCAGATTGGGCATCATGCCCAAAGTCTAGAAAGTCATTAACAGGTTACATGGTGCTGCTTGGGAACTCATTAATATCATGGAGAACGAAGAAGCAAAGCACAGTCTCCAGGAGCTCAGCTGAGGCAGAATATAGGGCCATAGCTATGCTGACTGTTGAAATCCTTTGGCAGACAAGCTTGATGAAAGATATTGGACTTGAAAGGTTAGAGCCGTTACAATTTATACTGATAGTAAGTCAGCAATTCAAATTGCTGCAAATCCAGTTTTTCATGATAGAACAAAAACATATAGAGGTAGCTTGTCATTCCATAAGGGATAAGATTCAAGAAAATGTCAATAGAACCGAGTACATCCCATCAAAAGAGCAACCGACAGATCTTTTGACCAAGGCTTTGGGAAGAAGCCAATTCAAGCACTTGCTATCCAAGTTTGGTATGATCAACTTGTTCAATACCAAACTCGAGGGGGAGTGTCAAGAAGATTGAGTGCAGAGTGTGCTGTGTAGTGAGGATCTAAATGTACGTTTAAATGTATTTTAGATAGCTTTTGTATTTTAGATGTAGACAGGGACCAAAAGATAAAACAGCTCTATGTATAAAGCCACTGTACAGAACCCTGCGATGTATTCATTATTGATTATGTCCTACTGGCCTATAGGATTCGATGATGTGTCAGTGGCACATAAGCACGGGTTGGGATGAAGCACTAACGAGCCACTATGAAAATATGATGCGGCAAAGACCCGTTAGGGTCCATGTGGTGCAAATGATAGGCCGTTGGAGTTGAACTAGTGGGCTAAATCGAAGTGGTGGGTCCAAGGTTGTTAAATTTGAGCCCAAAAGTTGTGTCTATTGCAAAATAAACCCCGGAAAAAAGAACGAAAACTGCCGAACGTTGTGGCTGTTCAGGAAATCTCCCCAAAGCCCTTGGAAAGCTATAAATAGCCCCCACTAGAGCAGGAAGATTCATTCAATCAAATCATTCAATTCATAGCATTCCAGCGATCACATATCCAATCTCTAGCTGTATGGAAATTATAAGTAAAAGATGATCTAGAACGTTACACTTGAACTAAAAGTTAAATCAAGAACGTTTTGGAGAGATTTATGCACGATGACAAATCAGTCGTGCTCCTCTTACTAGCTATTTTAGATTATCTGATGGTCCGTACCATCTTCAGGAGAGAAAGAATAGTATGTGGCACGTACCGAGTGTAGTTTGCAGTCTAAGGTTGATTCTTGTGATTATGGAGACTGTTAGTTTTGTTAGACACAAGTTCCATACACGAGTTCAGTCTGCAGTATTATGTTTATGAATGTCATCCCAATTTATAAATTCAAGCATTGCTTGGACTTGATCGGTGTTTCATATTAGGCATTGGGGCTTATCCGGAGGGAGAATATCTATCTCATTTAAGTCAAGGTGGAGATTGTTAGGCAATATGTGACATAAAACATATTGGGGGCCCACATACATAATCTCCTATGAATTTGATCCTTCTTAGCACTGCAAAAGGTGGCAGACGAATAAAATATAACAAATCATTTATCATTAATTACAATCATTTGCTTATAAGTTTCCATCGGTGAAGGCAATATAGATCTTCGTCTTCTCATTTCACTCTATTACTCAAGATTTTTTTACGGTAAAATATTCGATGGATGCGACTCAACTGTCCAATGGAAATCGACCAGAATCGCTGCAAAAGCTTCTTCAAGTCCCCATCTTTGAATACTCGAGCGTCAATTGACCAAAGAGCCGAGCCACAGCGGACGACCAGGCTTAAGGCACGCCGAGGACGACCTGACCGAGGCAGACCTAGCCGAGGTAGCCATGGCCAAAGTGACATTTGTCGAAAACGACTTGGCCGAGGCCGAGGTAGCAGTCCAAAGACCAACAGAGATGAGGCCATGGGCACCACAGTCGAGGCCGAATTGCTTGCGCTGAGGCCGGCCTCTCATACCTTAAGCCACAGAATCGTGGCCGAGGAAACCTTGTTCAAGGCACCCTAACCGAGGCCAAACTAACTGACGCACTAGGCCGACCACTCGGGTTTATTTAAACAAAGCCTAAATGAATCCAATATCCACGAGGAGTAAATATTGAAAGGTCAACATAAAAAGATATTCCATGACGAATTCAAATCCCAACATTGGGAGATAAGTCATTGTACGTTCTAAACATTTATTCCACAAACACTTCGTAAACCCTTTTGCTATCGACTCACCCGTCTTAAAGGAAAAGACCCTCTTGACTTATAAGTGAAGATATAAATGTGCCTAAGAGGGGGGTGAATTAGGCTTATAAAAATTTATGCTTCTTTTCACAAATCCTTAGTGTGGTGACTTAGATATGCCTAATAATATTGTGACGAGTATGCCTGTTATATTCTAGTACCGTCAGATGTGTTTCGGGTCTGTCTCACAGCGATAACGACATAACTGAAAAGTAAATGCGAGACGTGATTTTTATAGAGGTTATATCCCCAACTGGGGTTTACTCTTCTCCTTGGGATTTGCTTCCAAGAGACTATAATGCACCATAGCTGGATACAAAACTGATTGGTTAGCCCAATACACAACCGAAACAAGTCGAACAGTAGACACTACTAGGTTACCACACGCCGAGTTTCGTTCCTCGGAATCTCCTTGATCCCGACAGACACAGCTCGCTACCGAAGGGCCCCCGGACTTGTCCTTCCCTTCACGTGTGCGTAAACGTCGACCTTGCCTCCTTGGTATTGCTCACGTCCGAAGACAACACGTCCGAAGATAGAATATATGGCGGGGATGATGGAATATCTGATGAATCACTCGCTTAGTGATGGATATGCAAGTTAAAGTTCGGGTAGGCAGAAAGCTATCGCAAGTGAATGGCTCAGGAATCTCTTAGTATCTTTCTGCTCAAAAATCTTTCGTAGGCTTATGTGTTCGCAAAATCTAGTACCTTTCGAAATTCTGAAGTGTGGCTTATATATAATCCTTTTGAAATAGCACTTCACATGGAAAGTCATATCAAGCAATAATCACCAAGTCAGGCATAGTGTCCATGTAGCTTTCGAGTCAATCATACCATATAGATCATGCTTCTAATAACTCATCACAACGGTTATATAGCACATTAAAGCATGATTATATTCCATATAGAGACTCAATTTCGTTCTTAAACATATTCAACCACTTCTCATATATTTTCCATATCAGAATTTTCCACAGGTGATTCCCTGCTATCAGTTCCTAGTAACGAGTCAATCCTGATTTACTTTCCAAGTATGGCACACAAGATAGCATGTTTTCCATGTACAGCTCATAGCATTTCATCAATATATTTACCATGTTTAGCACACAAGTCAGATCAGAGCTTACTTAAATCGATTTATCACATCGTGGCACAACTTTCCTTATTTCAGAGATATCACCCGTTATACCACATACCATATAAGAGCACTTTATCGATAAGGTTAATCAAATCAAATCTTTCCTAAATATAATAATCCAATCAGTATAAGGAAAGATATTAATTCAATATTGCACATTAAATACAGTGGAAAGCATGCAAGAATCGTATAAGTCCAGGAATAAACAAGTATCAACAGATATATCACTTTCCATATATAAACATCATATTTTCCTTTTATAACTCAGTATGATATCTCATGCATTATTTCCATATATAGCACAGAACGATATATCCTATCTCATGGACTGTCTATAACATGCGATCACCTAGTTCCATCAAATCATCACAAAATCACACGCAATTCAAATATTCAACACTTTAACAATTTTCAGCTCATTAGCAATGCATGGTTGAACATTATCATGAACTTAGACATTTTATTTGTCCCAAATCGAATTGCTTATTTTATAGACCTAATGTCATTACAATTACATCGTTCATCAAAACTCTCTAACATATATGGACCAAAAAGGTCAACATTCTCCCCCTTTTTGATGATGACATGTAATTGATGCATCACGGAAGCAAGTAAGCATATTCGATTACGCAAGTCCTAGCGCATATGTCTAAGTGTTCCATAATCACAAAGCAGAGCATACGATATTTCGTAATCACATGTGATACCCCTTTGCTCCCCCTGCCTATGTGTAGTTATCTCTATGACATGCATAAGATATATCATGATCAAATTTTGCTCCCCCTGTCTAAGTGCGGATATATCCTATCTATTTCTATGTTATATCTTGAGTACAAAATTTTGAAATTTACCCGTGAGTGTGCTCCCCTGCCTAAGTGCGCATTTTCCAAGCATGGTTCAAGCAATCATTAATCATCGCAGCAGGCACTTAGCACTTATCACGAAATCTTACGTAGTCAATTCGCACATTCAAGTATCAGAGTATAAGATCAGCATATGATATATCCATAGATCAGAGCAAAGATGTTAAACATAGGAGATATATCATAAAAGTAGCAAAATGTTATATTATGGTTCAACAAACTTCCCTACATACCAAAAACACTTAGACTTAGACGTAAAACACCTAAAACTTACCTTATTACTCCCCCTTCATTATCAAAAAGGTGGGAGGGACACTTAGGAACTAAACGATACTGACAGAGCGGAATAACCTAGGGGCTACTAGGAGCAGAGTGGAACTAGAGGGGCAGCCTACCGACTTGAAGATGTTTCAGAATCGGCGTGCTTAGGAAGGGAGTTCTTGACGAGCTTTGAGAGCTTGGATAGTTTCAGTGTCAGCTCGGTATACTGCTCTTTGAGCTTGCGGAAGTGCTTCTGATTGTCAGCCTTGATATCAGAAATATCGCGGCGCAATACTGAGATTCCTGCCTTCCCTACGCTCACCTTTGACCTTCGCTTTCCCCTTCGCAGCCGACCGTTTCTGGGCGCTATCCACTGATATGTTCTCCTTGGCCTTGAACCAGCCCTGACCCTTAGTGTGATGAATCGCCATGCGTTTCAGAGTCACAAGATCCACAATGTGGATGCCCGTATCTTCCCATGCCGGCGGCATCTGGACTTCTTCACACTCAAGGAAGCGCGTGAGCAACATTCCGTAAGGCAAAGCCTTGTCTTTGTTTTCAACAGCCTGGATCATGTGCTTCAGGATCACATACCCGAGGTTGAACTTGCGATTCTGGGATATCATGTACACGGCAAAAGTGCTCATGAAATTCATAGTGGTAGAGTGGCCGCCACTTCCGATTTTGGTACTCCACAAGGTCATGTTCAGCAGCTTATGAAGGAAGAAGAAATCTATGGGGAGTTGATTGAGAGCTTCTCCGTCTGAAAAGCGGGGCTTAGTACAGGTATTCCAGAGTTTCTGAAGTACATCATTGGGGTCGAAGCCATCAGCATGGCACCAGTCGTTCATGTCGTAGTGGCAGAAAGGTTCATCAGGAACTCCAAGCATCTCGTTGATCTTCTTCGTGGAACAGTGGATTCTGCCTCCCAGCACATAGGAGCGGACATTGATGTGTCACTCATCGTAGTCAAAATTTACGTAGAAGAGCTTAACAACTTCTGGGTAGTAAGGCTTGTTGATACTCAGGAATTCCTCCCATCCGTAGTCTTTCAGCCAGGTGATTACAGTGCCAGCAGGCAACTTGTCGAATGCGACGCCTCAACCACGAGCGATATCTCGGTTGCTGAAGCTTTTGTAGACGGTTCGGTTACTTTATTCTAGGAACAGGGCTTCAATTGGGATCTCAGTTGGGTTGGACAGATCAATAGAAGGGATATCAGAAGTTTTAGTGCTTGGTTTTGGAGACGGCGAGGCCCTATCAAGTGGGGAAGGATGTGGCGACCCTACTTTTCTAATTAAGATTATTGGCGGATTTCTGCAACGTAAGCCGCGGAAGGCCCGTCTAATTAAAACTTTTTCCTAAAATAATATATGTTACTAAATACATGTGTCTACATTGTCATCTCTGTACATGGGCCGAAGCCCCAAAAATATCAAAAGAACAAAAAGCGCTAACGCCGCTCCACAGGTCTTCATCTATGTACCGCCCTGCCCTCAAAAGTCCGTGGAGCACCGCCACCAGCCGCCTCAGTCACGACGCGTATCTGCGTCGGACTCAGTACCTATAATACGTAAACACTGAGCAATTTGCCCAGTAGGTGAATAAAATGCGTGTATGCAAGTATGCACTCAACCCAATCCCAATTTCTCACGACATGATATAATGCACACTCTTTATTTTCTCACATTCCTATTTCACACAATACAGGGCCCTAGGTTAGGCTCGACACCCTCGCGCGCAAAGACTACTGGGAAGCCACCCCCAAGTCTCGCGGCAGCCTACCCTGGTAGTGCACTGGACGATCACGCCAATGGCCTCCTACCGGGTCGCTCCGCACCAAAAGTATACACTGATAGTGCACTGGACGATCACGCCAATGGCCTCCTATCAGGTCACATCAATATCTCATCCGGCGGTATGCACCTCGGGACGGTCACGCCCGAGTAGACAGATCGATCACGCATGTCTCCGCCAGGTGCCCAGTGAGCCCAACCTCGACTCCTCTAAGAGTCACCAATCACAAACATCTCATTCTACCCCGTACGTCGATATCTAATATCACTACCGTCTCACTACGGTACAACCGTCTCTCGCCCTAACGTGATATGCACGTGACATGCATATGTATGAAATTTCATATAAACATGATTTATATAAATCGTACGTAAAATAGGTAAAGCACATAAGTCACGTAAATCACATAATTACATGACAACATATAAATGTGTTTACGTATTGTAGATGGATGATCCACCTACCTGTCCTCCTGCTAGCGTCAAATAAAAAGTCTGATGGAATTCCTATAAGTCGATCCTCTGAATAAATAAATATTATCATATCAGTATATTTGCTAAACTGCATAAGTTTTCAAGTTCCCAAACCCTAATTATAGAAAACTCTAAAATAATGAAAACCCTAGAAATAGTAATACCCTAAAATTAGCAAAATTCTAAAATATCGAAAATTTATTAAGTGTAGAATACTATGGAAATTATGTTAAGTATCGAAATCTTTAAACAGTGTCGAGATTTTATCAGCTTATCGAAATCTTTTGTGAGGATTTAAATGTCGAGATCTTCTATGTATAAAAATAAATCTCGAGACCATAAAAATGTCGAGAACATATTACTATAGGAAGTATCGAGATCTATATAGCTTATCGAAATCATTTTAAATAGCTAATTTCGAGTTCTCGTGTCGACTTTTATTATATGGTGTCGAAATTTTTTTTTTGGAGATACATCTCGAAGTCTTGTCATTGAAGAACCATCAAATCTCGAATTCTTTCTATTACACATATCTCGACATCCATCAGTTATATATCTCGAATTCCTTCCATGAAACACCTCGAGATTATCTTATAAAGGAACAATCATATCTCGATTTTTATGATATCTTTCGACAACTTCCTTCAATTAGTATACGCATATATCGACATATATATTCAAAACAAGCATTTATCATATATCAACATCTAATCCTTATGAAATACCTATCAAAATTCACCTCATCCTTAATTATTAAGTTTTCAGCATAATAAATATTAAACTCTCAAGAACACTATACATATTGAATTTTCTAAACTCGTCATATGAACAGCTATGAATCTGAATCGATCCTTAAAGAGCTAGGGTTTCCTTAACTTATTAACTTATGAAATCCTTCGGTACCCTTAACTAGCCACGAATTTTGGCATATATATGTGTATATATACCATTAGGGATGGTTTAACTATCCCAAGATTCAAGGCTTATGGCTTAACTTTGAATATATTGCTTTCAAATTATCAACCTATAATTACGCAAAGTCAAAGCATAATAATAAACATATATATATATATATATATATATATCATAGGCACAAGGAAATTACATAACCATAATCGAATCTTACCTCCTCCTCTTCGTTTTCTTTGAATTTGTTTAAAGGTCTAAACTTGTTAAAGCTCTCTCTCTCCTAGTCTTTTTTTTCGTTTCTTGTTCTCTTCTTTTTCCAAACTGAGGGTTTTGCCTAAAGGAATTATGTATGGATATGTATTAAGGTTCTTGGTTAACGTGAGAAATGATGGGCATGTGGTGACGTGATTTTTCCCAAAGGTATAAGCAACTTAATTCTCAATATATATCTTTACCAACTTGGGCCTTAATTATATATATGTATATTAAATAGCCCAACATTATAAGTTCCTATATTGTTTATTTTTATACCCCAACATCTTAAATCTTTAAATTATTTTTATATTTCTTTGGTTAAATTTCGAAATATTTTTGGGATTAAAACTTATATTTTTGTTCCGCAACATAATTTCTTATCAAACTCCCTAATTCGTAAATTACCCATTTAATTACATCAAAATCCCGTTTTAAAATTTACGGGTATTACAAAGGAGATTTCTGGGTTTCCTTTGGCGTTGGGCTTCTAGAGCGGGATTTCTGGGTTTCGTCATGAACTTCTTCAGGAATTTCGGAACTTAAGCTGCTTTTCTGGTTCGAGCGTTTTGGATTTCTTGGTCTTCTTCTTCTTCTTGGCAGTTTGAGAAGGGGTTGAGATCTTTTAAGAGGATTTGGCTTTGGAACGGGTTTTGCGAGCAGAAGGCGAGACTTGTTTTGGTGATTTGGAAGGTGAGTTGAGCGGGGTTTCATCAGTGTCAGACATGGGTTCCTTACGTTTACGGCTTGGTGATTCAGGATTGACAGCTTTGGAAGTTTTGGCCATTGATGAGGGTTTGAAGGTCGATGAGATGTTTGGAGAAGACGAAGAACGGTTTTGATCTTTTAAAGGAATGGGGTCGGTTTATTTTTGGAAGGGATAAGGATGAATTTCAAAATTTAAAATTTGAAATTTCAAAGTAGAGAGTGAAAAACTGTCAGAGATATCAGACTGATTTGACGGGATTTCATAATTAAGGGAGGGATGTGACTGTACTGAATAGGAATATATTTTAAATAAATGAGTTCCCTAAAATAACTGAACGGCTGAAACGATATCCACGCGTTCCTTCCTTAAATAACCTGATCACATTTAAGGGCAGTTCCAGAACATCGGATAATCCTAAAATAAACTAGATGACTGAAGGAATGTCTTGGAAAGGATAACTACGAATTTCTTCCTAAAATACGAGAATCACACTTAAGGAAAAGATCGATAAGATCCACGGAAATATTCTAAGAGCTGAATCAATATCTTAAGATAGGATAACTATGAATTCTTATCTAAAATAGAATATCCTAGAGTAAATGATAGAATTAAGCAGATTTACTAACCTTATTTTAGCTCGATAATTCCCAATCGATCACGGATGTCGCAGAATCTTTCCTCAATTAGGGGTTTCGTGAAGATATCAGCAAGCTGATCATTTGTTCCTACGAATTTACACTGATATTCCCCTTCTGAACATGGTCTCGTATGAAATGATGTTTAACCTCAATATGCTTAGTACGAGAGTGATGCACGGGATTCTTAGTGATACTAATAGCGCTAGTGCTATCACACATAATAGGAATCTTGTCATAACCTAACCCAAAATCACTAAGGGTTTGTTTCATCCAAAGAACTTGTTGACAACAGTTTCCTAAGGCCATATATTCAGCTTCGGTTGTGGAGAGGGCGACAGCATTTTGCTTTCTACTACAAGTTACTAGGGAATTTCCAAGTAATTGGCAAGTTCCACTAGTGCTTTTCCTATCTTCCCTACAGCCGGCATAGTCGGCATCGGAATATCCCATTAATGGGAATTCATCCGTATGAGAGTACCACAGACCAAAATTTACAGTACCCTTGATATATCTAAGTATATGCTTAACTGACGTCAAGTGGGATTCCCTAGGGTCAGACTGATATCTCGAACACATACCAACAGCAAACATGATATCAGGGCGACTAGCAGTTAAGTAAAGAAGGCTTCCGATCATACCTCGATATTCTGTTTGATCCGCTGGTGTACCTGATTCGTCACTGTCTATTTTGGTTGTCTGATGCATGGGAGTGGAAATCGCTTTGAAATCGTTCATCCCGAATTTTATCAGTAGTTCCCTACTGTACTTTGTCTGGGATACGAAAGTTCCATCGTCAAGTTGCTTTATTTGCAACCCAAGGAAGTAGTTCAGCTCACCCATTAAACTCATCTCAAATTCCTTCTGCATAGACTTAGAGAATTCCTCGCAAAGTAGGATATTAGTACTGCCAAATATGATATCATCAACGTATATTTGGACCAGTATCATGTGATCACCTTCATACTTAATAAACAGCGTGTTATCAATAGTTCCAGTCGAAAATCCTATGTTAATCAAGAACTTACTTAGCCTTTCATACCATGCCCTAGGTGCTTGCTTTAAACCATATAGTGCTTTATTCAACTTAAAAACATGGTTTGGAAAATCTTACCTAGCAAACGCCCGGTGGTTGTTCTACATAAACCTCTTCATTTATAAAGCCATTTAAAAATGCACTTTTTACGTCCATTTGAAAAAGTTTAAAACGTTTAAAGCATGCATATGCAAGTAAGACACATATAGACTCTAATCTAGCTACCGGAGCAAAAGTTTCATCGAAATCAACATTCCTCCTGGGAATAACCTTTTGCAACTAACCTCGCTTTGTTCCTTGTGACATTACCATATTCGTCGAGTTTGTTGCGGAAGACCCATTTGGTTCCTATGATGGATTTTTCATCCGGTCTCTCTACGAGTGTCCACACTTGGCTCTTTTCGAACTGAGCCAACTCATCTTCCATGGCAGAGACCCAGGATATATCATCCAAAGCTTCATGGACTGTCTTTGGTTCCATCATTGAAAGTAATACATCATGAGATTCCTCCGTATCTTGATTTCGTATAGTTGCTCGAGTTTTGATTCCAGATCTGATATTTCCTATCACTTGATTTGTTGGATGACTGGAAGCATGTTTCCATTTTTTAGGTTGTAGCTGATCAGCTTTCGGTTCCAGTGTCTCTACATTTTCGTCTTGTGGAATATCGTCCTTACCGTCTTCAGTAACCTGTAATTCTGCACAGGGCAAATCTATACCTTCCTCATCAGTAGCATCTGTGTTAGGTATCTCATCAAAGGTAACATGTATGGATTCCTGAACAGTCAGCTTCCTCTTATTATAAACACGATATGCCTTAGAGTGAAGACTGTAACCAAGGAATATCCCTTCATCAACCTTAGAGTCAAATTTTCCTCTCTTATCTCTATCGTTCAAGATAAAACATTTGCATCCAAACACACGAAAGTAACTTATATTTGGAGTTCTATGCCAGATTTCATAAGAAGTTTTCTTTAATATCGGCCTAAGGAAGACACGGTTAGATACATAACAGGCTGTACTGACAGCTTCCGTCCAGGACTCTTTAGGAATATCATACTCATGTAACATAGATCTAGCCATTTCTTGTTATTTTTACGTTCAACTACGCCATTCTGTTGCGGAATTATAGGGGCAGAGAAGTTATGACTATAACCGTACTGATCACAGAATGATGCAAATGACTTACTATCAAATTCCAGTCCGTTATCACTACGCGTCCTACACAGATTCATTTCTTTTTCATTTTCTAGTCTTTTCACCAGTGATGCAAAGTTATCTAGTGCCTCATTCTTATGTGCAAGGAATATCACCCAAGTGTACCTGGAATAATCATCAACAATGATGAAGGCATATCTTTTACCTCGCAGAGACATCGTTTGAACAGGACCAAAAAGGTCGAGATGTAGTACTTCCAGGGGTCTGGATGTAGATATCATATTCTTTGCTTTGAACGTTGTCTTGGTCTGCTTTCCCATTTGGCACGCCTTGCATGTTTTGTCCTTGACAAACTTTATGTCAGGAACACCTCGTACCAGTGCATTGCTTGTGATATGAGACAGTAATTCCATATTGGCGTGTCCTAGGCGTCTGTGCCATAACCAGGTGTTATCATGTGTAACTGCTAAACACTTGACATTCTGGTCAGTGATATCATCAAGAGTTATGCAATAGATATTTCTATCCCTAGATGCACTGAATAGAACTTTGTCACCATTTCTAAGTACACACTTATCATTTTCAAAAGTAACTTTATGACCCTTATCGCATAATTGACTAATGCTAATGAGGATATGTTCTAGATTCTTAACCAACCATACGTCATCTATAGTAGTATATAAAGTGTTACCAACAGTTCCAACTCCAATAATTTTAGCTTTTGTGTTGTCGGCATAGGAGACATATCCTCCGTCATATGCTTTCACCGACACAAACTTACTGATGTCACCTGTCATATGGTGGGAACACCCACTGTCGAGGTACCACTTGTTTTTCTTGCTGGATTTACCTGCATGAATCAGTTCTTTTCTGAGGTGCCCAACTTAGATTGGGTCCTAAAGGGTTAGTGACAAAATAACTCCTGTTAGCAAACGATATATCACCCGTCACAGACTGTGATCTCACAAACACAGGCGCGCCAGTGTTAGAACTTTGATTCTTAGGAATCTGCTTTGGCCTCCAGATATATCTAGTTTTATCAGCTTTCTTCAAGAAACAGTTGTTAGCATAATGACCGTGACGGCCGCATGAAAAACATTTAGGCTTTCTAATATCTTGTGAAGGTGCAGCATGCTTAGGTGTTGTGGAATATCCTATCCCTGTTTTTCCAACATGTCTAGGAAGACTAGGTATCATGTTGAGATTTTGTTGTCCTACAAGAAGTCTATCATTTGTACAAGATTTTTCTTCTAAGAAATCCTTAAGAATAGACATGTCTCTAGATATATTTTCTTGCTTCCTAAGCTTTTCGCAATTACACAAGACTTTCTCTTCCTTAAGAATTTCTAACTCGGCTTTCAGACGCTCATTTTCTAGATTTGTTTGTTGCTTCTCTCTAGCTACATCATCTCGTTGCCTAATCAGACTCTTTACTTGTGAGTTGAGCGACTTAATCCTTCTTTCTGCATTTTGAATAATTTCAACATCTCTTCATTTTCATCTACTTCAGGAACTGAGGAAGCGTTATCATGAGATTCTTTTTGCCTAGCATATAATTCATTTAGAAAGAGAATTTTCTTAATAATGGATGAAGAAGATACCCGATCATCATCATTGGACATGTAGGCGAGATCTTCCTCTTCTTCGCTTTCGGCCTCTTCCCAGTTAGTAACCATTGCTTTCTGCTTCTTTACCTTTTTGTCACCATTTTCCATCGGGCAGTTTGAGGCGAAGTGGCCTGGCTTGTTGCACTTGAAACATTTTTGCATGTTGTTCCCGGATGACGATAGTCCCTTGTTCCTAGGTTGGAACTTGGAGTTTCCCTTGAACTTCCGTCTCATCCGAACCTTTTCAAACCTTCTGGTCAGCATGGCAATCTGCTCCATTAGTTCCTCCTCAGTTTCCTCTTCACCTTTTGAAACATTTTTTGTTCGATGTTAAAGGCAATGTTTGGTTGATTTCGGACGGTTGGTTTATCTTTGATGGAGATCTGAGTCATCTCGTAGGTGGTAAGAGATCCGATTAGTTCTGACACGGAAAGTTCGTCCAAGTCCTTTGCTTCGTAGATGGCAGTTACTTTGGGATTCCATTCTCTTGGAAGAGATCTCAATATTTTCCGCACTTTCTCACCGTCCGGTATTTTCTTTCCCAACGAGAACATTTGATTGATGATGTTCATGAATCTCGCGTACATATGGCTTATGATCTCGTTGCCCTCCATTTTGAACAGCTCGTATTGGTGAGTTAAGAGGGCTATTCTTTCTTGTACAACTCGAGTGGTTCCCTCATGTGTGACTTGAATCATGTCCCACATATCCTTGGCAGATTCGCATGAACTCACACGATTGTATTCTTCTCTTGTAAGCGCGCAGGCGATCATGTTCTTAGCTTTGGCATTCAAGGATATTCCTCGCTTGTCTGTTGCATCGTACTCGGAACCTTTCTTTGGAGTTCCATCCACCTTCTTGGGATTGTAAGGTCCAGTCGTGATGATATCCCACAGGTCATAGTCAGTAGTAAGCAGGAATTCCTTCATACGATTTTTCCATATAGCATAGTTTGTTCCATCGAAGAGTGGTGGCCTAGAATGGGATTGTCCCTCTGCAAAAACATCAAAACTCAAAGAAGCCATTAGATCTTTAACTCAGGCTTGTTAGGCCCGTCGTTTGAGTAACCTGCTCTAATACCAAATGAAGATATAAACGTGCCTAAGAGGGGGGGTGAATTAGGCTTATAAAATTTTATGCTTCTTTTCACAAATCCTTGGTGTGGTGACTTAGATATGCCTAATAATATTGTGACGAGTATGCCTGTTATATCCTAGTACCGTCGGATGTGTTTCGGGTCTGTCTCACAGCGATAATGAAATAACTGAAAAGTAAATGCTAGACAGGATTTTTATAGAGGTTATATCCCCAACTGGGGTTTACTCCTCTCCTTGGGATTTGCTTCCCAAGAGTTTAACCAACCACTATAATGCACCGTAGCTGGATACAATACTGATTGGTTAGCCCAATACACAACCGAAACAAGTCGAACACTAGACACTACTAGGTTACCACACACCGAGTTTCGTTCCTCGGAATCTCCTTGATCCCGACAGACATAGCTCGCTACCGAAGGGCCCCCGGACTTGTCCTTCCCTTCACGTGTGCGTAAACATCGACTTTGCCTCCTTGGTATTGCTCACGTCCGAAGACAACACGTCCGAAGACAGAATATATGGCAGGGGATGATGGAATATCTGATGAATCACTCGCTCAGTGATTGATATGCAAGTTAAAGTTCGGGTAGGCAGAAAGCTATCGCAAGTGAATGGCTTAGGAATCTCTTAGTATCTTTCTGCTCAAAAATCTTTCGTAGGCTTATGTGTTCGCAAAATCTAGTACCTTTCGAAATTCTGAAGTGTGGCTTATATATAATCCTTTTGAAATAGCACTTCACATGGAAAGTCATATCAAGCAATAATCACCAAGTCAACCATATTGTCCACTTAGCTTTCGAGTCAATCATACCATATAGATCATGCTTCTAATAAATCATCACAACGGTTATATAGCACATTAAAGCATGATTATATTCCATATAGAGACTCAATTTCGTTCTTAAGCATATTCAACCACTTCGCACATATTTTCCATATCAGAATTTTCATAGGTGATTCCCTGCTATCAGTTCCTAGTAACGAGTCAATCCAGATTTACTTTCCAAGTATGGCACACAAGATAGCACGTTTTCCATGTACAGCTCATAGCATTTAATCAATATATTTACCATGTTTAGCACACAAGTCAGATCAGAGCTTACTTAAATCGATTTATCACATCATGGCACAACTTTCCTTATTTCAGAGATATCACCCGTTATACCACATACCATATAAGAGCACTTTATCCATAAGGTTAATCAAATCAAATCTTTCCTAAATATAATAATCCAATCAGCATAAGGAAAGATATTAATTCAATATTGCACATTAAATACAGTGGAAAGCATGCAAGAATCGTATAAGTGATTTTCTTCCAGGAATAAACAAGTATCAACGGATATATCACTTTCCATATATAAACAGCATATTTTCCTTTTATAACTGAGTAGGATATCTCATGCATTATTTCCATATATAGCACAGAACGATATAACATATCTCATAGACTGTCTATAACATGCGATCACCTAGTTCCATCAAATCATCACAAAATCGCACGCAATTCAAATATTCAACACTTTAACAATTTTCAGCTCATTAGCAATGCATGGTTGAACATTATTATGAACTTAGACATTTTATTTGTCCCAAATCGAATTGCTTATTTTATAGACCTAATGTCATTACAATTACATCGTTCATAAAAACTCTCCAACATATATGGACCAAAAAGGTCAACAATAAGGAGGAAAGCACCCTACCCCGTCAATCTGAGTAGTTCAAGGGACGAAGGTGAGTCAAGCAAGGTTCATGGAAGATATTCGACGGAGGGCGACTGATTGTTTTCTGGCATCGTCACATTCTTTTAGCATTATGATAGTCGATGTAGCTGTTTTCTACGTCACAAAGTATACGAGATATAATTATTTGTAATCAGCTTCACATACTAAAGAATTCTACCTCAGTCTCTTGGGTGTAGGTCGTTTTAATTGAACCAGGCAATAATATGATTGGATTTAGAATATTGGGTTAATTACGAGTCAGGCCCTAATAATATTCTCAACTAGTGTTCAGGCCCCAATCAAATTCCATTTAGTATGAAGGACCTGCTTTTCAAAATTCTTAGAGAAAAATACCCAAACTACGCGATATGACATATTTACCCCTAACAGATGCAAAAATTACAAACTTTTGCCATCATCTTCTCCAACGAGCGAGCTAATCTTCAAGCTTGATTTCCATCTATAATCTCGACATTCGTGAGCAGACGAGGTCCGACCCTGACCCGTCGTCGTAGTAGAGCTCGAAGGAGGCCACAGGCGAGGCGACAGGCTGCCGGAGCTTAACTTAATTTTTTTTATTTTTCCAAATCACTTGGTGACGTATGACACATCTCTTCTAGTAAATAACAAATCGTCACACAAAAATACCACATCTTACATTAGAAATAACGATCCATATATTGTTAATAACACAGTCCGTATACAACCCATAGATCGGGAGAAAAAGAACGAAATCACAAAACGACACTAAAAATAGATGAAAACTGCATAAATCACGTCGTTATTGACTCAATAAGGTAAAATAGACCTCAATTTCTCATGGGTACCTCGAATATACCGATTAGTTGCAAGAAACGGATATTATATTTTCCCTAAATCGTGTAAAAAGGAACTACTTATAACATAAAAAAATAACAAATATCTTATGGTTAATAACTGATATTGACTTAGAAGTAACACATCGCTGAAAGGTAATAACGCATTGTCTGTAGTAAATAACACATTCTGTATACAACCAATGGATCGGGAGACAAAGAACGAAAATCACAAACGACACTAAAAAACAGATGAAAACTGCATAAATCACGTCGTTATTGACTCAATAAGATAAAATAGACCTCAATTTCTCATGGGTACCTCGAATTTATACCGATTAGTTGCAAGAAACGAATATTATATTTTCCCTAAATCGTGTAAATAATAAATACTTATAACATAGCAAAAAATAACAAATGTCTTATGGTTAATAACAAATTTTGACTTAGAAGTAACACGTCACTGAAAGGTAATAACAAGTTGTTTGTCGTAAATAACACAGTCTGTATACAAGTAATGGATCGAGGAATAAAAAGAAAATCACAAACGACACTAAAAAACAAGATGAAAAGTGCATTAATCATGTCGTCATTGACTCAATAAGATAAAATAGACCTCAATTTCTCATGGGTACCTCGAATTTATACCGATTAGTTGCAAGAAACGTATATTATATTTTTCCTAAATCGTGTAAAAAAGAAATACTTATAACATAGCAAAAAATAACAAATGTCTTATGGTTAATAACAAACTTTGACTTAGAAGTAACACGTCGCTGAAAGGTAATAACGCATTGTTTGTAGTAAATAACACAGTCTGTATACAAGTAATGGATCGAAAGGAATAAAACGAAAATCACAAACGACACTAAAAACAGATGCTGCATAAATCTCATTGTTTGTGACTAAATAAAGTATTCCGTCCTCAATTTCAGATGGGTCTTACTAATAAAGACGAATTTTTTATGTATCGAATGAATTTGTGCTTCCACCCCCAAATCAAAAATTTCGTCCAGAAATCGATTCAATATCAACTTTAACGGCCGAACAAGGTAAAAGCGACTGAATAAGATAAAATCGAATCAAACGAGTCTTAATATTAAAAGAAAAAATAAGTCGGTAACCATGAAATTGAGAAATTTTAGCTTTCTCTAAGACTAAAACGTTTTTTAAGTGAGTAACAGTTTACACAACAAATATAACACATATACATGTAAAAAAACACTTCATTGAGAATATTCTAGAAGGTTCTACCGTCAAAGAATTTAACAGAATTGTCAGAGCATATTTACAGGACTTTCTCAAAATTGTACCATATTAATTGGAAATAATAACACACGTTAGGTTAAAAAAACAACTCGAACTCAATTAATAACACACTGATCAATACTGATACCTCATAAATGTTATTTAGTACCACGTCAATAATTCGATTAATTCGTACAATAATACACTTTTATTTTGGATGTTTAATATGGATGTTCATGTAAATATATAATTTGATGAAGTTTAATCACCACATTCCTTTAAAATACACATTAGGCGAAATTTGATGTCAATAGAAGAATGTTGATCTCAATATATATATAAACATGTAGTCCTCCATTGCAAAACATAGACTATCACATCTTGCAATGGAACATAACATTACAAATTGCACCACAAACATGTTCAAACGTCAACATTAAGTACTAATAACATTTATAGACCACAAATACAAAATACTAAGCTCAAAACCCTAAATCCGAGGCCCGAAACCCTAAACCCTAAATCCTAAACCCCGAACCCCAAAATTTTTTTAAGGTTGTAGAAATACCTGCACAAGTCGTGGATCATTCTCCCAAAATTTCATGTCGTAAACCCTTAATCTTAACCCCGAACCCGTAAGTCCTAAACCCCAAAAACTATCGTCAATTTCATATGAATGTTGATAAGTTCCACAAAAATAACAAATGTCTTCAGGGTAATAACAAATATTGACTCAAAAATAATAAAACGCTGAAAGTTAATAACGTCTTGTTTGTCGTAAATAACACATTCTGTATACAAATAATGGATCGTGATAAAAAGAACGAAAATCACTAACGACACTAAAAAAACAGATGAAAACTGCATAAATCACGTCGTTATTGACTCAATAAGGTAAAATAGACCTGGATTTCTCATGGGTACCTCGAATTTATACCGATTAGTTGCAAGAAACGAATATTATATTTTCCCTAAATCGTGTAAAAAAGAAATACTTATAACATAGCAAAAAATAACAAATGTCTTATGGTTAATAACAAATTTTGACTTAGAAGTAACACGTCGCTGAAAGGTAATAACAAATTGTTCGTCGTAAATAACACAGTCTGTATACAAGTAATGGATCGAATGGAATAAAACGAAAATCACAAGCGACACTAAAAGCAAGATGAAAACTGCATAAATCACGTCGTCATTGACTCAATAAGGTCAATTAGACCTCAATTTCTCATGGGTACCTCGAATTTATATCGATTAGTTGCAAGAAATGAATATTATGTTTTTCCTAAATCGTGTAAAAAAGAAATACTTATAACATAGCAAAAAATAACAAATATCTTATGGTTAATAACAAATGCTGACTTAGAAGTAACACGTCGCTGAAAGGTAATAACGCTATGTGTGTCGTAAATAACACATTCTGTAGTCAACCAATGGATCGGGGAAATATAACGAAAGTCGCAACGACACTAAAAACGGATGAAAACTACATAAATCTCGGCGTTATTGACTCAATAAGGTATAATAGACCTCAATTTCTCATGGGTACCTCGAATTTATACCGATTACCTGCAATTTATGTCGACATCTAGATTCGATTTACCATTATTTTTTCGAATTTGCACCCTAATTAGACAAACAAATTCTACCTCGTGCATCGTCAATATCATAATGAATCCAACATTACATGTCGAATCGATTGGATTGGTCAATCGGATTTTTTTTGTGCTCGATTCAGTGTAAGAAATTAATTTGAAAAAAATTCTGTTGATAACGTTTTGCAGTAGCAAAATAACACAATGTTGTTGAAAAATAACGTATCTGTTTTGTATAGTAACACTATACTGTAACTATATAACATACAATGAAGTAAAAGTGACGCTTCATATAAGACCAAAAAGCACGTCGTGACTTTCGCTGGAAAAAAAAAAGAGCAAAGGGTATTTTCGTCAAATTCTATTTTTGGGTCTTTTACTCAGATTTTTACAAAAAGTGGGTCTCTTAAACTTATTCATTTTCTGACAGGGTCTGACAGGTAAATGAAAACTTTAGGGGGGCCTGAACAGAAATCTTCCCTAGAATATTTTGACTATTACTATGATCGACGTGATATTTAAGAATGATTGATGTAATATTTTATTTATAGGTGTATCGTGAGAAGGTTGAGTATAGATAAATTATTTGTATTTCAATCATATTGAATTTGGTGATACTCCATATTAATAATTCATAAATATAGAGTTTTTTATATATCGTAATTCGTAGTTGTATTGGTAAATCGTATATATTAATACTTCATAAATAATTATTTATAGAATATATATAACATATTCCGAATAAAGTCAACTAAAATAATTATATGCATGCATGCCATCATTACCGAATATGGGCTGTCAATTAGACTAGTCACCCTTGCACACTCTATGTATGCACACCTATTATTTATCGTGGGTAGTTTACTCAACTTATATAATTGGTAGTTTTTTATAGTATATTTATTGTTTATTTATATTTTAATTATCAATTATCTTGCACAGTCAAATGAGTGTGCTATAATATCAAAAAGCAAAATCGATTTAGTATTAAATTAAATGTAGAATTATAATTTACTAAAACTAGTAATTTAATAATTAACAAAAAAATAGTAAGTAAAGGTAGTGTGTGGTTTTATAATTGAACGATTTGGATATTTTTTGTTATTACTAATTATAGATAAAATATATGGAAATTAAATGGCAGTTTTAGTATCTATGACATGGATTAGTAATTCTTTTATTAATCAATTTTTAATTATAGATTAACATGATTGGTTGAAACTTAAAATTGACAGATCAAATTAAATTAGAATTTGATGGTTTGTATGAGGACTAGATTCTTTATAAAAGAGAGTAGATGATATGAGTTAGTGGGTATTCTCTGAACAAATTATTAATAATTTATAAGAAAATTGAGAAATACATACGACCATTTCTAAGTAGGTATAATGGTAGTTAACTTATAAAATTAAAGTGACAGCATTTCTATGAGATACTAGGCCTTAATAAAATAGAAAAATGAAGGGTCAATTCGAAATCAGGCCCCATTAAGGGTTTGATTTCGGATTCAGGCCATGTTTGAGAAATTTTTAGGTTAAAGGACCCATTTTGTGTGGTATAGAAAAGTGGTATGAAAGATATATGAACTGGTATAGAATGATTGTTTTGTGTTACAAACTTTCAACATATTGCTATGTCAGAGCAATGAAGTCGTACTGCAGAAAATAAATTGGTATCAGATGATCATAAACTGGTACTGAATTATGGTTTTGTGTTGCAAAATTTGAAGATACTGGTATGAAAGAGCAATGAAGTGGTACTGCAGAAAATGGGTCCTTAAAACTAATTTTTTTTTTTGCAAGAGGGCATGAATCCTAAATGATAGTTACGTTGGGGCCTGAAATGAAAATGCCCCAAAAATGAAAGTAGTATCATTATACATTACTAACGAGAATGATGCTTGGTGAATTGTCCGATTTGACTCCACTAATTATCATTTGCCAACTACTGAATCATTCAACTCCTTACGTTCAAAGGAGTTGGATCTAATTTTAATGAATTGAGATATTATAAACCAACTATATTGCATTATTAAACAATCTCCCTTTTGTCAAATTAGTTGGATCGTTTTTATAATCCAATTCAAATCCTAACCCGCAGTATTGGACCTATGCATTGGCCCATATAAGAGGAGAGATGACCAATACAATTTGATGTGGTTCTATCCTAAAATTAATGGTGATATGTGGAGTAGGTTATCGTCTTATATGCTAGTTCAATCCCTCCTTGATTAATTGGTATGGGATACATGTAGGCCTAACATTGAGCCTAGGGTTTCTAACTATTTAACGGACATCGATGGATATACTTAGAGGCGGTCAAAATGAAACTTGACCTTTCAAAACCTAACCCGAACATTCGATCTAGAACACAATTTCTTTTTCGATTTTGTCTATAATTTCCATGTGAGTATCTCCAAACTACCTTATATATTTGGCACAGTAAAATGTAAATATTTGATTGTGTATCACAATCTCGATGGTAGGGTTCATAACCCGGACGGATATTTCGGCCAATCAAAGAAACCTACAGTATGGAAAGGCTATGATATTATAGCCCATGTGAAATTCTACGTGGAGAAATAATATTGAAACAAAAGTAAATAGAACAGTTCTATGTGCAATTCTGGCCTGCAATCACGGAAAAATGTTTTTTAGCCCATGATGAGCCTTTTTGCTTGCACAACTATTCAATTTGACTTATGTCAATCCAATGGTTGTCTGGCTGACTTTAGTTTTTCCCCTCGCAAGCATGAGGACTCCAACTACCCCCGTCTTTAATTCAAAAAGAACAACAAATGGCCAATCTATGGCCTACTCAAGAAACTCCCTTTTCTTTCCCACGCAAGATTCTCAAAGTTCTTGAACTTAAATATTTTATTTTTTTTTTCTTTTCCAACGATAGATTGTCTTGAACTTAAATTAGGTAAATGCAAATATATGCATGTGTACATACATACCGCATATTGTATGCCAAATAAACCATCCTCGCTTCTATCCCTTTCACACTGTAACTTTATCTTCACGCTTTGCAGCCTTCCCCTTGGTCCTTCCTCTAGTGCAAACACAAGCATGCACTTTGCTACACAGGATGGTAGTACAGGACACAAAAATAGGTAGTGTGAGATATCACAAGAGTGGAAAACCATACTATGTAGTTAGTGAGGTCCCGACAGAAAACAGCATCATTGTTTCCTCAAAGCACAAGATAGTAATACCCTACGAAACAACACGTATCCAATCAAAGATCATTTACGAGTTTTAGAACCCTCTTTTAATTGTGGGTTCGATCAAGAATCTATCTATACATATACATTTATTGCTAGGATACTTTTGATTGAACACGAGGCATCGCTTACTTTAGCACTTACTCTCCCTCTTAGACCGTTTGCCGCTAATCAAGGGATAATGGAGGATACTGTGAAAGACTCATCATTTGCAGAAACCAAGAGCATCACAAGCCCACGAGTCGAAATCGATACCTCAGCTCCATTCGAGTCTATTAAAGAAGCCGTGGACATGTTCGGCGGGAGTGGTCCATGGATTCCAATTCACCTGCTTCGTTTAGCTTCTCGAAATGTGAGTTGCTACACTTGCTATTGATTGGGTTTCTTGTCCTTGGTTTGTGTTGTAGTGAATGTATATATGGAGTGAGCAGATTTCTGACGTTGACTTGCAGCAAGGAAATGAAGGCTTCTACGCATCAAAATTTGAAGAGCAAGTAGCTGAGTTTGAAAAAGAATTGGTAATGAAACAGCAGCAGACGCTCAGTGTCTTGAAACAACTCGAGGCAGCTAAGAAATCAGTGGAAAACTTAAAGCTGAACTTCGTACCTGGACTATCTTCTTTCACTGCAAGCCCTATCCTTCGTTGTGGAGAAAAGTCAAACAGCTTGTGCGCATCCACCTCGCCCGGTTTTGTAATGATGGAACTCGATCGGGCGAAGCTAAACCTTCGCAGGGCTTCGATAGATCTTGCATTCATACAAGAATCTGTACAGTCTCTGAACACGAAGATGAGAAACGTCAAGAATTTGCAGACGAACGTCGAAGCCGTTCGTAGCATTGGCGATGTTTCTGTGTCTCTGTCGAGTTTTGAGGCAGAGCAGTTCAATAGAATGACGGAAGCTTCTAGATACGAGGTGGTCAGGGCGATGACAGAGATCGAACGAACGAAGGATATCATCAAAATGGCGGAGATGAGGCTAAGTGCTGCGAGGAAGATGGAGGAAGCTGCTAAAGCCATGGAAGCCATAGCCCACGCCAAAGCTCTACTCCAAGACGATGAAGATCGTTCCGCGCGAACTGAAGAGTCTTGTAAGAACAAGTTTATAGACGCCGGCACAATTCATAGGAGAATCAACGACCGCGACAGGCCCATCCTCGAAAAGTTCAAGGAGACCATCATTAACGAGGAAAACACAAACAACAGCTCTTCGGCGAATTTCGGGTTGCTGCAACACTCGATCCGTAATCGCGAAAACGCAGATTCCGATGGAGGAGATGATGATGATGATGATGATGATGAGCCTGAAGCGGGTTTTGGGCCGTCGATCGGAGAAATAATGAGTAGGAAACTGATACTCGACGAAGGTGGCGAAAGCCGACACGTGTCGTTGAGTGAGATGCTGAAGGAACAGAGCAGAGTTACATTGGACCATCATCGTAGTGAGAAGAGCGCTGATGCTCGACGTGGGAGTAATGTGGAGAGGCTAAGGTTCGTTCAGAGGAAGGAGAACAAGTTTGGATTCATTCGAGTGCCTGTGTTGCGGAGTATGAGAAGATTTATTTAGTAGAACGACTGTTTTTTTTTTTTCCTTCTTAAATTATGTTGACAATCCAGCCTGCCAACGAAGACCGCCGCCAGAAGAAAACAAAGAAAAAATATAAAATATTATTATAATATTTTATTATAATATTATTTTATATATATAATAAAATAATGAACGGCTGATATTGAAGGGCGACGCGGCGCATTCCTGGCCACCCATTTTGAGCGGTCCAGAAGAGCTGAAGACATCTATAAATAGGCTGAGGATTCTTCAGTTATTATCATCACAAGCTCATTCGAGTTTTACTAAATAGAGAGAAGTAGTTCGAGTGAATTGTGAGGTTATCAGTTCAGGTAGAAACTGATAGGGTTCCACATCCACAGAGAGGTGTGAGGTAAACACGAGTGGTAAAAGTGAGATAGTAAAAATTCGAGGGTTGTAATTTTTACTATATTGAAGATTTTGCCGACTCGGCCGTGGTTTTTCCCTCTTCGTTAACAGAGGGTTTTCCACGTTAAAATTCTGGTGTTCTTTCTTACCTTACGGTAATTTTATTTTTACCGTGGTAGTTACTGTGCGGGTCCCACCAAATTTACCTCGTGGGTCCCACTTCTCCCGATCGTCGTACCGAGCCAAACCGGGACCAGTTCCGCTGCGGGGCCCACTGACCACCGCGGGGCCCACCACCATTCCCAACAAGTGGTATCAGAGCCTGATAGTATTCTGAGTATGCTCTGTGGTTGCAGCTTTGACTGATCTTCCACATCAGAAAAGATACTAGTAGGTTGCTGGTAGATTTTGACGGCCATGGAGAACGACGGAGGAATGATCAAGTTGACAGTAACAAATTACTCCATATGGAAATCGAGGATGGAGGATTATCTTTACTGCAAAGACCTCCATGATCCAATCGAAAATGCAGGCAAGATGCCTGAAGGCGGGAATGCTGATCTATGGAAGAAATTGCAAAGAAAGACGCTAGCTGTGATCCGCCAATGGGTGGACATTAGCCTCTACAACCACGTCCGAAATGAGACAGACCCCTACAAACTCTGGACGAAATTGGAGGGTATGTACGAGGTGACAAATGCGCTGAGCAAGGTATTCATGATGCGGAAACTCATGAATGTGAAGCTGAACGAGGGACGATCAGTTGCTGAACATCTGAATGATTTGAAGGGCTGGTAACTCAACTCACAAGTGCCGGTCTAGTCCTTGATGATGAGCTACAAGCATGTCTACTATTGGGATCTCTACCTGATAGCTGGGATACGTTGGTGGTATCGCTCACTAACTCCGCACCAAGTGGTAAAGTCACGATGGAGATGGTGAAAAACAGACTCTACAATGAAGAGCTGCGACGGAAGGATGCCGCCAGTACTAGTACGGGAAATCAGGCCCTTGTTATGGAGAATAGGGGTCGGAGCAAGAGTAGAGGACCAAAAGGATACGACAAGTCGAAAGATAGATCCAAGTCCAGGGAGATGAGGAAGTGCTACCATTGTGGTAAAATTGGCCACCTACAAAGAAACTGTAGACTTCTCAAAGGAAAACAGAAACAAGACGATGACAAGAACACGTCTGCAATCGCCTCCAACGATGGTGGAGAGGTTACTCTGGTGAATGAGGCAGACTGCTGTCATGTTGCGGATGCAAGCACCGAATGGGTAGTGGACTCTGGTGCCTCCTACCATTGTGTTCCAAGGCGTGAATACTTCTCCACATATAAGGCGGGAAACTTTGGCACTACCAAGATGGGTAACCAAAGTGTTTCTAAAATAGTGGGGATCGGTGATATCTGTATCCAGACGAGCGTAGGGTGCACATTACGGCTGAAAGATGTGCGACACATTCCAGACCTGCGTCTCAATCTGATTTCTGTGAAGGTGCTGGACAACGAAGGATACTATAACGAGATGGCAAATAGCAAGAAACTCACCAAGGGATCGTTGGTGGTAGCGAGAGGAAAGCTATGCTGCTCGCTGTACAAGATGCATGCAACGATATGTGCTAACCAACTGAACGCAGTTGAAGATGATGCTTCTCCAAATTTGTGGCACAGACGGCTGGCGCACGTAGGAGAGAAGGGGTTGAATGTCTTGGCTAGAAAGTCCCTCATACCAATAGCCAAGGAGAAAGCGCTGAACCCCTGCGATCATTGTTTATTTGGAAAGCAACATAGAGTTTCATTCGCGAAGAGCTCGACCAGGCGAATGAGGAAGTTGGAGTTGGTACACTCTGACGTATGCGGACCCATGGAAGTCGAATCTCTGGGAGGCAGTAAATATTTTCTGACCTTCATTGATGATGCGTCTCGCAAGACCTGGGTATATCTGTTGCGGACGAAGGACCAGGTTTTCTATTATTTCAAGAAGTTCCATGCGATGGTGGAAAGAGAAACAGGAATGCCGCTAAAGTGTCTACGCACAGATAATGGTGGTGAATACATCTCTCGGGAGTTCAGAGATTATTCCACGAAGCATGGCATTAGGCATGAAAAGACAGTTCCCGGTACTCCTCAGCAAAATGGTGTCGCTGAGAGAATGAATCGGACAATTATGGAGAGAGTCCGAGCGATGCTCAAGATGGCTAATCTATCTAAGTCATTTTGGGGGGAAGCTGTCAACACTGCAGTCTATCTTATCAACCGCCTACCTTCATCGGCGTTGGATTTCGATGTACCAGAGAAGGTGTGGACCGGTAGAGACATCTCATATTCCCATTTGAGAGTGTTTGGCTGCAAGGCGTTCATGCATGTGCCCAAGGAGCAAAGATCGAAGCTTGATGATAAATCAAATCCTTGCATCTTTGTTGGGTACGGAGACGAGGAATTCGGCTACAGACTTTGGGATCCAAAGAAGAAGAGGACTGTTCGAAGTCGCGACGTAGTATTCCATGAGCACGAGATCATGGGAGACTCAGATGTGGATGTGACGAAATCCACAGGTGACGGTGTTGTCGATTATACACCAGTCAGCATTCCACATGACGGTGCCACGGAGGAAGGAATGCAACAATCAGAACCTGAACCAGAAGAGCCAGTCATTGATGATGATGAACCTGTCGTAGATGAACACACTGAAGGTACTGAGCAGGGGGAGCCTTCAGACGCGCAAGAAGCAGTTGAACCTCATCTGAGAAGGTCAACTAGGGAACGCCAACCATCTACGAGGTATCCGAGTTCTGATTATATTTTGATTACTGACGAGGGGGAGCCAGAGAGCTTCCAGGAAGTACAATCTTGTAGGGACAAAGATTGTTGGACAAAGGCCATGCAAGAGGAGATGGATTCTCTAAAGAAGAATGATACGTACGAGTTAGTTCGATTGCCGAAAGGAAAGAAGACACTCAAGAACAAATGGGTGTACAAATTGAAGAAGGATGATGGCAAGTTGGTCAGATACAAGGCTCGATTAGTGGTCAAAGGTTTCACTCAGAGGAAGGGGATCGACTTTGACGAGATATTTTCACCTGTCGTGAAGATGAGTTCAATCAGAGTCATACTGGGACTAGCTGCTACCATGGATCTTCACTTGGAGCAACTCGACGTGAAGACCGCATTCCTGCATGGTGATCTTGATGAGGAGATATATATGGAACAACCCGAAGGGTTCGAGGTTAGAGGTAAAGAGGACATGGTCTGCCGGTTGAAGAAAAGCTTGTACGGACTGAAACAAGCTCCACGGCAGTGGTACAAGAAATTTGATTCTTTCATGGTGCATCAGGGGTTCAAGAGAACAGATGCAGATCCATGTGTTTACGTCCGGAGATACTCTAACGGTAAATTTATCGTTCTTCTCCTGTATGTTGATGATATGCTAATTGTCGGACAAGATGCAGAGATGATTAGCAGGTTGAAGAAAGATTTGTCAAAGACGTTTGACATGAAGGATTTGGGTTCGGCAAAACGGATTCTCGGAATGGAGATTACCCGAGATCGAAAAGCTGGGAAATTATGGTTATCCCAGGAGCGCTATATTGAACGAGTTCTGGAGAGGTTCAATATGAAGTATGCTAAGCCAGTTAGCACGCCACTTGCCTCGCACTTTCAGTTGCGAAAGAAATCCAGTCCATCAATAACTGAAGACGGAGAAGATGGCCCAGATGTTCCATATTCATCGGCGCTCGGAAGTTTAATGTATGCCATGGTGTGTACGAGGCCAGATATCGCTCACGCAGTTGGCGTTGTGAGTCGATTTCTATCGAATCCCGGGAAGTCACATTGGGAAGCAGTGAAGTGGATCATGAGGTACCTAAGAGGAACTTCCAAGTTATGCCTAACATTTGGAAGTGGTAAATGTTTTCTTACAGGTTATACGGATGCTGATATGGCCGGTGATCTCGACAGCAGAAAGTCAACGTCGGGATACATATTTACACTCTCAGGGGGAGCTATCTCATGGCAGTCGAGGTTACAGAAATGTGTTTCTTTATCAACTACTGAAGCGGAGTATGTTGCAGCAACGGAAGCTGGCAAGGAGATGCTCTGGTTGAAGAGATTTCTTCAGGAGTTGGGAATTCGGCAGGAGGAGTACATAATATTTTGCGATAGTCAAAGTGCGTTGGACTTGAGCAAGAATACTATGTATCACTCGAGGACGAAACACATCGACGTTCGTTACCATTGGCTCAGATTGGCTGTTGAGGAAAAAGCGTTCAAGCTGGAGAAGATCCACACAGACAAGAATGTTGCGGACATTCTGACGAAGGTGATTCCCAAGGAGAAGACAGAGTTCTGCGCCGGGCAAGCCGGCATGGGCTATCGCTGAGGCGATAGGATATCTCTCCCGCAAATAATGAATGAGGCTGGAGGGGGAGAATTGTTGACAATCCAGCCTGCCAACGAAGACCGCCGCCAGAAGAAAACAAAGAAAAAAATATAAAATATTATTATAATATTTTATTATAATATTATTTTATATATATAATAAAATAATGAACGACTGATATTGAAGGGCGACGCGGCGCATTCCTGGCCACCCATTTTGAGCGGTCCAGAAGAGCTGAAGACATCTATAAATAGGCTGAGGATTCTTCAGTTATTATCATCACAAGCTCATTCGAGTTTTACTAAATAGAGAGAAGTAGTTCGAGTGAATTGTGAGGTTATCAGTTCAGGTAGAAACTGATAGGGTTCCACATCCACAGAGAGGTGTGAGGTAAACACGAGTGGTAAAAGTGAGATAGTAAAAATTCGAGGGTTGTAATTTTTACTATATTGAAGATTTTGCCGACTCGGCCGTGGTTTTTCCCTCTTCGTTAACAGAGGGTTTTCCACGTTAAAATTCTGGTGTTCTTTCTTACCTTACGGTAATTTTATTTTTACCGTGGTAGTTACTGTGCGGGTCCCACCAAATTTACCTCGTGGGTCCCACTTCTCCCGATCGTCGTACCGAGCCAAACCGGGACCAGTTCCGCCGCGGGGCCCACTGACCACCGCGGGGCCCACCACCATTCCCAACAAATTATTAATTAGGCTGTCATAATGTTGCATTTTTGTTTGGAGTTGATTCTTGTTTGAAGTCTTGGCTTTTTTGCGTGCAATTTTGGTGGTTTGCTTTTCAATAGTGTTTCCGTTCTCTTTCTTATTTTTTCCCGGGACATGTTTTGTACATTGAATAAGGCAAGATAAAGGGCTAACAGACCAATGTAATATTGTTCACTTGGCAAAATCTTTTATCTTGGACGCCTGCAACTGACAAAAGGCTGCTTAATAAACCTACGAATGGAAGATAAATTTATACGCGGACTTGGCCAAAATTATTTATCCAGATCAAGATAATATAGTTGAGTTGGCTAAGACAGCCCTGGCATATTTGCTCAAATTAAAATAAGAAACCCTCAAAATCGTGTGATGGAGCAGAATAGATTTCAGTTTAGAAGGAAACTTCGTTGTGGGAATGACTGATAGATCCCCGCAACCTGCTCCCAATTGTGATTCGATGCCTGTATGATTATTGAACGGAGCAACGAGAAATTAACGATCAATATTCGAATGGTGAATTGAAGAATGATAAAGTTAAATCATCGATTTTAAATTAGCAGGGTGTTAGTAATTTTGCATATGTCCAATGAGATTATTATGTGTATGTCTAATTGGAAAGAAAACAAGATGAGTTCATGTTTCACAATCTAATCGATGAAACCAAACATGATGTTTAGGTCTGATGCGGCACAGAAATTAGACAGGCTAAATAATAAACTTAAGGAAATAATTAGCCTATAGTAATTATTAAGAGAATTTAGTAAAAATACGAGTTTCTAGGAAAAAGATAAAGTTAGATTGTGAAGCGAGGCTTTTAGGGACCTCCGACAGACTTTAGGGAGATAGCAACATGAAACAAGAGTTTTAGGGACCTCCGACAGGCTTTAGGGACCTAACACCCATATTATGGAAGTGTTTTGGGACCTAAGCAGGTCCTGTCGCCCCGAGGAATCGTCCTAAGGAAGCCATACTGAGGCCTGAAAGGACGTCTGACAACATTGAAAAGCTGTTCTGACAGAGCCTGTCCCATCCACCTGCTGTACCTGACAGCGGAGAGCCAAGTCCCATCTCCAGTCGCCTGACATCCCTTACAGCACAGAAGTTGTAACTACTGTAGGAGCTACCTCTGACGGACGGCCTACCTACATTACATTGTCCCAGAAGGTCGCATCTCAGGGAATCCTGGGATGCAAGCCAAGGTGGCCATTGGGGGTCCTATAAAAGGAGGACTTCATCATTTCTGCACCCAATTTCATTTCCACACTTCTTAAGACTTAGAAAATTCTCTCTCTATGTTCAACACAACATCTTTGACGTCCCATTAGCTATTTTCTTATGTGTTTGAGTGTGTAAATCTTCAAAGTATAGTAACGACAGTTTGTGAGCGCCCGTGGACGTAGGATTCGCAAGAATCCGAACCACGTAATCCTCGTGTTATTTCGTTTACGTCCCAAGACGTCCCCACACGTCCCAAACATGTCACAAGCATGTCTCTACGTCCAAATACGCCCCAAACACATTCCTTTTAGTTCCCTTACAAATAAGCACCTTATGCATGCCCTACAACTTTGTAATAATCAATTCTCCGGCTATATAAATTTCTCCCACACATATAAATCTCTTTGGTTGGGATAACCCTACATCAAATGGCGCCGTCTGTGAGATATTCGGAGTTGAAGGCGTGAGTGATTTTGCCTATATTGTGCGAAGCTGTGCTCAACATTCCTTATTCCTTTTTTCTTTTCTTATTTCCAGTGGGATGAGACGAAAGACGCAAAGAACTGATGGAAGACCCTCTCTGATGAAGAATTTCGACCCACAACCCGCAGGAGCTGCCAAAGTGCAACCAAAGCTCCTCATTTGGGACCTAAAAGCCCAGCTCCGTGCTGGCAAGAAGATCTGAAGCCGCACATTCAGGATCTTTTAGCTCCTTGCTAGCACGTGAAGCTCCGTGGAACCTAGAAGGAATCCCCATGCAGGCGTCCGAAAATCTGCGGGAGGCATAAGCCAAGCTCCTCGCCAGCACGCGAAGGTCCGTGGAACCTAGAAGGAATCTTCACGCTGACACATGAAGATCCTGGGGACCTAGAGGCCACCTCTGCGCTGGCGTATGATGATCTTGGGGACCCAGGAGCCAGCTCCGTGCGGGCACACAAGATCTTGGGACCTAGAAGTCAGCTCCGCGCCGGCAATTAGTGAGAGATAAAAGCTCAGTTCCATGTGGACACATGAAGATCCACGGAAGGCATCCCGTGGTGATAAGGCTCTTAGCCGGGACCTCAAGACTTTCTAAAATTTCATTCTCTATTATATATTATGGTTATCGAAATAAATATGTTTACCACGCTAACCATGATTATCTTTTGAAGGATGGAAAAGGACTCCACATGTAGGACATGTGTTGGGGGGGGTCACTGTTCAGGGCTTTGAACAAGGCTGAAGGTACCTCCTCCAGATATGGGCAAGATCCACCCAGAGCAGTTGAAGTCAGAAAGTGACTGCGGGGGAGGAGGACCTTCGAAAACTGGCAACTGAGGAAAGACCAGGACCTGAACACAAGTCCGAGATGATGAAGATAAGCAAGAAGGTACAGATAAGTCATAAAGGGATCCCAGAACACCCAGGCGGACCTCCACGAGTTTCAAAGGGAGCTAGGAGCTCCACAAAGAACTGAGCTATGCTCGGGAAAAAGGAAAGACACTAGGGCCAAAAAGGAGATGAACTTCGAGACCAACTCACGGACCTCAAACGGAGGAAAGGCGAGTTGTCACGCAAAAAAAAGAGGGAGCCTTGGGGACCTCTTTCGAGGGCCCTGCAAAGACTCATGCCACTATACAATAATCCAGAAGAGATCCTGACCTTAGCACCGAGGCATCCGGCGATGAGTAGGCCCGCGACCGGAACTTCAGGGCCTTTTAAACCTCATAATAGTTTATATAATCGTTTTCATAATAAATATGGGCACCATACTAACAATTGCTATCGTTTGAAGGATGGAATACGGAGGTTCATCCAGGCAGTTGCCTCAAAGGAGTCTATCCGCCAAGGTCCCGTTCCAGGCCCCGGAGCAAAATCCATAGGATCCGCTCCTAACAAAGACATACCATATCCACCACCCCCTAGGGCCCCTATTGTTATTATAATAGGAGGTCCTAATGAAGAATATTCCAATCGGGCTAGGAAGACTTATGCCAAAGCATCGAAGTACGTACGAAGCAAAACCTCAGCTCTGCGCTGACACGCGAAGGTCCGGAGGACCTAAAAGACAGCTCCACGCTGCCATCCGGAGATCCGTGGGAGATGCAAGCCAAGCTCCACGCTGGTACGCGAAGGTCTGTGGGACCTAGAAGACAGCTTCGCACCGATACCTGAAGACCCGAGGGAGTTAAAACCGCAGCTCCGTGCTGGCACATAAAGATCTATGGGAGACATCCCGTGATGCGGAGTCTCTTAGCCGGAGCTTCATGGTCCTATAAATCTCATTTTCTATTAAATATTATTGTTATCATAATAAATACGTGCACCACTCTAACAACTGTTATTATTTGAAGGATCGAGAGGCTTATCCTGATGGAACACCTGAAAAATGTGTTAGTCACGGTAGCGAACATGACTCGAAGGTGATCGAGAAGGAGTTTCGGGGATCTATGCTGCATAAAGGCAAACAACACCCACTCCCTCCAGACAAAAGCGCGACAGCTCCGCCATCATCGGGATGCTGAGACATGGTTTCCTAAACGGACCATTGAAGACACAATCCATATGTTCGGAATCTCCAACCCGGTTCCTCACTGGCATGTGAAGGCCCACGGGGCTTAGCAGCAAACCACCGCAATTAAATAAGAAGGAACGAGCAAGAAACAGGACCAGAAGCATTACCGCCTTAACCTCCCAACACGGAGCTGCCGGGATCTCTTCTTAGGGACCTGAGGAACTTCATACCGTTCAGCAACAACATGAAGGATCCCGACATTAGCCGGTAGACATCCCGTGATGAAAAGGCTCTGAGTCGGAATTCCAGGGCCCTCTAAATCTCATTCTCATTTATGATATAGATACCATGATAAATAAATGCATCATACTAATAACATCTATCATTTGAAGGATGAAATCAAAGGGCCCGTACTGGTGGGACATCTGAGGAAGTTCCTTGACCATAGCCTCGACCGAGGTCTGGAGGTAACAGAGAAGGTGTCCGGAGGATCTGTGCCGATCAAGGGCAGACAACCCCCACCTCCTCTGGATAAGGGCCATCTCTATTTAAGGCTCACATCCCTATCATAATATGAGCTTGACACGCTCAAATACTAGCAAGTGTACTAGGCCGTGCAAGTAGTAAAACGGACGAAGTCCGAGTATCGATCCACGAAGACAGCTCGATTAATTCTAAGAAAATATCGTAATTCTAATTTAGACTAACGGAATTTTTATAGTTTTGATGATTTGATAAAAGAGATAAAACACAAATAATAAAATAAACGCAAATAAAATAGGTGAGGATATAGCAGTTAACGACGAACGTGATCAAGACACATGCTCGGCACGAAATATTCCTACGTCTTCATGCAATCGAATCTATCTAATCAATATGAATCATAGTCAAGGTAGAATTTCCTAACATACGTGCTACTCGTTTGTCCCACAATAGCAACCCTACGTAAATAGAGAACCAATCAACTATATGTCTATATGTAGTTCCTATACGTGCATTCGATCTTTATGAAATTCCCCGAGTTTAAACGCTTTCGGCGCCTAAAATATCGGAAACCACACATACGAAACCGAATTCCATCTCTGGTCGGTTTTATGTAGTGGTATTCAATGTTTCGTTCTAATCGGACTAATCACTTAGTCCGTCTCATAAACCAATCAATAATCATACGCATGGAGGCCAATCACACGTACGCATATGAAGCTCAAATAGAGAATACATAACTTAACCCATATGATTAAATAAAATAATAATTGCATTAATACGTAGTCATAATCCGGCCTCACGCGGCCTCAATCACAAAAGAAATTAGCCTAGCATATTAATATACGAAAATGACAACGAATCAGAAGAAAACATTGTCGAAAACAAAATATTTTTTTTTGGTAGAATGATAATATTCATTTACCACTATCGAAAGTTACACCCAACCTACAAAACCTCTAACACTATACAAGTAGTTAGACTAGGACAGAGTGACAGACCCGGTTATATGTATCAGAATTAGCAGCAGGTTTCACCCTACAGACATTTTTAATTCTCCATCTCATCTCACAGGCAATACTATGTGAAATCTGCTCCACACTCATCATTCTCCCATCATGGAGCCTTCTGTTCCTTTCGCACCATACATGATACATAGCAGCCGAGTAACAGGCTATCACAATGCAGCAGTGAGTGTTTCTCCTTCTTCCCGAAAATAACAGCCATTCACATAACTCATTGTAAGTGGTAGCTATTTCCCCCAAATTCAGCCATCCATGAATTCTCTGCAACACAGCTCGGCTGAACCAACACTCCACAAAAATGTGTTCCAATGATTCGTCAGCTACACCACACAGTCTGCATTTGTTATCATTAACCAGCAACCCCCATCCTAGTAGTCTGTCAGCGGTTAGAAGCCTCTTGTGCATTATCAACCAAAAAATAAAAGAATGTTTAGGAATATTGTATCTATTCCAAACAGCTTTACTATACGGAAATTGGGGAGCTTCCCCTTTGAGCCAGATATAACCAGTCTTTATGGTATATTTTCCATCAGCCGATACTGTCCATCTCCTCCCATTATAGCCATCCTGAAACTTTCTTTTGAGTCTATGCAATTTCTTCCAATGCCAAGATGAGTCCCAAGCAGGGGAGAACTCCCAGAAACTAGTCTCTTTTAGGTAGATTGCATTGACCTATTTGATCCAGAGAGAGTCTGCTTTATGTGTGATGTCCCAAATCTGTTTTCCAGCTAAAGCTAGGTTCCAGGTCACGCAATCCCGCAGATTTAAGCCTCCATGTTTCTTAGGCAGACAGACCCTGTCCCAGCTAACGAGAGCCACACTTTTTCCACTCGCTGTTTTGCCCCATAGGAACTCCCTACATATTTTGTCCACTTCCTTAGACACAGCCTTGGGCAATAAGAAGATAGCTCCCCAGTAGCCATGTGTTGATAAGAGGACCGAGTTGATCAAGCACACTCTCCCAGCATAAGACAAGTTCTGGTTGCCCAACACCTGATTCTTGCTGTGATTTTCTCCACTAGGGATTGGCATGAGCTTCTCGTCCATTTGGTAGGAGAGATGGGCACTCCCTAGTATTTCATTGGGTACTCTCCCCTCTGGAAACCTGTCAGCTTAGAGATCTGCTCTGCCACAGTGTTCTGAATACCAGCCAAGTAGAGGTTTGATTTCTGTTGATTTGCCTCCAAACCAGAAACTGTTGTAAACTGTTCAAGGGCCTCCTTGATCACACTGACAGCCCCGACTGTTCCTTTGCAGAAGAGCATTAGGTCATTAGCAAAACATAGATTCACTAGCCTAATCTGTTTACAATGAGGGTGGAATCTAAACCGGGGGTCCTTGGAGGATAGCTGCAGCTTCCTTGTTAGGTATTCCATTGCTATGACAAACAATAGTGGTGAGACCGGATCTCCCTGTCTCAGTCCTCTCACAGCTGCAAAGGAACCCGATTGAGACCCATTGATAGAGATGGTGTAATTCACAGTAGTCACACACGCCATAATCCATGTGATGAATTTTACAGGAAATTTCAGCAGTGTTAGCCAGTCCCTCAGAAAAGGCCATTCCAGCGAATCATATGCCTTCTTTATATCCACTTTCATAAGAGCCCTTGCAGAAGCATTTTTCCTATTGTACAGCCGAATCATATCTTGGCATAATAGAATATTATGCACTATAGATCTATCCTCAACAAAAGCACTCTGGTTATCATGGATGATCTTGGCCAGCAGAGGCTTTAGCCTGGTACATAGCATTTTAGAAATACATTTGTAAACTGTATTACAGCAGGATATAGGTCTAAAGTCTTGAGCTGTGGCTGGGTTTGAAACCTTAGGTATAAGGCACATAACTGTTTTGTTCAAGCTTGGGTGGAGCTTCCCTGTGTCAAAGAACTCCATAACAGCATTAGTAACATGATTACCCACTATCCCCCAAGCTTGTTTAAAGAACCCACTCCCATAACCATCCGGCCCTGGCGCGGCATCCTCATGGATTGATTTCATTGCCACCAGGACATCCTTTCTATCAAATGGCCTTACCAGCTGTATATGGTCAGAGAGGTTCAGCAGATAGCCTTTGATAAACGTATTTCGATACGTTTATCGTAGTATTTATTTGGGTTATAATAAAGCGTTAGCGATCAATTTATGCATTTATTCGATATATTTACACTTGTTTTATTGTTGAAGGAGC
The DNA here is from genome assembly GCA_027422505.1 of Craterostigma plantagineum. Taxonomy (NCBI): domain Eukaryota; kingdom Viridiplantae; phylum Streptophyta; class Magnoliopsida; order Lamiales; family Linderniaceae; genus Craterostigma; species Craterostigma plantagineum. The sequence goes on along the minus strand of JAPQWV010000066.1, from coordinate 1,558,146 downwards.
TTAGGACGAGTTTCGGGCGAAAAGGAGCGAAAATGGAGCAAAACGGCGCGAAAAGGGCAGAAACTGCCCTCGGTCACGGCCAGACGCACTACGCGTCACGGCCGTGACGAGGACAGAGAGCGAAAGAGAGGGACGCTGATGATGGTCACGGCCGTGACGCTTAATGCGTCTGGCCGTGACGCGAGGCAGAGAAGGCCACTTATGATGGTCACGGCCGTGACAGGGATGCACTTACCCGTGACCGGTGGCAGAGAGTCCAACTAAAGGAGGTCACGGCCGTGACGCCCTATGCACTTGACCGTGACGCATGGTTTCGATTTTCTCGCGGTGAGTCGGTGATTGTCACGGCCGTGACGACCCATGTCCCAGGCCGTGACCCGTGCGAAATTTAGTATAAAAGCCCAAATTCGACTCAGAAAGAGGGGACTTCGACCAGAGACAATTCCTAAACCCTCTAGAGACGAAAAATAGCACGAAAGAACGCAGAATCACGCCCCGGAGCGCAAGAGACGGAGTTCTACGCAAACGTGAACGAAGAACAAAGATCTACCCAAGCCTTCAACGATTATGAGTTCTTTTCTCTTAATTTCTATTTCCTTAGTTGTTTTTTCTTCTATTATGCGTAGCTAATCCCCTTTGTGTTTGGGATTAGATGAACGCTAGGATGTTTCGTAGTTAAGACTTGTAATTATCGTGACTATGCGTTTTGACTATTTATCGTTCTATGAAATTGTTTCGTTGCTTAAATATGTCTATGTGTTAAAGTAATTGTTTGGAAAATCGTTTAGGGCGACAGCTAAATAACGATTAGGCCATTCGTAGAAGATAGGATTCGAGTATAGGGCGAAAGCAAATACTCGATCCTCGCCGTTAGTAATTAATGAATTTTAGATCCCCGCAAGCGTTTAGGGCGACAGCAAACTCGCGAGCGGGCAGGAAAATTACTGCGATCCAGTCAGAATCACGTAGGAGCGATAGTTCATTGTCTTAGCCAATAATACCTAGCGGGATTCGAATCCCGAGCACTTTTTATTATCTGAAAGCTTCGTACCAGTTTAACGTGCTCTTTGAATTTCTAGTCGATTTAGGGGTAAGTGTTAGGTTAAGTCATCAAAAATCTGCGTATTTTATTTAGGCTAAATATCGAGTCGATAGGTAATTACTAGTACTTGATTTATTCCTCGTGTTCGATACTCGTCTACTCACTCTACTGCACTACAAACGATAGGTTCACTGCCTATCGCACGTCGGTGATAGTAATTTAGTATACGTTTTATTTTATCACTTGTTGCACTTGCACAATACACCACGTGTCGATCAAGTTTTTGGCGCCGTTGCCGGGGAATAGATTGATATTAGGAACACCGTAGTTCGGTAATTTAGCCACTTTTATTTGACGTCTTTATTTGCTATTACTATTTGCGTTATTTGTGTTATTTGCGTTATTTGTTTCCTGCGTCATTAGTACTATCATAATCTTTTCGACGTTTTTATTATTCATTTACTAATTTTTGTTTTCACATATTGAAGGTACGATTCAGCGGTGAATGACCCGAAGCCATCCATCGGGTCCCATAGTTGAAGCCGACCCGGATTTCGAACGAAAGTTGCGAAGGAAGCTTAAGTACGATACCGAAGGAGCATCCACTAGCTCTCAGGACCACTTAGTTAGCTATTCAGAGGATAGTTCGCAGGAATCCATTCAGAATTCACGTGTAGAGGCAGCCGTAGATAGTCCCTACACAGAAGTAGACATGGCGGACCACCGAGTGCCCGTCCATAACATTCCCGAGGAGGAACCATCACTTCAGGACCTCCTCAAAAATGCCGCATTAGGCGGTACTGAATCGGCGATCGTCATCCCGCCGATAGAGAATAACAACTTCGAACTGAAGCACTCCTGGCTTCAGATGATTTTTCAGACGGCCCAGTTCGAGGGTAATCCCGACGACGACCCTTACTCACATCTTAAGGCATTCCTAACGGTGACAGACACCATCAAGATTAATGGGGTCCCGGGCGATGCAATCAAGTTGATGCTGTTCCCATTCTCACTCAAGTTCAGAGCAAGGGACTGGTTGGATATGTTGCCACCAAGGTCGATCACCACCTGGGAGGAGATGCGAGCCGCTTTCATCAACCATTACTTCCCACTGACGAAGGTGCTACGGCTGAAGACGGAGATTTCCCTATTTCACCAGAAGGACTCAGAGAACCTGTACGAAGTGTGGGAGCGTTATAAGGCCTTATTAAAGAGGTGCCCGCAGCACGGGATGTCGAAGGCAGCCCAGATCAACCGATTCCATGAGGGGCTCAACGATCAGACTGTTCATATGTTAGACGGAGCCGCAGGAGGAGGACTCGTGAAGCTTAATGCCACCGACGCGTGGAATTTAATCGAGGACTATTCGAGGAACAGCTTCATGAGGGGCAATACCACGATGAAGACACCCGGTGTATTTGGAGTTAGCCAGGAGACAGCCACTAATGCCAAGATCGAGGCGCTTCAGCAGCAACTTGCCTCGACGAACTCCCAGTTGCAGACGGTGATTGGCGCATTACTTCCTAAGTCTGGGCAGGCGCAGCCCGTGAACGCCGTAGCCACCACCACACCAACGCAGCACACACCGTACGTGCCCTTATGCGGAATTTGCGGCACTGCCCACGAGACCTCAGAATGCCAACTTGGGCAGTCATTGGAGCACGTCGACTATATGGGCAACTACCAAGGTGGCCAGCGGAGTTTCCAACCTCGGGCTCATCCTAACTTGGCGTACGGGAATCAGAATCATCAGGACCAAGGACCGCCAGGATTTCAGCCCAGACCATCCGGATTCCAAAACGGCCACCACGACAGTACCAGAATGCGCCCGCGGGAGGATCCGACGACATGAGGGAGATGAAGGACATGATGAAGACGCTTCTCACGAATTTCAGCAGCACCACCGCAGCCCACGAAAGCCGAATGACGAAGATGGAGGAGTACATGGAGGCGAATGACTTGCGTGCTCAGAACACGGACGCCTCGCTCAAAAAGTTGGAGCAACAGATGGGCCAGATGGCGAAGCAGTTGGCGGGGCGCACTCAGGGATCACTCCCGAGCTACACCGAGCCGAATCCCAAGGAATACTGCAAGGCGGTGACGCTGAGGAACGGGCGAGAACTACAAGAAGTGCCCGCCAAAAAGAAGGCCAAGGAGAATACCAACTTCGAGAGCCACGACGAGCCCGAAGTTGAGGAGGTCAGGGGTGACGACGCCGAGAAGGCCGACGCTGAGAAGGAGAAGGTCGAGCCCGAAAAGGATAAGGTGATGGAGATTCAGCGGCCACCGGTGAAGCCATACCAACCGAAGATCCCGTACCCGGCCCGACTGAAAAAGGACAAGAACGAGGCGCAGTTTGGTAAATTTATGGGTATGTGTAAGGAATTACATATTAATTTACCTTTTGTTGAAGCTATTACGCAGATGCCCAGCTTCGCCAAGTTCTTGAAGGACTTGCTGACGAACAGAAGGAAGCTCGAACACGTCTCCACCGTCTGCCTACGAGGGGAGTGCTCGGCGATCCTCCAAATAAGAAGCTAAAAGACCCAGGGAGTTTTACTATTCCCTGTCTCATAGGAGATTTAGTGATTGAGCGTGCGTTAGCAGACCTAGGCGCTAGTATTAATCTTATGCCGTATTCTATGTTTAAGCGTTTAGGACTAGGGGAGCCACGACCCACTAGGATGAGCCTCCAATTAGCGGATAGGTTGTTAAAGTACCCTCGAGGTGTTATCGAGGATGTCTTAGTTAAAGTAGATAAGTTTGTGATTCCCGCAGATTTCGTTATCTTAGATATGGAGGAAGACGAAAATGTCCCCTTGATTTTAGGTAGACCATTCTTAGCCACGGGGGAGACCATGATAGACGTTAGGAACGGGACGTTAACCTTGACGGTAGATGGGGAAAAGGTGACCTTTGATATGGCCGACTCAATGAAAAAGAGTAGCGAGCAGGACGATAAATGTTATTTCTTAGACGTATTTGAGCACGACTTTCTCTTTTCTGTGCAAGGTCTGTCATAGGTCGGTGATCACGACATACACACGCTTATGGCAATCGCCGAGTGTGGGGAGGAAGTCGACGAGCCTATTGTAGCCATCGATGAAAGCAGCGAAGAGGACAAGGAGAAGAGCTCAGTTGAGGAACCGCCGGTCCTAGAATTGAAGCCGCTGCCCGACCACCTCGAGTACGCGTTTCTGAACAATAATGGAGGGCTGCCGGTCATAATCTCCTCAAACCTCGATGATGGGCAGAAGGGTCAGCTTTTAGACGTGTTGAAGACACACAAGAAAGCCCTGGCGTGGAAGATATCCGACATAAGGGGTATCAATCCAAGCTACTGCACACACAAGATCCTCATGGAGGATGACTTCAAGCCGGTCGCTCAACGTCAAAGGCGCCTCAATCCCAACATGAAGGACGTTGTCAAGAAGGAGGTAATCAAGCTGCTAGACGCGGGGATGATCTATCCCATCTCAGACAGCGCATGGGTCAGCCCGGTCCAAGTAGTCCCAAAGAAGGGAGGCATGACAGTCGTCACCAACGACAAGAACGAGCTGATTCCGACAAGGACGGTGACTGGATGGCGTGTCTGTATCGACTACAGGAAGTTGAATGATGCAACGAGAAAAGATCACTTTCCCCTTCCTTTTATTGATCAAATGCTAGAAAAATTAGCCGGTCACTCATTCTATTGCTTCCTTGATGGTTTGTCAGGTTATCTACAGATTCCTATAGCACCCGAGGACCAGGAGAAGACGACGTTTACGTGCCCGTTCGGAACGTTCGCGTACCGAAGGATGCCATTCGGATTATGCAATGCCCCAGCCACCTTCCAGCGATGCATGATGGCCATATTCGACGAACTGGTAGGTGAGGTAATGGAGGTATTTATGGACGATTTCTCTGTTTTCGGTTCGTCGTTTGATGCATGTTTATCGAATCTGAAGCTCGTACTCGCACGATGCGAGGAAACGAACTTAGCTCTTAATTGGGAGAAGTGCCACTTTATGGTTCGAGAGGGTATAGTTCTCGGTCACAAGATTTCCTCTAAAGGAATCGAAGTGGACCGAGCTAAGTTAGAGACGATAGAAAAATTGCCTGTCCCCTCGAACGTGAAGTCAATTAGAAGTTTTCTTGGACATGCGGGATTTTATCGTAGGTTTATCATAGATTTTTCCAAAATCGCACGTCCTATGTCTAGGTTGTTAGAGAAAGATGCCCCATTTGATTTTAATGACGAATGCCTACATGCTTTCAATCTACTGAAGGAAAGACTTATCGCAGCACCTATTATGGTTGCCCCCGACTGGGGGCTGCCCTTTGAACTAATGTGCGATGCTAGTGACTATGCAGTTGGGGCCGTGCTAGGGCAGCATAAGGACAACCACTTCAGGCCAATCTATTACGCGAGTAAGACGTTAGACGCAGCCCAGGCCAATTAGACGACCACCGAGAAGGAGCTGTTGGCCGTCGTGTTTGCTTTCGATAAGTTCAGGTCATATTTAATCCTGTCTAAAGTTATTGTTTTTACTGACCACTCTGCTCTCAAGTACTTGTTAGCAAAGCCCGACGCCAAGCCAAGACTAATTCGGTAGATCCTGCTACTGCAAGAGTTCGATATAGAGATCCGCGACAAGAAGGGTGCGGAGAACCTAGCGGCAGATCACCTCTCCCGACTAGAGGAGTCCGAGATATACAATAAGAACGAGAGGGCGATACACGATCGGTTCCCAGACGAGCACCTCTACGCGATACACGTAGTAAGTGACGACACCCCTTGGTTTGCAGATTACGCTAACTACCTTGTTGCGAGGGTCCTACCAAAGGAATACACGAGTCAGCAAAAGAAGAAATTCTTTTCTGATTTGAGGTATTACTTTTGGGAAGACCCGTATCTTTTCAGGCGATGTGCAGACCAGGTAATACGGCGATGCGTGGCTGCCCCGGAATCGACGCAGATCCTTAGACATTGCCACAATGGACCGACCGGAGGGCATTATGCAGCAAATCGTACCGCTCAAAAGGTGTTGGAGAGCGGATTCTACTGGCCCACGATCTTCAAGGACGCGCAAAGGTACGTTGACACTTGTGATCAGTGTCAGCGCGCAGGTAATATTTCTAAACGCGACGAAATGCCCCAGAATTTCATCTTAGTTTGCGAAATTTTCGATGTATGGGGTATTGATTTCATGGGTCCATTTCCTAGCTCATACAATAATAAGTACATCCTAGTTGCGGTCGATTATGTTTCTAAGTGGGCCGAAGCGCAAGCCTTACCCACGAATGATGCTAGGGTAGTCGTTAGATTTTTGCGAGCATTGTTTTCACGTTTTGGGGCACCTAAATGCATTATTAGTGATAGAGGCACTCACTTTTGTAACACCCAGTTTTCACGCACGTTAGAACGTTACGGTGTTAAGCATAGCCTATCCACCCCACATCATCCCCAAGCTAGTGGTCAAGTCGAGGTAGTGAATCGCGAGTTGAAACGTATTCTAGAGAAAACTATAGAGGGAAATCGTAGGGAGTGGGCAAATAAGTTAAATGATGCACTTTGGGCATATAGGACTGCATATAAGACTCCTATAGGCACTACACCATATAGATTAGTTTATGGAAAAGCATGCCATCTTCCCGTAGAAATAGAGCATAAGGCATATTGGGCCATCAAGTCCTTAGATCTCGATTTGGGGAACGCCGGCGGAAAGCGGCAACTCCAAATCAACGAGTTAGACGAGTGGCGTTTATCGGCCTACGATAACGCTCGCATGTACAAGGAACGTTCTAAGGCCTATCACGATAAGAAAATTAGGCAAAGGCGAGAGTTTCAGGAAGGGGATCAAGTCCTTCTTTTTAACTCTCGACTTAGGCTCTTTCCTGGCAAGCTTAGATCACGCTGGTTAGGACCGTTCACTGTTACCCGTGTTTTCCCTTATGGTACTGTTGAGATCTCAGGAATGGAGCAGGGTACTTTTAAGGTGAACGGCCATAGGTTGAAGCATTATCTCGCAGGCGAGGAAGACGGGACCGAGAAGGAAGTACTGTACTTGGACTTCCAAAATTGAGCGATCAACGAAACGTCCGGCTAAAGACGGTAAAGTAAGCGCTCTTGGGAGGCAACCCAGGTATTTTTATTTATGTCTCAGGATAGGTTAAAAAAAAAAAAAAACGATGCGGTCACGGCCAACTGCTTAAGCAGTCACGGCCGTGACATGCACATACATGCACGCTGCCAAGAGTCACGGCCAGGGGCTTAAGCCTTCACGGCCGTGACCAAGAGGGAGCTCTCGTCGAGCCTACTGCCTGGCGTCACGGCCAGCGGCTTAAGCCGTCACGGCCGTGACCCATATATATATATATATATATATAAAATATATATAATAAATTTAAAAAAAAAAAAACGCCCGCTTTTGTCACGGCTCGTGACATTAACGTCACGGCCGTGACCGGAGGCAGAAGAGACCGCTGCTCATGGTCACGGCCAAGACCTATATAGGTCACGGCCGTGACCTAGTCGATTTTAAGGGATAAAAATCCGATTTTTCCCTTTTTCTTCTCCATTTCTCTCCCTCTCTTCTCTCTCTCTCGCCTCCTTACCCACGCCACCCAAAAATCCGCCACCCCAAAACACTACCGTCGCCGACCGCCGCCGCCGTCCTCCCACCTCCGGCGACACCCGAAAAAAAACACAAATTCCCCCTTCAATTTCGTTAAAAATCCAAGGTATGACAATTTTTGCTCTATTTCTGCAATTCTCGTCGAAATTGTTAATCTTTGGTGTTGACATGCTCCTATTTGCTTATTACATGATATAATTACTATGGGTGCGCTTAATTCGTTGAGATTGGTTGCGAATTTCGAATTTTGTGACGAACCCTAATTTTCAAATTGGGCTTTTTTTCGAATTGGGGTTTAATTGTTGTTTCTATTGCCCTTTATTGATAGATATATGCTATGAACGCTTTGGGTGCGCTTAATTACATGAATTCGTGGTTCAATTTTGAGGATTTTACGATGAACCCTAATTTCAAAATTGGGGATTTCTGAAATTATTTGGTACATTCCGTTGCATCGATGATATTAATTAACCTCGATTCATAATATGATATATTTGGGTGCATTAGCATGTTCAATTTTGGATTTGGATGAAGTGATTTTGGTTGCACACCACGTGTTCGATAAAATGCCAATTTGAACCTTTCATGTGTTTGCATATGCGAGTTACTACGTCGTCGCTATTTTGGTCGAGTCGAACTGCTTTGAATTTAATTGCGGTATTCTCGTTCCACTCACATCTTTTCTTTCAGGTATTATGGGTAAAAGCCGTGCCCCGGGCTCGCACGCATCCGCAGTGGCCTCGTCCTCTCGCTCAAGTCGACGCGGGCCCCCGCCGACTATGCTCGAAGCCATGGGTCAGTTCACAGACGAAGCTCAGATAGCCCGCTACAACAAACTGAAAGCAATGGAGTTCATAGCCATGGACCAGATAGACCACGAGACGCTGGCAAAGCACCACATCGATCAGCAGGTCGCCCATTACCTATCGACCAGTGGTTGGAACACCTTCCTGGCGATCGACGAACCGGCGTACAAGGAACTCACCCTGGAGTTCCTTGCCACATTCTCATTCGATGAATATGGCGACCGCACAATTCATTTCCGCGCGTTTAACGAAGAGCACATAGTACGGGCCGACAACTTATGCCATGCACTTGGAGTCCCAGAACCCCCACACCAGACCTTCGCGACATTCTTCGATACACCGGAAGGACAACGGGGGTGCTGGGAGGAAATCGCTCGACCTGGCGAGCCGGCATACAGCGCGAAGACGTTGAAGGCATCCGCGTTGAAGAGCCCCGGCCTGCGCTATATCCACCGCCTCCTGACGACCTCGCTTACACCAAGGGGTGACTCACACGGAGCAGTCACCCTCCGCGATCCGTACATCCTGATCCATCTGCACCGAGGCGAACGGATAAATTTAGGAATGGCGGTGGCCCACGCTTTCAATGCTCAGGCGGAAGCACGACGCCACGGCAAGATCGCCGTCGGCCCACTCATCACCAAGGTGATCAAGGGCTTACGCTACTGGCCAGCGAATGCGCCCGCAATGGAGATAGTCGGAGGGCGTCACCCACTGAACGGGGAGGCGCTGGTGAGGATGAAGATGCTGGTGAAGGCGCCTACCTGGACTCGCACCAACAAGGTGTACATCTGGCACGGGATGTACCATGGACAGACGGACCACGTACCCATCCCCGACGACCAGCTCTACCTCCAGGGCCCTCACCCAATGGAGACAGACACGACAGCCACCGGGCCCTCCTACTCCTCCGGGTACCACCACGGCGAGTCATCCGGCGTCGCTCCCTACGCGTCGGCAGCGGATCTCGAAGCGCTGCGACATGACGTGCAAGAGACTCGGCGCCGACAGGAGGAGTACGAGCGAAGGAACGAGGAAGCCCACCGCCAGTACAGGGAGGAGCTGGACCGCTACAACGAGGCCCTGCGAGCCATGGACCAGGCAGTCGAGCTGTCCAGGCGATCGATAGATCTCCTTCGCCCGAGGCAACGCTCGCCGCCGCCACCACCATCAGAACCTTAGGGATTTTTCTTTTAACTTTCTTTGGACATGGTCGAGTAGTCGCGTGTGTTTTACGTTATTTCTACCTCTTAACGCTTATAACTATGTTTATAGTTAATCTATGACTACTCTATTTTATGTCTATTGATCTCTCTAGCCAGCGCATGGAAACGCATAACGGCCTACAAACGCCTAACGGATAACAACACGACCGTCACGCACGAAAACGAGTACCTCACGAGCACGTCCTTTATTCGTCAGGGGAGTCACGCTCTTCTTAAACTCTTTTTCTCCTCCTTTCATTTTTTAACGTTGAGGACAACGTCAGGTTTAAGTGTGGGGAGGGGAATCTAGTTTGAGAACTTACGTGAAAACTTTTAAATTTTTATGACGTGTCTATGAGCTTAAATTTTTATGACGTGTCTATTACGTGAAAATTGACGTGTCTACTACGTGAAAATTTTTTATGACGTATCTATGAACTATAATCTTCATTAGAAAGGCATGAATTACTGAATTCAGGCACGATTTTTTGCGTTTATCTCGAGTTAGTCTGCATTATTATGAATCTTTGTGAGCAATTAGGATATGCATGACTGACTGAATCATGTTTGCCTGAATAGATATAGCACTGTTTTGAGAGTTTCGTACACACATCCCCATTTCATTGTGAGAGTTTGAGCCTGACGAGCTTATGCTCATTTTTTTTGTGTGACGTGCCTAGTCTATATCTCTCTAGAACTTGCCTGTCTAATGCATGTTGAAACTATTTTCGGTGTGTTAGTATTGAAACTTGCCCGACTCATATAAGCCTCCAGAAATTAGATGAACCCGAATTCGTTAGAATAGAGCAGAAGTCGGACTTGAGAGTTACTGTTTCAGTGTATGGTTCGATTTTCTTCTCTGTTATTCGTGAAATGACTCGCCCCTGATTTGACCGTTTTCTGAAATGACCTGATCCCTTTTTCATAAGCATGCCCATAAACCTTTTGGCAAGATATAGGTTTCGGTAATAAGTATCCCTAGGTACACGGCATTCGCTGTGACGATGTATTCTTTGCGACAAAAGCCGAACCTTGATGATTTGAGGGAATAAGGGTAGTGCACTAGAGCGTAATTAAAGGAAAAGGGCAGAAAATGAAAGGGAACTGAGTTGACAGGGGTCGGGCAGAAAAGTCTAGGATTTCGGGGCGAGAATGTTGAATCATGTGCTGGAACGTGTGATTTTCTATTCGATCATGCTATGCTCTCTGAAATCTTCTTGATTAGATGCTCATTATATATGCGTACCATCTCATGACTATTTGATCCATGTTCTCCCGAAAAGACCCTCAGATTTATGCTTGCCACTTTAAGTAGTAGATATGCGATTAGCTTGCAAGTTATGGTAGGGTTGGACTAGCGCACGAATTTGAGTGATTCACTATAAATTTAGCCTATACACTGAGCGACTTGAGCGAATCCTTGTGAGAGTATGAGTCTCGATTAGCAGTGCGAAGGAAGTTTAGGTCGACAAGTGCAAGTCATTAGTGTAACGTCCATGATTGTTTGCTTGATTCTTTTCGTGCCTTTTAGCTTTGATGATAAATTGCGAACGATCGTGCCGTTATCCTGATTTATGCCTTATCTAATTCCTAATTTACTTGAGGACAAGCAAATGCTTAAGTGTGGGGAGGTTTGATAAACGTATTTCGATACGTTTATCGTAGTATTTATTTGGGTTATAATAAAGCGTTAGCGATCAATTTATGCATTTATTCGATATATTTACACTTGTTTTATTGTTGAAGGAGCTTAGGACGAGTTTCGGGCGAAAAGGAGCGAAAACGGAGCAAAACGGCGCGAAAAGGGCAGAAACTGCCCTCGGTCACGGCCAGACGCACTACGCGTCACGGCCGTGACGAGGGACAGAGAGCGAAAGAGAGCGACGCTGATGATGGTCACGGCCGTGACGCTTAATGCGTCTGGCCGTGACGCGAGGCAGAGAAGGCCACTTATGATGGTCACGGCCGTGACAGGGATGCACTTACCCGTGACCGGTGGCAGAGAGTCCAACTAAAGGAGGTCACGGCCGTGACGCCCTATGCACTTGACCGTGACGCATGGTTTCGATTTTCTCGCGGTGAGTCGGTGATTGTCACGGCCGTGACGACCCATGTCCCAGGCCGTGACCCGTGCGAAATTTAGTATAAAAGCCCAAATTCGACTCAGAAAGAGGGGACTTCGACCAGAGACAATTCCTAAACCCTCTAGAGACGAAAAATAGCACGAAAGAACGCAGAATCACGCCCCGGAGCGCAAGAGACGGAGTTCTACGCAAACGTGAACGAAGAACAAAGATCTACCCAAGCCTTCAACGATTATGAGTTCTTTTCTCTTAATTTCTATTTCCTTAGTTGTTTTTTCTTCTATTATGCGTAGCTAATCCCCTTTGTGTTTGGGATTAGATGAACGCTAGGATGTTTCGTAGTTAAGACTTATAATTATCGTGACTATGCGTTTTGACTATTTATCGTTCTATGAAATTGTTTCGTTGCTTTAATATGTCTATGTGTTAAAGTAATTGTTTGGAAAATCGTTTAGGCCGACAGCTAAATAACGATTAGGCCATTCGTAGAAGATAGGATTCGAGTATAGGGCGAAAGCAAATACTCGATCCTCGCCGTTAGTAATTAATGAATTTTAGATCCCCGCAAGCGTTTAGGGCGACAGCAAACTCGCGAGCGGGCAGGAAAATTACTGCGATCCAGTCAGAATCACGTAGGAGCGATAGTTCATTGTCTTAGCCAATAATACCTAGCAGGATTCGAATCCCGAGCACTTTTTATTATCTGAAAGCTTCGTACCAGTTTAACGTGCTCTTTGAATTTCTAGTCGATTTAGGGGTAAGTGTTAGGTTAAGTCATCAAAAATCTGCGTATTTTATTTAGGCTAAATATCGAGTCGATAGGTAATTACTAGTACTTGATTTATTCCTGGTGTTCGATACTCGTCTACTCACTCTACTGCACTACAAACGATAGGTTCACTGCCTATCGCACGTCGGTGATAGTAATTTAGTATACGTTTTATTTTATCACTTGTCGCACTTGCACAATACACCACGTGTCGATCAGCCTTCCTCAGCCACTTCCTGCTCCAGCCTTGATTGAGTCATGGAGGCTTTTCCCAACAGACTCTGGTAGTATTCAATAAAGTGTGTATGAATCTCCCCAGGTTCAGATATAATTCTGCCCTCCCCAGTAAGTATAGAGATCACTCGATTGGAGTAAGCTCTCTGTTTGATCACAGCATGAAAGAAAGCTGTGTTTTGGTCTCCTTTATCCAACCATCTCTGCTTAGCTTTTTGCCTCAGGAACTGCTACTAGCTTTGGAGAAAAAACCATACTCCATTCTGATCTCAGCCTCTTTAGTTAATAGTTCCTTATTCAAAGGGTCAGCATGCAAGGCCCTTTGGGATTCATCAAGCCTCTCCCTCATAGTCTCAGCTTGCTTCACAATGTCAGCAAATGCATCTCTGTTTAAGGTCTTCAAGTGCTTTTGAAGCTGAAGCAGATTCCCACATAGCATCCTCATAGGTGCCCCATTTGACATGCTCCAGTTGTCCTTAACAATCTTCCCAAACGAGGGAGCGAGACTCCACATATTGAAATATTTAAAGGATCTTCTACTTAATTGTTGTTGCCCATTGCATCTGAGGAGAATGGGTGTGTGATCAGAAACTCCTTCACTGAGAAAAATCACACTGTATTCAAAGTATTTCGAGATCCAAGCCTCATTGGCAAAAGCCCAATCTATCCTGCTCCATATTCTCTTGTCATGATTCTGTTTATTCGTCCATGTGTAATGCATCCACTCCTGATTTCATCCAGCTGACAGAATTGCAAGCAATGATTGAAGCTTCTGAACTCATTGGCATTTATGGCAGTTCCACCAAGTCTATCCCCAAAACCTCTAATGTTATTGAAATCACCCCAAATAATCCAAGGATCTCGAAGAGACCCACCAACCTGCATGATAGCTTCCCAAAGTCTCTCCCTGCCAGGGAGGTCATTCATCCCATACACACATGTAAGATAAGTGACAAATACCCAGCTTTCCTCACTCTGAGATGTATAAACTGGTCAGACTTGGACAATAGGTCCACATCAATATCTTCTTTCCATACTATCACAATCCTCCCATTTGGATGCTCATTCAGATTATCACAGTGATTCCAACCCCTGAACATTGTAGAGATAACGGTGACTATATTTCCCAGCTTCAGCTTTGTTTCAAGGAGACATACCAGATTTATTCTGTATTTACAGCAGAAGAGAGCTATCTCTCTCTGCTTTGTAGGGCCATTAAGGCCCCTCACATTCCATATAGCACTCCTATCCATGACCCGGGTCAAGGACCCTCTGCTTGGAAGGGTTTGGATTACGAACCACCTTATGATCCTCTGCCTCATTTTGCACTAAATCAGCCCATGAGTGTCTTCCACTGGTTCCATCCACTCTCTTCTGCAACCCCTCAGACTTCTGTTTATCTCCCAGGGGCTGTATTGGCTTAGGAACAATCTTATCATTCCTCTGCTGCTGATTGTGCTGGGGTACAACACTATCTACAGCAACCTGCTGAGCCTGATCACCCACATTCTGTGGCAGAGACATAGAGCCAACATCCTTGCCATCGGATTTACTCACCGGCTTCTATACTCTTTGCATCCCCTGCTTGCATATGGCCTCTTCATGCCCATATTTCTTACACTTAGCACACAGAACCGGCTTCCATTCATAGGTAATTGGCTGCTCTACCAGTTGGCCTTTCTCATTAAGAAACTGGATACTGGGGGCCGAAAACAAAATATTAAAAGATAAGAAATTTGCCCTTTTTTCGGTGCTCGACTTGTCTCGCTCTTGGCCGTCGTTCACCTTGCAACCGTATTATTTCGCAGCTCTCGGCTCTTATTTTCAGTCGCCCACGCTCCTCTCTTTTTTTATTCGCTGTGCAAAGGCTCCTCCTTTTATATAAGCTGTAGGTTGTATATAGGAAATATATTCCACCGACTTAAGATGATTGGCCGAATCTTTATGAGTGATAAATATGATTTTGAAGTTTAAATCTCATCTTCCCTCACGTAAAGCTTGCAATTGGTTGCACAATCATTTCAAATCTTTGACTTGGTCCAGCCTAGAATCGCGTGCCATAATCCTTGCCTTATATGGTGCTCCACGTGATCTATCTCATGTGATGTAATGGGCTTGGGAATAATGGCACGGGCCTAATGAAAATCCACTTTGGTGCTTTTTGATCCAATATCTGCAAAATAAGAAATGCAAACAAAAGCATAGCATATCCAAGCATATTATGATAAATAACAAACGAAAATACGGTTTTACGGGGTATAAAAATAGAATAAAATCATAACTTATCAACAACCCCCAAACTAGCTTCGATCGTCCTCGATCGTAAAAGCGGAATAAAACTAAACTAAGTTAGGATTATAGAACATCAATCAATGAATTTCTCCTTTTCATCTCAGAAAACGTAAAAGCAAAGTCGAGATAATCATCAACTAATGAACGACTAGTCAAACACGAGGCATGAAGTAATAGGTCGCAATCTTATCAAGCATGAAAGACATTTCTAGAATCATACTACGCATCAATCCACAACTCTCACAAGGATCGCTCACGTCGCTCGGGGTGTTTTCAAAGGGATCTGTATAAAAACGCTCAATTCACGACATGAAAAGAATTTACTCTATGCTTGCAAATATATCATATCATAGTCACAAAGTAGAAGTCATGCACGAATCAAAGGGTCTTTCATCAAGGGTTGTAATGGGCTCGGGTTTTGAAAGGTGCGTCATATAGGAAAGTGGCTAAAAGTATCACACGTGTCAATCATCGAATCGCTCTTCTCACCACTTATTTCGCTCTTCTAACGCCGTCCCTACTTTCACTCGACTCGTCCTTTTTTTCCTTTTCTAGCTCTTCTCGCTCGTTTTCTTTTTTTTTTTTTTTTCGCTTTTTTTCTTTTTTTTCCTCCTTTTTTTTTTCGAACCAGTCCCTCCTATCTTTTTTTGTACGTCTTATTTGAAGGGAGAGGTTTCTAGTCCGCTGCAATATTACGATGAGAGATCTATATCATAGGACGAGTTCATAACTAACATGCATCGACGATTTGCTCCTTCTCAACCAACAAGCCATATTTCACGATATCGATAAATTCACACGTTGATACGGGGTCGTATAGGCTAAATTTGAGGCAATCAGGCTAAATATCTGGGCTCCAAATTAAAAATAAGTCAAATAAGGCTCAAAGGGGCTCACTAAGTGGTAAATACGTACGGTAGGGAAATATTTAGGCCAATGACTCAATCGTAATGCCCTTATCATTTTCGCACATAAAAATCGACATAATAACATTGACATGCATAACAGAGCAAGTTCGAAAATATTCAGTCCATGCGTGCCACACAAGAATAAACACCGAGCATAATAAGTTGCTCTGAATTCATCTCTGAAGGCTCAAAAACTCACATATATAACTGGGTTTGTGCTTCATGATACGCAATATTCTCCTAAAGCAGTCAATATAGCAAAATAGTCATACTAATATACAACAATGCAACATGTGAGACTATCACACTCAACTCGTCGAATCATATCACGACATAATAAAATTTAAAATATTTTTCGTCATAGACAGGAGATTCCACAGATGACGTTCAAATCGCAACCTTCATCAGTTATACCCAGTAAGACTGAAACACATCGATACCTAAGCATATAAGCATATTAAATCTAGCATGTGTCACATCCCACCCCCAAACTAAATATCACATTGTCCTCAATGTGTAAAATAAAAGCAAAGAGAGAGTAAAAGTGACACTGTCCTGAATTTTAAGTCGATCGATGTAGAAGACTTGGTTGATCCGCAGTACAAGCAACCATCGCGAACGGACAACCCCCAAACTGGTTATGAGCCTGCGAGAAAATATGACTAGGCGGCACCGTGAGAGCGAATTTTTATTAGATAAAAATGAAATAGGCTATAAAGTAAATAGGACTTAATAATATATATGCGTCGATAGGCATTGGGTTGCCTCCCAAGAGGCGCTGTTTTTATAGTCATTAGCTCGACTCACAAACCGCTTATTTTGGTGGATAGTCTATGTTGATCGAGTTTTCTTTCCAAACATCTCGATCGTTGTACACTTTGGGCTCCCCTCTTCCTGGTGATAGTGTCTGCATCATCGTGTGGGTCGAGAGTTCTCCTTTTTTCGCCATATGTAGATGTCATCCTCTGTGCAGTTTTTACGACGAAGCTTCTTATTTTTCTTCGGTGAAACCACCTTCTTGATAGATTTAGAGCCACTGCTTCTTTTAGTCTATGGGGTCCACCTGTTATAGTTCAGCACAGAACAGACTAGGTTACGGTTAGATTTAGATGTGTTCCCGTTTGGCGCATCTACTCGAGCATCAGCCTTCGTGTTCTGGCGGTCCTTCAACTTGCTGGTATTCTCTCCAGACAAGTTGTACCTGAAAGACTCAGAACACTTAAAAGCACAAGGTTCAAAGATATCAATAAAGGAACAAGATTCATCAGTAGGGCGTTTCATAGATTTGTAAACATCGAATTCCACTTTCTCATCCCCCACTTGCAAAATAAGTTTACCCTTACCGACATCAATGACAGCTCTTGCCGTGTTTAGGAACGGACGTCCAAGTATCAATGGGAGGTTATCATCTTCTTCCATATCCAATATGATGAAATCAGCCGGGAAGTAGTGCTCTCATACTTTCACCAATACGTCTTTCATTTTTCCTCGTGGATACGTGATTGATCTATCGGCGAGCTGAAGGATAGTCGATGTGGGTGTCGGCTCGCCAAGTCCCAATTTCCTAAATAATGAAAATGGCACTAAATTAATACTCGCACCAAGATCACATAACACGTTATTAAATGTAAGAGATCCAATAGAACAAGGAATAGAGAAACTCCCTCGATCCTTAAGCTTCGGTGGAAGCTTCTTCTGTAATACGGCTGAACATTCTTCGGTGAGAGCGATCATTCCGTATTCTTTTAACTTATTTCTCTTGAATAGTAGCTCCTTCAGGCATTTGGCGTACGTTGGCATCTGCAACAAAGCCTCAACAAAAGGGATATTAACTTCAAGTTTATTAAATATATTAATGAAACGATCAAAATCTTCATGATTCTTCACTCTTCGTAAAGCCGCTGGATACGGAGGTCGGATTTTTATCGATGGGAGTGGGTTGACCTTCTTTTCCTCCAAGAGCGAATCTGGCTCACACTCGACTTCTTCGGCCCGCTTGTCCTTTTCGTAAACCCTAGTGTTCGTGGCTGTTACTTCACTCTGATCGGATGTCTCTGTCTCTTTTGCTTCCTCCACCTCCTTGGTCTTTTGGAACGATTCAAGCTTCTTTCCACTTCTCAGTTCAATGGCATTGGCGTACTCTCGTGGGTTCTTTTCGGTGTCGCCCGAAAGTGTGCCAGACTTGCGCTCGGGTACGGTAGTTGAAAGATATCCCATCTGAATTGTTAAGTCCTTTATTGCAGCCCGTATATCTTGGAAGCCTTCCTGAACTCTTCCTTCTAGACCCTGAAGTCTTTCCTCCGTCTTGCGGTTTTGATCGCCTTGAATTGCCACCATCTTTTCTAAGGCCACTTCCCAGTCTGCTTTTGGTTGGTGTGATTGTTTCTCGTAGTGCGAGTTTCCATAGGATAGGTTCGGATGATTCCTCCAACTTGGGTTGTACGTGTTCGAGTAAAAGTTCCCTTGCCTCGACTGAATATGGTTTACTTCCTTGGGTTTATTGGCTTGCATCCCGTCAAGTCTCCGGTGTATAGCCTCAAATTGTGCCTCCAGTGAGCTAATTATCTCATGTACTCCAGCCGCCCGACTGTCCAGATCTTGCTCAGTATATCTCGCCGGGTAGGCTGTGATCCTTTCGATGGCTGCAAGTGCGTCTACATCATTGAGCTCCATAAAATTCGTGTTGCATCCTCCGTCGATGATGCGCTTGTTTTGCGTGCTAAGTCCCAAGAAAAATGACTGCATTTGAACGCTCAAGGGTATACTGTGGTTCGGACATTGTCTGAGAAGACTCTTGTATCGACCCCATGCATCGCTCAATGTTTCGCCCCTTCTTGATTGAAGTTCACAAGCTCGCTCCTTACTCACTGGTCCTCGAGAGTGGGTAGTACTTGCCCAAGAAACACTCCACCATCTGTTCCCAGCTAGTGATGGATGCGTGTGGCAGTGAAGAGAACCATTCAGAGGCTTTACCTGTCAGAGAAAAGGGAAAAATGTCAGTTTTATCACTTCTGTCGACACTCCGAGATACTTAATAGTCTTGCAAATTTGAGTGAATTTCAAAATATGCGAATTTGCGTCCTCATTTGTCAGCCCCTGAAATTGTGCTGAACCATCTGTATAGTAACAGGTTTGATCTCGAAATGATTATTTGGCCCGGCGGGAATGACAATTGGATCGTTGTCATCGAAAAGCCTCGGAAGTGCTCGACTTAGTAAAGTAGTGCGTGGAGGAGTCTCCTGGCGTTCTTGATTCTCCATTATTCCTGCGAAAGAAAATTTCAATCAGTGAATAATAATAATAATAGACAAGAGGAAAATAATAAAACAAAATAATAATTAATAATAATAATCAATCTAGACTAAAACTAGAATAAACTCCTAAAACTAATAATACCGCTGTCCCCGGCAACGGCGCCAAAAACTTGACACGCTCAAATACTAGCAAGTGTACTAGGTCGTGCAAGTAGTAAAACGGATGAAGTCCGAGTATCGATCCACGAAGACAGCTCAATTAATTCTAAGAAAATATCCTAATTCTAATTTAGACTAACGGAATTTTATAGTTTTGATGATTTGATAAAAGAGATAAAACACAAATAATAAAATAAATGCAAATAAAATAGGTGGTGATAGAGCAGTTAACGACGAACGTGATTAAGACACATGCTCGGCACGAAATATTCCTACGTCTTCATGCAATATCATCTATCTAATCAACATGAATCAAGTCAAGGTGGAATTTCCTAATATATGTGCTACCCGTTATTCACTAACTAGGAACCCTACGTAAATAGAGAACCAATGAACTATATGTCTATATGACTGTAGTTCCTATATGTGCATTTGATCTTCGTGAAAATTCCCCGAGTTTAGACGCTTTCGGCGCCTAAGGTCTCGGAAACCACACATACGAAACCGAATTCCATCTCTGGTCGGTTTTACGTAGTGGTATTCAATGCTTTGTTCTAATCGGTCTAATCACTTAGTCCGTCTCATAAACCAATCAATAATCATACGCATGGAGGCCAATCACACGTACGCATATGAAGTGCAAACAAAGAATACATAACTTAAATCATATGATTAAATAAGATAATAATAACATAAATATGTAGTCATAATCCGGCCTCACACGGCCTCAATCACAAAAGAAATTAGCCTAGCATATTAATATACGAATACGACAACGAATCAGAACGAAATATTAAAAGGTAAGAAATTCGCCCCTTTTCGGTGCTCGAATTGTCTTGCTCGTGGCCGTTGTTCGCCTCCTTATTCTCAGCCGTCTAAGTCTGTTCTTTTTATTTCAGCCGTCGCCCTCTTATTCTTCGCTGTCTATCCTCCCTCCTATTTGCTGCAGTCGAGCGGATATATATAATATTGAAGGCAGCCGACTTATTTTTCAAAGATTGGAGATCTTTTTGAATCTTTGGCCTTTTCCTTGCTTAGCACGTGTGTGCATATGTATTAGCAACTATATTTGCTAATATTTCGTCCTCTCATTTGCGTCATAGAGAATCTTCATATTATCCCACTTGCTTTGATTATTCTTCTTTCCAAAAATGTCCACATGGCATCGCATATCTCGCCCTCTCTCACTTGCGTCTTGGATATTTTTAGCTAGATTGATATCCTTCACTAAGTAGCTTCCACGTGATATGGTCTTCAATGATAGAGAATTATAGCCAAATTTCGTGGTTGCCCGATCAATACTTAATATTGCTAGAAGATCCTCCAAAGATTTTCCTATATGACTGTAGTTCCTATACGTGCATTCGATCTTCGTGAAAATTCCCCGAGTTCAGACGCTTTCGGCGCCTAAGGTCTCGAAAACCACACATACGAAACCGAATTCCATCTCTGGTCGGTTTTACGTAGTGATATTCAATGCTTTGTTCTAATCGGTTTAATCACTTAGTCCGTCTCATAAACCAATCAATAATCATACGCATGGAGGCCAATCACACGTACGCATATGAAGTGCAAACAAAGAATACATAACTTAAATCATATGATTAAATAAGATAATAATAGCATAAATATGTAGTCATAATCCGGCCTCACACGGCCTCAATCACAAAAGAAATTAGCCTAGCATATTAATATACGAATACGACAACGAATCAGAAGAAAACATTGTCAAAAATGAAATATTAGAAGGTAAGAAATTCACCCCTTTTCGGTGCTCGAATTGTCTTGCTCTTGCCCGTTGTTCGCCTCCTTATTCTCAGCCGTCTAAGTCTGTTCTTTTTATTTCAGCCGTCGCCCTCTTATTCTTCGTTGTCTATCCTCCCTCCTATTTGCTGCAGTCGAGCGGATATATATAATATTGAAGGCAGCCGACTTATTTTTCAAAGATTGGAGATCTTTTTGAATCTTTGGCCTTTTCCTTGCTTAGCACGTGTGTGCATGTGTATTTAGCAACTATATTTGCTAATATTTCGTCCTCTCCTTTGCGTCATAGAGAATCTTCATATTATCCCACTTGCTTTTATTATTCTACTTTCCAAAAACGTCCGCATGGCATCGCATATCTCGTCCTCTCTCACTTGCGTCTTGGATATTTTTAGCTAGATTGATTTCCTTCACTAAGTAGCTTCCACGTGATATGGTCTTCAATGATAGAGAATTATAGCCAAATTGCATGGTTGCCCGATCAATACTTAATATTGCTAGAAGATCCTCCCCAAGATTTTCCTATATGACTGTAGTTCCTATACGTGCATTCGATCTTCGTGAAAATTCCCCGAGTTTAGACGCTTTCGGCGCCTAAGGTCTCGAAAACCACACATACGAAACCGAATTCCATCTCTGGTCGGTTTTACGTAGTGGTATTCAATGCTTTGTTCTAATCGGTTAAATCACTTAGTCGTCTCATAAACCAATCAATAATCATACGCATGGAGGCCAATCATACGTACGCATATGAAGTGCAAACAAAGAATACATAACTTAAATCATATGATTAAATAAGATAATAATAGCATAAATATGTCGTCATAATCCGGCCTCACACGGCCTCAATCACAAAAGAAATTAGCCTAGCATATTAATATACGAATACGACAACGAATCAGAAGAAAACATTGTCGAAAACGAAATATTAAAAGGTAAGAAATTCGCCCCTTTTCGGTGCTCGAATTGTCTTGCTATTGCCCGTTGTTCGCCTCCTTATTCTCAGCCGTCTAAGTCTGTTCTTTTTATTTCAGCCGTCGCCCTCTTATTCTTCGTTGTCTATCCTCCCTCCTATTTGCTGCAGTCGAGCGGATATATATAATATTGAAGGCAGCCGACTTATTTTTCAAAGATTGGAGATCTTTTTGAATCTTTGGCCTTTTCCTTGCTTAGCACGTGTGTGCATATGTATTTAGCAACTGTATTTGCTAATATTTTGTCCTCTCCTTTGCGTCATAGAGAATCTTCATATTATCCCACTTGCTTTGATTATTCTTCTTTCCAAAAATGTCCACATGGCATCGCATATCTCACCCTCTCTCACTCTTTGGATATTTTTAGCTAGATTGATTTCCTTCACTAAGTAGCTTCCACGTGATATGGTCTTCAATGATAGAGAATTATAGCCAAATTGCATGGTTGCCCGATCAATACTTAATATTGCTAGAAGATCCTCCCCAAGATTTGAAACGTTCCAATGTTGGACGTATTTTCCTTTTTTCGATAGCGTTAGCTCGGATATCTATCGAATAAGAAATATAAACATAAACGTACAATATCCAAATATATTTTAATGAATAACTATCGAAAACATACTTTTACGGGGTATAAAAATAGCGTAAAATCCTAAATTATCAACAACCCCCAAACTAGCTTTGATCGTCCTCGATCATAAAAGCGGAATAAAACCAAATCAAGTTAGGATTATAGAACATCTATCAATGAAATTCTCCTGTTTCATCTCAGAAAACGTAAAAGCATATAAGGTCGAGATAATCATCGAGTAATGAGCGATCTAGTCAAAACACGAGGCACGAGGTCATAGGTTCATAGCATGAAAGACATTTCTAGAATTACACTATGCATCAATCGACAACTCTCACAAGGATCGCTCAAGTCGCTCGGGTGTTTTCAAATGGATCTATATAAAAACGCTCAATTCACGATATGAAAAGAATTTACTCTATGCTTGCAAATATATCATATCATAGTCACAGTAGAAGTCATGCACGAACCAAAGGGTCTTTCATCAAGGGTTGTAATGGGGCTCGAGTTTTGAAAAGGTGCGTCATATGGGAAAGTGAGCTAAAAGTATCAAACGTGTCAATCATCGAATCACTTTTCTCACCACTTATTTCGCTCTTCTAACGCCGTGCCTATTTTCACTCGACTCATTCTTTCACCTTTTTTAGCTCTTCTCGCTCGCCCTTTTTTTTTTCTTTTTTTTTTCTTTTTTTTTTCTCTTTTTTTTTTCAGAACTAGCTCCTCCTTTTCTTTTTTTTTGTACTTTTTATCGAGTGGAGAGGTTTCTAGTCTGTTGCAATATTACGACGAGAGATCCATATCATAGGACGAGTTCATAACTAACATGCATCGACGATTAGCTCCTTCTCAATCAACAAGCCACTTTCACGATATCGATAAATTAACACATTGATACTGGGTCGTATAAATTTGAGGCAATTAGGCTAAATATCTGGGCTCCAAATCAACAAATAAGTCAAATAAGGCTCAAAGGGGCTCACTAAGTGGTAAATACGTAAGATAGGGAAATATTTAGGCCAATGACTCAATCCTAGTGCCCTTTTCACTTTCGTACATAAAAATCCACATAGTAACCATTGACATGCATAACAGAGCAAGTTCGAAAATATTCAGTCCATGCGTGTCACACAAGAATAAACACCGAGCATAATGAGTTGCTCTGAATTCATCTCTGAAGGCTCAAAAACTCACATGTATAGCTGGGTTTGTGCTTCATGATACGCAATACTCTCCTAAAGCAGTCAATGTAGCCAAATAATCATGCTAATATCACGAAAATGCAACATGTAAGACTATCTCACTCAACTCGTCGAATCATATCACGACACGGTAAAAATTTAAATATTTTCATCATTGACAGGAGATTCCACAGATGACGTTCAAATCGCAACCTTCATCAGTTATACCCACTAAAAAGGCAGAAACACATCGATACCTAAATATGTAAGCATATTAAATCTAGCACGTGTCACATCCCAACCCCAAACTAAATAGCACATTGTCCTCAATGTGTATAACAAAAGTAAAGAGAGAGTTGAAGTGACACTGCCCTTAATTTTAAGTCGGTCGATGAGAAGGCTTGGTTGATCAGCAGTAAACAAGCAACCCCCAAACTGGTTATGATCCTGTGAGAAAACGTGACTAGGCGGCACCGTGAGAGCGAATTTTTATTAGAAAAAAATGAAACAGGTAAATATAAAATAATATATATGCATCGATAGGCCTTGAGTTGCCTCCCAAGAAGCGGTGTTTTTATAGTCGTTAGCTCGACTCACAAACCGCTTATTTTGGTGGATAGTCTATGTTGATCGAGTTTTCTTTCCAAACATCTCGATCGTTGTACACGTTGGGCTCCCCTCTTCCTCGTGATAGTGTCTGCATCATCATGTGGGGTCGAGAGTTCTCCTTTTTTTGCCACACGTAGATGCCATCCTCTGTGCAGTTTTTACGACGAAGCTTCTTCTTTTTCTTCGGCGAAACCACCTTCTTGATAGATTTAGAGCTAATGCGTTTTTTAGTCCATGGGGTCCACCTGTTAAAGTTCAGCACAGAAGAGACTATGTTATTGTTGGATTTAGCCGCGTTCCCTTTCGACATATCTATTCGAGCATCAGGCTTTGTCTTCTAGCGGTCGTTCAGCTTGCTGGTATTCTCTCCAGACAAGTTGTACCTGAAAGACTCAGAACACTTGAAAGCACACGGGTCAAAAATATCGATAAACGAGCATGATTCATCAGTGGGGCATTTCATAGATTTATAAACATCAAATTCCACTTTCTCGTGCCCTACTTGCAAAATAAGTTTACCGTTACCGACACCAATGATAGCTCTTGCCGTGTTTAGGAACGGACGTCCAAGTATCAAGGGGAGTTATCATCTACTTCCATATCTAATACGATGAAATCAGCCGGGAAGTAGTGCTCTCCTACTTTCACCAATACGTCTTCCATTTTTCCTCATGGATACATGATTGATCTATCGGCGAGCTGAAGGATAGTCGATGTGGGTGTCGGCTCGCCAAGTCCCAATTTCCTAAATAATGAAAATTGCATTAAATTAATACTCGCACCAAGATCGCATAACACGTTATTAAATGTAAGAGATCCAATAGAACAAGGAATAGAGAAACTCCCTCGATCCTTAAGCTTCGGTGGAAGCTTCTTCTGTAATACGGCTGAGCATTCTTCGGTGAGAGCGATCGTTCCGTATTCTTCTAACTTATTTCTCTTGAATAGTAGCTCCTTCACGCATTTGGCGTACTTTGGCATCTGCAACAAAGCCTCAATAAAAGGGATATTAACTTCAAGTTTTCTAAATATATTAATAAAACGATCAAAATCTTTATGATTCTTCCCTTTACGTAAAGCCGCTGGATATGGAGGTCAGATTTTTATCGGTGGGAGTGGGTTGACCTTCTTTTCCTCCAAGAGTGAATCTGACTCGTCCTCGACTTTTTCGACTCGTTTGTTCTTTTCAGGGCCGCGAGCCATAGTGTTTGTGGATTCACTTTGATCGGATGTCTGTGTCTCTTTTGCTTCTTCCACCTCCTTGGTCTCTTGGAACGATTCAGGCTTCTTCCCACTTCTCAGTTCAATGACATTCGCGTACTCTCGAGGGTTTCTGTCAGTGTCACTTGGGAGTGTGCCTGGCTTGCGCTCAGACATTGAACTTGTTAGATGTTCAATTGTAGTCGCCAAACTTTGTATTGTGCCCTCTATCTTGTTGAATCGTTCGTCTATCTTACGACTCTGATCGCCTTGATAGCCCGCCAATTTCTCAAATGCTATCTCGCAATCGGCTTTTTGTTTTGTTGGCGGCCCATTATGTTGATTTTGAGCTTCCCGAGGCTTTAAGTAGTGCGAATTTCCGTATGACAGATTCAGATGGCCTCGCCAGCTTGGGTCGCATGTGTTGGAGTACGTATTCTTTTGCCTATTGTGGATGTAATTCACCGCCTCGGGGTTCCTTGATTGTATCTGGTCTAACCTTTTGTGTATGGCTTCGAATTGCGCCTCCAATGAGCTACTTATCTCATGTACTCCAGCCGCCCGTCGGTCCAAATCATGCTCAGTATATCTTGCTAGGTAGGCTGCAATTCGCTCGATGGCCTGGAGTGCTTCCTCGTCGCCTAACTCCATAAACTTTCCTGCGCATCCGCCGTCGACGATCCTTTTATTTGGGGTGCTCAGCCCTAAGAGAAATGATTGCATCTGGACGCTCAGGGGTATGCTGTGGTTTGGGCATTGTCGCAGAAGGCTCTTGTACCTACTCCATGCATCGCTCAGAGATTCACCACCTTCTTGTTTGAAGTTTACTAGCTGGCTCCCAATCTCGCTGGTCCTTTACAGTGGATAATATTTGCCCAGAAAGCACTCCACTAGTTGCTCCCAACTAGTGATAGATGCATGTGGCAATGATGAGAACCATTCAGAAGCCTTACCTGTCAAAGAAAAGGGAAAAAATGTCAGCTTTATCACTTATGTAGAGACGCCAGGATACTTAATAGTTCTACAAATTTGAGTGAATTTTAAAATATGTGAATTTGCGTCCTCGTTTGTAAGCCCATGAAACTGTGCTGAACCCGTCACCATCTGTATAGTAACGGGTTTAATCTCGAAATGATTATTTGGTCCCTGCGGGATGGCAATCGGGTCGCTATCATCGAAAATTTCTGGAAGCGCTCGGCTTAGTAAAGTGGGTCGTGGAGGAACTTCCTCGCGTTCTTGATTCTCCATTATTCCTGCAAAAGAAAATAACAATAAGTGAAAATAATAATAATAATAATAATAATAGAGAAGAGAAAAATAATAATAAAAATTATAATAATAAAAATAATAATAAATCTAGATTAAAACTAGAATAAAATACTAAAATTAATAATACCGTTGTCCCCGGCAACGGCGCCAAAAACTTGACACGCTCAAATACTAGCAAGTGTACTAGGTCGTGCAAGTAGTAAAACGGACGAAGTCCGAGTATCGATCCACGAAGACAGCTCGATTAATTCTAAGAAAATATCCTAATTCTAATTTAGACTAACGGAATTTTTATAGTTTTGATGATTTGATAAAAGAAATAAAACACAAATAATAAAATAAACGCAAATAAAGTAGGTGAGGATATAGCAGTTAACGACGAACGTGATCAAGACACATGCTCTGCACGAAATATTCCTACGTCTTCATGCAATTGAATCTATCTAATCAATATGAATCATAGTCAAGGTAGAATTTCCTAACATACGTGCTACTCGTTTGTCCCGCAATAGAAACCCTACGTAAATAGAGAACCAATCAACTATATGTCTATATGACTGTAGTTCCTATACGTGCATTCGATCTTTATGAAATTCCCCGAGTTTAAACGCTTTCGGCGCCTAAATTATCGGAAACCACACATACGAAACCGAATTCCATCTCTGGTCGGTTTTACGTAGTGGTATTCAATGTTTCGTTCTAATCGGTCTAATCACTTAGTCCGTCTCATAAACCAATCAATAATCATACGCATGGAGGCCAATCACACGTACGCATATGAAGCTCAAACAGAGAATACATAACTTAACTCATATGATTAAATAAAATAATAATTGCATTAATACGTAGTCATAATCCGGCCTCACGCGGCCTCAATCACAAAAGAAATTAGCCTAGCATATTAATATACGAAAACGACAACGAATCAGAAGAAAACATTGTCGAAAACAAAATATTAAAAAGGTAAGAAATTCGCCCTTTTTTCGGTGCTCGACTTGTCTCGCTCTTGGCCGTCGTTCGCCTCGCAACCGTATTATTTCGCAGCTCTCGGCTCCTATTTTCAGTCGCCCACGCTCCTCTCTTTTTTTATTCGTTGTGCAAAGTCTCCTCCTTTTATATAAGATGTAGGTTGTATATAGGAAATATATTCCACTGACTTAAGATGATTGGCCGAATCTTTATGAGTGATAAATATGATTTTGAAGTTTAAATCTCATCTTCCCTCACGTAAAGCTTGCAATTGGTTGCACAATCATTTCAAATCTTTGACTTGGTCCAGCCTAGAATCGCGTGCCATAATCCTTGCCTTATATGGTGCTCCATGTCATCTATCTCATGTGATGTAATGGGCTTGGGAATAATGGCACGGGCCTAATGAAAATCCACTTTGGTGCTGTTTTATCCAATATCTGCAAAATAAGAAATGCAAACAGAAGCATAGCATATCCAAGCATATTATGATAAATAACAAACGAAAATACGGTTTTACGGGGTATAAAAATAGAATAAAATCATAACTTATCAGAGCTCCAGGACAGGGGAATTCTAATTTCCCGCAGAGCCCAAAATTATACACTTGAGCAGTCGAAGGTCCAAACCTCCGGAGATCTGGAGCTAGGGACCTCACCATTAACCAAAACGAAAGGAGCTCCATTTTGCCATTACTCCAAATTCCAGGCCTCCCACGAGGAGCTCAGATATTAAGCGAGCCGCCGCTATAACCACGTATTCAAGCGAGCTGGCGCTATAACCATGCACTCAAACGAGCGGACGCTATAACCACGCATTTAAGCGAGCGGACGCTATAACCACGCATGTAAGCGAGCGGACGCTATAACCACGCATTTAAGCGAGCGGGCGCTATAACCACGCATGTAAGCGAGCTGGCGCTATAACCACACATTTAAGCGAGCGGGCACTATACCCACGCATTTAAGCGAAGCTGGCACTATAACCAGGGTAAACTAATGATGTCCCTAAGGAAATGCCGCCTTGTCAGAAATGTTCTTGAGAGAAATGTGAGGAATAAGTAGTTTGAGTGTGTAAATCTTCAAAGTATAGTAAAGACAGTTTCTGAGCGCCCATGGACGTAGGGTTCGCAAGAATTCGAACCACGTAATGTTATTTTGTTTACGTTCCAAGACGTCCCCACACGTCCCAAACATATCACAAGCACGTCTCTACGTCCAAATACGCCCCAAACACATTCCTTTTAGTTCCCTTACAAATAAGCACCTTATGCACACCCTACAGCTTTGTAATAATCAATTCTCCGGCTATATAAATTTCTCTCACACATATAAATCTCTTTGATTGGGATAGCCCCACATCGAGGTCTAATATGATAATCATGGAAATCAAACCCACTATTTTGCGGTGAAATCCCAAATCATTAGAACAATTTGATGCCATTTATTTGAGCTTTTGAAAGCTCCAACCTTTTCTGATTAGATTAGAAACATATAGAATCTATACTCTTATATAAATAGAGAAGGGTGTATAAAACTTGTCAAATTGGGGGAAATTTTGATAAAACAGATCGGTAGAGTGGTCAATCAAATAAAAGGGATTGAATGTTAAATTCCCAAAATACCCTCAATAAAAAGAAAAAACGGGCAACTTATATGAAACAAAAATCACTAATCAAGACTTAAACCTAATCCCAATTCGACTTCTTCTCTTCTCACCACCTAATTGACTTCGAGACCAACTCGAATCCAAGCCACAAATCGATCTCGAAACACATCAAAACGAAATTGAAATGGTGAATTCAAAGACTGGCAAGCCAAGAACGACCATCGAGGAGGAAGTAGAAGGCAATAAAGCAAAGGTAGATCGTTTTTTAGGGTTTCTCAAATCGAAACCATTGTTGGATTCAGGGTATATGGATTTACATTTTAGGTTATATGGGTTGATGATTGTGTGCCATTCGCTTTCGATTTTGAGCTTTGTATTACGAATTTTGATGATATCAAATGAACCTTAATCGAGTTCGAGAGTTTGATTATTCGATCTCGAATAGATCCAAAAGATAATCGATTTGAAGATCTATTCGAGTTCAAATATTTGTATAGGCGGAACTCTGATATCGAATGAATCATAATCGATTTCGAGTGTGACTATTTGATCTCGAATGTCTCAAAAAACCTTAATAAACCTACGATAAAACTCAGCATGTTCTAGAAAACTCCTAATCGACTTCACGTTCGAGGGAATATGTAATATAGTCTCTAGTTTAGCTCTGTCCACTTCGATTCCTTTAGAGGAGATCTTATGGCCCATAACTATGCCTCTCAAACCATGAAGTGGTAGTTTTCCCAATTAAGTGTCAAGTTCGTTTCCTCGCATCCTGCGAGTACGAGCTTCAAATTGGATAAACATACGTCAAATTATGAACTAAAAACTGAAAAATCATTCATAAATACCTCTATTACCTCACCTACCA
Source organism: Craterostigma plantagineum (assembly GCA_027422505.1). Classification (NCBI taxonomy): domain Eukaryota; kingdom Viridiplantae; phylum Streptophyta; class Magnoliopsida; order Lamiales; family Linderniaceae; genus Craterostigma; species Craterostigma plantagineum. The sequence continues at coordinate 1,527,763 of JAPQWV010000066.1, read as the reverse complement.
ACTCGTCGAATATCGCCATCATGCATCGCTGAAAAATGGTTGGGGCATTGCAAAGACCGAATGCATCCTTCGGTACACGAATGTCCCGAGCGGGCATGTGAATGTGGTCTTCTCCTGATCCTAGGGCGCTATAGGAATCTGTAGGTATCCTGATAAGCCATAAAAAAAATAACAAAATGAGTGACCGGATAATTTTTCTAACATTTGGTCAATAAATGGTAAAGGAAAATGATCCTTTTGTGTGGCGTCGTTCAACTTCCTATAGTCGATACATATGCGCCACCCAGTCACGATCCTTGTCGAAATCAACTCGTTCTTGTCGTTGGTGAGAACCGTCATGCCTCCCTTCTTTGGGACCACTTGGACCGGGCTGACCATTGCGCTGTCTGAAATGGGATAGATCATCCATGAGTCTAGTAGCTTAATCACCTCCTTCTTGATGACATTCTTCATATTGGAGTTGAGTCGCCTTTGACGTTGAGCGACCGGCTTAAACTCGTCCTCCATCAGGATCTTGTGCGTACAATAGCTCGGATTGATACCCCTTATGCCGGATATCATCTACGCTAAGGCCTCCTTGTGCGCTCTCAACACGTCCAAGAGTTGGCTCTTCTGTACGCCGTCGAGGCTTGAGGAAATAATGACAGGTAGCCCTTCGTTGCTGCCAAGAAATGCGTACTCAGGTGGTCAGACAACGGCTTCAATTCCAGGACCGGTGGCTCCTCGTCCAAGCTCTTTTCCTTGTCCTCTTCGCTGCCCTCGTAGATGGTTACGATGGGCTCGTCGACCTCCTCATCACTCTCGTCGATCACCATAATCGTGTGCATAATTTGCTCCCTGACCTGTGACAGACCTTGCACGGAAAAGAGAAAATCATGCTCAAAGACGTCTAAATAATATCACTTATCCTGCTCAGTACTCTTTTTCATCGTAATCCTAAACGCTTAAACATGGAATATGGCATCAGATTAATAGTAGCGCCTAAATCAGCTAACGCACGTTCAATTACTAAATCGCCTATAAGACAACGAGTCGTAAAACTTCCTGGATCCTTTAGCTTATTCAGGATCTTGCTCTGAAGTATCACCGAACACTCTCATCGTAGGCATACGGTGGAGACGTGCTCAAGCCTTCGTTGGTTCGTCAGGAAGTCCTTCAGGAACTTTGCGAAACTGAGCATATGTCGGTACTCAGGGGCACGCTTTGAATAATTCCCTCTTTCTTGTAGATTTGGCTATCTGCGTAATAGCTTCAACAAATGTTAAGTTAATATGTAATTCTTTACACATACTCATAACTTATCGAACTACGCCTCATCCTTGTTTTTCTTTAATCGAGCTGGATAAGGGATCTTCGGCTGCTATGGCTTCACCGGTGGCTGCTCAATTTCCTTCGCCTTTTCTTTTTCGGGCTCGACCTTCTCCTTCTCAGCTTCGGCCTTCTCGACATCGTCACATTTGATTTCCTCCACCTCTGGCTCTCGTGGACATCGAAATCAGCCTTTGCATTTGATTTCTTTTTGGCGTGTGCCTCCGGAAACTCTCTCCCGTTCCTCAAGGTCACCGCCTTGCAATACTCCTTTGGATTCGGCTCAGAGTAGCTTGGGAGTGATCCTTGAGTTCGCCCCGCCAACTTGTTGCTCCAACTTCTTGATCGAAGCATCTGTGTTCTGAGTACGTATGTCGTTCGCTTCCATATACTCCTCCATCTTCGTCATTCGACTCTCCTGGGTGGTGGTGTTGCTGAAATTCGTGTGAGCGTCTTCATCATGTCCTTCATCTCCCTCATATCGTCAGATCCTGACGCCGTGGGTGCATTCCGTTACTGTTGTGGTGCCCTACTTTGGAAAATGGATGGTCTAGACTAACATCCCGGCAGTCCTTGACCGTTGTGGTTCTGATTTCCATACGCCAAGTTGGGATGCCCTCGAGGCCGGTAACTCCGCTGGCTGCCTGGTAATTACCCATGTAGTCTAGGTGCTCTAGGGGTTGCTCGAGTTGGCATTCGGACGTTTCGTGGGTTGTGCCACAAATCCCACGTAGTGGTATGTACGGCGTATGCTGCCTCGGTGCGGTGGTGGTCACAGCGTTGACTGTTGTGCCTGCCCGCACTTCCGCACTTTGGAAGTAGTGCGCTAATCACAGTTTGCAGCTGAGAATTCGTCGTCGTGATTTGTTGCTGGAGTGCTTCAATTTGGCATTCATGGCCGTCTCTTCGCTCACTCCGAACACGCCTGGCGTCTTAATCCTTTTATTGCCCCTCATGAAACTGTTCCTCGAGTAGTCCTCGATCAGGCTTCAAGCATCGGTCACACTGAGCTTCACGAGCTCTCCTCCTGCAGCTCCGTCTCACATGTGGATTGTCTGATCTTGAGCCCCTCGTGCAATCGGTTGATCTGGGCTTCCTTGGACATTCCGTGCTGGGGGCATTTCTTCAGTACCGACTTGTATCGCTCCCACACCTCATAGAGACTTTTTGAGTCCATCTGGTGGAAGAGCGATATCTCCGTCTTCAGTCTTAGCACCTTTGATAATGGAAAGTAGTGGCCAATGAATGTGGCTCACAACTCCTCCGACGTGGTGATCGATCGGCGTGGTAACATCTCAAGCCAAGCCTTCGCCCTGAACTTAAGCGAGAATGGGAACAACATCAATTTGATTGCATAACCCGTGACCCCGTTCATCTTGATGGTGTCAGTCACCATCAGAAAGGCCTTCAGGTGTGAGTAGGGATCGTCGTCTGGATTCCCTCAAATTGGGCCGTCTGGAAAATCATCTGAAGCTTAGAATGCTTCAGCTCGAAGTTGTTATTCTCGATCGACGGAATAAGGATCATCGACTGTGTACCACCTAGTGCGGCGTTCTTGAGCAGATCTTGTAGTGATTGCTCCTCCTCTGGAACATTATGGATAGGTACTCTATGGTCCACCATCCTTATTTCTGTATCTGGGTATCTACGGACGCCTCTACACGAGAGTTTTGGGTCGTTTCCTGAGAGCTGTCGTTAACTAACGATTCCTCAGAGCTAGTGGTCGCTTCTTTGGTATCGTACATGAGTTGCTTTCGTAACTTATGCTCGAAATCTGGGTCTGCTTCAACAATGAGACCCGATGGATGGCTTCGGGTCATTCACTGTTGAATCGTACCTTCAATAAGCGAACAAAACAAATTAGTGAAGAAATAAATAAACACGTCAAAGAAACAATGAAAAAGAAACAACGAACTAAAAATATTGTAGAAACACAAATAACGTAAATGGCGAAAAACTAGGAAAACGTCGAACAAAAGTGGCTAAAGTACCGAACTACGGTGTTCCTAATATCAATCTATTCCCCGACAATGGCGCCGAACACTTGATTGACACGCAGTGTACTAATGTAAAGTGCAGGTGCGAAAAATGATAAACAAAACGAATACGTCGTTACTATCACCGACGTGCGATAGGCAGTGGACCTATCGTATGTAGTGTAGTAAGGTGAGTAAACGAGTATCGAATAGAGGAATAAACTTGATTATAATAACCTATTGACTCGATATCTAGCCTAAATAAAGTGCACAGATGGTTTATACTACAAACTAACCTAACAGACCTATCCTAAAGCAATGAGAGATTAAGAGAACAGGAAAAAAACTGGTATGAGTGTTTTGAGATAAGAATAGTGTGCTCGGGATTCGAATCCCGCTAGGTACTATCATCTAAGACATTAAAATATCACTCCTACGTGATTCTTGTCTAAATCGCAGTAATTTCCTACCCACTCACAAATTTGCTAGCGCCCTAAACACTAGCGGGGATCTAAGATTCAACAATTACGAACGGCGAGGATCGAGTATTTGCTGTCGCCCTAAACTCGAGTCCTATCATCTACAAACGGTCTAATCGTTGTTTTGTTGTCGCCCTACGATTTCCACACACATAGACATATTAAAGTGAAGAAACACTTTCATAGATAGATAAATAGTCAGCATACACGAGTCACGATAAATATATGTCTTAAGTACGAATCGAATCGACCTAGCGTTCATCTACTCCCAAACATAGAGGGAATTTAGCTACTCATATTTAACTGGAAATCAACGAAGGAAATAAAGAACAAGGGCAGATGACTCATAATCTTCACTACTGATGGATATAGGATGGTCTCATGGAAAAGTCTTCGTTCCTCGTTCAATTCGGCGTGAATTCGGCATTGATCCGTCTCTTGCACTTCTCGAGTGGAATTCTCAATTCTTGGCGGTTCTTTTTCGTCTCTCTATCCTTAGGGTTAAGCTGAAAGGTCCCCCTTTTTGAGTCAAAATTGGGCTTTTATACCCAATTCTTCAACAACGGCCTGGGACATGGGCCTTCACGGCAATATCCCAGGCCGTGAATATGATCACTCAGCTTCACATTGCCCTTAGCAACTTGTCACGGCCTGGTGCACTAACCTTAATGGCCGTGACACTCTTCTGCTTGGATCCCCATGAGCAAGAAGCTCTACGGCCGTGTCTGTAGTCTGCAACACTCAATTTCGGTCTCAGCCGTTTGTCACTGCCTGGTGCACCTGATTCACGGCCATGACTCTATCTGTCGGCATCTTAACTTGCTCGTTTTGCCTTGTTTTTGCTCCTTTTCACCCGATAGCCATCCTAAGGTCCTTCAATATCAAAATAGGTTTAAATATGACAAAAATGCATAAAATGATTGCGAAAACTCATTATAACCCAAATAAATATTACAATAAATGTATTAAAATACGTTTATCACCAATACATAGAAAACATGCAGAATACAATAATTATCTTTTACGGTGAAACTCACCAACATATCTTATTTCTTTTCTCCTAACAGGCCTAACTTTGATATGAGGCGGCAACACCATATAGCGGTACCCCGCAATACAAGCACCAAGTGACAAGAATACATATTTAAATCTTCGTTCACCGTCCACGCACAGACTTGTTATGCTGTCTGGATTCGTTCTTTTCAACATCGGCATATAAGTCTGCAATAATCTGTAACTCTCATCAGGATCGCCTTTAACACATTTTGGGCTAGAATGTCTCCTTTCCATGCTTTGAAATATGAAACGTCGACCCCCCCATTTCTTGTCATAGTTCGGATTAGTTTAGGCGACGGTGTACTTGTAGATCCCTAAAACGATTCAAGCAACATACCACTCACTAAAGATGAAGAGGCTTGAGCGACGTTCCCATTTGCCAAGTTGCATGTATGAGTGTTGCAATACGTGGAATCGAAAATCTGGACGTATTCTTTATCTGTGATGTACATATCCTCCAAGTACAATCCTCCTCTTTGCATTTAATGGCGTATATCGATCGAGAAGATTTGATGCTCCTAAATCCGAAGGCTGCGGCTAAAGCAATTCTCTCGATTTTCTTTTGCAAGACGTTCTTGTTTTCAAATTCATCACCGACCGTAAAAGAATATATGTCACTTGGAATATATGTCACTTGGAATAAGTGAATTTTCCTCCTCTTCATTCTCCTCATTCCTAAAATGATGTTCTCCATGAACTGGACCAAAAACATTTGCGTCGTTGTTCTCCTAATTTACACATGCCTCGCCACAATGGATCACATGAGCAAAATATTCATCATGGTAATCGTTACCCGCCATTACATTTTCATCTTCAGGCGCAACCACAGCTTGTGGAGCAGGCGCAACCTCAACCTCAACAAGAGTTGTCGGGTGCCCAATTTCGACGTGAAGAATTGGTCTATCCATTGGAGCCCCTAAATAGATATACCCGTTCGAATCGCTGTCATTCCTTATATAGCACGGTGCAGGTGCACCGTTTTCACAACCCCGTAAGCGAAGTTGGTAACTCAATTTCAACTCTGGTCTCCCGCTCGAATCGATGCCTAGGGCGCTTGTTCCTACCAGAAGGAGACCTTGGACGCCATCTGTATTTGTTATCACCAACGTTCCCACTATCCATTGTACTTGATAATGATGTTGGCACATCCTATATGGAATGAGAGTTGTTGAGTGTAAAGTAAAGAATAAATTACTCAAGTGCAGTTCGGGTTCAAAAGTATTTCGAATACCCTTTCCGAGAATTATTCGAGTTCTATAAGTCTGCCGAATAGTTAATCAGGAATTATCCGAGTTCAATTACTTGACCAAAAAGGGTTTTTCGAACGCTTAATCGAACTCAAAAACATCATTCGAATACGTTTTCGAACTCGTATTGTGTTCGATTAGCTTAACAAACTCATCGTCCTCATCGCGAATTCTGTCAATCCGACATTAACGTATTCGAGCTTGTATCGAGTTCGAATAGCGCGACATAATTTCGTCTCGACACTCAAATTCTCTCAAAAATTTTATTGTATGTGAAAGCCCATGTAAATTAGATCTACCCATGACGAAAACTACACAGAATACCATGAAACGAAAGCTAAAACTTGACTATTTGTTGAAATAAGAACTCACCTCTCAAGAAATGAAGATTCGTTCGAGGAGTAAATGAGCTTTGAGCTGTTGCATTGGATGTTCGAGCTGTTAAATCGTTCTTTCGAGCCGTAATTGTTAGGTCTGGTATGATGATTAAACATTCGCTTGAATGGAATGAAATGGTGGAGTTGATGAGAGGTTGTTTGATCGATCGATGGTGGTTGGTAAATGGAGGGGATATAATAATGATAAAATATAAAAAAAAAAATTAGTTAAAAGTGGGTTAGAGAAATAATTATTTGTCTAATTAATTGGATCCTTTCCATTTAATGAAAATACTCACAATCCCTTTTTTTTTTAAATTGACCAACTTTCCACTCCCTTTGGACAAATTGTCCCGTCAAATTGGTATGTCAATTTGATTATTATTCAGGGGAATGGACCACATGTCCCAATCTTGTATCCCATTTTATATCCTACAATTTAGACCATACAAAATAAAATAATACGTCTGTTTATTTGATAATATCATATAAATCAAATGACATAATGATGATTTTAGGATTTGAAGGAATATGTTATTAGAAAATTTTGAAACAAATAAACCAAAAGAAAGAAATCTTAACCCTTGAATTTGCCAGTTTGTTAAAGATCTGTAGTGTTAGACAAAGAGTGGGACAAAAAGGTGAAACAGAGAATCATGTGTAGTTACAATTTTACACGTAATAGTTTAATTTATTATAATTTTATGCTTAAATTATTTTGTTACAAATATTAATTATTAATATATTTGTACATAATTTTACAAATTTTCGCGCCAATTTTCTCTTCTTCGGCTATGGCGAAAAGAGAAGAACGGCGACATAGAGGACAACGCCGGCCTCGGCGGCGACACCGTCCCCTACTATGGTGACTTCATCGGGCAAATCGGAGGCGATTCAGAGTGAGAGGAAGAAGCAAGGAAGAGGTTCCTCTGCGATACCAAAAACTACTGTTCCATTGACTCCTGAGTGTGGTGAGATGTCTGGCCGATAATATGGAACAATCAATTGGCAAGGCTAGCGTCCTGATTGCTGAGCTGATAACAGCGGCTAATCGTTGGCTTAAATTCAACGTCGATTTATTGAAGGAGCAAGGGATCGCCTTGATTACGTTGCTCCGATTATAGACAGTGGTCATGAAGTTGGGGTATTAAAGCTGAGGAGATTCAGGAGGAGGTGAATCACTGGAAATCGGCCTTGTTGTGCCATGTTCTCGGTGCCAACCCTCCCTATGGTGTCATGTCCGGTTCCTCAAGCGCAAATGGGAGAAATTGGGATCGGTGAATGTGTGGCAAGTGCGACAGGGTCTATTTTTAGCTCGGTTTGATAGTGTGGAGTCTAGAGATAGGATTCTGCAAACTGAGATATTACATTTTGACATGAAACCAATTGTCCTCACTCCTTGGACTGAGCAGACACGGCTCAATAAGGTAGGTGTGGAAAGTGTTCCTATTTGCGTACAGCTGCCGCAGCTGGGAACTGAAGTATTGGGGGCTTAAGACTCTGAATAAGCTTGCTTGCTTGATTGGTAGACCAATTATGACAGATGACTTCACAAGGAAAAGGAGAGAATCCACTTTGCCCGGGTGTTAGTGGATATTGATCTTAAAACGCCACTGAAGGATAGCATCCAATTCTTAAATGAGGGTGGGCAACTTCTGGAGCAGAAAGTAGTGTATGAGTGGAAACATGTGCTATGTGCTAAGTGTAAAAAATACGAGCATGAGGAGTCAAGCTGTCGCCAGGAGGAGCAAAGCCGGTGGCTAGTGCTCCAAAACTGTGGTCCCAGTCTCACAACCTCAGCATGTAATGTAAGGGGATGCGAGTCCTGTTGAGGTACCTGAGGTAGTCGGGACAGGGGAGGGAGTAAGAGCCGAGAGGGAGGCAACTTGTCATGGGCCGATCTGGTTCAAATGGAGGAAAGTCATTCAAACACAGTTAACCCTTCCAAGCAGAGGATCCATGACTTGGGTCATGGATAGTTGGTATTTCTTGGAATGTCCGGGGCCTAAATGGCCCGCCAAGCTGCCGTAAGTACAGTGTTAATCTCATTTGCTTGTTGGAAACAAAACTGAAAGCTGGTCACATACAAAAGGTTATCAATAAAACTTTTTGGGGTTGGAATGTATGCCATAATCTAAGTGAGCACCAGAATGGCAGAATGGTGGTTGTATGGAGAGGGGATCTGGATTTAGAATTGCTTTCCAAATCTGACCAATACATGCACTTCAAGGTTTCTAGGGACAGAAGTCTTATTACCTATCTCACTTGTGTCTACGGGCACAATGAATTGGCTGCAGGAGCTGCCTCTGGGAATCTGTTAAGGAAATTGGGGGTACTTTAAGGAAACCATGGTTGTTGTGGGGATTTCAACAACATTTGAGGTTTTGAGGATAGCAACATTAGAGGTTCTACTATTCTTGCTAATGAGTTCCAGTCTCTGAACCACTGCCTGAATCACTGCCAACTTGAGGAAGTTAGAAGCAATGGTCGCAATTTTACATGGTGCAATAAACAAAGCCAGTGTAATAGATTTTGGAGCAAAATTGATTGGGCCTTTGCTAATATGGCCTGGATGATGGAATTCCCTGAACATTTAACAACATTCCTTAACGAATGATTGTCTGACCATTCTCCCATATTACTTAGATGCAGGGGGCAGGTCCAGGCTGGTAAGAAGGCCTTTAAGTACTTTAATATGTGGAGTTTAGCCCCATCTTTCTTGGGAACTATCCAAGCTAACTGGCACAAGCACTCTCGACTGGTTATGAAGAGTTTAAGATGTAACCTTGTGAAACTGAGGGGCCCTCTCAAATGCTTGAATAGGGAATTATTTGCTAACATTGTCTCTAAGACCGAGGAAGTAAAGTCCAGACTAGATGAATGTCAGGCTTCCCTGCATGATGATCCTTTAAAATAGGAGCTAATTTCCCAATAGAAGGCTATCAGGGAAGAGTATCAGTTTTAAAGTGTGGCTAATAATAAGTTCTTGAGGCAGAAAGCTAAAGTTGATGGCTAGAGAAGGGGGATCAAAATTCTGCTTACTTCCATGCAATCATTAAGCTAAGGAACTAGTCTAATAGAATCTTGGCTATCAAGTCTCCCGAGGGTCATAGCATTACAGACTGGGATGGTATTAAGCAGCACTTTAAGGGATATTTTCAGTCAATTCTAGGTGACAGCTCCTCCCCCAAGCCCGGGATCACTTAGTGGCTAATAAGGGTTTTGTTCTAACTTTGCAGGATCAACTCAAACTTATTCAGACATTTACCAGACAGGAAGTCTATTCTGCAATGAAATCAATTCATGATGAGGTAGCCCTTGGTCCAGATGGGTATGGGAGTGGTTTTTTTAAGCAAGCTTGGAGTGTGGTGGGTGACACGTCACAGTTGTAGTGCTGGAATTTTTTGAAACTGGGAAGATGCTGCCAGGAATAAACAGAACTCTACTCTGCTTGATACCCAAGGTGCCCAATCCAGATTCAGCTATGGACTATAGGCCTATTTCCTGCTGCAGACCCGTAGCTCATAGGAGGCCAGTGAGGCGGTCGCCTCGGGCCCAACGTCGGAGGGGGGCCCAAAATTTTTTATACATGTATATATACATAATATATATATATAATATATATTATCAAAAAGAATATTATAGTTAAAACTTAAACTTAAATCTATAAAAACTGTGAGTGGACTGCACAAGTCAGTTGGGACTTGATGTTAATCAAAGCCTAAATATTGTAATTATTAAAAAAATTCAGTTCAGTCCAAACAAGACATTAAAGCTTTTCATTAAGGAAAAAAAAGGAAAAAAGGAAACGTGACGTGGTTTCTTCTTCTATACTGATACAATATAAAAAGGGCTTCGCTTAGGTTAAATGATGTCGTTATCTAATAAAACCGTTCACTTTCTTATGGGACCCAGTGTCCAGTGATCTTTAAGGTATATTATGCTGCTCTTTATTTTATTAATTTATTTGTTTGGCTGCAGGCGCAATTTAACTTTTTTCTTTCTCGACAAACAATGTTTTTATATTTAGGTTAGATTTGTTTCATTTTCATGTTTTTTTCGGACCTTTGAATTGTTTTTGCTACATGTCACGTTCCATAAATCTTCTTTGTTCCTAATCGAAAACTGAAGCGAAAAAATCGAACCGAATTATACAAATCGTACCGAACCAAATTAAAACGGTTCGGATATCGGTTAAGTATTTTCGAACATTCCACTATAAAATATTTATTCTTTATTTATTTATTTTAGCTACATTTACCGTTGAAATTTACGCTATATTATACGTATCATACTATATTTGAAAAAAAAAACTGATCGGGGACCCGAAATTTATGTTTCGCTTCAGGCCCGTGCTTTCTCAGCTACGGCCCTGTCCTGCTGTAACACAGTGTTCAAGTGCATCTCCAAGATGTTGTGCTCTAGATTGAAGCCCCTCCTTCCTCAGCTCATCAATCCAAACCAAAGTGCATTTGTGGAAGGGAGATCCATTGTCCACATCATCCTCCTCTGTCGGGATTTATTAAGACTTTATAATAGGAAATCTGCACAGCAGGAGTACTTATGAAGGTGGATATAAGAAAAGCATATGGCACTTTGAACAGGGAGTTTTTAAGGAACTGGTTATGCCTGCTTCGTTTCCCTATGAGATTTGTCACATGGATTATGGAATGTGTGTCTACAGTTTCATACACTATTTCCATTAATGGGACTCAGTCTGAGTACTTTAAAGGTGCTAAGGGGTTTAGACAAGGGGACCCTCTCTCCCCAATTTTGCTTGTGCTCTCGATGGAATACTTGTCCAGGAAGTTGCAGCTATCCTCTAAGATACCCGGTTTAGATTTCGCCCGGTGTGCAAGCATATCAACTTAGTTAGGCTATGTTTCGCAGATGATCTAATGATGTACTGCAAAGGGTGATCTGCCTATGTGATAGTGATTAAGGAGTGGAGCACTTCAAAAACACTGCTGGTTTAGAAGCAAACCAACATAAATCCAGTATTTTTATAGCTGGTGCTTCAACACTGATGGTAGAACAGATTGTGCAGATTACGGTTTCCAACCTGGTAGGTTTCCTGTGAGGTACTTGGGGGTAACCATTACTCCCACAAAGTGGAGCAGAAGTTCATGCCAAGCATTGGTTGAGAAGATCACAGGCCATATCAAATGCTGGGCAACTAGGATTCTGTCAATGCAGGGAGGCTCTACCTGATCAATTCAGTCCTTTTGGCTACCCACGGCTACTGGGGATCCATCTTTCTACTTCCTAAAGCTGTTTCTAAGGAGGTGGATAGAGTCTGTAGGGATTTCCTTTGGGGCAAGAAAGTGCAAAGCAAAACAGTTCCTCTTATGAGCTAGGAATCAGTTTGTTGGCCTAAACAATAGGAGATGGAATGAAGCACTAGCTAGGAAACAAATCTTGGATGTAACTAAGGAAGTGAACTCTTTATGGATCAAATGGATCAATGTGGTCTACTTAAAAGGGTCATGTTTTTTGGGACTTCAAGCCAGCTGTTGACTCCTACTGGCACTGGAAGGAATTACATAGACTGAAAGGGAAGTTCAAAGAAGGTTACAAAGATAATAAGTAGCTGAGGGCAAGTGATGGTTGCTACTCTGTTGCTACTGGCCATCATTGGCTCAAAAGTGAAGGTACATTCTTTCCATTTAGCCGTGCTGTGTGGAATAGATATACTATTCCCAAACATACCTTCTTGATGTGGCTGATTGTACATAAGAGGCTCCTAACTGTGGATAGATTGGCGAGTTGGGGTATACAGATTGAGCATACTTGTTGTTTTTGTGGCGAGGCCAATGAGTCCATAACTCATTTATTCCTGGAATGTAGATTTAGTCAGGGACTAGCTCAGAAAATTAATGCTTGGCTGAACATGCGGTTCACCATCCACTCATTTCAGTCCTTATGTGATTAGTTAGTGGCTCAGGGCAAGAAGAGGAATGTTCAGTCTGGTATTAGCCTTGCTTGTTATTCATCTAATCTTTATCATATATGGGGTGAGAGGAACCGGACGATACATGCAGCAGGTCGGCTGTATGGGGATCAGATATTTCATATGATTACAATGGAAATGGAATGGAGTATTAGAGCTGTTTGTCGTGTGAAGAATGCCACTGACACTGAAATTTATAGAAGAGTTTGTTCATTCTTTGTTTAGTTTATGTCTGTTCTATAGTGAAATAGCGATGTAACAGTTGGCTTTCGGCAGTGGTAAATGAAATTTCATGCTACCAAAAAATATATATATATTTGTACATACATTACATGCTAACCCAATTAATAGTTTAGGTTAGGTTTTAGTGAGCCTCACATAACCGGCCTGCCCAATAATATGGGCCTCGCGGGCCATGCTTACTTAAAACAAGTCCACTGTTGCTGGCGTCTTCACTATGCACAAAAATCTTATCTTTGAGGAAGGAAGTTAATATAATAAAAAAATTTACTGGTAATTTTCCCTCATAGGGCCTGAAATTAAAAAACAAACTTATTAATAGGGGCTGACATGTAATTACCTCATAGGGGCATATTACTAAGGGTGTTCGTTCGGTACATACCGTACCGAACCGAACCGAAATTTCGATATCGAGTACCGAACCGAAGTTCTCGGTTCGGTATTCGGTTTTACCGAATTTACCGATTTTTAAATAATAATAATAATAAAAATTTCAGTAATATTTAAATTAATACGTATAATTAAGAGCAATCTACAAATAAATCCCCCTACCCCAAACTATATATCAACTTACTCCCCCCTTCAAATTTATTTATCACCAAACTCCCACTTTCAAACTTTTATATCACATAGCTACCTAATGGACAATATACCCCTGTAAAACATAAATATTCCAAAATAACCCAGTGAATTCATTACAGAGAGAACAACGACGAACAAAAAGCAGACGACAAAAAGCAGAAGAATGAAAACAAGTACAGAGAAGTCGACCGATTCTCAGCTTCACCTTCACAACAAGCATCGTAGGACTTCACACCTTTATTCGACTTGGCATCATCTCAACAGTCTACTTAAGAACGGCCGCTTGACACCTTTTCGACTTTATTTTTTCGTATTTTGTGGCATTTTGGGTTAATATAGAGATTAGGGCATTCATAGTTGCATTTCTTGAAGGATTTCATGTCGGGCTATGTTTAATTTTGTGATTACGGCTCGAATTTGGGGTTTATGGCAAAATTAGGGTTAATTATTTCATTTTTCGAATTGGGAACTTGGTATCATTCAAATTAGGATTTGTTAGCTTCTAATTTCCCTACTCGATGTAAAGCAACTGCCTTTTTGACTGTCTTGATACGAGTCTTGGTTGTTTTTGGGTACTATAATTGAATTGGTGCTTGTATATGTTTTTTGTACCGTATTACATAGTTCATTGGTACCGTAAAGACGATTTTACCTACAAGATTCGCTGAAGCACAATCACAATGAAATGGGCGACAAGATCATTTGTAAGTTTGAATTTTAATTTAAACGCTTTATCATGTTCTTAACTTGTTATATTGTTACAGGCTCGTTTTCTGTCAACCTACTGGACTTGGAGGTGGGACTATAACCCCACGTCAATCATGTCAGAGTCTGAGTCCACGAGGGAGCAGAGTCCAGATGGCGTGGATTGCGGCGTGCATACTGAAATCCATGGATCGATACATCGTTGGACCGGTGACTCGTGGGAGGTATCTTGACGAAGTTGACGTCGAATTGTATCGTGGCTTCATGGCTGCCACAATACTTACGGGCGATCTTAGTTGCGTGCTCCACTTGTTTGAGTGATATTTATCTATGTGTGGAGACTGATATGTTGTTGATCCTCATAGTTTTGTGACTTGTTTATGTTTTTGTTCCAGGTATTTTTGTAGTACCTGAACAAACAGATATGTAGTACCAATATTGCTAGCTTGCAGTACCAATGGTTTCATTACTGTGGTATCATACACAGGTCATTTGTAGTATCTTTTACGTATCATGCGAGCGACTTCGAAATACGCCGCTCTTATTTGTGGTACCAATATAAAGACTTTTGTAGTACCTACATGTGGACAGTTGCGGTATCATATTATATGCTCCGTAGTACCATAATAAGGTTATTTGTGGTATCTTTACGTACTGTTCCGGAGTCAAAATACGCTGATTCTAATTTGTGGTACCAATATAAAGACATTTGTAGTACTTACATGTGGCCAGTTGCAGTGCCATGTTATATGTTTCTGTAGTACCATAATTAGGTTGTTTGTAGTACATTTTACGTACCGTGCGAGCGGCTTGGAAATACGCCGACATTTGTTGTACCAATATAAAGACGTTTGTAGTATCTACATGTGGACAGGTGCAGTACCATATTATATGTTTTTGTAGTATCATAATTGGGTTGTTTGTGGTATTTACGTACCGTACTAGCGGCTTTGAAATACGCCGACTCTAATTTGTGGTACCAATATAAAGACGTTTGTGGTACCTATATGTGGATAGTTACAGTATCAAACTACATGCTTTTGTAGTACCATATTTGGTTTGTTTGTAGTATCTTTTACGTACCGTGCTAGCGGCTTCGAAATATGCCGACTCTAGTTTGTAGTACCAATAAAAATATATTTGTGGTACCTCTATGTGGGGAGTTGCGGTACCATATTATATTGCTATTAAGTACCATAATTAGGTTGTTTGTAGTACATTTGCCGTAACCTTCTTTTGACTGTCGAAAACACGTAGATTCTTGAGCATTAAGGCTTTAAAGCTTACATAATGCCGCTATCAACAAAAGTTAAAGATATGGCAACGTAAAATCTTTACTATGTGGTAAGATATTGGCACTAGCATCATTTAAGTAGAAAGGAAGTTGGCATTTCGATGCAACAATCCTTGATTCTAAATGTTAACCCACTTTTTTTATACGAAATGATAAACTCAGTATGTTTAACTATTGCAACGCACTCGCAAACCAAAAAATAATCCGAACGACGTTGAAATAGGCCGACTCTAATTTGTGGTACCAATATGAAGACGTTTGTAGTACCTACATTTCGACAATTGCAGTACCGAGTTACATGCTTTTGTAGTACCATAATTTGGTTATTTGTAGTATGTTTTACGTACCGTGCGAGCGGCTTGGATACGCGTTTAATTTGTGGTACCATTATAAAAACGTTTGTAGTACCTAGATGTGGACAGTTGCAGTACCTTACTTTATGCTTTTGTAGTACCTTAATTGGATTATTTGTAGTATCTTTTACGTACCGTGCTAGCTGCTTCGAAAGACGCCCTCTAATTTGTGGTACCAATATAGAGATATTTGCAGTACCTCTAAGTGGGTAGTTGCAGAACCATAATATATGCTTTTGCAGTACCATAATTGGGTTGTTTGTAGTACCTCTTACCTTTGACTGTCGAAAACACGTAGATGGTTGAGCATTAAGGCTTTAGAGCTTACATAATGGCGCAAATAACAAAAATTATAACACTAACATTCAATCGATCAAAAATCTTGACTATGTAGTAAGATGTTCTTACTAGTATAATAATAAGTTAAAAGAAAGTTGGGGTTTCAACATAATAATCCCTAATTCTAAATATTCACCCACCAATATTGATATCAAATCATCAGTAAAGTATTTATAACTATGATAACACAGTCAAGGACCAAAATAACTCGGACGGCGTTGAAAAATTACTATCCAAATTTGTAGTACTAATATAATATGTTTGTATTTCCAATATTTAGATGTTCGTAGTACCATACCCTACCATAGTGTAGTACCATACTTATGTTACTTGTAGTATCTTTTTCGTACCACGTTTTTATCAATTGAAATTCCTACCCCAAATTTGTAGTATCATTTACATATATTTATAGTTCCAATATATAGATGTTTGCGGTACTATAACATAAGTTAGTGTAATACCACGAGTAGGTTACTTGTAGTATCTTTTCCGTACCACGTTTTTAATTATCCAAAACGCGTAGAATATTATGCAAAAAAGGCATGTGAACTTCCAAATTACGGTACATAATAAAATTAAACACGGTAACATGAAATATAGACACTAACTTCCAATCGATGAAAAATCATGACTATGTAGTAAGATGTTCTTACTAGTATCATAATAAGTAGAACGAAAGTTGGGGTTTCAACGTAATAATACCTAATCTGAATATTAACTACCATACCAGATCATCGGTAAAGTATTTATAACTGTGGTAACATAATCAAGGACCAAAAATAACTCGGACGGCGTCGAAAAATTCCTACCCAAATTTGTAGTACCAATATACATATGTTTGTAGTTCCAATATATAGATGTTCGTATTACCATACCCACCATAGCGTAGTGCCATACGTATGTTAGTTGCAGTATCTTTTCGTACCACGATTCTAACAATCAAAATTCCTACCCCAAATTTGTTGTACCAATATACATATATTTGTAGTTCTAATATATAGACGTTTGCGGTACCACAAAATAAGCTAGTGTAGTACCACGAGTAGGTTATTTGTAGTATCTTTTCCGTACCACATTTTTAATTATCGAAAACGCGTAGAATATTATGCAAATAAGGCATGTGAACTTCCAAATTATGGTACATAATAAAATTAAACACACGGTAGCACGAAATATATACACTAACTTTCAATCGATGAAAAATCATGACTATGTAGTAAGATGTTCTTACTAGTATCATAATAAGTAGAACGAAATTTGGGGTTTCAACCTAATAATAACTAATCTAAATATTAATCACCAATATTGATACCAGATCATCAGTAAAGTATTTATAACTATGGTAACATAATCAGGACCAAAAATAACTCGGACGGCGTCGAAACATTCCTACCCAAATTTGTAGTACCAATATACATATGTTTGTAGTTCCAATATATAGATGTTCATAGTAAGATACTTTACCATAGCGTAGTACCATACGTATGTTTCTTGTAGTATCTTTTTCGTATCACGTTTCTAACAATCAAAATTCCTACCCCAAATTTGTAGTACCAATATACATATATTTGTAGTTGCAATACATAGATGTTGCGGTACCATAACATAAGCTAGTGTAGTACCGCGAGTAAGTTACTTGTAGTATCTTTTCCGTACCACGTTTCTAGCAATCAAAATTCCTACCCAAATTTGTCGTACCAATATATATATATATATATATATATGTTTGTAGTTCCAATATATAAGTGTTCGTAGTACCGTACCCTACGATAGTGTAATACCATACGTATGTTACGTGTAGTATCTTTTTCGTATCACGTTTCTAGCAATCGAAATTCCTACCCAAATTTGTACATATGTTTGTAGCTCCAATATATAGATGTTCATGGTACCATACCCTACCATAGTGTAGTACCATATGTATGTTACTTGTAGTATATTTTTCGTACCACGTTTCTAGCAATCGAAATTCCTACCCAAATTTGTAGTACCAATATAAATAATTGTAGTTCCAATTTATAGATGTCCGTAGTACCATACCCTACCATAGTGTAGTACCATACATATGTTACTTGTAGTATCTTTTTCGTACCACGTTTCTAGCAATCGAAATTCCTGCCCAAATTTATAGTATCAGTTTACAGACGTTTGTAGTTTCAATATATAGATGTCCATAGTACCATACCCTACGATCGTGTAGTACTATACATATGTTACTTATATTATTTTTTTCGTACCACGTTTCTAACAATCGAAATTCCTGCCCCAATTTGTAGTACCAATATACATATATTTATAGTAACAATATATGATGTTCGTGGTACCATGTCGTTAGGGAGTGTTGTACCATACATAGTGTGGCGCCCCGCCATCTACTACCCTTATCTTACACTAACTGACGTGACTATAGAAATATAAATATATTACATACGAAATACCGATAGAATTTTTCGATGTTTACAAAGCTCACCACACACTACTATTTTACAATACAAACATTATTCGAATGTTTTACATACAATACAAACATATTTTACAAAGCACAGCGTAATTTACATAACACCCGCCACACAGGTCGCATCCATGTACACACCACCCTCAAAAGTCACCGGAAGTTCCAGAAGAACCAGCCTCGCCTTTAACAGGTTCACGTACCGTGTTCACTGCGTCTACAACACATAATAACATGGGATGAGCTATAAAGCTCAGTAAGTGGAAATATGCATGTATGCATGTGTCAACTAGCAAAGGCATCCGCGCCAGTGCTTTCTAATACTCACATACTCATATCATTCTTATTTCTTTCTCATTTCTTTTTCATTTGTATCTGGGCCCATAGCTAACTTACTACTCGCACCACCATAACATGAGCTCAAATCCTATACGAATAAAAAGACGATAGTTGGCCCACACTAGCTAGGACAAAACTAGGATTTATCTCCAGTTTTTCCATTCACCAGGTCGCCCCTCTATCTGGCCATCGCCCTTTTTCATTGCGGTTGCCTTTCCTGGCACTCTGGCTTACGCCATGTGTTTCGTCCAGGTGACCCTCGTCCGCTACCAAAATAATTAGGTACATACATTCGACGGTTTACCCCCGTCATGGTGCCTTTGTAGAAGTAGCTATATTATGACTCTTCATAAGTCTACATCAAATACTAATGTCTTCAAACATATTTTGTTTTCAAGACGATCATATACTGTGCATACTCATACTTCTAATCCTCACATCATTCGTGTATGCACATGCTCATGTCACATAATAATGCAATAAATGTTTACTATGCATAAGCATATCGAAACATTTCATTTCATCAATCCTCACCACATATTCACATCAAAGCACTTAGTCATGTATAACAAATACATATAACACAAATTATGTGTTGTAGGTGAGATTCCCACTTACCTGACGTCCTTAAGCTAATTGCTAACCGGTCTGTTGAGTTTCCTAAAATATCGTCCTTTAACCACGAAAAGACAATAAAATCAATTTATATATTATATTAGTTGACTACGTAAATTTTCGTTCGGAAATTCCATCAAAAACGACATTTGCCTATACCGTAAATTGACCCTGAAAACACCGAGAGACAAATTATGATCGGGCGTTACGAAAGACTATGCCCATTAGACTCAAAATATTTTTATTTTTTTTAGAACTTAAAACGTTTTATTCGTAAAGTTCTAATTCGCGAAGTGCATTACATGAACCCGCGAAATTCCACACAGTAACCAAGTTCGCGAAGACGCATGAATTCGCAAACCCATACATACAATTCGCAAAGTCTCTACAATTCGCAAAGTTTAATTCGCAAACTTAGTTCACAAAAGCAATTCGCGAAGTAAAGTCCCAATTCGCAAAACTCAATTCGCACACCTGAATTCGCAAAGTCTCATGGATTCGCAAAATTTTGTACACTGAATTGAATTCGCAAAGTACAACCCGCGAAATGAAATTAGTGAACTAAGACTCGCGAAGTTCAACGGACCCGCAAAGCTCACTTCGCACATCTTCAATTCGAAATCCTCAATGTGCAAACCTCTAAAAATTCACAAACTAATCATTTCACACTCTCATTTTGCGAACTCATTCAATTCGCGAATTAACACCATACACACAATTCGCAAACTGATTCACAAACTCATTTCATACCATCCTTAACAATTCGCAAACTTAACAATTCGCGAATTAGAGTTCGTGAACCTCATATTTCACGACCCCATCATCCCATAAACACTATTTAATACTTAAAATCTAAAAACCTTCGATCAACATATATTTTTCTCAAGAACACAACGAACTTCTATAAAACTTCAAAATATATTTGAACCTTCAAAAATTAGAAACTTGTATAAAACTTTCAAAGATCTAGCTTCTCGTATCTAACATACTTAAAACATACTAAATCATAACATAAAACTTAAAGATTAAGGTAAGAAATTTATACCCCTTTCCAAGCTTAAATTCAACCTCTACAGTTTGAGTTCTCCGTCTTCTCTCTAGATTAATTTTTCTTATGATTGAATAATTGATTCATCTTACTTCTCCATTAGTGCTTTAAACACAAAGGACAAAACCCAACGTTGATATTTACCTAATCCGAAAAGCATTGTCTCCCACTTGTCTTTCCTACTTAATTATAATTAATTTATTATTATAATATTTCCCAACTTCTACACTTTGTACTTCCACACTTTGCACTTCCACACTTTGCACTTCCCAACTTCAAAGGTTCAAAGTTTGCACTTTGCACTTTGCAACTTCACGCATCCTTATAACTCACAAAGTATACTTCACATACTCAAACACTTCGCGAACCTTTTAACTCGCGAAGTCTACCTCACATATTCATAGTTCGCCACTTAAATTGGCCCGTGAAAATTCTTATTTCACGATTCACGAATCTTCGTAATTCACCAACTTCATAAATTTCACATAAGCACATAATATATAAAATATACAGTCATATAATCAGGTAATATGCATGCAATTTTATTGGCCGGCTTACTTACGGGACCCGGGTATTACACATAGGATACTTGTAGTATCTTCTTGTACCATGTTTTTAACTATCGAAACTCCTATCCTAATCTGTAGTACCAATATACATATTGGAACACCGGCAATAACACGACATCATTCACAGTATTAATATTATTCATCCAACAATAGTATTGATATCAATATATAAACAATACTAATATCATCATCCACCAACAATTACTATCGCACATCGACAATATTAATATCATTTGTCCACCAACATCGTAACAAAAAACATATTGATGTAAGAATGTGCGATCACCTATCGGCATCATACTGAGAAAGAATATGTTTGTTCTTCTTGTATTCACATATGGAAACGTGAGCCTACCAAAGACATCCGTAGACAACATAGCTTCGTAAATAGGACCTGTAAAACAACAAACCATTACCATATGATACTGCTAGGGAACTTCAAAATACACTTCATAAAAGAAATGTGGATACTGTAATTCAACATATTTTGGTACTACATATAATAAATTGCTTTAATCAATAAATTAGCCAAATTCTAACCAAATACTAAGCTCCGTTGATACCCACATTATGCTAATTTGTAGAAAACATGAGGAAAATTCAATTTTGTTTATAGCTAGATACCCAAATCGCAACACCCACACCTCATCACCCAAATCTCGATACCCAATTTAGGTCGATGCCACTGCCACGAACGTCATCGTAAAACCAACCGGAGTGTGCCCTAACTCAAAATCGTTCGACCGAGGTCAAGAATCTCGAAGGGGGTAACCCACAATGAAAAAACCCAACAAAAACCTATCTCAACTTGCCTAGATCGAGAAGCCCACAGTAGATTAGGCAAGCTCTGAGCTTTTCCAGTGCGGGCATGGGCTTTAACATCGCCGGCGAGAGCTTACCAGTTGAGGGCTGAAATTACAGAGCTCGTGGGTGAGATTTGGTGTTTTGGAGAAGAAAGATGTAAAAGATAATAAAGGGGTAAAATCGTCCATGGGAGTTATGTGTAGGATTGTTTTGATTTAGGGAGTTTATTAATAATTTATATGTAATGGGGAGTTAGTTGATAGAAAATAAGGAAACGGGGATTTAATTGAGGTTGCCCCTATAATTAATATAATTATAATTTTATTTTCAATATTAATATAATAAAATATATTTTAATTTTAAAACTCGGTAATTCAGTATACCGAATTTACTAAATATTTTTTTTACGAACCGAATGTGGAAACGAATTTTTCGGTTCGGTTCTATTTTTGTACCGAATTTTTGGTAATTCGATAAATTCGGTCGGCATACCGAATTACGCACACCCCTACATATTACTCATTCTTTTTTGCCTAAATTATTATTAAATTTATATATAAATTTATTATTTAATTTAGTAATATAAGTTAATTTACAAAGTTGAATCTACACATAAATCCCCCTACCCCAAACTATACATCAACTGACTCCCCCCTTCCAATTCATTTATCACTAAACTCCCCATTTCAAACTTATCTATCACATAGCTACCTAATGGACAAATATACCCCTGTAAAACATAAATATTCCAAAATAACCTTGAGAATTCACTTACAGAGAGAACGACGACAAACAACAGACGACGAACAAAACAGACGACGAAAAGCAGAACGAAAGCAGCACAGAGAAGTCGCCCGATTCTCAACTTCACCTTAACAACGATGCAGCGAACGAGATTCTTAGGGCTTCACACCTTTATCTTTTAAGAACGATATACTGTAAAAACGGTCTCTTGACACCGTTTTTCGACTTTAATTGTTCGTTTTTTATGGCATTTGGGTTAATGTAGAGATTAGGGCTTTCATAGTTGCATTTCTTGAAAGATTTAATGTCGGGCTATGTTTAATTTTGTGATTACGGCTCGAATTTGGGGTTTATGGCAAAATTAGGGTTTAATTATTTCGTTTTTCGAATTGGGAACTTGGTATCATTCAAATTAGGGACTGTTAGCTTCTAATCCGGAGAGCGTGGATTGCAGCGTACATACTGCAATGCCCATGGATCGATACATCGTCGGACTGGTGGCTCGTGGGAGGTATCTTGACGAAGTCGACGTTGAATTGTATTGTGGCTTACTGCCACGATACTTACGGACGATCTTAGTTGCATGCTCCACCTATTTGAGTGATATGTATGTGTGTTTTGGACTGATATGCTGTTGATCCTCAGTTTTCTGATTTGTTTCTGTTTTTGTTCCAGTTTTTTTGTAGTATCTGAACTAACACGTTTGTAGTACCTAGGTGTGGACGGTTGATGTACCATACTATATGCTTTCGTAGTACCATACTTAGGTCGTTTGTAGTATTTTTTCAATGCCGTGCGAGCGGCTTGGAAATACACCAAATCTAATTTGTGGTACAAATACATAGACGTTTGTAGTACCTAGATGTGGACGGTTGCAGTACCATAGTGTATGCTTTCGTAGTACCATAATTAGGTCGTTTGTAGTACCTTTTTCGTGCCGTGCGAGCAGCTTCGGAATACGCCAAATCTTATTTGTGGTACCAATACATAGACGTTTGTAGTACCTAGATGTGGAACGTGATAGTACCATAGTATATGCTTTCGTAGTACCATAAGTAGGTCGTTTGTAGTATCTTTTCTGTGCCATTCATTCGGTTGTGGAAAACACGTAGAATCTGAGCATTAAGGATTTAGAGCCTACATAGTCCGGCAAATAACGAAAATAAAATATATGGCAACGTTAAATCTTGTAGTACCAATATATAGATTTTTGTAGTACCAATATGCAGATGTACGTAGTACCATGATATATGCTAGTGCAGTACCATTCGTAGGTTACTTGTAGTATCTTTTTCGTACTAGATTTTTAACGATAAAAACACGTAGATTATTGTGCAAATAAGGCATGAGTACTTTCAAAATACGGCACATAATAAAAATTAAACACACGTTTGCAGTACCACAACATGGTTCTTTGCAGTAACATAAACGTCTCAATTGCAGTGCCCTTCGTTGGTACTTTGTAGTATCTTTACGTATGGGGCGAATGGCGATACGCTAGCTCTGATTTATGGTACCAATATAAAGACATTTGAAGTACCAACATGTGGATGATTGCAGTATCATAACTTATGCTATTGTAGTACCCTCCGTAGGTTATTTGTAGTATCTTTGTTGTACCCCTCGGTTGATTGTCGAAAACACGTCGAAATACGCCCTCTAATTTGTGGTAC
This sequence comes from Craterostigma plantagineum, assembly GCA_027422505.1. Lineage (NCBI taxonomy): Eukaryota > Viridiplantae > Streptophyta > Magnoliopsida > Lamiales > Linderniaceae > Craterostigma > Craterostigma plantagineum. Next base: position 1,503,613 of record JAPQWV010000066.1, on the reverse strand, counting down.
CAATGTAAACACTTTTGTAGTACCTATATATGGACTTCTGCAGTACCATGACATATGCTATCGCAATACCATCTGTAGGTGTTTGTAGTATCTTTTACGTACCGGGCGAACGACATTGAAATACTCCAAAACTAATTTGTGGTACCAATATAAACACGTTTGTGGTACCTACATATGAACTTTTGTGGTACCGTTACTTATGCTATTGTAGTACCATCCGTAGGTTGTTTGTAGTACCTTCGCCGTACCATTATTTTGATTGTCGAAAACACGTAGATTCTTGAGCAATTAACGCCTGAGAGCTTACATAATGTGGCAAATAACAAAAAATTAACATATGACAACATTAAACATAAACACTGACTTCCATCATACGAAAAATCTTCACTTAAGATATTGTAACTAGCATCATTTAAGTGGAAGGAAAGTTGGCATTTCAATGTAATGATCCTTGATTCTAAATGTTAACCCGCCAATTATGATACCAAATGATCATCTTACTATATTTAGCCATGGTAACGTACTCACAGACCTAAAAATAACCCGAACAACGTCAAAATACGCCATCTAATTTGTGGTACCAATTTAAACACTTTTGTATTACCTATATATGGACTTCTGCAGTACCATAACATATATTATCGCAGTACCATCTCTAGGTTGTTTGTAGTATCTTTTACGTACCGGGCGAACGGCGTTGAAATACTCCAAAACTAATTTGTGGTACCAATATAAACACATTTGTGGTACCTACATATGAACTTTTGTGGTACCATTACTTATGCTATTGTAGTACCATCCGTAGGTTGTTTGTAGTACATTCGCCTTACCATTATTTTGATTGTCGAAAACACGTAGATTCTTGAGCAATTAACGCCAAAGAGCTTACATAATGTGGCAAATAACAAAAAATAACACATGACAACATAAAACATAAACACTAACTTCCAACATACGAAAAATCTTCACTATGTAGTAAGATATTGTAACTAGCATCATTTAAGTAGAAGGAAAGTCGGCATTTCAATGTAATAATCCTTGATTCTAAATGTTAACCCGCCAATTATGATATCAAATGATCATCTTAGTGTATTAAACGTACTCACGGACCTAAAAATAACCCGAACAACGTCGAAATACGTCATCTAATTTGTGGTACCAATTTAAATACTTTTGTAGTACCTATATATGGACTTCTGCAGTACCATTACATATGCTATCGTAGTATCATCTGTAGGTTTTTTGTAGTATCTTTTATGTACCGGGGAAACGGCGTCGAACTACGTCAAAACTAATTTGCGGTACCAATTTAAACACATTTGCGGTACCCATGTGTGGACTTTTGCAGTATCATAACTTATGCTATTGTAGTACCGTCCATCGGTTGTTTGTAGTACAATCGCCGTACCATTATTTTGATTGTCGAAAACACGTAGATTCTTGAGCAATTAACATCTGAGAGCTTACATAATGTGGCAAATAACAAAAAATTAACATATGACAACATAAAACATAAACACTAACTTCCAACATACGAAAAACCATCACTATGTAGTAAGATATTGTAACTAGCATCATTTAAGTAGAAGGAAAGTCGGCATTTCAATGTACCTTGATTCTAAATGTTAACCTGCCAATTATGATACGAAATGATCATCTTAGTGTATTGAACGTACTCAAGGACCTAAGAATAACCGGAACAACGTCGAAATACGTCATCTAATTTGTGATACCAATTTAAATACTTTTGTAGTACCTATATATGGACTTCTGCAGTACCATTACATATGCTATCGTAGTATCATCTGTAGGTTGTTTGTAGTATCTTTTATGTACCGGACAAACGGCGTCGAACTACGTCAAAACTAATTTGCGGTACCAATTAAACACATTTGCGGTACCCATGTGTGGACTTTTGTAGTATCATAACTTATGCTATGGTAGTACCGTCCATCGGTTGTTTGTAGTACCTTCGCCGTACCATTATTTTGATTGTTGGAAACACGTAGATTCTTGAGCAATTAACGCCTGAGAGCTTACATAATGTGGCAAATAACAAAAAATTAACATATGACAACATAAAACATAAACACTAACTTTTAACATACGAAAAAGCTTCACCATGTAGTATGATATTGTAACTAGCATCATTTAAGTAGAAGAAAAGTCGGCATTTCAATGTAATAATCCTTGATTCTAAATGTTAACCCGCCAATTATGATACCAAATGATCATCTTAGTGTATTAAACATACTCACGGACCTAAAAATAACCCGAACAACGTCGAAATACGTCATCTAATTTGTGGTACCAATTTAAATACTTTTGTAGTACCTATATATGGACTTCTGCAGTACCATTACATATGCTATCGTAGTATTATCTGTAGGTTTTTTGTAGTATCTTTTATGTACCGGGCAAACGGCGTCGAACTACGTCAAAACTAATTTGCGGTACCAATTTAAACACATTTGCGGTACTCATGTGTGGACTTTTGTAGTATCATAACTTATGCTATTGTAGTACCGTCCATCGATTGTTTGTAGTACCTTCCCCGTACCATTCGTTTGATGGTCGAAAACACGTAGGTTCTTGAGCAATTAACGCTTGAGAGCTTACAAAATGCGGCGAATAACAAAACTTAAACATATGGCAACATAGAACATAAACACTAACTTTCAACATACAAAATATCTTGACTTTGTAGTAAGATGTGGTTACTAGCATAACTTATTTGGAAAGAAAGTTGGCGTTTCAATGTAATAATCCTTGATTCTAAATGTTAACCACCAATTTTGATACCAAACGATCAACTTAGTATATTTGACTATGGTAACGTACTCACGGACCAAAAATAATCCGAACGATGTCGAAATACGCTCTCAGATTTGTAGTACCAGTATGTACACGTTTGCAGTACCACAACATGGTTCTTCGCATTACCATAAATGTCTCTGTTGTAGTTCCTACATAGGTAGTTTGTAGTATCTCTTACGTAGCGGGCGAACGGTACCAAAATACCATAGCTGTAATTGTGGTACCAATATAAACACATTTGAAGTACCAACATCTGGATGATTGCAGTACCATGACTTATGCAACTGTAGTACCACTGGTAGGTTGTTTGTAGTATCTTTGCCGTACCCCTCAGTTGTCGAAAACACGCCGAAATAGGCCCTCTAATCGTGGTACCAATGTAAATACTTTTGTAGTACCTATATATGGACCACTGCAGTACCATAACATATGCTATCACAGTACCATCTGTAGGTTGTTTGTAGTATCTTTCACGTAGTACCATAATATATGCTTGGTACCATCCGTAGGTTACTTGTAGTATCTTTGTCGTACTGGGTTTTTAATTATCGAAAACGCGTAGATGATTATGCAAATAAGGCATGTTAACTTCCAAAATACGGCACATAATAAAAAGTAAGCACATGGTGACGTCGAAATACGCTAGCTCTAATTTGTAGTACCAACATATACACGTCTGCAGTACCACAACAAGGTTCTTTGCAGTACCATAAATGTCCCTATTGAAGTACCCTTGGTTGGTAGTTTGTAGTATCTTTTACGTATTGGGCGAACGGGGTCGAAATATGCTAGCTCTGATTTGTGGTACCAATATATAGACATTTGAAGTACCAGCATGTGGATGATTGCAGTACCATAACTTAGGCTATTGTAATACCAAACGATCAACTTAGTATATTTAACTGGTATGTACTCACGGACCAAAAAATAATCTCAATGACGTTGAAATACGCTCTCTAATTTGTAGTACATTATATACACGTTTGCAGTACCACAACATGGTTGTTTGTAGTACCATAAACGTCTATGTTGTAGTACCCTTCGTAGGTTATTTGTAGTATCTTTTCCGTACCGGGCGAACGACGTGGAAATACGCTAGCTCTAATTTGTGGTGCCAATATAAAAACATTTGCAGTACCAACATGTGGACGTTTGTAGTACCAAAAAATACAGGATTACACATGATGAGAATATATACAGTAAACCCACTGAATCATAAAAACTGCATTAGCACCAAAAGATAAAGGATTACAGTACCTATGTTGGTTTTTTACAGTACCTATATTTGTTTTTTTGTAGTACCAAAACATGTTTCAACACTTGAACAGTTATTAGAAAACATGTTTCAACACTTGAACAGTACCAAATAATCACCTCTTATCTGAACTTGCCAACTAAATGAAGTTAGTAAGAGTGGACCGACGAGTCGTGAGCAAGTGAGCACAGATGGGCACACGCAGTGAGCCTACTAATGACGATCGACTCGTTGCGAATGGAGGACTTTGATTCTTGCATCGTTCTGTAGATGTGTAGCGCTTGCTTGTAATCTCCTGCTCTGACCAAGGCGGACATTATCGAGCTTAATGAGACGATGTTCTTTCAGGCATTTCATCGAATACCTCCTTCGCTTTCTTTAGGTTTCCAGCTTTGCCATACCCATCGACCATATAAGTCCACAGCACGACGTCCCTTTGAGGTCGAATAGCTTCTGTGCTTGGCCCATGTCGAGATTCAACTCCGTTCGATCGAGCTCAAGTCCGTACGCTCGAGTCAAGAACCTCGACGAGTAACCATCAAACAGAAAACTTACCTAAGCTTACCTGGACTGAGAGACCCACTGCGATTGGATAGGCTAGGAGCTTTTCCGGCGAGGAGCTGAAGACGAAGGGGAGAAAAACAGGGTGACGGGTTTGAGAACGTTGGGCAAATGTCGTCAATTGAATTGGAGAAGAAAAGATTTAAAAAATTATAAATGAGGGGCAAATTCGTCCATTCAGTAAAATGGGTAGGGTTGTGTATGAATGTTTTGAATTAGGGAGTTTATTAATAAATTAAATGAGATGGGGAGTTAGTTGATGAAAAGTTTAGAAAGAGGGATTTAATTGAGGTTGCCCCATTTACAAAAGATAATCAGAGTAAGACAAACAATTTTCTCTCTCCACTATGCAACTCTTCATCTTCCCCATAGCTTATCTTCTCGATCTTGTTCAAACCTCAATTTGCATAAACAGAAAAAGCAAAGCCCTAAACTAACCATTAAAAAAAAAAAAAAAGAAATAGAGTTGGAGGGTGAACACTGCCCGCTACAATTGAAGGAGCACTGTTCATTCCCCCAGATTTAAGGTGGCGTTTGGGGATTCGTTGGAATTATATAAACTCCATAGCTGGCGTCCAACGCTGACCTCCTTGGAGATTCCCTAAAATGAACGCATTTGGGTAGCGTTAAAGACTGCAGCTTCCGGTTAGGTGAAGGTGTGTTTTGTCAAATTACTCGAAAGCGTATCCACTGCATATTAGTGTTTGATAGTTAGCTCGACTGATTAGTTTAATTGTTGCGCAAAATTTTTTCGTGTGCTCAATCATATTCTTTGATTTTTAAACTGTACGTTTGCTCGTGTGTTGAATCGATTGTGGCATGTTCGTGCTTGGTTAGTTAGTGGCATGTTGATGCGTGCTTAAATGTGGTTTTCACATTGGAAAGCTGGTGGCGTAGGGTCTGCAAATTCAAGTTTTCCTTCTTGTTTCCCTTTCTTGGCTTTCTGTTTAAGACATTGTTACGAGGAAATGATTGATTGTATCTGATGACTACCTTATTAAGGTGAAACCTCGATACTTTATCTGCTAATCAGACATTGTGATACAAATACAATTTTTGCTGCTTTTGCCTTACCAGTACTTGCACGGTTTACTTGTAGGTGAATATTTCAAAGAAACAGCCATGCTATCATCTTCTTGGGCGCAAACGCCGCGTCTCTTCCTCCTCCGAAGCACTACGACTACTCCGCTCCAATGCTTCCACACCGCCGCCTCTATCCCTGCCCCAACCACCGCTTTGCCACCTCCTTCCTCCCAAATCCTCACCACTCGCCATTCCCTCCTCTCAGGCCAAATCTCAGCCGTCGATCTCGCCAAGACATTCCTCAACCGAATCCAACGTACGGAACCCCAGCTCAACAGCTTCCTCCACCTCTCTCCCGAGGATGTCATATTGAGACAAGCCCAAGACCTCGATGAGAGGATTCGAAGAGGTGAAAACGTGGGACAACTCGCTGGGATTTTTGTTGGGATTAAGGATAATATATGCACGAGTGATATGCCGTCCACTGCTGGGTCGAAGGCTTTGGATGATTATACGCCTCCGTTTGATGCCACAGTGGTGAGGAAGGTGAAGGACTCTGGGGCTTTTATCGTTGGGAAGACAAATTTGGATGAGTTTGGGATGGGTAGCACAACTGAAGCATCTGCTTACAAAGTGAGTGAATTATATGAATGTTTTCTCTGGCTGTATTATAAAATGTTTATCTTCTTAATATTGGGTATGCATCTTTTGTATATAGTCAGTCAGGTATTTCTCGAAACGGGATAAAAACTTCTTTAGCTGTACTCTCACCTGTGACATGATTTAAGTCCAAACACGCAGATATGGGTAGCATTACGGTGAGTCAAACAAGCATACTACGATGTAGACCCGACTCGTTTTGTCTGAAATCATGTTAAATTTGCGGGTTTAGTAATCAAACAATTGAACAATAAGTCAAACTCTCAAATATTTGAGGCCTAGCATCACTTTCTTTTGTTCCTGGCGATGTTACAAGTAAAAATATTTGACCATGATCTGTGGTTTAAGTCTGTAACACTATGGGTTTACTCAAGTGTTGCATATTCCTTTACTCATTAGGTGACAGCTAATCCTTGGGACTTATCTCGAGTGCCAGGAGGCTCATCGGGGGGCTCAGCTACTGCAGTCTCTGCTCGACAATGTATGGTGGCCTTGGGATCAGACACAGGTGGAAGCGTTAGGCAACCAGCCTCGTTTTGTGGTGTTGTTGGCCTTAAGCCAACATATGGGCGTGTCTCGAGATATGGGCTTGTGGCTTATGCATCTTCCTTGGACGTTATTGGATGCTTTGGTTCATCTGTTGCCGATGCAGGAATTCTGCTCCATGCAGTCTCGGGCCATGACAAGTTCGATGCAACGAGTAGCATGCGAGTAAGATCATATGATTTGATGGAAATATCAAGTTTTTTCAATGTGGTAATGAAATCTTAAAGTGGGGTTTTTCTACCTTTGATCTTGGTCAGGAGGTACCAGACTATGCGTCTCAGTTCGTTTCCAATGATTTTTTCGAATCCAAACCCTTGAAAGGGCTGAGGATTGGTGTTATCCGTGAAACAATTGGAGAAGGAGTTGACTCAGAAGTTGTGTCTTCGATTCGTGATGCAGTTTCACATTTGGAAGAGCTTGGATGTAACGTATCAGAGGTGCCTTTTTGTTTTTTTTGGGAATGCTGCAGATGTTTTCTTGCATCGTAACTGTTCGTTGAGTTTTATCTTTTACTAAACTAATAATTCTTTTCATATTTAGGTCACATTACCCTCATTTTCCCTTGGATTACCTGCATACTACATTCTTGCTTCATCAGAGTCTTCGTCAAATTTGTCTCGCTATGATGGTGTCAGGTAAATTCTACTATCTCTCTCTCTCTCTCTCTCTATTTATATATATATATATATATATATAAATATATATAGAAATGTTATGGTGCTCACCTTGCGTGAGCACCATCCGTAGGCACCTGTTGTGTGACATTTTTTGTGCCACGTCAACATGCCAAATCAACCCCCGACGGGTTCACAAATCCCATGTGTAGGTTATAGATCAATAAAAAATTCCATTGTATGCTGATTTGGCGCGTTGATGTGGTTGGTGCTCACGAAGGTGCTCACGCAAGGTGTAAAAATATATGCTATTAGGAGTCAATATGCGATGTAAAAATAATACTTGCATTGCATTTATAAAATGCTTGAGAGAGCAGAATGTTAGTGCTGGTTGAATCTTTGAAAATTGGGAGTGTATATGTGCAGACTAAATTTTTTCGATGGAGCTCAAGGACTTGTTGAAAACGGAAGTTATTTTCATCGTAGATGTTAACTGGTAATACCTTAGAAACATACTGATATTATGTGCCCATTCATGCAGATATGGGAATCAAGTTGCAGGAGAAGAGCTTACTTCTCTTTATGGGAATTCCCGAGCTCATGGATTTGGTTCCGAGGTACGAATTGTTGACGTCTGCTTGAGAAATCTGAAATCCTCACGTACGATGTATAGTGACTCAGATTTAATATGTCATATAAAATTCAAAATAGAAATTTTTATAACACCACTGTACCAGCTGATTCTGGTTGGTAGGTAGATTCTTTTGTAGATTGAGGTGGGGTATTATTTTTTTCCTGTCCAGGTAAAAATGAGAATTCTTATGGGCACATATGCTCTTTCCGCTGGTTATTATGATGCATATTACAAACGCGCACAGCAGGTTTGATTGTCTATTTTTTGCTTTCCTTCTATCGTAAAGTCAAGACAATTTAATAAGAATGTGCAACCCAGGTTGTTGATCATTTAACAATGATCGGGTTAATAATATTCCAGGTCAGGACAATAATCCGTAACAGCTTCAAGGATGCTCTGAATAGCAACGACATCTTGATATCACCTGCTGCTCCATCCGTTGCATATAAGTTTGGTATGAACCTCAAAAAAAGCTCTTATTATTTTGTTATATGTTTATTCATTCCACTTTCCCTTTCTATCCTAAAACAACTCTCTTATGTCTGATTCAGGTGAGAAGAAAAATGACCCATTAGCCATGTATGCAGGAGACATAATGACTGTGAGTTCCTTCTTTGTCCACACGCACACGCACACACTTAAGCATATTAGTCATCTCCAAATATATAAATCTGTTGAAAAGATTATTTTCTTTCACCAACAGATAAGATGAAGAGTTTTTTATACAGATTCTCATGAGATTGTTGTTGTGCAGGTTAATGTGAACTTGGCTAGTTTACCTGCACTTGTTGTTCCCTGCGGATTTGTTCGACAAGATTCTGCTGCTGCTGCTTTACCCGTTGGACTTCAAATGATTGGATCGCCTTTTGATGAGGTGATAGTAATCCTTCCCTCTTTCCTTCTCAGAGGTTGTCTGAAAGAGTCGATGGTCTTATATTTGCCTCATTTTTAACAGCAGCATAAGTTGAACAATGTGTGCATCATCAAATTGTTATAGGATGTTCATGTGATATTATAAAATGGTTCGTATGTTGACAATTGCAGGAGAAGCTGTTGAGAATCGGGCATATATTCGAGCAAACTCTGCAGGGGCATTCTTTTCTTCCGCCGATTGTAGCTGCTGATGAATAATTCTTATCTTTTTTATTTCCAAGTACTATGATTTAAAGATCAATCAATATGTATATGCCCTTGTGACAACAAATTCCTGTTCTTCCCAAGTAATAAAACCTCCATTCAATCTGAACAACGGAAAGGGAGACCAATCATAAATGTTCTCATCAAATGTCATCTGCGTTTTTTGTCCTCTCATTACATTCGCGTCCAGTAAGAGTGGTTTAATATGGTTCTTGCATGACAAATAAAAATGTAAAAAAAAAAGAAAGAAAATACAAACTGTTCAGGAAGTGCAAATATGGGCATATGGGTTTGATGCAACATATTACGTAAAAAATAATGCAAGACTAAATGAAAACTATATTATATTCCTCAACCAATATTCAAAAGAAGAAACAACTCACTGTATAGTTGCTCGACAAAAGGCTCACTATAGACTGCTAGAGCATATGCAAGCAACAACATTCAGATTTCAGCCCAGTTGACTAACCTCGATATGCTTTTATTACACTCGACCTTCTCATTGAAATCTCAATTGGGCCCAACACAACTACCTTTTGCATGTATGTATGTCCGTACATCAAGCACGTAAATCTTTGTCTGAATCCCACGTAATGCCCTTCGAGGCAGAATGATCATTTGTTTTACCATTTCCATTCTCCATATGCAATAGAGGATCCACCATCCACGGGCTTTGAACCAAAAAGCTCATCACAATCTCAGAGTTTAACTAAATAATGAAGCATTAAAAATGATCATTAGATTTATATAGAGTACCTGATTTACGGTTGGTACTTCATTGGCCTTTTTCTGGCCCTCCACAGTGCAATAATAAGAATAAAGAATCATCCCGAAAGTGCGATCAATATCCCGAGTATGTTCCTCCAGTGGAAATGGATCACGGAGCAAAACATTGCTTGATACAGAAGTTGCGTTGAAGAGATCTTGTATTTCTTCTGAATGGTGTTGGTCATCTGTGAAGTTGCTGTTAAGGTCTAACACAAATTGCTTCAAAGTATCACTTTTGATTCAAAAATGCCATCAATTAATACAATGACACTGCCAAGCAAAATCTACACCTTGGTTCAGTTTGTTTTCTGCTGGGTTATGACTACGACAAATCAGACAGGAAATCAAATCGAGTTGGGATGCGAACAGCCGTTTCATGTAACATCAAATGCAACATAAATGATTCATAGGGCATGCAATGTAAAGTGAATAAATAGGATACGATTTGAGCAAACGCAGGTCGTCACAAGGGCAAGGAAAGAGAGAAAGGAGCCAAGGACATTGAGTTGCAAATCGGTAATCGTCGCGATGCCAACACCTAAAACCAGAACGATGAGGGAAAAAAAGCTTAACATTTTGACTGCAATCAACCAAAAAGTGGTATTACACAAAGACGAGAGCTAAATTAAGATCAAGTAATGAGATGGGATATTTGTACTCTAACTTCCATGAGGATAAACTCTCATCAACATTAAATCATCATTTGCAAAGCACATTTGTCCGCTGAAAAACAAAGTCAAGGATTGTTGGTATATAGATTTTACAGTGAGTTGTCTTGATCCTTCATATGCTATATATTTCTCTCAACCAAGTTTGCACTTGAGGTAGACACCACAAAAAAGAAACTAGCACTTCACATATTAAAGAAATGTGCTTCGTTTCTCAAGCATTATGACGAATATGTGCAGCTATACAAGACAAGGTTTATTTTTACATAGTGAAAAAGTCAACCGAAATTGCCTAACCTAAACTTTTTGCTTAAGAAAATGGTCTCTAACATTACTGTGCACGGGATAATTGTTATTTTATTTTTTATGTGTGAGGATCGATGTTTGTGCGAGAGAACAATATTTTTAACTGAGTTGCTTTCTAATTTCTGATACAAATATACTAAGGCAACGTGAGCCTTTTTCCCTTCTTTCACTCACCACTTTCATATCACGTCCTTGAGACATATATATAGACATTTTATATATTACAAATCTTAGATGATGAGATAAGATCTTTGAAAAATCTAATGTTGAAAAACGCATGGACAAATGAGGGCTGCGCCACTTTTTTCTTCGGATGATAGATTTGTTGTTTTCTTCATTTTTTTCTCCTTTGACTGCTTTGAGATTACCGTCAACAAATTCCCCCCTCAATCTCAAAGCCTTGCTGTCTTTCGACACTTCTTAAATTTAACTCTTTTCCGTGTATCATACGTGGCGGCTCGCCACTTGCCGTCAATAATTTCCTTCGTAATCATCTCCATATTTGTTGTCCAGCCGTACTCGCCAGCTACTAGATAGTTGTGTGAATCGGCGACCTTATCGTAGACGACCATCTCTTCTACTTCATTAGTTTCGTCGTCTAGCTTCATCTGCTCTTTAGTGATGAAGACCAACTTCCTTTTATCGTATTCTTTCAACTGCACGACTGCATATTCTTCTATCGCATCAACAACGTGCAAAAACTCGTAGTACTTCATCGGGCGTTCGAAGAAAAAGCAGTTCTCTATGGCCTTTTCGCTTCATCGGTGCTGTAATAATTATAGGAATGTTTTTCTTCCATCTTCGGGACGTAGCCCGTCAAGCACGTCAGCTCGCCGCCAGGATCTGGCTTGTCGAATCCTTCATACTCTTTCTCGTTAATCTCCTCCATGGTGGTGATCATGTACTGCTCTCTCTCAAGCGCATCGCTTTTATTAGTGACCTCCTCCACGACTTTCCTGCAGATCTCGTCGCTTTCTTTTTCTTTCAGATTTTTGTTATCGTCTACCGCCTTGAGGGTCTCCTTTTTCATCGTCGTGATTTCGTCCTTCTCGCGCTTCTAATTTTTCGGCAAGCTCGTACTTGTTGTTAGTTCGGCTCCTCAAGATATTCATGTAGTCCTCAAGGCTATTTCTCGCCTTAATCCATTCTTTTACCTCCTTTTTTCTGGCGCGCTTTTTCTTTGTTAACGCACTCCATCTCTTTAGGGCTGACCACATTAGGTTCTCCGATCTTCTGTCTACTGACTTCTTTGCCTGTGTTGTGCAGGGCCTCCGTAGTAGCTGCGCCGGTCGTCTCTTTCACGCCGCGCTCCTGGTTTTCTCTTCGCATGGCTTCTTCAGCACGCATGGTTGTCTATTCAACTGTCTCAACGCCATTCTCGGATATTGTCTCTATGACTTTCTCATTCACCTCGTGGGTATAAGCTTCCTCCGACGACGTGTGCATGGCGTCGTCAACCGTGTTTTTCATCTCATCGTCATACTCCGATGTCCTCACATCGATCTCCTCGACTTTCTCAGGTGGTTGTCGTGGCGGCGCTTTCTCATACGCCTCGTCTTTCTCGAGCTTTGAGGGCTCCTCGGCCTTTGGATATATTTCCTCCTCTTTATCGCCATCGGCTTTCATCTTTGATGATTCGCCTTCTTCTTTTGTCGTCTCGGGTTTTAGTGATGGTTCGTTATTTTTCTTTTCCACCACCGGCTCAGCGTGATCTTTATCACGCTCGGTCTCCACGTCACGAGCTACTTTTTCTCGTACGGGTTCGCCCTCAACGTTCTTTTCGTCCTCCTTCTTCGTTGCAAGTTCGCCCAGTTTTTGTTGAACTTGGTTGGTGTAATCAGCGTCTTTGTACGCTTTCTCCAGCAGATCTCAAGCTTCCTTGGCGTTTCTCGTTGCGCCTATCACTCTGGCACCAGTAAATTCTACCGCTTCGCGGATGACGACGAGCGCGAGACTATTTTCTATGGCGGCGGCTCGCAACGTCTTCCCTTGCGACCTTGTATACCCCATCGTATTGGGTGAATATCCATCTTCGACTATTTCCCACAAGCCTTGCGATTTGAGCAACGCTCTCGTCTCGGCGCTCCACCGTACGTAATTACTTTGGTGAGTTTTGGCGGGAGTGGCATTCCAACACCTGGTAATTTCAGCATCACCATCGCTGTCGGCTCTGACGGCTCCGTTGACACCATCGGCTCTGATACCATTTTGTTATTTTATTTTTTATGTGTGAGGATCGATGTTTGTGCGAGAGAAGAACAATATTTTTAACTGAGTTGCTTTCTAATTTCTGATACAAATATACTAAGGCAACGTGAGCCTTTTTCCCTTCTTTCACTCACCACTTTCATAACGTACTTGACACGTATATATAGACATTTTATATATTACAAATCTTAGATGATGAGATAAGATCTTTGAAAAATCTAATGTTGAAAAACGCATGGACAAATGAGGGCTGCGCCACTTTTTTCTTCGGATGATAGATTTGTTGTTTTCTTCATTTTTTTCTCCTTTGACTGCTTTGAGATTACAGTCAACAATAATTGCCAACTTTGTCATCTGCAATGCAAAACATCACAGAACAAAAATGAAAACTCAAAAAGACTCTGATCAAGAAAGGGAGATGACAGCAATTTACCTGATAGAAACCAACTGAATTTGATGCGTCCCAAAAAAAAACACGTCCCCACATTGGCACGTGAAAGAGACCGGTTGCTCCCGTCTCCGCCGTAGCTTTCTGAAATATTAGAGAAAAAAACTAGAAAGGCGCCATTTCGGCGACGCCCCTCCGACGCTCAAGTCAGATAATCATCTTCTTCATAAAAAACGGGTAATTACAGGTGCTAGGCTCAAAAGACAGTTTCAGTGTTTATTCAGGCGTACCTGCGAAATGACTCGATCATTCCCGCGCCTTGACCTGGTCATCACCCTAGCCCACTTCTTTCGCGGACTTCTCGCGGCAATGTGGTCCTCCCCACGTTCTTTCCCGCGGTCTTGTCATATCATTCTCTTCTCATTATCCTCTCGAGCTATTTTCCTCCAAGGCGAAACCGTCTGGGTCGATCTTCCCTTCCCTTTCTCGGGAGGGTCAACATCCCCTCCGGCCTCATTCTCATTGCGAAGCGCGGCCAGCTCGACCTGCCGACGTCGCATCTCCGGATCGCTCGGCTCGTTCTCTTTGCATCTCCGGCCGATCCGCTCGGGTCGTCTCCCTGCTTTCTCCTCGGGGGAAATATCTAGGGCTATCCTCGGCTCGTAGGTTCTTTTACCGTTAGCCAAAATCCCGGGGATAACATTCTTCTTCGTCAGTTCTTCTCTCAAGCAGGTATTATGATCATCGAGTGTAAAATGAAAAGCGTTATCGTAGCCTTCTAGCCTGAACCCCTCCTTTTGCATTTCCTCAAGTTTGTTTATATATATGTAAGCCCATATCCTAATAATAGTATCACACTATTTGGGCTAATGGGATCTTTGTAACCAACCACTAAGAGTGTGTTTGGTTGGGATTATTAAGGGGGATTAGAGGGGATAACATTAGTTAATGATGTGTTTGGTTGGAATCTTTATTTAAAGGGAAGATTTAAATAATACCCTCTTAATACCTCACATAAGATATGAAATAAATCAGCCCAATCCCCTACCTTTACTTAATCCCGTTCTACTTGGACAATTTTATCCTCTATTTTAATATTTTTTTCCAACATTACCCTCTCTATGAATCGGGTCTTCAACCTAATTCTATCTCCTTTTCATCTTCAGCGACGCAACAATCAGTCGCCACCAAACATACATGCCCCAGAGATCATCATCCGCCAAGTTTAACGTCGTCGGCGAGGTGTCTCCGCCAACATCAGCTACCGGCGACCGTCCTAGCGAAGATCGCCCACATCCCCAATTGCATTATTTAACCATTGATTAAGCTTGAAAGGTTTGCTTTTTCTTAAACCAAATTCTTATCATACCAAGATACGTTTTTATTGTGTGTTTCCATTTTGATTCTCAGTATTTGGTGGTTTGAATTGCTCGAAAAATAGGTGAGCAGTTTGTTTATCAATTGGAAAATGATAAGGCAATAATGGGTTATGTGTCAAAGCAATCTGGTGTTTGATTTTGTAAAGCGATGCATTATCTTGTTTGAATTCTGCTTAATAGAACTACGTTGTCTGAATTCTTAATCGAAGGTCATCAGTAGTTTAGTTATGAAATGAAACCTACTTGATGCCTTTCATACACTGATCCATTGTTTATTTAATCAAAAATTGACTATCCATGACGACATGTTATTTACTTTCTTTGCTTTGAATTGCCAAACATGTAGGTTTATTTTATTCCAAATGGGCTCCAACGACGATGATGTTGCTGCAATAATGATTCTTGGATTGTTAGGCATCGTTAGTTATACATGTAAATACAACGAAGAAAAACCAAAAGAATTGATTTTAGCATATAACGTGGAACACACCAAATGAAATATTAATATAATCGATTGATTTAATAAACTAACGAACAATGAGAAACAAACAAACAGAGGTGATTTGCGTGCAGTCGATTAGAAAAAACCTGCGGAGATGAGGCTGAGGGCGATTTGTGTGCAGTCGATTAGAAAAACCCTAATAACGAGGTGGGGTTATTAATTTAAATTCAAAGGGTAAAATTGTAATTGAAATTAATTAAACCCAATACCGTATAAATTTATCTACCAAACATATCCGAAATTATTATTTAAACCCATCAACCAAACACATCAAATAACTCATACACTCCATTATATAAACCCAACTAAAGCTCATACTGTCTAAACCCATCCTCCCTACCAAACACACTCTAAGGGTGTCCACAACAATAACACACCCATAATATTGCCATATCAGCTTTTCACTATATTTTTCTATATTTTATTCTATAACACTTTTATTCTACTTTTTCAATAATAACACTACTATAATAAGGACACACAACTATAAATAAATAATTTCTTTTTCTTTCTCCACCTTCTCTCTCCTTTTAATTCCTATAACATTGTGTCATAAATATGACACAATGTCATACTCATGACACATCCACAACGGTGGTGTGTCATATAAAGTGCCAAATAAGCACATATGACACACCTATAAACCACCATTGTGGTTACCCTAATGTCCATGATTAGTAGTTCATAACAATGATGACTTGGCTCTCGTCCACGTTGGCTTACTCCACGCATGTTTTCCACTTCCCATGTCCTCACTCCCACTTTTCTTGATAAAGACTATGACATGCTTAGGTTATTATTGTCATATGTCCAAGAACCTCTACTAGCAACGGGCCGAACGTCCTACTCGGGATTGTGCTCGGGAGTACATTCTTAAGGTGGTAGACTCACTCTTTTCCCGTGCACGTTCTTTTCCCGGGGGATATTTCGAGGGAAAATATCTTCCCGCTTTTATTAGCAACGTCTCTTATTTCCTCGAATATTTTACGGTGAAAACCCGAGTACAACAGAATTGAAGCCTAAACTTAGGTTTAGTAACCCAATGGAGATTCCGTTCAGAATACCAAACCCAATACGTGTTCGTGAATCGATTGGCTTGTGCTCAAAAAAATTCATCGACAATGACACATGAAGGGAGCAAAAAGTGACTAGTAGATGCCGGCTCGTCAGAGTTGTTGCTGGGAAGTTTTTAAATAAATAGCAGACCTATATCTTACTAAAATGACAGAACTCTTTTCTCTGTACTAGTTTATTTGGCACGCCCTACATGTGTATCCCTATATGTGGGCATCAAAAGCAAATATAGTGGCTGGTTTTTATTTTAATTTTAGTTTTCACATTTAATTAAAAAATAAGCAATATACTAAAAAAAAGAAATACAGTTATTTTCTAGGCTAAGAAAATCGTTTTATACCATACACCTATGTGATCCAATGTTTTAATTTTAATTAATATTTTTTAAATGTAAAAAATTCACACACCAAATCAATTTTGATTTGATAGTTTGTATCCCCCTCTCCGCATTTATATAATACAGTAGAAATTCTATAAATTAATACTCGATAATTTAATAAACTCTTTAATTTAATATTCGGCCGGTCCCGACTCGGGGAAAACGTACTAACTTAATAATTCTCTAAAATTATAAGATAATAGACTTTTGATAATTTCTATATGTCCCATATAAACAATAAATTAATAATTTCATATGTAAAAATATTATCATATTACATGAACAAAGATTACTTGAAAAATCCCTCAATTGCCATTTGTTTTTTGTTGACTTACTTGCAACCATACTTACTATATGAACCCACTCTTGCAATTGCTTATGAGTGAGATCAGGATTATTTCTGTTGTGCTAATGCTCTTCGAATCTCGTCGGTCATTGTTGTTTTTTTCACACCTTAAAGACGAGATGCCTTGTAGTTTGTACGAGTTGTTTGTGGGTCTATTTTCATAGCGTATTATATAGAAGATATATTTATTAATATTATTTAAATGTACATTGACACCATACGGATTATCATAGACTTGGGAGATTGCAAGTTTGATCCTTAATTTGACGTTCATTAAGGACATAGGAGATTGAAGATTATTTGATGTTTGATAAATTTGAAAGGTAATATATACGATAAATTAATAAACTATTAAGTTATCGATTAATTAATAACTCTTTTAATTAATAAATTTGGCGGGTCCCAACTGTACTAATTTATGGAGTTTATACTGTAGGATAGATTCTATTAACTACCTTCAAAATAGATTTTATGGCTTATGTGGTAAGGCTGTTTTTCCATCAACTAAATAGCTTAATTTATCAGGTTTAGATAAGCACACTGAGCTCCATCTAACTATCAAAGTAACGCAATTCCAAATCGACCATGCATCAGGTTGACATAATTTTCAGATGAAAAATCAAAATCGTACTTCGATTCACTTCCAAATTACCTTACAATCTCAATATGCTAAAAAGAATGTGAGCATAATTATCTAAAGTCAACGCAATGTGAAAAATAAAAAGAAGAAAAATCCAAACTCACGAAAATAAAGTGCAATGAGCTCATAAGAGCTTTGTTACAGATCACAATCGAGACCGACGACACCACCGACAATGTCAGGGCCCAACGGTACCCAACTGAAAACCCTTATTCTCACTCATTATCCTGCCTGTAAGTCGCGAACACACACTACGTAAATCACCGCAAACGAAAGAGAAAAGGAAATTTAAATAAACTTCCAAATCAAACGAACGAGAAACTCAACGTGCACCTGCCTTTACGGAACTACCTGTCGACCCTGCAATTGTTGATGTAGGTACGTGATTCGGGGGAAATCGATATGAAACAATCGGGCAAGGAGTCACTGTGGTCGCCGTCGTTAGCTCAACAAGAGTTTGGTGGTATGCTAAACGTGTGCCTCACTACATATAATTATACCTTTGTGTCGGGAAGAGCGATCCTAAACCTCGCCGGAGGTCGCCGGAAACAGCCATAGAAAATTGCCGGTCAAACTGAAGCAAGAATCGAAGTTTTGAGCTGAAGAAAGGTCGATCGCTCAGGAGCCGTTGGATCAGTCTTGGCGCGCGATCGGAAGGCTCACGTTTAAAGTCTGAGATTGGATATCATACGTTGGATAGGGCGCGAACAAGATCAAAGGTCCAGATTAGATGCGATGTGATCAAGCGGATAATAAATGTGGATCGTTGGATCGAGATCTAACAGACATCGTTGAAGGCGGCTTTTACTTATAGAAGCGGCACACATTTTACGCTTGAGTCACGAGCAAAGCATGTGATACGTGGAGCATTATGGAGCGTCAGATCAGATTAAACAAACGGCTCAGATCGACTGAAAGTCACATGTTTAGTATGACTTCAGCAGTATAAATTCTGTAGTTTTCTGGGTTAACTCATCATCTTTGAGCGATCATATCTTTGTATAGTGAGAATCACGGTGAGGTCAAAACATGAAACTTGTACAGGACTGTTGATCCGTGGACGTAGGCTGAACACAACCGAACCACGTTAAATCTCTGTTTCGTGTGTGTGAGTGTTCTGGTTTCGTTTTCGTTCGTTTAAGCTTCAGATTGTTCGTAACAGTCCACACGAGTGTCACACACATATAGACCATTGAATCACGAGTCCAACGGTGGTCCACGCTCACCGACCAGTGTAGGGATTTTTCAGGTCCAATTCTAGCCCAAGTCCAAGCCCGTATAAGCTTGTGCTGTTCATCTCTAAAACCAATTGTCAATAGAGGGAGTTAGCCCACAACCTTATAAGCTACTCATAATCTTTCTAATTATCCGATGTGGGACTTGGGTTTGACACCAACAATCCTCCCCTCACACTCAAGACCACACAACGGGCCTCCCTTTCGACGATGATCTGCACCAAGCGCTTCCACCGCAATCATCTGCAGCAAGCGCTTTTTTCATCGCAATTCACAGATTCACCAATCATCTTACAAGGGCCGGGGACACAACACCCACACCGTATCTGGGCTAGAATTTCTCCATCTTCGTCCACGCTCACTGCACCAGTGTAGGGATTTTTTCAGGCCAAATTCTAGCCCAAGAAGCCCGTATAAGCTTGTGGGGTTCCTCTCTAAAACCAATTGGCAATAGAGGAACTTAGCACGCAATCTTATAAGCTACTCATCATCTTTCTAATTATCCGATGTGGGACTTGGGTTTGACACCCAACAATTCTGTTTTTCAGATTTTTCATCCCATATTTCGATCGAGTTTTCGCCATCTTCCTCCCCTATTTCTGAGCCATTCTCCACCTCTGAGACCACCCTACCATGTGAACTTGAAGTGCCTTCATCCCTGGGCTCAAACAGTTCCATTTCGGGCTCCGAAAGATCCTCGTTCGAACCTATTAAAACCAGCCCAGTAGCAGATTTTATTTTGCTCTGTTTCGAGCTTGCCTTTTGCTCGACCTTTCTCCACCTTGTTCCATGGTTTTCTGGGACTCCTCTTTCCATCATTGTGACCCCCACGTTCCCTAGTTTCCCCAGGTATGGTTGTCACAACAGAGCATCCCTTCAAGACATAGATACCAGGCCTTTTAATCCTCTCCAGAACCAGCCTGCTTCCTCGTTTTACAGAGACTTTTCCAGCACTTAGGTGGGTGTTGTATCCTTGTCATCCACAACCCGATTGATATCAAGTTCCTATTTACCTCAGGAACATACCTCACATCCCTTAGGATCACCACGCCACCATTTTCTAGCTTCAAGCGAATTGAACCACATCCCAAAACTTGACAGATTTTCCCATTTCCCAACTTAACCGATTTTCCTTCCAACTCTTTGTAACCTTGCAACCACGCCTTGTTGCAAATTATATGAAAGATACAACCTGAGTCAAGGATCCATACTCTGCTCAAGCTCCGAGACATGAAGAACATCGGCATACTCAAAATCATCCCCACTTGTAACCGGGCGAGCTTGATTTGGATTTCTATTTTCCCTTCGCAACTTTGGGCAAAATCTTTTGATGTGTCCCACTTCCTCACAGTTGTAGCACCTCCTAAGCTCGGTCTTACCCTTCCCATTCCCCTTCTCCTTCCATTGCTTGGATTTCCCTTGCGCCATTAGCATATTTCCTTCATTTTCAGCTTCAAGAACATTAAGAGGTTTCTTCGTGTTTAGTTGCTTGGAGCTAAGTGCAGAGATCACATCCTCCATCTTCAACCTCTCCCTTCCATACATGAGAGCTTCCTTGAAGTAAGCATAGCTTGGTGGCAGAGCACACAATAGGAGAAGAGCTTGATCTTCATCCTTAATTTCTTCCCTGATGTTTTGAAGATCCAACAACATCCTTTGGAACTCGTTTACCTGCTGCTCTAAGGTCAATCCATCAATTTGGAATTCGTATAAGTCTTGTTTGAGGTACAATCTGCGAGCTAGAGATTTGGTCATGTAGAGAGCATCAAGCTTCTTCCAAATCTTCTCAGCTGAAGTCTCTGTTGCCACTTTGCAAAGCACGCTGCCATATAAACATAAAATCAGTGTTGAGTAGGATTTTTCCTTTAGCTTCTTCTTCTGGACTCATCGTAGCTGGTTCCATCTCAGCATCTGGCTTCACCGCTTCCTCCAATCCCTTCTCCACGAGTACAACCTTCATTTTGAGCTTCGACAGCCATTGAACACCTCCATCTCCAACTTCTTCATGGTAGCCATTGTCCGAGGAATCGAGCCCTCGTCCATGCTCACCACACAACTTATTGAGGAATGACCACCATTGGACTCGTGATTCAATGGTCTATATGTGTGTGACACTCGTGTGTACTGATACGAACAATCTGAAGCTTAAACGAACGAAAACGAAACAAGAAAACTCACACACACGAAACAGAGATTTAACGTGGTTCGGTTGTGTTCAGCCTACGTCCACGGATCAACTGAGCCTCCTTTGTATTAATCACCAACACGACTCTTACAAGACCTCACAGTCCTCTACAAGTTTTGTGTTTTGACCTCACCGCGATTCTCACTGTTGATATGATCGCTCAAAGATGACGAGTTAACCCAGAAAATTACAGAATTTATACTGCTGAAGTCATACTAAACGTGTGACTTTCAGTCGATCTGAGCCGTTCGTTTTAATCTGATCTGACGCTCCATAATGCTCCACACTTTGAAATATAAATGCCATCGGTCAAATTGTTGAATAACTGTTATCCTCTTAATGAGGTGTGAAAACTCAGCCGCGCATCTGACGGTGGAGAAGCCGCGTGGGAAGTGAGAGTTCGAAACGAGAGCGTATTTCCTCAACTATATCTGAAAGCAAATCTGAAAGGAATTGGGGAATATGTGATGGTAAATCCAGAGAAATTTGTCCAAGACTATCTTTATCAATGACCCAGACAACCGGTCATGCATTATTTATAATTAAAATAAATCAAACAATTAAAAATAACCCACAACCTCCCACAACCCGGTTGGTGGACCAATTTGGTTGACCAATCGGTTGTGCACAGTTTTCAGTAAACCGTTTTGTGGTTTTTATTGATTTTTATGATACATTTAATTATCTATTAAAATTTTATTTTTATTTTTTTACCAAAAATGTATGATTTTTTTCTCTACAAATAGAGACTAATATTGATACATTCGAATCACAATTTCAAATTATTATTTCTCTATTACATTCTATAATCTATCATAATTCATATTATTTTTCTTTCTCCAATGACCAAAGTATCTATAATTTATATCATTCAAACGTTCAAATACTATTAAAAATAATTATAAAATATAATTATAGGTTGTGATGGATTGTTGATAAAGTATGAAAATTGTTAGGTTGGATTGAGGTGTAGGTAGTGTGTGTGGAGGAGAGAGAAATTAATATTTTATTCTCATGACCGGTTGTGGAGGTCATGGATAAAGATAGTCTAATATGTTTAGCGCACACCGTTTTTTCAAGCTATCAACTCAATTTTATATTTTTAATATTTTATATAACTAAGTTATTTTATAATAAAATTTAAGGATAAAATTTATAATAAACTAAAACTGGTAATATTGAAACGTCTAAATAGGTTAGAGTGTTATTAATAGAGTATATATGAGTTAACACATTTACTCGAAGAGTGGCAATTTGATGACGATAACTCAAGATACACCAACTTTATCGAGGCAATTTAAGGATACAAGCATAAGAAATCTAACTTTTTGCCGAAAATATCCTAAATGACATTAGTGTTGCTTAGTTTTGGACTGAGTAATTCATCAATCTTTCATATGGGCGCCATGCCATAAGCGAAAATCTCCACTACCACATACATGTCGATACACTAGATGTCGGAAATTCAAATTTTTGACGACGTGTCCAAAATGAATGGAATTGATCACTATCTAACTGGGTAGGAAATTATAGTTATCATCTTAATATAAGTGAAAGTGACACGCTTGAATACTAGCAAGTGTATTAGGTTGGGCAAGTGGCTTGGGAGCTGCCTTGGATTGCTGCATGGTTGATAGGAGTGAGGATTTTAGTTGTGAGGTTGAGAGATTCCAGTTTGTGAGGTGGGTTTGTTTCTCCACCATGTAAGCGTGTATGTGGCCTATGTGTCAATCCGTTCCCTTCGTGAGGGTATGGTCCAGGGTTTTTATAGAGTTCAAAACTCAATCTGATAGAGACGTCAACGTTTATTGTGCTGATTCTTTGAGCGTGTAAATCTTGCATTATCACTTCTTTTTTTCTTTCCTTCGGTTCTTTTTCTTGCCTTGAGCCGCTTGAGGCCCCTTTAGCCACCAAAATCTTCTCTTTTGTCTTAAATAGAATATATTAAGCATGTGGCGGGTCCCACAATTGTTTGATGAAAGTTGGTCAATACACTTATCCGATGGTTTTACTCATTTTGTTGTCCATTTACTTACATAAAATAAATTATTCATGTGAGCGTATCATAATTGGTAAAATTTGGATATGTAACGATCGATAACTCTCTTTAAGGGTATAGAACAACGTAAAATCATAACTTATCAACAACCTCCAAGCTAGCCTTGATCGTCCTAGATCGTAAAAGCGGAAATAACTAAATCAAGTTAGGATTTTACGTCACTAAATGAGTTATCATGTTTATACTCAGAAAAGCAAGTCGAGATAGTCTTCAATTAATGAGTGATCAGCCAAGCACCAATACATGAAGAAATAGATGGCAATCATATCGTAGCACAAAGACATTTCCAGATTCTTAGCATGTATCACTCAACAACGCTCACATATGGGTCGCTCAAATCACTCAAAGTGTTTACTGGGATTAGTATAAAAGCGCACAATGCACAACATAGAAAGAAATTATTCTAAGCTTGCAAATATATCACATCATATTCACATAGTATATATCGTGAACGAATCAAAAGGTCTTTATCAAGGTTGTAATGGGGCTCAAGGTAATAAGGCTGTGTCATATGGGATAAGTGGGCAAAATAGAGTCAAATCCGTTAGTTACTTAATCGCTTTTCCCATCTATTCTCTTGATCAACACAATACGACATCAATTAATGGAAAGCCGCCTACTATAAAACCTACTCGAGCTTATAAACTATAACTAGGAACTCCACTATATCAAGATCTTTAATAATATAAGTACTGTACTCCAGATCTTTCACGTCTAGCAGAATATAATATTTTTTCCTTTTTTATCTTCCTCTTCTTCTTCTCCTCCTCCTCCTCTCTCTCTCTCTCTCTCTCTCTCTCTCTCTCTCTCTCCCCCCCCTTCTTCTTCTTTTTTTGTTAAGTTTATGAAAACTGCAAATAATACGCTCACTCAGTTTAATTGCATATATCGTAATAGTTTTTTTTCTTTGTAAAATTAGTAAGCTAACATGTTGACTACGGTTTGGAAATCAAAGAACAAGGCTAATAAGGCCAAAGGGTCTCACTAATTGATAGATATGTCAGATACGCATATATTTAGGCCATTGACTTTTATGTGTTCCAAAAAAACCGCCTCTCTGGTTGGCGCGGGAGTCAATCATTTGTCCAAATCACCGCTTCGTAATATACCTAAAATATCATAAAACACGCTAGAAAGGCGCCGTTTCGGCGACGCTCCTCCGACGCTCAAGTTAGATAAATCATCATATCATCATCATCATCGTCGTCTTTTCATGTATACTTTTTTAGGTCAAGATACCGCACCTTTTTTGTGGAAAATAACGATTATTTATAATTACTGAAGTTCTCGCCTAACCGCCCCACTTCTCACATTTCAATCTCCACGATTTCCACTACCCACTTCGATCCCATGTTTGAATTGGTCTTCTTTGCCTATTCTTGCCCTAGAACATTTGTCATCTCCAATTATCTTATTTTATGTACAATGGAGTCGTTGCCTTAGTGGGGTGCTCGGGCCAATATTCATATCCTTCAATACTCGATTGCCTCATTTAGCCCCCCTCTCGGGGCCTCATCTTGGCATGTGTGACCTCAATCATTTAATGCCGAGCCTCTCGGGCAGCGCTCCCTGGGGCCTTAATCACCTTGGGAGGTATCTTCGCGGGGTTGTCGTCTCGGGAGATCTTTCGCGCAGAGAAGCTTCCTCGGGAGGTTTTCCCGCGGGGGGATATTTCCCACCTCGGGGGTGTTTTCCGCGATGATATTCCGCCCTGTTTTCGATTGGACTGGAATGTTTTAAGGTAAAACCTGAGTACAACAGACATACCCTAATTGCCTTATACAAAAATCCACACAGTGATATTGACATGCATAACGAAGCAAGTTAAAAAACATATTCAGACCATGCGTGACACTCATGACAAACACATCGAGCAAGTATTGTGGTGCTCAAAATATTTTTGTTTGGGCCCCAAACGCACATTTTTTTTTCGGAGTTTGTGTCTCATGATAGACAATATTCTCCTAGAGCAGTCTATGTGACCAGATAATCATGCTAATACCAAAACACGTCGCATGCTCGATTTTCACTCTCACTTTGTTAAATCTTATCACGGCAGAAGAAAATTTTAAAAATTTTCATCACCTACAGGAGATTTCACTAGTGATGTTCAAATTGAAACCTTCATTAGCTCACATCGGTATCTAATGATAAAAAAAAATATCTAGCATGTGTCACCCCACCCCCAAACTAATTATCACATTGTCCCCAATGTGTATAGATTAAGGCATAAAGAGTCTAAGATACACTGCCCTGAATAATGCTTCGATTGATGCAGCGTGCGATGCGAAGAAGTCTTGGTCGGTCCACCATAGACGAGCTATCTCTGTGAATGGACTACCCCTAAACTGATTATGAGCCTGCGAGAAAACATAACTGACACCGTGATAACAAGCTCTAAAATATAATAAATAAGACATTCACGACTCAAAAAAATAAGAAACATTAATGCATAGATAGTACTTGGGTTGCCTCCCAAGAAGCGTTCCTTTATAGTCATTAGCTCGACTGTCGAACCGATCAAGGTAGATCAGTGTTTGAACTTACTTCTATTTGTGGGAGGTCCTTCAGCTCGCTGGTATTTTCTCCAGACATGGTATCCCTGAAAGGCACATAACAACTCAAAGAAGTAGTGTTAGTAATAGCGGCCTCCACAAGATATACCGACGTTGTGTCTGTAATGTTATAATCATTATATAATTTAAGGCGTTGTCCATTGACTATAATCGAATGTTTTCTGTTAATGAGGACCCGCGCGGCTCCAGATGGAAACACCTTCTCGAGTACATAAGGTCCACGCCACTTACTCTTTAGTTTTCCAGGAAATAATCGTAAACATGAGTTGAAGACTAGGACTTGATCTCCGACCCTGAACTCTCTTTGGAAAATTCTTTTCATGCCATTTCTTCGTCCGCTACTTATATAGTTTTGCATCCTCTTATGCATGTTGGCGAAATTCTTCCATCTCGTTCAGTTGGAGTAACCTGTTTTTGCCTGCCTCGATAGAGTCAAATTAAGTTTCTTAACAGCCAAATATGCACGATGTTCTAGCTCAACAGGTAGATGACACACTTTTCCGTTAACTAATTTAAAAGGTGAAGTTCCTTTCGGTGTTTTAAATGCAGTACGATATGCCCATAGTGCGCCATCTAACTTTAAAGACCAATCTTTTCTAGCGGCATTCACTGTCTTTTCTAAAATTTGTTTGAGCTCCCTATTAGAAACTTCTACTTGTCCACTGGTCTGAGGGTGATACGGGGTTGTCACTTTATATTTGACACCATACTTTGACAATAAATTAGCAAACAACTTATTGAAAAATGAACCCCATCACTAATTATTGCACAGGGTGTACCAAAGCGAGTAAAGATATTTTTCTTCAGAAAGCGAATAAATATGCGTGCATCATTAGTCCTACATGCTTCACCCTCTACCACTTAGACAAGTAACTAGAATATATTTATTAGAGCATGAAGTTGGAAAAGGTTCCATAAAGTCAATACCCAAACATCAAATAGCTCAACTCTAGCCTCATGTTTTCTAGAAATTCCACAAGTACACTCACACGATCACAAGAAACCACATAAGCATAAGCATCCTTAAATAATGTAGGTTAGAATAAACCTGATTGAAGCACCTTAAATGCTGTCTTTGTAGGCCCATGAGTCCACCCGTCAAACCAGAATGACAATGAGATAGAACAGAATTTACCTCTTCGGCGGGAATACATCGACGGATTACTTGACCGGAGCAGATATTGTACAAGAATGGATTGTCCCATGGATAATGCTTGCATCAAAAAGAAATTTCTTCTTCTGATGAAAAGTTACCCTGTTGGAATAGCACCTGTAGCATCATAATTTGTAAAATCCGTATACCAAGATAAAGATGTATCGAGTAATGCATACAATTGTTCATCGGGAAAGCGCTTGTCAATAGGTAATTCCCTATTCTGCTCATGTCAATTTTCTAGCCAAGACAAATGATCAGAGATCACATTTTCGACACCTTTCTTATCACGTATCTAAGTCGAATTCTTGAAGCAATAGAACCCGTCGAATCAACCTAGGCTTAGCATCTATTTTGGCGAATAGGTATCTAAGTGCAGCATGATAAGTGTATTTACCTTATTCATCACAAGATAAGAATGAAATTCATATATGGCGAATACCACAACTAGAGTGGTAGCGTAATTTCTCTGTGCCGTCCAAAAGTCTTGTTGGCGTAGTAAATGGCATGAACTACTTTATCTTTGTGTTGTCCCAAAACAGCACCTACCACACCATCACTAGCGTCGCACATCAATATAAACGGCAAAGTCCAATCCGGCCATCACTGGCGTTGTGGTGAGTTACTCTTTTAAAGTGCGAATGGCTTGTAGACGCTCATCTGTGAAGTCAAAAACAACATTTTAATGAGTAAGTTTGATAATGGCTTAACTATTTTTGAAAAATCTTTTTTGAAGCGTCGATAGAATCCTGCGTGTCCCAAAAAGCTCCTAACCGCCTTCACCGACGTGGGTGGTGGCAGCTGCTCAATACCTTCGCTCAATCCACCTCAATTCCCTTATGTGATACCATGTGGCCAAGAACTATGACTTCTTGTACCATAAAATGACACTTCTCCCATTCAAAACAAGGTTAGTCTATTCACAACATTTAAAAACAAAATTTATATTATCGAGGCATGTATCGAACGTGATCCAAACACAGAAAGATCATCCATAAAGATCTCCATATATTTCTCAACTACATTATGGAAAATAGCAAGCATGCATCTTTGAAATGTAACTGATTACATAAATCCAAATGGCATATTCTATATGCAAGGGTATCGTATGGGGTACACATAGTTTTTTCTTGATCCTCAGATGCTATAGAAATCTGATTATACCCTGTATAGCCATCTAGAAAATAATAAAATTCATGTTCGGCTAATCTCTGTAACTTTTGATGAATGAAGGGAAGTGGAAAGTGATCTTTACGTGTTGCATCTATAAATACACGCCATCCTGTAACTGTCCTAGTGAGAACTAATTCATTAGAATCATTTTCAATCACAGTTATACCTCCCTTTTTTGGCACAACCTGCGTTGGACTAACCTATGCGCTATCGGAGATTGGATAAATAATACATGTGTCCAAAAGCTTGATTACCTCATTCTTCACGAGTTTTTGCATAGTTGGGTTCCAACGTCTCTATGGTTGTACGACCGGCTTGTACGAGTCCTCCATTAAAATTTTATGCATGCAAATGGTCGGGCTTACTCCTTTTATATCGGCAACCTTTCATGTGAATGCCCGCTTGTGTTCTATTGGCACTCTTAGTACCTTTTCTTCCATGAAAGCTTTAAAATACTCAAAAGTGCATGAGTCAATACTATCATTAAACGAACATGAATCATCATCAGTTGGGTGTTTCATTGATTTATAAACATCGAATACTACTTTTTCGTCCCTATTCTTCATTTATGAATCATAGTAATATAAATCCATGTTGTACCGAGACAGAATTTGTAATTGGCTATCTTCTTGCCTAGCAGGCAATGATTTACCTATGCGGAAAGTAGTATTAGTTTACCATTACCAACGTCAATGAGTGCTCTTGCCGTATTTAGAAATGGTCTTCCAAGTATCAAAGGCATACCCGTATCCCCCTCCATGTCAAATACCAGAAAATCCGCTGGAAAGTAGTGCTTTCTGACCTTCACTAGTACATCCTCAACGATTCCTCGTGGGTATGTGATCGACCTATCTGCTAGTTGGAGAATCGTAGATGTGGGTTTCGGTTCACCGACACCTAATTTCTTAAGAAGAGAAAAAGGTAATAAATTGATGTTTGCACCTAAATCACACAATATGTTTTTTTAAAGATTTGTTATAAGACGATTTTAAGAAAAACGCAAATAAAAATAACGATTTTTAATCAATTAACGACAAGCGTGATTAAAACACATACTCGACACGTATTATTCCTACATCTTAATGCAATCGATTGTATTTAACCAACATGAATCTAGTAAAGGTA
Source organism: Craterostigma plantagineum (assembly GCA_027422505.1). NCBI lineage: Eukaryota > Viridiplantae > Streptophyta > Magnoliopsida > Lamiales > Linderniaceae > Craterostigma > Craterostigma plantagineum. The sequence continues at coordinate 1,474,202 of JAPQWV010000066.1, read as the reverse complement.
GAAATTTCTAATGTACGTGTTACCGTTATTCACGTAACTAGAAACCCTATGCGAAAGTGAACCAATCAACTATATTCTGTTGGGTTAATCGGTGTCTCGCGGAGACGCCACGTCCCCGGGTATGATGCGGAATAAAATTTTCTGGGTTCCCGATTGCCCTCTTCGAATCAGAATAGTAACACGTAGACACGTAATAGGACGGGTCAAACCCGTAGAGATTTACCAGTTGACGCGAGTGGCAGCTCCTCGTCCTTTTCTTCAAGACTTCGTCGATGGTGGTGGATGGCACTAGATCGTCACGACGACCTCACAGTGTACCACGAAATCAGTTCTCTAAAGATGGCTAGAGAGAACCGAGCCGTCGCGTGGGAGAGAAGTGTGCGTTTGGTGTGTGTTTTTGCGCCTTTTGTTGATTTCAAAATCACTTCTTTTTTCAACCTATGGAGCACGAAATTTAGCCTATTTAAAGGCTTGGATTTCGATTTCTAAGTCTTTAAAGTGTGAGATATTTTTGCCAAATCTTACTCTCTTTAGAATTCCAAATCCAAACTTAAGGAAACTTGCTATTATTAGAAAACTAACTTAAATGCCAAGTCAAACTAAGTACATTTAAATATGGTATTAAATTCGAAACTTAATTCTAGATTAATTTCGAAATTTAAATATATTCCAAATATTTTATTGAATATTTATTTATATCAAATATGCAAATTCCGAATATACCCTCAAAGGCATATTTCGAAATTAGTTTAAGGTGAAATCCAATGTTATCCTCAAGCCCACTAAGCACTTGGCCAAGCCCAAGTGCTAAAAATAGTTTCATAAGAAGTCTAACTTCGATCCAATAAATGGCCCGAGGTCCATTAAGGCGTGGCCCAACGGCCCAAAACACTTTCTCTCCTTATCAGTACACTTTGATGATCCTAAGCCCAACTCTCTAGGTTCGACTCAATCGGCAAGGTACGAATCTCAGAGTTCGGTAGTTACCTAGCCAATCCCGCAGTACCGGACCGTAACTCGATTCGAGTGTGAATTTCGACCCAGTCTTTATTCCAGAATCTCACTATAGAAAATAGTGATACGTAGAAACCCTTCAGCTAAATCGAGTGAGAGCCATGGTCTTTGTCAAACTCACTAAACTCGATTCTATGATAAAATGGAGACGAGGCAAATTACCACGATTAGCTTGATCTTTATAAAGGAGAATCCCCAAGATGTAGGTAGCTTCTCCCAAGTCTTTCATGGGGAATTCGGTCGAAAGCCACGCTTTCACCATCGAGATCATTCCAATATCATTTCCTATCAAAAGGATGTCGTCCACGTACAATACGAGGAAAAATATTTTGCTCCCACTGATTTTCTTGTAGACGCAAGGTTTGTCTTCGTTCTTCAAGAATATGTGGCCCTTGACCACTTCATCGAACCGAAGATTCCAGCTTCTGGAGGCCTCAGTCCATAAATGGCTTGTTCAATTTGCATACCTTATGAGCATCTCCTTGCGATGTAAAACCATTGGGCTGCTCCATATATATTTTCTCCTTGAGGTATCCATTTAGGAATGCAGTTTGCACATCCATCTGTAAGATCTCATTGTCATAGTGCGTAGCTATCGCCAGCAATGTTCTAATGGACTTCATCATAGCGACAGACGAAAAGGTCTCCTCATAGTCAATGCCCTCTTTTTGACTGTACCATTTTGCCACAAGCCTAGCTTTGTATGTGTTAACTAATCCGTCAGATCAAATCTTTCTCTTGTAGATCCATTTACACCCAATGGGTCTAAAACCATCTGGGAGATCTACTAGCGTCTATACTTGGTTTTCGTGCATAGAATCAATTTCGGCTTGCATAGCCATAAGCCATTTCTCTGAATCTCCATCGTAGATTGCCTGGTCATAGGTAGTGGGATCTTCTCCGACGTTCCCTTCCATCGCAACAACCTGGTGCTCGATGTGGACCATCCTGTATCTCTCAAGCTGTCGAGATACTCTACCCAACCTGCTCAACTCAGGTTGCGTCTCGGACTGCTCTACGGTGTCATCTGACACTGGAGTCTGCGAAAACGCTTCTGACGACTCTCCAAGATTTACTTCGCGACCCGCTCCACCTTCTCGAACGAACTCTTCTTCGAGAAAGTGAGCCTGAAGGGCTACAACGATTCTCTGATCATCGTTGAAGTAAAACTGGTATCCCATGGAATCCTCATGATACCCGACAAAATGTCCTTTCACAGTCTTCGATTCCAATTTATCTGTTTTGAGCTTTTTCACAAATGCGGGGCAACCCCAAATTCTAATGTGATTCAAGCTCGGTTTTCGTCCTGTCCATATCTGATACGGAATACAATCGACAGACATTGTAGAACATCAATTCAGAATGTGTGTCGCTGTCAACAGGGCATGACCCCACAACGATATGGGCAGGTCTGTATAGCTCAGCATAGATCGAACCTTATCCAACAGAGTTCGATTTCTACATTCGGACACACAGTTCAACTGCTGTGTTCCGGGAGGTGTCAACTTTGAAATGATCCCGTTCTCTTTCAAGAACTCGTCAAACTCGAGGCTCATGTACTCGCCGCCTTGATCTGATTGAACGGCTTTAATGCTCTTTCCAGTTTGATTTTCTACCAAAGCCTTGTACTCTTTGAACCATTCAAAAGTATCAGACTTGTGCTTCATGAGATACACCTTGCCGAAGCGAGAGTGATCATCAGTGAAGGTAACGAATAATGGAAGTTACCGCGAGCCGCTACCCCGAACGATCTGCAAACATCCGTGTGGATCAAACTGAGAAGTTCTGCGGCTCTTGTGAAATTCCCTGTGAAGGGCGACTTGGTCATCTTTCCAAGGATACAAACAACCCGGGGGGACGTAAGTCCCAAACAACCCGTATAAAATAAATACAACCCGGGGGGACGTAATCCTTAACAAATGACCCGTAAACCAAATTCCTAAATCAGCAAGTTCGCCTTAAATCACATTCATAACAACCCGTTAAGGCTTTGAGCGTGAAGCTCTAATACAGCTGCTGCGACTCAAATCGCTCAGCCGACAAAACACGGCAGAGAGCCACGACGGAGCAGGCCACCAATGTGGAGCCCCGGCTGAAGCCGGAACCGCCGGCGGTGGCGGCGACGCGCCGACGACTGATCTGCTGCCTTCGCTGCCGCTAGGCGCGGCAGCACCACCTTGGAACGGCGCGGGAGCCACCATGGCCGGTGCCGGACCTAGAGGTCTTGGCTGATCGGGCCTGCTCAGAGCAGCCCGATGGTACGAGCGCACAGCCGTGGCCGCATTGTACCTCTGCCCATGGCTGCCCGCGTTCTGGTCTTGTCGGTGGCTGCCTCATCGGCCACGCCGCACGAGGTGGTGGCCGTGGGATGGCAAACGACGCATCAATCAGCCCCACGCCGGTCAAACTGCGTTGGGTTTCGATCGTCTCCCACGCGCCTCATTTCAATTTAAACACGTTACGATTCTGATCACGAGCGCCCGCTCTGATACAACTGTTGGGTTACCCAGTGTCTCCCGGAGACGCCACGTCCCTCGTAGCTCGGACCAGAATAGTAACACTTAGGCACGAAATAAGACGGGTCAAACCCGTAGAGATTTATCAGTTGACGGAGTGGCAGCTCCTCGTCCTTTTCTTCAAGACTTCATCGACGTGGTGGATGGCACTAGATCGTCACCCCGACCTTACTGTGTACCACGGAATCAGTTCTCTAAAGATGGCTAGAGAGAACCGAGCCGTCGCATGGGAGAGAAGTGTGTGCGTTCGGTGTGTGTTTTTGTGCCTTTTGTTGATATCGAAAATCACTTCTTTTCTCTACCTATGAGGCACGAAATTTAGCCTATTTAAAGGCTTGGATATCGATTTCTAAGTTCGTGAGAGATTTTTGCCAAATCTTACTCTCTTTTGAATTCCAAATCCAAACTTAAGGAAACTTGCTATTATTAGAAAACTAACTTAAATACCAAGTCAAACTAAGTATATTTAAATATGGTATAAAATTCAAAACTTAATCCTAGATTAATTTTGAAATTTAAATAAATATTATTCCAAATATTTAATTTCATATTTATTTATATCAAATATGCAAATTCCGAAAATTCCCTCAAAGGCATATTTCGAAATTAGCTTAAGGTGAAATCCAATTTTATCCTCAAGCCAATTAAGTACTTGGCTAAGCCCAAGTCTTAAAGTTAGTTTCATCAGAAGTCCAACTTCGATCCAATAAATGGCCCGATGCCCAGTAAGGCGTGGCCCAACAGCCCAAGGCCCGTTAAGGCCAACATTTTCTCTGCTTATCAGTACACTTTGATGATCCTTTTTAAGCCCGACTCTCTAGGTTCGACTCAATCGGCAATGGAGGAATCCAAGAGTCCGGTAGTTACCTAGCCAATCCCACAGTACCGGACTGTAACCCGATTCGAGTGCTAATTTCGACTCAATCTTTATTCCAGAACCTCACTATAGATAATAGTGCTACGTATAAACCCTTCAGCTGTGTCCCAATCGAGTGAGAGCCATGGTCTATGTCAAACTCACTAAACTCGATTCTATGATAAAGCGAGACGAGGCAACTTACCAAACTACCCTACATGTCTAACAAGAGTTAGTTGAATACATTGGCCAAAGATTTCGTATTTTTCCGTCGCCGTCCTCATAGGACACTTATCTCGATTACTTGCGAGACTCTGAATCCGTACTCGACGATCTAAGCCCGGCAATCACAAATCGTTATCAAGACCGCATCTGGCCCGCTGATCCGTGCAACAGAAAATCGAGACGAGGGGAAGCAGTGACAGTCGAGACTTCGAAGTCAACTCCGTGAAAGCCCCTTTCGGTCTAAGGTTCACGTAGACTACTATAGTGTTGTCGTCGGTCATTGACGGTCCTTGAGTAATAAGCCATGTTCGACCATACGACCCGTGAGTCAGTGTCTATGAAACGATTCAATCCCTTAATTCGATTCGTATAATAAGTCATGACCTCCGCTTCCAAGCGGGATATCGACACACGATAGGTCATCGACAAATAAGCCGTGATCGGTTATCCAGCACTCAACTGGAGCCTCAAGCTTATAGACTTTTAATGTTCGAGGTTAAGAGTCCACTGGTGCCTTCCTCTCTCGTACCCATCGAGAACAGTGACTCAACTCGACACATTTGGATTTGTTCATTTATTGCTTTACCGGATGCTAAGTAAAGAACTCTTATATCCAATAAACGAACAATGCCTTTCATTAAACACACGAAAATATCTTATTACACAAAAGGTCGAATGAAAAATAATTTAATGTCCTATACAATTTAATCCTCGTATAGCATTCAAGGGCATATTCCTAACATGTTCATATATGACTGTAGTTACTCCGCACGCCTTCGGCTTATGAATTCCTGATTTTAAATGTTTTCGACGCCTAAGGTCTCAGAAACCACACATACGAAACCGAATTCCATCTCTGGTCGCTTTTACGTAGTGGTGTTGAATGCTTTTATTCTAACCGGTCTAATCACTTTTTTAGTCTCATAAACCAATCAAATATCATGCGTATGTTGTCAAGCATATGTAAGCATCGAGCGAACACGTAACTTTAACTCATATGATTAAATGGAATACGAATAACATTAATACGAAATCGTAATCCGACCTAACACGGCCTTAAACACGAAGAAACTTAAGCATGCATATTAATAAACGAAAAACACAAAAGATCGAGGTGAACATTCCTGTTTTTGCGTATTGACGATGTATGAACGTTGTCTATCACGACGACGGGTCACGCCTTGTTTCGTCGGGGTGTCCGTTGCGTGAGAGAGTTCTTCATCTGGGCTGCGGGTTGATGCGCTTGGGAGCTGCCTTGGATTGCTTGCATGGGTGATAGCAGTGAGGATTTTAGGTGTGAGGTTGAGAGGTGGGTGTTTGTGACGTGGGTTTGTTTCTCCACCATGTAAGCATGTATGTGGCCTATGTGCCTGTCCGTTCCCTTCGTGAGGGTATGGTCCAGGGTTTTTATAGAGTTCAAAACTCAATCTTATAGAGACGTCAACGTTTATTGTGCTGATTCTTTGAGCGTGTAAATCTTGCATTATCACTTCTTTTTTTCTTTCCTTGTGTCTTTTTCTTGCCTTGAGCCGCTTGAACCTCTTTAGCCACCAAAAATCTTCTCTTTTGTCTTACATAGAATATATTACATGTGACAGGTCCCACAATTGATTTGATGAAAGTTGGTCAATGCTCTCATCCGATCAGGTGGGTTTCCTCATTTTTTTTGTCCATTTACCTGCATAAAATAAATTAGGTCTAGTTATCTTTTTGGTCCCATAATTTAGGAGGGACGGCGTTATAGGGACATAATTTAGGTGGTGGCATTATAGGGACATTAACTTTAAAAAAATGTCAATTTATGGACAATATATGCCCCGACACAGCATTTTGATCCAAACTCGCTGACGTGCAACGCGATCCGCTTACGTGTGTGCTTAATCGGAGTAGCGATGGAATTTTGGGACGGAGGTACCGTCTCTAAAGGAGGAGAAAAAATAAAAAAATAAATACAATTCCGTCTCAAAGACTTCCGCCGCTAAAAGGAAAAAAAAAAAAAAAAATAGATACGACTCAGCTGACTTTCAAGCATCCCTCGACCTTCGATACGCTGGCCATGGACGACGGCGAAAAAGGCAGAATCTTGGAGGATCTTGAGAGGTTCTTGGGAAGAAGGGATTATTACAGAAAGGTGGGCTAGGAGTGGAAGAGAGGGTACTTACTGTACGGACCGCTTGGAACTGGAGAAATTGAGCTTAATCGCCCCCATAGCCAACAAGCTCAACTTCGACGTCTACGATCTTGAGCTGATTGAGCTTAGGAGGAAGTCAGATTTAAGGAAAGTGCTGTTAGCCACTGAGAATCGTTCGATTTTTGGTCATCGAAGACATCGATTGCACCTCCTTGGATTTGAACAGTAGGGGAAGAAAAGATGATGGAGACGACGATGATGATTATTACGGCGAGGGAGATAATGGTAACAAGAACAAGAAGGTTACTTTGTCTAGGCTTTTGAACTTCATCGGTGGACTATGGTCGAGCTGCAGCGACGAGAGGATAATCACCTTCACGACGAACCACGCCGAGAAGCTCGACCCAGCCTTGAGCTGTATCTAGGTCTTTTTTTTAATTTGTTAGCGACGGAAACTCCGTCGCTAAACTTCGTCGCTAATCTTTGTGACGGAACTGTATTTTTTTTTTTTTTATTTTTCCTCCTCCTTTAGCGACTCTCCGTCGCAAAATACCGTGCTAATCCGATTAAGCACACATGTCAACGGGTTGGATTCCATGTCAGCGAGTTTGAGTCAAAATACCGGGTCGGGGCGTATATTGTCCATAAATTGTCATTTTTTCAAAAGACAATGTCCCTATAATGTCACCACTTAAATTATGTGTCCCTGTAACGCCATCCCTCCTAAATTACGGGACAAAAAATAATTAAGCCATTAAATTATTCATGTGAACGTAGCATAATTGGTAAAATTGGATATGTAACGATCGGTAACGTCTTTAAGAGTATAAAAACGTAAACTCATAACTTATCAATGGAAAATAATCCCAACATATCATAACGATTCAATTATGCTGTTATTTCTCTTAGCAAAATATGCTGTACTTAGAGAGTAGGATTTAATCCAAAGTCGATTACATACTGCTGCTTAAGGCTCATGATATAACTCTTGGCTTGGGAAGGTTTTCAGACCATTGTCTGTGGTTAGTTAATATTTGAACTGCAAAGATTTGATCCGATCCGTGAACTAGCAAACCAATATAGTGTAACGTTAAAGTAAAAGAAAAACCATACATGTAACATGCCTTCAATTGAATAGATTGTAATCTCAATTCTCAGCTCCTAAAAAAAAAAAAAAAAAAAGAACACAAAGGGCATATCATTCAATTGCCTCAACTAAAATCAACATAAAAAATCCACACTGATTTAGTTTACATGATATTATCTAAATCAAATTCTATAATATAATTATATAATACATGGCCGCTTCAGTTCTGCAGCAACTCATTTGCTTTCTGAACCCAGACGTCGTAAATTTCATCGAGGAACAGAACAAAGTGGACCTGCAATTTAATGGATGAAATGTAATTTCATCATAACTAATATGCAACTTGAAAAAGAAATATTGTCTGTTTTTCAACATACGCATGAAAAAAGAAACGATCTTGTAAGTATGAGAGATGAAATAAACCTCCTTTAAGTCCTTCCCATACTCCTCTACTGTGGAAATGGCAACAGTCGCAGCCTCACTGTAAGGATATCTGCAGCACCAGCAATCACAAGTCAAGGGGGACAAGGCAATCAAATACACGTAAGCTTTCAGAAAATGTAATCTATCTATGGTATGCATATGCAGAAGACTGCATACCCATAGATACCGCAGGATATAGCAGGAAATGCGACATACTGAATGTTGTTATCTTTAGCAAGCAGTAAGCTGTTCCTGTACGTAATTGTAACATAACCCATATTTTAATTTCAACAAGGGACAAAAAACGATTGTGCTCTTCGATCCCTCGAGTTAATATAACGGGTCCAAAACTTATGGCAACTTACTTATATGCATTTCTCAATGAGGCTTCAGGATTTGTGGACAAGTCATAAATGGGTCCAACAGTATGAATAACATGAGATGCTGGCAACCGAAAACCTCTGTTTGTCTCAAAAAATATCAGGATTAGTACAGTTATGAAATTTGCAGAGTAAAGTCTGTAGCTCATTTCATTTGTTTCACTCTATCAAGAAAACAAAAGACATACGGAGTAATTCTTGCTTCTCCTGTGGGGCAGCGAACTCCCCGACTCACTTGCAGGACCTCATAGCATGCTGCACGGAGCTCTATGCCAGCAGCATCATGTATGGCTTCCGGAAAAAGAAAAAGTGAACATTGAACGAGAAAGTGCGTTGACGGTATGGCCATGGTACACGGTTCCACTTGTATAAGGACTTCGATTAAATGTTAAAACTATGTGACGATCGATGAAAGCATGACGTGTCATTACTCCATGAACTGATAGCAACTTCCGTCATATAATTGATCTCATGGATTCTGCGTGCAAAATACAAGGGAAAGAAATATACAGACAATCAAAAGTACCTCCATCAGCACCACCACCACCAAGCATTCGTTCATTAGCTGGATTGACCTATTATAAAATGAGAGGAAAACAATAATTCAACAGTCCGTTCATGCCAAGTTTCGTATCTTCGGAAGAATCCTTGAATAGCATCGAAGATTAAAGTTCCAATGATCGAACATATTACGATGGCGTCAGATGTCCCGTCGACTGACCACTGAGTGATGTCACCTTTCTGAATCTTGACGGTGCTCGTCGGCGACAAGTGGAACTCCACAGCCCTTGGATCGCACCTCCGTGACATCACCGCCGATGAAAACAAATCCCGAATTGAGACGATCGGGGACTGTATTGTGTTGTGTCTCGATTGAATGTAACGAGGGTTACAATCGAAATGAAAGCAGTGACAATTTAAGATACCAAATGCAAAATTTTATTCTTAATAATATGTTAATAGTTAAAATTTAATACATATTAGGATGAGATACCTTGAGGTCAACTGAACAGCTATCAAAAACTAGTAAATTAACATTATTATCAGGAGATTCAAGATTATTAACGTGGGATGAAAATTATAGGTGGTTTTCTTAACCTCAAGGTATCTCATCCTAATATGTAAATTTACAAATTTAACCCCTCTCACCGTGCATCTATCGTCGCTATCGGATAGTCGTCCATTTCTATTGGTCCGACCTTCACCACATGGCCCATCTCCGCCTTTAACAAATCTGCAGCAAAAACCTTGTCAGCTCACTTTTCGCGGACCATTAACTGAACTCATCTAGACAGATTGAACCCATATCCAATCCCGACCCGAATCCGCCTCGTCTGAAATCTTGTCCATAAATCCTACCCGAATCCACTCCATCTAGACACCTCTCGCCTCTTACAGTCGGGTTTGAAGGATTGGACCCGCTTGGCGCTGAAGAGGCGAAGCGACCTGATTTTCCTCAGTTCCCTCTAAGATTCGCGGTAGGGTTCGAAGCTAATTACCGTTCGCCAAGATTTTCCGGCAGCTCGAGAATCAACACATCGAAATCTTGGTTAGGCCACCGCGAGATCGCCGTTGTTAGCTACTGCAACGTTTTTCTTTTATGAAATGGGTGTAGGTTAATATTTCAAGGGTGTTTTAGTAATTGCGTATCTAGTAGATGGGTTGGATAAATTATATTGGCCTGATCCATTGGTTAGGTTATATTGGGCTTGATTGTTTATAGCAGCGGGCCGTGACTTTATCTTGGGCTTTATCCCAACAAATATTTTTCTGAAGTGAACAATATTAGGATAGATAAAAGTGCTTTATCTTATCATATTCAATCAACTAAACAGGCCCTAATAGTTAAAATTTAATACATAGTTTTTTTTTTTTTGCCAAAAACCTAAAATGGTCCCCAATTTTTACCCTTTGCACCAATTTAGTCTCTGATGTTTCGCGTGGACCAATTTAGGGCTAAATTGGTCCCCGCCGTTAAATAATCGTTAATTTGGATGGATGTTGACACATGTCGACATGCGATTGTCCAGCTTAAAAATAATAAATTAAACCGCAAAAGGGAAAAAATTCAAAAAGAAGAGCAAAATTTTATTTTTTAAAAAAGAGAAAATTACCAATTAAATAAAAATAAATAAATAATAGAAATAAATTTTAAAAATAATAAATCAAATAAAGAAGAAAGAGAGAGTGATAATTTATTTAAAATAATAAATTAAACATTAAAAAGAGAAAAAAAATCCAAAAAAGGAAATAAATTAAAAAGAAAAAGAAAAGAAGAAACTAACAAAATAAAAATAAAGAGAGGATTAAATTACATTACAAATAATTTAAATTCAACTAAAAATAAAACGATAATACAAATGTATTAAAATAATAAATTGAAATAGAGAAAAATACAAAATTAAAATAATTTAACTAAAATAAAAAAGTGAGATAAAATGTTAAATCTAAAAAAATTAATAAATAAGAAAAAAATAAAAAACTAATTTATTAAAAACGAAAAATAAGTAAAACAATAAAAAAACAAAGTTCGAGAATTGGGACGATTATGTCCTCATTAACTTGGCAGAGACGGTCTTCGTAAAACTTTTAGAGGCATTCTTATCCTTAATTTTGTTTTTCCTTTTTATTTGTTTTTCAATGAATAAATATATTTTCATTTTATACTTTTTTTAAATCTTAAATTTTTATTTATCATTTTTACTTTATTCTGCTCTACCTATTTATTTTTTTATTTTTCTCTTGTATATTTTTCTTTGTTTAATTTATTATTTTTAATATATTTTCATTCTATCTTTCTTTTTTATTTGATTTGAATTATTGTTTTCAATATTTTTTGTTGTTATTTATTTTTTAAATATAATTTATTAGTGATTTTCTCTCTCTCTCTCTCTCTCTCTTTTTTTTTTTTAATTTTTACTCTATTTTTTTTAAAATCTTTCCTTCTTTTTTGGATTTCCCCCTCTTCAAATGTTTAATTTATTATTTTTTAAGTCTAGCCTATCGCATGTCGACACGTGTCAACTTCGATCCAAATTAACGGCTATTTAACGGCGGGGACCAATTTGGTTCAAATTCGATAACACCGGGGACTAAATTGATTCTCGCGAAACATTGGGGACTAAATTGGTCTAGGGGGTAAACATCGGGGACCATTTTATGTTTTTGCCCGTTTTGTTTCATGTGTTGTGCCCCCAACCGAGTACCTTCTGTCACACACACAGCTTCGTACGACAATAATTTCATTTCACGTATAGCAATTGACCAGCATTAATCACATAATTAACACTAGTGCATAAGCACACATTCTATGCATGTGCAATATTTAAATATATATATTGTTTTATATTTTAATTTATTATAAATTTATATTATAAATTTAATTTTATTACTCGTATTATGCATAAGAAAATTGATTTGAGAATAAATGTAATATTTATCAATATCATGGGTAAATTTGTAATTATTATTGACACACCAAATTAATTAGATTGTAGTTACTCTAAGCCTCTTCCACTTAATAAAATACAAAGATGAGCTCAAGATTACTACATAAGCAAACGATCGACATAGTTCTCAAAGCAAAAAATAAAATCTATATTATTCAGACATCCGAAAAAAGAATAAATAAAGACAAAATAGCAGTGGTTGCTCTACAGCTCTCGGCAAGTGGAAGCAGAACCACCGGCCGACGGTGGATTATTCAGAATGACGTTACTCATCGATATCGGCCAGGACGATATTGGGACACAAAGGAGATACCCCATAATTTGCCATTATAGCCATTGTCCGTCACTTCAACTTTCCCCGTCCTAGCATCGAAAAATGCCAACGGACCACTCAGACCCCTCATGTAGACGACGTTCGCATCGAATGGATCGAAAAGCCACGGTTGAAAATCAGCCAATGCTTGCGAAGACGGTGCAATGCCATCGCATCGAATTTTCGAGTCGTCCGACTCGCAGGTTAGGCACCACTTCCCGTCTTCTAGAACCCATATTTTGAACCCAACGGAGACCACTTCGTACATCCCTTTCGCGCGAGCAATCATCTCAAAGCACCTCAACTTTCCAGTCGACCCATCGAATACACGGTAGGGGATAGCGGGGGCTCTTCTTGTCATCGATGAGTAGGAGAAGAAGGTTCGATGATGAGCGTGCTATGAGGGTATTTATAGGGGTTATAAGCAATTATAGGACCGTCGTAGCATATGGCAGACCAATAGATGGTTCTATTATGAGCGGTCATCGTTGGGGCGAGATAGAAATATTTTAGGTACCAAATATGGCATGACACGATAAAAACCATCCAAGTTAGGGTTTCGGAAGAATACACGACGAATCAGAGGTATCCTTTGGATTCACTGTAAAACACGAGGACAACTCTGAAGCTCTCGAGGACGGAGTTTTCGACACGAGTGACGAGTGCCGGGTGCGGACGGAAGATTCCTCATAGTGATAATATTTGTCGGTTAGGAAATGTCGGTGATGGTGGTGGTAGTGGGATATGAATGGACTCTCGGGTCACGAGATTGCAGAGGTAGTAACTTGTGTCTTGGCGGAATAGAACTAGCCCATTGCTTGCTCCGGAAACAAAATATTCTTTGCCTCCATGGTTATACTAATGGGGACGCAGATATTATTGCCCAGATAAGAGTTCGAGAATATATCGTGTGGAAGGCGTATAAGCATGAATTTTAGGTTATTTGCACGGCGATTGATGGTCATGTCTTGTTCGATTACGGTCCATGACGGCGGATAATGGGAAAGATATGTGCTGACAAATAAGGGACTCGGTATAAGAGAAGCCCATTGCTTCGAAGCGAGTTTGAACCTTACTACGACCTTTGAAGGGAGGCGAAGGAGTGTGGAGTAACCTCAATGGCTAGTATGGGATAATAAAAATAATAAACATGAATATATGTGTCATAAATATGTATCATGTGTGTATAGGAAAACAAAAAGAAAAAGACACGTTAGTGAGCTTAAAAGAAAAAGATTAGTCATGTCTTAAGAGGAGAAAATAAAAATGACTTTGTACTCTTAATTTTCATGCATATGTGTAAAACACTTGGTGTGTGAGAGCAAATAATAAAACTTGTGAAGTGTTAACGTGAAACACAATACAAAATATTTCTCTTTTCTCTTGTAGCATACACTTAAAAAATAACAAATTGGTATCAGAGCCATGACGTTCGTCGGAGCAACTGGTTGCCAAATGCCCGTTCCGTGCCTCACCAAATTCAACTACGACAACTGGTGCATTCGATGAAAGTGTTGCTCAGGTCTCAAGGCGTATGTGAAATCGTTAAAAACGGGTACACCGAACCCAAAAACACGGACGTTTACATGGCGGCCCAACTGAAGGCATTGAATGAATCTCGCAAACAAGATCAAAGGATGATAGGGAGATTACTTTACTTAACTTTTACGAGGCCTGACATCACCTTCAGTGTGCATAAGCTGAGCCAGTATATGTCTGCCCCTCGAACAGACCATCTCAGGGCAGTCCACCATCTCCTTAGATACATCAAAGCAACCCCTGGACAGGGAATTCTTATGAGGGCCACGACAGGTTTACAGCTCATGACATTTTCTGATGCGGATTGGGAACCTGCCATGACACAAGGAGATCAGTCACTGGTTACTGCACATTCCTCGGAGATTCTATGGTTACTTGGAAAGCCAAAAAGCAAGCAACGGTGTCAAGGTCTTCAACTGAGGCAGAATACCGTGCACTAGGATCAGCTGTAGCCGAGATTTTGTGGATAAGGCAGCTGCTTCAAGAACTAGCAGTGGATATCAGACAAGTGCCAGTTATTTACTGCGACAATCAGTCAGCACTGAAGCTCGCGTCTAACCCCAAGTTCCATGAGAAGTCTAAACACATAGAAATAGATTGTCATTTCATCAGAGATCACATTGAGAAGGATCAGTGAAGCTGCTACCTGTGCGGTCTGAAGACCAATTGACAGATGTCCTAACTAAGCCACTTACGGGTCCCCTGCTCCAGAGAATGCTAGTCAAGATGTCTGTAGTAAATTACTATCTTCCATCTTGCGGGGGGATATTGAAGCAATCTCGTGAAAAGCTTCAGCTAGCTCGTGTTCATGAAGATGAGCTTCAGTTAAATGGAACAGTGAATGCGAAGAAGGCGCCAGTTAAGAAGAAAACGTGTTTCACTGATAAAAGGAACTCCTCACTTATAAAGACGTTGAGGCGATTTCCTCAACAAGTGATTAAACTATTTTTTGGCGCGTCTCTTCCAGATATAAATAGTTGGATTACGCGACTCTTTTTTGTTTCACTTAGAAGTATCATTTCCTTTCTTCTCTGTAAATATCAAATCGATCATATCAATAAAAGACGATTACCACCGTGGATGTAGGATTGTTGAAGAATCCGAACCACGTTAATTGCCTCGTGTTCAATTTTGCATTTCAATTTTGTTAAGGAAGATTATGGGCTTATTTATATGTAGGAAACGGAATTCTACTCGTGTTAAAGTTATTTCATCATTACTATAGAAGTTGTGTATGGCTGTCGCTTCATTGTCGAGGAATTGAGGCTAGAAAACGTAACTTTTTTTCAAGAGTCAGCATATGCTAACATTATTCGATAGATAAGTTCAATTACTTTGTTCTATAAAAGCATATAAATTCGTGATACGGCTGACATTCTACGAACAAGCCATATACTGCCACGGAACAACGTTGTTCATACATAAATTTTATTTTGCTACTTAAAAATGCATATTAAATTCCTAACAGGGGGACATATTACTAACAAGACTAACAGATTTGAATAGCTGACTTGTGAACAATGAACCTACTATAAAATCATTATAACAGTTAGGGGTGGCAATGGGCGAGTTGAGGGTGGTATTGGACGTACCATCCTCATATCAAATTCTCGTTCTTAATACCATCCCACCGTTTATGATGAATTGGTTCGGGAATGGGGAATAATAACTGTTAGGTGATCGGGGATCCCGCGGGGAATTCGGCTTCCCCATACTCATGTATATACCCAACAAATTAATATTAATTTTCATTCAACATAAACGAAGTTATATAGTCAACAACGACATAAAAATAACGAAACATCAAACATTGACGATAATAGAAATTGCGAAAAAAACTAAGATAAAAAAATAAAGATTACTAAAAAATGTGACATTTGTTTCTTTAGTATGCTACGTAAAACATAAACAAAAAAGTGTACTAAAGAAACATTTACGTCGGACATAAATGACATAATACGAATCCATCTCGATTCTTGAAATGTAACATCACGATTCCTGTAACATCAGAAGAATAAAATTATACTTTAATTAAATAAACATACAAAAAATATACAGTTATTATTGTCACCTCATCAGCATCTCCATCGTCATGAATATGTGATAGTTTACATTTACAAAAGAAAATAATAGTGTACGTCAATTGCATTGCACTGTAGAATAAACGACTAAGATATTTAAATACGATAAGATATCACCTTTACGAAGCCAACTATGAGTACACATCACGGCCTCGAATGTCTTCGGAAGAACTTCACTACGGTATTCGTTCAAATTTCTTCCACTAGTACTAAACGCAGCCTCAGATGCAATAATGGACATTTGAATTGCCAGTATGTCTCTAGCAATAACTTGTAATGTTGGATATAAATGTCTGCATGTTTTCCACCAAGATAGCAAGTCAATGTCAGGGTCCTTGACGGGATAACATCATCCTCTAAATAGCGGTCTAAGTCTGATTTCCGATTGCCGATCAATCTTTTACTTTATACAAAAGTATCAAACCCATCCAATCATCATGATCTTGAAACTGTTGACCCTCAATCGTTGAAGCACAAGAGAGCTAATTTCTATCAATATGATAATTAATCACCGTATCTTGACAACTACTTCGTACTCTACCAACCTCATCCGGAGCACTTTGATCATATAGCTTGTTATAGTAATATTCCACTACCATCATCTTGAACCTTGGATCTAATATAGTAGTCAAAGACAATACACCATGAATCACATCCTAATATTTATCAAACTTAAGCATCATCTTAGAAGCCATCATCTTGATCTCATCACGTGAAGATGCAACCAATTCATTCAAAACTTATCACAAACTTCTTCGGCCAAGTCACAATCAGAATCAGCGAGACAACTCCGAAATTTTGAATCTCGTTGTTTCAAACGAGAGAACGTTCTTATACAACAAAGCAGCCGAAAATCATCAAGTAAGTTGAATTCCACCTAGTAGTAGCGTCATGAACAAGTTTCTTCGAGCACGGAACATGCATTTGACAGAGAGTTTCTTCAAATTTCTCAACTCTTTCGGGGTTGATCTCCAATATATATAACACTGTCACGAAAATTGTCAATTCCCCCTCTGATAGCTTCTAACCCATCCTTGCACAACCAAATTAAATATATGTATACTACAAAGCATATGCAATACTTGCCATTCAAAATCAAGGAACCTGATGGCATTGTGTCAAGTCAAATTCTCATCACCTTGTCATTTGTTGAGGCGTCATTTACTGTTATAGTAGACAACTTTCGAGCCGCATTCCAATTGTAAAAACATTTGAGCAATAGAGTAGAAATTCCGTCAGCGGTGTATGGAGAAGGGACACACATGAACCTAATGTAAATATCATATAACAATTACTATAACTCATGCCAAATAAGAAAGCCAAAAAAAGAAAAGAAAAAGTTCACATAAATATAGAAGATTACCTCATAATGAAGCTTTGTAACTTCCAAGTATTATCAATATAATGTCCCGTGACAGCCATGTACCCTTTATTTTGAATCTCCGAAGTCCACATATCAATCGTAATAGTGACTCGACCTCGATTGGCCTCCAACATACTGTCTTTGCTTTCTCAACATTATACAAACTATCACTCGTGATTTGTGTTTCTAGTCACAACTTTAAATAAAGGTTGAAGAGCGTCACAATACTCTATAAATCCTTCATGATCAACAATTGACATTGGGTAGTCATGCTTAAGTATCATTCGACAAAGTGTTTCCCTTGCAAATGCCGAATCAAAACTATAGTTTTCCAAAGAGATTTTTCCATCTACGGATTTGACAGGTGTTACCATAGCTTGTCGAATATGAAGGTTATTTTTGCTAATTCATACACAATAATGGTCATGCAAATGCCTCGTACCATGAGAACTTTTACCTCCCAATATTCATAATAATTGCACACTCTCTTGTCCACCCCACCAACCTTTTGCTTTTTCAATTCCACATTCGGATCTCAACCTTTTGTTTTGAATAGTTTCTGTGGCGCCCCTGACTTCTACCACCCATTATTATTACAAATTTAAGTGACTGCATGTGATTTAAGGAAATAATAACTTGCGAAAATGCATACAAAATTTTTTTCCTTTTATATATAAAGGAACCATTCTGTACATTACAAAATATTCATAGGACCTAAATACATAAGTGAGTACACATGCATGTTCAAAAATAATCTATCGGCCCGCGACTCAGGTTGCATCCATGTACACACTGCCACCTCAAAAGTCCTTCGGAAGCTTCAAAATTTGACCTCACCATCGTAAAGATCACGTACCGTGATTCTGTCCTACAACACATAAATACGTGGAATGACCTTATAAAGCTCAGTAAGTGAAAGCCATGCATACCATGCACATGTTCTATTTCGCAGAGGCATCCACGCCAATACTTCCTAGACCTCATATTTTCCTTGCCATGTCTTGTCATGTAGGGCCCTCGGCTATCTTGCTATGCACCATCATGGAGCTCGAATCCACAAGGGATAAATGAATATATAAGTGACAATACCCACTCATGGGAGGCTAACCCTAGGGCGCCTTTTCTGTCCCAAGGTGGTTTCATATGTCACGCGGACGCTTCACACTGGTAGCCTATTCTGAGATAGCCAACACCCGACATACCCTCGGTGTCGCTTAATTCACCAGCTCGCATCCTACAGGGTTCACGTCCAGCCGTGAGGGCATTCGCCCTAAAATCATGTCTTGTCTTGAACATGTCATGTTTTGAAGGTAACGACATAAGACGTCATCATGGTAGCATAGAAGAGCCGTGACTCAAGTGTGAGTCAACATCAGATGCCCATATCGGCGAATATTTATCGCTCTCAGGCGATCGTATATCATGCACGCTCTCGTATTCTGTCTTTAATACTAATCGTACGTGCATATGATCGTGTCATGAATATGCATGTCATGTAACGTAAATAATTCACATAGGAAATTACGTAGCATCATAGAGGCACATAAACACATAAATTCATGCATGTATAATTATGTGTTGTAGTTGGAACTTCCACTTACCTGTCGTCCGAGCTTAATTGACTTACTGTCCTGAGACGTCTTTACTTCCTGACCCTTAAATAAAATGTTATAATATCAGTACCATGCTTCAGGTACCTATGTCGAAATAAAAGTTTTCTAGCAACTTCACATTCATTCACGATCAAATACTTGAATTCAGCAATAAAATTACCTAAATCGAGACTAAAAGTACCTAATTTAAGGCCTCAAATACTGATTTTTATGCATAAAATACTTGTGTATATGGTCGAGTTATCTACGTCCAAAATGATGGTTTTTAATCAACATGTTACATATTAAGGACATTACTCAAGATAAACAACATAAAATGAGTTTTCTAGCAACTTCACATTCATTCACAGTCAAATACTTGAATTCAGCAATAAAATACCCAAATCGAGTCTATAGTTACCTAATTTAAGGCCACAAATACTGATTTTTATACATAAAATACTTGTGTATATGGTCGAGTTATCTACGTCTAAAATGATGGTTTTTAATCAACATCTTACATATTGACATTACTCATCATAAACAACATAAAATGAGTTTTCTGGCAAGTTCACATTCACTCACGGTCAAATGCTTGAATTCAGCAATAAAATACCTAAATCGAGACTAAAAGTACCTAATCTAAGGCCACGGATGCTGATTCGTATGCATAAAATACTTGTGTATATGGTCGAGTTATCTAAGTCATGATGGTTTTTAATCAGCATCTTACATATTAAGGACATTAATCATCATAAACAACATAAATTGAGTTTTCTAGCAACTTCACATTCATTCACAGTTAAATACTTGAATTAGGTATTTATTTTCACGATTTAGGTGTTTTACCCTCGAAATCAAGTATCCGGCTTAGTTAAATGAAGAGTTGTGGAAGCTTATTTTTGTGATTATGATGATTAATATACATTCAATGATAGATCTTTTTAAGAAAACCAACCATTTTAGCACTAGATGTATCGCCCCAATTGAAAGTATTTCGTTCATAAATATCGGTATTTTGGCACCCAAATCAAGTATTTTTGTAACTATTGAGGTTTTTTACCCACGAAATCAAGTATCCAACTTAGTTAATATGAAAAGTTGTGGGAAATCTTCTCTTTGTGTTTGTGATGATTAACATACATTCCATAATAGATCTTTTTAAGAAAATCAACCATTCTAGCACTGGATGTATCGCCCCAACTGAAAGTATTTCGTTTATACATATCGGTATTTTGGCACTCCAATCAGGTATTTTACGTAACGATTTAGGTATTTTACCCTCGAAATCAATTATCCAACTTAGTTAAATGAAAAGTTGTGGGAAATCTTCTATTTTTGTGTTTGTGATGATTAATATGCATTCCATGATAAATCTTTTTAAGAAAACCAACCATTTTAGCACTAGATGTGTCACCCCAATTGACAAGTACTTCGTTCATAAATATCGGTATTTTGGCACCCAAATCAGGTATGTTTCATAACGATTTAGGTATTTTATCCTCGAAATCAAGTATCAAGCTTAGTTAAAATGTAAAGTTGTGGGAAAGCTTCTTTTGTGTTTGTGATGATTAATATACATTTCATGATAGATCTTTTATGAAAACCAATCATTTTAGCCTTTAGATGTATCGTCCCAATTGACATGTATTTCTTTCGTAACAACACCAACTTGGAAAATTACACCCCATGGCCTCGTACGCAACAACACCCAATCGGAAAATCACACCCCATGTATCGAATTTGCCTCGGTGTAAGCAGCAGTGCCCACCCCAATTGAGATTGAGACCATAAACGAACACTGTGAAGGAGAAGAAGATCCCTATGGCCAAGTACGGGGTCTTTTTAAAAAATAGCCTTTGACTCGGTCAACCTTAAAAAAAATAGCCCCGTCGATTCTACCTTTTGAAAAATAGCCTTCAATTTAAGGGTATTTTCGTCTTTTTACAGTGTCTGTAAAAACCATTATGTTAAATCGGGGCCGCACTAGGGTGGGCGGGTGTGGTGTAGTCCAGTGGTTGTGTAGTCAGACGTTCAAGTAGTAGGTCGTGGGTTCAAATCCCCAACACATATTTTATATATATATATATGGCTGCCCAAATGTATTGGGCGGGACCTCTGCTAGCATGGGCGGGGCCCCTGCTATATAGCACGGGTCCCCTGCCCAGCATGGGCGGGGTCCCGTGCTGCAGTAGGCACAACACAGCACGGGACCCCGCCCATGCTGGGCAGGGGACCCGTGCTATATAGCAGGGGCCCCGCCCATGCTAGCAGAGGTCCGGCCGCTGCTGCAGTAGGCACAACACAGCACGGGACCCCGCCCATGCTGGGCAGGGGACCCGTGCTATATAGCAGGGGCCCCGCCCATGCTAGCAGAGGTCCCGCCCAATGCATTTGGGCAGCGGCCGGGACCTCTGCTAGCATGGGCGGGGCCCCTGCTATATAGCACGGGTCCCCTGCCCAGCATGGGCGGGGTCCCGTGCTGTGTTGTGCCTACTGCAGCACGGGACCCCGCCCATACTGGGCAGGGGACCCGTGCTATATAGCAGGGGACCCGCCCATGCTAGCAGAGGTCCCGCCATTTGTTGCACAGCAGGGGCGGGCCCCCTGCTTAGGGGGCCCATGCTTTGTAATAATGGACCCCGCATTTTTCTGGGAGCCGATTAGTAAGGGCGTTAAAGTCATTTTACATTTGGAGGCTATTTTTTTAACGTTGACCACGTCAAAGGCCATTTACTTAAAAATCCCGCCAAGTACGTGTGCTAGAGGTCCAGAGGAGGATCTTCTTCACCAAGCCATCACTCAGACTTCCGCCTTTGCCCATTTCTTCTCTTATTGGTTCATCTCTATATATCTCTCTCTCAAATTATTTCATCTCCATAACCTCTCTTCGCTTTCGGCTCCGTTTCTTATTATCCTTCAGACCTCCAGCGTTCATCGCCACGCATATGCCGCAACTCAGCATATTTCTCCGCCAACGATGCCATCCTTTTCATTTTTTGATCAGCCTTCATCCCTTAGGAGCCATTGAGAACTGAGTAGAGCGACAACGTGATGGTAACAAATTTCGTTTCATCCTCTTTGTTTTGAGTTGGAGGAAGGATTTCCCTGCGTTTTCGTCTGTAACAATCTTTATTTTGTTTTGTTTTTACTATTTTTACTTAGGAAAGATAAAGGGTCGTATAGTCATTTAGTTAGTGAAATAAATTTTCGGCCTAAAAAACAAATCTGTTGGGGTCTGATTCATAAGTTTAATCTTAGATTAGGTATTTTTCTCTAAAAAACCCTTTATGTAACTTTATTTTATTTTAGCTTTATAGATAAAACGTTAGATGGGCCGGTGGATGGCCCAATAGGCCCAACTACAGCTAAAAGACGAAACGTTTATGTAGCTTCCACTGTAGTGAGATGAGATGGATCGTAGTGTTGTGATATGCCTCACTAGACCTGGGTAATGGGCCGAATTGGGCCGGTTTCGAGTCGGTTCTACCGGTTCCGGTTCAACCGTTTCCGAGATGGTACCGGTTCCGGTTTCGGTTCTGGGACCATTTCCCCGGGACCGGCCTAGAACCGCGGAAGTGAACCTCGAGCCTAATTTATTTTTTTTTTTTACTTCGAGACTAAAATTCTTTAAAAAAAAATTAGAAAATTTTATTCCAAATAAAACAAATAAAGATAAGAAAAGTACAAAAATTAAAAACAAAAAAAAAACTACCTAAAAATTAAAGAAAAAAAACATAAAAGAAAAAAAAAACTACCTAATAATTACGAAAAAAAGAAAAAAAATATTCGAAATAAAAAAAAACATAAAAAATACAATTTATTCGACTTGACTATTAACTAAAACTATGTTCGAGGCCTCTTCGTCTTCGTCCGAACTAGAAGAACGGAACTCGTCGATGGCGTTCTCCCGTCGGTTCTTCAATTCGGCCAAATACCAAAATAAGCGGTACCTACAGCGGGATTATTTTTATCCATTTCTAAATCAAAATAATTCCATACCTTAGACCGCCGACCACGCGGTTGTTGCTTCCTTCTTGTAGTCGCCGTAGAAGCTTGGCTCGGTCCCTCATCGGTCGCCGCCGTCGGTTCCGGTACATCGGTCTCCTCGTCGGTGTTGGCATTTCCCCTAGTATCAGCGTGACCTAAAATCATAAAAACATTTTCGTCGCCCGAGTTAGGATTTCTCGATAATGACGCCATTGGTATTTTTATAATATAAAAGTAATAATTATAACTTTTGTAATAATAAGTGAGTGAGTGTGTGTAGTAGTGTAAATAAAATAATTATTACTGCATATTAATAATGATGAAGATGATGATTTTTAGAGAGTGTTTCAAGAGAGAGAGGGAGAGATTTGGATGTAATTGTGAGTTAAAATGGTTAAAATGAGGTGGTACTTATAGATTTTTCGTTTGAGGGTAAAATGGTAATTTTCCACGATTTTTAGAATTAATATAAATAAATAAATAAAAGAGCCGTTAGCCGTTGGACATTCCGGAACTGGTAATCAGCGATTCCTGGTTCCCCGAACCGGCCCAATTCATTTTAACTGGGTCGGTTACCGGTTCCGGTTCTGGACTAGTTTCGTACGCTGGTTTTGGCCCGGCCCAAAAGCCAAGTCTATGCCCCACCCCACCGAGTTAAAAATTCGCCATAAATTGACTCGAGTGCGATATGAGTCGAGAAAAAGGAGATGGGGAAAAGGGGAGAGTAAAAGAAGAGATAAGATTTGTTTTAGGAAAGACGAATAATTGAAAATTGGAAAGGGGAAGGGAAATTCAGTAGAAGCACGGAGGACGGCTGTGCAATTCACTCAGTAGATCTGGGGCTTGGATTTTCCTAAATATTTAGCTGATTGCTGTAGAGTTTGGGGTGTAGTTTCTGTCTGGGACTCGGCTGGTGTTCGATTTTATTTGTGGTTTGACAATTTGAGGTTTGGCTGTGTGAGAATCGAGTGTTTTGGGGCGGAAGAAGCAGATGCCTGAGGAAGATTTAGTTGAGGTGAAATTCAGATTGTGCGATGGATCAGATTTGGGTCCTTTTCGATACTCACCGGCATCAAATGTTGCTATGCTGAAGGAGAGAATTGTAGCTGAATGGCCGAAAGGTTTGCTTTACACTTCTGTTGCCCTAATCTATATTCGCGTACTTGATCGGAGGTTGAAATTCGGTATCCAGGTTTAAACTTACAGTGTTTCGGATTTCTTTTTTGTTAGATCTTTAGCTGAGATTGAATATTATCATCTACTGCAAGTTTCAATTCCTAAATTCCTGATGGGAATTGATAGATAGGATTTTTCTTTATGAACTGGATTTCCGTTTGAGATAGATTTGTGTCACTCAGACTCACTTGTCCTGCATATAGAACTACCATGCTTCAAGCTCCACCGTACCTTTCTCGCACTCTTCATCTAACTAAAGATTTTTTGTGTTATAAGATAAGAAAGTTGCACCGAAGGCATCCACTGATGTGAAGCTAATAAGTGGTGGAAAGATTCTGGAGAACAACAAGACTCTTGCACAGTGCAAGATGATGCTTTTCGGGGAGCTTCCTAATGGGGTTATCACTATGCACGCGGTTGTGCAGCCTGCATTAGCAAAGGCGAAAACAGGTAAAATCACTCGGGCTTAGTTGGGATATTGTTCCCTCTTCCGTACCTCGATCAGTTCACAATTCTTGATTTTCCCAAAATGTTGGTTTTTATCTTGTCAATATGTGTACTGTGTTCAACTGCTTTGCCACCTTATTCCAATGGCCTTATGGCTTCGAACTCTGTGAGTGGCTTGCTTGATATTGCTCAACGGCCTGGAAACGCTTTGCAAACTCCAAGTTATGTTAATTGTCTAAATCTATACATGTTGGAATGTTGTAAACACAGGCCACCTTCGTTTCATTCCTCTTACATCCATATTTCATCATGTTGTCCCAAAACACCACTCAACCCATGCACTTGGTTTATCTTCTGTTGGTTTCTCTATTTACTTCTCCATACATATAATTAACATTTACCCATGTCTTTACAGAGAAGAAGGTCGATGAGCTGCCCAAGAAAGGCTTATGCTGCTCTATTCTGTGAGAGAGATGTGAAGAAGGTGAACTATTCGAGTATAAATTACCAGCAGTGTGGGCTCATGACAATAACAGTACTTCTATATGCTCATTACTTGAATGTAAGGTTGATTGAGGGTCCATCCACTCTGTGTAACGGTTGTTGCTATCAATTTTTAGTGCGTTTCTTTCTCCTTTATTCCTCGCACCACTTGCATTTCACATACCATATTTCCACCACATTAAAATAATCATCCACAGACAACCTCCGAGTGCTGTTGTGTACACACATACATACAAGATAAACGATTAGTAACAAATTCTTCCGAAGAAATACATCAGCATTTCCATGCCGAAGCAGATATAACTGCTCTACTTAGCCACCCCAAAAGCAAACACCCCTTAACTCGGTCAGCTTAGCTTATATACCCATCGCAATCGTAATTCTATTTCTGTTCTCTTATTTTTCGAAATATTCGTATGAGTATTTTTCATTATTATTAAAATCAATTCATATTCGATAATATATTCGAATATTTGGATTCGAATAATTTTTTTTTTTTCACAAAACTTGTTAAAAAAATAAAATAATATACATATGAAAAACAAACTACCTACTGACTGAAATAACGGTTACGGATATAAAGGAAAATCTTAGCAAAACCTTTATACATCTTACAAAAACAAAAAAACTATCATCATTAAATTACGACAATAAATTTTTTAAATTGTTTATTAGCGTAATTGTTTTTAAATTATTCCGGCTTTTATGTTTGGGCCATCTATTTTTTTAAGCATTTGATATTATTATGTGACTTAACTACATGTTTTTACAATATTATTTAAATATATATATATATATATATATCTTAAATTAGTCATTGAATGTTCGAAAAAGATTCGAATCGAATGTTGTCATATTTTATTCGTAATCATAAATTGTTCGAATCAAAAAATATTCTTATTCAGATTTGAATTTTCGATCTCCAACCCCAACCTTTATTAGGTCGCAAGTTCTTAGTTTTGAAGAGAGTTCTCGGCCCAATAGGTACAAGTAAGATGACAAATATAGGCTCAAGCCCATTAACAGTTCATATGGTTGGCCCATTTAAATAACAAAGGTTGTAGGTCTTTTCCCTCGATGTGCTATATAAGCCCAGCCTTCACTCTCACCACCATTTGAAGTTTCCTCCGCAGCCGCTCGAGAAACTGAACGCGAATGGTGTGAATTCGATAGCTCACTCACTCTAATCGCTGATGCAATTTTGTTTTGAATTTCGTGTTGATAAATTTCTGATGATAGGCACCCAAGAAAGGAGTTAAGCTTCCATCTGCGGCGAAGAAAAAGGCGGAGAAACAGCTGAACCCCCTTTACGAGAAGAGGCCGAAGCAATTTGGGATCGGAGGTGCCCTGCCGCCGAAGAAGGATCTCCACAGGTTCGTGAAATGGCCGCAAGTCGTGAGGATTCAGAGGAAACGGATGATCTTGAAGCAGAGGTTGAAGGTGCCGCCTCCGATCAATCAGTTCTCCAAAACCCTAGACAAGAATTTGGGTAAGTTCTCTTCTCCTTTCTTTCACCATTTTGGGAATGTAGATGCCTTTTTAGCTCTGACTGCTGCTCGTTAATTGGATCCGTAAAAATGCTGCATCTTAATTCACTTGTTAGCTCTCAGATAATAGGATTTTTTCATTGGGTTTTTGGGCGCGTAAACATTCGTTCGATGAGCTCTTCAACTGACTTCTTACAGCAACTAGTCTCTTTAAGATGCTCCTCAAATACCGGCCCGAGGACAAAGCACAAAAGAAAGAGAGGCTTTTGAAAAGGGCTCAGGCCGAGGCTGAGGGAAAAACTGCTGAGTCCAAGAAACCCATTGTGGTGAAATACGGTCTCAACCACGTCACTTATCTCATCGAGCAGGTTTGGGATTCTGTGCTATAGTTGTTTAGTTCTCTTCTCTTCCCGTTAACTTTCAGATTTTTGACATAGATATGTTCTTTCGATTTCAGAATAAAGCTCAGTTGGTGGTCATTGCACACGACGTCGATCCAATTGAGTTGGTTGTTTGGCTTCCTGCACTTTGCAGGAAAATGGAAATTCCTTACTGTATCGTGAAAGGAAAAGCTAGGCTTGGAACGGTAATTGGCCACTATTCCCTTCTTTTGGTGGTATCGTTTGTTAGTTCACTTTGATTGGATTCTAATGAGTATGTAACAATGTGTAGATTGTCCACAAGAAGACAGCCTCTGTTTTGTGTTTGACCTCCGTGAAGAACGAGGACAAGATGGAGTTCAGCAAAATCCTCGAGGCTATCAAGGTAATACGATAAATGAAAGCAGTAAACACCCTGTTGAGCTACGCCTCTAGCAATACGATGTCACTTGATTTTCCCTGCATTTTCTTTTTCAGGCCAACTTCAATGACAAATATGATGAGCTGAGGAAGAAGTGGGGAGGTGGTATTATGGGCTCTAAATCGCAAGCCAAGACAAAGGCTAAGGAGAGGCTCCTTGCCAAGGAGGCTGCTCAGAGGATGACATAAGGGGGTCTTTGTTGCTCTCTATATTCTGAAGTGCACCTTTGTTTTCATCGAGTTTTTTAGCGTTTGATATGGATGCTGCTTTTCGTTTTAATTTTGGATTGGATCAAGTTTTATCGTTTACTCAAGCATGGTCTGTCTTGCATCATCTCGATTGTAATCACATCCATAGTCGTCTAAAAATTTAAGAAACGTTAAACATCTTCCTACTTCCACTGTCCATTCAAACCCGTCAAGCCATTAATCATCTAAAAATTCGTAACTGATCAAAGCAGAGTCCATTTGGCCGTAAAGTTTTGAGCAATTTATATGAACTCATACCTATTCATTCATAACGAGTGATGGGGACTATGCCATTGCCAATCAAGAATTCGACCCAAATTCATTTGGGCCAATAGTGACCCACCCTACGATTTGACGCAACACTTCCATCAAAATCTTACCTTATGCGGACGAAAATTATGTCTGAACTCCATCCATCTAAGCACACCCCACGTGCATGAATAGACAATCTGATCAACCTCTGTGGATTCTTGTGTTTGGGAAAAGATCCCTTTGCCTGAATCCGTGTGCTCTTTTTTCATACACTTGTCCAAGAAAAAAAAAAGGCAGCTTTGCCGTAATTGTATCCCTTTGTTGCTTAGCTCAACATTAGGATCACAGCACTAAAGATCGGCCCCATGCACAAGCATTCTGATTACTATGGACATCAAAATAATTGTATGCGCCTATCAATTCCATGATAACCATAATGTGCCGACTACTTTTGCTTATCCTTAATCGCAAGATGACATGAGAGAGAGAGAGAGAGAGAGAGAGAGAGATTTGACCTGTTAAATAATAAGCTAGCTTCTAGGTGCTTCTCATGGAAAAGAACATCGCCATCGTCTATCTTGGTACAGCATAGCATCGAACGGTGAGATGATGAGTGTGTGGTGTGCTAGGGATAAAGTCCATATATAAACTTCCATATAACCAACATTATTACTCCCAACTTGTAATAGGCAAATCCCCCTAATACCGGAAAGCAGGTGTTACATCAAAGAATCAAATGCATGCATGGCATACAAGAAAGCTGTAAACCAATCTTGCTGAGTATAATCTCTAAAATAGTTGATCAAATAATGAATGCCATCTTCAGAAATATCACAACATAAGCTGCCCTATCGCCAGTTTAACCACATGCAAGCACATTGGAAATCTGTATATAATAATACATATCAACTTACAGATTGATGCATGTGCACCTCAGTGGTGTCGTATTAGGCCAGGTGTTGGATTTAACCCAATACAAGTTCACAATCACGTAGATCTGCGGCTGGCTTAACAAAAATATCCAAGAATACAAAAAATAGAGAGAAAAAAAAAAAGAAGTTAAAAAGTGCACTCTACACACTGAATCCACGTGGATCGGAGCTCGTAATGTCTCAAGTCTGCTGAAAATATTTTCTAAATCGATGCAAGGAGATAGAATTGATGAACTTAAATCCGTATAACTCTGCAGAATAATTCTATAAATATAAACAAATATTCACATGGATAAAACTGATGAACATTTGCAAGTGACTATCAAATCACCATTATAGAAACCTAAGTGATAAGGATTTGGATTTGATTAAAAAATTTCAAGGCATAACAGATCCAGCTATAGGTTAATTGACCCACTCGTGGGTCCAAAATGCCCATCCCTCAACTATTTTGACATGTTTGTCCACCCAAAGTCTTGTAAATTTGTGAATGTTTTTGTCTGCTCAACATGATGTCGGACCGTTCTAGGAACGAAATGACTTCTATTTGTTGACAAAGTGATGAAAAAGTACTTTAACACGTCCCTGAACAAGGCTTCCCTAACATCAATATCTACTTATATATATTCGAGTTATCATCAATTGAAGATCTCTGATCAATCATAACTAAGAAAGTCCAGTATGAAGGTTGGTTCAAACTTAGTATAAACGAAAGAATTACAAAAAGTATCTGATACAAATATTTCTGACCTTGATTTCTTCCATGCAGTTCCTAGGTTGGATGCACCGTAAGTTGACACATAACGGCATGGAGGAAGTGAAGATTTCTACAACAGGTAATTCTCTCAACAATAAATCAACATAAATACAAAAATTATGAAACTAGCATTCACTATCCCTTTCTGTTATTTGGATAAGTCACAGACATGGTTCAAAAGAAAACTATGGCACCTTTTCAAATCAGACATTTCATGTATTCATAAGCACCTGTACTGTACCTCATAGTTCCACTTGAATAAATAGAACAAATACTTTAGACTTAGTGAGGCACCTAGAGGAATGATTCTGATAGAATAATCCATGCAAGAGGATAATCAAATAATACAGCCTAGCTAAAAAGGGTCAGTTCCTAATTGCAGGAAATCGGAAATTCACAGTGCAGTCATTCTCAGACGAGCACTATTACTCTGTTGACCCTAATAAGGGCCTGCACCCTAATATTAATTGTGAAAAATCACCAAAAAAATTTGAAGCCACAGAGAATCCACTGCTCTGCCAAGAAACATATGAACCTTTTGATTTTCTCACAATTGGCACCTTTGGCATGGAATTGAACACAGACCCCCCAACACCAAATTTTCCAATGCCTTTCGAGAACTTTGATCACACGGAGATAACAAAAAATGACCTCAAGCAGATAAACTATGAACTCGAGAAATTTCTTGAAGCTGAAGAGAAGGAGAATGATACATCTGAGAGGAGTAGTCACGCAAGCATTATAACCCTCAGCAGTAAGCCACTTGAAGGTGCAGATTCTGAAGGCCATGTTTACATGGTAGCTTGTCCTCTCCAAGATTATCTCTTTGCCACTCCGATTGAACTGGAAGAGACAGACAAAGAAGGAAAGAAGGAAAAGCTATCCCTTCAAGAGCTCTTTAAGAGGACCAACGTAGTCCATGAGGATCCAAGTGGGAAACGCCAAGGAGTTGAAAAGCCGCCCAAAAAAAGAAATGTAGCCCACTTCATGAAAAAAGTGGTGAAAAAGATCCAACCTTCGTCGAGTGGATCAACGATTCCTCCAAAGAACAGTGTTCCTTCATCCATTTCTATCAAGAAGAAGCTCTCAAAGGTAAGCTTTCTCAAACTGCATTGCCTCATAGATATCAATTAGATGTCACCCTTTTAAATGGTCAAGTTCGGTAGTAAAATCTTGTTTCTGTAAGTATCGAGGTTACGGAAGAAATTGGCTAGTCTATCAGTATCAGTCTAAAGGAAAAACAAAATATTTAGACTTTTTTACACAATCTACTGCTAAGCTATCGTTCATTGAAAATGATATTTCCCATATAAGGCATTAACAAAATAAAGGAAATATACATATATGACTAGCGAAAAGAGTTGTAATATACTTAAAGATGCATTGTCTTGTGAAAGGATAGACAATACATTATTGGTCCACCTCTCTTTCTCAAAATGTGCTCGTAGCCAGAACAGAGGGATGTGTATGCTGTTTCCAAACACATAATCTTCAATATCCCCTTAAAAAGAATATTGAAAGTGAAAAGTCAAGAGATACATGGCTTAGAAGTGATATGAACCTTTTGTATTCCTGAGACAAGGCACGTCATCAGCAAATATTTGAGAATTTGAGTATTTAATCAATGGAATAGCAGAGTATCTTTTCAAGAAAGCATGGAATAGTCACTTAAGTTTCTACTTGCTGCTGATACTGTGGAAGCAGGCTATAAAAAAGTTCTACAACAAAGTTCACCCAGAAGACATGGTGGAGAAACAATATAGTGTGCCGAAGCGTGAGAGAAAACATAATTCCCATGACAATGGTGGCCGACTTGATCATGAAGACAACACTGAGAAAAAAGCAATTTTTCATGTGCCCAGAAAAAGATCTAAACAGGCTAATGCACAACTATCCTCAAATGTCATCTGCAGTGATCCTCCATCGATGAATGATGGGCATTGGATAAAGACAGACTCTGACTGTAAGTTAATTTTAAGACAATGCATCAATATTGACTCATTGCATCCTTATAGGCACACTTGCCTAATCTTTCTCTTACTATATGCTTTGGATCTGCATTGTAGATTTAGTCTTGGAGCTGTAAGGGATAAAAGCGACCAGAAGGAATATCCAGTTTGAGATGTCCACGAATGTCAATTGGAGTTTGTTTGATTACATTCACCGGTTTATTAATATTGTATTGTGTGTCTAATAAGTATGATCTTAAAAATAAATGGGAGCCTATCCTATTATGTCATTGTGTGTGCTGTCAAGATATGTGAGGAACTTGTGTACTAAATTACTGTATCAAATTATGGATTCTTGTCCAAGCCAATTCAGTTGCTGAAAATCTAAAACAAACTTCTATCATGTATGCTTTCTGCATCAATGTTGTTCTCAAAAATGAAACTTGATGTCTTCAATGATTTTCACTACAGATCAGACATAACAACTTCGCTACAGAAATCCTTTTACTCGCATAATCGGATACGTAGCAAAACAAATTATAAGATTCATATTTTATTTCAATGTAAAAGGACAATATGATTCATATTTTATACAGTGAACGGAAAAGTAGAAACTTACTTCAACAGATTTTCAAATTCATGCTGATCTAGTTCTTGTCCTTACTCTTCGGAATGCCTTCTTCAGGTATTTCCTTTGGCTTCGCCTTCTCCATTTCCCTGTAATACGGACCAAAGACTCAGATTACGGTGAAAAATCACCTCCCGAATTTTCAATACGCTACCATCAAACATCATTATATACAACCAAAATCCTACGAATATTCCAATTTCATAAAATGCTTTCATCAACAAGACTTCAAATTTGATTTCACCAAGCAAGCAACAAATCAAAACAAAGACGTATGGCTAGCGGCGTACTTAGCTGCTGCCGAAGACTCTTCTTCCAACCAGCTGCGTATCTGACGGACGTTACGGCGGAAGACGGCGGCAGATTGTTTCACATCGCTCCTCAACAACAATACCACTCCGCTCACAGCAGCCACCGTCAGTATGAAATTAGTCAGCGCCATTACCACTTCCCGCGTCGATCGAAATCAACTAATGAATTAAGAATCCAAAGCCAAATAAAAGGGATCTAGCTGAGAAGGAAGCAAACATTTTTTAATTGTGGCCATAATTGTATTAGGCCTGATTTAATGTTTAGAGAATCATAGGGCCAAGAAAATCTATGATCGAAATCCTAAAGTTGGGTATCATACCCAATCCCAAATGGATTAAATAAAATCTTTTATGATCTACATTTAAATCTTGTTGGTTATTCCACCTATTATAAATTGATTATAGATCACGCTTGGTCTTATAAGTTGGGCCTCTATTTATGGTCTAATGGAATTTTACTTTTGGAATAAGAATATGTGAACGATATTGTCCCGTCATCTCAATTTGTTTGGTCGTATCTCATTGGAAGACACGGTGGTACATTGTGACGTGACTAGGCCGGTCAATGGGGAGGAGATTCCCCGTCCCCGCGGGGATCCGCCCCGAACGGGGCGGGGAATCCCCGAATTTTAATCCCCGCGGGGCGGGGATGAGGAATTTTTTGTCCCCGTAGGCGGGGACGGGGATCATAGTCCCCGCCCCGCGGGGATCCCCGCTCCGTTCCCCGCCATTAATATTATTTAAATAAAATATTTTATAGCTTAAATTAATAACTAAATAATATTTTTTAGACATAGTTTATATTATTATAGTTTAAAAAATATAATTTTTACAAATTTTTAATATTATAATATAAATAAAATTTAATATATAATATAAATAATGTATTCAATTTATATTATAATGACAATATATTTTTTTTAGAAAAATTCGTGGGAACGGGGAATCCCCGCGGGGGCGGGGACCCGACGGGGATGGGGATGGGGATAATTTTTTCCCCGTTTAATTCGCGGGGACGGGGATGGGGATTCCCCGTCGAGATGGGGACGGGGATGGGGACTTAATCCCCGCCCCCGCCCCGCCCCGTTAACATCCCTAGACGTGACCAATATACAAGTTCAACTGACCACTCTATCTATTGTCAATTAATTTTAGACCAAAGTATGGACTAAATTTATGTGCTAAAAACATACGGATATAGACGAACTTCACGGTCATATTATCATTTTCATTTCTTAAATAGCTTTCAAGAAAACCCATGGGAGAAATATTGGCAACCAAGATGATCATATGGGAAAGTTTGCTTCGTTGAAACAAACTGGATCATTAAAAAAAGAAAAGAAAGTTGAAAAGCAATCTACACTTCATATACTTTGCCCACCTTTAAATCCACCACCTTGTCTCAAGCTAAGCATCAACATCTGCTTCTTCTTCTCCCTTAAGAAAGATAAAAAAACTGTCCCACTCCCTTCCCATCATCTCTCGTTACTTATTGAACCTTGTAACATATCATCATCCCATCCTCATACGGCCACTTACTTACCAATACATATATATTATATAATTTCATCAATTCTTCAATTAAAAAAGATTCAAAATGGGATCTGCCGACTGGGGGCCAGTGGTGGTCGCGGTGGCCATGTTCATTCTGCTTTCCCCGGGATTGCTCTTTCAGTTACCAGCAAGAACGAGGGTTATCGAGTTCGGGAATATGTACACGAGCGGTATCTCAATCTTGGTTCATGCAATTCTCTACCTATGCATCTACACCATATTGATCATCGCAATAGGTGTCCACATACACGCTGCTTGATTCTCAAAATTCTTCTTTCTAACATGTAACGTAACCAACAGCACTTTGTTTCTTCTTTTTTTTTTGTATATAAATTTGTATGCCATAAAACTGCAATCCACTCCAAGCCCATGAAAGTTTTCATACATAAGCAGAATTTCATCCAATGAAAATTCACACGATTTCAAGCAAGGTATTCTATGCAGTCTGAGTAATGAACAACATGATAACGAAGCAAGCAATTCGAGCAGATTAATTTAAACCCATAACTTATCAACTGTTGATGGTATAGAATGGAAAACGTTCAAGCTTCGTTTTCGGTCTTTGATCGCCTACAGTTGCTGATCACGCATAGTTCAGGCGGAATATGTCGTTTTGGACATAGAAGCTTCCTTGTGGAGTTGGCATCAGATGAAACATCTAACACATAAGAGAAACGGGAGAGAATGTGTAAGGAAAGGACAGCTTGATAATAAACAAGTTCTTAATTCTTGATCTTACATGCATAACAAGAAAATGTATACAAGATACTACCAATACCATGCATGTATATTTATTTGAAATACTGGGATAATGAGCCCAGTGTATTTACTATCGTGCTTACTCTGAAGGAGTACATGCAGCAATTTCAAAACATCTATTCTAAAACATAAATAGAAACAAAGGTTTATTACAAAGAGCAGAAAGCCCCGGATAAGAGGAGACATTGCATATCTGGGATAATTGTAAAAGATTAAAGAACTAGTTTTGTAATAACATTCGAATTTCAAGATGAATGTCAACCAGACATTATTGGTTTTCGAATGCGGACAAGCAACAAAGATATTTCACTCGAAAATCATGAGAACTTGATCGTGGCAATGGTTTTATTTAACCGACATACTACTAAGAGCGAAGTGAGAATGCAAATGATATAAACGTGTTTCTTGTTTTCTTTCAGAAATTGCACAAACCAAACTGGTGTTACTTGATTTAACGTGCCCAAATAGATAGGGTTAAATATTTGGTATTATAAGTAACAAATCACAAAACCAGTTTCTGCAAAAACCGACCAACTACAAAAAGTTCAATACACACTTCCAGTAGAGATATAAGGGAGTTCACACATTGAAATGTATGCCCAATAGGCCGCTTTGATTCAGATTCAAGAGTGCCCAACAAACTAAAACATGTGAAAAGACTCCAAAATCATTAAAAACGAACTCTTTCAAAATGATCATACTTAATGAGTAGAGTACAATACGCCGCTTCAAATGTCTGAAAACGTGTTCTTGTAAGAATGATTGAGAGTCTCACTAATCAAGATCCCCAATCAATCAAACAAACCAACAATCAGAAAAACAAGCGACGAGACAGTAAAATCCAGCCCTCTCTTTCCCACAACTAAACACATCCAATCGAACCAATCCCAGCACACAAATTGATATCATATACAAACACGAATCAAAGCAACAGCCACTCAACTACAAATCCCTACCCTAAAACATAGAAATTAAAAAAAAATAAAAAAACTAATAGCTGTCGTCGGGCATAAAGCACTAACCTGACTGAACTTCAGAGGGTACTGTTCGCCCGCGACCTGCAGATTCCCCGACACAAACACGAGCATACCGCCGGCAGGGCCCGAAGGCTGGCAATCAGTCGTCGACACGTGATGCTTGCACTGCTGAAAAGGAAGGCCGGCGAGCTTCGCCACGATGCTCTGCGCACCCATTATCTTCTGGCCTTCGAAAGTCAGCATCGAACCGTCCTGGTAGAGGTTAGCGAGTCCGGCGCGGTTGGCGTCGAACGTGGAGTAGTAGTGCTCTACGAATGCCTTGGCCACGGCGTCGGGATCCATGGGTGCGATTGAGATCGGCGGCGTATCCCTTTTATTTTTTTTCTCTTCTTTTGTTTGGATCGGTTGTGCGTACGCTGAACGCAGAGTCAATCAATCGTTGCGTTGCCCGCAAGATGTGTGACCCGCTATGGACAAGAAAACAAAAGATAAATTTTCCGTACAAATTTCAATTGGGCCTTGGACGTTCTCTTAATGAACATTATTACCTACCCAATAAGAACCAAATAACTAATTAATATGGGCCAAAACCATAACAATAGTAAGAAATAAAAACGAATAAAACAAAACAAAGAGAGAAATTGTGGAGAGTGGGATTTGAACCCACGCCCTTTCGGACCAGAACCTTAATCTGGCGCCTTAGACCAACTCGGCCATCTCCACGTCATTGGTATTGGCTTTTTATTAATTATACTAAACTTAACATTATAAAATAAGAAGACTATTTTGATGTTCAACTCTAGGATATATATAAAGATATATAATTTTATACTGTTAAAAGTTTATATATAATATGTACTATCTTAGTTAAAATTTAAAAGGAATCTTTTGAAATAGAGAAATAAAAAATAATTTAAAGAATATAATTAAAATAAATATAAATGAAAGGACTAACTATAAATATTACATCAAAATTTACATGTCAAATTGGGAGCACAGTTACTCTAAGATGTCTCCCTTAATTGCAAACTTAGAGTTTGTTTGGAAACCCATTCTAATGCACTTTTAGGGCTATGTTTGGTTCGTAACCCATTTAGTAGAAAGTCCCACGCCCAAGAAAAAAAAAACAATAATGAAAATCCAAGATAAATTAATCATAACGACCCATATGAGATAGGCTATATAAGGGCCCGTTCGTATGTACAGGCTTTTGTAATTTTCACGGGCTTCATCTAGATAACCAAACATGGTAAAATGGATTTGTAATTAATTTTCAACCCATTTTTCAGGTTTGTCTTGCAGAGCAAACGTAGCCTACAATGATAAGCCCATATACAAACATTTAAAGTGTTTGATATTTAACTTTAAGGGTGTGTTTGCTTTATAAACCCATTTATGAGAAAGCTCATAGCCCGATAAAAAATAGAAGCAGATAATCCAAGATAATGTTATAATAGGGATCCATTTAGGATAAATAATAGAATGGCCCGTTTGATACTCTCGGCTTTTAATAGTTCTCGGGCTTCGTCTTATTAAACCAAACATGAGACTATGTAGACTAATTATTTTGTAACCCACTTTCTAAGTTTATGTTGTGAAGCAAACACAGCCTAAATGGACATATATATTGTCTCAAAGTGCTTCCAAACACCACCTTAAATCTAGAACATTTGATTTGAACGAGCTGGTTTCAATTTTATAAAAGAAAATAAATAAAAGGGAAATTTTGTGTGCTAACCTCGATGTTTCGACTTTTTCAGTTAGCATCCAAAGTTTTTTTCGATTCTAGCTGGTACCCCAGAGGTTTTAGAAATGGTTATTTGGTACCCCTGAATTACCAAAACTGGATTTAAAATACTTATAATAACTAGAAATTCAAAAATAAATTATTTTTTATTTAAAAATAATATTTTTATTTATAAAAAAAAGTATTGTTGATTTGTTGGGAAAAATTATAAAAATATTTTTTAAAATAGAAAAATATATTTTCTTAATCCCGCACGAACGTTGAGATCGAAAATCGAGCATTAGTTTTAAGGACTTATTTTCTTCAGAAACACTTCATGGCTCCACTTACCACTTCATTGCTCTGCAGTAACAGTTCGTTGGTCTGCAATAACAGTTCATGGATCTATGGTACCACATGTGTCCTTATCTCTAACAAAAATTAAATTGGGTCCTTATCTCAAAATGAAACTTACATATATCCTTATCTTTAATTGAAAATATGTTTAAGGGCTTACTCTTAATTTGCCGTAATAAAACTGACCAAAAGTCAACTGAACTCTCTTGGTTATATAAGTCAATCCTTATTCGAGTTTTATTAGTAGAAGAACGCCGTCATCGTTTATTTTTTCTCAACAATATCTGCGGATGCAGGCCCCAGAAAAGGATATTTGGAAAGTAAAAAAATGATGTGAATTGTGATGTTTGATCGAAGTTTAAACGTTTGAAAACATGATGTGCCGTGTATTGTTAAAGCAAAATAAAAAATTTGGACATTGTATTTACTTTTGGGCTCAACATATTTGATGATTAAAATATTTTGTTCAATAAAATAAGTCGAAAGACGATATCCATCGACATGAAACCATCTATGTCTGATCATCTTTCTCCGACTTGTTTATTTAGAGAAAAATATCAATACTATTCTTTTCTATTACAAGTTTTGCAATTATTAAATATAACAATTTACAAAATTTAAAATTCTGTGTATAATTGGCTCTACCAATATTTGTAGTGTAGAGTCTACTGCAAGGACGAAAGGAAGTTCCCTGGCACCTTCTCAGAAAATAATGCAGTAAAATACACCTCACAAGCAATTGACTTTGCAATCCGTAGACTCACACGGTAACAAGATCCATGTATTTAACAACTTATTAGCTTCTCAACGTTTGTTTCCAACAATCTTTAAAGCAAATACACATCTGATCATCACCAATCAATGTCAAGAAGAATCTTCACCACTCCACTTCTTCATCACTATCTTCTCCTATTCATGATTCACAACCTCGTAGAATCAAAGTGTGTAACTAACTCTTGTGGTAATAACAAAAACTTGCCAATTCATTATCCCTTCGGCTTACAAGGCGGAAAGCAACAAAAGGGCTGCGATCATCCCGCCATTGATCTTACATGCAGCAGCACCAATCAGACATTACCAGTCCTTAACATCCCTTCTTTCGGATATCTCTATGTTCGAGACATCAATTACACGTCTCAAACCGTTCAGCTCTATCACCCTTCTTGCCTTGCGGGCCTTTTCTTAAATTCCAACTTCCCGTCAAATTATTCGGTGATCGCGAAAAGCTATCAAAACTACACCTTCTTCACTTGCCCGAGTGGGTTGTCATTGGGGTCGATTAATTTCACCGCCATCGAATGCTTGAGCAACTCCTCCGTGTCTGTCTTGGCGACTACGTCAATACTGCGCGCGCAAGAATTGGCCAAGCTTGGTTGCAATATGAGCGTTACGGTGCCTATCCCAGTTTTGTCTTCTCTTCAGTTTGAGTACGATGGATTCGCCGACGATCTGTTTCTAATGTGGGACGTACTGTACTGCGACGCTTGTATCAAGAAAAAAGGCGTTAACGCAGGTGAAACTTGTGCAATAGTTTTGAATGGCCATTCCGCCTAAAAGCTTAATTTTGAAGGGGGAATATCGTATTTTATTTCCATTACGCCTCTCATGTGTACATCGGTTTTCTTTCTTGTCTAACCTAATTATATTCAATAAATGGTCATGGGAATTCGTATTCAAGATCTCTTAGCTCTGACACCATGTTAAAAGACGATTCACCTGAAACTGTAGGGGAGTGTTATGTTTAAATTTCATAATTTTAATTTCCAACAATAGAAACAATATAACTGTTATTTTGTATACATTACAGGGAAAGTGGTGGGCCTCGTGATTTTATCCCTTGTATGGCCGTATTTGAGTGCTCTAGCGGTATACATACTGATCATAGGGGTGATAAAGTTAGTGAGTTGGTTATGCTACGCCGTGCGCTGGGTAATGAACGGTACAAAAGTTATCTTTTCAAGACTGAGGAGACTCTTTCCACCGACTCGAGATTCTGCGGTTCAACTTCACGTAATAAATCGAGAAAGCGTAATTAGTTTGCCTCCAAGTAATGCTGTAGCATCTGCGCAAAGTACTAATGATAATAATAACAGCCTAAACATCAGTTCTGTGACGAGAACGATTATTCTCGGAGAAAGTCGAAGAATCTCCGGACCTAATGGCACTGCTTGTCCGATATGTTTGGAAGAATTTAAGGCGAAAGAGACCCTCCGAAGCATAAGTCAGTGCGGGCATTCTTTCCATACAGATTGCATCGACCAGTGGCTGAGGAATCATCGTACTTGTCCCGTTTGCAGGAACACGCCTTGAAATTGAGAATAATTGCGTCACTTTGTTTTGTTTGTTTGTTTCTCTTTTATTTGATTTTCTTTTACGTTATTTCATATACAAAATACAGTTCACAAGCCGTTGGACGGTGTTTGTTTTTACAAATGTACAACACATTTTCCATCCCCGAACTGATAGGCTACGTAGGTAGAGTTGGTGTTTTGATCTTATAGTCAATATA
Organism: Craterostigma plantagineum; assembly: GCA_027422505.1. Lineage (NCBI taxonomy): Eukaryota > Viridiplantae > Streptophyta > Magnoliopsida > Lamiales > Linderniaceae > Craterostigma > Craterostigma plantagineum. Next base: position 1,433,869 of record JAPQWV010000066.1, on the reverse strand, counting down.
TGTTCTTGGAATTGGATTAAATCACTTCCATTTGAGACCTTTTAGATTTAAAATTCTCCCGTTATCATCCCCAAAACCCAAGTAATATAGTTGAAGGGCGTTGGTTATACTTTTTTATTTTTTTAAAAAGAAGTCAGAGCTCGAGTTCGACGAGTTTAAGGAGCTTGAGCTCCATTTTGAAATGCGAATTTTGAAATTCTAATATTTGTCAAACAATGACTTGAAATGTTAAATTAAGATTTTAAAATATTCATAATTTAAAATCATCTGATTCGTCCCTGAATGAATATATAAATTTGTAGTTTGTACAACGGAACATATACTTGCAGGCTTGCAGCAAAAAGACAAGTCTTTTTATTAGGGTGGCGAGTTTACTATTAAGAGGCGGCGGATATGAATGCCCGCGTCACACACATTCGGTAAGATTTATATCTTTTCTATTTTATTAAGGCTCAAGTCTGCATTTAGTTTAGGGAGCTTTACGGGTCAGGACCCTACACAGTTTTTTATTGGAGCGATTGGAATTCAGGACCATTCATAATGAAGTTGGGGTTTGGGCCCGTGTCAGAACACATAGTTTTAAGGACCCATTCTGTATAAAATTTAGTAAAAAGGACCAAAAATCCGTTCCGAGCAAAATACCCCTGCAAAAATGTGAAGTGTTATCTTTCTACTATATTCTGTTATTACACAAGCGTTACCGGTGGAATATATATCGTTATTTGATAGCTACGAACTGGTATTTACATAACGAAAATTTAATCTTTCACAATCGACGTTTCCTGCGTTAAGATTGTCCTGTACAAACCAGGTTGTATGTGTCCTTGTACGTATTTATTATGCCCTCTACGTTGTCAATAGTAAGATTATCACTGAGGAATTGTTCGTATTTAATTGATCGTGCGGTTTTGATTTAGATATTCCATTGAATTGTATTATAATGTTACTCTGTAGTAGATGATCGTGGTGCCACCAAAAATCTGGTTCGAGGATCATGATAATATGTAATATAAAATAATATTTTATACAAATTATATTATTATAGTATAAAATAATATTTAAATAATACTTTTTTCCCCAAATGTATTATTATAATATAAATACAACTAAAATATAATTTAGATATTATCTCCAATTTATATATATTTAAATATATATAAGTTTTTATTGGCCGGGTAATCCCGCCGGGGCGGGGACTATTTTTCTCTGCGGCCCCCGTCCCTCCCCCTTAACATCGCTACATGCTGCCCTTCTTGATGTTTGAAGAACCTTAAGTAATTATATGTTCAAAATTTAAACATTATGAATAAGATGAGTTCATCAAAGGGTGATATTGACTAGGATAACATCTTAAGGATTAATATAGAAAATTAGAATTTCAAACTCCACAAAAGCTTTTATGGACTGCATTCAGAGAAAATATGAATTGAGTACCGCCGATGTGACTGAAATGAAGTTATAGGAAGCAGCCAACACCGTTTATGCTTTAATAACTGTATTTGATAAAACGCCAATGATAAAACACCAAATTCTAACAATGTTGTTTGAAGATATATTCGGCTTATTATTTCTATGGGTGGTAAGTTGTCAACATTGTTATGAGGAACTAATTGTGTGTGTTTTTTTGTTGTTTGTGAAATTTTGGTTTTTGTTGCTTACTAACTTCCACATATTTATTCAATATGAGTAAGTCATTTTCTTAGAGTGGTGTTGGTTATTAATTGTTCCACCCCTTCTTTTAACGATGTGCACTATCTTTTACAAATACAGGTGTATTGTAAGAATGGTTTTTAAGACCGGACCGGCCGGTTCCAACCGGAAAACCGTGATCCGGTCTGAATTCCGGTTCGGTCCCGGTCCGGTCTAAGCTTTAGTTAAAAAATGAAATAAAAGTTAAAATATGATATCAATACCAGCAAAAGTGGAAAGTAGAATTAAAATTCTTTTGGTTTAGTGGTATAAGGTGTTTGAGAAAATCTCTCCTAGTGTTGGCTGTTGGGGGCTGGGTTCGATTTTGCCTCAGCCCATTTTAATTCATTTCATAACTAAATTATGTGCCCAATATTTTACTTTTCTTAATTTTGACCCCTAAATTTACAAATTTAATTTTTGACATCTATTATACCATTATTTTTCACAACTTAACACAATTTACTTTTATTCAATTTGATCCCTATTTTTATAAAATTCTTATTTGAAAAAAATTTATAAAATATGTATATTTTTTATATTATTTTATTGATTCATTTACAGAATTTATATATATATATATATATCTATATATCTAGAGATATGAGTCTTGTGCGGTTTGATTCCGGTTTTATACCGGTTAAACCACTAGAATTTTTGGTCCGGTTCAAAAACCCGGATTCAGAACCTTGATTGTAAGCAAGGACTCGTATTTCATATATTCTTGGATTTCGTCCTCGGAACTATCGTGTACAAACACTTCATATGTAGATAAACAACATTGTATGTTTAAGTCAGAATAATTTGTTAGTTTGGAATCTTTTTTGCCTTTTGAATTTAGTCTATATCAATTGTAAATTTTATTTTGTATTTAGGGATGATTACATTTTTTTTCCCCACAAAATGAATGATCTGATTGGCTTATATTTTTAAACATGTCATTGATTAAAGAAGCATATTAATTGATAAATATATAGGCGTGTATTTCCGCGCCTCGGCGCAACTATCATCATCGAGTACATATATATGTGTGTATTTCAACCAGTAATATAACCCTTGACAAAGATCGATCTTTAATTCTAAATCTGTTGACAAGGTTTTTTGCCTTGAAATAAATATGTGATAAATCCAAGAAAACCCTCTCAATCTCGGGTGTTTTACAATTATGGGCACCCTTTTGACAATGACTAACAAAACTATGCACTATGTGTAAATTACTACAAAACTAGGCATGTTTTTTTTCTCTATTTTATTTTCTTATTTTGTATTACTTCTAATATTTATGATTTTTTATTTATTGTATTAGTTATTGGGGAGTTCATAGATAGCTTAGCCAGCCGAACCGGATAGGGGAATTTTCGGTTTGTATAACATACAGAATTTCGATTTGATATTTTAACCTACGATTTTGAAACCAAAAAATATTTTGTTTTTAATTTAAATATATAATATATTACAATATTTAATTTTTTTTTCTAAAAGATGGCTTTAGTCAGTTAACTTAACCGAACTGAAAAAGTTCTATAAATACCAAAATCAAACCAAAATACTTGGCTCGGCATATGGTTTTAAGAATTTCAACGGAAAATTTTAGGTTAGACCAATTCGGCCTAAATTTGATATATTAAATCATTTATCTTATGTATTATTTGTCTTGGTTCTGGTTTTGATTTCGCTAGAATCAGTCAACTTCTTTGGGCTATCGGATGTATTCCGGTTCTTGAAACTATTTATAATTTGCAACGGTTTCTCTAAAAACAATGATAAAAATTACTTATGGCAGAATATTGAAAAAATAAAAACCTAACTAATATAGTTGTATGTTTAATTTACTTTCCATTTATACGGATAGTATCGAACATCAATTTCATTTTTCTCTTTAATTTGATCATAAAAACAATTAATAATGAGAAATTACAATAAAATATGCCATTTATTGATAACATTTTGTCTATAATAAATTAATTCCGAAAAGAAAATAAAATAAAGAATGTCTATGTTTGAAATAAAACACACACAATGCCTATTTTTGTAATTGGCACTTGGTAAAGTGCCTACTTTTGTAAATAACTCATCAATCTCCCCCTAATCCCTCCCTACACATTTCTAGTTAGGGTCCTACTATTCATATCCCCCTTTCACCCAAATTCACACCCATTTTACACCCTCTACATGAAATTTGTAACTTATTTTACCTAACCACACGAAATCAACAATTACTATTTAATTAATTTAGTTTTTCATATAATTCAAAATAAAATTAATTACATGTGTTATTCAACTAATTTATATTTTATTTAATATTTTTATTAATCAGTGAACCTTTTTAATTAACTTAAAAATTTATATTTTTCAATTATTAATATAACCATTTATTTTATTTTAATAAAATATTTATCTGACATATATTTTGTTGACATATACAATTTAATACATATAAATAATAAACAATTAGCTGAAGACAATTATTATATTTTTGTATCATTCCAATATAACACGATCGGGAGTACAATTAGCGCGCAACTGCTTTTCATAATTATTAATACGATTAATATAAGGAGTACTCCATGCGGCTGCACATTTGTCTCTGAAATAAACCCATTGTGGCATGATAGTCGGCATCGGGTATCCTTCGGCTAATGAAACTTTCACGAAGTGATTATTATTAACATGACCAAGGGCAATACCAACGTGGTGGCGGAGCAGACGGAAGTGGTAAGTATGTCATACTGCCTCTATTGCTTATAACATGTAATATCCCGCTATACTTCGAAGCAATCAAGATGCCCATATCAGGCATAGTCATCCAGTGTTCACAAGGTGCAGACCGATCTGACTCGAAAAAATTTATCGAGTTATAGATATTGAGCCATCCTTCAGCACCAAACATGTCTATATATTGTAACTTATACATATCCAACTCTTCTATTAAATTAGCCCGAATGATAGTCCATGCATCTTCTTGAAGTAAAAGACATAACTCTATTGCTCGAAAACCACAATTTCCATCAGACCTACGATACATCTTGCACATGTTGGATATGAGGCTGAAGTATAGTCCGAAATTGATGAACATATGAATGAGAAGAATAATGATAATTCGAAGAGAAATTGTGCCTGGATTTTTTTGGAACTTGTGCATCATCTCGGTCACTACATTTTGATGAAGGTGAACAACTACGTCGATGAGGTTCTTGAATTGGCGCTGAAAATTTAGCTTTGTGAGGTGGAAGTCCACGAGTAATGTGAATTTTCGGTTCACGAAGCAATGTTGTTGATGGCACAATTATCTCTCTCAACTTCTTCAAAATACTGAGTTTTCCAGTTCTTGATTGTTTGTTAAATTGGGCATTAATCATTTGCAGCTCAAAATCACAGGATAAATTGTCTTCTTCAAGAGATATGCATGGTGAAAGGTCAAGCTTCTTCCAGAACTCGTCGACTGAATCTAATGGCATAGACTGACCTTTACTGAAATATATTACTTGCTCATGTACACATGGCAATCCATGACTAGTACGAAGTTGACATCACAATTTTCAGAGATAAATTCAGCTGTTTTCGATCGTTCAAATTCCTTGAATATTATATCAAGCGCATGAATTGAAACAAAACCACACAATTCTTGATAGTGATGTTCGTTGAATCGATGCCGAACGAGAATCTTGCTTTGCTCAATACTTGCTTTAATGGTCGTAACTTGAGACTGAAATTACTTGTTGAATAAAAGATAATGATGTCTCCAAATCCGATTGCGAAGACTCCAAATACCGCTTTAACTTGGTGTTGGCTCTCTACTCTATTAGTTGTGTGATTTCCGAAGTTAAGAAACCTGTCGATCCAAACAGATACAGACATCTCCTTGTAAGGTGTCAACCAATGGTTATTTAGATAATTAAGTACACCTGCAAAAAAAAAAAAACTTATTAAACTCTTGTGAATAACAATTTATAAATATATTTTTAAAAAAATTTAACATATGGTGGAGCGTACCTGGAAAATCGAATAATGTTGCTTCAAGATGTGCCAAGTTGGACAAATACGATTCATCCGTTTCAGATTCAACCAGTGTTGTCCATGCTTTATAGAAAGAGTTCCATGCTTTAAGGGACGTCATTGAAGGCCTGCACTTCTTCATAATACTTCTACAAATGTGCCATCTGCAGAGTAATCCTTTAGCTTCTGGAAAAACATTAGTGCATGCTTTCATTAAAGCCAACTCCCTATCTGTGATGATAACCCGTGGAGAACGAATGCATCCATCCATCATCGATTTAAGACAATTTAATGCCCAGTTGTAGTTAAACTCCTTCTCTTTATGCATGAGTACAAATGCTATGCAAAATGTCATATTAGTCGTCGTTACGCCAATTTGATTGTTGAAACATTATTCACATTTTGCTTCTTGAGTGTTGACAAAATAGCTTGCAGTTTCACGTTCTTTTTTGACAAATCTTCAACTAATATATCTTCATTTTTAGACAGTCGTCTTGGATATGGATGACCTTCTAGATCCACTGCAGGTTCATGATTATGTGTTCCACATATAATGCTCAGCTTCCAACGATTATCTATTATTGATTTTCCCTTTAATTCACACGGACAACCAACCTTTCTTGTGCCGGTATTGTAGAGCTCTTTTTACTTTTGTAGAAACCACCACGATCATATTGAAATATAACTTTCGAATGCTTTCCACTTGAGTAAGTCGCTGATCTTTTAATGACAATTATGTAGCCAAGACTTGTTCCCGTACTTTTCACCCAATTAATTAATTCTTCCCTAGAATTGAACACCTGAAAACAAAATTATCCTTTAGAATCTAGACTAACACATAGATATGTATATAATTAAGCTAGTAGAATAACACTTGCAATATATCTAGAGAAATTATACCCTTTCAGTGAAAATTTCACCAATCACATTGGCATTTGCATCATCACTTTCTCTGTTTTCATCACCTTCTATTATTCCGTAAATGTCATCGTCCTAGACATAAAATTTCATGGAAAATAAATAATAAATAAAAAGAAGAAATAGTACTAGAAATCAAGTGCTAACTTATGAATTACCGAAATCATGTTAGCGTTGAAAAGGTTTTGACAATCTTTCACTTTTAATGTGTCGCATCCAAGACAAAGGATAAAAATCACAAACCGAACACGTCTCGGCCTCGCCTTCAACCTCGAAAGCAATCTAATTAATGAGTCGAACTGTCTACTCTAGCTCGAACATCTTCATATCTCACTAGAACTAATCTCTTTGGCGTTGATGTTTGTTGGAGTGTGTTTTAAAGAAGGGATCGAGCTCCCTATTTATAAGGTTGAGGCATGCTTTTAAGTTGCCTAGAATCCTCCTCTATAAAGCAATTTTCTTATTTGGACGGATCTCTATAAAGTAAATCAATTCATATGTTTCATATGTTAAAGAAAATCAATGGAGTACAATATAATATTCAATTGGAGCTTTCAATCAATTCAATGGTGGTCATGTCGATGCATCAATCAAAGAAAGAAAGTGAATCCACCCAATTAAGCAACTATATTTTCACGGTTCCATCTATTCTTCTTTAGGAATTGTGGGATATCAACTTCCATGTATAAATTATATATAAGTACGATAATGGCATTCTATTTTAGGGAAAATTGTGAAAATAATTAATAAAGTGATAAATCATAAACGTAGAAGTATTCAATGAGTTACTTTTATTATTAGGGTGGTGTATATAGAAAAAGAGAGGGTACCAATAGAATCACCCTTCTAGTTACTAGTCAGTTGTGCACACCCTCAACGTGTGTGCAATAATAGTAGAGATGACATGGCCTTTATCAGCTAGTACGAAACGGCAGTTATTTGTTTTGGGAAAGAACGTCAGTTATTGAATCCCTAAACACGTGGCCCCTTTATGGTTGGTTGATTTCCTAATCTACATACCAAATTAGAATCCAATTTGACGGTTTGTATCCTTGATGAGCCTTTATATAATAGTGTAGATGATATAAAAACAATTAATCATCGAATAAACAATTAAATGCAGACATGGAAACAGAGACGATTGGTGTTCCCCGGCTTGGGATTTGAGCTCATGAACCCCGTAGGTACACTTGGTTCGTCTTTTTTAATTCCTTTGTTATTTATTTATATTGATATCGAGAAAATTCGAATAAGGGTTGTTTGTCTTTGATTGTATGGCTTTGACCTCACAATTTCAATTCCATTCCGGTGTTTGGACTTGACAAACGTCGATGGTGTACACTTTTCTCCTTACGCCATTCTTACTTGAAGCTTTAAGAGCAATTACGTATTATGGGGGACTTCACTTGATGACGTGGTAGCGAATGACAGTCATATCCTACTTTTCTCTATTATGGATTACGTGCTCGAATCGATAATACTAGTAATTAAAAAGGCGCGATTGGAATAGATAAGTGGAAGATATATACACAATGTATCTATCTATACTCTTATATTAATTGTGAGGATGAGTGAAAAACTGATTTTGGGTGTATCTATTAACCAATCAGATTTTTTCTCAAATTAATAACTAACATAAATAAAAAATAAGAAACCACTCACTACCTTGCATTTATATATTGTCACATACCCTTCTATTTTTGGTAATTGTTATTTAATATTTTGATTTATCTATACTATATTATATTAAGGGTGAGAAGTGACTATTAACTGCTAATTTGATCTGTAAAATATTTACAATTTAACCCTCTATTTCTAATTTTATTAATTAAATAATTATCACATTTAAACCCTCAATTTTTAGTTATTATACTTATATCCCCAATCATTATTTTCCTTTTATATACAAAACAATATATTTCATATACTAAATATAAATTATAAATTTCAAAACTAAAATTAAACAATTATATTTTAAGCACACGCATAAAGTGTGCAGATAGCTAGTATATTATGTAGAACACACGCATATGAATGTGCAATTTAGACTAGTATATATTATTGATATCTCAAACTTTAAGGCCTTCTACAATGGAGGGTTTTTTATGAGGTGGAAAAAGAAAAAAAACCTATGAGTAGAGGTTTTTACCATTGTGAGAGGTGATAGATTTTTTGTTAGGTTTAAGACATTCTACCTAGGTTTTTTGCTTTATGTGATGTGATGGTTTTTTTAATTACTTTATTTCCTTTTACAATTTATTAATATTTATATTGATATTTATTCTTTCTTTTTACTAAAAAATTTTAGTATGCTAAAAATGTTTATTTCTGTTATATTTAAAATAAATAGATAATACTTTTTTATTTTGTTTATTTATTCTCTGTTTTTTTATTAAATCAAAAAAATTAAATAATATGAAATATCATTATTTATAAATTATTTTGAAAATTAGATAAATATAATTAGTTAATTAATAAAATGAAATTGAAGATGGTCCATAATAAACCTACTTTTTGGGTTTATGGATGTGGATGAGTTTTGTTTTGGAGGCAGTGGTTTTTTACGTTTGAGGTGGCGCTAATGTGTCCGACAAAAACCGTTTTAGGTTTTAGCATTGGTGAAAGCCTAATGAAGAACTTCAACACGTGCATTTTATATCAAAGGATAATATAAATGGCCATATCATATTTTCATGCACGGTATCTCTATATTTATATCTCATTCCGAATTCATTGTAGTAAAATACTTTAATTTGTTGGCTATTTCGTAACGGTAGTTAGGCATATAGTTAGTTAATTAAGCGTGAAGTGTTGATCCAACGATGCAATTTTAACATTACACATCGACCACTTTATTACACTCAACATATTCGTACAAAAATATCCAGCCACAGTAAGGATGGCCCTAAATCTATAAGTAAGGTCCCATATACAAATTTTACATATATGATTGAATCTCATCAAAATCTTGAGATTTACACTATCGAACAACCCTCTTGAAAAACGAAAAATAACACTAGCAAGCAAAACATCATCAATTACGAAATCAAGAGTTACAGAGCCATAACTAGCGATTACTTTGATTAATTTTTTTTTAAAAAAAGTTATGATAGCAGCATCTATCTGTACCAGGGTGTTGTCGAATTTGAAATTCTTCAGCAGCATGGTTCTGAGACCGGGTTTTCGAACCGGACATGATAGTTTAGTGGTTAAGGTTTAGTGAATCGGAATCAAACCGGAGTATTGTGCTGGTGGTTAGGAATTAATTACAATGGGCTAGAGAAATTAAAACTATAAAATTTGGGGTCAAAACGAACTAAAAATAAAATATATGGTCCGAGAGTTAATTATAAAACAATAAAAATGATGGACAAGAGATTTGAACCCATCCATCTTATTTAACAAGCCCATTACTTGACCACTGGACCACATTAAAATATCTACAAATTATTCATTTTCATTCATTAATTATATCTATATATTTTTTTACTTTTTTTATTAAAGCTTAAACCGGATCGGAAACGGACCGGATTTTCGGCCGGTTCGCCGGTTTTCGGACGGAACCGGCCGGTTCGGTCCAGTTTTCAAACCTTGCTCAGCAGTTCATTGTCGAGAAGCATGCAAGTTTTCAAAACTAAATCATTATAACTTCAGAACTGAAATGATGCTTGATGCAACGTGTTGATTAATGCATTACACGCACAATAATATTGAATATATTAATTTGTAGTTTGTACAACGGAACGTATACTTGCGACAAAACGGCAAGTCTTTTTATTAGGGTGGCGAGTTTATTATTAAGAGGCGGCAGCTATGACTATGCCCGCGTCACACACATTCGGTAAGATCTATATCTTTTCTATTTTATTAAGGCTCAAGTCTGCATTTAGTTTAGGGAGCTTTACGGGTCAGGACCCTACATAGTTTTTTATTGGGGCGATTGGAATTCAGGACCATTCATAATGAAGTTGGGGTTGAGGTCCCTGTCAGAACGCATAGTTTTAAGGATCCATTTTGTATAAAATTTAGGCCATCTCCAATGGAGACGCAAATCGCATAGTGGGGTAGAAAATAAGTCGACTCGTACTGCAAACTGAAACTAAAAATAGGTATTTAACATTTTCTCTCACCTCAAAAACAAATATGGGTTTGTACTGTTCATCTACCTAAATGTTTCTAGCTCATTCGAAAAGACCCCAGTTCAATAAATAATTTGTTTTTAACCCAAAATGCTTTAATTAGTCTATTATATTCATGGTTCGCCGGATCGCCGTTAAGACGGTCGGAACGGCCGAGTTGGAACCGGAACGATGGCCTCCGTGCCAAAATTCCGGCTTCTTCACGGAGCGGATTGGGACGGCCGAAAAAACGGCCGAAACGGCGTTTTTTCAGGTGGAACGGGATCGGCGATAAAGCGGCCGGTGGAGCGGCGGGACGGTGATTTGTAGCCGGATTCGGATTTTCAGGGTTTCAGAAACTAAATGCAAGCGAGAGGTTGAAGATGACCGACTTTAATTAAAAATATTCAATTTCCATATTTAGTGGGCTGGGCCAAGCACTAATTTTAGAAAGTGACCAAGTATTTAGACCCATATTTGAACAAAAATTAGATCCTAGTATGTAAATTATATATATTTGTTAAAAAACATGATATTAACGTTTAACACCTTGATTTCAACGTTTAATGAAGTTAAATACTTAAATCTTACTTATTTATAACCTTCGTTGAATTTACAAATGGCTTGCAACTAACCATATAATTTATATATTTTAAAGCCATCATAAATTGTAATGTTACTTAGGGGTGGGCGTCGGATCGGGTAGTCGGGTTTCGGGTAGTTCGGGTTCGGGTAGTTCGGGTTCGGGTTAAAATTTTCACTACCCGAACCCGACCCGATCTACGGCGGGTACCCGCTTGTCGGGTACATATCGGGTTCGGATACCCGACATCGGGTAGTCGGGTACCCGATTTTGAATTTATAATATAAAAATAAAATAATGCTAGGCGTTAAAAAAACGTCATGTCAACTCGAGGCGTAAAATAATGCAAGGCATAAAATATTACAATGCGTAGTCAAATACCAAAAGCCAAGACAAAAAGCAGAAAAACACAAAAGCTATTTCATTGCAAATACATATTTTATGCATATGTATACAAATGCACCTCGCATAAAGACAAGACACGCAGTAACAAGACAAGAGAAAGTGTGATACCTTTCTTATTTGCAATTTTGATTCGTCTATCAATTTTTGGCTATTAGATTTAGGGATTGCAGTGCAGTTGCATTTTATTCCTTCGTGGCTGGAGTGAGTCAGTGAGACTGTTGGAGTGGTAAAGGGGTTTTTTAATTGTTATTTCTAACTGGGCTACGAATAATTAGTGGGCTAAAATAGTGGAATCAGGGTTATTTGTATATAATATATTTTTTAATGGGCTTAGTAAAAATGCTCGGGTACCCGATCGGGTATCGGGTACTAATTCAACTACCCGACACCCGACCCGACATAATTAATTCGGGTATCGGGTTATCCGATACCCGAAAAAATATCCGATTTACCCGATCCGAACTACCCGAACCCGATCGGATCGGGTTTTACCCGAAAACCCGAACCCGAACGCCCACCCCTAATGTTACTTTATTTTTTACATTAGTATTATATAATTTTTTAATAAATTAGTGGAACGTCCGTTACCGTTCCGTTAAAATACAGTGGAACTGGAACGCTTGTGTCCGTTCCGACGTCCGTTCCCATTATATTCTATTTATTTTGTTCCTTTAAAATTGCATGATACGTAAATAATGTTTAATATTGTAAACCTAATACTTAAAAATTATTTATTGATACTGAAATAGTATTTTAATTTTTCTTTTGTTTTATTTTGTGAAGCTGTAAAATATGTGGGTGATTAGTGTAAAGTTGTAAAATTTGTGTGAAAGAGGATATTTTGAGAATATTCTTTTGAGTTTGAGAATGAGTTTGATGGTTGGAGAAGAATTACAATTCGATGTGACAAATACTGCATTTTGAGTTTGAAAATGGGTTTATCGGTTGGAGATGGTCTTAGTAAAAAGGACCAAAAATCCGTTCGGACCAAAATACCCCTGCAAAAATGTGAAGTGTTACCTTTCTACTATATTGTGTTATTATACAAGCGTTACAGGTGCAATATATATAGTTATTTGATAGCTACGAATTGATATTCACATGACGAAAATTTAGTCTTTCACAATCGACGCTTCATGCGTTAAGATTGTCATGTACAAACCAAGTTGTATGTGTCCTTGTACGTGTTTATTATGCCCTTTACGTCGTCAATGGTAAGATTATCACTGAGGAATTGTTCGTATTTAGTGACGCAAATCGGGGGAAAACAGAATTGCGAATTGTATCACGTTTTCGGAAAAAAACTGCAGCTAATACATACAAATCATAGTTACCCATAACCTATAAGTTTCGTAGCAGCACCGTGATGGCTCCCTAGTTCGTCGTTCCAGGTGAACGGAGATGAAAATCTAGTCTTGCAAACATTTTGGGGTGAACACGAAGCGGTATGAAATGATTATCAATAAAGAAGAGGTACAGAAATATATTGAAGGCGTATGGACGATCATCTAACCGTTATAGAAAACGCATTAACCGTTATAGCAGAGTCCTTTAACATTACGATCTTTCGGATGCGTTGTTGTCAGAAGAGGTATTTGGATCGTGGAATTTTTTCGTATTTAAATGACGCAAAATTGGGCAAAACCAATTGCCAATCAAATCAAGTTTTTGGAAACAAAAATTCCATATAATTTCACAGTCCATAGCGCCACTGTGTTGGCTCAGTCGGTCAACGTTCCAGGTGATTGGAGATGAAAATCGAGTCTTACAAAAATTTTGGGGTGTAGGCGAAGCGGTATGAAATGATAATTAATCGTTACTCAGTTGGGATGATAGGGTATCACTCGTCATACATCTTTGAATAAAGAAAAGGTACGCAAAAATATTGAAGGCGTATCTAACATCGTCTATATGTTATTTGTCGCTCAGTAACAGTTATAGGAGAGCACTTTAACGTTACGATCTTCCGGATGCGTTGTTGTCAGTTTTGAATTCATAAGTTAAAATCATCCGATTCCTTCGAATGTGCCAAAGCACTCTAATTTGCATCCTAAAATAGCTTAAAGCTCCGTTTGGATACATGAATTTTAATTTGAAATTCAGGTTTCCTTCAATCACCCGTTTGGGAAACGTTAGGATTTGTATTTCGATTTCAGTCAAATATGAGGTTAATTTAATTGTTGATTATTTGTCGGATTTGAAATTTCATGACAAGTGACCCGTTTCGAAAATCAAAGCCGAACTCGTAATAATTTTCCGTAATTAAATAACAAAATAATAACAAATAATAATTAAGGGCGATCGATAAATCGAGCCGGCTTGAGAACTCGATGAGCCGGCTCGTGCTTGTCACCGGGTCGCGAGCTTGATGGGCCGGCTTGAGCTCAACGAGCTCGAACACTCGTGTGTACTCAAAAGGTCACAAGCCCGCTCAGAAACTTGTCCTTTTTATTAATTTTTACTTACTTGATTTTCTACATTTTAATTTCTTAATGAAAAATTAGATGTCTAGCTCGACGAGCTTCACGAGCTCAAGCTCCATTTTGAATCCAAATTAAAAATAGTAGTGTTTGGCAAATAATGGATTTGGATTTAAAATTATTCAAATACGCGAATCCAAACTTACTCTAATGAAATTTGTTTATATATAAGACAAACTCGATTTGAGTGTCAGCTGTAATAGAAGGCCAAATCGATCAAGAAAGCGTTCGCTTATTTGGGAGTTAGGACCCACCGAATTTCATGGACTATATATTTTTTTTATTATCGATTACCATGAGAAATCGTGAGTATAATAAAAACCCAATTAAAACATTGTGGATCGACAATTATTTTAATATATTTGTATAGTTATAGTGAAGATCTTATTTTAACTCTCGATCCACAATGTTTCAGTTCGGTTTTTATTTTACTCATGTCTCATGGTAATCGATAATAATAAAAATATGTAGTCCATGATAAAAATATATTTTTTTGATAAGAACGCTCGAACTTTTTATCCCAACGTTTGTGCGGGATTCGGAAAATATATTTTCTATTTTTAAAAATATTTATATAATTTTTCCAAACTATATACTATTTTTTATAGTTAAAATTATTTTTTATAAATAAAAGATAATTTATTTCATGAATTTCTGATTATTTTAAGTATTTAAATCCAATTTTGAAAATTCAGGCGTACCAAATTGCAGTTCATAACCCTCAGGGGTACGTAGGGGTGTTCGTTCGGTACATACCGTACCGAACCGAACTGAAATTTCGGTACACCTACTTTAGGTACCGAATACCGAACCGAATTTCTTGGTTCGGTATTCTGTTTTCACCGAAATTTTTTCGGTAAATTCGGTTTTTACCGAAATAATCGAATTTCCGATAAAAAAGTAAAAAAAAAAAATTTCTGTAATATTTAAAATCAATATATATAATTTAATATAATTATATTTATATTTTCAATATTAATATAATATAATATATTTTAATTTAAAAATTTCAGTAATTCGGTATACCGAAACTACCGAAACAAAATCCTATACCGAACCGAAATACCGAAATTTGTAAACCTATGTACCGAATACGAACCGAATTTTTCGGTTCGGTCGGTTTTGTACCGAATTTTCGGTATTTCGGTTTTTTCGGTCGGTTTACCAAACTACGAACACCGCTAAGGGTATCAGCCGGAATCGAAAAAAACTTTGGGTACCAACTGGAAACGTCGAAACCTCGAGGTTATCGAACGGAATTTCCGTAAATAAAATAAGAAAAGTAAATTGAAAACGAAATGGCGGCAAATAATTACCAGGAGTACGGTTGGGCCACTCCGTGGACGATAATCTGCCGTTTAATGAATCCAAGGAAGCAAAAGACTCTTTTAATGAGCTCAAACGCTAACGTTTGCCTTTGCAGTTTTCGACAGTTTTTCTCATGGCGACGATTCCACTTACATCCTCTGCTGTCTCTGTGAAGTTCCCCCCATCGATTAGCTTCGGCTTTGCTTCCCATGAGAAGGCGGTAATTAGGGTTTACGGTCGTTGCAAATTGAGGCGGTTCAGAAGCAAGAGGCACAGTTTTGCTTGTCGAGCTGCGTCATCTGTTTCTATACGCGATCTAGATGCAGATGACTTCAGACATCCTCTCGACAGACAAGTAATCGCCAAATTTTGGTTAATTTTATCGTATCTGTGTGTAATTAGGGAAGATATACGTGTTTATGGCTCTTCAGCAATTTGATTTTGAGTGTACCCTTGCGCGCTTCAGAATACTTTGCTTTTGAGAGCGATTCCAGGGTTAAACGACATCGGGAAAGCTTTGCTAGGTAGTGATCGGATTCGATGCCTTTGTTTGTTGATTCGAGCTTGTAGAATTCAGTTTCTTTTTTTTTTTTTTTTGTTTTGCTGTTTCCAGTTAATCATGGCTTTTTTCTTTTTTTTTTTTTTTTGCAGGAACTGCTTCTGAGCAAGTCATGCTTCTGGAGAATATTGGCACTTCTGTTCTTGTATCTGAAAAACAGGTTATACACAATCGTAGTCATGAATATGAACGACAAGGAGCTAACTTTTTATTTATCATCTTATATGTCGAATTCCTTTGTTCGTTCAGCTTCCTGAACTAAATCAGCTGATGGTAGAAGCTGCTAATATACTAAACATCGAGCCGCCTGACTTGTACTTGCGCCAAAGCCCCGTGCCAAATGCATATACTCTGGCTATCAGTGGGAAGAAGCCCTTTGTTGTTGTTCATACAAGCTTGGTGGAACTTCTATCAAGAAAGGAGCTGCAGGTCCTCAATCTTTTTGCCTAATGTTTGACTTTATATCTTTTAGTTTTGAATAACGTCATTGGCAAATCTGTTTTTTTGTCATTTGATTCTTGAATGAGCTAATGGGGTACTTGATTTGCATTGCTTTGCTTAGGCTGTTCTGGCCCATGAGTTGGGCCATCTGAAGTGCGACCATGGAGTGTGGCTCACATTTGCAAACATCGTCACCCTCGGAGCATATACAGTTCCTGGTAATAAGAATCCAAATCCCTTCGACCTCAATTAAACCATATGCGATGAGACTGATGATACTATGACTTTCCAATCGATCAACTTACATGCCACTTATTCAGTACTTAGCAAATGCCTCTATCTTCTGCAGGCCTTGGCAGTATGATTGCTCAGAGATTAGAAGAGCAACTTTTTCGCTGGCTTCGAGCAGCAGAGCTTACGTGCGACCGAGCAGCACTCCTCGTCGCTCGAGACCCAAAGGTAGATAAATAAACACTATAAAGATGAATCTTTTTTAAGTTTCAATCTATTAATCTCTGCTGCACTTTCTTCTTCCCCACAAGAGGTGGTCATCTCCGTTCTGATGAAATTAGCCGGCGGCTGCCCATCTATGGCTGATCAATTGAACGTCGATGCGTTCTTGGAGCAAGCTCGCTCGTATGAGAGAGCTTCTTCAAGCCCAGTTGGCTGGTACATAAGGTCAGTGAAATAGTAAAGTATATATAGGCATGAGAGCTGTCGAATATTTAGGGGAAGTAGTTAACCACTGTTGTTTTTTCGTTTAGGAATGCACAAACTAGGCAACTTTCTCATCCACTTCCAGTTTTACGTGCTCGTGAAATCGACGAATGGTCGAGGAGTCAAGAATATAAGTCTCTTCTCAAGCGTCTGAAGTGGTTCAACTCAGTTGAAAGGGTTTAGATTTCACATCATCGATGGGATTGAGACTTTAAGTTCACCGTCGTCAAAAAGATCTCTCTAGCTTTTGAGATGGAGAAGAGAACCATGTTTGCCAATTACAATATAGATTGTAGATAGATATACAACACTTGGATTGGCGATTCTGTAGAATTATTGTTGTCTGCCTTGAATGGGCTTAATCAGCACTGTTTTGGGCTCAATTATCCTAATGAAAGTTTGAGATTAAACAAAAAAAAGTTACTAAAATGATGGAACGAATATTTAAACTCAATTCTATGCTTCCAACGATAACGATACAGAAACTACATACCATGTCAAACCAAATCTAAACAACAAACTTTTAAATATTCAAACTCAGACGTGCATTATCTAAATTAATATTCTTAGCCGCCCATTCGTATCTCTTACTCACTCCCTTCTCTTTAGGTCTTGTGAGCACTGTTGATATCAAGGTCAGGTGAGATGTAAATCAAGATTTTCTTGGTTTGTCGTTTGCTTTTTGACATCTTTTTTTTCCCTCAAATTTTGCTTTTCTTGTTTTTCTTTCTTCCATTTCCCTACTTGTTGTCCAAGAGAATGGTATCCCTGCAGTTGAGTTCGTCACTAGTAGTTCCAGCACGACTTCCTACTCCTTTTTCACCACTTTCAAAAGCCCACTGCACCATTTCCATTTCCAGAGATCTATTTTCGGGATTACGAGCAGGCGAACATGAAGAGATTGAAAGAGTGTGCGACAAAGACCCAAGAGAAGGACATTGCTCTAGGGGTGGAAAGAAAGGTCGTTCGCATCCTCGTTTCGCCCGTCTTGCACATTGCGTTGACTCTGATGTTGTAAGTTATTACGTCGCCTTTCAAGCCCTTCTCTTCCATTTCCCGCAAGAGCTTGTGGGCCCATTCCACGTCCCGTCTCCGTAAAAACCGCCGAGCAAGCAGTTGCACGTCGACACGCTGGGAGACACATTCTTTTTCGAGCATCAAGTCAAACAAAGAGCGAGCATCTTCCATCTTCCCCTCCTTACAGTACGCATCGACCATGGTATTGAACGTTACTACATTCACATCGACCCCTTTCTCAAGAACGTCGTCGGACAACGCCAGCGCCAGGGCATCCTCCAACATTTTCTTCTTTGAAAGACCGTTTATCAATCCATTGATAAGAACGTTATACGTTACAGTGCACGGGCAAACCCCTCTCTCTGCCATCTCCTTCAACAGCATATCTGCTTCGTGAATCCCACTTGGATCTCCTTTCTTACAGTATCCATCGATCAGTGCATCGTAAGTGACTAAACTCGGCGTAACGCTGTATAACTTCATGTTTTCGACCACATCCTTTGCTTGTTCAGCTTCCCCCCCCCCCCCCCCCCCTGCAAAAACCGCTGATGGCAGTATTGAATGTGATCAAATCGCACTTAACCCTCCTTTTCAAGATTTCCTTGTAGACGAACTCTAAGTCCATAATTCTGCTCTCCTTCAGCAATCTGCTCAGAATCGCATTGCAGCTAAATGTCGACAACTTTAGAGCATAATCCCCCGCCACGACGAAAACCCTCCATCACGAATCGAGATCCCCATTCCTCGCGCAAGTCAGCATCAGCATATCGAACACAAGGCTGTTTAGGCACGGATTGTTGACGCAAAGGGCCGGCTTTTGGGTAAAGCAAGGGCTTTAGGCCGCCAGAATTTTGAGGGCTCCGAATTAAAAACGTAGCATATAAGTTAAATATCGTTAATTGTAGAAGTCCAAATTTAACATCAATTATATCTAGTAACTTAAGTTTAACATGTTTTTCACTGCTTGAAGTGATTGTTACGACAAAAATAAGCATTAATGATATCTTTTATTTGAAAGAAACATAGAGTAAGAAATGCCCAAGATCATAAGAACGTTTAAACTTGAAAATTTGCGAATACATGAGACCGCTTAGATATTAATCGACATGAGTCATTTAGAGAACTACAACACTAAAATAATATGGTGCTTGCAAAATTAACACTCTACTTGAATATCAAATTATATTAAAAGGGGTGTATATTGCATACAGGACTATGATGTCAAATCATGCGAGTGTTGTTTCCATATATTTTTTTTTTCAAATTATTATAAATAATTGTTTTGGAATTTCACTAAAAAGAAAATAAAAAGCTTTCTTTAATAAGTTTTTATCTTCACATTTGGTAAACGTTATCGGTTATAGTTTCCAGTTGAAATATAAGAAATTTGGTGCCAATACTTTTGCATGTGTCATTTTGGTAAACTTTGCAAAACCTTTCATTTTTTGTTATGTATCGGGCCAAAAGAACTAAAAAGAAATGGTTTTGCAAGGTTCGAAAAGCAAAACGACGCATTTTAAATTTTGAGCGCCAATAGTTAGATGATGATTGTGATAAGCTGGCACGGGTTTGGCAATAGACATTACTTAATTTTATTTTCTTTAAAAAGGCCCCCATATTTGAAATTGCTTTAGGCCTCGTATTACGATGAGCCGGTCCTGGTTGACGCTCAAAAGTGCATGGCAGAACGTGGAGAACGAGATAGGCTCTTCCCTTTTCACACATGAATGAAGTAGAGATCGAACCTTTGGGTACTTCTTGTCGCTCGGAAGCAAAATTAAGAGCTTCGCGTAGGTAGTCCTCGACGCTATGTTTCACCTTAAACGCGCGCTTGAACCATTTGGAAACGGAGAGAATCAAGTCGGAGTCGAAGCTTTCGTGGTGAACTAACCACTGAAGGAAAGCGAAGTGTGGCTCGGGAATTGTAATACGATGGGTTTGAGCTCAGACGAGTTTTGAGTGCAGATGAGGCGTGAAACCTGGGATTGAAAGTCAGTGGTTGAAGAGAAAAGGCGGCGCGTGACGAGATCATGGAGGAGGCACGGAGGCGGAGGGTGGAGCCTGTACATGGAATGGGGAGCATAGCACCGGTGGTGGAGGCGGCGGAGCTGAGGCTAAACTAAAGCTGAACTTTTCGTTTAATTAGCATCTAAGCTCATTCAGTTAGAAATTAGAAATCGCAATGCATAAATTAAATCATACAAAAAGGAAGAAAGAAAAAAGCCAAAATAGGAATAAGCCATTAAAAGGGCCATAGGCCCACATAAACGCCCATTGTAAGGCCCAACTTGAATAACCATGCTTGCAGTTTCACGACCCAAATTAAAGGGTACGTAATTGACTACTCTCCGTATCCGTAACGTAGAAACAAAACGATGCAAAGTTTCTGGTTCAATTCTATTTTTTTCCTGAAACGATAGCTTGTACTGATAAAAAAGATACATGGACTAAATAGCCCAAAGCGTCTCTCCGGTGACATCATTCTCCGGTAGAGAACAAAGGCTCACATAGGAGCACAAACACAACCAACAAAAGTGACAAAAGCCGACAGAAAACGAGAAGACCCCAAACTTCGACAAAAGAGCTATAGAACCTACCACGAAAAAAGGCTATTAAGCCGAATCCACAATACTCTACACTTTCTTTATCCAACGATCAAGACCATCGTCTTCATCGGAAGGGGCTCCCACAAGGGGAGAAATGACTCCACAAAGGGAGAAAAGAGTTCCCGACCCAATGGTCGGGAGAAAGGAGCTCCACGTGGGAGACTAACGAATGGACGGTGGCGAGAGGTGACGAGCTGTGGTGGGGGTGAGGCGGCGGTGGGTGGCTATGGTGAGGTAGCGGGCGAAGGCGGCGCGGCAGAGGGGCGGAGGCGGCTCTGGTTCAATTCTATTGGAAAAGATTTTTGTTGTCCATATGGTTCTTCTATAAGTACTAACTGAGAAATAAATAAACTAAATACAAGTATCCAATTGCTCAGACATGTCTTATATAATATACTTATGTTGCACATCATCTTTGCTGAAACGTAACTATTCTATCCCTTTTCTTAATAGTCACGTGTCCTGTTTATATTTTGTCATAGGGATTATTCGAACTTTCTAAAAGTTAAAAAAGTACCTTACGGAGAGACATGGGGTTTTTGCTTGAGATATTGCAGTGTAGTGAAGTGCAGAGAATAATAAATACTGAACACATTTAGCATATGTTATTTGTCACTGTAACATAATTCGTCGTGCTCACGCGCTAGAACAACATAGTAATGACTTTATGTTAATATAATATATTTATCATATTTATCTGGGTATAGAAGTTAATTGCATTATTGTCTTTATCTAAAATATTTTGATTACAGTTTGGTAAACAGTCATTATCAGCATAATCAATTTGTGTATTATCACGTAAGGTTTGATAAGAATCTGATTGGATTCCCCATCGTTAGATTTCTATTTGGAAGATCGTTTACGTTTAAGTTTGAAGGAGTAATTGGTTTTTACAAATTAATGGCTTCTTAGGACTGGTCTAATCTATCATTGAGAGTCCAATCAAAGTGATGACAATTGCACAAGTTCACATGGTACTCGAAATATAACATCAGTATTACACACACAACACACACACACACACACATATACAGATATATCATAGATGTTAATTTAGCTTTTACCAAGAATGTTTTTAAAAAACCATTTGGATAAGCAAATCGATGGGATGATAGAGGTGGAGCCACGTGAGGACCAGTGGGGTGTATGGACCCCACTGGAATTTTTTTCTTTAATATTACTAATAGAAAATTTTAAAATTAATAACGATGTTACATCATATGTGCAAAATAACCCCACTAAATTTGATAGTTTCATTTGGACCTCATTAAATTATAATTTGTATTATATTTGGACCCCACTAACACACACTTCTAGCTCCGTCACTGGATGATAGTTCATATCCATTTTCATTGAACAGTGCATAATCACTATCCCAAGCGCAATCAAAATGCAATCGCTAGGTGAAGTGATATTCTCTCTCATACGAATAGGACAACTGTCAGATTTCTCCGACGTTAGGTTTTGACTTGAGAAAAATCATGTACATCAAATGCTGGAGGGTCGACAAATACGACAAAATGCTTATTTTGCTATATTTCAAAACATTTTGATTTAGTTTTCATCGAAAGAGTTCTCATATTGCTTGAGTTATATTGGAGATGTTAGCTATGCTCACAACTAGAGCTGTCAAAACGGGCCAGGCCAGTCCGTAGCACGCCAACCGCCTCCTGGGGGGGCTTGGAAAATCCCGTCCGCATATTAAAAGAAAATTTCCAAATCAGAAAACTGAAAGATTACTTAACGAGAATAAAACTAGTTCCCAAATCAAAACTCAAAGCAAAGATTAGCTAACGGAAAGTAAAGGAAACAGATGACGCCGGACGAGAGGAGGAGAGGGGGCTGCTAAGCATCATCGCAAGTTGCTTGCTTGGACGAGCGATGATGAGGCCTTAGGCGCAGCAGCAGTGCAGTAGAGACAGTGACGAGGGCTTCAGCTTGCTTGCGACTGGGAGCGAGAGTGCTTGGGCGACAACTCAGCAACTTCCATGCTCGAAGAATCTGTTGAAGCCTTCGTTCCATTCGTTAGATTTCGATTTGGTTTCTTTTTGACGGGTCTTATGCCTTTGGACTGTATGAAAGGCTGTAAGCCTTATAACTTTTTTTATTTCCATTCCGTCATTGACTCATTACTCATTAGCAAGTATAGTAATTAGTAAAGTATTTTTTAAAACTTTTTTAATTTAATAGGCGGGCGGCCCGCGGGTAAGCCCGCCCCGCCCCGCCGAAGCTCGCCGCCCGTGCAGGGAGGGCTTCTTAGGCCGGCCTCCTAGCGGGCCTGAAAAATCGGAGCCTGCCCTGCCCCTTTGGCGGGCCGGCCTGCGCGCTGCGAGTAATATTACCGGCTCTACACATGGTCGACTTTTCATAGGGAATCCGATCAAAGAGTTTCGAATGTGTAAGATCTACATGGTAGTTTACGGGAAATATTACATCGACATTATGCATATCTACATTGCAGATGTTAATTTGGATATTGACATTGATGTTTTCAGAAGAATAATCAAAATATGTATATGATCATAGACGATATGATAAGATTAGTTGGTGTGTCGATTGTCAAAATTTGATTTGAAAAGGTCGCGTGTAAGGAATTTTGGAGGGTCATTATGCCTCGATAAGTATGAAAGAATGACTCCTTATGTGTATCTTTATCACCAATTGACAATGGACATTTAACAATTTGAGCTCAACGTCTTTCCCGTTTTGCCAACTTTTATTTTCCACTAATACCACAAAGTGTTTGCTTGTAAAGGAAGTAACTTAGGAAAGCTTTGTGTTGCTTTTGTCAAAGGAATAAAATTACGAGCAGATGGTATTACAGAATAGGAACGACAAGTTCCCAATTGTAAATGAAAATATTCTCCTTTTGCTTTGATAATATTGGCAGACGACGTTTCATGGAGAGATCGATGAGCGACCCCCTAATGCATACAATCTCGATTATTAATGAACACGTTCTAGATCTAACACAAATATATATCGAATATGTGGATCTGACTTTTGATGCTAATGTTATATGAATTAAAGAAGATATGAAAACAGGTGGGAAGATTCAGGATTTGAGCTCCCAATCTAAGCATTTTCTGCTAGTTCGCTGTTGCGATTAAAGAGCTTATCGAACAAAGCTCGTCGAAGTGACATGACAGCTCTCCTCATGATCGTTCTGTAGGCCCGATTGTTTGGACGCAACAAATTCGGTGTATGGCCGGAAAGTGTCTTCTTCAAACTATGTCATATATTGCATGTCTGGTGATTTTCCTAATAGATGCGATCATTCGAAGCAATGTCTCTATAGTAGGACTTATGCTGATGATTTCAACACCTATGACATTTTGGTTCATGAAAATTTGTGTTTGGGGCGCTTTGCATGAAAAGGAAGTGATTCTGGAAAAATTTGGGTTTTGTTGATCGAGAGAGACGAAATTTGCAGATAGTATCCTAGGAGTGTGAACAACAACTTTTACTTCTGCTCCTCTAAACACATTTAACAAGAGCCATTTGATTGCCTTAATGCATATAATAACACTATTGAATATCACCTATGTGTGGGTGTCAATAATATCATCATTAACAGTATTATAACTTTTTCTCATCATTTTTTCCTCTGCAGGATGCTGCTGCTAAAGTTTGGAGTATTTTTCCAGCTTATTCCACTTGTGATTCTGGTACACTATATTATCTACATGCTAGCTAGCTAGCTCTATGAACTGAATTCATCATTTCATTTCATTCCAATATCCCTATTTGTTTTTTTTTTTTTTGTAACTCGATTCCAAGACCTTTTTCTATATATGATACAGGTGGTAGTATTATTACCTCCTAAAGCAAATGATTAACTCTTCTCAGCCCAATATCTCAGCTCAGATGGAGCAGCTATCTCACATTGGTTTCGTTATCCATCTCAAAGTGGGCAACCTGCGGTTAATTAGTACTTGATTCTCGACACGGAGAGCAGTCTAACATCGATACACTGTGGCCCTGGCTGTGTGGATGCAATAAATCCAGTACACAACTCGAAGAATAGTCCTCCTCATACGATGTCGTCATTGATTGCACTTATTACCACTGTCCCAATCGATGTGACGATCGACTAAGCAATGCCTTTATACCATGACTTATGTTGATGTTCCAGAAGCCCAAATGCGTAAGCGCATGGATAACACCAATTGCTTATTTTGATGGGAGTACTGTATTGATGAATCTAAATTCTCCGACGTTAGATTTTGATTGAGAAAAATCGTGTACATCAAACGCTGGAGGGTCGACAAATGTGACAAAATGGTTTATTGCTATATTTCAAACAATTTGAATTAGTTTTTATCGAAAGAGTTCTCAATTACTTGAGTTATATTGGAGATGTTAGTTACGCTCACAAACGACTTTTCATACGGGATCCGATCAAAGAGTTTCAAATGTATAAGATCTACATGGTAGTTTACGAGAATATTACATCGAAATTATGCATATCTACATTACAGATGTTAATCTGGAAATTGACATTGATGTTTTTAGAATGGTAATCGAAATGTGTATATTATCATAGACGGTTTGATAAGATCTAGTTGGTGTGTCGACTGTCAAAATTTGATTTGGAAAGGTCGCGTACAAAGAATTTTGGAAGGAGTATGAACGAATGACTCCTTATGTGTATCTCCATCACCAATTGACAATTGACATTTAGCAATTTGAGCTCAACTTTCTTGTCTCTTTTTCCATTTTGCCAACTTTTTTTCCAGTAATACCACAGTGTTTGGTCGTATAGAAGGAAATCTTTTTGGTTTACTTTCTTTACAGGAATAAAATTACGAGCAGATGGAATTACAGGATAGGAACGACGAGTTCCCAATTGTTAATGAAGATATTCTCATTTTGTTTTGATGATATTGGCAGACGCCTTGTCATCGAGAGATCGATGAGCGACCCTACTAATGCATGCATTCTCGATTATTAATGAAGCACTTATAGATCTAACGCAAATATACATCGAAGACGTGAAGCTAACTTTTGATTACGATATGAATTAAAGAAGATAAGAAAACGGGTGTAAAGATCCAGGATTTGATTTTCCGCTATCTGAATATGACTGAAATTTAAATAGGAGACCTAGAACTCGTATTCGACGTCAGCGCAATTAGGAAGGACGAAGATCAGAGAATGGTGGGTATGGTTGTGGATTCAGGCTCCTTCACGACGTGTTTTCCGTCTGCAGTCTACGAGCCTTTTGAGGCTATAGTTAAGGAGCTCATCGAACAACAAACGTTTTTGCAGCGATACGTGCGCAGTCCCGTGATGATTTATGCTATGAAGGACGGGTCGATGCGGACTTCTATGGACTCCCCGATGTCCGATTCTTCTTCAGGGAAACAGCTTCTTTGGTGAAACAGCTTTATAGTGTACGAGAAATATTACATCGACATTATGCATATCACATTATAAAATGTTAATTTGGAGATTGACATTGATGTTTTTAGAAGGGTAATCGAAATGTGTATATTATCACGGTTTGATAAGATCAAGTTGGTGTGTCGACTGTCAAAATTTGATTTGGAAAGGTCGCGTACAAGGAATTTGGAAGGTTATTATGCATTGATAAGTATGAACGACTGAATCCTTATGTGTATCTTCATCACCAATTGACAATTGACATTTAGCAATTTGAGCTCAACTTTCTTCTTTCCTTTACATTTTGCCAACTTTTTTCCCAGTAATACCACAAGGTGTTTGGTTGTAAAGAAAGTACCTTAGGAAAGCTTTGTTTTGCTTTCTTCAAAGGAATAAAATTATGAGCAGATGGTATTACAGGATTGGAACGACGAGTTCCCAATTGTTAATGAAGATATTCTCATTTTGCTTTGATAATATTGGCAGACGCCTTTTCATCGAGAGATCGATGTGCGTCCCTACTAATGCATGCGATCTCGATTATTAATGAAACACTTTCTAGATCTAACACAAATATACATCGAAGATGTGGAGCTGACTTTTGACGCTAATGCTACATGAATTAAAGAAGATAAGAAAATAGTTGTAAAGATCCAGGATTTGAGCTCCAAATCTATGTTTTTCCGCTATCTGAATATGATTGAAATTTAAATAGGAGACCTAGAACTCACTTTCAACGTCAGTTCAATTAGGAGGGATGTAGATCAGAGATCAGAGAACGGGGTGATGGTTAGGAATTCAGGCTCCTCCACGGCGTATTTTCCGTCTGCAGTTTACGAGCCTTTTCAGGCCATAGTTAAGGAATTCATCGAAGAACGAACTTTTTCGCAACGATACAAGCGCACGTCCCCTGATGATTTATGCTATGAGTGACGAGTTGATGCGGACTTATACGAACTCCCGCTGTCCGATTCGTCTTTGGGGAAACAGCTTATATGGAGTTCGAGACGCGGAACCTTCTTCGCCAGGCAAACGGCGGTTGATATTTCTGCTTGACCGTCGAATCAGCGAGATACGGAATCATCGAAAGTAATGTACAAAGAGACTACCACTTCCCCTTCGAACTTCAAGCTTCAACGTTGTCTTTCGGAAAAATGGACTAATGCTCGGTGCTGGAAAAGAAACTAGTATCTACAAGTGATTTTGTTGGTTGATCATTAGATAGTAGTACTTGCCCTTTCCACCCATTTTGGAACACTTATTATTTTGGATACATAGTATGTGTCCCTGATCGTTTGAAAGTTGTTTACATTCATTATTGGACTTATTATTTGAACATACGAATGATGCTTGAATGCATATTTGACCAACTGTAAGACGCAAAACGCATTCGAAAAGATTTTGGATTAAAAAGAACTTAAAAAGATCAACATTATACAATCTATTTCAATAACTGCAGATTACCCACACCTCTGAGTTTCTTAAGTACATCATCAAGTGGTAATAAACTCGTTGTGATAGAAAATTCCAACTCAAATAACAGCAGAAACAGCTGATCAGTTACCGAGGGGAACCAATGATGGATGCTATTCTTCGTGTTTTGAATATCTTCACAAGATATGAAAGCACCACGTATCACGACCACACTTCCTGAGAGTTCAGACAGAAAGAACAGCGTATAAACTAAAAGAAAGCCCAGCATAATGAATTTGTCAAACTCAAATACATTCCAATACGACAGAAGCTCATTCGTTTATTAATCTGAAACCTTCTTTGAGTGAAATTCTTTTAGTTTTTGGGAGGGATTTCAAACATAAAAAAGAGGCATATGAATCAATGTAATTTATTGCATTATTACCACCTCCAAGGAAACATCGAAGCAGTGTTGTTAAAATCCCGCCATGGTGGAAAGGTGTGGCGGTAGTTTACAAATCCGTCATGCTAAGGCTGCTACTGGCAGATTCCCATGGCGGGGTGGTGGCGGTGGCGGCCGCACTTGAAGTTGGTTGTTTTAGGTTTTTTATTTTGCTTTTTAGGTCTCTTTTTGGGCTTTTTAAAATATAAAGTTCTTGGGCAGCCCACTTCTAGACAATAAATGTAATGAAATAATATTAAACTAATGAAACACTAATCATCCTCCACCAGCAACATTCAGTAGCTGCCCTCCCCACCGGCGACTAGCCGGCGGCCCCCTCCCGTCGGTGAACCCTAAAGAAGAAATGAACTTTAATGTAGCTTTATTATTTTTAACGTGAGACATAATCGAGTATACTAGTTACATCGACTTTATATAGAGGCTAGAGATTAATATAAAAGGAAAATATATCAATTCCATTAATCCCTTGATTAGGGTCTTCAATGCTCTTTTTATGGATAAAGATCTTCGATGATTGATTGATAATGATCTTCAGTCTCTTGATTGACTTGCCATATTAGACGTGATTGAGTCTTAATGTGACATCCTTGATTACTCACATGATTCCCTCATTGATGAACCAAATCAATCCGTGATTTGTCAGTGTAACAAATCACGTCCTTCCTTATTACTCCTATCATCCTTATCTCTCCAATTATTTGATTGGTTGCTATTACCCTCCCTCAAACTGTGGCGGGGCTGGAGGCACAGTTTGCTGCGAATGTGATGAAAAGCAGCTTTACACAGGGGCTTTCTGAAAATGTCCGCAAGCTGAAGGGTAGAGGGAACATGGCGAGTAACAAGAAGTCCCATTGCGACTCTTTCACGAATAAAATGGTAGTCAAGCTCAATGTGTTTGCTCCGAGCATGAAAACCGGATTAATAGTCATGTGTAAGGCACTCAGATTATCGCATAGAAGTAGAGGAGGACGGCTTTGAGGAATTTGCAGATACCGTAAGAGAAAAGTGAGCCATGTCAGTTCAGCTGTTGTGTTTGCCATTGCACGATATTCAGCTTCGGTACTAGAGCGTGAAATGGTCGGTTGCTTCTTTGCACACCAAGAAATAATATTTTGTCCCAAAAACGTGCAAAATCCCGTTGTAGAGCGCCTAGTAGTGGGACAACCCGCCCAATCTGCATCAGAAAAAGCAAAAAGATCAAGTGTAGTGTTTCCAGTTAGATGTAAGCCCAATGTAATAGATCCTTTCACATAACGTAAGATACGACGAACCATTTTCATGCTAGCAATAGTTGGCGATTGCATATATTGAGATACATAGTTAACACTAAAAGAAAGATCAGGCCGTGTAATTGTTAAATATTGCAAAGCACCAACAATGCTACGATAAAAGGTAGGATCAGAGAAAGGTGTCTTATCATGAAGTCCCTTGGTTTTCGATTCCATAGGTGTATTCATCGGTTTGCAATCCAACATCTGAGCCTTGTCAAAAAGAGAGCGCGCATAATGGGTTTGAGATAGGTGCAAAGTATTGTTGGACCGGTGGACTTCTATACCAAGAAAATGATGTACCGGTCCAAGATCTTTCATTGCAAACTCGCTGTGTAAAGCTGTGATAAAATCGTTAAGTAACGTTGAACTCGATCCTGCTAGTAACATATCATCAACATAAAGAAGTAAGACCAATGTGCCAGATGAGGAGTGCATATAAATAAAGACGGATCAGCGAGGCTACAAAAGAAACCAGCTTTGAGTAAGAATGTGCTAAAGCGATCAAACCAAGCTCGTGGTGCCTGTTTTAGACCATATAGTGCTTTTCGAAGTTTGCAAACATGAGATGGAAATTTTGGATCATGCATACCTGGTGGTTGCTCCATATAAATGGCTTCAGTTAGGTAACCATGAAGGAAAGCATTTTTAACATCAAGTTGCCGAATGTCCCATTGACGAACCATGGCTATACTAAGAACTAAACGAATAGTACCTGGTTTAATGACCGGAGAGAATATTTCTAAATAGTCGATACCATCTACTTGGTGATACCCCTTCGCAACTAGTCGTGCTTTAAGCCTATCAAGTGTACCATTGGCCTGTAATTTAGCTTTGAAGACCCATTTTGATCCAATAATATGCATATGAGGGTCTTGGGGAACTAAGGTCCACGTGGAATTTTGATGTAGAGCATCGAGTTCTTCAAGCATAGCTTTCCGCCATCCGTCATGTTGAAGGGCTGCTTTGACGGATCGTGGCTCGTTTGGAATATCTCCACAAGCAAGAAGTAAGGCATATCGTGGATTCGGCTTGTAAGTTCCATGTTGTGCTCTCGTAACCATTCGATGATCTGTGGAAGAAACAGATTCAGAAGAAGGTATAGAGTTTGCACTTACCATGGAATTATCTTCGGTCGGACGGGATATTGAGGTAGGCGTATCGTCTTCTTGTGGGAGTAAATCGAGATCAATACTAGTGGAAGTGTGCTCGTCTGGCTGATTTATCGTCGATTCAGCGGGAGCGCCTGAGTTTGTAGGATCTGGTACACCTGTTGATGGATTCAAAATTGCTGCTGAAACAGGAATCTGTGTTAGGTCTATCGTTGAAGATGGTGAGTTCACGGAAACATGAGACGGAGAATCAATAAATAACGATAAAGTAACATCAGAGGATGATAATGACCTATTCATCTTGTACGGATATAAAGTTTCATCAAATATGACATGCCTAGACACAAATATTTTATATGTTTTAGGATCAAGACATTTGTACCCTTTATGGCGATCGTTGTAACCTACAAACACACAAGGAACGGTTTTAGGATCAAATTTATTCTTTTTAGTATTCCACGTATACGGGTAACATCTAGAGCCAAGCACACGTAAAATATTATAGTTAGGATTAATACCATATAAACGAAAGTAAGGACAATCAAAATTAAGAGAAGAAGATGGTAGACGATTGATTAAAAAAGTTGCCGTGAGGAAGGCGTCGACCCACAAAGAAGGAGGTGCGCCACTATGAAAGATCATAGTCATCCCAAGTTCCCTGATACTCCGATGGTGACGTTCAACAATACCTGTTTGCTCCGGCGTATGTGGGCAAGAAAGTTGGTGACTGATTCCCTGTTGCTGAAAATGTGAAGCAAGTCTTTTATTTACAAATTTACCGCCACCATCAGAATGAAAAATTTTGATTTTCCTGTCAAACTGGCGTTGCACATAACTTTCAAAAGCTAAATAAACATCAGTAAAATCAGATTTGGTACGAAGCGGGATAGTCCATATATAATGAGAAAAATCATCAATAATGCAAGCATAATATCGAAATTTATCACGAGATAAAACAGGAGCAGGTCCCCAAATATCACAATGAATTTTCTCAAAAGCACTAGTACTAGAAGAAGATGAAGAACCAAAAGGTAATTTGCTAAGTTTGCCTAGTTGGCAACTTTCACAAACAACGTGCACATTTTATTTGAATAAACACTAATTAAATTCTTAGAACGTAATAAATGAACAGATGACTTTTGTGGGTGTCCAAGACGTTGATGCCACAGCTCTTCACTCCCTGATTTCTGTCTATTTGAAAAATATGTTTCTTTTGGGTTGAAACATAAAGATCTCCTTTACGCTGACCCATTATCAAAGCTCGACCTGTTGCTCGTTCCTTAATGCAAAATAGTTTGTCAGTAAATTCACAATTCAAAGGATATTGGGATGTTAATTGACTAATAGATAGTAGATTACGAGTTAATTCTGGTACATGAAGAACGTCACGGAGGAATAAATCATCTTACCATCAGATACTACAACATCTCCAATGGCATCTATCTTTAAGTGAGAACCATCACCGATGAAGACAGAATCATGACCATTATATTTTTTAAGATTTGTAACATACCTGAGTTTGCGGTCATATGATTTGAAGCACCCGTATCGGTTGTCCACTCGAGATCTGGAACAGAAGTATCCATGGTAAGAGCAGCAAGAGCCTGAGGGAGACCCTCTTCTTGTACTGATTGAGTCGGTAAACTCCAACAGATCTTGGCAATATGTCCATTTTTTCCACAAAGCTGGCATTGCTCATTTTTGTATGTTTCACGTTCTTTATTTGTCATGCGTCGTTTACCCGGTGGTGGCGGCCTTGGAGTGTAGTTGTTCACTTTCTGTTGCGAACTATTTCCTGCATAATTATTATTAATAGCTGAAAAACCTCTACCTTTTGAGGAGAATTGATTGTCGCGACGACTGTTGTTGTTGTAGTTGTGATGTTGATTGTTGTGGCGTTGGCCATTAAAAGGCATATGATTGTGTGTCTGTTGTTTCAGCCCATGTGTTTCGTTGTTCGAAACCCTGTAAAAGAGACACTGCTTCTGAATATGACGGCATCGGAGGTTTGAGCATTGCCGTTGTGAATGATTCATATTTTTATCCAAGATTCGCTAGCAACGAGTAAACTTTTGTTTTGTCTGGTACTGGACTTCCGATGGCGGCGAGACTATCGCAGATCGTTTTGAACTTCCGCAAGTGTTCTGCCAAAGTTTGGTTTGGATCTTTTCTGAGGTGGGTGAGTTGTTGTCGAAGAGTAAATTCTCGTTCTTGTGAACATTGAGCATAAGCTTCTTTTAAGGCATCCCAAACTGTCTGAGATGACTCAAGACCAATAACGAGGCCCAACGCTTCTTCTGTCAGCGTTCCAATAATCCATCCTCGTAGGAGACGATCTTCTTTACGCCACTTGAGGTATTCATCAGAGAGCATTTTGGTATTCGTGGTTGAAGTACCTTCTGTTGTGGTAACGTCTTTGTACATGATCGGCTTCATTGTTTCTCCGGTGAGAAGTCCAACCATGTCTTGGCTTTCGGCAAGGGCAAGCAATTGCTCACGCCACAAAGGATAGTTTTCTGGGGTGAGTTTGAGTGTGACGAAGTTGGCTACGTTCAAAGAGATTGTGGATGCCATGGTTTGTAGTATGAATCTCTCTTGTCTCACAATGGCTCTGATACCATAAAGAAGAAATAAACTTTAAGGTAGCTTTATTATTTTTAACGTGAGACATAATCGAGTATACTAGTTACATCGACTTTATATAGAGGCTAGAGATTAATAGAAAAGGAAAATATATCAATTCCATTAATCCCTTGATTAGGGTCTTCAATGCTCTTATTATGGATAAAGATCTTCGATGATTGATTGATAATGATCTTCAGTCTCTTGATTGACTTGCCATATTAGACGTGATTGAGTCTTAATGTGACATCCTTGATTACTCACATGATTCCCTCATTGATGAACCAAATCAATCCGTGATTTGTCAGTGTAACAAATCACGTCCTTCCTTATTACTCCTATCATCCTTATCTCTCCAATTATTTGATTGGTTGCTATTAAACCCCTCCAACGACGATCTTTGTAATAAGTTTCGTCTTTCTTTTTTTTATTTCCTTTGTCTTACAATAGAAATTATGTCCGTCCACATTCCAATTACATTTCGATTTCACTATTTATATTTGAGATAAATGATTATATTGAGGTTTCGGGAAGAGCATGAGATTAGACAATTCATTTGTATTTGAGTTTTTATGTTTGTCATTTTATTTGATTGACTTGTTCTTTTAGTCTTGTTGGCTTTTGATACGTGTTGTAGTCTTGAACTTATTGAATGATTATTGCTAGTTATTTATAGATGTTTTGAAATGAATTAAAGCGTTTTGAGACTTTATAGTTTATAAACATCAAATATAATATATATTATGTCTAGATATATAAAATATAAATGTATTTTGGTATCCGCCACGGCCTCCACCATTTTCTGCCGCGCCATCCGCCATATATATATGGCGGTTTTTTGGCTTTACGCCATGACCCGCTATCTGCCATTGATAACACTGATCCACTTCCATTTTTATGAGCTCGTGAAATCGGCGAATGGTCGATAGTCAAGAATATAAGTCTCTTCTGAAGCGTCTGAAGTGGTTCAACTCAGTTGAAAGGGTTTAGATTTCACATCATCGATGGGATTGGGACTTTAAGTTCACCGTCGTCCAAAAGATCTCTCTAGCTTCTGAGATGGAGAAGAGAACCATGTTTGCCAATTACAATATAGATTGTAGATAGATATACAACACTTGGATTGGCGATTCTGTAGAATTATTGTTGTCTGCCTTGAATGGGCTTAATCAGCACTGTTTTGGGCTCAATTATCCTAATGAAAGTTTGAGATTAAACAAAAAAAAAGTTACTAAAATGATGGAACGAATATTTAAAACTCAATTCTATGCTTCCAACGATAACGATACAGAAACTACATACCATGTCAAACCAAATCTAAACAACAAACTTTTAAATATTCAAACTCAGACGTGCATTATCTAAATTAATATTCTTAGCCGCCCATTCGTATCTCTTACTCACTCCCTTCTCTTTAGGTCTTGTGAGCACTGTTGATATCAAGGTGAGGTGAGGTAATCAAGATTTTCTGGTTTGTCGTTTGCTTTTTGACATCTTTTTACTTTTCCTCAAATTTTGCTTTCTTGTCTTTCTTTCCATTTCCGTACTTGGTTGCTTTCAATCGAAAACTAAGTTCGATTACTGACAAGAAGATCTTGATTGTTTGTGTTCACCGCAAAGAAAAATATCCATCGAATTGCATATTTACGTTACTATCGTTATCCGTGGTTTGGAGATTATTAGGGTTTTCCTTGTACAGTAGTAACAAGGTGATGTCACAAAAACAATATACATACATACAATACATATACTAATTCGTCTTCTTCTTCTCGTTCTTCAACATAGGACATAACAAAAATGTCATCTTCTCCATCTGTAGCAGAAGCAAGCATTAAAACGCCATGCGGCGCATGCAAGTTCATGAGAAGGAAGTGCTCAGAAGAATGCATATTCGCTCCTTATTTCCCGCCAGAAAACACTCATAAATTCATCGACGTACACACTGTCTACGGAGCATATAAGGTCTCAAAGATCCTCAAGGAAATCCACCCCAACGAACGCCAGCGAGCCGTCGATTCATTGTGCTACGAGGCCAAGGCGCGCCGCGATAATCCCATCCATGGCTGCGTTATGTATATGGCAGTATTACAAGAGAGGATCCATGAAGTTCAAATGCAGATCGATTCTGCATTGAGAGAGTTGGCTCCTCACGTGGGCCCGAATAATAATTTGCTGCTCCAGACATCGAATAACGCGATGAATTATGGGTCGGCGCCTTTTCATATGGAGAATGCAGCTCAGGCCCCGGCCTTTTGTTGTAATGATGAAGCTTATGATCGTCAAGAAATGCCGGGAAATGCTGATTTTGGACAGCTTTGGGTTCAAGCAAGTAATACTGCTGGGATTGTTGGCGATCATGGTGGTAATGGCGCAGTTTTGGATATGCCATTGCCTCGTTATGATCCTCAAATGGAGATTTCTTATCAGATTCCTACCAATAATGGTAATAATAATAAATATAACCCGTGAAGGGTAAACACAGCTCTTTAGCTTAGATCGTATCAGCTTATTCGAAGAGAAATCTTGATTGAGGTCATGAGATTGTGACCGTTTGCTGATTTCGATTCGTACAAACTAGGGTTGTTTTTTCTTTCTAGGGTTCTGTCTTTTCGTTTCAGATTTGTGAGTTTTATGTTCTTGTTTTTGTGCGTGTGCTTTTGTCAAGCCACAAGTGCCTCATTGGATACTCGTTTTATTAATTTTGACAAAACCCGAACAGGTAAATTAACTCAACAATTACGACCACAAGATGAAATAATCCATGTATACCTATCCTTTTCTACCATTGTTCCTAACAAGAGGCAACATTTTCAGTAAAATAACCCTCATTCTCTAATATAATATACTAGTGTATCTAATGATAATATCTATAGGGTCACCCCCATACAAAATCTATCTATCACGAATCTATCCCCACCAAGCTCAAACCTGCAATTTTCTTCAAATTCCCGTCAACCATTCCCTTCCTTCGCTCAATCACAAAGTCCCATTTCCCAGCCTCTGCGTACATATTAGACAAGACGACGTAAACGCCGTGATTATGAGGCTCTAAATCAAGAATCTCCTTCACAGCTCTCTCAGCAACCTCAATGTTCCCGCTCTCCCTACAAGCGCTCAACAGTGCTCCCCAAATCGCAACATCAGCTTTAAAAGACATTCCTTTTATCAGTTCCTCAGCCTCCAAAACCCTACCTTCTCTGCCCAGCAAATCCACCATGCAACCGTAATGCTTTATGTTGGGTTCGACTCCATAATTCGATTCCATGGAGTAAAACAGATCGATTCCGTAATCGAAGAGTCCACTATGGCAGCAAGCGGATAGAATGCCAAGAAGTGTTATGGCATTTGGTTTAGTATTTTCGTTCTGCATTGTTTCGAAGAGCTTAATGGCCTCTTTGGCATGTCCGTGGACTGCCCACCCACAGATCAGTGCGTTCCAAGTTGCTTCAGTTTTCTCTTTCAAAGAGTCGAAACATTCTTTTGCCTTCGTTAAAGCTCCGTTCCTTGCGTACATGTTCACCAGGGCAGTCCCGTGAATCACTTTTAGATCGATTCTTTTATCTACGATGTAGTTGTGGATCTGCTCTCCCAAGGTTAGACAAGCTGATTGTGCGCAAGCTGACAACACAGAGGACAAGACAACGTCGCCTGGCTCGAACCCTTGGCGTATCATTTCATCGAATAGCTTGAGGGCTTCCTCAGCAGAGCCATTCTGGGCATACCCACATATTATTGTAGTCCAAATGCTTAAATTTCTTTCAGACAATTCGTCGAACACCATTCGGGCCTCATCAACCAAACCTGAGACAGAATAGCCGCGTGCTAGCCCGTTTGCCACGTGCAAATCCGCCTTGAATCCGTATTTCAACACGTTTGCGTGAACCTGCCGGCAACACTCAGCCGACTTAAGGCACGAACAACACTTTAGTACAAAGGGAAAAGTGTGAGTCCCCGGCGAAACTCCGCGCCTTCGCATTTCGACGTACAATACCAGGCCGCGGACAGCGTCGCCGGAGCTGCCCGCGTGCGCTCGAATGATGGTGTTCCACATGAACGAGTTGGGGGTCGGAATACTGCGGAATACCTTCATGGCGTGTTCGAGATCTCCGGTGGAGGAAAGAGCGCAGAAGTTGAGCAAACGGCTCGCGGCGAAGCCGTCGCGGATGCGGCCGGCGGTGATTAGATGCGCGTGGACTTGCTTGATCTGAGCCGTCGATTTGCATCCGTCGGCTAGCTGGGAGAGAGTTGTGAACGGCGAAAAACGGGGAATCGTGGCTGCTGCTGATCGACGGCGTAGCGACCGAAAAAGCATCCCCAGTATCGATTGATCTGCCGCTCCCCAGCATGGTCATTCATTCATACTTGTGAGCTTCGCTATAAAGATAAATGGAAAAGGGCCATCTTTATGTAGTTGCTTAACGGGCCTCTCAACTATACGGCTCTATAGGCCTCGTTCACTATGTTCGATAAACCAAGATAATACCATTTATTCATTCTAATCTTGTTCACGTTTCAAGTCCAATCGTTCAAAACCGATATAAAAGTTAGGCCCGCGGCTCTTAACTATCATATTCAAGATAAGTTATCCAGTGGGGTTGGGCCAGATTATTTATCCAATCCAGATACTAATTCTGAAATTACCAGCACACCCTTAAACATTATCGAGTCTTTTTTAAGTTTCTTGACAGTCTCTATCTTTCGAATTCTAACAAGGTTAGATTCTTCAGCCAAAACACCTTATCTGCAGTTGTGAGCTTTTTCTCCCTCCGCGTGTGTCAATGCACTTAATTTCTCATAGGTTATTCGACCCCCAAGCAATCTCTTTCCTTATGGCAAAATCGTCGTCGGAAACACTGCTTCTGACACACCCATCTTCCACGGTGGAGCTGATATTTCCTCCGCCTGTATCGGTCATAAAGCGTCTGATGACTTCCCAGTTTGATTAGGGATAGAAATAGGTGCGATAGATGATGAAGTGAAACACTGGTAGAGATATGAACGAAAGATAGAGAATCCCAGTTGTAATCCTATTTAGTAAAGTTAGGGCTAGAGTTGTAAATTTACAAAACGGATATAGGATAACATATCATTTATCTTGCCAAGGAACATGATAACAATCCAATACAATGTGGCATGTAATGGATAGTGAACGGTATTGACGTAAAAAACCAAGATAATTATCCCAAGATAAAAATTATAAGTCCTTAT
The DNA here is from genome assembly GCA_027422505.1 of Craterostigma plantagineum. Lineage (NCBI taxonomy): Eukaryota > Viridiplantae > Streptophyta > Magnoliopsida > Lamiales > Linderniaceae > Craterostigma > Craterostigma plantagineum. The sequence goes on along the minus strand of JAPQWV010000066.1, from coordinate 1,395,561 downwards.
CCTATCTAATAAACTAAACGCATCCATAGTTGTCGGCTAATAATGGTCTTTATGAGATACAGGTTATTTATGTGTCTGATCGAGCCGGGCGTTGCAATGTTGAATAAAGAAAGAAATAATAGAGAAATCTAGTGTGTATAATAGGCTCTTTTATTAAAATAATCTAATTTAAATTACAAATTAATAAAATAAGGTTATTTCCTTCAAAATTAATAAAATAGAGCGAAAAGCGCTTACTACTAGCGACGTCGCGATTATTGAACGCGACGTCGCGGATAATAGCCGCGGCAATGAGCGGGCCCGAAAAAACGGGCCTTTTTTCAAAAAAACATGTTGAGCCCATTTTTTGCCCAACACTAAAGGCCGTCGTGCCTAATAGAAGCGACGGTAAACCCGTGAGCTTCATCGCCATTTCATATTCTTCCCAATTTCATCTTCTTCCATATTCTCTTCTTCTTTTCCTTAGACGCGCGAATCAACACCGAGGGCAACGGCGAACAATGGGCCTAACTTCCTTCTTGTCATCTTCTATTTCGGTATGAATTTTGCTAAGATTTTGATTTTTGAATGTTCTTTAATTTTTTGAATTTGTGATTTTAAATCTATGTTCTTGGTATAATGTTCCCTATAAATATTGTAGGTTGCTCATTGGATTGATATAACACGTCAATTTTGGATATTTGATTCGATTTAGGAACTTTCTCCAATTTTTATTAGATTTGATTTTTCGATACGTGATTCAATTTATGTGTTGCTATTGCATTTGTTTGTTTTTATTTGTGGCGATATTGACTTGTAAACGCTAATTAAGGATGGATACGAATGAATATTACGATCCAATTGACAAATCATTGTTGATATTTCAGGATAGTCATCGTTGTAACGATGTACTATCCAATTTGGATGGTGCCCTAGACACTCCTTGACCATTGGGGTCCGGAAGGTGTTGTGTGGGTTAAGCTTTCACAACCGGTGCGGTTGCACGGACGTTGATCGACGTGCAGTGTACTAATGTAAAGTGCAAGTGCAATAAGTGATAAATAAAATGAGTACGTAGTTACTATCACCGACATGCGATAGGCAGTGGACCTATCATTTTTAGTGTAGTAAGATGAGTAAACGAGTATCGAACACGAGGAATCAACTTGATTACTAATAATAACCTATCGACTCGATATCTATCCTAAATAAACTGCGCGAATTGTTTATACGGGGAACTAACCTAAAAAACCAATCCTAAAGCAAAGAGAGAGTAAGAGAACACGACTAAAACTGATAAGAGTGTTTTCAGATAAGAATAATGTGCCCGGGATTCGAATCCTGTTAGGTACTATCTTCTAAGACACTAAATATCGCTCTTACGTGATTCTTGACTAGGTCGCAGTAATTTCCTACCCACTCACGAATTTGCTATCACCCTAGATGCTCGCGGGGATCTGAGATTCGACAAGTACTAACGGCGAGGATCGAGTATTTGCTGTCGCCCTATACTAGAGTCCTATCATCTACGAACGGCATAATTGTTGTTTAGCTGTCGCCCTAAACGATTTTCCACATATTCACTTTAACACATAGACATATTAAAGCGAAGAGACACTCATAGTAGATAAATAGTCATGATACACGAGTCAGGATAAATATATGTCTTAAGCACGAATCAACCTAGCGTTCATCTACTCCCAAACACAAAGGGAATTTAGCTACTCATAATAACCGGAAAAGCAACGAAGAAATAAAGAACAAGGGCAGAGGACTCATAATCTTCCCTTATGATTGATGTGGGATGGTCTGATCTGGGATGGTCTCAGGGGAAGATTCTCTTTCCTTGTTCAATTCGGCGTGAAAGCGTTGTTAATCCGCCTCTTGAGCTTCTAGGGGTGTTTCTGTGCTCTTGATGGCTCTCTTCTGACTCTGATATATTAGGGTTGAGTTCTGAAAGGAGTTCCCCTCTTTTCGAATCAAAATTGGGCTTTCAAAGTGAAATTCGACACCTTCACGGCCTGGAACATGGTCCTTCACGACCGTGACACTGTCTGGGCACAAAATGAGCTCACTGCCGTGCTTCACGGCCTAGGACAACACATTCACGGTCGTGACACTTTCGGCAGGTTTGATGCAGTTCCTTGTTTCATGCAGATCAAGGGGTAAACGATGTCCAATGGACCTGAAATTTTAACCACAGAAAGCATACTCGCCAGTCTTAACTTTGACTAAAGGGATTCTCAATCCAAGGTCTAGATTAAGAGATAAGAATTTGCTAACCCGTTGCTACTTTTCAGGCGGGCTGCACGGCCGTGACTCTCTCTGGTTTAGCACTCGCACTTCGGTCACGGCCTGGTGCACGAGGTGTCACAGTCATGACAACCTTTTTAACTTGGCTCTCGGTCGTGGTTCACGGCCTGGTGCCCTTGCATTCACGGCCGTGAACATCTTTGCCTGGGCAGAGGTGAACACTGCTCATAGTCACGGTCTAGTGTAATACACTTTCTGTTTTCGTCGTACTTGCTCCGTTTGCCTCGGTATCGCTCCTTTTCGTCCGATAGTCGTCCTAAGGTCCTTATATCAAAATAGGTGTAAATAGAGCGGATACACGCATAAAGTGATTACTAAAACTTTATTATGACCCAAATAAATACTGCAATAAACGTATTGATATACGCTTATCAGTCGTATTCTAGAGAAGTTGGATACGATGTCGTTTTACGGCATCAATAATTGTAGATCTCAAAAGATGGACCCGCACTTGATAACAGCTCTTGTAGAGAGGTGAAGGAAGGAGACGCACACGTTTCACTTGCCGGTTGAGGAGGCGACCGTTACACTAGAGGACATCGGTGTTCTGTGTACTTCGGTCAGTGGTGTAATCCACAGTAAGACGCATGATTAGTGGATTGATTACCTGGAGGAGCTGACTGGTTAAATACCTGTTGTGGGTGCGTACAGCGGAACGAATGTGTCTTTGAGGAAGTTTGCGGACTTGGTTTCGACGATGCCAGCGAAGATTATGAGGTAGATCAGTGGGCACGTGCATTTGCACTTTTACTCATGGGTTCAGTTCCGCTTCCCGATTCAAGTGGAAGCACGACGTCCATGACTTTTCTTCCATTGCTCGGACATCGATGCCGTGCACACTTATAGTTGGGCAGTGCCGTTTTGGCTTTTCTGTACAGAGATTATGTACGTCGTGCCAACGTCAGAAGATGAACATTGATGGAGCTCTGTGGTTGCTTCAGGTGCGTTATTTTGGGTAATTTAATTTTCTTGAGGCGTAAACGGACTAATTCACTTATTTAAATCTTGTGTAGGTATGGGTGTGGATGCGTATATTACCTGTGCAGCCAATTATTATCCGCCCTTTAGTGCCGATGTTGGGCAATGTTGTCGATGGAATTGAGTTCCCTATTCCGCCACATGGTGCGAGGTATTTAAGATGCCATTTATTTAATATTATGTATTTCATGGAGTTTTTACTTAAAATTTTTAATCTAATTTTTTTATTTGAGGTGGGATGCGATGTTCGATCATACGACATCGACGAACTCGAATTTTCGTGCGATTCAAGTGTCCCTCGATAGCATGTCAATCGAGCAGTTCGTTTGGGCTTCGTACAATAATCAGGCACCGAAGATTATGGCATTAAGAGTCGAATGTCGACCACCGTGCTGGCGGTCATTGTGTCCACTCATTTTCTATAACATCATTGAGTGACACTATCCGGATCGCGTGCTCCGATAGTTCTCGATACAAGGTTTGAATACCCAAAATACACAACGGAATTTTTTACTCCCGACATATCTTAAAGATGCCACCTAAACCATCGTTCTGGGATTGTAACGTTGCAGCGGTTTCATGAATATAGGAAGCTTTTGGATTGAAGTTTTCCAAGTACCATAAACAATTTTTTTTGCTCTTTTGAGTCCATGTCATGCTTGAATATATGAGATGTCATACGCAAAAGTGTCCATTACGAGTTGCTGCACGTTTTTGGGTAAATATTGAGGATCGTTCTTCCCTTTTCGATTAGTATTCTCGCAATTTCATTTCGTGAAACATTGCGATGCCTGCTAGCCAACTCGTGCGTGTAGCATGTGTGAGGTCCTCCGTATCTCGCCACCTTCCAAAAATAACTTCTCAGTTTGAAGACTAGCCGCAATCACCAATTGTAGTCGTCGTTGTGGTTGCATATCACGCTCCATGCAGTTCTATTACTTTCGGTAACGTGGTACTCACGTCTAACAATCCTCAAATGGTAATCGTTAACAGCACATTTCAAATGATATTTGCTATTAAAAGTCATACCTACGGAAAATGAGGGAGCATCCCTATCGTAAAAATTACCACCGGTTTCGTCAAATTCTAGGGGAGCCATTTGATAAGTGGTATTAAACGGCACCGTCTAGTACAATGCTCGGGTCTCATCTTGTTCTATTGACATATCAGTAGTTGGTTCATCGCTATTATCTGCATCGTTGTGCACCATCCTCGTCATCAGCTTCGAGTCGCTACCGTCACTATCTTGCACGACGTCATGAAGGTTGCGCCACCGTCGAACTAGTAGGAACACAACGAGTACACGAAGGTATATCTTCGTGAGGGGCGTCGAACGAAATATTTTTCAATCCTTCAGTAACTAATGTAATGTTAGGAAACGAATAAGTCGGCGTCGGGATCCAAGAAGTATGCGAGATCGGCATCATTAAACATTAGTAGGAGCTTTTGATACAGCCGGTAGTGTTGATAATATTCGTTCTTCACCAGAATGATTAAAGAGAAAGAAAGTTGTCGACGGACGTCATGTCGTACATCATACTAAGAAATGATCTAAATTGGTTTCACGACGAACTCGTCGATAACCAATGGGCTGAAGACTATATCGATAGATGTTTGATTCTTGTGCGATTTCACCGTCAAAATAGACAACTATTTGAATTTTTCTGGACACCATATTGAATATGTACGAAATTTATGAAATATAACATTGAAGTTGAGCGTTTAAATAACGGAAATCGTCGCTTGTCGCACCAACGTCATGGGTAATGGACGCGATGGTATTCAATTATTACAGACAACGGCGTAATGAGCCGTCAAATCGATCATTAGTGGGCTTCTTCGGGTCGTCGTCGCGCTCATTGGACGCGGCATCACATCCATTAGCCGCGATGCCCTATTGGGCCAACAGTTAGCCCAATGAATTTTTTAAGAACAGCCCGAGTCAATGGGCCGTCGCGTCTATTAAGTGCGACGTCACGACTCTTTGATGCGACGTCGCGTTTATTACTCGCGATTGCTAATTGTTTGCTAAATCACACAATTTAATTAATTTCCCATTAGAATTGCTCTATTCTAATAAAACGGCCTGTATAATATACCATATCATTATATTTCGATCATTAATCACATGAGTTGTCTTGTCCAAGTATTTGTTTACTTTACAACATATAATCTCAGTATTATTATAAAATTAAAGTATCATCTAACTCATCAATACATAGTTTTAAAAAAAATTATTCTTATACATACGAGTATCGAAAAATATGAGATACTGCATATCAATTTAATCACCATGTAACAAAGAATAAATTGATGTTGTTTATTTAATTTTATCATGTAAATCACATGAAAATAAAGATAATTTTATTATATGGTGGGATAAGGATATTATATTCTTTTCGTAATATTAACATTTGGATTAATCGTATTGGCCCATCTCATGGGAAGAATTATATCGGACTTGCCTGATCATAAGAACGGCCCATTATCTATTGCAGGCTTTAATATCTTGGTCTTTATCCTACATTATCCATATTAAGGCTGTGTTTAGTTGTGTATATACGCATGAAATCATCTGTCCCACAATTATTGTACCCTCTATGTCCCAAATGTTCTGATCCGTTAAAATTTAAATCATGCGGATAAAAAATTTTCAATTTTGTTTATTAATTCCTTTAATGCTATATTCCACCAAACCACAAAATCGTTATTATTTCATTTGATTTATAAGATAAAAATAAGTAAACGCAACCAATTTATTACTTGTTTTCTGGTGATCAATTTGATATCCATTTCATATACTTTTCGATAATTATAAGAATCATTTTAACAAAGTGGGACATGAGGTGAGACATGAATTGTGGGACAGACGAATTTATCTAATAATTATAATCTCCTCATTTGTACTGATTAGGTGTTCACTTTGTATTTTTTTACAATAATATATTATATTATTTTCTTATTTAGTTTCCAATACAACAAAACGTTTTTGTATTATTGGTTAATTTACAAAACTAACCTTTATTTCATCATTACATAATCTACAAAAATAATAATTATTATGCATATCGAAAAATATAAGATATGCATATCAATTTGATCATCGTGAAACAAGGAATAATTTAGAGTTGTTTATTTATTTTTGCCATATACATCACATAAAATTAGATGATTTTATAATTTAGTAGAGTAAGGATTATTAGTCATTTTTGAATAATTATCACGCTTGAATAAATAAACTCATCCCACATCCAATGGCTGCGTTTAGTTTCGTGGATCGACCAAGATAGGAACAAGTTATCCAATATAATACCGTTCACTATAAATAAAATCAAATTATTAAAGTCCGCAATAAATAATTGGCCCGGTAATATTATCACTAGAGCTGTCAAAACGGGCCGGCGGGGCGGGCCGGCCCGCAGCCCGCCAAAGCCCGCCACTAGGCGGGGCGGGCGCGGGTATACCCGCCACCTAGCGGGCCTGGAATATGGAGGCCCGCCCCGCCCCCTGGAGGGCTGCGGGCCTGCCCGCCCGCTTATATAAGAAAAAAAATTACTGTACAGACACTAAATAAACGTGGGGTGGTGTGAGGTTGCTCGTCACTGATGTGGTGTGGAGGTTGAACTGTTGGGAAAAAAATGAAGTGAAAGAAAGTTGAACCCTCGATTGAAGAAGATATCATTTTCCTTTGTGGGCTTTACTTATTTCAATACCCAATCAAATATATATGATATAACCCATGTGTTATTAGTATTTAACATCTACAGCCCAACCCATGTATACAATGTATAGACTTAGTATATATATTTTTTTTACTACTGGCGGGCGGCCCGCGGGCTAACCCGCCTCGCCCCGCCAAGGCGCGCGGCCCGCGCGGGCTTACCCGCCTAGGCCCACCCTCTGGCGGGCCTAAAAAATCAAGGCCCGTCCCGCCCCTTTGGCGGGGCGGGGCGGGCAGGCCCGCGGGCCGCGGGCCAAAATGCCACCTCTAATTATCATACGAGCACGGTTTAGTTCATCCAACGGGCTGGCAAGGATAATTAATCCACCCACTAAAAAGACGAAAAGACTAAAATACCCTTATTCCACTAAATTAAAAAAAATCGTTATCTCATGTGATTTATATATAAAAATAGATAAACAATACTAATTTATTTATTATTTCATGACGATCAAATTGATATGCATATCTTATATTTTTCGACATTCATAAGAATAAGTTTTTTTTTTTTTTTGTAAATTAGGTATTGATGAAATAAAGGTTACTTCCGAAATTTTACAAATGGTACCACAATTAACTCAACCGATATGTTGCAAAGTGAACACATGGCTTGGATACCGATATGATTATTTATCTACTATTTTCCAATCTTTGAAAGTGAAAGTAGCCCATGAGTTTATTTATCTTGGACTGGCCCGCTTATAGTAACTGGCTGTGCGGGCTCTAAAGAAACAAAAAAAACATATTTGAAAAGAGAATAAGGTTAAACTGGATAAAATTATTCTTATATTGGTTTATACCATGAACTAAGCGCAGCCTAATAATATTGATTTTGCCTTGTTTGGTTATAAAGACTGTTTTAGAGCCCATTATAATATATGTATCACAAACCTAGTATTATATATCTTGGCTTCGTTTTCTAGTTAATTTTTAGCGGGCCATTCCTTCAATATCGGGCTCTAAAATTAGTACCGGGTTGGAAAACGATAAACCAAACGCTTTATAAGCACATTGTTTATATTATCATATCTTATCTTGGACAGCATACACAAAGCAATAGCTCCTTCAAACGTTGATATCGATGATGCAGATGAAAACACTAACGATAAATCCTGTCAATATTTATTGCCTTGTTTCGCCTAAGCTAAGTAATCTAATATTTTTTCTTGAAATGTAATTCAGTAAGGACAGCAACTATGCAAACAAATTCAGTATGGTCGCCCACAGAATTCCTCCTCGCCACATAGAAATATAAAATCACATATATATTATTCTATTATATAAAGGGCGTAGGGTGTATATAAATTGTCAATTTAATTTGTCATATTTATTTGTAAATTGATCCATTTTTTTGTTTAATTAATTAATTTTTCATGTTATTTTAACATTTTTTTTTATTTGTTATAGGTACATTTCTAAACATTAGTTTTTCTTTTATATTGGTAAATATAGTATTTCATCTATTTGATATTAAAAAAATAAATCTTAAAATTTAGAGTAACCTATAATATAAGTTTGAAGTAATATAAAGATACATATGTGGTATATTCTACTGGTCCGTGACATGTGACCAAGCACTCACACTCACAGATATGATATTATACTTTTATGGGTGGTGTTTATGTTAGGTTGTAGTATGTAATAAGCCAATTTTTTCAAATACACAAACGCTCATTTCTCACAGAGAAATCTTTCTTACACACACTTGGAAAATGCCGGGATTGCAGGGACCGTCCGATTACTCGCGCGAGCCTTCTCGCCATCCTTCCCTAGTCGTTAACGCTAAGGTATTCTTTCAGCTAGTCGATGATATTGGGTTGTTCATGGATTTTATACTCCGCCGATGAATTCAAAGAGACGTTTGTTCTTAACGGTGTTGAGGATGTATGAAACGTATTGGGAAACTAGGTTTTTTTGCGAGGCTGCGTTGATTTAATCAGCTCTCCATGTGCAATTTGTCTATGGATTGGTTGATTTGCTTTACCTTGTTGAGTATTACGATGATTTTGGGCGTGTAATTAATCTGACTCTGTTGTGTGGTTGCCGTGTTTAAAGATCAATTCTGCTCGTCTTTGTTTCTGATTAAGGAACCGTTCAATGCCGAGCCACGTCGCCAGGACCTAGTCGCTTCTTACGTGACGCCGGTTGAGTTTTTCTACAAGAGGAACCATGGGCCGATTCCAATTGTTGAAGACATTAACAAGTTTGAAACTTTCTCGAATCTCCTTAAACACATACATAGCTATTTCAAACTTTTTTTGTGATTAATTGCATTTCTTGATCTCTCGTTGGCGGGGTAGGTACAGTTTTACCATCACTGGCGTTACCGGGAATTCAAAAGAGCTCTCCATGAAAGATATCTGGTTAGATAAGATAATCTTGTGCAATGATTTAGTATTTTCACTTTGTTAAGAACACCCTCTGATATTGACTCCTCGTATATACGGATAACAGGAAGCTCCGAAAACATACTGTCATTGCCACATTACAGGTACGTGACTTAACTTGTCTTATGGGCGGCTTGATTGTTTTAGTAATAACAATCCTTGCAATAAATTCAACCGTGTGATTCGCAGTGCGCTGGTAACCGAAGGACCGCGATGAGTAAGACTCGTCAGGTCAAGGGTGTTGGTTGGGATGCTTGTGCCATAGGCAATGGTTAGCTCATGCTCAGCTTTTTTCCCAAATAGTTAGCTACATGGTTTATTTTTTCCCCTTTTTTGGCACTGTACTTAGCATGCTTTTTTGCTCAGCTGTTTGGGGTGGGGCCAAGTTAAGCGATGTTCTTGAACTTGTTGGAATCCCAAAGTTCTCACGCCTGACACCTTCTGGTGGAAGGCATGTAGAATTCGTAAGCATCGACAAATGCAAGGTAAGTTATCTGTTCATTTCCTTCCTTTTGTGATGATCTTTTTTCCTTTCTTTTCTGTAATAGGGATGACCTGGGCTGCTATTAATGTAGGAAGAGAATGGAGGTCCTTACAAAGGGTCAATTCCTCTGATACAAGCTACGAATCCTGATGCTGATGTTTTACTAGCTTATGAGATGAATGGTGAGGTATGCAAACAAGACATGTGCAGGCATTTTACGTTAGTCTCCAAAGGAAGAAGAGTTAACTTTTTTATACATACCACAGATACAATGTAATCCTAACGCATATGTCTTCTTTCAGACAATTAACAGGGATCACGGATATCCTCTGCGTGTAATCGTCCCTGGTGTGATCGGTGCTCGATCTGTCAAATGGATCGAATCCATCAACATCATAGCAGAAGAATGCCAGGTGATTGATTAGTCATCCCTATTCCCTATTATCACTTCTTTTGGAAGATATTCCCTTATTATCCGCTCATGGTTTCCTTCCCTGTAGGGATTCTTCATGCAAAAAGATTACAAGATGTTTCCACCTTCAGTTAACTGGGACAACATCGATTGGTCTACAAGACGCCCGCAGATGGATTTTCCAGTACAGGTCAGCGAATGAAAGGGTCAAAACTTTGAACACACTTTCATCATTGCACAACATTGAAATGGATTTTAATCCTCACAGAGTGCGATATGTTCACTGGAGGATGTAAGCATGGTAAAGCCCGGAAAGGTAAGAACTTTGGAAAACGTTTAGTGTGTCCTAATCCTAAGCACAACTTTCATTACGCCTGTTCATTGAGATAACGATCTTCACGTACAACCCTCGACAGATAACCGTAAAGGGCTATGCTGCATCGGGCGGAGGTCGAGGAATCGAGAGAGTAGACATATCTTTCGACGGTGGAAAGACATGGGTCGAAGCCACCAAGTTTCAGAAACCCAATGTCCCTTACATATCTGATGCAGTCGATAGTAGCGATAAATGGGCATGGGTGCTTTTTGAGGCCGAGGCTGATGTACCTCATTCAACCGAAATCGTCGCAAAAGCGGTTCGTACATAAAGTTCTTACGTTTTTTTTTTGTCTTTTACACAATACAACTTTCTTACATTATCGCCTGTCTCGACCTTATTCTATAGGTTGATATTGCTGGGAATGTCCAACCCGAAAGTGTAAGAGACATTTGGAACTTGAGGGGGATACTGAATACCTCTTGGCATCGGGTTCAGGTTCGGGTCGGTCACTCGAATCTCTAGTTCAAAGTCAAAGATGTGCTATGCTTTCGAAGATTGCCGAATGAGGATTTTCTTCTTGCTATCTGACTTGCAGATTTACTTGTAGTAGAATAATATCATGTCGTTTCGATGAAGTAACATCAATGGTATCAACTGTCTTGTAATTTTCATCTATTGCTCGGCCGGGTAGAAAACGGGTCGATTGTGTTTTTCGGGTTTGAAATCGACCCACGTACAGAAACGTTCGTAATGGTAACGGGTTTATCGGACCAATAAGGGCCCATATTTCTGATTTCGACCCAATATAGAAATCGCGACTGCCAAGGACGATGCTATCAGCCTATATATCTTCAAACAACTGATCTTATCAGATTCCATCCGATTCAATCCCCAACAATGGCCACGTCACCACTTACCCAACTCTTCGCCTTCTTCACCGCATCGAAACCACCGCCAACAGCACCGCCGCATTCTGCCGCCAGGACGACGCCTTCCAGCGTTTCTACCGCCGCGCCTCCGGCGGCCGGCACAACAGCATGGAATTCGCCTCTCGTACTGACAAACGAGGCGCAGGCTCCGCCGCGCGACGTGATGTCCGTGGTGTGTCCGTCGCTGGCTCACGCGAACACGATGTTCTTCAGATCGGCGTACAACGTGCAGGTGGTGGTCGACGACAACGAGCCGGAGGAGAAGCTCCTCGGCCGGTTCAGGAGGGAGGTGATGAAGGCCGGCGTCATTCAGGAGTGTAAGCGCCGGAGGTTCTTCGAGACGAAGCAGGACGAGAAGAAGCGCAAGACGCGTGAGGCCGCCAAGCGCAACCGACGCAGGTATAATAGACGTAGAATAATTAATTCTCGCATTTTTTTTAACATATATTTCGTTATACACGATGATATGATACTCTTTCAGTTTTTCTAAGTTACGAACTAGTTACTGTTTATGTGCTATGGTGAATGAATTATGTAGCCACTGGAGCTTTATACGGTTTAGATTTATCCTACATTTGACCCCGTTAGTCTTACTGTGGTGTAATTACCTTAACATTTCTAGTGCCGCGCCATAACATTGAAGTGATCGGTGTTTGCTTGGGGGGGAATCATATCCTTGGTTCCTTTATCTCCCAACAAATGACCTGTAGAGTATCCCGTTTGTGTCCAATTGAGTAGCCACTTGAGCATTATATGTTTAGATTTGACTCCCTTATTGCTCCATTAGTTCAATTAATGCAAAAATGAATGCCTTTGGTTGGGTCTGGTTTCGGTGCGATTATCTTAAGATATATAGCTCCATCATGGTGACTTGATCGGTGTTTGCTTAGTGAAATCATATTCTTGGTTTGCTTTTTTATCTCCCAACAAAGAGTCTTTTTGATAGTAAATTTCATCTTTGTTTTAAAAAATTCTGCCACCTGATGAGCGTTATATATTTAGATTTAACTTCCATATGACTCCGTTGGTTCATCTGATGCTAAACTTAAGGCAATCGTATTCGCGTTTCCTTTATCTCCCAACGAAGTTGTTGAGAGTATCACTTCTGTTTTCGATTTGAACCCGAAATGCTAATTCTGTTTAGTAAGTTACTTTCTTTTGCTCACTTTGAACAGGCGACCTCCACCAAGAACTGGCGGTTCATGGGACAAGCAGGAGGCTTCGAAGAGCAAGAAGGAAGACGAGGACGAAGACAACTGGGATCTACCACAAGGAGATATTCCTTACTGATTCTTATTTATCTCTTCCCCTATTCTTCAATGCTATATAATCTGTAGACTCTTCTTCTCTGAAAGGATCACGGTAAACGTGAGTTCCGCGTTTAGGTATATCTTTGAAACGTATGTGTCAAATGTCAAATGCTGCTTTAGGATTATTATTGTGTTGTTCGATTTCTGCTCTCCTCTCATGCGCAAAGCGAACTTACACTGAAGGATGCAGGTAAGAGCCTATGAATTGCATTAAAGAGTTGAAGGGCGAAGCTGTGAGAAGAAATTCAGACAACGCAAACTTATTACATGTCTACACTACAGAAGACAATCCTTCCACCCACTGCTGATTCGCACACTTATCATTCATCCAAGCCTCACGGAGTAGCCTATACCTAACGGTACTATATTCGCAACTCTCTTCATCTTTCGACGAATGGGATGATATAATACGGTTCACGGGCGATTCCAACTCTTCAAGCTCGTCGTCGCTGGTCTGCGATTTCTCAAGAAACGAACGCCCATTGTTTCTCGACTTTGAATCGATTTTATCGCCAATGCCTTTTATAGTTCTAGCAATTGAATCGGCTGACGGGGCGTGATATGTCATAGGAGGAGAAGCGCAGGGGAAGATAGTGATGTAATCTTCGCCATTATCATTGTCGTATGGATCCTAAAAGGTAAGGTAATGTTTGATACGTTTAGAGAAAAAAGGAAAAGAAGTGGAAGATTGAACTTATGGGCTATAAGCTAAACTAACCTCGGAGTTCAAGTCTTCAAGAACAACTTCAGGGATTGGTTCGGGGCAGAACTCGTCGGGGAAGAAAGAGTTGAGAACTCTCCTTATCAGATATGGACCGAACATAGGACATACCTGTAATAATAAATGGTAATAATCAGGCCCGGCAAAAGTTCGTGGTTAAATGCGCAGCTTTAACAGCTGTGTGTTTATAGAAGAAGGACCTCTTTTCTGATTGTTTGGCTTAGCAGCATATCTTTGGGAAGCATCATTAGGTCACTCAGCGATGCGAGCAGACGAAAATATTCAGGCGAGTCGTCGTCATCTTCTTGAATGTAACCGTTTTCGGCTAGCCATGCACGCCAATTTCCAATCTTTCCCAGGAAAAAGAAAAGGATAAAAAGTGTTGCATGTATAATATGATTTGCATCAAGAAAGGGAAAGTTGTGCAAATTTTTACAGCGTTTTTCAGTTGCGCGCCCGAGCCAAAGCTAGCCTTCCCCATCTGAATGGGAAGAACGTAAGGATCGCTAATTGGGTCTGCTAAAGGATCTGTGGGAATATCCTCGGCTGATTCTCGAAGGATGGCGTTGAACATTGCCACGTCCAGTCGAGCAATCAGTTGCTCCATAATCTGAATTTTTTTTGTTATTACATAATCGCCAGTCGATGTAATAGAATTCAACGAAAAAAAAAAAAAAAGAAAAAGAGGATCGAACTGAGCGGTTATGTACCAACTTGGACAGGGCGGGCAAACATCCGCATTCACGACCTTGTGCTCGAAGAGGGCAAATCTTTTCATTCGCATAGCCGAAAACCCTTTTCCACAGCTCTATCGAATAGTTTCCCTGCCTTCGATAGTTCGAACTAATTGCATCGATACTCTTACTAATCAATTCGGCTTCTACAGATTGCATGTGGGGCGTAAAAATCTAACAATAGTTGCCCGATGGAAATTTAGAAAGATCAGTAATAGAGAACCTTCGAAAGAGAAGGAAGCAGACTCAAATCCGTTACCTGCCACCATAAAGACTCGACGATGCGTGAAAATATCCATTTCTCCGCCTCCTCGAGTGCAGCAACGAAGCTCAGGGACGTTTTCCCGTCCGCTTTGAAATCCTCAGATAACGGCAAGCGACAACTGCTCATGACCGCTCTCAGAACTACGGCGTTCGATAGCCAGAAAGTTAATCTGCAAAAACATAGGAGATTGATAGTTTGAAGGGATTAATGGGAATTTGAGATGGCTTTACCATACCTGGGAACATCACTACCACACGCCTTTGCGGCAGTTAGCAATCCATTTACAATGCTGTTAGAAACGGTGAGTCCTCTCTGTTTTTCGGCGTGGAAGTAGAGCCTCGATAGTCGCCGGGCTGGGGCGTGGACTTTAACTGAAGATGAACTTCCATGTTCGGCTACTACAGAGTATAGGCTAATCTCAATGCCAGCCACCAACTTCAGCTCTGCTTTGAGAGCTTCCATACTCTGTTCTAACTGCTGTATTTTACCCTCCAACAAAAGGTTAGCGTCCCTACGCACGCTGCTTAAAGGGTCTCGGGCGTTCGTCTCTATATCTGCGACGATGAAGGGATTGCTTTTGATCGAACCACTGCTGCTTAAATTCGTAGTAGGCTTCGGCGAATCGTTACGAGAAGAGTCGCTCAGCGGCTCATCGCCACCGTTAGCTCTTACGCTCTCTTGTTTCTCTTTGGCCCCATCTTGGTCGATTATATCAGACATGACGAAGCTGTCAGAATCAGGAGATAAAGCGTGCCCATCGTCTTCTTCGTCGTCTTCTTGGGGATGGCTGAGGAAAAATCCGAACTTGGTGTAAACGTGCCTATGCGAATCGACATCAGCAGCAGATGTTGAACTGTCTTCTACATTGTAAAATTGCTGCTCGAGTTTCGTGCTTTTCTTGGAATCTTTTTCGGGCCCATTGCTTATTACACTCAACTGAGGCGACGACGAACTACCACTACTGCCAAAAGCCTCGGATTCTTCTTCTGCATATTCGTCCCCCATCAGCTCAGAGATAGACTCGCCTCCATTTATATCCGCAGAAGGTTCCCTGGTTAGAAAGCTATCCAATCTCTGCCTGGGAAAGGATTGTATATCGAGGTAGATAAAAGGCTGCACTGTGTTCCCATACGATCGCCTGCACTTAATGGGAAGATTAACGCTCACACATTCTCTTACAACGGCGCATTCAGACAAGTCGAGAACCGCCGTTCCCAAGAGCTGGGCCTTCGTTGCCCTGTCTCTTCGAGGCTCGTAGAGGTTCAACTCCATAGAGCTCTTCTGAAAAGTGTATCCGTTCTTCCCATTGACTACTGATAGCTCGCGCTTGAGCGTCGCGGATAGCCTAATCGACTCGTTGAATTCGATTCTTCCGTCGGAGTCCGACCCGAGAGCTTCGTGGGTCGACCCGGATAGGTCGCCGCCGAGGTTCCATTGGATTACGACGGCGCGGAGGGTTCTTAGGGCGCGCGACGGCGGCCATGGTTTGATCTCTTTGATTTGGATGGCGTAGTCGAAGTGGACCGTTAGGGGTTTATGGGTTTTGGTCCTTAGGCCCAAGAGAACCATTGTTAGGCCTGGCGTTTAGTTTAAGGGAGCTTCAGATTCAGACATCATGACATGCCTGGGCAAGAATGTAAAGGGAAGGAAAGTGAGAAGGGGAAAAAAATAATTGAGCTTCTGTAGCAGTTGGTTGATGAGAAGACGACGTATACGAAGAAACAATAATGTGTGGAGTTATTTTAAGTGGGGAGTTCACTTTAGCACACACAGAAATCGATGAAATGGGAATCAAATGCAAGAAAAAAAAAGTGTAAAAGCTGCAGATATGTAAGAACTTGGCGGGGGGTTGTCGTCTCTGTCTATTGACGATGAGGGAAATCGAAAGCTAACAAATCATAGAACGATTAAAGAAAGCAGCTCATAACCAAGATTTACAGTATACAACAATTCTTCGGCGGAAGCTATTACTTATCTGTAACACATTCATTATTACACCGTTGTCAATCGCAGGATTCATTCAAGGATTAACTATTAACACTGAAAAGTTCAGTCAATAGATGGAGAAAGTGGGATGAGATATGCAATAATGGCTGATAATTTAGATGGATGGATATGCGAAGAAGACGAACCTTTGTGATAACCGAAGAGCTTTGGTTTTTTACTCATGCAGACATGTGATGAGAGAGAGAGAGAGAGAGAGAGAGAGAGAGAGAGAGAGAGAGAGAGAGAGAGAGATTCACGTATGTATTTTCGAGTCTGAGGATCTGGAGTCATGGATTGCAGAAAACGTCTTGGCCTTTTTCTAACGCTCTGAGGAAAATAGTCCAAGAAGATATTTAATATGGGGATATAAATAATAAAGAAAAAGGTGACAAACTATGTTAACTAATTAAATCTCTCCCATGACTAGTTTGGCCTGTCATTCATTGCATAAATATGTAATTTGAGATGAGTTTTTATAATCCCTCTCATCATTAGTTCTTATCTATGTAATTGTCATCAATTAAAAATACTTTTTTCATCTTAATAAAGTTGCATTTATTGCATAAGTTAATGATTTGGGTCAGTGTTTTTTCCGACATGCTTACGTAAATATGCGTGCTAATTTTAGTTGGCCAAGGTGAAAACTGCAGTTAGAGAGTGAAGTAAACATTTGATTTACCGTCGCAGAGCCCAACGCCAAGCAACATAATTAAAGAATATTTAACAATTACACAAATTTCCCAATTAATGACGTAAAAGGATTATGCATCTATCTATTCATTATTCTCCCTTTTATACATTATGGATTTGGTTGAACTGAGATAACACCATCACCTACACACTTTACCTTTTGAATTTAATGCATGCGTCGGATTCAGGAATATGCAGTTATTATCTACTTAAGGTAATAAAGAATGATCCTCCAAATTTATATTTTTTTCCTACTAT
The DNA here is from genome assembly GCA_027422505.1 of Craterostigma plantagineum. Classification (NCBI taxonomy): domain Eukaryota; kingdom Viridiplantae; phylum Streptophyta; class Magnoliopsida; order Lamiales; family Linderniaceae; genus Craterostigma; species Craterostigma plantagineum. The sequence continues at coordinate 1,378,075 of JAPQWV010000066.1, read as the reverse complement.
TAATTGTTTTCAGCTATATTGTAACAAGAATATAACGTACTCACGTGCCGAAGAAGTAAAATTTTTATTAGGCCTCATTTCGTACGTTCTCGTTTGTTGGTATGTATTATCGTAATGTTTACAATGGTAATTCCATTGCGGTTGAAATCGTATGTCCCACAATTCCTGTCTCACTTTGTTAAAATAATTCTTATTATTATCGAAAATATATGGTAAGGATATAGAATTAATCATCATAAAACAATGAATAAATTTGTTTTGTTTATTTATTTTTATCTTATAAATTACATGAAATAATAATGATTTTATGGTTTGGTGGAATATAGAATAAAAGGATTTAATAAACAAAAAAGAAAATTTTTGAACCGCAAGATTTAAAATTCAACGAATCAGATCATTAGGACATAGAGGGTGCTCGTAATTGTGGGACAGATGATTTCATGCGATTCTATTGTTACCCTAATTTTTTCTATTTACACTACCTAATAATGAAAGTACGTCATAAAAATTTTTTATGTTTAAGAGTTATCACTTTATTAATTATTCAATTTTTAATTATCATATTTATAAATAATTATATTTGGAAAGTGGCAATCGATAATTTCAAAAGCAGAATGGATCGAACTCTTCCAATAAATAATATAGTTGACTAAGTTCACGAATTCACTTTCTTCTTTGGGGATGAGGCATCGACATGATCATCATACAGTTTAAATGCAGTTTGATCCTTTAACATAAGAGAACATACGATAGAAACTTGTGGGAAAATTACTTCGGATCCAATCGTGTTATATTGGAATGATACAAGCTATAATATTGATCTTTTAGGTAATTGTTTATGTTGGGTTTTAAGCCCAATGGGCCTTGGGCCCAAGTTTGGGTAATTGGCCCACTAAGAGAAGAGCTGAAACAATTTGATTAAATCGAGAAGACGCCGGTCACCGAAACGAGAAATCGTTGAAAGATTACGAATCTACGTTTCGAGACGAATCTAACGAATATTAATTTGCTCAAAACCGATACCGGGTGAATGAGAAATTAATTAATAAAGCCAGCCCAAAGAAATAAAAAAAAAACAAAAAAAAATAAATTGATGACGTGGCGGCCGATGACGTGTCACTGACACGCGAACTGACGTGGACTGACGTGGCGCTGATCTGGCGCTGACTGGGCATGCTGATGTGGCTGTTTGAAGGGGTGTTGGGTATCAGTCCGAAAGTTGTGACTATTCTCAGATTGACCCCTGGCCAAAAGTTATACCTATTTACGAATTCGGCCCAGTCAAAGGAGGTCAAACTGAAAAGTTATGACTTTTCGCGAATTGACCCCTGCAGCTTTTCGGACAGTATAAATAGGTCCCCTGGCAGAATAGAAATTCATTCAATTCACTCCCAGCACTTTAGAGAAAGTTGACAGCACATCCCTTAGGCATAATAAGGCATAAAAAACGCAAGAAAGGCTCGAGTCTTTAGTAGATTCGCCCGATAATTTCGATACGGTGTGCGACGTTTCGAAATTCTTGAAGTCGTTGTATCTTCGGGACGTATTGCGACAACCCGAGGCACTGAAATACGGGGCAATAACGTCTTACAGAAAGCGTACGACGTACGTGCCTCGACTTCGACGTAGTAAGCCGAAACTCTGTCCGAGTTTTACGAGCGCCACCGACCGGACGCCAACACCGGAACCAACAATCGTAAGACGTTATTCTGTCTGATCGATGGCGACGCTAACGAATATTCCCACCGCCGTACCGCTGACGGGTAGCAACCACGCCGAAAAGCCGGCGAAATTCAACGGAGCCGATTTCAAGAGATGGCAACAAAGGTATTTTATCTGACGACTCTGAACCTGGTGCGCTTTCTGAAAGAACTCCCGCCTCAGGTGAACACCGACGGTGCCGATGACGACGCCGTACCCGAAGAGAACGCACAACAACAGGTGGCGTTGGACACATGGAATCATTATGATTTCATGTGTCGTAATTATATTTTGAACGCCTTGGACGACTCCCTATACAACGTCTACGCGGTCGCTAAAACTGCTAAAGAGTTGTGGGACTCGTTGGACAAGAAGTACAAAACCGATGATGCCGGACTGAAGAAATTCATTGTCGGTAGGTTTTTGGACTATAAGATGACCGACTCCAAACCAGTGTTGGACCAGGTCCGTGATCTGCAACTAATAATCCACGATATACACGCGGAGAATATGCAAATCAGCGAATCCTTCCAGGTAGCTGCTATAATAGAGAAGCTGCCGCCCCTGTGGAAGGACTTCAAGAACTACCTCAAGCACAAGCGAAAGGAGATGGGGCTTGAGGACCTAATCGTGAGGCTTCGAATCGAAGAAGATAATCGAAGGATCGAGGCCAAGAACAAAAGGGGTAGTGTCGAGGTACGTGCGAACCTGGCCGAGTCTAGCACCGGCAAAAAGCGCAAGAGGCCTAATACGACGCAGCAGAAGCCGAACAAAATTAGGGGTAACTGCTACAACTGCGACAAACCTGGGCATATGGCTAAGGATCGGCTGAAGAAAAAGAGCAAAAGCTCACCTTACCGAGGCCAAGCTGGGGACAGATCTGGCAGAGATGGACCTAACTGCCGTCGTATACGAGGCCAACGTGGTAGACAATCCTAGATCGTAGTATATCGACTCTGGAGCGACTCGCCACATCTGCTCTGACAAGGAGATGTTTTCGACCTACATCCCTATCTCAGGCAGGAAGCTGTTTATGGGCAACGCAGCCACCTCTGACATCGTCGGATTGGGGAAGGTAGTGCTGAAGATGACCCCGGGCAAGGAACTCACTCTTGTGGACGTGCTGCATGTGCCAGACTCCGCAAGAACTTGGTGTCCGGCTCCCTGTTGAGCAAAGCCGGATTTAGGCAGGTGTTTGAAAGCGATAAATATGTACTGACCAAAAACGGTCATTTCATAGGAAAGGGCTACCTCGAGAAGGGGCTCTTTAAGATGAATGTAATGCCTGTAATACGCGAGATTGAGCTCGCTAATAATAATAAAGAAAATTCATCTTACTTGGTTGAGTGTTCCAATTTATGGCACCATAGATTAGGACACGTAGGTTTAAATAAAATAAAAAAGTTAATAAGTTTAAACCTGCTTCCACAAATGGAAGTCGACACACAACAAAAGTGTGAAATCTGTGTCGAGGCAAAAATGGCCAAGGCACCGTTCTTCTCTGTTGAGAGAAGTAGTGCGCCTCTAGAATTGATCCATACTGATATATGTGATCTGAAGTTCGTGCAGACTAGAGTGGGAAAAAGTACTTTATTACTTTTATCGATGATTGCACGAGATTTTGCTATGTATATCTGTTAAGTGGCAAGGACGAGGCTCTTGATGCCTTCAAAAGATATAAGAGTGAAGTTGAAAATCAACTAAACTCAAGAATTAAAATAATTCAAAGTGATAGAGGAGGAGAATACGTGGCGCCGTTCGAAGAATTTTGCCAAGAGCACGGCATTATTCATCAAACAACCGCGCCTTATTCACCTCAGTCAAACGGCGTTGCTAAACATAAAAATAGGTCTCTTAAGGAGATGATGAATGCTATGTTGATCAGTTCTGGGCAACCTCAGAACTTGTGGGGGGAAGCAATCCTCTCGGCAAATCGCATTCTGAATATGGTGCCACACAAAAAGAAAGAAAAGACTCCATACGAACTATGGAAAGGTAGGGCTCCATCCTACAATTACCTGAAAGTGTGGGGGTGTTTAGCAAAGGTCGAAGTACCTAAACCTAAACAGGTTAAGATAGGATCCAAGACTGATGATTGCATTTTCATTGGATATGCTAATAACAGTAGTGCATATAGATTTCTAGTGCACAAATCAGAAAATCCTGAAATGAATGCAGGGATGATATTTGAGTCGAGGAACGCTGTATTCTTCGAGAATATTTTTCCAAATAAGGAAAAGAAAGAAATAAGCTATAATAAGCGAACTCACGATGTCGTTGAGAGTTCACCTCAAGAAAACGATGAACCACGGAAAAGCAAACGTAAAAAGGTGGCCAACTCATTTGGACCTGATTTCCTAACTTATATGTTAGATGATGAACCACAGACTCTGCAAGAGGCATTGTCTAGTCCAGAAGCTCCGTTCTGGAAAGAAGCTGTGAATAGCGAGATTGAGTCCATAATGCAAAACCATACGTGGGAGCTGGTAGACCTCCCAAAGGGGTGCAAGCCTTTAGGATGCAAATGGGTCCTTAAAAGGAAGCTTAAAACCGACGGATCAATCGAAAAATATAAAGCTCGTTTAGTAGCTAAAGGATTTAACCAAAAGGAGGGGTATGATTTCTTCGATACCTACTCACCCGTGAAAAGGATTACATCCATACGGGTCTTGATCGCTATAGCAGCATTGTATGACCTCGAGATACACCAGATGGACGTGAAAACAGCCTTTCTAAACGGGGAACTCGAGGAAGAAATATATATGAGGCAGCCCGAAGGGTTTATTGTACCCGGGCAGGAAAATAAAGTGTGCCGACTCGTGAAGTCACTTTACGGGCTTAAGCAAGCGCCGAAACAGTGGCACGAGAAGTTCGACATGACGATGTTGTCGAATGGGTTTAAGATTAATGAGTGTGATAAATGCGTTTATATAAAAGGCACACCCAATGAGTTTGTGATTGTCTGTCTATACGTAGACGACATGTTAATCATGGGAAGCAGTCACAAAATAATTGTGAATACAAAGAATATGCTGAAAAATCATTTCAGTATGAAGGATATGGGCTTGGCTGACGTCATTTTGGGAATAAATGTCTCTAAGACGTCCGAAGGAATTATGATTACACAATCTCACTGAGAGCGTGTGAAAGAAATTTAACGCATTCGATGATCCTCCGGCTAAGACACCTGTGGACACTAATGTACACTTAGCCAAAAATAGAGGAGAGCCCAAATCGCAACTCGAATACGCTCGGGTGATTGGCAGTCTGATGTATTTGTCTAACTGCACTGCATACTCAATTAGTAAACTAAGTAGGTTTACAAGTAACCCGGGTAGTAGCCATTGGGTAGCGCTAAGAAGAGTGCTAAGATATTTGCAGCACACTATTAATCACGGCATACTATACTCGAGATATCCCGCGGTACTAGAAGGGTATTGCGATGCGAATTGGATATCTGATAGTAAAGACTCCAAATCCACTAGTGGTTATATATTTACCATCGGTGGAGGAGCGGTTTCTTGGAAGTCCTCCAAACAAACGTGCATAGCTCGATCCACAATGGAGTCGGAGTTCATCGCACTAGATAAAGCCGGCGAAGAAGCAGAATGGCTTCGAAATTTTTTGGAGGATATTCCGTGTGTTGGAATAAACATGTGCCACCAATTATGATTCACTACGATAGCATGGCGGCTATCGGCAGGGCACAAAACTGTATGTATAACGGTAAGTCTCGGCACATTCTTCGGAGACATAACACCGTAAGACAGCTTATCTCTAGCGGAATAATTTCCACCGACTATGTAAAGTCGAAGGAAAATATTGCGGATCCGCTGACAAAAGGCATAGCTAGAGATCAGTTAGAAAACGCAGTAAGGGGAATGGGACTAAAAATCCACACACCAAAGAACGAAAACAGTGGTAACTCAACCTCGATGAGTGGAGATCCCACAAACTTGGTTCAATGAGACAACTAAGCTGTGATTAGTTCAGTATTATACTTGGAAACTAATAAAATCCATTCTCGACAGCTGCCCAAGTAATTTCCCGATGACGTGTGGTTAGGGTAAGCACTTATGCTTTTAATGATGACTATACCAAATTGGTGGAGTATTTCGGGCTACTTCAGGATTAAGTCCTAATAGTCGGTCACCTATATAAGTGTGAAGTGGGGCCGCTTCAATGGAAAACACTTATGAATCGGAGATATGGTCCACGACCGAAACGGGCACAACGTGAGAATCGAAAAGAGATCAGATTCATCACTGTGTGTATACTGTTGTCTTGGTTTGCACAAAAAGCCGCCAGTTCAAGACATCACGTTCACTGAGCAGCGAGTAAATCCGATAGTATTTCACTAGGGAAGGTTCAAAGCCACAAGCTACCTATCCTGATGCAGTGATGGGTCGTCGGGACTTTCTTGCAAGAGTCAGCATGCATTCCATTTACATTAATTTTCATTCATGTGAGGGATTGTTGGGTTTTAAGCCCAATGGGCCTTGGGCCCAAGTTTGGGTAATTGGCCCACTAAGAGAAGAGCTGAAACGATTTGATTAAATCGAGAAGACGTCGGTCACCGAAACGAGAAATCGTTGAAAGATTACGAATCTACGTTTCGAGACGAATCTAACGATATTAATTTGCTCAAAACCGATACCGGGTGAATGAGAAATTAATTAATAAAGCCAGCCCAAAGAAATAAAAAAAAAAACGAAAAAAAAAAAATTGATGACGTGGCGGCCGATGACGTGTCACTGACACGCGGACTGACGTGGACTGACGTGGCGCTGATCTGGCGCTGACTGGGCATGCTGATGTGGCTGTTTGAAGGGGTATTGGGTATCAGTCTGAAAGTTGTTACTGTTCTCAAATTGACCCCTGGCCAAAAGTTATACATATTTACGAATTCGGCCCAGTCAAAGGAGGTCAAACTGAAAAGTTATCACTTTTCGCGAATTGACCCCTGCAGCTTTCGGACAGTATAAATAGGTCCCCTGGCAGAATAGAAATTCATTCAATTCACTCCCAGCACTTTAGAGAAAGTTGACAGCACATCCCTTAGGCATAATAAGGCATAAAAAACGCAAGAAAGGCTCGAGTCTTTAGTAGATTCGCCCGATAATTTCGATACGGTGTGCGACGTTTCGAAATTCTTGAAGTCGTTGTATCTTCGGGACGTATTGCGACAACCCGAGGCACTGAAATACGGGGCAATAACGTCTTACGGAAAGCGTACGACGTACGTGCCTCGACTTCGACGTAGTAAGCCGAAACTCTGTCCGAGTTTTACGAGCGCCACCGACCGGACGCCAACACCGGAACCAACAGTTTATTTATATTTTTATTTAAGTTTGTATATGTTAACAAAGTATTGGTGTCCTATAATAATTTACTAGAACAGAATAAATATTTAGAATAATATAAAAGTTCATTGATTAATAAAAAATTAAATAAACTATAACTTGGTCGCGTAACACATGTAATTAATGTGTTTATTATATGAAAAACAAGTTAATTAAATAGTAATTGTTGAATTCATGTGGTTAGGTAAAATAAATTTTACAATTTCATATTCACTAGGAGGGTGTAAAAAGTGTAAAGAGGATGTAAGGGGTATGAATTGTAGGACCCTATTTACGAGTACATCATAGTCTTATAATTTTTCTTTTATTCGTTGGTTTAGTTCAATTATTTTTTCTTTCAGTTTTATATGTAACCCTTATAAATTAACTTTTTTTCTTTTATATACTTAAAATGATTTACAATTCTTAGATTTAGATTATAATTTCATCTCCTTCCAAAGATAAATAACTTGACATATAAAATATTCTCTATATAATTATATCTTAGAGCGTAACAAATTGAGTATGCATTAGGAACAAAATAATACATACATAGGAGTGTCCAAACGGTTAGACAGTGTTACGAAGAAGAAAGTAGAGAAGATATTTTTATTGTTCCTCTCGATTCAATTGTAATCAGTATCTGTACAAATCGTTATACTCAATGTCTTTTGACCACTTGTCTTACTAACTAAACAAAAAACAGCTGAGAGTAAAATAAATAAATCCTAGATGTCAATCAAGCTACGTGTAATCTCTAAGTCTTGAATCAGGTGCCACGTTGGCTAGCTCATCATCTCGCATATTCACTACATCCCCCCACAAGTTGGTGCTTGGTGAAAATCCAGCAAGCCCAACTTGGAAATCAAGAATGTGAAGATGGGTGAGCTTAGTGACTTGGTGAAAACATCAGCGAGTTGCAGGCGAGAAGAGACATGATGAAGTGAAATGAAACCAAGTTTAAATTGATCCTAATGATGTGACAATCGATCACGATGTGCTTGGTGCGTTCATGAAATATCGGGTTACAGAGATGTGAATCGCCACCTTGTTAGCACACCATAAAGGAATAGGCAAAAAGACACAAACCTGGAGACCAGTGATCGACACGTGGTGTGTGAATGAAAAGTGCGACAAGTAATAATTAAAACGAATACCTAATTACTATCACCGACGTGCGATAGGCAGTGGACCTATCGTTTGTAGTGCAGTAAAGTGAGTAAACGAGTATCGAACACAAGGAATAAATCAATTACTAGTAGTGACCTATCGACTCGATATTTAGCCTAAACAAAATACGCAATTTGTTTGACGACTTATCCTAACAGATCGTTCCTAAATCAACTAGAGATTCAAATAGCACGTTTAAAACTGATACGAAGCTTCAGATAATAAAGAAGTGCTCGGGATTCGAATCCCGCTAGATGTTATCGACTAAGACACTAAAATCGTTCCTACGTGATCTTGACTAAATCGCAGTAATTTCCTACCCGCTCGCGAGTTTGCTGTCGCCCTAAACGCTCGCGGGGATCTAAGATTCAGTAATTACTAACGGCGAGGATCGAGTATTTGCTTTCGCCCTATACTCGATTCCTATCTTCTACGAACGGCCTAAACGTTGTTTAGCTGTCGCCCTAAACGTTTTTCCATACGATTACTTTAACACATAGACATATTAAAGCAACGAAACAAATTCATAGAATGATAAATAGTCAAAACGCATAGTCACGATAATTATAAATCTTAACTACGAAACATCCTAGCGTTCATCTAATCCCAAACACAGAGGGGAATTAGCTACGCATAATAGATGGGAAAACAACGAAAGAAATAAGTAATAAAGGCGAAGAATTCATATTCTTGATATCCGGATGATCTGCGATGGAAGCGTCGATGATTCTTCGTTTTTCGCTCAATTGGGCGTGATTTCGTCGATGATCCGTCTCTTGCGCTCCGGGACGCAATTCTGCGTTCTTATGCGCTATTTTTCGTCTCTAGAGGGATTAGGGTTGATCTCTGGTCGGTTTTTTTTCCTTTCTGGGTCGAATTTGGGCTTTTTATAGTGAAATTCGACACTGTCACGGCCTGGGACAAGACAGGTCACGGCCGTGACACTCTCTGGTCGAATTTGGGCTCACTGCCGCTCGTCACGGCCTGGTGCAGCAGTGTCACGGCCGTGACCCCCTCAACAGCTTTGCGGCAGTTTCGTATTTCTCTCGGATGGAGGGGTAAACGATGTCCGATTGACCTGAAATTTTAAACATAGATAGAAGACTCGCCAGTCTTGATTCTGACCAAAGGGATTCTCAATCCGAGATCTGGATTGAGAGATATGAATTTTCTAATGCTGCTGCTGCTATGGGTCACGGCCTGGTGCAAGAAGTGTCACGGCCGTGACCATCTTCAGTCTAACTCTCTGCCAAGTGTCACGGCCAGGTGCACTATGTGTCACGGCCGTGACCTTCACCAGTTTTCATCATTTTCGCGCCGTTTTGCCTCGTTTTCGCTCCTTTTAGCCCGAAACTTGTCCTAAAGCCTTATAATACCAAAACAAGCACAAATAGGATTAATAAGTGCATAAAATGACTACGAAAACTCTATTATGAGCCAATTAAATACTATGATAAACGTACTACGATACGTTTATCAAACCTCCCCACACTTAAGCATTTGCTTGTCCTCAAGTAAATTAGAAGTCAGAGAAGGCACAAATCAAGATAACGGCACGATTGTTCGCAATTTATCATCAAAGCTAGAAAGCACGAAACAGAATCAAGCGAGCAATCATGGACATCACACTAATGACTTGCACTTGTCGACCTAAACTTCATTCACACTGCCAATCAAGCCTCATACCTCACAGGGATTCGCTCAAAATCACTCAGTGTATAGGCTAACATATAGTGAATCGCTCAATTCGTGCACTAGTCTCACCCCTACCATAAACTTGCAAGTTAATCGCATCTCGACTATTCAAAGTGGCAAGTATAAATCTGAGGGTCTTTTCGGGAAACGGGTCGAATAATCATGAAGCGATAAGCATAAATAATGAACACTTAATCTTAGAGCTAGGACACGTGATCGAAAATTATCAAAGAATACATCATGATCAAACAGACAGTCACACGTCCCAACATAAGACTCGACGTTCTCGCTCCAAAATCCTAGACTTTTCTGCTCGACCCTCTCAACTCAGTTCCCTTTCATTTTCTGCCCTTTCACCTTAGTTACGCTCTACTTTTGTGCACTGCCCTTATTCCCTAAAAACATCAAGGTTCGGCTTTTGTCGCAAAGAATACATCGTCACAGCGAATGCCGTGTACCTAGGGATACTTATTACCAAAACCTATATCTTGCCAAAGGGTTATGGGCAGGCTTATGCAAGGGATCGGGTCATTTCAGAAAACGGTCAAGTAAGGGACGAGTCATTTCACGAATAGCAGAGAAGAACATCAAATCATACACTGAAACAGTAACTCTCAAGTTCGACTTCTACTCTATTCTAGTCAACTCGGGTTCATATAATCTCTAGAGGCTTATTCGGGTCAGTAGCTTTTATAATTCACGAGGTAAGCAAACAAATAGGCTCAGGCTCAAAGTGGCTAACTAAGGGGCTTAGTCATGGTAAGAAAAATTTGGCCCTGGACTTGATTCCTAATGCCCTCATCATTTTCACACTCGCACACCAAAACAGTTTCAACACGCATCAGACAGGCCAGTTCTAGAGAGATATAGACTAGGCACGTCACACAACCAAGAAAAAAGAGCGTAAGCTCGTCAGGCTCAAACTCTCACACGAAATAGGGTTATGTGTACGAATCTCTTTAAACAGTGCTGTATCTATTCAGGCAGACATGTTTCGATCGGTCATGCATATCCTAATTGCTCACAAGAATTCATAATAATGCAGACTAACTCGAGATAATGCGCAAAAATCGTGCCTGAATTCAATAATCCATGCCTTTCAACGAAATTTATAGCTCACAGACACGTCATAAAAAATTAAAATTTTCACGTAAGTTTTCAACCTAAATTCCCCTCCCCACACTTAAGTCGTACGTTGTCCTCAACGTAAAATTTGAATAAACGAAAGGGAAAAGTAGGTGTAAGAGAACGAAACTTCCCTGACGAAAAATGTTGACGTGGTCGTGACTAAACGCGTGATGGTTGTCGTATCGTGACTCGTGATGCCTGACATGACTAAAAGGAAAACTAAACGTAACAGAAAAAAAAAACATGAATGATAATAATGATAGACATAATAAAAAAATACTAGATAGATAAAACCTGGGTTGCCTCCCAAGAAGCGCTTCCTTTACCGTCTTTAGCCGGACGTGCTTTCGTTCGCTTAGGGTGGCTGGAAGTCGAGGTACAGCATCTCTTTTTTGCTTAAGTTTCCCTCGCCTGCATCCATACCCTGGAGGTGTCGCCTTTCACCGGGCAGCGGTTTCAACTCTAGTGGCGGTCGCTCCTCGACTGGGCTCTTGTCCTTAACTTCTTCGATGCTCTCGTCGATGACTATGATGGGTTCGTCGATCTCCTCCCCACACTTATCGAATGCCATAATCATGTGCCTATCATGCTCGCTGACCTGTGATAGACCTTGCACGGAAAAGAGAAAATCGTGCTCAAAGGCATCTAAGAAATAGCATTTATCATCTTGCTCGTTGCTCTTTTTCATCGAGTCACTCATACTGAATGTAACTTTTTCACCGTCTACTGTCAAGGTTAATGTTCCATTCCTAACATCTATCATGGTCTCGCCTGTAGCTAAGAATGGTCTACCTAGAATTAATGGAACATTTTCATCCTCGTCCATGTCTAAGATCACAAAATCAGCAGGGATAACGAACTTATCGACCTTAACTAGAATATCCTCGATAACACCTAAGGGGTATTTTAACGATCTATCAGCTAATTGAATACTCATCCTAGTGGATCGTGGTTCACCTAATCCTAAGCGCTTAAACATGGAGTACGGCATTAAATTTATACTAGCGCCTAGATCAGCTAAAGCATGCTCAACAACTAAATCACCTATCAGACAAGGAATAGTAGAACTCCCTGGGTCCTTGAGTTTTTTCGGTATCTTGCTCTGGAGTATCGCCGAGCACTCTCCTCGTAGGTATACCGTGGAGACGTGTTCGAGCTTCCGTCGATTCGTCAGCAAGTCCTTCAGGAACTTAACGAAACTGGGCATCTGCGCAATAGCTTCAACAAACGGTAAGTTAATATGTAATTCTTTGCACATACCCATGAATCTGCCAATTAGCGCTACTTCTTTGTCCTTCTTCAACCGTGTTGGATAGGGAATCTTTGGCTGGTACGGCATCACTAGTGGTCGCTCGTTCTCCTTCGCTTGTTCTATTTCGGGTGTAGCCTCCTCCTTTTTATGTCGAACCTTCTCTATTTCAGGTGCAGCTCCCCTCAACCGAGCTGGATATGGGATCTTTGGTTGATATGGCTTCACGAATGGTCGCGTCTTTCTCTCGTCATCCTTGACCTTCTCGACTCCGTCGCCCTTACTTTCCTCCACTTCTGGCTCGTCGTGGCCCTCGAAATCGACTTTCTCCTTTAAGTTCTGCTTGGTAGGAGCTTCTTGTAATCCTCTCCCGCTTCTCAGGATTACCGCATTGCAATACTCCTTGGGGTTTGTCTCGGTGTAGCTCGGGAGTGATCCTTGATTTCGCCCCGCCATTTGCTTTGCTAATTGCCCCACTTGTTGCTCCAACCTCTTGATCGAGGCGTCTGTATTCTGAGCACGGATGTCATTCGCCTCCATGTACTCCTCCATCTTTGTCATTCGGCTTTCGTGGGCTGCGGTGGTGCTACTGAAATTCGTGAGAAGTGCCTTCATCATGTCCTTCATCTCCCTCATGTCGTCGGATCCTCCTGCGGGCGCGTTCTGGTACTGTCGTGGTGGCCCATTTTGGAATCCGGACGGTCGGGGCTGAAATCCTGACGGTCCTTGGCCCTGATGGTTCTGATTCTCGTACGCCAGGTTTGGATGTGCCCGGGGCTGAAAACTTCGCTGGCCGCCTTGGTAATTTCCCATATAATCTACGTGTTCCAGCGGCTGCCCAAGTTGGCAATCTGAGGTCTTGTGGGCTGAGCCGCAAATCCCGCATAATGGTACGTAAGGCGTGTGCTGTGTCGGTATGGTGGTGGCTACGGCGTTCACGGGCTGCACCTGCCCAGACTTGGGAAGTAATGCGCCAATCACTGTCTGCAACTGGGAGTTCGTCGAGGCGAGTTGTTGCTGGAGCGCCTCAATCTTAGCGTTAGTGGCCGTCTCCTCGCTAACTCCAAATACACCGGGCGTCTTCATCCTGGTATTGCCCCTCATGAAGCTATTCCTCGAATAGTCCTCGATTAAATTCCACGCGTCGGTGGCATTAAGCTTCACGAGTCCTCCTCCTGCGGCTCCGTCTAACATATGAACAGTCTGATCGTTGAGCCCCTCATGGAATCGGTTGATCTGGGCTGCCTTCGACATCCCGTGCTGCGGGCACCTTTTCAGTAGCGCCTTATATCGTTCCCACACCTCGTAGAGGTTTTCTGAGTCCTTCTGATGGAATAGAGATATCTCTGTCTTTAACCTTAGCACCTTCGAGAGTGGGAAATAATGGTTGATGAAAGCGGCTCGCATCTCCTCCCACGTAGTGATCGATCTGGGCGGCAACATATCCAACCAGTCCTTCGCCCTGAACTTGAGCGAGAACGGAAATAGCATAAGCTTAATTGCGTCTCCCGGGACCCCGTTTATCTTGATGGTATCGGTCACCGTCAAGAATGCCTTCAGGTGGGAATAGGGGTCGTCGTCGGGATTGCCCTCAAACTGAGCCGTCTGGAAAATCATCTGAAGCCAGGAGTGCTTCAGTTCGAAGTTGTTGTTCTCTATCGGCGGGATGACGATCGCCGATTCAGTACCGCCTAGCGCGGCATTTTTGAGGAGGTCTTGAAGTGTTGGCTCCTCCTCCGGAATGTTGTGGACGGGCACTCGGTGGTCCGCCATGTCTACTTCTGTATTAGGACTATCTACGGTGGTCTCTGCACGTGAGTTTTGGGTGGATTCCTGCGAACTATCCTCTGAATAGCTAACTAAGTGGTCCTGAGAGCTAGTGGATGCTCCTTCAGTATCGTACTTCAGTTTCCTTCGTAACTTCCGCTCGAAATCCGGGTCTGCGTCAACGATGGGACCCGATGGATGGCTTCGGGTCATTCACCGCTGAATCGTGCCTTCAATATGGGAAAACAAAAGAAATTAGCAAAGGAATAATAAAAACGTCGAAAAGATTACGATAGTACTAATGACGCAGGAAACAAATAACGCAAATAACACAAATAACGCAAATAGTAATAGCAAATAAAGATGTCAAATAAAAGTGGCTAAATTACCGAACTACGGCGTTCCTAATATCAATCTACTCCCCGGCAACGGCGCCAAAAACTTGATCGACACGTGGTGTGTGAATGAAAAGTGCGACAAGTAATAATTAAAACGAATACCTAATTACTATCACCGACGTGCGATAGGCAGTGGACCTATCGTTTGTAGTGCAGTAAAGTGAGTAAACGAGTATCGAACACAAGGAATACATCAATTACTAGTAGTGACCTATCGACTCGATATTTAGCCTAAACAAAATACGCAATTTGTTTGACGACTTATCCTAACAGATCGTTCCTAAATCAACTAGAGATTCAAATAGCACGTTTAAAACTGATACGAAGCTTCAGATAATAAAGAAGTGCTCGGGATTCGAATCCCGCTAGATGTTATCGACTAAGACACTAAAATCGTTCCTACGTGATCTTGACTAAATCGCAGTAATTTCCTACCCGCTCGCGAGTTTGCTGTCGCCCTAAACGCTCGCGGGGATCTAAGATTCAGTAATTACTAACGGCGAGGATCGAGTATTTGCTTTCGCCCTATACTCGATTCCTATCTTCTACGAACGGCCTAAACGTTGTTTAGCTGTCGCCCTAAACGTTTTTCCATACGATTACTTTAACACATAGACATATTAAAGCAACGAAACAAATTCATAGAATGATAAATAGTCAAAACGCATAGTCACGATAATTATAAATCTTAACTACGAAACATCCTAGCGTTCATCTAATCCCAAACACAGAGGGGAATTAGCTACGCATAATAGATGGGAAAACAACGAAAGAAATAAGTAATAAAGGCGAAGAATTCATATTCTTGATATCCGGATGATCTGCGATGGAAGCGTCGATGATTCTTCGTTCTTCGCTCAATTGGGCGTGATTTCGTCGATGATCCGTCTCTTGCGCTCCGGGACGCAATTCTGCGTTCTTATGCGCTATTTTTCGTCTCTAGAGGGATTAGGGTTGATCTCTGGTCGGTTTTTTTTTCCTTTCTGGGTCGAATTTGGGCTTTTTATAGTGAAATTCGACACTGTCACGGCCTGGGACAAGACAGGTCACGGCCGTGACACTCTCTGGGTCGAATTTGGGCTCACTGCCGCTCGTCACGGCCTGGTGCAGCAGTGTCACGGCCGTGACCCCCTCAACAGCTTTGCGGCAGTTTCGTATTTCTCTCGGATGGAGGGGTAAACGATGTCCGATTGACCTGAAATTTTAACCATAGATAGAAGACTCGCCAGTCTTGATTCTGACCAAAGGGATTCTCAATCCGAGATCTGGATTGAGAGATATGAATTTTCTAATGCTGCTGCTGCTATGGGTCACGGCCTGGTGCAAGAAGTGTCACGGCCGTGACCATCTTCAGTCTAACTCTCTGCCAAGTGTCACGGCCAGGTGCACTATGTGTCACGGCCGTGACCTTCACCAGTTTTCATCGTTTTCGCGCCGTTTTGCCTCGTTTTCGCTCCTTTTAGCCCGAAACTTGTCCTAAAGCCTTATAATACCAAAACAAGCACAAATAGGATTAATAAGTGCATAAAATGACTACGAAAACTCTATTATGAGCCAATTAAATACTATGATAAACGTACTACGATACGTTTATCAACCAGTGAGTGAGTAACTGAGCCATTTGAGTTAACAAACAGTGGCGGCAAAGCTGCCCTATTCAGCGTCAGCCGATGAGTGTGACACCTTGTTTTGCTTTTTCGTCTTCGAACTGATAAGGGAATTGCCAAGAAAAATGCAATAACATGTGAGGGACTTGCGAGTTACATGACATGCAGCCCAATCTGCGTCATTGTAAGCAGTGAGCTGCAGGTTATTCTTCAGCTGAATAGAATAAGCACAGAGAAGTATGTGACTTCAAATAACGGAGAACATGCATAACAACAACCGAATGAGCCGTGCGAGGGGCATTTGTATATTGGCTCAATTGCTGCACAGGATGAGTAATGTCAGGTCTTGTGAAGCCGAGGTAGACAAGCTGCCCAACTATGGTTCTGTACTGAGAGGGATTCTTTAACAAGGCACCACATGAGTCTTCTCAAGAAAACGAATGATTCTTGGGCAGCGGAGTGGCAGAAGGCATAGATCCACTCATCCCAAATGTGGTAAGAAGATCCAAAATGTACTTGCGTTGGTTGAGATAGATTCCATGAGATGTGCGAATAAGCTCTATCCCAAGAAAGAACTTGGTTGGACCAAGATCTTTAATAGTAAACATGGACTCAAGAAATTGCTTCACCTTTGTAATCTCAACAAAGGATGAACCGGTTAGGAGAACATCATCAACATAAACGATTAGCGCTATAGAACAGATGTTGTTCGGAGGACGAACAGACAATGGTCATGTGGTGATGGAGTGAAACGATAAGATCGAAATTGAGAAGTGAGCTGGGCATTCCATTTTCTTGAGGCTTGCTTAAGACCATACAAAGACTTCTTAAGTTTTCAAACTCGATTATCCACAACCATAAGATAGCCGGGTGGAGGTTTTATGTAAACTTTCTCGTCCAACACGCCATGGAGGAAAGCATTGTTTATATCCAAAGCTCTAAAGACCAACCATGAGAGCTTCCGCAAGAGCAATTACAGTGCGAACAGAGACAACCTTAGCAACAGGTGCAAAAATATCAAAATAGTCAACCCCTTCAGTTTAGGTGTAACCCTTGGCAACAAGACGAGCTTTGTACCTGTCGATTGAACCATCATCCTTGCTTTTGACCTTACAAATCCATTTGCACCCTACAGCTTTCTTGCCCCGTGGCAATTCAACAATGTCCAAGGTCTCATTATTCTCAAACGCATCTAACTCGGCATTCATTGCCTGGACCCATTTTGACGAATTTCTAGCTTCTTCATAGGTGTATGGCTCATTCATATTATGCAGATTAGCCAAGAAACACATGTACTTAGGACAAAATTGATGGTTAGTGAGAAAGAGATAAGTTTTCGAAGTATGAGGGAAAGAATGCATCATCTTGCAGCTAGGAGAGGTGGCAGAACCATCATGTACATTGCATGACACATATTAATTCATCCAACGAGGGTGTTTTCTGGGTCTAGAACTTTGACGAGGAGGTTCTGGGTAGGTTCAGTAGGTAAGTGTTCAGGAGAACAGGGATCGGGATGTAATGGAGCTATCATAATTGACAGAAGAGGAAATAGTAGTGGTAGCAGTATGTAAAGGAAAGGTATTTTCATGGAACGTGACATCCCTGGATATGAAGATATTTCATGTGTAAATTAAATGTCAAGGATTTTGTAGCCTTTTTGAACTGAAGGGTATCCCAAGAAGATACCCTTGATGGCTCTAGGACCGAATTTGTCTTTGTGTGGTAGTGTATTGGTAGCAAAACATAAACATCCAAAGGTTTTTATTTGGCTAAAATCGGGTGTTGTGTTGTTGAGGATTTCATATGGACTTTCCAGTGAAGTGTGGATGTAGGTATACGTTTTATGAGGCATGTTGCTGTGACCATGGCTTCCCCCCAATATTCTTTTGGTAATTTGGATTGAAACATGAAGGCCCTCGCTACTTGTAAAAGTGCACGATTTGCGTTCAACAATCCCATTTTGTTGTGGGATGTAGGGACGTGATTTTTTATAGATGATTCCAAGTTCGGTGAAGAGAGTTTGACAATGCGACCATTGAATTCAACCCCCATTATCACTCCTATGATTTTCACCGAGCATTGAAACTGGTTTTTTACTAGGTTAAGAAACTTGGCTAGTATGGATGGTGTTTGGGATGTAAAGGCCACGAGAGATGTCCAATAGATCGGATACGATCATCCACAATCGTTAAAAAATAATGGTGAACATTGTGTGTATGGTACTTTTATGGGCGTCATATGTCAACATGTAGTAGGTCAAAACAAATGGATGCATGACTTGAACTTATGGGGAATTTTATGCGATGTTGTTTGGCAGTAGGGCAGATATCACACACTTCACTGGATTTGTCATTGAAATGAATGAAATCCATATGTTTCATGACATCAATGGATGGATGTCCTAGACGATTATGCCAAATGTGACTAGAAATATGACTAGTGTTACTGGAGAAACAGATAGAATTACTGACTGGTTGATGGACAATAGGAGAGGCAGAGGACAAATCATTTGTGACTGACTGAATTGTTTCCGGCTTGAATGATTCCTTGTCAAGAATGTACAGCTTGTTTGTAACTCTCCCAACAGCAATTACTTGTTTAGTCTGTTGGTCCTGCAATATACAACAGTTAGAAGAGAAAATGGTGATATCCACATGTATCTGCGAGCTTGTGTATGGATATAAGGTTGTATTTGAAATCGCGAACATGCAGACACTTAATTAAATGAAAAATTTCAGTGAAGTGCACATCCTCTATATGTTGGACAAATTTAATACTGCATCTGATAAAAATATGGGAGTGAATTGTGGTGACTTTTGGTTAGATCATGGCTTAATGGCTAGAGCACATGTGATTCGTGGCCCACTGTCTAAAATCCAAAATCACACATCCGTTGAATTAGCAGAATTATTACTACGGTTGAAATTCATACCTGCAAAATCCATCCTATGAGCAATTCACCTGATCTGAATTATGTGATTTCACTGGATTTTTTCTTTTCGATATCTTTCCAACTTCATTATGCAACAGATTCAAATTAGCCATTATTGTGTGCAGATTGGTGAGCTCATTACCTGAGATATCAAGTGGACTATTTGCTACACTTGTCTTTTTCCAATGCTTGACACAAATTTCTAAGATGGTTTATTTGTTTTTTTCTTTGTACTCATTCCACCAGTCTGGAAGTCCATGAATCTTGAAGCACATCTTTTGTTATGTCCATTCCTCTTGCAATGCTCACTCCATAGTTTCCTTATTTCTTCCTTTGTCATAAATGGAGTTGAAGGTCCTTCTACTGGATTTTTTTTTTTTTTTTTCACCAAGAATGCACTGTTGTCTCCAAATTCCCGCAGAAACATGCTCAATTTCTTTTAGTTCTCCACATTCATAACCATAGAGTATGCCTTATTTACATCGGGCATAGGCTCCACCATCAGATGTGATTTTTCACTCCATCATATTGCTCATTAAGTCCTAGCAGAAATTGCATCAATCTGGTTCTCTTCTCCTTCTTATCAATACAAAGTCGAGCATCACAAACACATTGGACTGGTGGATCTATATAGCTAATTTCATTCCAGCATCTTTTAAGTTTTGAAAAACACAGATCTAGTGGCAGATTCTCCTGATTGATAGAAATTATCTCATTTTGCAGATTTAAAAGTGGACCATTCGAAGTTTCGTACATGACTTTCAGCGCTACCTAGAGTACTCTCGCATTCAATGAAAATATCCAGTTGCAATTTCTTTGTTCATCGAATTTAGGATCCATGAGATCATGAAGTTTACTTGCTCCCAAGCATCGTGACTAGGATCAGTGTGAGTAGGTTCCTTTATTCTTCCATCTATGAATCCAAATTTCTTCTTTCCACCCAAAGCAATCATCATCGCGTGACTCCAGGCTGCGTAATTGTTGCTTGTCAGCAGATTCGTAACTAAAATCATTCCAGGCGAATCAAAACCATGAAGATACATGGTGCTTTCCTCTGTTCGTCAATGTTCAACTGTGACTGGAGTTAGCATTAGGAGTTGATTCATTGGCATCCTTCATCTCAGCAACAAATTAGCAAAACAGCAATCAAAGTAGAAGCAAATAGCAGTAATTGAAGTGGAATCAACATCGGTCTCTGATTTTCTATTGTTTTTAATTTTTCAGTTAACTGAATTTGAAAATTAAAAAAAAAATGTATTATCCGATAATTGTGAAAAAAAGTTAAGTCGGGAAATAAATATCAAAAACTTTTTAGCCATTCGTTCGGTCCAGGTACACCGACCCGGTAAAACCGATACAAAACCCAATTAAAAACTTCATTTTAGAACCCAATAGCAAATCGTAATTTATTTTTTTCCCTGAATATTGGGCTCATGCAGCTGCAAACACTTTAAAGAACAAGAACAAATCTATTAAAAAACTCAATGCATATATTACTTAACTACACACACACACACACACATAAAAAAAAATAAACACAATTAAATAAGCCAAGAAGATAAATCATTGCTCCTTGGACCATCATCATCATCGTCGTCGTCGTTGTGTTCAAGTAAGAAATTAGGCCCAAAAACACCTTCATATGTCGGCTGATGACGTGGCAACAACATCGTAGAACCATTACAAACACTAGTACTCAAATTCTCATGATCTTCTTGCATGGTCTGCTGATGAAAATGATCACCGAAAACTGCCACCTCAGCAGCGTTCCTCATCCGATCGATCTCCAATCGAACATTAGCAAGCTCCATTCGAGCTTCGTATAACTGCTGATGTAAGATAGTGATCATCCCAGCGACTCCATAGATGGGATCTTTTACCCTACAGTAGGCCTCATAGTACAAAGAATCTGCTGCTTCTCCACGGAGATGTACTGGCAAATCCTATGTATAATAATTGTGTATTTGTCTTTTTATATTGCGATGAACAGAATAGCTTAAGGAGATGATTAGACATATATATATATATATATAGAAACCTTGAGAAGCTTTCCAACGTTGCTAGCTCCATATATTTTGTGGACATAAACGAATCTTCTTGCATCGTTTGAAGGGAAGTAAGGAGAGAATATGCAATCTGAGGGACATCTTCTTCTCAAGTGCTTGCATGCAGCACATCGGCTTGAGTATGTCATTATAATTATTATTACATTTGGTATAAAAATCAAATCTTTTACATAGATTTTCCTTGGTCTTGAAGGTGGGATATGCTTATATACGAATGTGGTTTAGTTTTTATTTTTCAATGAATTGCAACGTTTCATTATGGTGGATAATGTTTGTCTTGATTGATGCATGTTTGGGATATTTTAGGGAAAGCCGAGTTTAGGACTAATCTGACAGTCGAACGTTTGATGGGGTGTTAATCAATTATTAAGGAGTTTAATGTTAAGTTGGCAGTTTCAACGGTTACTGTAAATCATTTCCTATAGATTTGTTTCTTTCCTTCTCATGGATTCTTTTCTATCCACATGTTTAGACCGCTATTAAGTGAAGATTATTTCTGGCATAAAACTGAACTATTACCATAATTAAAATGCTGGCTTATGATTGTACGGATTGCTTGAAAATGAAGTATTGAGGCCTAATAAGTTTGATATTGTTATATTTAGTCGAGCGTCTTGAAGGCATACTAATTGCATACTGTTTTTAGTCTAATAATTATAATTATAATTATAATTTCAATTATTTTCCTTTTCTCTAATTGTACACGTGATGGATAGGCATTTAAAATTGAAATGTTTTTTTTGTTTTCTTTTATACCCACGATGGATGTAGCTTTTAAAATAGTTTTGCCTTACCTACACGATTGAATAATAATGTACATACTCTCTCATCATGTTGGGACACCAATCAACCCATCCTATTACCTTATCTACAATGTAGAAAATATTCATCCTATTACCTTAGACGATTGTATAGGAGAGTACAGGGGTGAAAACGAGCCGAGCCCGAAGTTGGGTATGCTTGAGTTTGACTTGATAACCAACGTCTCGACCTCGAGCTCGAGCCGAGCTTGGTCAACTCGAACTCGAATCGAGCGGCGACCAAGCCGAACTGCTCACGAGGTGCTCGCGAGTAGGGGTGATCATTTAACCCGTCGGACCGCCCCACCCAATCGACCCAACCCAACCCAGACCGCAAGTGTCGGGTTGACGGTTTGATGGGTTGGTTTGGGTTTTAAAAAGTAAAACCGCATATTTTGCAATCGGGTTTGGTTTTATATTTTTAAAACCGCATAAAACCGCACCCAACCGCATTTAAAAATATACTAAAATTTTACTATATATTTATTCTATATTTCATAAAATAATAGATATAACTCATAATAGTAGCGAGGCCAAGAATATTAATTACTATTAATACAAGAACATCGACCCATCATAACACATTGCGTAAAGGTAACTCTAAATGAGTTTTCATAAAAAAATAGATATTATGTAGTGAAATTTTTTTATATGTTTATCCAATGCAATTCTCCTCCTTCGGACTTGAAATCAACAACTATACACTTGAAGTTTATAGAAGGCGAATTTTGACATAAATATTTTTCTTCTTCGAAAGGGGAATTGATACATGGCCTAATCATAATACATTGCGTAAAGGCTAAGTTCTAAATGATGATTTTTTAAAAGATTAAATATTATGAAGTAAAAAATTGCGTGTCTATCCAATGCAACCCTCCTTTATTCGGAGTTGAAATCAAGAACTATAGCCTTGGTAAAGGCAAGTTAAAATTTTAAAATAAAAACTTTATTTCTTGCAAGGGAAATTTTTAAATCAAAATGAGGCACATGCTTTAGTTGCTTTACCAAAAGTCGACTGTGAACAAGAAACATGAGCTTCTAATCAAGCTTCTTATCGGACTTTTATTATCTGTTACTATGATTATTACTATGATAATAACATTTCTGTATATAAACTTTTATATTTGTAAATAGGTTAATGATATACCTTTTTTGCTCTATCTATACTTTAGAATATTACCTTAATTTTCGTTATAATAAAATAAATATTAAAACCGCAAAAACCGCCCCAACCCAACCGCATATAAGCAAACCGCAATCTATCGGCTAAAGATTTTTATGATCGGTTTGCGGTATATTTTAAAAAACCGCAATACATTGGGTCGGGTTAAATTTTCGATAAAAACCGCCCAAACCGCACCGCGCTTACCCCTACTCGCGAGTTGTGAATGAACACACTGTTTATTACGAGTCCTATATACCTTTGAGTTTCTGACATTTTCTTGACAATTTTAACACTCTGATTTGATCCGGTCATTCCCCATGCAGTTTATAATAAATGTTTTATTCAATCAAATGATTTCTTTGATAATGGTGGAAATTAAAATCAATATTGTTTCTGTTTATTTATGTCTTATGAGAATAATATATATTAATATATAACTTATCGAGCTTCGAGCCTAGTCGAGTCGAACATTACCTAGCTTGAGTATGACTTGATTATTAACCGTATGGATTTTTATCGATCCAATTCCAGCCCAAGCCCGTATAAGCTTGTGGGTTCCTCTCTAAAATCAATTAGCAACAGAGGGAGTGAACCCACAAGCTTATAAACCACTCCTAATTTTCTTTACTTGACCGATGTGGGATGAGGTTTGATACCCAACAATCCTCCCCTCAAACTCAAGACCACACAACGGGCCTCCATTTCAACGACAATCATCTTGTACCGCCGTTCCTCTTGAACGAGACCCACCGCCTGACCACCATCAAAGTCAGGAAGACTTTCGACACAAGGCACCAATCATTTTACAAGGGTCGGGGACACACCACCCACTCCGTATCTGTGCTAGAATTCCCTCTATCTAAAGGCACCCTCACGTGTTCGTCCACGCTCACCGCACCACTGTAGGGATTTTATCGGACCAATTCCAGCCCAAGTCCGTATAAGTTTGTGGGGTTCCTCTCTAAAACCAATTAGCAACAGAGGGAGTGAACCCACACGCTTATAAACAACTCCTAATTTTCCTTGCTTGACCGATGTGGGATGAGGTTTGACACCCAACATTAACGAACTGAACTCGAGCTCGAACCGAGCTTTGTCAAACAAAACTCGAGTCGAGCTTTGACCGAGCTGCTTGCGGGCAGCTCACGAATGGCTCTGTTTGTTTTCACCCATAATAGAGTCTGAGTTTGTTTGGCTTAGGTCCATTTTTGTGCCTTTGTTATTTATGCCACATCGGATATAACAGTGAGGCATGAGGGTTATACCATGAGAAAGTTATAGGGAGGCTATACCATGAGTTATAGGCACACCAACACATTAGAAAGTTATTTGTATTAACAATTAACTCTAGGAAAATTCCCTTTGGGTGAGAGTTTAGGTTAGCCGGTAGAATTACTTTTGGGTTGTTGTTGTTGGGTTTTGGGTGTAGGCGAGCGTAGAAGAATTGTGTGATTGTAATATTCACATAGTGGATTCTCTGCGGCCTTGTTGCCCGGGTGGTTTTTTCCTCTTCGTTAAGAAAGGGTTTTCCACGTTAATCTTTGTGTTGTTATTTTCTCATGTTTATATTTCCGCGACGGATCTTTGGCGGAATTTCGGTACGGTCGGATTTTCCAACAGATTTATGTAAGAAAAAAACTATTTCTGGGATTAATGTGAAAACGTAAAATGTTAGTGCAATGATTCATGACTTTGTTTTTTGTAAATGCCATTTTTTGTGACATGCCATTCCACGATATCGTCATAGTTCCTACACTTCGATCGGATGAAATCGTCTGTCCCACTTTTTGTATCCCACTTCCTGTCTCATTTAATCACAGTCATCGAATTTTTTATCTAGGGGCTAGCAGATTTTCTCACTAGTTTTAAATTATTTTAATTATACACTTCACCAAATCATAAAATCACTATTATTTTATATGATATATATGATAAAAACATATAAACATCACCAATTTATTCGTTATGTTATGATGATCAAAATGAATCCATATCTTATATTTTCTGTATCAGTTAGAATCATTAATTTTTAAATTTCGTATTTTGAGACAGGAAATGGGATACAAAAAGTGGGACAGACGATTTCATCCGCACTTTGATTCATTATAATCTGAATTTCATTCTTAAGAGCAACTGACTTTTAAAAGGACTAATAATACCTTCAATTGCATGTCAAATTCAGATTAAGTAACCAAGTGAAATTAAAGTCGAGAGAATTTCCACAAGAATTGACCATTTGGGCAACTAGTGAGCCACTAAACAGTATTCACAATCACAAATGGTAGAGATATGAATGGAGATGAAAAAAAAAAAAAAAAAGTATATGCTGTGGCTGTTTCTCTTTTCCTCACCTACTATCTAGAGTCCCGACTAAACTATAAACTTCCTTTTCTCCCCTTCCTCCATTAGTGTAGTTTTGGGGAAGCTTATTTTTTCGTTGTCTTCATTTTTTTGTCGTATTCTTTTCGCTATTTTTTCATTTTTTTTAGTCTCTTCGGATGGAAGTCTTAGTCTCCCTTCTCGTTTTTGGGAGCTGAGGGAGAAAAACGGAGCTGAGCGGTTAAATCAAAAGCCACGTGTACTTATCCACGTTATAACATATATAAGTCGAGGAGTCATGCAATCACTGTCTGATAAATCAACCAATGATCGAATGTAACGTTTGCAAGTAAAATCATAAGGGTTCGATGAAAGTGACAATTATGATTGGCCCTTTAACGTCAATCACGATTTCTTTACTATCCAATTAATCAATAACATACAACATATTCTGCACTAGAAAGTGAAAAGGAAAAAAAAAGAGAGAAAAAAGAAAGAGAAACAACTATTCATAACGCAACAGATCACGAATCTGAATCATTCCACGAGACAAAAGAGTTAACCTTAAAGAACCCTCCACGTACTAATGTACGATATCGTTTTTTTATGCAATTTAGTCACTCGCAGCTTCGGCGCGAGTTAGCTTCACTTCTCTCCATACATTAATGTTCGAAACTTATTATTCAAGAATAATAATAAGTACATTAAAGTTGATCTATTATTTCATGCCCACGCGTCACTATTCGCGAATATACGAAACCCTAGCTAGTCACCATGACCTATATTAATCTCTCAAAGCTACGTGTCCCCCTTGAATAATGGAGTTTAAGGAGCCTTTAACCTTCTTTTCTATTACACAACAATTAATAATCGCCACATAGAACCAAACATTTGTCACCACGCCATTTCCTACGATTTACTTTTGTCCTTGTCGTAAACCTAATTTAACCACTTCTCAGATATATCTCTAAAGAATGTACGTATAAGCTGGGCAAACTTACCAGTTATTGTTACTAGCAGAGAGCTATGCTAAGGTTTCGACCGATCGCACCAAAGCCCGCCGGAGCTGACTGGGTTCCGGCCAAAACGGAGGAGTTTCAGAGGAGAAACGCCGGCGACGTCGCTGCAAGTGGTGGTAAGAGAATGAAGAGAAAGTACGTTAGGGTTCGCCGCCGGCGCTGCTGCAGGCGAAAAGAGGCTGAGACGACGTCGTCTGCTGACAAATCTGCAGTTGAAAGCGAGTCTTCTCCGGCGAAGAAAGTGGTAGCGACGCTTCAGTTGTTGCCTGTCGTCGCCGGCCATAAAAATAGCAGAAAAGAATTGAACTTTTTCACGCCGCAAAACAATAACAGCAATGGTATAATCGCGAATTCCCAGAAGTCGTCGTCGAGAGTGGCGAGTTGTGTTGATCAGTCGTGGGTAGTCGTGGAGTGCGTGACGGAGATTTTCACGGAGTTTGGCAAATTAGGGTTTTCTGATGATAAGGAAAAGATCAAGGGCTTAGAGGTTGACACGTGTCCTGGATTCGTATCCGACGGTGGGAATAACGTTGTCTGGGTCAACGATGCCTACCGGAAAATGGGGGGCAGTTACAGTAACGAGTTGACCGTACGATTGGTGGTGAAAGAAACGTTGCCCCAATTTTGCCCTTCGTTTGCATGCAGAGCCACGCTAATTCAGCGAACTTGGAGAGGGCAAAAGTGGAATAGAATTTTTCACTGCGATGTTTGGAAGATGTGTAAGTTTGAAGGGTTCGCATGGAGAATGGACTTGGATACTTCGATCGGTTTGGGATGTTGAATAAAGAAGATTCAATCCATGATTTCGACAAAGATCAGGTAAATTAAAATTATATATATATATATATGTATATATACACGTACATATTACTCTATTTGAAGATCTACAATTGAACAAATATCTCCAATATTTACAAAATTTTCCACGTAAAGCCAAAAAGACATGTTGGGAAATCGAAAAGCTTCTGTTAGGATTTCCCTCTAAGTGTTTCAAAGTGTTTTCATGTCCGATTTCTTACCAGATTTACATATGATTTCTTTGTAACATCATCTCGTGATCTTCAGTTCAGTTCTTTAAGTCATGTATGTTGCGCATCTTTCAACATATTAGTAATGATAAACAAGCTTAATTATTGGATAAAATATTATATTTTTCATAATTTGAAATTTAAACATATAATATTAAACCACTTTCTCAACGTTCCAATAAAATTCGAGTCAATTAGAGATGGAGCAATCTATTTCGTTTATAACAGGCAAATTATCTTTACTTTATATGAAGTCTCAATTTAACTTGATCTCATAGTATGTTTACAATTATCTTATATGAAGTTTAGTCCAATCATGCTCGACTATAGTTTTAATCAAACAACGACACAAATGAAAATTATTTTCACCTAATTCAAACACACACGTATACATTATGATATGAAGCCAACCATCTACCATGATTTGCAGGAAGCAGCATGGAAATGAGGCATTAATAACCAAGGTTGAAGTACTTCTCTTGAAGTTTAAGGTTTCTTGTGTCATCGACGCTCGCAAGAGCGTTATGTGCATTGCGTCTTTCTGTACTATGTATCCCTTACATAATACGATGATTATGCATCATGGTTTTATGAGGTCATGCCAAAGATCAACGTACAATTCGCAAAAAATCATGCACTACGATCTCACTGTTATGATCCCGATTTAGGGTTTTCCATTTGGTGAGTGCTGAAATTACTTGAGCTGGTTAGTATATAAATATACCCATTTTTTTATACCTACAACGTCGGCATTAGCGAGGCTTTAGGTTGCCAAGTTATGTGTCAAATTTGAGTTTCTATGCGACATTAAGAAAAGAAAATTATATATCTGCTTTTTGTATGACTATATATATATATATATATATATTGTGTGTGTGTGTATGAGGTACACACAGAAAACTTATAAATTTGAGTCTGCAATTGTACAGATTTTTGTGTTTTTTTTTTGGGTCACTACAACATTTTCATAGGCTACCTTTAAATGTCGGAATAATTTAGGTTTTTGACTATTTTTGTTTTTTTATAAATTAAGTCGGCATCGTATGTGAAGGTGGTTACCAAGTGAGTGAAAGTAGTACTGTTAAATGGGACTAGACGGGAAGCCCGCGCGGGCCACGGTCAGGCCCGCCCAATATGAGAAAGTATTTTTATAAAAATTAGTATATAAATGTATAATATAGGTTTTTTATATTTTTTTCGAGATCCAATTTTTAATTTAATCAATTTTGATAACATAAAAATTTTTTTGGCGGGCTTTGGCGGATAACGACCGACCCAATCCGCCGGTTGACAGCTCTAGTGAGTAGGGGTGAGCATTTAACCCGTCGGACCGCCCCACCCAATCGACCCAACCCAACCCAGACCGCATGTGTCGGGTTAACGGTTTGATGGGTTGGTTTGGGTTTTAAAAAGTAAAACCGCATAATTTGCAATCGGGTTTGATTTTGTATTTTTAAAGCCGCATAAAACCGCACCCAACCGCATTTAAAAATAACCATATGATATTCAATCTTTCATAAAATAATACATATCTCATAATAGTAGCTAGGCTAAAAAATATTAATTACTATTAATACAAGAACATCGACTCATCATAACACGTTGCGTAAAGCTAAGCTCTAAATGAGTTTTTCATAAAAAAAAAAAATAGATATTATGTAGTGAAATTATTTTTATATGTTTATCCAAACTCTCCTCCTTTATTCGGACTTGGAATCAACGACTTTACACTTGTTTATAGAAGGCGAGCTAAAATTAAATAATTTTCTTCTTCGAAAGGGGAATTGAATACAAGGACATGGCCTAATCATAATACATTGCATAAAACGAAGTTCTAAATGATGATTTTTTTTAAAAGAAATCAAATATTATGTAGTAAAAAATTACGTGTCTTTCCAATGCGACCCTCCTTTATTCGGACTTGAGATCAAGAACTATAACATTTTATGTTCATAGAAGGCAAGTTAAAATTTTAAAATCAAAAAATTATTTCTTGTAAGGAAAATTTTTAAATCAAAATGAGGCACTGCTTTAGTTGTTTTACCAAAAGCCGACTGTGAACAAGGAATATGATCTTCTAATCAAGCTTCTTATCGGAATTTTATTAACTGTTACTATTATTTATTACTATGATAAGAACATTTATGTATATAAACTTTTATATTTGTAAATAGGTTAATGACATACATTTTTGCTCTATCTATACTTTAGAATATTACCTTAATTTTCGTTATGATAAAAATAAATATTCAAACCGCAAAAAACGCCCAAACCCAACCGCACATAAGCAAACCGCAATCTATCGGGTTAAGATTTTTATGAACGGGTTTGGGGTATATTTTAAAAAATCGCAATATATTGGGTCGGGTTAAATTTTCGATAAAAACCGTCCAAACCGCACTGCGCTCACCCCTACTAGTGAGAATTAGCTCAGGTAAGCAATTAACTTAGTTTATCGAGATCCGAAATTTAAAATTGTCCGATGTATGAAGTTACTTTTTAATTAGCTATTCGATCTCTATTCTCTTAAGGGTGAAGCGGTATATTTACTGTCATATTTAACTCTATTCAATAATTATCATATCCCTCCTAAACTTTTTTAAAATTTCATTTATGCCCTTTACACATTATTTTTCCTTTTATATATTTTAAAAAGAAATAATATCTCATATTAATTAAAATTAAATAGTATTGAGTATGGTTATATTTTAAGCAAGAGTAGATTGTACAAAAAGAAAAAACTACTTAAATATAATGATCACAATCGAAACTGGTAATTGTGCGTTTAAAATTTTTACCCAATATAGATTCGTATTGCTCCATTTCATAGAATTATTGTTTATTAGTTGCACAAAAGTTTCTTCTTGAAATGTCATGATATAATATTTCCTAAGAGAAGAATCATATATTCAATTTTTATTATTATACTAACCCACTTTACAGGTATATTCTATCATACTCGATTTCCGAAATGTGAAATTTTCATCGGTGTGCCAACGTGGATTGAGTATGCTAAGTTGATCATACACCCAAGAGGATAGGTACGACAAAAGCCTAGTGCTTGTTTTCGGTTACGATTTTTAATTATAGTTTAGATCATGTTAGTGTATTTGGTTTAAGGATTTATATAAAGCACGTTTATCTATTATAGGTGTAAACTCATGCACACGGGTTTAGATAAGCACACCTTCTCATATGGGTTATTATAAACCTACTAACCAAACACACATTTAATATTAAACCCATAAATTGGTTTATACAAATCTTACCATTTTAAACCCTCATAAATATAACCTAAGCTACCCAACAAGCACGTCATTAGCATGGATAATAATAACAATAAGAATAGTAATAAAAGTTACTTTAATCCACTTTCAAATTTAAAAGTTGATGAATCCTTTTTTTTTTTCCAGATGTACATAGTCTAGTTAGTATTCCGCTAAAATCATCTGCTCCATAATCCATGTTCCCCTCTATGTCCCAAATAATCGTTGAATTTTAATATGTGGTGTACAAGTTATCTTTTTTATTTTTTTATTTTTTAATTCTATTTTCCACCAAATCATAAATCGTCTTTATTTCATGCGATCCATACACAAATAAACACATATAATTTATTGTTTGTTTTATGATGATCAAATTGATACACATCTATCTTATATTTTTTTTTTATAATCATAATAATCATTTTTCATATAAACTTTACAAAGTGGGACAGATATGAGACAGGGGTTGTGAGATGGAGATTTCATGAGTTAATATTCTACTTGTATTCTATAGTTTATTATTATTTTTGATGAAATAATTAATGAATACAAGTAATAATTTTAAAATTCGTAAAAAAAACGTGGATGGGGTAAATTAACGAGTCATAGCCGAACAAACCCATATCTGTTTGAATTCAGAACACGTATGGAATCAAGATCAAGACCATACACCATGGTTAACAATAACCCTATCGAAGAAAGGATTTGGATTCCAAAATGTTATTGGGCTCCGAGCCCAAATAACCTAAAATGGGCCTTAGGACCAATAACTTTTTCGACGCGTTTATTGTCTAGATGGTTCTCACAACTAAGATGGAGATCTCGCGACAGATGGGCGCCACAATAATATCAACCGTTGGATCGCCACTGACTGATAATCAAAGGTCCAGATTAATCAGCACATGACTTGGAATCTAGGGATAGGTGCTACCACTGAGATCTATATATACCACTCTTAGAGCCTCACCCTTGTACGTACGCCTCGTGGGGTTTGATTCTCTCACTATAAAAGTGGAAATCGTAGGAAATTCTTGGAAAAACCCCCAAATCGAGGGTCGCCTATCTCGTCGGTAAAGCGCATCGGAAGTTGGAGGCTTTTCCCCCATCTTTATCCACCGACGCTTCTATTTTTGTAATCTAGCGGGTTGGTTCATTCGTCCTTTAGTAATCTAGGACTTCGGATTTTACCGTTCTTAGTTTATTTATTATTGGGGTTCGAGCGTGTGATTCGAGTTGCCGCGTCTAGGGTTTGCTTTGAGGGTTTCATCGGCCACAGTGAAGCCGGTGATTATAAAGGATATTTGGGCTAATTGCAGTTGCTATTGGCTTTCAAGACGGGTTGTTGCTGCTGAGGTTTCCCTACTGTGGTTCTTTGAGGTTTGAGTTTGGTATTAAGGTAATTCAATGTAAGCCTTGGTGTTACTTCTGAACTATATTTTGTGAAACTGACATTGAACTGGACACATGTTTGACCTTTTTTTCTTTTGTGAGCTGCACTTTCTCACATGTATTATTTGAATTTGCCATCATTCGTCATAAAACACATTTTCCTCCACTTTGGATTTGGTTTACCGGTTGAAATTGTAATTGTCAGTTGTATAGTGAGAATTGAGGTATGATAGGATTAACTTCATGAAGCTGGTGTTTCTCTTGTGAAATTGAGGGACTGGTTTAATTATAAATGTGGATTTCTGCCACTGCTCATGCAGAGACCAAATTTTACGCGAGTGGGAAAGAGTTTTTCGAGTTGAAGTAGGCTTCAGCTGTAATGATGGCTAAGAAAGATAGGTTTCCTTATGGTTATTCGGGTACTATTGCACATTAATATGAATTGAAAGGACTGGATAGTTCAGATATTGTTGATTCTACTGAGGAATCTTCAGCGGTTACTGGGAAATGGATGGACTTAAACTATAAGTCAAAAGATTCTTTTGATGTACCATTAGAGACTATCCCATTATCCAACTTATCTTCGAATGAAAGGAAGAACTTATGCCTTCGATTTATAGCAGAGCATGACCAGATTAGGCTTCTTGAAAACAAAGTTAAGAGTTGGAATCAGGAAACAAGAGGGTTTTCGTCTGCTCTGGGTTCTTTGCCACTGGGGAAAGAGCGTGGTTTTAATCGAGGTTTCACTGGAAAGTTTGAGCCTGTCGAACACGCTGGTTTGAATTGTTATGGTGGATTACTTGAGCGGTGTGGAACTCTTTTGAAGAAGTTGATGGTACACAAGCATGCTTGGGTGTTCAACCAACCAGTCGTTTTTGCGCTAAACATTACTGATTATTTTGATATTAATAAATGCTCGATGGATCTGGGGACCATAAAGAGTAATCTTGAAATTGGACAGTATCACTCTTCCATGGAGTTTCTAGCAGACTTACGTTCACAAATGCAAAGATGTATAATCCAGCTGGTAGTGATGTACATATCATGGCTGGGACAATGAGTAAATTCTTTGAAACAAGATGGAGAATGATAGAAAAGAGAATTCCAGCAGAAGCTAGTGTGTTACTGGATGCAAATTTTGGTAACATCGAGCGTGTGGCAGAGAACAGTCAATGACCCACTCAAAAAAGAAGAAGCTCAGCCCAACTTTGCATGAGGTGAGGCCAGTATCAGTCAAACAGAAGATGACTGATGAAGAAAAGCAGAAGATAGGAAGTGAGTTGGAAGAGCTCGTGAATGACCTTCCTGCCCCCATTGAAGATTTCTTAAGGGCACGTTGTTCGATAGAGATGTTGGCCCTCAAGATGAGATCGAACTTGATATGGGTGATCTTAGTGATCATGTTCTATTCACATTAAGAAGACTTCTCAACGACCATTTTCAGCTTAAGCAAAAGAGTTTCAAAGAGGAAGCGTGTGAAATTGAGGTAATGCCTTTGATTTGTTTAGTAGTTTATTATTTGGTGCATTCTGTATCATATGTTTCAAGCCTGATTATTTTGCACATACTCTATTTCAGTTGCCAAATGTATTCGTGCTCAACAACTCTTCTTTGCAAGTAGACAACGGTATTTTTTTAAGATTAGACCGTATGACTTGATGCTATTGTTCAATGATCATGTGATGCAAATCTGATTGTGACTTTCTCATAACAATTATATTAGGACATTGATATTGACGAGGATGTGGATATTGGCGGCGATGAGTCTCCTGTTACTAGTTATCCTCCTCCTGTAATTGAAAAGGGTGCATGTATAAAGGCTGAAGAGCCCACTGAAGCGGGTAAACCTAGACATTTGTTAACATATGAACCTGGATATCAAATTTGGAGTTAGCCCTTCTATTCTCATTCAGAGTAGCTGCTTGTTGATATTATTTCCTTGCATTTGTGCAGCATCTGTTAATGGGTTGGACCATAAAAAACAAGATTTAAGATTCACTCATTCTGATGGTCAGGATGGTAAGAATAAGAGATGAAGGCATCTCACATTTCTCATGTATTTGTCAATCCTTACCGCTTTCGTTAATGCACACAATAGGAGAGACTGCAAACTCTGAGAGTCAAGTCTCTCCTGACAAACTGTATAGAGCTGCTCTTTCAAAGAACCGGTATGCCGATACAATCGTTAAAGCTCTAGAGAAGACGCTGACTCAGGTTAGTCGCATAGGTTCTCCTCCGTATGTCTGTGGAATTCATCTGTCAGCATGTAATTCCATTCTTTACATGCTAAAATTTTCAGGATGACAAAGCTGACCCAGAAAAAATTCGTCGTGAAAGAGAGATATGCTCGAGCTGCAAAAATAGAAAGGTAATCCATCGAAATCATCTCCTAATAAATCTTGGGGAAAAAAGAGGATTTTAACCTAGTAAACAACTTGTAACATATAAGGCTAGGTTGGAAGCAGAAGCTAGAGTTGCAAAAGATGCACGGAGGCAAGCAGAAGAAAAAGCTGAAGCTGAAGCGAAAAGAAAAAGAGAAGTCGAGAGAGAAGCAGCACGAGTAGCACTGCTTAAGGTTGTCCACATAATATCTATTATGTGTTTTCCTTCCCTTTTATATGCTTTGGAAGATTACCACGTGACGTTTATCTTTCTCATCGTAAATAGATGGAGAAGACTGTTGAGCTTGAAAATTCTCGGTTTCTTGAAGACTTAGAAATGCTGCGTGTAGTTGTCCCTGGAGATCAATTACTTGCGTCTGTGGACGAGGCCAGCCCAGACTCGAAAGACCCTCACTTTGGAGATTTCAATTTTATAGGAAACAATGCGTTGGAACAACTCGGATTATACGTGAAAAGGGGCGATGCTGTAGAGGAAGAAGACATTGATTAGTTGCAGGTTTTCTTTCCTTCTTTCTTGGTTTTCTGCTGATGATGTTTCAAGCATTTCATGACCGAATTGTCTTTTTTCGGACCTTAATGGGGTTGCATTACATATAATACAAAAGAAGCATTGCAGCTGGGTGAACGCAGAAATATCGAATAAGTGAAAGAATCATTTCATGACATTGAATTACAACAGCGTCGCGAGAGTTATCGAGACACATGGGCTGGGTCCATCAGTGGATACGCACATACAAAACTACCATCTTTAATCACTTGTTCGTATATGTCACATCAACTCAAAGAATCATAGTCAAACATTCAATCTCGTGTACTTTGAAATTTGAATGAGCATGGTTTATGACATTAACTTTGAACAGTTTCCAAGTATAAGAAATACCGTAAGGGAAGATTTCATAATGTAAGTTTACACATATTGACTTTTAGATGGGAATGAATCTTCGCTGGGACGTTCCACATTCATGATGGGGGATCGGGTCGGGTTTTTTGGGGTTTGGGTTTTTCGGGTCGGGTACCCGATGTAATCGGGTAGTGATTTTGAAACCCGATCCTGACCCGATCAAATGCGGGTACCCGATGATCTTCGGGTCCCGCAGGTCGTGTCGGATTTTGTTTTGTTTTGTTTTGTTTTTTATTAGATTTTCAAAAAATTTAAATATGCTTAAATTAGTTTAATTCCTTCAACAATAATATAATTTAAGGGTCAATTCGAAATCAGGCTCCATTAAGGATTTGATTTCGAATTCAGACCCTGTTTGAGAATTTTTTAGGTCAAAGGATCCATTTCGTGTGGTGTAAAAAAGTGGTATGAAAGATACATGAACTGGTATAGAATGATCGTTTTGTGTTACAAAATTTCAACGTATTGGTATGTCAGAGCAATGAAGTGGTACTGCAGAAAATAAACTGGTATATGATGATCATAAACTGGTACCGAATGATGGTTTTGTGTTACAAAATTTGAATATACTGGTATGAAAGAGCAATGAAGTGGTACTTGCAGAAAATGGGTCCTTAAAACTAAATTTTTGTCAAGAGGGCTTGAATCCTAAATGATAGTTATGTGGGGGTCTGAAATGAAAATGCCCCATAATTTAAACACCATTTACTATAAATAAACTCAACAGCACCAAAATGTCGGATTTTGTTTTGTTTTTTTATTTTTATTTTATTAACATTTTTAAAAAAAATTAAATAAGCTTAAATTAGTTTAATTCCTTCAACAATAATATAATTTAAACACCATTTATAAAATAAACTCAACAGAATCAAAATCAACGATAAAATAAATTCAATGTGTGTGACGCGGTCGGGTTTGGATTTTTATTATTATTTATTTTTTTGTTTATATCTTTTTTTAACTTTAGATAAGCTTAAATTATGTTCATTCTCTTCATCGATAAAATAAATTAAATACCATCAATAATAAAATAAATTCAACTCCATCAGCATCAACGACAAAAATTCGACACTCTAAAATAAAAATAAAAATGTTTAAAAAATAAACATATCTTTTCTTTCATTAGATGAGCTTAGTTTTATGTTTGAATTTTTTATTTTAGTAGTTCAGTTAGTTTTTACATGAGGTTTTTTCTATGTCGCGTACCCGATGCTACCGACCCAAACTTTATAGTCGGGTATCGGGTTTAAATCCGATACCCGAACTTTATAGTCGGCGTATCGGGTTTAAATCCGGTACCGACTATAAACCCGACTTTTCTTCCGATCGGGATGGGCCGGGTACCCGAAACCCGAATCCCAACCCTACCAGTTACATTCTCAAATAAAAATTAAAGTTAAAGAAATGTTGGAAAGTCTTAAGGTCAAGGAGATCAACCCACCAGCCACTTAGATCTGACCAACCTCGCTGTATTGTTGTAATGTAATGTAATAGAATAGTATCTACAAAAAGTTCCCCCACCAAACTCCAAACCTCTGTGTCTCTCTCTCAAGTCAATTTCAGCGACTCTATCAATGGGATCGTATAAATAAATGTACGGTTCACTGTTTTTCTCTACGTCCTACATTTGTTGTCTCAAACCAAAACCTGGACTGCTCGTATATCGACCCTCTTGTTTTCTCTTGCCACCTAATTTTACTCTTCTCTGCGCCGAGCTGGGCTGTTTCTTGGTGAGGAAAACTGCATGAACCTTTTCTTTTCTTTTATTTTTTAATGTTTCACTACTTCTTGTTCCTGCGATCACTGTAGTAGAGTTCTTCCAGGGGCGCGATTACTGTTTTTTTTTTGGATCGAAGAATCGTCGGACTCAAAAGGGTTGTAGGAGATTGGGCAAAGTTTTTACATGTAGTTTACTAGTGATTGAGATCGCAACTCTCTGTTTACATCTCTTATCTCTGACATGTTCTTGATTGTGTTAAAAAAATGAAATCGCTCTAACAAAAAACAAACACAGCTTGTTTACGTGGTTCGGATTCTTTTGTAGAATCCTACATCCACGGCCAACAATGTAAATCCTTGCCGATGAGGCTTGGCTCTACTGGTCAAGCTGAGGCGCTTAGGGTCATGTTGGGAGAGGTCTTGGGTTCGAATCTCATCCCTGTGACATTTCCCTAGGCCTGCCCACATGGGCCCAGACATGTGCGATTGACCTGGTCGGCCTGCTTAGCAGGTAGTGGGTCGGCCCCGGGGTTTCACCATTGGCTTTCCCCGGTTACCAAAAAAAAAAAAAAAAACAATGTAAATCCTTTATTGATGATCACCAATTTTACAGATATACATCAAAAGCTAAGAACGTATGAAGAATAGAGAAGAACACCTAAGTATAAGAACCCTAAAGGTTTAAGGGAAAGTTGTATTTCAGAGAAAGTAAGGAAAAGGCGTTAATCTTGACTGATTGCCTCTGCTCTTTTTAACTTCTTCAAAGCTAGGGTTTTCATTTTGGTCCTCAGACTTTTTCCCGCTTTTCACTTCAGTTCACATTCCGCAGGTTCTAGAACATGGGCCTTGCTATCCCGTATTAGTTGCAGCCCAGACGTTGCATATCCAGCCCAAAGAATGCAATGGGCTTTAGCCCTCTTTTTAACACCCCCCCTCACGTCTTTGGGCGGAACACATCAATCAAATTCAGTTTCTGATACCTTGGGTCGACCTGCCGCCAAAAATCCACTTGCACTCAACTGTTGATGAAGGGTAAAAGGTTGGCTACACAAACGTAGACGACGAGCTCTTCATCTCATTAGATTCGAAAAATCATAGTTGTTCAAGGATAGAGTAGAAGCCCAAAATATGCGGTAACTTTGCATAAAGGCCAATAGACCTCTTGATCAATTCAAAGGCTACAAAAAAAAAAAAGAAACCCCAACATAACTTTGCAAAGCAAGGGGCAAAAGCGGAAATCCTAAAGCATTACCTTGCACTAGGATCACAAAACATCAGATAACTTTAGATGTCAAAGAGTACAAACCCTAATGCAATAACTATGCACAGCTAGGGCAATAACAGAAAATCCTAATGCAACAAGTTGCACAACTAGGATCACAACACATCATATAAATTCTGATGTCAAAAGTAGAAACCCTAATGCATTAATTTTGCACAGCAAGGGTCAAAAGCATAAAATCCTAATGCAATAATTTGCACAACAAGGATATATAGTAGAAACCCAAATTATGTGGTAACTTTGCACAACATGGGTCAAAAGCAGAAACCCTAATGCAGAAATTCTACACAGCTAGGGTCACAAGCAACATCATATCATTTTACTAATATCATCAACACCACCCGAGCATTCAAGTCGAAGATTTGATTCAACCATGGCTCACAAAACATCAAGGAGTTCTCAAGTCACATGTACGCAGCAGATGTACATACTAAGCGCAGAGAGTATAAGCAGCGGATGCATACAGAGCACATGCAAATATACATGCAAATATTAGACGAATTAAGGACAAAGTTAAGAGTAAGAAAGATATCACCAAATATATCATTGGCTTTGGCGCATACGATTTCCACAGCTGTTGGCTACGAGTCTGTAGACAACCAGTGGCATTCTTCAAAATATCGATCGACAGCCGTGTGCACCAGTGTCGTCACAAACAGCAATGATATCAATTTTGCAGATTCTTTTTTTTTTTTGACGAGCTGCGAATGGCATGACACACTATCACATGGCAAACACCAGTCCAAAAAAATATGCAGATTTTCTTAGCCACTGTAGACAAGCAGAGACAAAGAAGAGCAACAGAAAACATAAAAGAATATGTAACATAAGAGTGTTATGTGCAGTCTTGAATTTACTATCATGCTTGTTTTGGAAAAGACATATTCAGCCAACTGAAAGAAACACACAGTTCAAAGAAAGTCAAGAAAAAAAAAGGAACCACAAACAAGCAAAGTAGGAAAGCGCCCAACGAGGCAAAGTACGCAAGAACCAAGATACATGTGTGGTAGGGGTAGGATGCAACAACATGAGTCCATAAGCACAACGCCAACTGTTACACTGTACTAGAATGGGATGGAATGAGCTAAAATATACAAGACTCAACCAAGCATCTAGACAACCAAAGAAAGCATTTAACGAAAGCAAATGGCAGAAAGCTTGTGCACACTTAGATCTCTCAAAGATGTCTCAAGGAGCTAGACAAAGCAGAACAACACCAAGCGGAACATGAGCATAAAACCTAAGGAGCAAAGAAAGAAAAAGAATTTAGGGAACAAGTTCACCGCATTGGATTTCTCAAGGTAGACGAAGAACCACTGGGAAATGGAATTAAACAGCAGTACCAAAACCGACCAATCCATCTGTCAGTAGTAGCTCTAAAGAAGTAAGCAGCGGTTTTGGTATCCTTCTCAAGTATGCTAGATCTGAACAGAAACCTCAGGAAATGGAAGTTCTGCAATCGTCCCTAGGTCACTGAAGACTTGTCTCGTAACATCTCAGAAGAAACTTCGTCAGTAAAAATGCAAAAGTACGAAGACGATCTAAAAAGAATTTTCAGCATCAAACAGTGTAAAACGAAGCAGATTCCATGCTCTGATACCATGTTAAAAAAATGAAATCGCTCTAACAAAAAACAAACACAGCTTGTTTACGTGGTTCGGATTCTTTTGTAGAATCCTACATCCACGGCCAACAATGTAAATCCTTTATTGATGATCACCAATTTTACAGATATACATCAAAAGCTAAGAACGTATGAAGAATAGAGAAGAACACCTAAGTATAAGAACCCTAAAGGTTTAAGGGAAAGTTGTATTTCAGAGAAAGTAAGGAAAAGGCGTTAATCTTGACTGATTGCCTCCGCTCTTTTTAAACAGTGTAAAACGAAGCAGATTCCATGCTCTGATACCATGTTAAAAAAATGAAATCGCTCTA
Organism: Craterostigma plantagineum; assembly: GCA_027422505.1. Taxonomy (NCBI): domain Eukaryota; kingdom Viridiplantae; phylum Streptophyta; class Magnoliopsida; order Lamiales; family Linderniaceae; genus Craterostigma; species Craterostigma plantagineum. Next base: position 1,337,795 of record JAPQWV010000066.1, on the reverse strand, counting down.
ACAAAAAACAAACACAGCTTGTTTACGTGGTTCGGATTCTTTTGTAGAATCCTACATCCACGGCCAACAATGTAAATCCTTTATTGATGATCACCAATTTTACAGATATACATCAAAAGCTAAGAACGTATGAAGAATAGAGAAGAACACCTAAGTATAAGAACCCTAAAGGTTTAAGGGAAAGTTGTATTTCAGAGAAAGTAAGGAAAAGGCGTTAATCTTGACTGATTGCCTCTGCTCTTTTTAACTTCTTCAAAGCTAGGGTTTTCATTTTGGTCCTCAGACTTTTTCCCGCTTTTCACTTCAGTTCACATTCCGCAGGTTCTAGAACATGGGCCTTGCTATCCCGTATTAGTTGCAGCCCAGACGTTGCATATCCAGCCCAAAGAATGCAATGGGCTTTAGCCCTCTTTTTAACACCCCCCCTCACGTCTTTGGGCGGAACACATCAATCAAATTCAGTTTCTGATACCTTGGGTCGACCTGCCGCCAAAAATCCACTTGCACTCAACTGTTGATGAAGGGTAAAAGGTTGGCTACACAAACGTAGACGACGAGCTCTTCATCTCATTAGATTCGAAAAATCATAGTTGTTCAAGGATAGAGTAGAAGCCCAAAATATGCGGTAACTTTGCATAAAGGCCAATAGACCTCTTGATCAATTCAAAGGCTACAAAAAAAAAAAAAGAAACCCCAACATAACTTTGCAAAGCAAGGGGCAAAAGCGGAAATCCTAAAGCATTACCTTGCACTAGGATCACAAAACATCAGATAACTTTAGATGTCAAAGAGTACAAACCCTAATGCAATAACTATGCACAGCTAGGGCAATAACAGAAAATCCTAATGCAACAAGTTGCACAACTAGGATCACAACACATCATATAAATTCTGATGTCAAAAGTAGAAACCCTAATGCATTAATTTTGCACAGCAAGGGTCAAAAGCATAAAATCCTAATGCAATAATTTGCACAACAAGGATATATAGTAGAAACCCAAATTATGTGGTAACTTTGCACAACATGGGTCAAAAGCAGAAACCCTAATGCAGAAATTCTACACAGCTAGGGTCACAAGCAACATCATATCATTTTACTAATATCATCAACACCACCCGAGCATTCAAGTCGAAGATTTGATTCAACCATGGCTCACAAAACATCAAGGAGTTCTCAAGTCACATGTACGCAGCAGATGTACATACTAAGCGCAGAGAGTATAAGCAGCGGATGCATACAGAGCACATGCAAATATACATGCAAATATTAGACGAATTAAGGACAAAGTTAAGAGTAAGAAAGATATCACCAAATATATCATTGGCTTTGGCACATACGATTTCCACAGCTGTTGGCTACGAGTCTGTAGACAACCAGTGGCATTCTTCAAAATATCGATCGACAGCCGTGTGCACCAGTGTCGTCACAAACAGCAATGATATCAATTTTGCAGATTCTTTTTTTTTTTGACGAGCTGCGAATGGCATGACACACTATCACATGGCAAACACCAGTCCAAAAAAATATGCAGATTTTCTTAGCCACTGTAGACAAGCAGAGACAAAGAAGAGCAACAGAAAACATAAAAGAATATGTAACATAAGAGTGTTATGTGCAGTCTTGAATTTACTATCATGCTTGTTTTGGAAAAGACATATTCAGCCAACTGAAAGAAACACACAGTTCAAAGAAAGTCAAGAAAAAAAAAGGAACCACAAACAAGCAAAGTAGGAAGGCGCCCAACGAGGCAAAGTACGCAAGAACCAAGATACATGTGTGGTAGGGGTAGGATGCAACAACATGAGTCCATAAGCACAACGCCAACTGTTACACTGTACTAGAATGGGATGGAATGAGCTAAAATATACAAGACTCAACCAAGCATCTAGACAACCAAAGAAAGCATTTAACGAAAGCAAATGGCAGAAAGCTTGTGCACACTTAGATCTCTCAAAGATGTCTCAAGGAGCTAGACAAAGCAGAACAACACCAAGCGGAACATGAGCATAAAACCTAAGGAGCAAAGAAAGAAAAAGAATTTAGGGAACAAGTTCACCGCATTGGATTTCTCAAGGTAGACGAAGAACCACTGGGAAATGGAATCAAACAGCAGTACCAAAACCGACCAATCCATCTGTCAGTAGTAGCTCTAAAGAAGTAAGCAGCGGTTTTGGTATCCTTCTCAAGTATGCTAGATCTGAACAGAAACCTCAGGAAATGGAAGTTCTGCAATCGTCCCTAGGTCACTGAAGACTTGTCTCGTAACATCTCAGAAGAAACTTCGTCAGTAAAAATGCAAAAGTACGAAGACGATCTAAAAAGAATTTTCAGCATCAAACAGTGTAAAACGAAGCAGATTCCATGCTCTGATACCATGTTAAAAAAATGAAATCGCTCTAACAAAAAACAAACACAGCTTGTTTACGTGGTTCGGATTCTTTTGTAGAATCCTACATCCACGGCCAACAATGTAAATCCTTTATTGATGATCACCAATTTTACAGATATACATCAAAAGCTAAGAACGTATGAAGAATAGAGAAGAACACCTAAGTATAAGAACCCTAAAGGTTTAAGGGAAAGTTGTATTTCAGAGAAAGTAAGGAAAAGGCGTTAATCTTGACTGATTGCCTCTGCTCTTTTTAACTTCTTCAAAGCTAGGGTTTTCATTTTGGTCCTCAGACTTTTTCCCGCTTTTCACTTCAGTTCACATTCCGCAGGTTCTAGAACATGGGCCTTGCTATCCCGTATTAGTTGCAGCCCAGACGTTGCATATCCAGCCCAAAGAATGCAATGGGCTTTAGCCCTCTTTTTAACAGATTGACCTTTGAGAGCTTAGACTTGAGCGATTTTGCTGTCTGTTTCGGATACGCGGGCTTTAATCAGTCTATTTGGGATTCTTAAAAAAAAAAAAGCTTTTTAACCAGTGAAAAATGGCGGCTGCTTCTGGCGAGTGGCACTGCGAGCGAAGACCTTTCGACAAGTTTGAGTCTTTTTCGAGGAACGATAGCCTATTTGTGCCAGAAACTGGTTGTTTGTCTATCATCGTCCTTGGCGCTTCTGGCGATCTTGCGAAGAAGAAGACCTTTCCCGCACTTTTTAACCTTTATCGACAGGTCGATTACTAACTAAATTCTCTGCTTCTTCGATCAGAAATAATATGTTATGAATCCTTACCTTGTGAAACATATTGATGACATTCAGAGGTTTTTGAATCGTGAAGAAGTTCATATCTTTGGATATGCGAGGACTAAGATCTCTGATCATGAACTGAGAGATCGCATTCGAGGGTACGCCTTTCTACCTCATTATAATACAAACGATTCTTACTGAAAATGCGTGGCCCTTTTGAATCGTATTCATTGCTTTTTTAACCTCGGTTAGCTGACCAATGATCGATTACTGCAGGTATCTTCCCCAGGAAGAGGGAATATCTGATTATGTTTCGAACTTCCTGCAGTTGGTGAGTTATGGTCCATCCTCTTACATCCAACCTAAACTATTGATACTCTCACCATAGACGAATTTTTTCTCCAATTTTTTTGCAGATCAAATACGTCAGTGGCTCTTACGATTCCCCCGAAGGGTTTCAAGAACTAGACAGGGCAATCTCAGAGCATGAGATATTGAAAAACAGCACTGAAGGATCCTCAAGAAGACTTTTCTACCTCGCACTTCCACCATCAGTCTACCCACAAGTCTGCAAAATGATCAAGAATCATGCCATGAATCGATGTATGCACTTTATACGTGTTCTTGGCTGATGAAAATGCTGTCTTAATGCTACTCTTCATTCCCATGAACACCGTTAATTACAACCTTCCTTTTTTCCATCGAAACTTTCTATCAGCTGATCTCGGCGGTTGGACTCGTATTGTGGTTGAGAAGCCGTTTGGAAAGGATTTGGCTTCGGCCGAAGAACTGAGCTCCCAGATCGGCGAATTGTTCGACGAGCCACAGATTTATCGCATTGATCACTACCTGGGAAAGGAATTGGTGCAGAATCTGGTAAGAAGAAAAAAAAACAGTCTTTGCCTTAATCCATTCACTTCCAGATACTTAATTGTTTATCATCCTTTCCCTTGATTAATCTGCAGTTGGTCCTTCGCTTTGCTAATCGCCTCTTCTTACCTCTGTGGAATCGAGATAACATCGCCAATGTTCAGGTCGGTAAATCTCCGACTAAATCAATGGAAATATGCGAAGATATTATTATAATTTTCTTCCCCCTCCGACTTATGATGATCGAACTTTCCCCGCAGATTGTGTTTAGAGAAGATTTTGGCACGGAAGGTCGTGGCGGGTACTTCGACCAATATGGGTACGTATAATACATATATATATGTATGTTACTTTATATCATCGGCTTATCATTTTCTCACACGATTCTCTTGGCTTTGCAGAATTATCCGCGATATTATACAGAATCACCTATTGCAGGTAGCCTTATTACAGCATCAGCTTGATTTGCCTGTCTTAGAATCACCAAGTTTGCTTCATTCGCTATGAAAAAAAACAGGTTCTTTGCCTCGTTGCTATGGAGAAGCCCGTTTCTCTGAAACCCGAGCATATTCGAGACGAGAAAGTCAAGGTATATATATTTATGTAGTGTAGGGTTACATTCCAAGTTCTTACACGAATCAAAATTGGAAAAAATTCCTAGGTTCTTCAGTCGGTCCTCCCTATCTCGGACGAAGAGGTTGTCCTCGGGCAATACGAAGGCTACCTAGACGACCCGACAGTGCCCGACGGCTCGAACACTCCTACTTTTGCAACTGCGATTCTACGCATACACAACGAAAGATGGGAAGGAGTGCCTTTCATACTAAAGGCGGGGAAAGCCTTGAATTCGAGGAAAGCTGAGATTCGCGTCCAGTTTAAGGATGTCCCCGGCGACATTTTCAAGTGTATGTCTTCTTTCTTGGTCTTAACCGTATCGAATTAAACCTTCGGCGTACTTAAGTTCTTACTTACCATTGGGGTGTATAGCTCAAAAGCAAGGTAGGAACGAGTTTGTGATTCGCCTTCAGCCTTCTGAAGCCATCTACATGAAACTAACGGTTAGTGTGCACTTCCGTATAAATTGCGCTTTTTTTTTTTTTGCAATTGAGGTCGCCAATCGAAATTTAAGGTCGATTTTGCTGGTGTCGACATAGAGATATCCGTGTCGCCAATCTTAAGTTGCACGTTGCATAAGAAAGGAATCAGCCTAAACGTGAGGGAACGTGTTGGAAATATAAGAAGATATAATTTAAAGTATGATACACTCCATTGAAACTTAAGCTTTTAGGCCAATTGATCGTTCAACATGGTCAGTGTTTGGTCTGCTTTTTGGCCTATCTATCACACGTTAGGAAGCAGAAATCGATCGAAGATTTCCACGACAAAATAACAAATCGGACTATTTTTTGGCCTATCTATTACACGGTTTTTTGTAATAATATTACAGGTGAAGCAGCCCGGCTTGGAAATGCAGACGGCCCAGAGCGAGCTCGACTTGTCCTACAGACAGCGCTACCAAGGAATCGTAATTCCCGAGGCTTACGAGCGTCTCATCCTCGACACGTAAGAAGAATGGCAGAAGAAAAGAAAACCCTCGAATCTTTCTTTACATTACGTTACGCTAGCAAAGAGAGATTTTTTATGTTCTAATTTTTTCTTCTCTTATCTTACAGAATTAGAGGCGACCAGCAGCATTTCGTTCGCAGGGACGAGCTGAAGGTAAAAAGACAAACGTCGTCTAAGTCCAATGTTCTAACATTTTCGACAGCATCTAATATGTGTCCCAAACAAAAAAAAAAAAAACACTTTTTTTAGGCTGCATGGGAGATATTCACGCCTTTACTTCATCGAATCGACGAAGGAGAAGTGAAGCCAATTCCTTACAAGCCGGGAAGTCGTGGGCCCGAAGAAGCTGATGAGCTTTTGCAGAAAGCTGGCTATGTCCAAACACATGGATATATATGGATTCCTCCAACTTTGTGAGTTTAGTTTCTCTTTCGAGGACTTGAGAATGATGATGGTGTGATTTAAGTATTAGTGTTTTGTTTTTAATATGATAATAAGAAGGATGTTGTGACTGTATTCCTTGCAAGGTTTGTGTTATTCCTTTTCTAACTCTTGGAAGAAAATAAATACCTTGTCGTGGCTCCCTTTGTCCCCTATTTGTGCAAAGATTTAGTCCCAAGGGCAAAGATATATTCTCGAGGAACAAGTGTATTTGTTATCGCAACCAATAGTATTATTTGATGCGAGATGAAAATTATTGGAATTTTTACGAAAATAGACTTTGATCAAGTCTATTTTTTTGTAAGTGAACTAAATTTTTAGGCTATTCCTATCACTTTAATGGACCTCGAACATGTCCAAACATAGTAGATTCTGCTGAAAAATAGGACTAAACTATTTTACTAAGGGAAAATGTTTTTTAAGAACACGTTGAGAAAACCTTTTAGTAACTATCATGAACGAATAGAGGTTAAAATGCAGGGAAATTTTCGTCGAATAACAAAGATAAAACAAAAAGAAATAAGAAATAAGACACATGGTCGTTTGATAAGTGTGTATGGTTGTGTATAGGATGTGTATGAATAAGTTGTGTTGTGTTTGATATCTGTGTATAGTCATAAATGCCTTGTATATCTATACATGTCTATTACAAGGTTTTTGGTTATACGGTTGTATATCCATACCCACCTCTAAGGTGGTTATGGGTTGTGTATCACTAATCCATATACACCTATATACATCTCAAACACATCTATCAAACAAATTATGTCATTACACACATAATTAATACACGCATATCAAACATGTTAAAATACAATATCAACAAAATCCTTGTATAGCCATACACAAATAACTTATACACATATAATCTTTTTTTTTTTTTTGGTAACCGGGGAAAGCCGATGGTGAAACCCCGGGGCCGACCCACTACCTGCTAAACGGGCCGACCAGGTCAATCGCACATGTCTGGGTCCATGTGGGCAGGCCTGGAGAAATGTCACAGGGTAGAGGTTCGAACCCAGGACCTCTCCCAACATGACTCCAGGCACCTCCCCCTCAATATACACATATAATCCCTAAACACGGATATCAAACCAGCCCATGGAAAGCCAACAGAAATCCATCTCTCGCGCGTTGATATACCACGCGGCGTTTTATCAAACACAAACAGTGGCATATTACTCCGCCGATTTTCTCTCGTTTTAATCTGCCAATCTGCTTCTTCCTTAATTAAGATTTCTTTTTTTTTTTTTCTTTTTTGGAATTTTCTGTCTCCAGTATAAAAGGAACCCACTCACCACATTGACGCCTCCTCGCAAGGGAAGAAAGAAAGAACAGAGAAGAAGCTAACATGTACGTGATTTGCTTCTCGTGCTTCTGTTTGTGCACTTTTTAATCTGGCGTAGGTGTTGCCCATTGCCCTAATCCTTTGCTCTGTTTCTGTCAGTCAATCGAAGCCTTTCGTTTGATGTTGAAAATTTGATATTTTGCTTTTGTTTTTGTGGATCCCTTTATCACATAGCCGTTGGATAACCATCAACATTTTGATGATGATGTTCATTTTCATTGCCGTTCATTTTAGTGCCGTCTTCAATTGTTATTTTCCCCCTTTTTCTTTTTCTTTCTAGAACGAAATATTGATGTTCATTCTATTTTAGATCTGAGTTTATTGCCTGTGTGGATTATGAGTCGCGACCTTCTAGTTTAGATTTAAAGGAGATGGGCTATGATGGTCTTGGGATTGTCTAGCTCTTTTACTTTCTTGGTTTGAAGATTAGGGAACTGGAGCTTATTCTTTCTTGATTTTATGATTAAACGCCATTTCGGTTTTCCCTGGATACATTACAGATGAATCATTCATTTGCTGGTGTACAAGCGATGAGGTCAAATAAGGGGGATCTTATGATGAACTTTGGCACTATGCTTGATGCTTGCGGAATTTCTTACGAGGAACGGAGAGATGTTAAGGAGATTGGAGACTTGCTCTCACAGAATTGTGATGATTTTGTACATGATATAACTGTACGTGTGCCTCGCCTAGATTTCAAAACTGCTGATTATCTCAAAGCATATTTTACCGAAGACAACACTATCTCAGATATCACTGATTGGTTAGCAGAAATTATTCTACAGGCCGATGACTTCGAGGATGGATGCAAAGTTTCCGAATGCAAAAACATTGGTAATTCTGAGGCTCTTATCAAGCTGCGTTTTATCGACTCTACAAACAGACCAAATGAAGAGCTTAAATCATCTCTCGATCTATGCCTGAACGAGCCTGCGAAAGATGAAGGTCAAGAGGGTTCAGTTTCTCCACACTATTCGTTGGATTTGGTCCTTTATTACCTTAGCATAGCTGACCTTCTTCGTGCTGAAGGAGTTTGTAGACCTTTGCGTGATGAAGTTAGAGCCAATGCTGCTCTCTGGCAACATTTTAAGATAGACTCTTTGTTGTGTGTCAATATGAACGATGAGAGGCTTACGTGGCTCACCGATAGGGCTCAGGGCTCACTTCGTAGTTTGGACCTTTCTAACTGCTTTAAGGTCACTAATAACGGTCTGAGGCATGTTCTGAAATGTAATCCCAAATTAACCAAGGTAATGTACTTTTGACTATATCTTTGTGGTTTTTCGCTTTTATGCAAGGTTTTTTGTGTTCTCTTGCAAGAACATTGTACTAGACAAGTGGTGTCCTTATACGCTGAAGAAGCCTGTTGTAATAAGGGGATTTACTTCTATTTGACCATGTTCTTTCGATTTTCTCCAGTTAGACTTAGTGGGCTGTCGCAAAGTGAACGTCGAAGACCTATTGCAAGATTTGAAGGGCTTCAACGCTGAAAACTTGCCTGGAATCAAATACCTTAGGGTGGGCGAACTCAGTGACCTAACAAACCAACACGTGAAAGAGTTCCACCGTTTATTGGAAGTAAACGATGGCACAAAAGTCGAAAACTATGTGCCAAGATATCACTTCTACGATCAGCTGTACCTCTCTCTAGACGACGAACGTTCTTTAGATGTCGAAACGTGCCCAAAGTGTGAGAAGCCAAAGCAAGTGTTCGACTGTCCTCTGCCCAGCTGTAAGGAGAAGGCTCGATCGAACGATGAGTGCAGAGGTTGCTTCCGATGCATCGCTCGTTGCATATGCTGTGGGTGTTGCTTGGCTGATCAACCTTACGAAGAGACGTTCAATTTTCACTTTTGCTGTATGGATTGCTATGCATATCCGTTGCCAATCGAGAATCAAGAAGATCATGGAAACGGTGATGAAGATGGTGGCTAGTAACTAAGGCAAATCTCTTTGGAGTTTCATGCTTGCTTGGGAGGCCTTTGGTTAAGGTAACTGCCTGAGCTGTCTTAGACCTGACATTATATATGTTAAGGTTTGGCATGCAGTGGAAAATGGCAATGAAAAGGACTCGGAGAAATGAGGAACTTATGCATGCTTTTGATCTATAAAGATGGAATGAATCTGCGAGTCTGAACAATGGCGAAGATGACACTGTTAGCAATGGCTGATGATAATATATGACCTTGTGCCATTGCCACCTGGGTAATAATTTACTAAAGCTCATGTATTCTTTTGTGCTCTATTAAGCTTTGCATTGCATGTAATGAAAGTCACCTTTTGAAATCAATTACTCATGCTTCGTGAAAACCTTGAGATTTCAGTTTCTTTTTTACTATCATAATGTATATTTTGATTCTCGTTTGTGCAGTAGAACTTAGCAAAGACTATAGCCGAAGGAGCTAAGGAGACAATCTTGAAGTGAATTAAATTTAATAATATCACGCATTCATTACAAGCTTCTTCTGTCTTGATCACACATTTTTCGCCCGTCTTTGTGAAGATCAAACCTTTTTTCAATGATAGAGATTCCATTTTGATATTGTAATAAATAAGGACGACGAAATGGAACAACCAATAGAGAAGTCAATCATCCAAATTGATCATTTCTTAATTAGCAATCGATCAACCATACATTTAAGTTAATAGAATAGAGTGATTAATACATCTTGAATAAACGTAACGTAATCGATGCCTTGCCCTGACACAATCAATCCATTTATTATTACATCAAACAAATGTTAGAAAAAAAGAAAATAATGGGATATACAAAAGCAAAAGCGAAGTCAATGACAAATTGATGACTCAGATCATCACCATCATCTTCATTCCATCACCAAGCACCATTCATCCTCATCCAATGGCTCCTCCCAAACATATCCCACCTCACAGAAGCTCATATGATCATCATCATCGTCATCATCATCATCATCATCATCATTAGTCCCATCATCGATCGCCTCTTCAATCTCAATCGAGTTACTGTACACAACTCCATCAACATCATCATCATCGGCATAGAGTTGATCTTCAACCTCACCATCATCATCGTCGTAGAACGACCTATCGAGATTATCCAAATAGTCCAAAACGCCGGTGGCCGAAAACCCTCTAACCTTCGAAGAACCGCCGCCGCAATTATCGACCACCCTCCAAGAAACGAGCCTGGCGTCGGAGACGAGGTCCGCCGCCGACTTGGTCTTGTGGGCCCCCTTGACTTTAGGCTTTGACTTGCACGCCGGGCTTATATGGCACCCACGGCACATGGGTCGGTCGCACTTTCCCGTGAACTTGGAGTGGTTCGTGGGCTTGGTCGGAACCTTCGAGAAAAGGCCCGCCGTGGGCGGCGAGGCAAGCTCGTTGATGGGGCGGCGCTGCGGCCGTGGGTTGAATCCTGGCCCGGACAAGATGGGGAACGTACGGACCATTCCGTGCTGGCGACCTTTTCTCTTCATTTTCTCTGTAAAGATCAGATTTTTAGGGATTGGAGTAGATGTGATTTGCTTGAGGACCCTTTTATTTATAGAAATATAGGGATTTGAATAATTAATTAATAAAGAAATTAAAGCAAAACTAAAGGTCCGAAATGCTCATGGAATAAGCTTAGGTTAGCAAGCTTGGGAAGCAAGGGGTTGATTGGTCAACCAAGTCTTTTTTACATCTTACAACGTGCGTGTTGGCCAAGCCAATGCTTTTTTTTTTTTAATTTATGTAATAATAGATAATGATCGATTCTTGTATTCTACCGAACCTAAGACATCACCGACAAGTCTATATGCGACAATATAATTTGTTACGTTTCATTTTTCCACGATTGAATGTAATTTTATGGAAAGTTTGTTAGAGAAAAACCCATAACAAATTTGGATATCTTTAAGGTTATATTTTCTGAATCCGTCCTTTTAATCCCTACATATCAATGTTATTTATCCATCTTAAATGCTTCGATTGTAGTTTATATTATACGTAAGAAAGAAGAATCACGCTAGGCATCCTCCCTACGGCTTTTTTAATTAAATAAGTAAAAAACAAACTATCATTAATAAAAATAAACTGAAAAGGTGAAGTATTAATAAAATAGGGCTTTTCGTAATCCCAGAGTACGAATTAGAGTAACTCGTACCCTGGGATTACGAGTTACTGTCCGAGCTGGCGCGTGCGCTTAGCTGGCTTAACTCGTACTCCCAGAATACGAGTTACTCTAATTCGTAATCTGGGATTACGAATTAGATCTGGTTTTTATGAAACCCTACGCGACGAAGAAGACGAACCAAACAACGAAATATCGACGACGACGAAGCCGCCGACGACGAAGCCGACGAAGACGACGAGAAGCAGAACTGCAGCCTCGCCCGGCGCGCCCCAGCCAAGCCGCACGCTGCCACCAGCCCCGCCGCGACCTGCAGCCCCGCCCGATGCGCCGCCCTGCCCCAGCCGCGACGCCCTGCCCCAGCCGCGACCGCTGCCCCGCTCCCCAGCCGCGACCACTGCTCCCCGCTGCCCCGCCACGACGCCTCCCGCCCCGCGACTGCTGCCCGGCTGCCCTCCCGCGCCCGCGATCCCTGCCCGACTGCCCTCGCGCCCGCGACGCCGACGCTGCTGCCCGCTGCCCCGCCCCGCCACCTAGACGACGTCATACGTGCGATTAGTTCGGGTACCCCGTTACGGCTCGAACTACCATTTTTGCGTTAATTTCGTTATTATCAAATGTTTTTTTTATTGATTTGCGATTTGTTTGTTTGTTTTTTTTAAAATGTAGAATGGATTCCGATTCTACTTACGGGCCTATTGATAGTTCGGTGTTGACGATGCAGTCAAATCACCGTAGTAGGGATTTGTTGTTAGATCCGATAGCGATAGATAAAACTATTAAGATTAGGTCATTAGAGAATGTAGTGTGGGTACTAGAGAAGCACCGAATATCTTACACGGTCGCTTATTAGGGAAGTTGAACGATATGGGTCTATACAGCGTCTACAGCTGTATGTCTCAGAGGGTTGACCCTCATTTGATTACAGCTTTAGTAGAGCGTTGGAGGAAAGAGACCCATACGTTTCATTTTTTTGTTGGGGAGGCGACCGTCACTTTACAGGATGTAGGTATTTTGTGGGGTTTGCCTGTAGATGGTAGTTGTGTCTCCGGTGTGATCGTTTCGAGAACGATCACACAGTGGATGGACGAGTGTGAGCGGCTGTTAGGTTTTAGACCGCTGCTGATAGGATTAGGGGCTCATCGCTATCGATGAAGTCGTTAGCAAGTGTGCGGTCCTTTAAGTTTTGTAATAGACCAGTAACCTTATTTGGCTTGAAGGATGCCATCAGTCTCCATGGGCAATCGGCCGTATGATTACATTGGACACTCCAACGTGTGTTGCTGCTCTCGTTCACGTGATACTCGCCTAGCAACCCTGATCGAAAAATCGTCGACGGCACGTTGTAAATGTTTTTTAGTTTGAAAAATCATACCTCGACAAAACATAGGGTTATCTCTGTCGTAAAACTCCCCATAACCACCGTAGTCGTCACCAGCAGGAGGTGGCATTTGGTACGTTTGGAAAAATGGGATGGACTGAAACATCGTTGGAAGAGCAGCGTTCGCTTGAGTGGTATCATCTGGTGCATCGTCGTCGTCGTTCTTGTCGTCCACGTTCGGATCGGGTAACTCGGACAGTGGATCCTGATCGTCCGCTTCCGAATCACTAACATCAACATCTTCCTCTGGTTCTGGCACATAATCTGGCTCCGTTTCTGGAACACCAAACGCCGCATCTTCAGAGAAACATTATTGAACACTGCCGTAACTGAGGCAATGTCGGGAAAATCCGGACAGGTGTAACTCGAAGAACCAACTTCAAAATTCCGATGAGGCTCTTCGTTCAAATCAAAGTTTGAATTTTCAACTGTTTCAACAAAAACCTCAACACAATTGTTTTCTGAATCGGGATGTATGAAAAATTGTAAATCGTTGTCGTTGGAGATTTGAAAAAGCTGATGAAATTGGCGGGAATGTTGAAAGTATTCATTTTTGGCATGGATAATCAACGAACAACGACTGCTATCAGCACCCGTAATTTCGAACAACAACGAAATAAACTCGAAAAAACTTGTGTTGCGACGAATTCGCCTATACCCAACAGGGCGAGTACTATATTTGATGGTAGAATCAGATGATTGAATTATATCGCAGCCGAAATATACTACGACTTGTACGCGACTCGAAACCATTGTTTGAGTTAATAAAATAAATTGATAAGGGCTAATGATATATGAGTCAGGGGGAGGGGGGATTTATAGAAACGCAACTCGTAATCCGGGGATAGGAGTTAGGTGAATTATTGCAATAATTCACGTAACTCGTATGCCCGGATTACGAGTTAGAGGAATTATTGCCGACACTCTGCATGGCCATGCAGGTTGGTCGGCCACACACTATAACTCGTATCCTTAGATAGTAACTCGTATGCCGAGGATACGAGTTGAGGTGCCAAGTCATTGGCCATGTCAGGGTCAGCGGGCTTTGATCTTATTTCGTACTCCTAGAGTACGAATTACTAGTTCGTATTGCCAGGTTACGAGTTATGTCGCCGTGTCAGGTCAGGGGTCAGCGGACCAAGAGTATCTCGTAACCTAGGAATACGAATTACTAATTCATATTCCCAGGTTACGAACTTCGCTATTTTATTAATTCTTCTGCTTTCCGTTTATTTTATTAGTGATTGATTATTTTTTGTTTATTTAATTAAAAATACCTCCTCCCTACTAATGTGCTTTTCGTAATATTGTAGAAAAATAAATCATTCATTCCATTACAATGCTTTCCAACAATTATATTTATCAAGACACTATTGTCAAAACCTATTACCTTGGCCGTAACATATAAATGAATCCTACACGTATGACTAAATAGAACAAAACACGTTTACTTCTCACAGAATAACCGTTACGTATATATGTATATTATATAATTCCTTAGAGAAAAGTAGGTATATATTATATTATAAATATATATAAGATAATGTTGCGCAAAATTATAAAAATGAGTCACTAAGTATACCGTTTTTGTTATTTTGGGTCACTAAGTTTGCCAATTACGAAACTAGATCACTAAGTATGTATATAGTACAAAATTTGGATCACTAGTTACAAACAAAGTCACTAAGTATGTATATTTTAACAAAACTAGCTCACTTAGTATGTATATAGTTGCAAATTTAGGTCACTAAATATGTATATAATAAGAAAAAAAAGATCAGTGACCCAATTTTGTTATTATATACATACTTAGTGGCGTGATGGCCTACACAGTGACTCAAAATCGAAAATTGTCGGTGACCATTTTTATAATTTTCCAGATAATGCTGACAATATAAATCACGCGGATTCCTCGTGGACCATCGATTTCAGAATGTATTCTTTCCTTAATAATCAATGCAAACGAAAACATGTAGCAAATTGCCTAGTAATCAAATAACTTAAAACAGCCCACTATTTACAAACAAATAAAACAACCCATAATCAAATCTAACCAAACTAATTTATTGCATTCAACTCATCAAAAAATAAAAACTTCTCGTCGTCATCATCCTTCTATATCCCTGGATCGATTCTCACGTACCTTCATACACTCAAAGATCAGAAATTGAAGAAGAGGAAAAACAAAGCAACTATGGAACCTTTAATTTCATAATCATTAATACTCAACACACACACACACAAAAAAAAAGTAGTACAGAAAATTTCTTGCTTACCCCTCGATGATCAATAGCAGCAGTGTCGCTCTTATTGTGACGGTATAGAGCATAATGTTGAAACACGAACATAAAGCAGAAGACGAGCGTCAACTACAAAGAAGATGACCTCAGCACATATTATAGTATAAGGAGATAGAGATGCGTATTGATTAAGTAGTATCTATAGTCGTTTTCTCATTACCAAGCTTAACAAAAGCTTCCCCAAGTTCCCTTTCAAGTTCACCATGGATTCTAACAGATGAACACACAAAGATATGATTAGGGGTCAAGAATTAGCATTGTCCTGTTTCAAGAGAGAAAAGCTCACTCTGATCTATGGAGTGCACTGCCATTTGACAAATATTAGCTACTCCACCGAAGGTATCGAGCAAAACGTAGAGAACGCTAAAGCCAACTGTGCTCTTCCGACGATAGTTTTCCACAACCTATAATGTGCATGGGACGGAAACGCTCAAGCTTGGGAAAGAAAGAGAACTGAGGGCGGTGTAATAAAAGTGATCATGAGTTCACCTGTGGAATGTACTTCAATATGGTCATGATAACTTGAATTATGCTGCAATGGAGTCCATGTAATTTCGGGTCAGTTGAAATGTATGGGTAGAAGAGAAAGGTCATCGCAAAGATCTATTACATTTGCAAGAAAAATCTTACGGATTGCAGACAGATAAAATGCAAGGATCTTTCTTACTTTAAACATGACATGAACCAAAGCCAGGAACCGTTCTGATATGCTATGCACACGCAAACTGCAACAACTACGCCTGACAAACACATAATCCCAGACGCCATTTTGGACACTTTCTGGTCTCCGCGCTGTAATAATAAGCACACAACAATCCCAGAACAAAGAAGGTCAGTAATAAGGAAGCATTATACGTTGTCCCACTTCAGACTCTCGAATTTCTGTAACTTCTATGGAAGTTGTTGAACGAAATGAAAGGAAGAGAAGAGCTCTGCTTACTTCATAAATTGTAATCTGAAACGTCAGAAATGTGAGTATGGAAACAATGTGCACTGAGAAAGCCACTGTTGGGTTGGGCTCCCTTCCTATGTGGAGAAAGGCCCGAAAACACGTAAGCCCACTTGTATACTTGTAAATACAAGTATTGGGATCATTATTGAGCAAGAGAGGTGAGATCAAGAGAGAGAATTAATCCATAAGAGAGATCTAAAGAGAAGCAACTCGTCACTTTCAGCGCAGCGTTCGTGATCTGATCATTCCGGGTTCATCCACCGTTGGATCGGGCTGAAATTTGGTCAGCAGGTTCCTAACTCGTGGTTCTTCAAATCCACCGTTCAGATTTTGATTTCGTTGTCCGAGGCTTGAGATATCTGGCTCGTACTGCAGCTGTTCTTTTGTGAGGGTGCTCTTTGATTTTGTCTCTCATGTTGAAGCTTGTTGCTTTGGGGTTGATTGGTTGATTCGTGCTTGTGTTAGCGCTCGATTGTAACTCTCTTTGTACTCTATTGATCATAGTGGAGCTTGTTTTGGTGGTCGGAAAGACCCGTGGTTTTTGCCCTTGATTTGAGGGATTTTCCACGTTAAAATCGGTGTTTTTCGTGTCGTTTATATCGTGCTTTGCTATTCAACAAGTGCTGCTATTTCAGATTCTTGCGAGCAGGGGGAAAAGCTTTTACGGCTGTTCTTATAATCATTTAGAGGATTATCGTTTTGGCGTTTCTTTTCCCATCAAGTGGTATCAGAGCTAAGGGTTTGGTTTGATCGTTTTTGACTCGCTTGAGTGATGGAGGCAATTACGAGTAGAATGGCGTTACTGAATGGCACGAATTATCACATGTGGAAGTGCAAGATGAAGGATTTGCTCTTTGTGAAGAATCTACACTTACCCGTGTTTGCGTCTGAGAAGCCGGAATCTAAGACTGATGAAGAATGGGCTTTGGATCATCAACAAGTTTGCGGGTTTATTCGGCAATTCGTTGAGGACAATGTCTACAATCACATTGCTGGTGAGACGCATGCGAAGACGCTATGGCAAAAGATCGAGTCCTTGTATGCCGCGAAGTCGGGTAACAATCAACTTTATCTGTTGAATTGTTTGATTTGTCTGAGATACAAGGAAGATTGCTCCATATCAGATCACTTGAATGAATTTCAAGGGCTCCTAGATCAGTTGTCAGGAGTGGGTATTAAATTTGACGATGTGGTTTTGGCATTATGGCTCTTGAATACTCTACCTGAATCTTGGGAGACGTTTCGAGTTTCAATCATAAACTCGACCCCTAATGGTGGTATTTCTTTGGAAATGGCGAAGGGTGCAGTGCTTAATGAGGAGATGAGAAGGAAGGCGCAAAATACTTCATCTCAATCCGATGTACTGTTTACTCAGAATAGGGGGAGAGATCAGAGAAAAGAGTCGAGTGGTGGTAGAGACAAGAATAGATACAAGGATACTGTTTGTCATTTCTGTGGAAAGAAGGGACATATTAGGAAGAACTGTTGGAAGGACAAGGAAAGAAAGGGAAAGCAGGTTGTGAATCAGGGGGAGGATTCCGGGTTAATACTACTGCCGCAGACGATCTTGTTGTTCTTCGACATGTTGAATCGATAAATCTTGTATCTGATGACAGCTTATGGATCATCGACAGTGGTGCCACATTGCATGTTACGCCGAGGAAGGATTTCTTTACATCTTATTCGTCTGGTGATTTTGGCGTATTGAAGATGGGTAATGACGGTGTATCTAAGGTGATTGGTGTTGGTGACGTTTGCCTGCAAACCAACATGGGATCTAAGTTGATGCTGAGAGGAGTTCGACATGCTCCTGACGTTCGCTTTAATTTGATTTCAGTTCCTATGCTTGATATTGATGGATATGAGAACGAGTTTTGTTCAGGTATCTGGAAGCTTACTAAAGGTAACGTGGTCGTGGCCAATGGAAAGAAGACTTCGAGATTGTATTGTACGAAAGCTTCGATTGCTCGAGACAGTGTCAATGTCGCCGATATGAGTGATTCTAATTTGTGGCATCGAAGGCTTGGGCATATCAGTCAGAAGGGTTTGAAGTGCTTAGCAGGGAAGAATTTGCTGTCGGGTTTACACAATGCAGATTTGGAGAATTGTTCTCATTGCATGGTAGGGAAGCAAACTCGAAGCTCATTCAAGAAGCGACATCCATCAAGAAAGCCAAATTTACTTGATTTGGTGCATTCTGACGTTTGTGGCCCGTTGAAGGTACGATCTTTTAGTGGTGCACTTTACTTTGTTACCTTTATTGACGATTGTTCCAGAAAGTTGTGGGTTTATGCCTTGAAGACGAAGGACCAGGTCCTTGAGAAATTCAAGGAGTTTCAAGCCTTGGTTGAGAGACAATCTGGGAAGAAGCTGAAATGTGTCCGTTCTGATAACGGGGGAGAGTATTGCGGACCGTTTGATGTGTATTGCAAGCAACAAGGAATCAGGCATGAAAAAACTCCACCAAAGACTCCTCAGCTTAACGGTTTAGCAGAGAGGATGAATAGGACGCTGATGGAACGAGTTAGGTGTATGCTTTCTGAAGCAAAGTTACCTAAGCAGTTTTGGGGCGAAGCACTCTACACGGCGGCGCACGTCATTAACCTCAGTCCTATTGTAGTCTTGAATGGTGGTGTGCCAGATATGGTTTGGTTTGGCAAGGATGTGAATTATGATCACTTGCGCGTGTTTGGTTGCAAGGTGTTTGTTCATATTCCAAAGGATGAGAGATCCAAGCTGGATATGAAGACGCGACAATGCATCTTTATTGGTTATGGTCATGGTGAATTCGGGTACAGGTTGTATGATCCTGTTGATAAAAAGCTTGTTCGAAGTCGTGATGTGGAATTCATTGAAGACCAAACGATTGATGACATTGATAAGGCGAAGACGAGTGAAGCATCGTATAAGAAATGTCTTACTGATGTTGAACCAGTGAGGTTGTCAGTAGATAATCCGGATGATGTTCATGAAGGTCAAAATCATGGTGGATTGGATGTTCCAACAGGTGATGTAGAAGAACATAGTGAGACTGCAGATGTCCCTGAGTCATCTCAAGTTCAAATTAGGAGGTCGGACAGACAGAGGCGGCCATCGGGGAGATATCCGTCTGATGAGTTTGTGACCTTGACTACAGCTGAACATGAGACGAGTTCTACATCTTCGATTGAGGAGACTAGATCACTTGAAGCGTACTGCTTGGTCGCCGGTTTGGCGACGATCTCCACATAGTCGTGAGGGGGAGATTTGTTGGGTTGGGCTCCCTTCCTATGTGGAGAAAGGCCCGAAAACACGTAAGCCCACTTGTATACTTGTAAATACAAGTATTGGGATCATTATTGAGCAAGAGAGGTGAGATCAAGAGAGAGAATTAATCCATAAGAGAGATCTAAAGAGACGCAACTCGTCACTTTCAGCGCAGCGTTCGTGATCTGATCATTCCGGGTTCATCCACCGTTGGATCGGGCTGAAATTTGGTCAGCAGGTTCCTAACTCGTGGTTCTTCAAATCCACCGTTCAGATTTTGATTTCGTTGTCCGAGGCTTGAGATATCTGGCTCGTACTGCAGCTGTTCTTTTGTGAGGGTGCTCTTTGATTTTGTCTCTCATGTTGAAGCTTGTTGCTTTGGGGTTGATTGGTTGATTCGTGCTTGTGTTAGCGCTCGATTGTAACTCTCTTTGTACTCTATTGATCATAGTGGAGCTTGTTTTGGTGGTCGGAAAGACCCGTGGTTTTTGCCCTTGATTTGAGGGATTTTCCACGTTAAAATCGGTGTTTTTCGTGTCGTTTATATCGTGCTTTGCTATTCAACAAGTGCTGCTATTTCAGATTCTTGCGAGCAGGGGGAAAAGCTTTTACGGCTGTTCTTATAATCATTTAGAGGATTATCGTTTTGGCGTTTCTTTTCCCATCAGCCACATCATTAGCTGCAACGGGTATCATCTGCAAGCGAGAAAGCAATCACCTTACTCAGAAAAAAAAAAAAAAAAAAAAAGGAATACAACAAACCAAATAATTTACACACGAAAAGGGGAGATGAGATTTCTAGACAAGGATTTTACCTCATTGGCGCCATGCTTTGCACGGTATTGCTTCTGTACAACTGGGCTAAAGAACAACGAGACATTGTAGACGAGGTAATAAGCATGTTTGCACAGATTCAACACCACGAAATCGAAGTTCAATCCCACCACACTGAGAAATCCAAGCACAAAGTAGAATAAATACAAAATCAGCTCTAAAAGAAACCCCATTACACGCATAGAAAAGACAGTGATGCAGAGAAAAATAAAGTGCTGGAAAGAGCAATTCACCTTTTCCGTCGATAATTTAAAATGGCCTGAGGGTAAAAACAAACGGACCACATTGCAAATGCCGACCACCCCAACACATGATACAGCACCTTAAGCTGATCGGAGTTCCACGAAGCCATAGATTACCACTTTTTTTTTTTTTTTTTTCTTTTTTGCTCCGTATACGCTCGTTTCCCTTCCCCTGTAATAATGAACGTGGTCTCAGTGAGCGAGTTTCCAACCTACATGATACGAAATAAACACCGGCGAAAAACAAAACACAGAAACAGTCAAATATATATTTGTATGCATATATAATATGGCGCCGAAGAGTTCTGTGAGATTCAAGGAGCGAGTCTTCGATATCACTGCGATTCATGGGGGTGTTGAACGTAGCTTGTTTCTTTCTTCCCATTCAAGCGTAAAATGCATCTACTGGCGCAAACTGTACATTGGGCGTAAATGTTATTATTTGGGCCTACTATAAATAGCCCAATAAGATCCAATTAAAAACTCGATTATGATTAAATGAGTTAAATTTAATGTTCAATTTTGGATCACCTACATTCGATTAGCAATAATGTAATGAAAAACGCGTTTGCCCAATTTCTGCTGATCCATTATATCTACTCCAACTAACTGGTTAGGGTTATTCAAACACTTCAGCTGTCCTTAACCACTCACCTCGTCTTGCGTATTAAATTCGTGAAAGTGATGATAATAATAAAAAATAATAAATGCTACCACACAACTGTTTATTTATTACTCAACCATTCGTTTTGATTGCATATTGTTGTATACTTTTTAATACTAACATCAAAATTGGTATTTCCTAGTCAGTAAATATTACCTAATTCTAACTGATTTTCCTGCATTTTAGTACACTCAAGGTTAGAACATTCTTAACCTCGTGTACTAAATCAATTCATTAAACAACCATTGAACTTGAACTATGTATTGTTTTTGTTAGCAGTTATAAATTCCCATCTTGAATTAGAAAAATCTTCCAAGTCAAGAAAATGTCATCACAATCTCCGTTTTACCTCATCCTCCTCTTCTTCGGCTCGATAACCCTACTCAAGCTCACCATCTCAGCCCTCAAATGGGTCTACGCCAACTTTCTCCGGCCGGCGAAGAACCTCAAGAGAACCTACGGCTCTTGGGCCCTAATCACCGGCCCCACCGACGGAATCGGAAAAGCGTTTGCTTTTCAGTTCGCCGGAAATGGGCTCAACCTCGTCCTCGTCGGCCGCAGCCCCGAGAAGCTCAGGGACGTGTCCGAAGCGATTAAGTCGAAGCACGGCTCGACCCAGATCAAGACCGTCGTCGTGGATTTCTCCGGCGATTTGAACGGCGGCGTGAGGAGGATCGCGGAGGAGATCGAAGGGCTGGACGTCGGCGTCTTGGTGAACAACGTCGGCGTTTCGTATCCGTACGCCAGGTACTTGCACGAGGTGGACGAGAAACTGCTCGGAGATCTTATTAAGGTGAACGTCGAGGGCACTAGCAAGGTTACGAGGGCGGTCTTGCCTGAGATGGTTCAGAGGAAAAAGGGGGCAATCGTCAACATTGGGTCTGGCGCCGCCATTGTTATACCTTCGGATCCTCTCTACTCAGTTTATGCTGCCACCAAAGCGTGAGTCTTTTCTTACAACCTTAGCCACCTCTGTCTCTGTGTTTCTCTTTCACTCGTCCTTTGCCTGTTAATGGGTTTCATTTGGTTTCTAGCATGGTAGATCTCTGTAGTAGTGTAGTAGTAGTTATGTTGTCATCGTTCTTCTGTAGCTCAAGTGCGTAGCAAAACTGATATAATAGCTATTGGGCTCTCGTCTGCTTTGGTTTTGCTCTGTTTTTCGCCTTTGAGGGTGCAAAGATCTGCTTTTGAGATTAGTTAACTGATGGGGTAAGCTTTGCTTAGCCGAAGTTTACCTAAGCTTAGTCATAATGTTCAACATAGGCCATTACATTCTTGAGAATGTAATGGAGATCCTATCCTTGTTCTTACAACTGGCTGAATGAAGTAAGAACCAGATAATCTTGCACGGATTGGTTCACATCCATTAAACTCGCCACACGTATATCTTTCAGATACGTCGATCAGTTCTCAAGATGCCTCTACGTGGAGTACAAGAACAAGGGAATCGACGTTCAGTGCCAGGTACTTTTAACTCGTCTTATCATCCAAAACCATAAATCCTTGTCCAAAAATCACATCTGTTCCTTCTTTCTCCATCTTATCCATAGGTACCGTTATACGTAGCCACGAAGATGGCTTCGATCAGAAAATCTTCCTTCTTCGTCCCATCCACTGATGGCTACGCCCGTGCTGCTATGCGTTGGATAGGCTACGAGCCTCGCTGCACTCCTTATTGGCCCCATTCTCTTCTCTGGGCTGTGGCGAGCTTTTTGCCCGAGTCTATCATCGATGCTTGGCGTCTGAGGTTCTGCCTTGGGATCAGAAAAAGAGGACAGCTCAAGGACTCGAGGAAGAATGAATAAAGGGCATTTACCTAACCATCCTTTATCTATGTGCTTGTTTGTTTCTCTTCTCTTACCAGGATTGTAAGACATTGTTTGATCGAAGAATTGCCAGAAAATGGAGTAATTTACTACTTATCAGTAAACTTTGTCTGTATGGAGATTCAAGGAATGAACAATCAATAACCCTACACAGCTGGAGATTCACTTTCTACTTCCTCACCATGATTTTTATAAATCTCTTCCCTGTCAAAGGGCTTACTTCTCCTAGGAACACTAGCGAGCTTGCAAAACTCTGTAAGATTCTTCCTAATCTGCACTTTGTTCTTCATCTTCTTCTCCAATGGTCTCGGGCCTAAGCTGTCAATGTCGATGCTTGCTCCGTATTCTTGCGAAGACCGAGTCACTGCGTCGTAAGCCTTGGCAGAGAGCGCAAGGCCTTCGTTTTGAGCTCTCAAGTACAGCTCATAGGCAAGCCTTGGCTTGCCGTCTTTTGCTAGAGCTTCGACCAGCGTTTCGTAAGTGACTTCATTGGGCGTTACTTTGTGCGATTTCATACGCTGAAACCATTCGTAAGCCACGCTCCCTTGATCGTCGTTGCGAGTGCAGCCACTGATTATGGCGTTGAACGTGACGACTGTTGGCTCAATGCCCACAATAACCATCTCTCGAATTATGGAATCAAGAATGTCGTACTTCCCTTGACCAGCGTAAATAGAAGCCATGATCGTGTAGGCGTATAGATTTGGCTCTACGCCTACTTTAACCATGTGTTTCCATACCTGAAGTGCTTCTTCGTAGAGCTTACCTTTCTCGAGGGCGCTGAGCAATGCTCCGTAGGAGATTATGGTAGGTTTCTCGCCTTGTTCGACCATTCTTTTGAAGATCTCAATAGCTGCTGAGGTTTCTGAAGCTTTGGAGCAAGCAACTAGGACAGAGTTCCACTCTCTGCTACCAGGTTTGAGCCCCTTCTCTTCCATTTTGTTGAGTAACCTCACGCCCCATCTCCAAATTCCCCTTTTTCTAGCAGCGGAGAGCAGTATGTTGAAGTGTGAGACGATTAGTTCGTACGACATGTTATTTGGTTTGGGCCCTTTATCCAACAAGTCTTCGTAGATTTCAAGAGCTGCCCACCATTTCTTGGCCTTGCCCATTAACCATATGATGTGATTACATACAGACAAGCTTATCGTTTCTGCCTCCATTTCTCGTATCCTAGTATACAGTTCCTTAGCCACGACACAGTGTTCTTCCCTAATGCAGGCCCATATCAGTCGCTCGTACTCTGCACAACCTGGTTTAAGACCCGCCTTATCCATCTCATGCAGCAGTTTCATTACATATGTACTTGACTTGTCACTTTTTGCCAGCGCACGCCTCATGACTTGGTAGCATATGCGGACGGTGAAATTTTCTAGCTTTGCAAACTCATAGTCCCATTCCCAATCTTCACCTTCTTCTTCTTTTTTGGTATCCCTTTTCCCTATGTCACCCCTTTCGTATTTTTCTTTCATCTGTACATAGAATGCTAAAGCCCCAAATCCATCTTCCATTCTACGGTATGCGAATAAGACTGTAGAGAGAGTGGCAGGTGAAGGAGACAAACCTTTACTGGGCATCTCTTCGAAGAGTTTTATGGCCTCGGCCTCTCTTCCTTGTTCGATGTAAATGCTCATTAAGGTGTTGTAAGTTACCACATTAGGATCCAATCCTTCTTCCATGGCCATATCGTTCACGATCTGCTCAACAACATCGAAGCTTTTGGATAGCTTCATAGCACCCAAGAGATTGTTGTAGATATAAAGATTCAGCTTAATTGGATTGTCGTTCTCTTTGCTTTTCCTCTTAAGCCACTCAAAGAGTGCCATTGCTGACTCTAGTTTCCCGTCTTTCCCAAAACCTCTAATCATGGTGGAGTACACTTGAAGAGGGATATTATTACCCTTCTCCTTGAGAACTTCTTCAACATCATCTGCAGATTTAGCAGAATGCAAGCTCAAGGCTAAAGCACGAACATCAATCTTCGAACGACTCCCATTTCCCACTTCTCCATCATCATCATCAAATTCACCTTTTGATCCACCATCATCTTCCCCGTTAACTACATCTAATTGAACGCTTACAAATTCCTCATCCTTAAGGTTCTTCACGTGATCAGTTGAACTTTTCATATCCTTGGAAGAAAGATCGTCCTCCTCAGCAACATTTGTTTCCTCCAATGCCCAAACAGAGGAAGAAGTTGCTACACCATATCCTTTCTTTTGTTTCGTCAACGTATGAACAACCTTGCTGTGATTAAAATGAAATGCGCGCCATTTCAACTTGCAGTTTATCGGACTGAAACTTCTGACATTACACGATGAATATGCACTTGTACTGCAAAAATCGAACCCAATTCTTCTTTTACTGCATCTAACAAAATCATTGCAGGAGTACGACTCTGAACACAACCTAGGCATAGCGCAAGAATGGCAACAATTATCCACAGAGGGCCAAATCGTCAGTGCTTGCATATTAAGCTTCGAGGGGTGAAGAAAAACACAAAAAGTCTCCTATATAGAGATGCCTAGATTATGATGAGGAGGCATAACCTTGCAGTAAAATCGCAATCGAAGCACCCTTAGCTCTTCAATTCTTCAATCTATTAAAGTAGAAGCGCATAAAGGGAATTCTTACAACATCAGCAAAACCATACCTTTGTGAATTGATTCAATCATGCAGAAAAGGATTTGCTGGGTTTTTTGGCTTCTGGGCAATTTTTATGTAATATATGGATGGATAACGGCCACTAAAATGCCACGTGTTTTGCACTTCAGAGTAACATGTGAGCCACGAATCTCTTCCTACGACGTCGTTTTACTAACATTTGGGCCGCTGTGATTTATATGGGTTTGGGCCATTTGCGGGTTATATTTTAGGCTGGGACTGGGTCAAGCCTTTTGGGTCTTCATTTAAATTCAATAAAGTACCCAATGCTAAACAAAATTGGATACCAAGAAAAAAATTATGGAATTTCCACATGAAAGCTATGTGTTCGATTTTATTTTATATTCGTTAACTTGCAATGCTTCTATGATGATGAAATGAAACATGAGTATTAACCTTGTTTGAGGTCACGTCGTAACGAAATTAAGGTTAAAGATCAATTCAAATTGAACCTGGTCGGAATTCGAGGACTATCGTGACATTCTGTTTCTGTATGATATATGCTAATAAGTGAGTTCTAATAAACGCTAAATTTTCAAAATTATTCGGATACTGTGGTCGTGGAATCATACAATTAATCTGCGTAAAAGAAACATAGCAGAAGTCGAATATTTCTATAATATGATTTATGGTCACATTGTTATTAAAATAAATGGAAAGAAACAGAAAATACCGCATGTATTCGTTCTTACAGTGAAACCTCTATAAATTAATAAACTCTCTAAATAATAAAATCTTCCGGTCCCGACTTGGACATTTATAAAAAATCGTCAAATTCAATAAGATAATAATATAATAATTTTTCGGAAAATTCTTTTATAAATATTAGGTCCCATTAAAACTCTAAATTAATAATTCACAAAATTACAATTATAAATTATGCTAATTTGCTAAATAAGAATCAATTTATTACTAGATTTTCTGGATTTCATCCCTAACTTTTTAATTGCAGTCAATAATTCCGATGTCGAGTTCTTGCTGCAACAAAAAATTGTGAAGGGTTGTTGTCGCCATTTTGTGTCGCTTAATATCTCTATCCTTTTGAAAGTTGGCTGAACGATACTCGAATGATATCCTGAGAGCATTTAATATTGTACCTTGACTGATTTTCAGACGATATTTTTCATTAAATCACACTTGTAAATCGTTTTGACTTTTTAGTACATGAATATGATTAGGGAAATTCTATTGGCACACACCTTTTTTCTATTTGCAACCCCTAATTAATATGTAAAGTAAAACATTAATTATTTACCAATTACACACCCTATATAAAAAAGGAAAAAAAAAAGAGTTTAATGTTAATAATGTAAGTAATATGTAAAGTAATATTACATAAATACTTGCCGATTAAAAAGACAATTTTTCCAACTGGCGGGCATGGCAGATGAAGGCCCGCCCCGCCCTACTGGCGGTTAAGGGGCCTGGTGGGCCCAACCGTCCTAAAAAAGAAAAAAGAAAAAAACATATATATAGAAAAAGAAAAGAAAAAACATTAAAATAAACTAATGAAATTGAATTACTCCTAATCAAATTTAAATTCTTTAATAAAAATTTATTGTGATAAAATTTGATTAAATTAAAAATTGGATCTCAAAAATATAAAAACTCATATAATTCATTTATACATTAATTCTTTTACAAATATATTTTATGATACTTGGCGGGCCTGCCCGCGGTCCCTGCGGGCTTACCAGCATAGGCCCGCACTCTGGCTGGCCTGAGATATGGCAGTCTGCCCCGCCCTACTGGCGGGTAGCGGGCCTGGTGGGCCCGAGCCGTCCTAAAAAATAAAAATGACAATTATATAAAAAATAAAAAACATTAAATTAAATTAATGAAGTTGAATTACTCCTAATAAAAAAATATAAAAAACTTATAATTCATTTATTTATAATTTTTGTAAAAAAAGAATATTTATTTTGAATTCATTTATCGTCAATAACATTCTAAATTTGCTAAAGTTAAAGAATCCCTCTTTTATTTAATAAAATATTAATTTATCTATTTATGAATATTTATCTAAATTAATAAAATTTCATGGTCCCAATTTCCTAACTTCTTAACAAAATGACCTCTAAACTTTTTTATTTTCTATATCAGTAACATGAAGAAGCATTAGAACTCAAATCGACGGAATACCCATAATTAAATTCGTAATCAAACCTAGAATAAGAAGTAGCCAGCAACGGCGGCGGTTCCCACGGCAGCAGACACCGTCAACGCTGCAGCGCCGCCCTTTGGAACGTCGGCCACAGCGGCATCCGACGGAGCATCGGCGACCGGCGCGTGGGCGGGCTCAAACGCGGGTTCCGGCGGAGACGACGACGAGTCAAACCCAGATTCAGGCGACTCGCCGACGACGTCGGATTCAGGTGCGGCGGCGAAGGAAGCGAGAGGGGCGGCGTGGGGAGAAGCTACAGGCGCCGCTGAAGGGGCGGAGGACGGCGACGAAGCTGCCGTGGTCACTGCGGCGATGCAGGCGGCGAGGACCAAGCAGATGAATAATCCGTTTCTTGCCATCTTTTAATTTGCTCCGACGATTTTCTCTTCTTGTCCGGCCGGCGTTGATTCTCGAGTGTGTTTTTTCGCAGAGGGTCTCTTTTATTCGTGTTTTTTGGTTGGAGAAAAAGAAACACCCTGCGAAAAAATCGACGACTTAAGTATGAAGACAAACGAGGTAAGATCATTGGGTATATGTAGACGATGAAAGCGCGCGCACACACACACACACACACTGTGTGAATTTTGTACGGACGAGGTTGTTCGAACGTTTCCGTACACACCATTCATGCAATGTTAAGCTTTCTTCGTTTGAATGGAGGGATGGTTGACCATGGTTTGTTCGTTGACTCCGAGAAGAAAGGTCGATGACTCGCTCGATTTTGGGCCTGTTTGGGCTACTATCTTAGTTGGGATGGGCCTATTTGAGTTTTTTTAAAAGGATTCCCAAATATAATAAATTTAGTTGAAGCAATCGTCGAAAGTAACAATTATAATAGGTAGTATTTTTCGCGGTTTATGCGTGTGCTTAAAATGCTTAAAATTTAATTATATATAATATTACTTTTAATTTTGGGATTTATAGTTTGAAATATTTAATAGATGAAATATAACTTTTAGATATATAAGACGAAATGTGTAGGGATATAAGCAGAAGTGATATAATAATTATTCAATTAAGTAAAGACAGATAAACATGGATCACTAAGTATACCATTTTTTGATTTTGCGTCATTATGTTTGCCAGTTACAATACTAGGTCGTTTAGTATGTATATAGTAATAAAATTGGGTCATTGGTTACAAAACTAGTCCACTAAACATGTATATAGTAACAAAACTAGGTCACTAAGTATGCATATAGTTATAAATTTGGGTCACTAAGTATGCATATAATAAGAAAATAGAGGTCAGTTACCCAATTTTGTTACTATATACTTAGTGACCTAGTTTTATAACTAGCAAATGTGATGACCCAAAATCGAAAATTGGTATACATAATGATCCATTTCTATAATTTTCCCATTAAGTAAATTATAAATAAAGAAGTTTAATTGCAAATAAGCTGGTAGACCAAACGCGAGAGATCATAGCCACTATTTACCGTTATATACTGGAGAGGTTGTAAATTCCCAATTGATTGACGAAAGCTGTAATAGTACGAAATCTATACTCTTTCTTTTAGGTGGATAAAAAACTATATCGGTCTGTCAATTGATCAAATAAAATTTTCTACATAAATTAGTATTAAAATATAAAAAATAACCCCTTATTCTATTTAATATATCACCTATTGAAATTAGAGCTAGCAAATGGGCCCGCATACTCTTTCTTTTAGGTGGATAAAAAACTATATCGGTCTGTCAATTGATCAAATAAAATTTTCTACATAAATTAGTATTAAAAAGTAAAAAATAACCCCTTATTCTATTTAATATATTACCTATTGAAATTAGAGCTAGCAAATGGGACCGCCCGTCCCGCCCAGCCAAACTATTAATTTTCAGTTCCGCCAGAGCTCGGGCCTGAGCGAGCATGCCCGCGCAGGCAGCGGGCTTTGCCGGGGCTGGCCCGGCGGCCGCGGCCAGGTCCGTCAGAAAATAACATATTTTATAGTATTATTAAATAATAAGAATACATATTATTTTTTTTATATTTTTAAGCTATGATTTATAATTTGATAACATAAAAAATAAATACTTAAAAAGTTGATTAAATTTTATATATTTTCCAACTTGAATTCTTTATTTTTTATTCTTTTCCTACTTTTTATTATTTTTTCCAATTGTTTGTTACTTTTTTCCTTTTTCTTATTTTTTTAAAACAGGCTGGCTAAGCCCGCCAGGCCCGCTTCCCGCCTGCAGCCGGTGGCGGTCTTTGGCGGGCTACGTGACAGCCTGTCCGTTTGACAATACTAGTTAAAATCATACATTATTTACTTTTATTTTATTGCACTAGTATGAATAATAGGGGGGGGGGGGGGTATCAATGAAAATAGTTGTATTTGATTGAGATGGGCTTTTAATATGGGCGGGCACTAAATGCAGTATTTGAATTTGGATTCTAAAGTAGGTTTAGGTTGGCCGTGTGTGTAATTAATAAAACACCATCCTATATACTCTTCAGTCTTCCACCAAAGTACATGAATAAAAACAAATGTTGGGAAGAAAATGATGTTATAGTCTTGAACAAATCTTTATTACAACGCATTGGTAAATTCAAGAAAATAACAAAAAAGGAAATGGACTTTCTTGCAAGTTTGCATGTTATAATTATAGGCTAAATCGCCCCCCAAACACTTCCGTTATTCATTAAACACGAAGAAGGCAGCTTTGGTATTCACGTTACGTGTCTGTCTTGTTCTACCCACATTGTGCCATTTAATCATCACCTACTATTTCGAGTGGATGAATAAGATTGATGCGCTCTCTAAAAAACCCTCCTCTCTCCCGAAACCCTCCTCTCTCTTTGTAGCCGCCAACCCCCCAGCAACCCAACCCAAAAATAATTCTCCTTCACCACTACCACCTCTCCCATTCCCACATCTACTATCAGGACAGCTCGCGCAGGTGCAGTCGTCGTGCTCCCCGTCCTCCGGCGAGGACGGGGAGCGGCAATTTCGATTTTTATTTTTTTCTTTTCTTTTTCTAGTTTAGATTTCTTCTTTGTTGTGGGTTTTCATCGCCGCCATCTCGCCACCACTGCCTCACCGCCGCCGTCACACCACCGCCAGCTACCGCCTCTGCTTCGCTGCTGCCGTGCCTCCACTGTCTCCATCTCGCGCCACCTCAGCCTCGCCGCCACTGTCTCCGTCTTGCCGCCGCCTCAACCTCGCCACCACTGTCTACGCCTCGCCGCCACCATCTATGCCTCGCCGGCCGTCAACCGCAACCACCGTCCACTCTTTAGTCTCCCATGTGGAGCTCGTTTCTCTCGACCCATGTGTCTGAGAGCTTTTCTCCCTTGTGGAGCCCCAGTCCGATGAAGATAAAAATCCAGAAGTCGAAGACCAAGTGAAAATGAAGAGTATCGTAGATTTAGCTTAATAGCTTTTCTGTTATAGGTTCTTTAGTTCTTGGTCGTAGATAATGGGTTTTATTTTCTGTCGGTTTTTGTCCCTTGTGGACTTTTTTCTCCCCATGTGGGAGTGTTGTTCCCCACTTTGGGGGGTGTTTTGCTCGTCTGTGAGCCTTTGTTCTCC
Organism: Craterostigma plantagineum; assembly: GCA_027422505.1. Classification (NCBI taxonomy): domain Eukaryota; kingdom Viridiplantae; phylum Streptophyta; class Magnoliopsida; order Lamiales; family Linderniaceae; genus Craterostigma; species Craterostigma plantagineum. The sequence goes on along the minus strand of JAPQWV010000066.1, from coordinate 1,306,535 downwards.
CGGTTGACGATGTACCGGTGAGATCCTTTGGGCTTTTTAGCCCCTGTATCTTTGTTATTTATAAAAGCTATCGTTTCCGGTAAAAAAAAAAAAAAAAAAAAAAAAAAAAAAAAAAAAAAAAAAAAAAAAAAAAAAAAAAAAAAAATCATCACCTACTTTCCCTCTCCTTCCTTGGATCTTCCCTTAATCTGCAAAAATATTTCCTTCGATTTCGTCTCTCTCTCTCTCTCTCTCTCTCTCTATCTATCTGATCCCTTTTCGGTTTCATTTTCTTCCCCGTTATATATACTTATTGGATTTAATGGCCCCAGTCGTTGTTGAGGAAAAGGACAACGGTGAGACTAACGCCGTTAGAGGAGGCGAGCGATTCCCAGCGAGGGAGATGTCGAGAGTGACGGTGGTTGGCAGTGGAAACTGGGGAAGCGTTGCGGCCAAGCTTATTGCTTCCAATACGCTTAAGCTCGATTCATTTCATGGTACTTTCGTTTTTTTATTCTTTCCCCATGTTCTTCTTTTATCCATCGAAATCGTCGACGTTCATCAGACCGGCGAGGTATATGTATCATGGGCAGTTTAATATTGTGGGCTATGTAAAATTTCAATGTTGTTTGCATGTGAAGTTTGCTGAAAATGGAAAGATTGATAGTTGATGATACATATTTCTATTCTAATCACACATGTTCACAATTAGAAAGTACGATAAAAATTGAGTTGTGGGATTTGAGTAGAGGCACGCGGATTGCTGTTAATTTCGCGGGCCTCGAAGATCGTCGCTGTCTATTTGAGCAAGTCGTGAAGTTTTCTGATTCTCGAGTCTCTTGTGCTTCGTTAAATTCTGTTGTTCCTTTTTCTTACCTCATCTTTTCATTCATGGCTTGCAGTAATGTCTGTCATGATTTCTTGATTTAGCCTTATTGTTGCTATCCTCTGTTTTCTGATTAGATGAAGTGAGGATGTGGGTGTTTGAGGAGGTATTGCCTTCTGGCGAAAAACTCTCTGAAGTCATCAATCGAACAAATGTAAATGTGCTTGCTCAAGTGTCTCAATTCTTTCCTTGCGTCTTGTCATAACATATTCTGCACACTGCTAATCTATTACATACATTTCTGCAGGAGAATGTTAAGTATCTCCCCAGCATTAAGCTCGGTAAGAACGTAGTTGCAGATCCCGATCTTGAAAATGCAGGTAGGTATATATATATAAAGTTCAAGCAAAAGCTCCTAGAGTACAAGCCCTTTTATCGTTTTAGTTCACGTTATTCGATTACATAACCGTGCAGTTAGGGAAGCAAGCATGTTAGTGTTTGTGACACCACACCAGTTCATGGAGGGCATTTGCAAAAGGCTAGCAGGGAGGATAAAGCCCGACGCTCAAGCAATATCTCTCATTAAAGGAATGGAGGTGAAAAGGGAAGGCCCGTGCATGATATCTTCTCTAATCACCGAGCGTCTAGGGATCAACTGCTGCGTTCTTATGGGTGCAAACATTGCCAATGAGGTTAAGAACGATCAAAATACCATCGTCTATTTTCGTTTCTTTTTTCTGTTTAATTGTGGAAAGAGGACTGTTTCTTGTTCAGATTGCTGTGGGGAAATTTAGTGAGGCGACCGTTGGCTACAGAAAAGATAAGGAGATTGCTGAGAGGTGGGTTAGACTGTTCAACACATCATACTTCAACGTATCAGCTGTGAGTATGATAGCTTCGTATCATAGAAACTCGTTCTATATATATACATATTATTACTTCTATATTCTTAGTACAACGATGGACAACTACGAACAGGTCCAAGACGTGGAAGGAGTTGAACTGTGTGGAACGTTGAAGAACGTCGTGGCTATTGCAGCAGGTGAGTTTCAAGCTAATGCAATTTTTTCCTTACATTGAACTCTTTTGCAAGTCAACAGCTGACTCATGTAAGCATTCATAAACAGGTTTCGTCGATGGTTTGGAGATGGGGAACAACACAAAGGTGAATGAAAAAGCAGTACAACTGTAATAACACACACAAACACACAGCAGTGCCTCTTATGTAGTGATATACTTTATCAGGCTGCAATAATGCGAATCGGTTTGAGAGAGATGAAGGCGTTCTCCAAGCTGCTGTTCCCATCTGTCAAAGATAGCACCTTCTTTGAAAGCTGTGGAGTAGCAGATTTGATCACAACATGCTGTAAGATAGCACTGCATTTTTTTCTCTTTACTTTCCCATGGTAGTAACTTTCTAAGCTTTGATGTGGTTCTGCAACAATAGTGGGAGGAAGAAATAGGAAATGTGCTGATGCTTTTGCCAGGAACGGTGGCAAGAGATCGTTCGACGAGCTCGAAGCTGAGATGTTGCAGGGCCAGAAATTACAGGCAAGACTTTCACAACTACCATTCTTTTTTTTTTTTTCTTACATGTATCTTCATTACATGCTATGCAATGATTAAGCACACACACAATAGGGTGTTTCGACTGCGAAAGAGGTGTACGAGGTTTTGAGCCACCGAGGATGGTTAGAGCTCTTCCCTCTATTCTCCACAGTTCACGAGATTTGCATAGGTCGACTCCCGCCTACAGCTATAGTAGATTACAGCGAGCGCACGCCGAACTTTTCCCTACTCGGCGGTTCTGCTCAATATTTCTGAAGATTTTTTTCTCAGAATAATAATTTTACGCCATATCGTTAGCAGCTGTAATAACCAACCGTTTTCATATTTCGAAGCTTTCGTACTGGGCAAGACTTTTGTGTATCTTGCAGGCTATTGTTTTGCTCTGTATGAAGTGAAACCCCAAAACTACACACTCATATATCTCAAAGATCGTTTCTTGCTTGTTTTCTCATACGAACAAATTCGACAAGCGAATGGATTGAAAAAACAATTCGAAATAACACTCGAAAAACAAAATCAGAACCCTAAAAACTACGCCTTGGCCTTTCCTCAGCAACATTCACCCGAATCGCCCGACCATCCAAACTCTGCAGTCGAATCAGCGAAATACATATCAAAATCAAACAGACAATGCCAAAAACAGAGCAGTTATATAGTTTTCATATTCTTCTATTACCTGCCCATCGAGCGCAGCAATGGCATCGTTCGACTCAGCCTCGCTCGACATGGTAACGAACCCAAACCCACGGGACCGACCCGTGTCTCTATCGTAGACAACCTTTGCATTGACCACTTTTCCATGCTCGCTAAACACTTGCTCCAAGCGTTCTTCGTCCACTTGCCAAGGCAAGTTGCCTACGTATAACCTATTCGAGGGCTCGAAGCTGTTGTTGTTTCTTGGTGCTCTTACAGGCGGGTCTGTGCCTCTTGGAGAGGCTTTGTTCACCGTTAGTTGCCTCCCATTTAGGTCCTGAATTTGGACGGCATGTGTAAAAATTGTTGAGAAGTGATCACTGATCACACTAAGAAGAAAAAAGACAAGATTTCTTGTTTATTGTTTACATAGCGATTGAACATCTCCACGGCCTTTTCAGCTTCTTCTACTGTGCTCATTGTCACGAAACCGAAGCCTCTGCTTTGCTCTGTTTGCCTGTTGTAGATAACCTACGGTGATGGACATACGTAAGAGAGAGATTAGTCAAATGACATAAACTAACACAATCTTTCAAGCTCTTACTCTCTCAAGCTAGCGATTACACTAAAAATGTGAAGTTAATCCGAGAAAAGGCACCAATTAAGAGAGCTTAGCCCCAGAAAAGAAAGAGGCTAAAAGCTACCTCGGAGATTTCAACAACTCCAGCCTCATTGAAGAGCTGCGCCAGTTTCTCACTGTCAACGTCGTAAGGCAGATTTCCGACGAAAAGCTTTGCCTCCTCCGGCGGCTCGGTATAAGAAACATCGTCGTCGCCGCCTCCGCCGTCGCTCTCTTCCGCGCCATCCCACGCGGCAGAATCGGCAGCGTCGCTTTCGTACTCCGGCCCATCTTTCTCCGGCGCCCAATCTGAAGTTTGCGCGACGAAGGAGACGGTCTTGCGCCTTTGTCGTCGGAGGGAAACGGACGAGGTGATCGTCGCTGAGAAGCGCGTTTGATTCCTGGAGAAAGAGACGAACGAGGGCTTGTAGGCAGTTCTTGACACAATGGGGGGACAACTGTCGAAGAACTTGAGGTGAGGCGTTGTTATTGCAGCAGACATTTTCGAGTGTGTTGAGCGAGGCTGTACCGTAGTAGATGGATAAGAAGATTGCTTTGCACTTTTAAACGGCAATGGAAGAGAATGATTAAACCCCCAACAAAATCACCATACGTTACGGAAAACGCGGTTGCAAGTGGCGGTTTTGTTGTAATAGGTTATTCTCTTTCCCTAGAAAAGCCCGATGATATCTTATTGATATTTGCCGATGAGCCATTGGTCTAGTGATTACTGATTGAGGAGGAGGCCTCAAGAATTTGTAGGTTAGGTCATGTGATCGAATTTCACCTCCCACAATATCTTGAGTTGTCCCCATTGGGTCTTATTCCATGACAATGAGTAAATTTGGGACGTGTTTACCTAGCCGCTCGCTATCTAGTCCCACCACGTAATGTGGGCGTAAGTCCATAGCTGGTTGAGTAGGGATGCTCTATGATTATAAAAAATATCTTCTTTATTTTTTTCTCTTTTTCTGATATTTATGTTTATGGTGTAAAAAAGATAGATGTGGCAACGGGGCGAGTCAGCCCGTAACAGCCTCAGAGCCCTCATTGCAGTTCCAAAATCGCAATGGAACTGCGGTCAGAACCATTATCGGCACCGGAACCGGCATGTCGGGATGGGACCCGCAGAACCGCTGTTCCAGTGTGGTTCCGGCCCAGAATCGGAGCCGGCCGCATATTAAAAATAATATATATAATATATTATATACATTGTAATTAATACTAATTAATGGTTTATGTAATTACCGATATAATTAATTCCTTTGATTAGGGTAATTACTATAATGTAGTTGAGTTGATTAACGAGATATTAATGCACCATTAATGATAACTTATCTAATTAATGATGTATAAGTTAATTAAATAATATTAATAAACAAAATTTTAAAAAAATATATATAACGGTCGGCTCGGGCCCGAACGGCCCGGAACCGCTACGAGCATGTGGTTTGTGTGATGGTCCCAAGCCGGTTCTCGAAAATTATTCCAGGATCCGGAACTGGAACCGGAACCAGAACCCAGCCCAGGGGAACCGCCGGAACCTAAACCCTGGGCCCGGAACCGCTAGAACCGGCCGGAACCGACCAGTGGCCCGTTTGGCAAGTTATATTGAGCTCTAGAGCAGTCAAAAACGGGCCGGCGGGCGAGCCGGCCCGTAGCCTGCCAAAGCCCGCCTCTGGAGGGACGGGTGGGTAACCCGCCATCTGGCTGGCCAGGAAAATGAAGCTCGTGCCGCCCTACTGGCGTGTAGTGGGACTGGCGGGTCCGGCCCGCCCACATAAAAAAATAATAAAATTAAAAAAAGTAAAAAAAATGTTAAAATAAAATATTTAAGATGAATTACTCCTATCAAATTGAAATTCTTTACTAAAAATATATTTTTATTATTTAACTTGATTAAATTAAAAATTAGATCTCAATAAATATAAAACAACCTATATAATACATTTATATATTAATTTTTAATAAAAAATGTTGGCGGACCTGCCCACGGTCCGCCCCGCCAAAGTCCATGTCCCGCGCGGGCTTACCCGCCTAGGCCCATCCTAAGAAATGGCAGCTCGCCCTGTCCCGCGGGCCTCGGGCCCGTTTGACAGTACTATTAAGGACAACATCTCCCCTTTCCTCCATTAGAAAGGTAGGGGAGGACACCATCATTTTAAGTTTTTTCTTCTTTTATAGCTTCATTTAGTTTGGTTCCTTTTCTATTCTCATGGGAGCTTTTGTTTTCCATTTTTTGGGAGTTAGTTTTCATGGATGTTTTCTTCCCTATTTATATGTCTTCTTCCCATTGATGGGGTTTGTCTCTTATGGTATCTATTATCAAAGAGTTTTTCCCTTCTCAAAGGGTTATGTGGAAGCTTTTTTATTTGTATATTTAAGGTTTTGGTTGGAGAATGTTTCGGATTTGAACCAAAGAGGTATCTTCATCAATTGAAGAAATAGTTTTTATCGAAATAGCACTGGCATCATACTGGTTTTGTCGTTGTCACCAGAGGAACTCTGTTTGGCTGCTTATGCAGTGTAATTATTTTTTTATGAACGACGATAGCAAGCTTTCGTTGGAAAAAAAAAGAGATGGATCAGCAAATGCTTGAAATGGACTGAAACGACAATAGACATGACAAAGTTAGGAAATGGTGAACTCTTAACTAATTGTGGTCGATAAAAATAACACCTTTCGGGAAAAAGAAAAAGAAAAGAAACAGTAAAATCTCTATCACCTTCCTTGTCTTCGGTTTCGGCCAACAATGACAAATATAAATTTATGATTTAATGCAAGCATAACTGCCGCTACTTACGATATTGGTGAAATGTTATTTGATTTTTTTTAACAACAGTACAATAAAAAATTGCCAACAAACGTGGGACCCACATTGTCCCATCTTAGTTTTCATTAGAGCATCTCCAACCCGCAGCATGAAAATACAGTTGATTCTGCACAATATTACAGCTGGTACAGTGCTTTTACTCCAACTCATAAACTCTACTTTCTACACTAATTTTCACTCCAACCCATTAACTCTATTTTCTACTCTAAAAATCAAATTCCTATATTAAACGTTATATTATAATAATTAAAAAAAGTCAATATATTACAACAATTAATATTTACTAAATTATAAACTTAGCATATTATTTAATTATAATTTTATTAAATTAAAACGAAAATATAAATAAATAATAGGAATAATATTATTTTTACTTTTATTATAAGAAAATCAAATATTTAAATATAATTAAAATGTTTTATTTAAATAAATTATAAATAAATAGAAAGTACAACACAATTTTTGTGTTGAAAATTGTGTGTATTCTACATCTAGAGTATCTCTGCTAATCAACATAATATTAGTGTTAGATATAGCGTCTCGTTGGAGTAAAAACGTTACACAAAAATGAAGTATCCGTCCGAGATGCTCTTATATATATATATATATATTATATATATATATATATATATATATATATATATATATATGATATATCCCACCTCCATTTGGGCATCTATGTAAGTATTCTTAGTTGGTCAAAGCCACGAAAGGACACGAAATTGCAAATACATTAAAATATCAATTACCATAAAATTTTCCTACTAGTTTTTTGCCATCGTCAACGATAAAGAAAATCCCATTCAAGGAGACTTTGTCTCTGTCCCTTTGAGAATCTCGTTCTCAATCTCATCATTGGTTCATCACCTTTTCCTCTCTTTCTTTCCCCCATTGATTAGATTCCTGCGAACTCCATTGGCTTGTTCTTACCTTTACAAACAAAAGAAACCTCGGACCTAATCGGATTGTGGAAGCGATTTTAGATTCCCTGGGAAGAAAAAGGTGCGAGCCCTTTAAATCATTACTTTTCAGCTGATTTTCTTCAATCTTAATTTGATTTATTTATATAACATCTTGGGCCATAGATAACTTATGTTCAGATTAGTATTCAAGTTAGAGATTTGTTTTCCATGACTATGGACTCGCTGGGGTAGCTCATTTTTTCTTTGTGATTGATTAAGATTTCCAACCTTTCCCATAAAAGTCAAAGTTCATAATGGTTATTTGATGTGGAAAGATTTGATTTTTTCCCCTCTTTGAATCGTAATCAAAATGTGTCGAAATCTACTACAAGTAGTTGGACTGTGTATGTTTGTGCGTTCTCTTGTCCAGGAAATACAAACTGCGAAGGAATTGATATGTAGAGTGGAGATTTTTTGCTAAATCAAAAGGCTGCTATTCAAATTCGAAATGGGTACGCCAATGAGGAGACACAATGGCACGGTGTAAGTGTTTACAGCTCATTCAACAGTCGATTTGATTAATCCATTATCGCACAAATGTCGATCCCTTTCTTGCATTTTATTTCTGTAGTTTCACCGTAAGGAGAACGAACGAAACGATGAGGCTATTCATTACAACATTCGTGGGAGTTATCTTCGGCTTCTTTTTAGGCGTATCGTTTCCTATGCTTGCAGTGACTAAGGCAAGCGGTTTATGGTTTTGAATTAATTAGAAGACTAATAGAGCATATTCATATTCCGTCACGGTTTTGATGTTCTTTTCAGGCCAATATACCATCGAATATATTTCCATCGATCGATCTTACACGTCTCGAGGACAAGTACTCGGGTCTCTCTACGCAAGCTCTTTTGAACATATGGACTTCGCTTAAAGTTCGTAAGGGCATATATCACAAGACGAATGGTACCAAGGTATGAACATAATGTAAAAAATAAAGGACGTTCTAAGTTTTTCTTCACCTCTTCGTCTTAAATTAACTCAAGGTTGTTCCTTTTGTGCAGATTTGGGTCCCAACGAATCCCGCGGGTGCTGAGAGGCTGCCACCTGGCATTATTGCAGCTGAATCTGATTATTATCTCCGAAGATTGTGGGGTGTTCCTAATGAGGTTTTTGCTGTAACTTTGCTAAAATTTGAACAAAACAATAAATCCTTGTCGAATGTGTTTTTCTTTCGTGATGTTCATTGGCTATTGCAGGACTTGATCGTTAAGCCTCGATATCTTGCTACCTTCACAGTTGGATATGAACAGAAAAAGAACATCGATGCTGCTGTGAAGAAGGTAATAAAATTAGAAAAAAAAAAACTTATTCGATTACCAAGCCTTCGACTAAGTTCTTTGCAGTTGACAGAGAACTTCACAATCATGCTATTTCACTACGATGGTCGAACAAGCGAATGGGATGAGTTCGAGTGGTCGAAAAGGGCTATCCACGTCAGCGTTCGAAAACAGACGAAATGGTTCATTCCTATGCTCGTAATTTGCAAAGAAATTATTAGATAAAGTTAAAATCAACGCAATTGTTTTGTTTTTCTCCAGGTGGTATGCTAAGCGTTTCTTGCACCCTGACATTGTCGCACCGTACGACTACATTTTCATCTGGGACGAAGATTTAGGAGTGGACAACTTCGACTTTGAAGAGTGAGTTCTTTCAATCGATAAAAAAAGCTTATTTTTTACATCTTTTGAAGCTTTTATACTCTTTTTTTTTTTTTTTTTTGTTTTTTTTTCTGACATGTCTTTAGATACCTTAAACTGGTGAAGAAACACGGCTTGGATATCTCTCAGCCTGGCTTATCGCCAGATAGCGGAATGACGTGGCAAATGACACGAATGAGAAACGACACCGAAGTTCACAAGTACTTATTGTTTCACTAAAAATCTCTTTTTTTTTTGTAATAAATGAAAATGCCCGCAAGTTTAAAATTTTATTTTCTGCAATAGGGACACCGAAGAAAGGCCGGGCTGGTGCCAAGATCCTCACTTGCCACCTTGTGCAGCGTATGTACATACATATATATGTATATATATATATATATATATATATATATATATATCCTTAAACATTGTATGAAATCTTGTCAATGACCATAAATTTATATACATTCAGATTCGTAGAGATCATGGCGCCAGTTTTCTCTCGAAAGGCATGGCGATGTGTGTGGCACATGATTCAGGTAAATGAAACCAAGATTATTTATCCGTAAATTATATTAAAATCGTTAGAACCTAAATTATTACAATGTTGTTGCTGTCACAGAACGATCTTGTTCATGGATGGGGTCTAGATTTTGCCCTCAGAAAGTGCGTCGAGGTATGTCATTGATCACTGGTTAACTTAAAAAATCGACATGTAAGGCCACGTTTGGTTCCGCTGATCTCTGCCTTGTTTTCGAGAACAGCCAGCGCATGAAAAGATAGGGGTGGTCGATGCTCAATGGATAGTTCACCAAACGGTTCCTTCCCTCGGGAATCAGGGCAAGGCGGAGAAGGGAAAAGCGCCCTGGGAAGGGGTACGTAATGAGCGAAGCAATCTATGGTAAACTAACTATGAATCACACTGATGTTTTTTTCTTTTTACTTTGTTTTGTCTTAGGTAAGAGATAGGTGTAGGAACGAGTGGACGATGTTTCAAGAACGTATGTCGGCCGCGGAGAAAGTGTACTACGAAGCTATGGGCATTGTTCCGCCCAATTCAACTTTTTACGATTGATTTTATAGTCTGAGGTTTCGAAAAATAGCGCAAGAATCTTACCCTAATTCTTCGTTTGTTTGTGCATATGTTAGTTTACTTGTGATCATCGCATTTGAATTTTGGTTCAAGTTTTCCTGCGATTGTATTCCTTGGCGGAATTTCGAAGGTTGTTTTTTTTTTTTTTTTTTTTTTTTTTTTTTTTATGTCATGATCCAAAATTAAAGATGTCAAAATGGGCCCGAGAGACGGCCGGCCTGTAGCCCGCCAAAGCGCGCCTTGGTGGGGCGGGTGCAGATAAGCCCGCCCCAGCCCCGCCGTACAGGCGGGGGGCGGGCCTTCCTTCCCAAAATAAAATAATGGAAAAAAATAAAAAATAAAAAAAGGAAAAACAACAAAATAAAATATTTAAACTCGAATTACTTGTAACCAAATTAAACTCTTCCTAATAATTTATTTATATTATTAAATCTCATAAAATTAGCCCGCGGACCTGCGGGCCACTGGCCAATTTGACAGTTCTATCCAAATGGGTAGGAAATCGTCAAGAGGAAAAAAACATTCGATTAGATTTCCGGCCTAAAAAATCTCAAAGGTAGGCTTGGCATGGGACGGGGATTCTCCGCTCCCCGCGGCGATCCGCCTCGAAGGGGGCGGCTTTCTCTCCCTGTGGGGGGAGGACGGGGAAATTTTTCTCCCCACCCCGTTCCCCGTGGGGATCCGCTATATATAATTACTGAACTACCCTTATTTATATCTAAAATACCCTAACTAAAATATCCCTTATTATTATACGATTATTATTCTTTTTGTTGGTTTTCCTCATTGTTTGCTTGCTTAGTTTGTTTAAGAAATAGGTTGGAGATCACGTGGAATAATATGCATGTGAATTTGATGTTTCCAAGGTAACGCTTCAGTTAATTTCATATTGTTCACTTCACAATTTTAGATTTATTTCTCATGGATACATGGTCGCGTCGAAAAACGGCCAAAAATAATATTAATCACCTTATTCACTAAATACGAGTATAGCGAAAGTAGGGATCGTCTCCACAGGAAAAATGGTTGATTTATTTCTAATTTCAAACCCGATTAGTAATATTAATAATAATAATAATAATAATAATAATAATAATATAAATAATAGTAAGGATAATAATGATAATAATAGTAGTAATAATAATAATAATATTAAGGGGTGTTTTATGATAAAGTTTTTAGCGCAATAGCGAATGACAAAGAAGATATCGAAACTAACAATGATGAAATAATAGTCGAAGGAACATGCTAACGGAAATGGAACTGAAATTAATTAACTCTAATGACATAACGAAATAGACAGAAATAAACTTACGACCGTATGAATTGCGACTTATTGTCTTCCTCGAAAAACACTCCGATCGTTTGCGTTATCGACAGAGAATAAATAACAGAAATAATTTCTAAGCTATCCAAGTTCTGGAAAGCTGGCTCTTTAAATCATAAATAACTTATAATAGATAAAGATTGAAATGTCCCACAGCAACTAAGAAGAAACAATAGTTCTTGAAATGAAAAGCAATCCCACTCGTCTCTGCTCTCTCATCAATTTCTATCTGCTCTCACATCATCATCTAATCACTCACTATCACTCGAATTGGATCTCAAATCTCTGCTACACTCTTAACATAAAATAGAAAAATATAAAGATGAAAGTGGACAATAGTAGCAATACTGGATTACTATTCACCGCCCCTTTTTTCCTAGTCACCGCCCCCTAAAGGGCTAAAAAAAAACAATTTTGCCCTTTTGAATATAAATTTCTATTGAAAATCCTTTTTCAGGCAACACTTTTCCATATCGCAATCACACATCCAAATCAGACTCAAACATAAAAAAAACTCAAATCGCAATGGATCGACGACAGGGGAAAGTGACAGGGCTAAGAAAATGGTCTATTGGCACGAGTGGTAAGCAAATTCTCGTAAAATTCGTTCGTATACAGATACACGGATCAGATTCGCTTGGAAAAAAAACCCAGCTGAAACAAAATTTCGGCCCGGCTGGAAAACAATTTCGGCCGCACCTTGTGGGGGGCCGAAAAAAATTTCGGCCTTGCATGAGAGAGCCGAAATTGTTGTTCGGCCGGCGCTATTCCCTTTCTCTACGAACGGATGCGTCAACGCCACGCGTCCTCGTGTGACGCTCTCCAGATCCCTCCAACAGGGGGGATCTACTGCTCCCTCCAAGTAGAGACTTCCCACCCCTCGTCTGCAATTAAATATTTATTTTTATTAAAAAAATCGACCGAACCGTAATTTTGGCCGCCTAGAGAGGCAGCCGAAAGTGATTCTCGGTCGGCGCTGTCCCGGCCGATTGGCACGACAGAAACATGATTTTGGTCGGCCAAGTGACGGCCGAAACACGATTTCGGCCGTAACTATCACGCCGAAATTGTGTTTCGGCCGTGCCGAGTTTCGGCCCTAATTTTCGTTCGAACGGTCGTTTTTTCAGCCTATTCCGACCCGTGTTCGACAATCCGTCTATGTACGAATGATTTTATTAGAATTTGCTTACCAGTCGTGACAATAGACCCTTTCCCTTTCCCTGTCCCTGTCGGCGATCCATTGCGGTTTGATTATTCTCTGTTTTTTTTGTCTGATTTGGATGTATGATTTGAAAAGTGTTGTGTGGAAAATGGCTTTTAATAGAAATTTTTACTGTTTATTATAGTTTATTCTTTTTAAATTAATTTAAATATCATAAGGGCAAAAACGTCTTTTTCTAGCCCTTTAGGGGGCGGTAACAAGTAAAAAGGGGGCGGTAAATAGTAACACCCTAGCAATACTGATAAAAGAAAAAACAGCCCTAGTTCTCCTCTAGCTCCAACTCTCTGTTACGCAACAAAATAAAAATATGAAGATGAGAACACTGATTTCCCAGACCCCTTTGTCCTTCTCTCTATTTATAAATGATGGGAATGAAGTGGTTTTCTTTTTCAACGTAGAGACATAGAGCCGGCTTTATCACGCGTAATCTCCAAAATCCGTTTTCAACAGTGAAGTAAATACTCGGCAGTCTTTTGATGGATCTTGTCGAATATATTTTCTTGCCTTGAGCTGTGCGCTTGGAGCTTGAGCCGTTCTTTGATGTGAGACTTGCTTATCTTCTTCTTGCAACTTGTCTTCGATAGTGATCGCTTGCTTGAGTTTTTCTTCTCTTTGAGCTTGTTGTTTTTATCCTGATAATATAATGATTGGCTTTATCTTCAAGATGTACGTGTGCTTGGCCAAGGAACCAATAATTGAGCAGCTTCGTAGCCTTCTTTTCTCGTATGGAAATTGATAGGATAATAGATCTATATTGGCTAAAGATGTCCCATCAATCATTGGAGCTTTATAATTCTCAAGCGTTGGTAGTTTTGGTGGGCTGATCCTTCTCTTCATCATGTCTCTTATAATGGGATTCTCATAGGCTTCTAGGTGAATTTCTTCAAGTTCCATTAGTTGGGATTTTTGCTCCTCACCGCTTCTTGTGGACTCCATGTTGCATTGTTTAACTGATTGGTCGTGAACTTCCGGAAGTGCGTGCAATGTCATGAGCGCATTTCTGATATCTTCGTCTACTTCAAAATGCAAATCTTTTACTGTTTTGCTATTCTTAATCACATAGTCGAGTGTGTCATTAGTGAAATTATGCTCAAAATCATCTCGAACAAATGCATGAAACCTGGCGGTCGATTTCCGTAACTCAGATTTGGGTGGTCCCGCCATCCGGGATTGTATTGACTCGAGTAAGGATCATAGCATTTTTGAGATGGTTCTGTGTACCCTCTAATTGCATTGGCTTGCTCGCTAGGATCAAACTGAAGTGAAGGACAATTCGCTGTTGCATGTCCAGCAAATGCACATATACCACAAGCCTTTACCTGACTTGTTTTCCCAATCATAAGTTTTTCCACAAGAGACGTTAGCGAATCTAATTTTTACTCAAATGAAGTGGTACTTAGCTCACTAATCATTTGTTGGCCTACGTCTTGACGTATTCCAAATTTGTTGCGCATTTGTAGCCATGCTTGAGATCAGCCGACGTACTTCGTCAGCCGTTTTATCGACAAGCGCTCCTCCACTTGCTGCGTCAATCATGTTTCTCTCCATGGGTAGCAATCCTTCGTAGAAATATTGGATAAGCGCTAACTCTGAAATTTGATGATATGGACAGCTTGCGCATAACCGCTTGAATCTCTCTCAATATTCGTGTAAAGTTTTTCCTTTCCATTGTCGAATCCCGAAAGATTTCCTTACGAATGTTTGCGGCACGAGATGCAGAGAAAAATTTTGCAAGGAACTAATTTTTAAGTTCGGACCACGTAGTAATTGAACCTGATGGTAAGTAGTATAACCAGTCTTTTGCATGATCCGCCAGCGAGAACGAAAATGCGCGAAGACTTATCTGATCTCCCGTGACCCCGTTTGGCTCCATGGTCGAGCAAACCATGTGAAACTCCTTCAAGTGTTTGTGCGGATCCTCACCTGCGTTACCATGAAAAGTAGGAAGTAAGTGGATTAAACCTGATTTTAACTCAAACGGTGTTTGAAGAATAGGAAATTCCATGCAAAGCGGCCGTTGATTAACATCTGGTGTAGCCATATCCCTCAACGATAGATGGAGTGGCTGTTGCTGTTCGGTTTCCTCCATGTCGCTTGGAGAAAATTCCTGTTCGGATTCGGTGCTGGATATTGATATAGTCGAATCTTTTTGCCTTTTGGCCTTTCGATTCGCCCTCGCGTTCCGCTCGATTTCTGGATCGAATATAAGTATACTTGTTCAAGAAGATCGGTACATAAACTACAACAAAAAATCGAATTATTAAGAGGCCACCTTCCCCGGCAACGACGCCAAAATTTGATCGCGTGAAAAAACGGCCAAAATAATATTAATCACCTTATTCACTAAATACGAGTATAGCGAAAGTAGGGATCGTCTCCACAGGGAAAATGGTTGATTTATTTCTAATTTCAAACTCGATTAGTAATTAATAATAATAATGTTAATAATAAGGATAATAATGATGATAATAATAGTAATATAGTAGTAGTAATAATAATATTAAGGAGGGGGGGGGGGGGGTGATAAAGTTTTTACTGCAATAGTGAACGAGAAAGAAAATATCGAAACTAACAATGATGAAATAATAGTCGAAGGAACATGTTAACGGAATGAAACTGAAATTAATTAACTAATGACATAACGAAATAGACAGAAATAAACTTACGACCGTATGAATTGCAACTTGTTGTCTTCCTCGAAAAACACCTCCGTCGAAATAACAGAAATAATTACTCAGCTATCCAGGTTCTGGAAAGCTGGCTCTTTAAATCATAAAAACTTATAATAGATAAAAACTGAAATGTCCCACAACAACTAAGAAGAAACAACAGTTCTTGAAATGAAAAGCAATCCCACTCGTCTTTGCTCTCTCCTCAAATTCTATCTGCTCTCAGATCATCATCTAATCACTCACTATCGCTCGAATTGGATCTCAAATCTCAGCTACACTCTTAACATAAAATAGAAAAATATAAAGATGAAAGTGGACAATAGTAGCAATACTGATAAAAGAAAAAAACAGCCCTAATTCTCCTCTAGCTCCAACTCTCTGTTACGCAATAAAATAAAAATATGAAGATGAGAACACCGATTTCTCAGACCTCTTTGTCCTTCTCTCTATTTATAGATGATGGAAATGAAGTGGTTTTCTTTTTCCACCGCAGAGAGAATCTGTTTGTAGAATTGCGATGAGAATTGGAGATTGTAGAAAATCAGTTTTTCCATTCATATTTCTGTAAACTGTGTGTACAAGCTCTTTATATACAAAAGAAACCAACAATGTATTTACAGCTCATAAACTATTAATTAACAAATTATCTATCTAACCAGAACAACTCAAGTCGGGTGGCTCGGGCTCTGCATTTGGCTCTGTTTTCTCATTATATTCTTCACCCCCCTCCCAAGTTGGTGATTGATGGAAGTCCTTCAAGCCCAACTTGGTAAGAAAGAAATGGAATAATGGCGGAGCAAGAGGTTTGGTAAAAATGTCTGCCAATTGCTGCCGAGACACAACGTGATGCAATGAAATGAAGCCGAGTTTGTAGTGATCACAGATGAGGTGCCAATCAAGCTCAATATGCTTGGTCCGTTCATGAAAAACGGGATTTCCAGCAATGTGAATGGCAGCTTGATTGTCACACCAAAGTGGTATTGGTAAAGGAACTGTAATATGAACATCACGAAGAAGATAACTGAGCCATTTAAGTTCACAAACCGTAGAGGCGAGGCTCCGGTATTCTGCTTCGGCCGAGGAACGAGAAACGGTCGACTGTTTCTTTGTTTTCCAGCTGATGAGAGAATCCCCCAAGAAGATACAAAAACCAGTAAGTGATCGCCTAGATGTGTGGCATGAAGCCCAATCAGAATCGCTGAAAGCCATGATGGAGAAATCATTTTTGACAGAGAAACAATCCAGTTGATGGATACGCCTTCAGGTACCGAAGAACAAGAATCATGGCATTCCAATGAGCCATGCGAGGAGCTTGAGTAAATTGACTGAGTTGTTGAACGGAATACGTGATGTCCGGCCGTGGAAAACCCAAATATAGTAATTGCCCAACTAAAGTTCGATATTTTGAAGGATGTCCAAGTAGAGGACCACAATCACTTTCCCGAGGGAAGATAAAATGGCGCGGCAATGGAGTGTCAACAGGTTTAGAGCCTGTTAAGCCAACAGTGGCAAGTAAATACAACACATATTTGCGTTGGTTCAATTAGATTCCCTCAGATGATCGAATAAGCTCAATGCCAAGGAAGAAGTGTGCTGCCCCAAGGTTCTTGATAGTAAAGGCAGAATCAAGGAAGGATTTTACCTGTTCAATTTCTGATAATGATGACCCAGTGAGAAGAACATCATCCACGTATACCAACAAGGCCAAAAAGAACTCGGATTTTTTTAGAGTGAATAGACAGTGATCATGAGGCGACTGATCAAAACCGTAAGCTTGCAGCTTGGATGTAAACTTCTCGTTCCACTGACGTTAAGCCTGTTTAAGACCATATAACGACCTCTTGAGTTTACAAACATGATTGGATTTAAGCGGTATCCCAGGGGGGCCCGCATATAAACTTCTACATTGAGGTATCCATGTAGGAACGCATTATTGATGTCGAGTTGCTCAAGGGGCCAAGAACGGGCTGTCGCAATTGCAATAATCAAGCGAACGGTGACGGGTTTTGCCACGGGCGAAAAACTGTAAAGTAGTCGACCCCTTCGACTTGATTGTATCCCTTCGCCACAAGTCGAGCTTTACATTTCTCCACGGAACCGTCCGCTCGACATTTAACCTTGAAGACCCATTTGCAACCAATGGGTTTTTTGTCCTTGGGCAATGTAGTGATATCCCAAGTCTCGTTCGCTTCAAGGGCTGTGATCTCATTTTGCATAGCTTCAATCCATTCCGGACAGTCCTTAGCTTCATCATAAGTTCGTGGCTCATGGATATTTTGTAAATTGGCTAAGAAACATTTATCTGTAGA
This sequence comes from Craterostigma plantagineum, assembly GCA_027422505.1. Lineage (NCBI taxonomy): Eukaryota > Viridiplantae > Streptophyta > Magnoliopsida > Lamiales > Linderniaceae > Craterostigma > Craterostigma plantagineum. The sequence continues at coordinate 1,288,852 of JAPQWV010000066.1, read as the reverse complement.
AGAAAATGAAGGATTGACATAAAAAGGATAGATATGAGGAGTATATGGCGAGGAATGTACCTGATTGCAGCTTTGGAGAGTTGTATCACACACCATGATAAAACAATAATTTACGTTAATAAACCCCTAAAAGCATGTTATTACTCACTACTCATCCGAAATGATTCAAATATCATAATATTAATGAATATTGTCCTGCAGATATCAGAGTAAAATGGATAAAAACGATAATATCTGAACGTGGATATTATTTCGCGATGGATAGAATGCCGAAAACGAACGAGTTAATGGCCGATAGAGTTCAAGGCCCAACCAAACAATTTACCTAATTGGGCCGACCTGAAGTGGGAATTTGGCCAATTTATATACATCGGCCCATGAGGGTTTTGACTTGTAAAAGTTGCTGGGGGAATTAACAACGATGATTATGACTTCACGCACTACAGATCTCAAATATTTCACACCAAGCGCACCGCTCAAGGCAGGAAAATATACTCGACAAGATCCCAAAAGACTGCTAAGTATTTACTTTCACTATTGAAAACTGATTTTGGAGATTACGCGTGATAAAGCCGACGCTATGTCTCTGCGTTGGAAAAGGAAATCCATCTCACACATCTATAAAAGGAGGCAAGATCGGCTTATAGATTCATCTTTTAGTTTTCTGAGTTGTTTCGAGTAAGAGAGCAGTTTAGAAGAGAGATAATTTTCTGTCAATTTTCATCATTTTTGTTTCGATTTCAGTACTTGTCAAACACTCGATTTCCATATATATTATATTAAGTTTGTTGTTGATCTTGAATTAATAGAGGTTTTCGTACCTTGAGGAGATTCAGAGAGATTGAGTGTTAGATGATGTGAGTATAGCCGAGAGTTTGTGCGAGAGAGACCGAGATCGAATAGAATAGGTACTGCTGCTTTCAATTGTGCTTTCGTTTTATCTTTATTGAGAGTGAGAGCAGAGAACGAGCTATAGTTAGTCATAGATGATGACTGTGAGAGCAAATAAAAGTTGAAAAGAGCAGAGACAAGTGGATTGTTTTCATTTCAAGAACTTTTACTTTTTCAGAGTTGTTGTACCTTTATATATTAAAAGTTATTTATATATTATAAGTCACCTATGATACAAAGAGTCTTAAGCTCAACGTGGATAGCTGAATTCTGCGATTCTCGGGCGATATCGTATATTGTCTGAGTTTATTTTGAGGCAGACATCTAGTCGCCATTCGCACGGTCGAAGGTTCATTTCTGTCTATTTCGATATGTCATTAGAATTAATTAATTTCATCTTCACTTTCGTTACCATGTTTAGTAGCTATTATTTTGTCATTGCTAGTTTAAATATTTTTACTCGTTTACCGTTGTGCTAAAAAAACCATATCATCAAAACCCCCCTTAATATTATTATTATTATTACTATTATTATTATTAACATTATTATTATCGTTATTATTATTATTATTATTAGTATATTATTATTATTATTATTATTATTTTTATTGATCGAGTTTGAAGTTAGAAATAAATCAACCATTTTCCCTGTGGAGACGATCCCTACTTTCGCTATACTACTATTTAGTGAATAAGGATATAAATTGTATTTTTGGCCGTTTACGACGCGACCAAATTTTGGCGCCGTTGCCGGGGAAGGTGGTGTCCATTGATTTACTTCTATTTTAATTCGATTTTTTTGTTCTAGTGTATGCCCCGATCTTCTCGAACAGGTATACTAATATTTGATCCAGAAATCGAGAAGACTGCCAGGGCGAATCGAAAGGCTAAAAGACAAAAAGATTCGACTGTATCAATATCCAGCACGGAGTCCGAACAAAAATTTTCTTCAAGCGACATGGAGGAACCCGAACATCAACAGCCACTCCGTCTTACGTTGAGGGATATGGCTACGCCGGATGTTAATCAACGACCGCTTTGCATTGAATTCCCTATTCTTCAAACACCTTTTGAGTTAAAGTCAGGTTTGATCCATTTACTTCCTACTTTTCATGGTAACGCAGGTGAGGATCCGCACAAGCATTTGAAGGAGTTTCATATAGTTTGCTCAACCATGAAGCTAAATGGGGTTACGAAAGATCAGATAAGCCTTCGTGCATTCCCTTTCTCCTTGGCGGATCATGCTAAAGATTGTCTTTACTACTTACCATCTGGTTCAATCACTACATGGACCGAACTTAAAAAGCAGTTCCTTCCAAAATTTTTCCCAGCATCTCGTGCCGCAAACATTCGTAAGGAAATCTATGGGATTCGACAATGGAACGGAGAAACTTTACACGAATACTGGGAGAGATTCAAGCGACTGTGCGCAAGCTGTCCATCTCATCAAATTTCAGAGTTAGCGCTTATCCAATATTTCTACGAAGGTTTGCTACCCATGGAGAGAAACATGATTGACGCAGCAAGTGGAGGAGCGCTTGTCGATAAAACGGCAGACGAAGCACGTATCTCAAGCATGGCTACAAATGCGCAACAATTTGGAACACGTCAAGATGTAGGCCAACAAAGGATGAACGAGGTAAGTGTTACCTCATTTAAGCAAAAATTAGATTCGCTAACGTCTCTTGTGGAAAAACTTGTGATTGGGAAAATGAGTCAGGTAAAGGCTTGTGGTATATGTACAATTGCTGGACATGCAACAGCGAATTGTCCTTCACCTCAGTTTAATCCTAGCGAGCAAGCCAATGCAATTGGGGGTTACACAGGAACATATCAAAAGCTCTATGATCCACACTCAAGTCAATACAATCCCGGATGGCGTGATCACCCATAGTTACGGGAATCGACCGCCAGGTTTCATGCAGCAAGCACCAAGGCCACTAAATCCTCCTCAACAAACTGCACCATCAAAGCCAGGTAGGTCTTTGGAAGGTATTGTTAAGGATTTAGCAACTAGTACAACCATTTTTCAACAGGAAACTCGATCGAGCATTAACGAAACGCGCTCAAGCGTGCAAAATTTAGAAAGGCAAGTATCTCAGTTGGCGGTACAAATGAGTCAAATACAGAATGAGAAGGGAAAATTACCAGCCCAAGTAGAAATAAATCCAAAAGCAAATGTGAGTATGATGACTCTTCGAAATGGGAAAGAGATCGGGCAGCCAAGTCATGACGAAACCCACACAAAACTTTCAAGTGACAATAAAAATAAGGACAACGGGAAGAAGGTAAGTAATAACGCTAATATCGATAAACCTAACATTGTTATTCCTCCACCTTTTCCTGAAAGGTTTGCTAAGGTGAAACAAGAAGAAGAAGAAAAGAGTATAATGGATACCTTCAGCAAAGTCGAGATCAACATTCCACTTTTGGATGCTATCAAGCAAATCCCACGCTACGCAAAATATTTAAAGGAAATGTGCTCGAACAAAAGGAAACACAAACCGGAAGGAAAAATCATAGTAAGTGAAAATGTTTCCTCTGCGCTTCAACGAAAACTTCCACAAAAATGTAAGGACCCAGGTATGTTTGCTATCTCGGTTACTATAGGGACGAGAAAATAAATAATGCCATGTTAGATTAAGGAGCATCAATCAATGTTATGCCATTATCTTTGTTCAGTGAGATGAGTATGGGACCTCTTAAGTGCACTGATATATGCCTTCAATTAGCAAATAGGTCCATTATTTATCCCGAAGGATTGGTTGAAGATGTTCTAGTAAAATGTAGTGAATTTATTTTTCCAGCTGATTTATACATTGTCGACATGGGTGATGAACATGCGTTTGATTCTGCTATTATTTTATTAGGACGATCATTCATGAAAACGGCAAAAACTAAGATAGACGTTGATTCAGGAACCCTTACTTTTGAGTTTGATGGTAAAAAGCTTACTATGAATGTACTTGATGCTATGCAATATCCTGATGAACCAGAATCTGTTAGCATGATTAATGCATTTGTTCGAGATGACTTTGAGCGTAATTTCACCAACGACACACTCGACTTTGTGATTAAGAATAGCAAAACAGAAAAAAATTTGCAGTTAGGCGTGAACAACTCTGTGGCGGACCACTTGAGCCGTTTGTTTCGTGACGAAAAGCCACTACCAATTTTTGAAACGTTACCAGATGAGCAATTATTTCACCTTCAAATGGTCAAGCTGAGCCTGCCCACTTATGAATGAACTCGAAGAACGGAGACTACGTCTAGCCAAAGACGTTAAAGAAAAGCGCTCATTGAGAGGCCCAATATTATCCAATTTTATTTTGTTATTGCAATATTTCCGTTTTATTTATGCTTTCAATGATGATTAAGCAGGTTTTCTCTCGCTTCAGAACGCTACACAATCTCACCAAGCTCTGGAACAAATATCCTCTCGCTCGGAATTTCTCTACGACTTCATCACTGTCAGGGAAGTTTATTTTCAATATCACTTTTATCACTTCACATCTACTCTGAAATATTACAATGAAAATTAGGGTGGGAATCATTTTCATTAGAATTCTACATTGAGGACAATGCAGAGTTTAGGTGTGGGGGAGGTTTCTCATGTTAGTGGATGAACAAATATCCTGTCTCGAGCGAACCGATGTGCATTAATTAGAACACGAGGGAAACAATTAGGAATAACTATTTGGTATTAGGACGATTATTCTTTTTCTTCAGTTGATTTAAAGACGGAATGCGCAGGAGTCGACACAAAACCTACTTAAATATGTGAGATTTGAGCCTTCAAAAAATATATTTATCTTTGTACTCAATTTTCTTTATGAGAGCATCACACATGTTTCGAATATTCTAGAACTTGCTTTATTATACATGTTGATATCATTGGCGGCTTTTTGTGTACAAAAGTGATTAAGGCACTTAGGATTAAGCCCTTGGCCTCACACTGACCCTACCTTCAATATTTTCCGCTTAGTGAGCCAACTTGAGCCTTAACCTTATTTTTTGTTGTTAAAATTAAGCCACTATATTTACCCATATATATCATTTTGGCTTTCTTTTCAACCCACTGTCGGAATGGATGAGTTATTAATTGCTTAGATTCCACGATTTCGAGATTGATAATAAACAAATGAGTCCAGATATGTGATATTAGGAGTCTTATAGTTATAGAAAAAAAATCATCCGAAAAAAAATATATATTCGAAAAAAAAAGAGCGAATACGAAAAAAAACCAATAAAGAAAATATGTATTCGAAAAAAAAAGAGCAAAAAAATTCATAAAAAAATATATATGAAGTGCTAGTTAGTTTTGTCGATATTGGGAAGCTATGAGTTATCTTGAAAATGAAATCGTAGCATGTTAGTATGATAGAGTAATTCTCGAGTTAGTTGTACGTCATGGTAAAGTCGTGGGATTTAGCGATTAAATAATCATTTGGTTCGACAATTTTAACCTACTTTCCCAAATTTATCCTACCTAATCCCTAGCCCCATTACAACCCAATAAAAGGCCTTATTGATTTGTACACTGAGTCGTTATATGAATACAATGTGATATGCTAGCAAGCTTATGGTAGTATCATTTCATAGTGTTGATTTGAGCGTATACACATATATCCCATAAACACTTCGAGCGCATTGAGTGAATCCATGTGAGAGTTGTTGATTGTTGTTGCGTTCAGGCTTTACTGAGATTGTCGGAAATTAATATGATTGTCTAGTGCTAAATGTTATGAATAATTGCTATCTCTAGGGCAAATTAGTGTATGTCGGTGAACTCGTGATCAAATGTTTTCATCTTCTATCTAGTTAAATGCTTGAGGACAAACATTGTTCAAGTGTGGGGGAATTTGATCAAACAATAATTTACGTTAATTTTAAACCCCTAAAAGCATGTTATTACTCACTACTCATCCGAAATGATTCAAATATCACAATATTAATGAATATTGTCCTGCAGATATCGGAGTAAAATGGATAAAAACGATAATATCTGAACGTGGATATTATTTCGCGATGGATAGAATGCCGAAAACCAACGAGTTAATGGCCGATAGAGTTCAAGGCCCAACCAAACAATTTACCTAATTGGGCCGACCTGAAGTGGGAACTGGGCCAATTTATATACATCGGCCCATGAGGGTTTTGACTTGTAAAAGTTGCTGGGGGAATTAACAGCGATGATTATGACTTCACGCACTACAGATCTCAAACATTTCACACCAAGCGCACCGCTCAAGGCAGGAAAATATACTCGACAAGATCCCAAAAGACTGCTAAGTATTTACTTTCACTATTGAAAACTGATTTTGGAGATTACGCGTGATAAAGCCGGCGCTATGTCTCTGCATTGGAAAAGGAAATCCATCTCACACATCTATAAAAGCGGCTTATAGATTCATCTTTTAGTTTTCTGAGTTGTTTCGAGTAAGAGAGCAGTTTAGAAGAGAGATAATTTTCTGTCAATTTTCATCATTGTTGTTTCGATTTCAGTACTTGTCAAACACTCGATTTCCATATATATTATATTAAGTTTGTTGTTGATCTTGACTTAATAGAGGTTTTCGTACCTTGAGGAGATTCAGAGAGATTGAGTGTTAGATGATGTGAGTATAGCCGAGAGTTTGTGCGAGAGAGACCGAGATCGAATAGAATAGGTAATGCTGCTTTCAATTGTGCTTCGTTTTTATCTTTATTGAGAGTGAGAGCAGAGAACGAGCTATAGTGAGTCATTGATGATGACTGTTAGAGCAAATAAAAGTTGAAAAGAGCAGAGACGAGTGGATTGTTTTCATTTCAAGAACTTCTGCTTTTTCAGAGTTGCTATACCTTTATATATTAAAAGTTATTTATATATTATAAGTCACCTATGATACAAAGAGTCTTAAGCTCAACGTGGATAGCTGAATTCTGCGATTCTCGGGCGATATCGTATACTGTCTGAGTTTATTTTGAGGCAGACATCTAGTCGCCATTCGCACGGTCGAAGGTTCATTTCTGTCTATTTCGATATGTCATTAGAATTAATTAATTTCATTTGCACTTTCGTTACCATGTTTAGTAGCTATTATTTTGTCATTGCTAGTTTAAATATTTTTACTCGTTTACCGTTGTGCTAAAAAACCATCTCATCAAAAACCCCCTTAATATTATTATTATTATTATTACTATTATTATTAACATTATTATTATTATCGTTATTATTATTATTATTAGTATATTATTATTATTATTTTTATTGATCGAGTTTGAAGTTAGAAATATATCAACTATTTTCCCTGTGGAGACGATCCCTACTTTCGCTATACTACTATTTAGTGAATAAGGATATAAATTATATTTTTGGCCGTTTACGACGCGACCACACCAACACATTGTTAGACACGTAATCTTGTAGCCAAGTAGGAGCAACTTTACGTCTAGAGCTTCTTCGAAGGGGAGAATGATGAATATTTGGAGGTGAGGTAACAACATGATCATGATCATGGTCTGATGTAAAGTCTGTCTCTGTGAGGTTGTTTTCAGGTTCAGGAATGTTGTCATGTGATGAAGAAGTATGTTGATTGCTATGCAGACAATATGGGGCCTCATAAGGTGCATAGGAAGACAATGGTAGTACTACATCAGGGAACAGGGGTAAGCTGTTATGTGACTCATGGTTATTTGACTGAAAGGGGAAAATTTCGTCAAAGAACTTAACGTCACGGGAAATGATGATGCTTTCAGTGGTTAAATCAAGGACTTTATAGGCCTTTTGGCCGAGAGGATAACCAAGGAAAGCGCCTCTAATGGCTCTTGGGGCAAGTTTGTCTTTGTGTGGGGAGGTATTTGTTGCAAAACATAAGCAACCAAAGGTTCTCAAATGGCTCAAATCTAGGACTTTTTTGTAAAGAATTTGGTAGGGACTTTTCCACTGTAATTTCGCAGATGGCAATCGATTTATAAGGTATGTAGAAGCAAGAATAGCCTCTCCCCAAATTTTTTTTGGAAGATTAGATCGAAACATAAGGGCTCTTGTCATTTCCAAAAGGTGCTTATGTTTGCGTTCAACTACCCCATTTTGTTGGGGAGTATATGGACATGTTTTTTGGTGTAGGATGCCTAAGATCCTTGAGGAGATTTTGACAGGGTAAACTAAGGAACTCACTACCGTTATCGGTTCTTATTTGTTTCACAGTGTGCTGAAATTGGGTCTGAACCATCTGGAGAAACTGCTTCAGTATAGGAACAACTTGGGATTTAAAGGTCATCAAGTAGGTCTAGGTTGATCTACTGTGGTCATCTACGATGGTGAGGAAGTAATGGTAACCATTGTATGTTTCACGCTTATAAGGACCACATATATCAACATGCACCAACTCAAAACAATAAATGGATTGGATAGAGCTCAAAGGAAATTTCAAACGATGTTGTTTAGAAATGGGACAAATTTGACAGGGTATATCATTTGTGTTTTCAGGCTCAACACAAGATATATGGTTCATGACAACATTAGACGGGTGTCCCAATCGGTTATGCCAGGTTTTATGATCAATTCGGCTAACAATATTATTTGCAAGAATTTTATAAGAAAGGATAAGGTGACTTAGCTCAGAGAACTGTTGAATCCTACTTGGCTTAAAGGAGTCCTCATCCAATATGTATAATTTGCTTGCAACTCTTCCAATGGCTGCAATTTTCTGAGTCATTCGGTCCTGTAATATACAGTGGTTAGTGGAAAAGAAGGTATCAATAAGGTTGTTTTCTGCAAGTTTGTGCACTGAGATCAGATTATATCGAAACTCGGGTACATGCAGGACGTTAGGTAGTATAATGTTCTTGAAAAGAGACACATCACCAATGTGTTTGATGGCTTTAGCAGTGCCATCTGGAAGGAAGACAGGGGAAAAGGAAGTCATCGAAGTGTAGGATGTCATTGTTTTTAGGTCATAACACATGTGGTTGGTGGCTCCACTATCTAATATCCAGCACCACGAACCTAATGAATCCACTGAACTTAAGGTTTGAATGTAGCTTGTACCTGAGAATTCACAGAAGTGTGAATTTACCATAGCCTCATTTTTCCGTCCAGCAAGCTGCCTCTGTTTCATCAATTTTCCCACTTCTTGCTGCAGCAGGTTTAGGTTACTCATCATGGCTTGTAGCTCATGGTCACCACTCCTCTGTTCTTCCATACATGACTCAGATACGTTCATTAGGTGCCTTTGTGTGACATTTGGTGTCATGTGCATGGATGTGGTAGCCGGAAATTTTCATTTCTTCTCCTTCAACTCGTGCCACCACTCAGGAAAGCCGTGCAACAGAAAACATCCACTTTTAGTATGCCCATTTCTTTTGCAATGATCACACCATTGCTTCTTTCTATCTTCTTTGCTCAAATATTTTCCCGGATTAGCCTTTTTTGTGTTAGGAAAGCACTGTTGACACTTGAATCGACTAGGAACATGCTTGCTTTTTTCTGATTTTCGATGTTCATCACCATCGAATACGCCTTTCTCATCCGGTAATGGATCCATCATAAGAATATGATTTTTAACTCCTTCATAGTTGTCATTTAGGCCCATTAAGAACTGTACAAGCTTGTTCCTATTTTCTTTCCTTTCAACCATGGCTCCAGCAGCACACGTACATTGCACATGGGGGTCAATGTAGCTATTTCATCCGAGCAGCGTTTTAATTTCGTGAAATAGAGATCAAGTGGAAGATTCTCTTGCGTGATAGAAATTATCTCTTTCTGCAGGTTGAAGATCCGAGGTGCATTTGTAGTTCCATACCTAGTTCTTAAGGCTTCCCACAGCACTGGCGTTTGAGGAAAAAGCATAACCAGCAGCGATTTCCTCCGACATCGAATTAATTAACCACGAAACCACCATGAAGTTTACCTGCTCCCAAGCCTCATGGTTCAGATCTGTCAGTGCAGGCTCCTTGATGCGGCCGTTCACGAATCCGAGCTTCTTCTTCGCACCTAACGCAACAGTCATCGCGTGGCTCCAGGAAGCGTAATTACCTCTAGTCAGAAAGTTCGTAACTAGAATTGTTCCTGGAGAATCCGATCCATGGAGTGTATATGCAAGCGAGTTGTCAGATTCAGAAATTTGCTGATTCAGATTCATCTCTGGCGTCTGATTTTGATCTTGCGCCATAGGAGAAAACTCGATTGATCGAGGAATAGAAATTGATTGTCGGTCAATTAGAAGTAGAGAGGATCGTGGTTGCTCTGATACCATGAAGAGAATCTGTTTGTAGAATTGCGATGAGAATTGGAGATTGTAGAAAATCGGTTTTTCCATTCGTATTTCTGTAAACTGTGTGTACAAGCTCTTTATATACAAAAGAAACCAGCAATGTATTTACAGCTCATATACTATTAATTAACAAATTATCTATCTAACCAGAACAACTCAAGTCGGGTGGCTCGGGCTCTGCATTTGGCTCTGTTTTCTCATTATATTCTTCACAGAGCCGGCTTTATCACGCGTAATCTCCAAACTCCGTTTTCAACAGTGAAGTAAATACTCGGCAGTCTTTTGATGGATCTTGTCGAATATATTTTCCTGCCTTGAGTTGTGCGCTTGGAGCTTGAGCCGTTCTTTGATGTGAGACTTATTTATCTTCTTCTTGCAACTTGTCTTCGATAGTGATCGCTTGCTTGAGTTTTTCTTCTCTTTGAGCTTGTTGTTTTATCCTGATACTATAATCATTGGCTTTATCTTCAAGATGTACGTGTGCTTGGCCAAGGAACCAATAATTGAGCAGCTTCGTAGCCTTTTTTCTCGTATGGAAATTGATAGGATAATAGAATCGGCTAAAGATGTCCCATCAATCATTGGAGCTTTATAATTCTCAAGCCTTGGTAGTTTTGGTGGGCTGATCCTTCTCTTCGTCATGTCTCTTGTAATGGGCCTAAAGGTTTGGCTAATTGGGTTGAAGGACTCATCTTCCGGCTCTACTTTGCCAATTTTGCTCCGATACCTATAACGCATGTAATTGAATGTAGGCGTAGAATATTCGCGTATGGATTGTACAAATATCGACCAAAAAATGCACTTTTACGGGGTATAAAATGTTATAATTGTTATCTATCAATATGATATGAGCAAACTTATTATTGAGGATCCAATATTATATATGTTGATTTACTCAAAAGCATTTCCTTTTTGTTCGTACTTTAATTATTTATATTCAAAAAAAAAAATTTATATATTAGAAGTAGTGCGGTTTGGAGATTCCCCGTTGGGAAAGAAACCCCGAAAATCCCCGCAGGGATAGGGAGAAAATTTCCCTCGTTTGCTAGCGGGGATGAGAACGGGATCCCCAATAATTGTTGGGGTAGGGATGGGGATTAGCCCCTGGCCCGCCCCATTGCCAACTACTCAAAGGTAAACCAACAAAGATAGATAACTAAATAGAAATAATATATTAAAGAACGTTGGTGATTTTTTTTTGGTGCAAACCTATAATTTTCACACTTCGGCTTTGAATTGATCTCAGCTTCTAGCGAGGCTGATTCTTTGCATGTCACGTTACAAGTCTACATTAATATCGATGTACTCGTAGATTTTTCTGGAATTTGTCTGTTCATATTTTGTAGAATGATACGAATTTCTTAATTTTATTAGAGTTCATGTAAACTTAGAATCAACATAAAAGTAAAAGATCGACGAATACTATTAATTTATATTGATCAGACAGGTAAGTAATTTCGATGAAAGTATAACTCGTAAAAAGAAGTGGAAGGTCTTGGATTGGAGTTCATTAGAGACCTTGATTATATTGTTGGGCGGAATTAGGGTTGCAAATGAACCGAATATTTTTGGTTCGGTTCGAGATTCGATTCGAAACTTAAGATTCGAATTCGAAATAAACGAATACGAATACGAATACAAATACTTTTTCTGATTCGATTAATTTTGAATACGAATAAGAATATGTCTGTATTCGATTCGAAAAATTAACGAATATTCGATTCGTTTAATGTAATATATATTTAAATAATATAATATATTATATATGTACTTGTAAGCCCAAATAAAGTATTATGACACATATAAAATATTAGATCCAAATTATATATTTGAGCACTGTCGAAGTTGATGGCCCTAGTAAGTCGGAGCTAGATATTTACTTAGAGGAAGGGGTGTTTAGGGGCAAAGATGGGGATACAACTAACTTCGATGCATTGACATGGTGGAAATCTCAAGAATTGAAATTTAAAGTATTGTCGAAATTGGCTCGTGATGTTTTAGCTATTCTTGTTAGCACAGTGGCATCAGAGGCTACATTTAGTGCTGGGACACGAGTTTTAGATCCTTACCGTTCTAGGTTATCATCCGATATGGTACAAGTCTTGATATGTGGAGCACTGTTCGACAACTTCATGGAATCAATAAACCCATTGTGACATATGTAAGTTCATTCTTCTTATTTTTTTATTGTGTTTTCATGATTATGACAGTGAATTACCTTCTTATTGTCTACAGGTGGAAGAAGAACAAGTTGATGTAGTATTACAAGCGTGATGATCGAAAGCAAGCTAAGAAAGAAACATTGTGTATTAAGTAGTTCCCTCGTTAGTTTTTCTTCACAAATTGAACGTGGAGTTGTTTATCAGATTTTGTAATTTTTCGGAACTATTTTGTAATTCTAACAGGTTTGTGGGGGAAAACTGAAATTTTCTTTCGAATATTCGAATATTCGAATATTCGCGAATATATTCGAATATCGTTAACGAATCGAATCGAATCGATTTTTAGTATTCGAATACGAATCGAATCGAATACGAATACTTTAGAAAATTAACGAATACAAATTGAATATTATGATATTCGATTCGATTCGGTTCGTTTGCAACCCTAGGCGGAATATAAGTGATTCTTATCTGAAATTTCTGAACTTGCCGTGCACGACATATATATACCCCAGAGGAAAATAAAAAGTTGATTGTCAAGGATTTTTTTTTTTTTTTTTTTTTTTTTATGATTGAAAATGATACGAGAAATGTGGGCTTTTTAAATAAAATAATGTAATTTTAATCAAAATTTAATAAAATGAGGTTATTTCGTCCGAAATTAATAAAATATGGCAAAACGCATCCATTAGATGCGACGTCGCAACTAATAGCCGCGACGATGATGTGGCGGGCTTTTTATTTTCATTTTTGTTTGCGTCGCCCCCATTAGGGGAGACAATCACATTGAATTTTTTTTTTAATTTGTTATTTTAATTTATTTTATATTTATTATTTATAAGATCCACCAAATCATAAAATCACCATTATTTCATACGATTTACATAATAATCAACAAACGCATCTTATTTATTATATGTTTCGCGACGATTAAAATAATATACATATCTTATATTTTTCGGATATCGAAAATATTTAATTATTTTTTTAAATTTAATCCAGTTTAAGTATTTTTTAATTTTAAAAATAAAAAATAATGTTTTTGGTTATCGAAAATATAAGATATGCATATCATTTTAATCGTCGCGAAACATACAATAAATTAGATGCGTTTGTTGATTTTAATTATGTAAATCGCATGAAATAATGGTGATTTTATGATTTGGTGGATTTTATAAATAATAAATATAAATAAATTAATATAATTTTTTTTTTTTTAAAAAAAAAAGCAATGTGATCGTCACAAATAAAAATGAAAATAGAAAGCCTGCCCGTCATCGTCGCGGCTATTAGCTGCGACTTCGCATCTAATGGATGCGTTTTGCCCTATTTTATTAATTTCGAACGAAATAACCTCATTTTATTAAATTTTGATTAAAATTGCATTATTTTATTTAAAAGCCAGAAATGTGACGTGAACAATGTCAATAAATAGATATTATCATATGATCATTGTCTTGTCTTCATAGGATTCTCTCAAGCCCCATGTGTGCCTGTCATATCTACCGATAACGTTTTACTTATTATACTTTTTTAAAAGTTATAATTGCAACTTTGTGATATTTTGAGGATTTAATTCACTTGACAACGCGTTATTTATCTAATGATGGAGTTGGTCGATAAACCGTTTCCTTTTTCCATTTTTCAAAGTCAAATATCATTTGCCGCATTCAGTATCAGTATTAATCAAACAAATTAACAAATAAGCGACCAACCACCAATCATGGCAAATATATCGAGTCAAAATAATTAATTAAATTTATAGTTTTGCTGATACATGCTATAGCATAATGCCCTTAACCGTCTCATTTTATGTAGGGGCACATACCGGTCAAAATTCCGCTAAAATAACCAAGAGAAAATAAATCTTTTTTTTTTCCTCATAGTGTATTTGGTATAAATTGTCTGTCATTGAACGATACTGACAAGGGAAAAAAGAAACGAAAATTAATGCAAGCCATGTAAAAGTTTTAACTAAGATTCTCTGTAAGAACACGTGTGATGGTGTTGAACGAGGAAAACCAGATTTAATGGCGTTGAACTAGAAAATGCTTTAAAATGAGGCAGTCTCCCTTTTTGAATGTATATTGTAAATTTATTACAGCTGATACAGAAGAAGCTAACAACTCTTTGTAATCACTCAACAGATGTTGAAAACAACACCTAACACCAAACATGGAATGAGCAAAGGAAGAATTCTCTTGTTTCAAGAATGATACATGCCAACTATGGTATCACGGATAATATAACACTAGATTGATAACTGCAACTAGAAGTGCTATTACCGTTCTAAAAATCTTATGACAGGGGGAAAAAACTATCTTTTGAAAGAAAAAACTCATAAAAAAAAGAGAGTACAAACAACCATCAACAAAAGTCCCATTACTTAGCTCCCTCGGCTCGGTATATAAAAAAAGATTCCAAATCTGGGGGATAAAAGAACTCCACGACGCCATTGAAATGAGACGTGGACGAAGGCCTTCTCTTTCTCGGCGGTGGTGGACACGTCAGCAACTCAGGTATCTTCGATTCGCGCGCGGTGGGCGTTGTAGAGCACGCGCCGTCGTCCTCATCTTCGGCACCCTCTGTGATGATAGTCGATATGGGCTTCAGCGGAGACCTTATAGAAATCCCAGCTATTACCCATTTCTTGCTCTTGTCTGAATATTTCCTTACTTCGAGCTGATGCTTCTTCTTCGAGCAACCCATTGAAGAATATCAGTCCTTTCTTTTTATGAGGATGATTAGGAGAATAAATGAAAAGATGTTAAAGGGTACTTTCCTGGTTACTTATTGTATGTATATTCTAGGATTTGTGAAGAAGAAGAAGAAGACGAGACTTGCAAGACAAGACTTTGATCGAAGAGCTTTATCGTTTTTATATGGGATGGAAAAATGAAAATAACTAACTAACAAAGAAAGAAAAGACAGGAAGCTTACTGAAAAAGAGTTGTATAGAAAAATGTGGACTTAATTCGAAGTTTGTTGTCTTTTGGGGGCTGACCGACAAAAATTTCGGGGAGGCTGAAAACTTGGCGCTAAAATTTGGGTTATTCAGCGAGCAACGGCTCCATTTCCCGCCCTAGCAATGTAAATTTCCCGTTTTGCCCGGAGAGAAAATTTGGACTGGGCCTGACGTTGGGCTTCTTTGAATTAGAACGGCCCAAAACTACTATTACATTTTATTATTGAAATCAAGGGAGGCTGATGGATTTCGATGTTGACTAAGCTCAATAATAAGTAAAAAATATACAATACAAGAAAAAAAAAAAAAGGAAATGGACACACAAATCAAACAACATGTGAGCTTTGCCAATGACCCATCAGCTCTAGTGGCTGATGGTGAGGCCCCAAAATTCATGTGACTAGGAGGTCAGGGGTTCGAACCCTACCTCCCACATGAATTTGGAAAGTCCCCATGAGGATTATTCCTCATGACTATCGATGCCGGTATGGGTTTGGGACGTATCAATCTGGCCCCGGGGATTAGTCCCACCTCTGGAGTGTGTGGCGTAAATAGCCCCCGCCTTGCCAAGTCTGTGCGGCGTAAAAAAGCCCACGGCTGGCAGGGGCTAGCCCATAGCCAGACAGTGTGGGGATGCCTCGGGACAGGGAAAAAAAAAAAGACAACATGTGAGCTTTAAGACTTTGGCACTAAAATCTGAAACAAAAATCAAAGTCTAAGATATGAAAATATATCACGCATGGTTTGAGGATTTAGATAAGATTTACTTCTCATTTATCCTTGTACTAATATATGTGTGTTTTGCATGTAGTATATAGATGAGAGAGGTGTGCGTGCATGTAATATAGAGAGAAACCAGAAAAAATACTGAGTGTGTGTTTGTGCATGTAGACGTATGAAAAAAGGCAAAAGCAGGTGAAGCTTTGTTCTTGTAGCAACAAATATTTTTTTCTCCTCTCACTACCAAATAACTGATCCTCTACAAAATAAAACAACAAATTGGTAACAGAGCCATGTCACTCGGAGTCATGCCCGTCACGCGCCTCACAAAACTAAACTATGATAGTTGAGATATCCGAATGAAGGTACTGCTCGGGTCGCAAGGCGTATGGAATATCGTAGAAAGAGGGTACACCGAACCGAAAAAACAGGCGACGCGGCTCAAATTAAGGCGTTGGAAGAATCTCGCCGACTAGACCAGACCGCGCTCAACTTCATCCACCAAGCGTTAGATGATCCCGGCCTCGAAAAGATAGCAGACGTGAAAAATTCGAAGGTAGCATGAGAAAAACCGGAGACAGCGTACAAACGCGCCGACCGAGTAAAACAAGTACGGCTGCAAACTCTTTGTGGCAAATTCGAAATGACAACAATGAAGAACGGCGGAGGCGTATCCGATTATATAATGAGAGTACAAACCATTTCGAATCAGTTGAAGAGAAACGGCGAGGCTCTAATGGAAGCGCGGATCGTTGAGAAAATTCTCCGCTCCCTGACGGACGAGTACGAGAACGTGGTATGTGCAATTGAAGAATCCAAAAATCTCGAAGAAATGACAATCGACGAACTCACCGGTTCGCTCGAAGCTAACGAAATTATCACTTAAAGAGGACAAGGCACTCTATACGCATCACGGCCGAGGACGAGGACGAGGTTTCGGCCAAAATTCAGGCTGAGGACGAGGATACAATCCGGAACAATGACAAACGAGCAATCAAAATTGGAGAGGACGAGGTCGAGCTACAAGGACGAGGTGGTCGCTCGAATCGACCGAGCGTTGAATGCTACAACTGTGGGAAGTTCGGACACCTCGCAAAGACTGTTGGTCCGAAAAAAGGTGGACGAAATGCGAATCTAATTACACAAGAAGAGCCAAAAGACGAAGGCGTTCTCTTAATGGCGCTTGAGGATACAAGTCCAGACAACGATATGGTGTGATATCTTGACACCGGTTCCAGTAATCATATGAGCGGGCATAAACATCTCTTTACGGATCTGAAAAAGATCAATGACGGCCACGTGTCTTTTGGAGATGCATCGAAGATAGAAGTCAAAGGCCGAGGGAACATTTGTTTCTCTCAAAATGATGGCAAACAGGTATCGGTCGAGGACGTTTATTTTGTACCCGAGTTGAAGACGAACATCTTAAGCATGGGTCAGTTGCTTGAAAAAAGGATGTTCAGTGTTCATGAAGGACCGCACATTACAACTAAGAAACAATGACGGAAGAATGATCGCACGGGTCGAGATGGAAAGGAACCGAATGTTCAGACTCAACCTGAAGGCGCTTCAAGAAAAATGTTTGCAAGTTGACGTGGAGGACAAAGACCATTTGTGGCAATGCGATTTGGACATCTGCACTACGGTGGCCTAAAGGAGCTCTCCAAAAAAAGGCATGATCCACGGTAAACCGGTGATGGCAGAAGAAGCTTTGCGAAAGCTGCGTAATTGGGAGACATACGAGGGTGACGTTCCAGAAGCAGGCAGAATATCGAGCGCGCAAACCACTCGAGCTCATACATACAGACATATGCGGGCCAATCACACCAAAATCATTCGGTGGAAGAAGATACTTTATCACTTTCATCGACAACTACTCAAGAAAGACGTGGGTGTATTTTCTAAAGGAAAAATCAGAAGCATTCGAGACGTTTAAAAAATTCAAGGCTATGGTCGAAAAGGCGACAAGCTCAAACATCAAGGCGCTCCGATCAGACAGAGGTGGCGAATACATGTCAGGTGCTTTCGCTAATTTTTGCGAAGAACAAGGCGTTAGGAGGTTCCTCACCGCGCCTTATTCACCACAACAGAACGACGTAGCTGAAAGGAAGAATCGAACCATTCTCGACATGGTTCGATCAATGTTAAAGAGCAAAGACATGCCAAAGGAGTTCTGGGCCAAAGCGGTATGATGTGCTATATATATTCAGAACCGATATCCACATCACAGCCTCGAGATAAAACACCGCAGGAAGCATGGACTGGCCGAAAACCGACGGTAGCGCACTTCAAAATATTTGGAAGCATGGCGTATGCACATGTGCCCGATCAAAGAAGAACCAAGCTCGACGATAAAAGTAAAAAGCTCGTGTTTATTGGGTATGATGAGAAGACGAAGGCGTACCGGCTCTATGACCCTGAAAATAAAAAGGTGATAGAAGTCGCGATGTTCGGGTAGATGAAGAAAGTTCGTGGGGCTGGAACGTGAAGAAAATGCAACGCTTGAAGAAACACTGATCGTTGCACCAATACCAGTTCCGATTTCGTCTCAAGAAAATGACGAGGAGGATGAACCAAGACAGCCGAGGATGCAAAGCATGCAGGACCTGTACAGATCAGCTGAACAGGTTCCCTAGTCTGCTTACTGGCCGACTCGGAACAAATTAGTTTCGAAGAAGCCATAAGAGACAAGAGATGAAAAATGGCGATGGACGAGGAAATAAATGCGATCGAAAAGAACGACACATGGAAACTTGTGGAATTGCCAAACGGGCATAAACCTATTGGAGTCAAATGGGTTTATAAGAAGAAGATGAATGCTCAAGGAAAAAGTGAACGTTACAAGGCGAGATTGGTGGCGAAGGGCTATCGACAACAAGTGGGAATAGATTATGACGAAGTTTTTGCTCCCCTTGCAAGAATGGAGACAATTCGTTTGCTTCTGGCTCAAGCTTCACAACTCAACTGGCCAATCTACCAGATGGACGTGAAGTCCGATTTTCTGAACGGGGAACTTGAGGAGGAAGTCTACGTGGAGCAGGCCCCGGGATACTCAAAATCGAGAGAAGAGGGCAAAATGCTAAAATTAAAAAGGCGCTTTACGGGCTTAAAGCAAGCGCCGCGAGCATGGAACACCCGGATCGACAGATATTTCAAAAGGAACAAGTTCGAGCAATGACCGTTCGAGCACGCCCTCTACGTGAAACGAGAAGGAAAGGAAATAATCATCGTCGCTCTCTATGTCGATGACCTTATTTTCATGGGAAGCAGTGAGAAAAAAGTCAACGACTTCAAGAAGGTGATGACGAAGGAATTCGAGATGACGGACTTGGGATTGATGAAATATTTTCTCGGTCTCGAAGTCGAGCAAAGAAGCACGGGAATTTTTGTGTCACAAGAAGCGTATGCGAAGGTTATATTAAAGAAAAATAAAATGGAGGAGAGCAACCCGGTAGCGACACTGATGGAACTTGGAAAAAACTGTCCAAGTTTGAAGGAGGACAAGGAGTGAATGCGACCGATTATCGAAGTCTCGTGGGCAGTCTGCAATACTTGACCTGCACGAGACCCGATATCTTTATAGCGTTGGAGTTGTTAGCCGCTATATGGAGGATCCGAGGCAGCCACATCTCAAAAGCGATCAAGAGGATTTTACGATACATCAGAGGAACACAGTCGCTCGGACTATTTTATCCAAAGGCAAGCGAAAGCAAATTAGTCGGATATTCTGACAGTGATTGGTGCGGAGATATCGATGACGAAGAAGCACCGGTGGCTAAGTATTTTATCTCCGGAATACGGCATTCACCTGGTTATCGAAAAAGCAACCGATCGTGACTCTATCAACCTGCGAAGCAGAATATGTGGCAGTATCGTGGTGTGTCTGTCACGAAATTTGGCTGAGGAATTTACTGCTCGATTTGAATCTTCAACAAGTTCAGCCAACCGAAATCCGAGTCGACAATAAGTCAGCGATCGAGTTGGCGAAAAATCCAGCTCATCACGAGAGAAGCAAGCATATTGATGGGCGGTTTCATTTTATTTGGGAGCACGTAAAAAATGGAGCAGTGAAGATTGTACACGTCGCAAGTTCGGACCAAGTTGCAGATATTTTCCGAAGCCGTTACCAACAAGCACATTCGAAATCCCTAAAAGGATGCTCGGGATGAAAGACAGGAAGATATTGAGCTTAAGGGGTGGAATTTGTTGACTAAGCTCAAATAACTCAAAAATATACAATACAAGAACAAAACAAAAAAAAAAAGAAATGGACACACAAATCAAACAACATGTGAGGTTTAAGACTTGGGCACTAAAATCTGAAACAAAAATCAAAGTCTAACATATGAAAATATATCATGCATGGTTTGAGGATTTAGATAATAGTTACTTCTCATTTATCCTTGTACTATATATGTGTGTTTTTCATGTAGTTAAAATATAGATAAGAGAGGTGTGCGTGCATGTAATATAGAGAGAAACCAGAAAAAATACTGAGCGTGTGTGAATGTAGACGTATGAAAAAAGGCAAAAGCAGGTGAAGCTTTGTTCTTGTAGCAAAAAAATTTTTTTCTCCTCTCACTACCAAATAACCGATCCTCTACAAAATAAAACAACATCGAGGTAATCGTACACCTTTTTTTGCTTAATTAGACCTGGAATTTCAATTGAGTTCGGTTTGCGGTAACAACTCAGAAACTTTCCTTTGGTTTCGACGACCATGGAGACTTAAAACAGATTAAAAGTCTGTCAGTTGTACACAGCGGTGAGATCTTTCCGTCGCTTCCGATGGCATCGTCTTTTGGTAGGGTCAGTATTGTAGTAGTAATTTACGCACGGCTGGTTTTTAATTTTCAGATGAATGCCGTTTTGTTCAGTTGATTCATGTTATTGTAGAGTAACAGGAATGCAAATGTTCTCGCTATGGCTGATCAATGGGGTTATGTTACTTTGTTGAATACGAACATAAGTTCGATGAATCATCTTCATACCGAGAAAATGCAGGTGGGAGTTCTTAATTTTCGATTGATTTGGCCGTTTTTGGCGCGCTAATTTTGATTCTAATATGTTTCATGGATTTCCTTCGATTTTTCGTTCCAGAAAAGTCGAAGATATGTGAATGGTATGCCCACAACGATACCATATTTGACTTGTGCTGGATCGAGGTAAGTCCTATGTTTTTGTATATGTTACTTCCGATGGGTTTCAACGATGCAATCATGCAAGTTTCTGATTGTTACAAAAGTGCAACAACTATTGAGTATGAAATAATAATACTACTGAAAATTTAATTTTTAGACAAGTAAAGAATTTGAAAGCTTAGCTGTTTGAACATCAACAGTTATATGAAGAACTTCAAATTGGTTTATGTGGTTGATTAGTTTGGTGGAAATCATATAATGTGTCTTGTTTCTCCAAAAGATGTTCAAGGTTTAACTTTCTCCAGGGTGATGCGAAATTGGTAACAGCTTCAGGAGATCAAAGATAAGTCCCATCAGTTTTTGGATTCCCTTATATACTTGAATAATCTATCTACCACTACAAGAAATACAAGATCCATCGGCTAAACCTCTTAGTCGGCAAATCAGACTTATTAATCGGTAGGGTTCTACTGACTAACAAATACAGTTCGGTACCAACATTGTTAGTAGGAAACCTTTAGTCGTTACCAACGTTGTTAGTAGGAAATCGTTAGTCGGTATCAACGTTGTTAGTAGGAAACCGTTAGTCGGTAACGACTGACCCCAACTAACACATATTAGTTGGACATACCGATTGTTAACGACTAACCGCTAATGCGAATGGAAATAGTGTTACGATTTTTGAGTAATTCCTCATTTCGGCAGATTAAGATATACAAGCAATGAAATCCATTAGATCATTGATAGGGCATGTTGGATGCGTAAAGTCCATCAGTGGTCATCCTACCAATCACGATAGATGTCTTGTTAGAAATTATAAGCTCAAATCGATTAAAAAAGGAACTTTCTACAATGAACTTACGTGGGTTTTGTGATGTGTAAAGTAAATCAAGAATGCAATCAATAAGGTATGAGTCATTGTATCTAGAATGGTCTATAAGCACTATAAATAAGTCCATGTATCATGTAAGCTTGTAGTAGAGAATTAGTAGACATCAGATAATAACGTACTAAGAATCTCTTGTCTCTAATCTCACATATTGAAATACTTATTACAAAATCACTACCAATCATACTATTATCATCACGTGGTATCAGAGCTCATGGCTAACATCGGAGGAGAGGCCGGAGGAATTCCTCATGTACCAAGCTTGCGTCTTTCAAAGGACAACTACGATTGGTGCATACAAATGAAGGTGTTACTAGGATCGCAAGATGCCTAGGAAGTTGTCGAGAGTGGGTATACCGAACACGAAACTCTCGCGGGTTTGACGAACAATCAAGTGAAAGAACTAAAGAATACCGCAAGAAAGACAAGACTGCATTGTACATGCTTTACCAAACAGTTGACGAGTCGGCTTTTGAAAAGATAGCCGGAGCAAAAAATTCTAATAAAGCCTGAACGATTCTAGAAAATGCATACAAAGGCATAGATCACGTTAAGCAAATACGCTTGCAAATGCTTCGCAGTGAGTTCGAGACGATCAAGATGAAAGACGCAGAGACGGTTTCGGCATACATCACAAGGGTCGAGGTGATTGTGAACCAGCTAAAAAGGAACGGTGAGGATATGCCCGAAAATCCTGTCGTCGAGAAGATTCTCAGATCCTTGACGGAGGAATATGAGAATCTCGTATGTGCCATAGAGGAAGCTAAAGACCTCGAAAAATGTCTGTGAATGAACTTACAAGTTCATTGGAAGCCCACGAGCATCGAAAGAATCTAAAGAGAGTGGAAACTTTGGAGGATGCTTTACAAGCCAAAGTCTCGTTTAAGGAAGAATAATCAAACTACGACGATCGTGGAAGGCGTGGTCGAGGTCGAGGAAGCTATAGAGGCCGTAGTCACGGAAGAGGCAGAGGCCGTGGACAAGAAGGAAAAGAAGAAAGGGGAATTACAGCAACACACGAGGCGCAAGAGGTGGCCGAGGACGAGGCAATCGATCAAACTGGTTCAACATCGAATGCTATAATTGTGGAAAATATGGTCATTTTGCAAGAGGGTGTTATACTGAAAAGAAAGTGGATGAATAGGTGAACATCGTCGAGAAGAAAACTAAAAACGAAGAAGAGATCTTATTGCTTGCATGCAAAGAGTCGGATGGCGGCGACGAACATACGTGGTACTTGGATACGGGTGCGAGCAACCGCATATCCGGTGATAGTAAGTTGTTCACGGACCTAGAAGAAAACGTGGGAGGTAAAGTGACGTTTGGTGACGCGTCTACGGTGAAAGTAGCAGGTAAAGGAAAGATCTTGATTCGATGCAAAGATGGTACAAATCACTACATAGCTGACGTTTTTTACGTACCAAGTATGAGGTGTAACATTATTAGTCTTGGACAACTCTTAGAGCGAGGATATACTGTACTAATGAAGTGTCAGATCATGACTCTAAGAGATCATGACGCTCAAGTTATTGCTCAACTACAAATGAGCAATAATCGTTTGTTTAAGCTCAACATTGCAGCGACGACTGACAGATGCCTAAATGCAAATGTCGAAATATCGAGCTCCGCAAGGTTGTGGCATCAGTGGTTCAGACACTTGAACTATGGAAGTCTGAAAAAACTAGTGGACCGAAACATGGTTGGAGGACTTAACAAAGTCGAGGGGGAACATCGAATATGCGAAGTATGCATCATGGAAGAGGGCACAAGAAAATTATTTCCAAAAGGCTCACTCACACGGTTGAGTAAGGTCCTCGAGCTCATTCATACTGATATATGCGGTCCCATCACTCCGGCCTCATTAGGAAATCACAGGTACTTTATCACTTTAATCGACGATTTCTCACGTAGAACATGGGTATTTTCTTCGAGAAAAGAATGAGGCACTTGATGTTTTCAAGAAATTTAAACAATTGGTGGAAAATACTAGCGGAGAACGCATCAGGACACTACGTTCAGATCGGGGTGGTGAGTTCATATCGAAGGACTTCATGGCATATTGTGAAGAACACGGCATCAAGCGTCACCTGACAGCTCCATACACACCGCAACAGAAGGCGTTGCCGAGCGAAAAAACATAACGCTGCTTGATACGACGAGGAGTATGCTCAAGACTAAACGCATGCCTAAAGAGTTTTGGGCAGAAGCCGTTCGCTGTTCCGTCTATTTGCAAAATCGAAGTCCAACCTCAATACTAAAAAATGTCACGCCACAAGAAGCATGGTGCGGCGTAAAACCATCGATTGCACATTTACGGGTTTTTGGAAGCATAGCATATGCTCGAATTCCGGAGCAAAGGCGTACTAAGCTCGATGATAAAAATCAAAAATTGATCTTTATTGGATACGATGAACGTTCTAAAGCGTACAGTTTGTATGATCCTAACACAAAGAAAATTGTTGTCAGTCGAGATGTACAGGTTGACGAAGATGCTAGCTGGAACTGGGAATCGATACTAAAGCCTGAGGATGAAATAACGAAGGTAGCGGACATAAGAGCCCGAATTAGAATTAGAGCCCTGAGTTCGTGACTGCCCTGATAGATGGTGAATATGAACCCGAGACCATCCGGACGTGCAGCCTAGAAGAGCTCTATAACTCAATTGAATGAATGAACCTCGTATGTCTCATGGCGGATGCCGAAGACATCACCTTTGAAGAAGCTGTCAAAGATGAGAGATGGCAAAAGGCGATGTATGAAGAAATAAATTCAATCGAAAAGAACAATACGTGGGAGTTGAGCTCGTTGCCGCCCGGACACAAAGTGGTAGGAGTGAAGTGGGTGTATAAGAAAAAACTGAACTTCGAAGGTAATATAGTAAAATACAAAGTGAGGCTAGTCGCAAAGGGCTACATTCAAAACTACGGCATAGCCTACGAAGAGGTTTTCGCCCCAGTAGCAAGAATGGAGACCGTGCGTTTATTGCTATCGTTGGTTGCAAGGAAAAAATGGAGCATTTACCAAATGGACGTTAAATCGGCATTTTTGAACGGAAGGCTCGAATAAGAAGTTTACATTCAGCCACCGGGCTTTAAACAAGGAAAGGAGGATCAAGTTTTAAGACCGAAAAGGGCATTATACGGGTTGAAACAGGCACCAAGAACGTGGAATGCACGCATCGATGCATATTTTAAAGATCGAGGATTTGAACAATGCCCCTACGAGCATGCCCTTTACATTAAGGTACGGGGTAGTGATATACTTTATGTTGCATTATATGTTGATGACATAATTTTTGCTAGCAACAACAACAACATGGTTGAGGAGTTCAAACGAGATATGAAGAACGAGTTCGACCGATCTCGGACTCATGTCATATTTCTTGGGGCTAGATGTCAAACAAAAGGAGTCAGGTATTTTCGTATCTCAACATACGTACGCAAAGATGCTGTTGAAAAAGGTTCAATATGAGTGAGTGCAATTACGCTAAAACGCCGGTGGAGCGAGGCATTAAGTTAACGAGGCATGGTGAAGGGAAGCCGGCTGATCCGAAGCTTTATAGAAGTGCTGTTGGAAGCTTACGTTATCTCACGAATACCAGGCTGGACATTGCATATGGAGTAGGACTCGTGAGTCGATACATGGAGAGTCCAAGATCAACTCGTTGGAATGCTGTAAAGCGAATTTTACGATAAATCAAATGAACGATTTCATACGGATTATTTTATGGCTGCACTAACGATCCTGATATTATTGCTTATTCGGACAGTGATTGGAGTGGTGACTTTGACGAAAGAAAGAGCACTACAGGTTTTGTCTTCTTGGTAGGTGGCACGGCTTTCACTTGGACATCGAAAAACAGCCGAGCGTCATGCGATATGGATCAGAAAGCTGCTCAAAGAAATGAAATTTATACAAGCAACAGCTACCGAAATACGGGTCGACAATAAGTCGGCAATTGAACTCGCGAAGAACCCGGTACATCATGAACGAAGCAAGCATATAGACGTGCGATATCATTTCATGTGAGAACAAATAAAGAAAGGCGAAGTCAGCTTGATTCATGTAGCAAGCAAGGAACAAGTAGCGGATATATTTACCAAGCCACTACCGTTGGAAGCATTCGAAAGGATTAGGAAGATGCTCGGTATGTGGGACGGCGACAATTGAGCTTGGGAGAGGATGTTAGAAATAATAAGCTCAAGTCAAGTAAAAAGGAACTTTCTACAATGAACTTACGTGGATTTTGTGATGTGTAAAGTAAATCAAGAATGCAATCAATAAGGTATGAGTCATTGTATCTAGAATGGTCTATAAGCACTATAAATAAGTCCATGTATCATGTAAGCTTGCAGTAGAGAATTAGTAGACATCAGATAATAACGTACTAAGAATCTCTTGTCTCTAATCTCACATATTAAAATACTTATTACAAAATCACTACCAATCATACTATTATCATCATTTCTTTCGTTCCACTCATGGAAACAATCAAATGCTCTAATATTAAATGCAAATCCAACTTCTGATTCTGAGCATCTATACAGATGTTATCGTGTCTAGTTGAAGAGATGGATCATTTGCGGTGTGGCTCCAGAGTTGATGTTCAAGTTCAGATGCGTATACAGTATGTATCTTCTGTTAGTTAAACTTCATTTAACCTCAAACCCTGACGAATTATGCTGCTTAATGTTACAGTCCTATTAGTATGGTCCACAAAGCTTCTGCTTCTCCTAGAAGAAAAGTAAGGCGTGTTAAGGTTTTTTCTTCGTTTCTTTCTCAATTCAGTGGCTCCATATGCTTGTGTTTTAATTCTCTGCATAACCTTAATAACTTCAGGCTATATCAGTTAGTATGACCTCAGTTCTGTATCTCAAGGATGAGGTTTCTCTGGCAACTGCTGGATTAGTTGACAACTAAGAAAGAAAGTTCTCTGGAAAATTTGCAAATATCAGTATCCTTTTTCATGTTTCCTTTTAGGTTATAGCAACAAATTTTTTTATTTCCACTCACAGTGTTATCAAATTTTGGGACACAAGATACCTTAATAGTCCAGTCGCGCGTGCATGTCCTAGACTCGAATCATCAAATGATGTAAGTCTTTACTTTTACCTACATATGATGAATATTTAAATTTGCACGTATGATTTAACTGATGACCCGAGTTCTGATAATGCTAACAGTTTCTAAATTTACCATTTTTTCACGGAAGTATTAACTTATAAGGATTCGTCGTTAGAAATCTGACTCAAATCCTATCATTCTATTTTAGAAAAAGCGAATGCATTGCATATCCAGTTTGTCGCAAGACCTGAATGGTGTGTTTCTCACAGCATCATGCATGGATCATAGGTGAATGAATATCTTGCTCTAAGTCGATATCTCAATACAGAATGTCCTTTCTTGTGAAACCATAATGGTAAGGAATCTAAACACCTCTCTTTTCCAGAGTGTACCTATATAACGTACTTCAGCTTGAAAAGGGGCCGATAAAGCCTTTCTCCGGGGCAAGAATAGAGTCATACTTTGTCAAGGTAAACACAAATGAATAAACATTCAATCATTAAACCCTTATCTGAGTTTGCTTGATCGTTCACCAACGTATATATTCATATGAAAACAGTCTGCAATAAGCCCTGATGCATCTCATGTAATAAGTGGTTCGAGCGACGGAAATGCCTACATTTGGCAGGTCTATGTCATCCCATGTCCTTATCCCTTTTTTTTTGCAGTGACCATAGGCAGAAAATAAAAAAAACACTTAGTTAAGCATTTTAAATGCAGGTGAACAAACCTCATCTTGGTCCTATCAAATTAAAAAGCCACGATCAACAAGTCACAAATCAGTAGATTGGTAATTCTTTATTCGTTTCAGAACTCAGTCGCCTGCATCATTATCAAATACACATGGTTTCTGATGGTACTTTCTAATCTTTTAAACAGGAGGATATGGGAAAGGTGGCCTTCAGATGACTTCACAATAAGTCTTAATGCCAATATTATCTGAGATTTCCATTGCTAACATTACGATCTCATTATTATCTTTTTGAATCAAATGGATAATGCTTTTGCATTGTTGCGTAATAGGTAAGGCTTTGGAACATCGAAAGCAGCTTCTTCAAGTCGAACAAGCAATCTCCTTCTTCATCATTTATGGCAATTCCTAGCTTCGAAAGCAAACTGTAGCTCGTGGATGATGATACTACTACTTCAAGCAAAATGACTCATAATCTACAAAGCCTTCCTCCTTCAAATGACCATTTCGATTCACCACTAATCACTGAACTTGAAACTCATAAGGAAAAGCTATCCTTCATCCTTGGATACTGATTAGCAAGAGAATCTGCTGAAAAGTTCAGAAACAAACAGCCCTTACTCAGTCCTAAATTCTTCTTCCCCGTCAAAGAGTAAGACAATCCGCTGAACTTGGAGAGTTCCAAAGGTTGTTTGTACAGTTATCGAAAGCTATCCCCCAGCATCTCTTCGAATGAAGCTATACATTTGTTTATGTTTTTATTCATATTTTAAGACTTGAAAACTACATTGCAAGAAAACAAACACTTCAGTCAAAGAGGAAAATACAACCAAGTATTAGCTTTTCCTCGCTTTGTCTACTTTGTCCCGTTTTCCTACAATAAAAATATCTTTGGAATCAAAATCCATTATTTATTAATAATAGGGGTATCCATAAAAATACGCTTTTGTAAAAGAAAAATTGCAAGTCAGTATCCTGTCAGTGCATTTTTATATGTAGGTACCTATTATCATAAATTTTTTGCATATTGGTACATGTTCCGCCACAAGTACGTCATAGATACCATATAGAAACGTATTGTGGTACATAATCTAGTGAGAAAATGGTGCATCATATAACACATTAAGGTACCATATAGAACATATATAGGTACCATATATGAATACATATAAACGCGTGAGTTGCGACGTAATGCACACATAAAAAGGTACGTCAAGACTGGAAAAATGGTACACACAATCAAACGGATATTTATATAAAAAAATTTCTGACATGAGTACTGACTTGCAAATTTTTTATACAAATGAGTATTTTTCTATAGATTCACCTTAATAATATTATTTAATTATTATCATATAATTAAGGGGCTATTTTATTAAAATTTTACAATTTAAATCATAAATTAATAAAATAAGGCTATTTCGTTCAAATTTAATAAAATAGTGCAAACGCGTCAATCGCTGGTGACGACGCTTTGATTACCAGCGACGTCGTGTAATACCCGTGAAATAATTACGGGGTTATTTTTGTAATAAATTAATGGAATTAATTTTCGGACTAAACGAATTTTTCAAAAGCAAGCCGGAAAATATTAATTGGGCCGAAAAAGCTAGGAGGCTCAAGAAATAAATAAGATCAAATAAAATTTCAGCCCAATTAAATAAGTAAGGCCCAAACAAATAATAACTGGCACTTTCTTAACCAATTAAGGATAAGTAACGAAGGTGTATTTGTTCACCTGCTTTGAATTGAGAGTTCACCACCTTGTGTGACCAATTAGAATTGTACAAGCCTAAATCGAATTGATAGATTCGTTAAGGGGAAGGGTAAAACACGTCTAAGCTTATCAACATCTTATTTACTTTGGGAGAGACATATTAGTAATAAAACTACACATGTGAGAAAGGAGAGAAACGAAGCTGCGGGACATTTTGGCAAGCTCGATCGAGTGATTCAACTTAGGAAATTATTTCTGAACTATACTAAGGAGGTAAGAAATTCATCTAAACGTATGAATCTTTTACTAGCCGATATATCTAACATGTTACATGATTAATGAATTTTCATTGAACCGAAGCAAGAGGAAACGAGGAAGGAGTAGAATTCGGGCAAGTTCAAGCTAATTCCCACTTAAGAATTTATCCAATACAGCTAAGGACGTGAGGTAGGTGGTTTTAAACCCCTACTACCCGTACGATTTTCCTCAAAATGATTAGAATTTGATTGGAAGGCCGATTGAATTCAAAGTTTTAAGTTTCATGATTTTCATAAATTTCGTGATGTGTTGCTATGTGATATTATGTGATTATGAACTCAATATATGAGTTCTGGAATTCGATGTTGTATTGGTGTGATTTAAATTGATGATTGAGCGACGAAATTCAGTAAGAACTAGGGTTTTGTTATGAAGATTTAAAGAAATCGGCCGATTTGTAGGTTTCGGTCGATTTATAATCGCGGGCCTGTGTTGAATTTTTGAAATCGGGCGAAAATAATTTTCAAGAGATAGGATTGGCCGATTTGGAGTTTCGGGTCGCGAAAGAGTTTCGCGGGCCAAAATTCATTTTCGTAGTGTGTAAAAATGAATTTCGCGGGCCAGAAGTCGGGTTTCGCGGGCTGAAGCAATTCGCGGACCATGAGAGATGACGCGGGCCGATTTTGGATTTCGCGGGCCGATTTCGAATCGCGGGGTGATTCCTGTGAAGGAAATCGGGCGATTCGCGAGATTCAAATCGGGCTTCGAGCGTTAAATCGATCGATTTGCGAAATCGCCGAAAGTCTCATGATATCGAACGTTGACCTGATTACTTTGTTGGTTGACCAGACTTTTAAATGTGGGTTTCGGGCGATTTTAATTGGGCTTTGACCGATTTTGGTGTGAGTTGACCAACGAATTTAATTTTGGGCTTTTGCCCTATTGCAGGCCCAAATATTTTAAAATGGTTTTAAGCCCAAATCACTTTTAAATAAAATATTTTTGTATTATAACGTATATTTTCGAGTCAACCCATATTTTAAATTATTAATATTATTTTTGGATTTTTAAACCATCGGCCTAGTTTAAATACTATACGATTACGTGATTTCGATGTACGTATTTTATGTGATTTATTATATGTGCATTTCACGACATGCACGTGAGGGGTTGATATTGTACCGTATTTATACGGTGACACCTTACGGTGTCGGTTGAGTGGGGTAGAGTGACCTTTATTGGTCGTCGAGGTTAGACTCGTGTAGCACCTGGTGGGAGAGGGGGTTTGCGACACCCATCTACTCGGGATTGAGCCACCCGAGGTGCACACCACCGGATATTATTTGGCTCAGGGACGGCCGACAGATGTGAGATTCCTGTCTACCCGGGATGGTGGTAGGCCACTCGGGGAAAAGTCGTCGGGTTGAGATTGTGTGCGGAAGGAGCGACCGGCACGACCGGCGTGGGCTACCACATGATTATGGCATACTTTGCCATTGCGCGCGTGGGTGCTGAGTCTAGCCGAGGGCCCTGTTATGTGATGAGATGTGATAGGTTGAGCGTGCATATTTCATGTGTGAGGACACGGGATTGGGTTGGGTGCATGCACGCATATATTACATGTTTTACTGCCACCTACTGGGCATTTTTGCTCAGGGTTATATTTTTCAGGTGGGACTGAGCCCGACACCGATGGGTGTCAGGGTTGAGATATAGGCTGGCTGGCGGCGGTGACTCCACGGGCTTTTGAGGGCGGAGCGGTACATGGGACGCGACCTGTGGAGAGGCGTAGGATAGTGTAGTCGGGTTTTGATTTTTGGGGCTTCGGCCCGTTGTATTATATTGACACACTTTTGTAGACCCGACTTAGTTTATATATGTATATTATTTTCTTTAAAAAGTTTTTTAATAAATCGGGTCCTCCGCGACTTTCGTTGCGGAAATCCGCCAATATTCTAATTAGGAAGTATGGTCGCCACACGTCGCAACTATTAGTCGCGTCGCGATGCTGAGGTTGCTCAAAAACGGGCCTAATCAGCCCATCTCGAAGAAGGGCATGAACTGAATGGGCATTCGTCACGTCTATTAGTTGCGGCGTCGCTTCTAATGGACGCGACCACACGACGAAGCCCACTACGACTTCGACAAGACAGACCATTACGAGTTGTCTGCAATAATTCCATACTATCGCACCCATTGCCCGCTACTTCGCATCCATTACACGTGACGTCGCACCCATTACCCGCGATGATTTCCGTTATTTAAACGCGCGATCTCAGATATTTCATAAAAGTTTCGTAGATATGCAATATGGTCTCCAGAAATTTCAAATAGTTGTCTATTTTATTGTGAAATCGTGCGCGAATCAAACACCATTCGATATAGTCTTCAACCCATCGGTTATCGACGAATTCGTCACGAAACCAAATTCGGTCAATTTCTTAGTATGTTGTACGACATGACTTTCCGTCGACAACACTTCTTTCTCTTTAATCGTTCAAGTAAAGTAATATTATCTACACTCTTGGCTGTATCAGAAGCTCCTACGATTGTCTAATGATGCCGAGCTTCCAGAAGAGGACCGGGTAGGCCTCGCACAACTCGTATTAGCAACGAAATAGATCAGGGTGGCTCAAGTAGAAGACAGCATCAAAGAGGTCGTGGACGTTGATTGGTTTTTTCTTAAGTTGTGTTGTTATCTATATATAAGTGGAATTAAGTTTTCTATGTTGTTGATGTCGCCTGTCGTTATATATGTGTTTAAGTATTTTTAAGTAATATCATCGATTTGCCACTAAAATCTTAAAAAGTTGCTAGAAATACAAAAACAATACAAACAGACAATTAGAAACAAAAATAAAAATCCGGTACATCATCTCTGATTAAATAAAAAAATTGCCCAAAAAAACAACGCATGTAATGTGATCATGTGCCACATCTACGTGGTCGTCTATTCCTGTGCAGATGCCATGGTCAACAACAGCTTCGAACTGCTCAGGACAATGACGTCGCTTGCTGCGGTCGCGGCGGTGACTGTTGCACAAATGGCTAATACGGAGCCGTCTCATCGTCGTCATCATTATCGCCGCAGTCGTAACGTAACTTGTCGGTGTAAAATAACCACCATCCTCGTATAATCCCGTCTGACCCCATAAAGACGAGGGGACAGGGTCCTGAGTTGGACCCCGTGAAAATGAAGGGCCGGGGCTGAGTCGGACCTCGTGTAGAAGACAGGCCACTCACCTGTGTCGGAGGGATATCAGTGAACTGCACATGTCTTCGCTGACTCCTGTCAACGAAAACCTGATGCATCTGATGAATGAACAAACAACACCTTCCAAATCCCTAACGGTCAGAGGAGTGTCTAGGGCACCATCAGTACATCGATACAACGATGACTATTCTGAAATATCAATAGTGATAGATCGATCGGACCGTAAAATTCGTTGGTATTCATCCTAAATTGAACGTTTACAAGTTAATATCGCCACAAATACCAACAAACAAACACAATATCAACACATAAATGGAATCACGTATCAAAAAATTCAAATCAATCAAGCTAGAAAACCTAATTTCGAAATTAGGTTTCGAAATTGGAGAAAATTCATAAATCGAATCAAAGATCCAAAATTGACGTGTTATATCAATCTAATTAGCAACTCACGATATCTATAGCACATATTATACCAAAAACATGAACTTAAACTCAAGAATTCGACAAAATTTAACGAAACGACCAAAATCAATATTTAAAAGATTAGGTAACCTTAATCGAAAATGAGGGGAAGAAGAACTGGAGCTTCAGCGAGGAGGAGCTTTGCCGTCGCGGAGGAGATTCGCCAGTCATCGTCGCGGGATGGAAGAAGAAGAGAAGTGAAGAAGAAGAAGAAGAAGAAGAAGAAGAAGAAGAAGAAGAAGAAGAAGAAGAAGAAGTTGCACGAGTTTATTAAACCGGTCGTCGCACCTATTGAATGCGACGTCGCGTCCATTAGCTGCGATGCGTGAGTTATTGGGCTTTGGCCCAATGCAATTTTTGATAGACTGGCCCGTTCCAACGACTCGTCACGGCCATTACCTGCAGCGTCGCGTCCATTGGAGGTGACGCTGCGTTCACTACACACGTTTTTGCTCGATTTTATTAAGAACAACTAATTAAGGTTTGAGCTCGTGTGTTTTTTTGTCGGCGGTGGCGGGCCCAATGGTTCTTTTGTTAACCACTGACCACTCAATACTGGCCCTCGTTCGTTTTCTCCATCGCGACGCCATCATCGGTTCCTTAATTTCAACATTGCCTACTACGCTTCGAAACCCTATATTATTCATAACCACATCGTCGAAATGGATGTACAAGATTTAGATATATGGGTTTAAGTCGGAGTTCAAAAACTTGTTTACTGGGCTTTTTTCGGACTTTAGCTGTGGATGCTGTTTGTTTTCCAGGTGACGAGATGGCTAGAGTGATTTGGAAGATGGTCAAGGACAAGGCGTGGTTCCTTTTTGTTTACTTCGATTTGGGCGACAAGGCCTGTTATGCAATTACTATTACCTTATTTGGAGCTTGATATAAAGTACTTTGATTTGGGATACTGAATCGCGACGCTACTCATGATAGAGTTACTATGGAGAGCGCCAAAGCTGCTCTCGAGTGTGTGTGTTGCTTTATCATGTTTGTTTTTTGTCTCGTCTCTCCATGAGCTAGCCGTTCGGTTTTCTCTTTCAGGTAAAACGTGGCTGTGAAGATCAAAACTAAATTGTTGCAGTTTCTATTTTGGATAAAAAGTAACGGTTACAGTTTTTTGTAAGAAAAACTGCTTTTATCCCTCTGCCCACCATCACCAAAGAGAGAACTGATAACTCTTACAGAAGAGAGAAAGAAAAGTTTAGGAATCTCTGTAACCTATTGAGAGAAGAGAGAAAGCTTGTATCTTGTAATCTCGAAAACTCAATAAAGAGTTAGAATCTCCCGTGGAAGTTGGATTCGTATTGAATCCGAACCACGTAAAATTTCTTCATGTTCTTCGTTTATTTTCTGCTTTGTCGACTTATCGAAATCTGATCAGTCATATTTTAGGAGGCATATGAGGAGAAGTGGAGAGACCAATTTGAAGAGCACTCAATATGGTTGTTAACATTACAAGATACATAATAGTTTCAAATGCCTCACCATCATATATCCTATCGATTCACTCAGTTGCATTTCCAAGGTGCGTATATCTCCTGATCGACGACATGGTGGCTTATGCAATGAAGAGCGAAGGCAGCTATCTTTGGGCTTACAAGAACTACGACGGAGATGTGTAGAGCGATTTTAACGCCCAAGGTGATTTCGTCTGGAAAATCATATTACAACAGCATAACTAGCATGCTTTCATTTCTTCTCCCAGTTATATCACTGTCATATTTTTTGGGACTATTTTGGTAAATGTTGCTCTTTGAAGGATTTGGATCTTTGGAATGATGACATTTATTCTGGTTAGTCCAACTATCATTTACTCTCTTTTTTCCCTCCATATAATTGCTACTACATCCGTCCTAGTAACTTTTGTACATTTTACTAAATCGGGCGTCCCACTATCTTTTGTACATTTCCTTATTTAGTAAAAATCATCACAAAAATCAATATAATAATATTAAACATTCTTAAAAGACGTGTCAAAATATACATTTTTTTTACCTTTTAAGTGTACTATATTATTAAAATATTTAGTTTCTTAAAAATCGCGCCACACCCCAAATATCTATAAATTACTGGGACGGAAGGAGTATATTGATATTTTTACCTTTTATGTTATTTATATTTGGAACCGTGACTCGCCATTTCAGACTCCATCAAAAGGGTCAAGAAACAAGCACTAACAGTATAGCCTCAATATTTGCTTGGACAAGAGGATTAGAGCATAGGTAAGTCAGTTCTCTTGCCTTATGGATTGTCCACATACTCGAAGCAGCAAGTATTCAAACAGTTAAATCGGGGAAGTTGACGAAAGATCTTGCAATTTTAGTTCATGGGCCTAAGTAGGCAGTAGTACTTTCTTCCTCGATATTAATTCATGGGCATAATTTGAATCTCCTTCGACGAATTCCAACAACCTTAATAGCAAGCTTTTGACTAGCATTTGAGCTGTAATAATCATTTTGTTCCCTTGCAGGGTTTCGAGAGAATTATAGTTGAACACGGAAGAGTTCATTGAAGCCTCCTCGACTCTAAGCTCCGCTTGTTGTTTATGTCAGCGAATGTGATGTGAACGAATCGGTAGTATAAGAAAATTCTGAGTTTGTGCGAGGCACAATTTCCTTAAGACAGATTTCCCCGTATGGAACTGTCTCCCAGGATACGTCGAAAGAGCGTGACTTCGTCATGCACTGAAGAAATCACCGGCGAACTTGAACAGAATTTTGCGACAGTTTTAGCAGTAGGCTCGATTTTCGTAAGCGAGTTTCGAATCAATTTTCCAGTTGTGTTTCGAGTTTATTGATAGGGATTGAACAGCCTTTCGCAGAAGCATGCATCCCTTCGTTTGGAACAGACACGGCTGTTGGAACAGCCTTCTGTCCGATCGAACAGTCTCTTTGAACAGACATGGTCTATTTCGAATAGTACTCAACCGTTAAGGAGCTGTTGGGTTAAAATAATAAAATAAAATTTAATTTATTTTCTTGGGAAAAATCATAATCCGACGCAAAAGGGCGGGTTGATCAGGCCCGTCAATTTTTGTCTGGCACTCGTGTGCGCGGGTCGCGCCCATACACGAGTCAACTGGATTTGCACCCCCCTGCGCGCGCACGCGAGCGACGCATGTGTTGCATAATATTGGCTTTTTAATTTAAACACATAAAAGACGCAACTATATATAATGAGGTATAAACTTGTTCTCTAACCAATGTGGGACAACCACAGTTCCCCTTTTTATTTCCTCAAGTATTAAGCCCATTCTCTTTCAAGCCCAATAACTTCGCATTCAAGCCCAATAACTCCAATCCAACAATCCCCCACATGAATGAGAATTGTTTTCCATTTTCGGAGTTTATACGTTCGTCATTGACCTCTGCATAGAGGATAGTATATTTATTATTTGAACTTCCTCCTTGTAAAGCACGTTTAATTTACTAGCAGTCTAGTAGACACTACGTCCTTGAGCTATCCCACCTTTTGTGTAAATGAACCCACGTACAGTACACACAGGTCATTTCTTTTTGTTCACTTCTCATTGTTTTGTTCGTTTTGGCTGTGAACACGTCCTGATTCTGCGAGGGTTTCTAAAGAACTGGGCCTTCTCCAGTCCTCCTTTGAAGCGGCCCCACTTCTCCCTTACATAGGGACTTCTCACGTCGAGAGTATTTCCAATCAATACTGTGTGACAGTCATTAAATCAAATGCTAGCCTTTTCCATCCTCACTGTTTTCTGACAGGAATGCGCGGGCTTGCCCCCACAGGATACTAAGTCCTAAAATTAGGTTGTCCATTTGAACCTAGATCTTGGGATCTCGAGTCACTTGGGTTGGGTTTCCTTTTTAGAACTTTAATACTTTAAGGCTTCTCAAGCCCATTCCTTTCGTCAGCCTACAAATTGCGTCTCTATTTAACCCTTTGGTTAGCGGATCGCTGTGTTATCTTTCGATTTTACGTAATCTATCGAGATAATTCAAGTTGAGAGCAATTGTCTAAGGGTATTATGTCGACGGTGTATATGCCTCGATTTACCATTATACATCGTACTCTGTGCCCGTCCAATTGCCGATTGGCTATCGCAGTGTATGCATATAGGTGGCATAGGTTTTTCCCATTTTGGAATATCCTCTAGGAAGTGGCGTAGCCATTCAGCTTCTTCTCCACATTTATCTAAGGCAATAAACTCATATTCCATAGTGGACCTTGCTATTACAGTTTGTTTTGAGGATTTCCACGACACTGCAGCTCCTGCTAGTGTAAACACATACCCACTTGTGCATTTTGAGTCTTTTATATCAGATATCCAATTTGCATCAGTGTACCCTTCTAGTACAGCTGGATATTTTCATAGTGCAATCCGAGATCACGAGTATACCTTAGGTATCTCAAAACTCTTATAATTGCAGTCCAGTGCTCCGAACTTGGATTGCTTGTGTATGAACTTAATTTGCTTATCGCATACGCGAGATCTGGCCCAGTACAACTCATTAGATACATTAGGCTTCCAATGATCGTTGAGTATTCTACTTGATAGGTGAATGCTTTTATCTAGTGGCGTTCTGGCGATACCATTGTCATTTATTGAATTTGTCATGAATTTTGTCTATGTAGTGAGCTTGACTCAAAACTAGGCCTCGTTCGTGTGATTTTAACCCCCAAATCCACATCTGCAATTCCCGTATCTTTCATATCAAATTTAGAATTTAACATACTCTTAGTAGATTTGACTACTGTGTCACTACTTCCAACTATGAGTATATCGTCCACATATAGACATAGGATGACATAGTCCTCATTTGTTTCTTTAGAATAAATGCATTTATCGCATTCATTGATCTTAAAACCACTCGTTATCATTGTGTGATCAAATTTTTCATGCCATTTCTTAGGAGCTTGTTTTAAACCATACAATGATTTAACTAATTTACAGACTTTCTTTTCAATTCCCAGAGCTTGAAACCCTCGGGTTGCTCCATATATATTTCTTCATCTAAATCACCATTTAAGAAAGTTGTCTTGACATCCATTTGATGTACTTCCAAATTTCTTAATGATGCAATAGCAAGTATTATTCTTATCGAATTTATCCTTGTTACAGGAGAATAAGTATCAAAATAATCGAGGCCTTCACGTTAGTTGTATCCTTTGATAACAAGTCGGACCTTATATTTTTCGATCAAACCATCCGATTTCATTTTTCTTTTAAAGATCCGTTTAGATCCTAATGGCTTACATCCTTCTGGGAGATCTACTAGCTCCCAAGTATAATTCTGCAAAATAGAATCAACTATACTTTTAATGGCTTCTTTCCATAGAGGTCCTTCAGAGGAGCTCACTGCTTCTTTGTAGGTTAGTGGTTCCTTTTCGAGCAAGTAGGTAACAAAGTCGTAACCAAACATTTTTTCTATCCTCGCTCGTTTACTACGCCTTGGTTCAAAATCGAGAACCGTGCTAGGATCCTCAATTTCTTCGATTGTCCATTTAGATGAACTGGACCCATCATTAGACTTATACGGAAATATATTTTCAAAGAAACGTGCATTTCTTGATTCCATTGTTGAGTTCTTGTGCATTTCTAGCAAGAAACCGGTATGCCGTGCTATTATGTGCATACCCTATGAAAATACAGTCTACCGTTTTAGAACCGATTTTTCCTACCTTAGGTGTCGCTATGACTACCTTGGCGAGACACCCCCACATTCGCAAATGTTTATAGGACGGCATTTTCCTTTCCACAATTCATATGGTGTTTTGTTTTGCTTTCTTCGAGGTATTCTATTTAAGTGGTAATTGCTCGATAAAATTGCTTTGCCCCACATATTGGCCGGTAATCCCGAGCTTAACAACATCGCATTCATCATTTCTTTAAGAGTGCGATTTTTCCGTTCGGCAACCCCATTTGACTGAGGTGAATAAGGAGCGGTTACCTCATGGATGATACCATGTTCCGCACAGAAGTTACCGATTGGCGCTTCATATTCACCGCCTCGGTCGCTCCTTAG
Source organism: Craterostigma plantagineum (assembly GCA_027422505.1). Taxonomy (NCBI): domain Eukaryota; kingdom Viridiplantae; phylum Streptophyta; class Magnoliopsida; order Lamiales; family Linderniaceae; genus Craterostigma; species Craterostigma plantagineum. The sequence goes on along the minus strand of JAPQWV010000066.1, from coordinate 1,249,422 downwards.
TCGTTTTATTTTCTTACCGAGTTGATTTTCAACCTCGGTTTTGTAGAGAATAAATTTCTCTAATGGTTCATCCTTGCTTTTAAGTAAATATACATAGCAATATTTCGTGCTATCGTCTATAAATGTTATGAAATATTTATTCCCACCCCCGTTTGTATATTTTTTAAATCACAAACGTCACTATGAATTAGCTCAAGTGGTACAGTGCTCCTTTCTACCATTGGGAAGGATGACCTTGTTAATTTAGCTTCAACGCATATTTCGCATTTATTTTCTGAGTTGATTCCGAACTTAGGAATGTGGTTCAGGTTAATTAATCGACGTATCGAATTAAAACTAACGTGGCCGAGTCTACCATGCCATAGGTTAGAACATTCGAGCAAGTAAGCAGAACTGTTACTATTATTACATTAAGTTTGAACAGCCCTTCAGTAGCATAACCTTTTCCTACGAACATTCCTGACTTAGATAAAATAACTTTATCCGATTCTATCACTATGCGAAACCCGTGCTTATTGAGCAAGAATCCTGACACGAGGTTCTTGCGAATCTCCGGCACGTATAGCACATCTTTCAGCGTCACTATTTTTTCGGAGGTCATCTTCAGCAGTACGTCTCCTTTCCCCTCCACATTAGCAGCGGCTGAGTTGCCCATATAGATACTTTCGCCTTGAACGGGTTCAAAGGTCGAGAAATGGCTCCGGCTTTTGCATACGTGCCTTGTAGCGCCGGTGTCAATCCACCATTCCTTCGGGTTCGATTCAGCCATGTTCACTTCTGAAATTACAGCCACAAGACAGTCTCCAACATCTCGAGTGATATCGTTCGTCAGGTTGGCTTCGTGTTTTTTTCTAGGAAGTCGGCACTCGGATGACTTGTGACCCATTTTGTCACAGTTGAAGCATTTACCTTTGAACTTATACTTCCATTTTAAGATTCCCCCGTTAGCCCCGAACTTCTTTTTGCCTTGAAATGCTTTCTTTGATTTAGAGTTGTGTCCATGACCATGCTCCATTACAGTTTTCGTTCCACACCTTTGTTGTCTTCTTCTATTCGAAGTCTGACAAACAAGTCTTCTAACGACATCTCTTTGCGTTTATGCTTGAGATATTTCTTAAAATCTTTCCATCCCGGAGGCAATTTTTCAATGATCGCTGCCACTTGAAAAGATTCGCTTAAAATCATTTTCTCCGCATGGATCTCGTGCAAGATTAATTGAATCTCCTGCACTTGACTGATCACAGTATTTGAGTCGACCATTACATAGTCGAGGAATCGTCCGACAACGAATTTCTTCGAGCCGGCGTCCTCTGTTTGATGCTTTCGATCCAACACTCCCACAATTCCTTAGCCGTCTTCATTCCACAATATACATTGTATAAAGTGTCATGAATCGCATTTATGATATAGTTTCGGCATAAAAAATCTGCATACTTCCATGCATCAACGGCAGATTGAGTTGCCACATCAACCTGGCCTTCGGGAATTATAGGTTTAAGTTCAGTAACAAACCTGTCTAGATTGAGCGTCGTAAGGTATAATAACATCTTTTGCTGCCATCGCTTGAATGTCGAAGCCACCCCGACGAACCTCTCTGGTTTCTCCATGTGGCTTGCCGGAATCGCAGAAGGTATAGCCGTGGTTACAGTGACGGTTGGAACTTCATTGTTGTCTTCATAGTTCGACATCGTCAAAGGATCTGTCTTAATATTGTTGTTTATGTCGGCGAATGCAATGCGAACGAATTGGTAGTATAAGGAAATTCCGAGTTTGTGCGAGGCACAATTTCCTTAAGACAAATTTTCCCGTATGGAACTGTCTCCCAGGATACGTCGGAAGAGCGTGACTTTGTCGTGCACTGAAGAAATCACCGGCGAACTTGAACAGAATTTCGCGAAGTTTTAGCAGTAGGCTCGATTTTCATAAGCGAGTTTCGAATCAATTTTCCAATTGAGTTTCGAGTTTATTTATAAGGATTAGACAGACTTTCGCAGAAGCATGCATCCCTTTGTTTGGAACAGACACGGCTGATCGAACAGCCTTCTGTCCGGCCGAACAGTCGCTTTGAACAGACATGGTCTGTTTCGAATACTACTCAACCGTTAAGGAGCCGTTGGGTTAAAATAAAATAATAAAATAAAATTTAATTTATTTTCTTGGGAAAATCATAATCCGATCGCAAAAGTGCGGTTGATCAGGCCCGTCAATTTTTGTCCGGCATTCGTGTGCGCGGGTCGTGCCCATACACGAGTCAACTGGATTTGCACCCCCTTCCCCTGCGCGCACGTGAGCGGCACATGTGTGGCATAATATTGCCTATTTTATTTTAAACATATAAAACACACAACTATATATAAGGAGGTAGAAACCTTGTGTTCTAACCAATGTGGGACAACCACATTCACTTTTTATTTCCTCAAGTATTAAGCCCATTCTCTTTCAAGCCCAATAACTTCTCATTCAAGCCCAATAACTCCAATCCAACACCGTTCCCTTGCTTAGGGAGTCGATTTTCAACAGCTAAAGCATACATGTCTCAAACATTATGTAATAGAACGGATCAGCAACATAGTCTGTTCATATGTAATAGAATCATAACCTGTCTTATAAGATCATAACTAGAAATGCAACCACGCTGCAACAAAGATCAAGAAACCCTAAATCACAGAGGATTATCACATATACCCATAAGAGATCATCTCCATGAATTCCAGGTCCCTCTGCATCTGCACTTGCATACAACTCTGACGATCATGAGAAGAAGATGAAGAAGTAGAGTCCACCACCTTATTAAAGCTCGAATTTTCTGCAGTGGGCAGATTCGAAAGGCGGGCCTTCTTCGCCATTTCAGCATTTGGGGTCTTCGAACCCTTGTCCAAGTTAATGCCCTTATTTGCCTTGTTAGATTCAGACAACATGAGACTCTTAATGTACTTATGAAGAGGGCTGCTGTTTGAAATTGAGTCATTTTTGTTTCGGCGAGAAGAGAGCTGTCTCCTTTTAGTTGCGTGCCAATGATTCTTGATAGTGTTCTCGCTTCTCCCGGGAAGGGTTCGAGCTATCTCTGCCCATTTGTTGCCTAGTCGAAGGTGGGCTTCGATGAGAATCTTGTCTTCTTCCTCGGTCCATTGATCTTTCTTCATATGTTAATAAGATGGATAAATGGATAAATATGCTTCTTCAATATGAAGATGATGATGTAAAAGTATAGTTGATAATAACATTAGTTCTAACTAGGGTTTATGTAAAGCCTATACTATTAACGGGGTTTCTGTAGTCAAATATTATTTCATTAATCTTCCCCTGTCCGAAATTACATGACATTTCTGTGAAGAGCATGCATTTTCACTATGAAGCATTCACAGTAGGATTCATTTGATTTTTGGAAAGGTGAAGAAATAAATCACATGGAGAAAAAAAAAAAGAAATATATCAAGGGAGGCTTTTTCAAAGATTACATGAATACCGTAGTATGAATGATATATTCTCTGACCAAGATGAAATCTTTCACTGTCTCGTGATTTATTTCCTACTTAGATATCGAAAAAGGATAACGCAATGACGATGATGAGAAAATCGGACATATGAAGAAAAATCATAACTCATGAGATTTGTCTACCTTAATATAATTACTCATTTTGGTGAAAATTTGTTGACTTATTCATGACTATTCCATTGAAATTATGAAGTAATAATGTATATAAAAACATGTAAAATGTTTCAATTTTAAGAAAAACCTTGATGTCAGGCTTCAAATGGTTGAACCATCTTTCCCTACATTGCTTCCCAATCCTCCCCTTAAGCTTTTCAGCAACTGAAGACCATTTCTTGACTCCATGCTTCCCTACCAACTCGGCCAACAATCTCAACAAAAAAAAACGAAGAAAAAAGTAAATTGAATTTGGAACAAACTTTTATGCATCAGATTCATGTAATCTTATTATGCGAATGACGTCACGAGCAGTTAAAAACAAAAAGAATACGAACAAAAGTTGTCAAAAGTCGTAATGTAAGGATTTTTTTAAAGCTAAACACCTGTCTTCCTCGGGTGCCCATTGACCCTTAATCACTGCAAATTTCTTTCCATGGCTTCTTTCTTGTGTTATTGTCTCTTTGTCATTTGAGATCTTGTCCTTCGAGGCCTCTCCTTCGTTACCCTTTGAGATGCAATTAGGCTCATTCATCTCTTGAAATGCCATCAATGGCTCATCATTCATTTGATCATAACAATGATAGAATTCCATTCTTTGGTACGAAGCCCCAGAATCGATGAACTCGAGAGATCTCCTAATACCTTCATCGGAGCTGCCGTGCATGAGATTATAAAATGGATCAAAAGGATCGTAAAACGATGAACATATGATGGGATGAGATTTAGCTCCAAAGTCCTCCATTGCAAGATTTGCATCAATATGGGAGGATGAAGAAGAAAAGAAACCCTCATTTCTTTGCTGACTTTGTTGGTCGAAGATTTTTGGACATAGATTAAGGTTTTCCCTTAGAATTGAGTTGATATCCATGCATGGAATGCTCGGACAAAATAATTAGAGGAGGAGGAATTAGAGTGAGGAGGAGAGGAAAGTGACTTAGGTTTTGGTGTAAGAATTATAGAAATGATGAGAGTAATGTGGAGGACAATGGGCTCTATTAGTGAATGCAATTTGGGCATTAGTGTTGGTGTGGTTAATGGTATATATATTTGTACATCGTGAAGAAATGTCAAAATAAATAAATGTTGAAGTTAATGGGAATCATTGTCATTAAAGATTCCTGCTTCAATTTATTTTCTTCAGTAGTGACTGACACGTGGCGGTATTAATCTTCTTTCTTCAGTTCAGTTACAAGTTACAACTTTGGCTCAAGATTTCACTAATCTCCGGTAAAGGGGAGTACACCAAGCATGAGTTTTATATAGAGTATCTTCTATAAATTCTTGTGAATTTATGAGTTTTTGAATTACCTTTAATTAAAAAAATTCAATAAAATAGTATACCTTCTAGAAAAAATGATTAATATATTCCGGCAAAAAAGAAAAGTTTGTAAAATGAATCAATAATATCCAAATTGTTAAATTTCTAGTGTAAAACATTGATTATAATGTTTGTTGAAGCATGGTTAAAAATTGATGTAATATCTCTATCCAAACAGTATATGCACACTAACTAGCTAAACTAGTAGATTCAGAAATATAAGTTATTAATACCTCCGAAAAAAAGAAATATAATTTATTAGCTAAATCCAATATTGTACTTGTACACACTATTGACCCACTTATCAATATAAGTAATATTCTTTGATTAAACAAGGGAAAATATAAAGGCAAACACAATCATGAGCCAGGTCGTGGGTATAGCATGGATGGGCTGGGCCCAAAATAAAGGCCCATAAGCTATGGCTGAAATAATATAGAAAAAGAAAAGATTAATTTATACGATTCCAATAGGGGATTCAACACTTAAATACCTACATCAATAAAAATAAGACAGATCAGTCCCTAGTCAGCTCCATTTTTAATTTAGGTACCTAGTTGAATTTTATTTTACTGATAGGTACCTAACTGACGGATTTACCCCTGCTAAAACAACTTTATTACATCTCTTACCTTTTTCTCATTCACGTTCGTTCATTCCTAAACAAAGAAAGTTCTCACTCTCCCAAACCCAAATCGCAGATTTAATCCCAGAAATCGAGCCGTGTTCGTTGTTGCTTCAGATTCAACGTCGCCTGTCCACTCGTTCGTCGTGGTTTCCCCTTCTGAAATCGGTAGGTAAGTCATTCGCAGTAATACCGTACGTCGTCGCATTTCGTCGCTGTATTCCCGTCCTCATAGGCTTGTATCTAGTTTGATTTTGCCATTATTAGTTGGGTTTAAGCATTTTCGATTAATGTTCGTAACAATGGCTGCGTGTTTTTGGAATAACATCGATTTGTTGTTCGATTAGGGGTTTTTTGTGCTTGTATTTTTTGATGGGTGAATTAACTGTTGCCGATTTGGGTTTTTTTGGAATGGGTTGATTTTGATTTGTTCTAATGTGGTCAATTTATTTTGGTACTACATTATCACTGCATTTGGTACCCTCTGTTTGGGCAAAGTGGTACCCCTTGCGTGAATAAATTGGTACTGCTTGTTAACTGGTTTTTTCAAATGAGGTCAATTTATTTTGGTACAACATAATCACTGCATTTGGTGCTCTCAGTTTGGGCAAATTGGTGCCCCTTGTTTGAATAAAATGGTACTGCTTGTTAACTGGTTTTTTGAACGGGGTCAATTTGTTTTGGTACTACATTATCACTGCTTTTGGTAACCTTGTTTGGGCAAATTGGTACCCCTTGTGTGAATAAAATGGTACTTCTTTTATACAGTAGATTTTTTGCAGAAATGCCTCCCCGGAACAGATCTGAGCTGTCTTCAAGGTGCCATCCTGCGCTGTTTTGATCTACCATAATCAATTTGGAGGGTAGCATGACCCCAGATAAAAAAGAAGCTATAAGAAGGTCTCCGTTTCACTTTTTGTAGATATGCTTAAGATGTCACATTCGTTTGCTCGAATTGTGGCATTGATAAAGCGTTATAGTGTATCGTGCTTCTATGGCTGCTTGCATTTTACGTGACGAGCACAATTGTATGCTTGATCTGTTTGGTTAAGTTACTTGAATATGATGTGAGACCGTTTGGAGACTTTGTTTATGTAGGTTAACTTCTTTTGAGTTTGGGATGAGACCGTTCTGAGACTGTTTGGATTTTGTTCATGACTCAGTATTGTTTGATTGTTGTGTAGTTCTGTAAATCTGTACGTTTATTATGCAGTACCATAGGTTTTTATATTGTCGTACCTTTTCTTTTACACACAGAGTACCATAATATGCAGCTTAATCGTACCATTAGGTACAAATATACAGTACCAAAACAGAAGATATGAAGAACCTTGTCTTGTATATTACCGTACCACGTCTTTTACATACGGAGTACCAAAATATGCAGCTTAATCGTACCATTATGTACATATATGGCGTACTATAAACAGAAGATATGAAGTGCCTAGTCTTTGATATTACCGTACCAGAACTTTTACATACAGAGTACTTTAATATGCAGGTTAACAGTACCACTGGGTATATATATATCGTACCAAAAACATAATATATGAGGTACCTTGTCTGTTGTACAGTAAGGTACCTTATCTTGTACTTTAAAGTACCTTATCATTTACATTTACCGTACCATAATCTGCAGCTTCACCGTATCACTATGTATACATATAGCGTACCCTAATATGTTGTATACCGTACCATGTGTTCACAATCGAAAATAAATCGATTCCCAAGCGAGTCGCGTTGTTCTGCGTGATTTTGACAATACCTAACAATAATAAAATGACTAAAAAATAAATAAAATTCCACACATGTAGGACTCACCTAATTTAAGATCAAGTAGATCAAATTAAGTTGTAAGATGTTCTTGCTTCTATCCTTATATTCTAATGAATGTTGGAGTTGGAGGATATAATTCATGCTTGTAAGGCATAATGCACCTAATTTGATATGAAACGTAACTAATACTCTATATTAGTGTTTTAGGGTGGTTCCAGATGAAAAACTAATTCGTACGAACTCGAAAACTACTAACCCTAGTATACCGTACCATATATTTAAGGGACGACGTACCTTACATTGCTTTGTTGGAGTATCTATTTTTTTGTTTTAGGCGTACCATTTCGGACACGGTTGTAGTACCTAAAATTACATAAGACATCAAACATTTTACTAAAGCCAACGACATGTCAGATGAGCTGTCTTATTTGATGTAATACCTAGTACGTCAGAAGAGTTGTCAACTCATGACAGAAAAACGTCATAAGTCTGTCCATTCATGATAGAAAACATCAGATATTGTCCCTTTCTTTTTGCACATCAACATCTTTTGAAATGCTTCATTTCTGTCGAAATTACCCAAGTCTTAAATGGAACTTACTTTAGTTTGTACGGTACCTATTTCTGGAACGATACAGTACCCTCCGTGGCATGTTTAGTGATGCCTACATTACAGTACCATTTGTGCATATATTACCGTACCAAACTGGCATATATTACAGTACCATGTTGGCATATATTACAGACCATGTGTGCATATATTATGGTACCAAACTGAGCATATGTTACAGTACCATGTTGGCATATATTACGATACCAAACTCGCATATGTTACAGTACCAAATGAGCATATATTACAGTAGCGAATTTGCATACATTACGGTATCACGTTCGCATATATTACAGTACCAAATTTAAATATAGTACAGTACCAAATTGGCATATATTAGGGTACCATGTTCGCATGTATTACGAAATTTGCATATATTACAGTAGCAAATTGGCATATATTACGGTACCATGTTCGCATATATGACGGTACCAAATTGGCATATATTACAGTACCATTTGTGCATATATTAGGTACCATGTTTGCATATGTTATGGTATCAAATTTGCATATGTTACAATACCAAATTTGCATATATTACAGTACCATGTTGGCATATATTACAGTAACAAATTTGCATATTTCACGGTACCAAATTTGCATATATTACAGTATCATGTTAACATATATTACAGTAACAAATTGACATATATTACGGTACCAAATTTGCATATATTTCAGTACCAAATTGGCATATATTAGGGTACCATGTTTGCATACATTACAGTACCAAACTGGCATGCCGAGAATCGATATTCGACCACATTTATAAATGGTACGTTGTATAGTTTAGATTGGTACTGCATAACAGGACATTTTGGTACCATATGGACAGGTTACTTGGTACGTAATATAAATACACAAAGATACTGCATAACATAAATGTCCAATCGGACTGTATCGCATAATATATTTAGGTACGGTAAAACAACAAACAATGGTACGTAATATACATAACAAATGGTACGTCATAACAGTTCTAAAAAAAACCAAAATCTCGATGGATTAGCTTCAATAACTACCAAATCCTAACATTCCACCCTCATATCGAGCTCTTGGAGCGCATTGAGCTCCCGGATTTGGGCTAAACCTTGAACAAACTCGTGAAGTCGACTAACCAAACCCTTTGCAAAAGAAAAGCTTACTTGACAAAATCAAGACCCAAAATCAAGAACCCAACTTTCAAGAGGCTCGTCGATCGTTGTCCGGCGCCGGAACGAGCGGAAGGATGTGGTCGGCAAGACGGAAATTCGTCGACGGGGATGGAGCTTGAATTTTGCAGAAAAAACTGAAAAGAGAAAAGAAATAAGGGCATTTTGGTAATCTTAGGTGATTAGGTACCTAAGTGTAAATTTTTTATTCAAGTGGGTACCTAGCTATAAAATATGTCTGACAATGTACCTAAGTGGCTTTTTAGTTTGCTATTGGGTATTTATGTGTAGATTCACGATTCCAATAAGGCACGCTAACATTACATGTGATTTTAATGTCCAAAGAAGTGGTTCTTGTTATGACACCTCGATTTTTAAGGAAAACCTTATATTTAATAAAAGTACTCTACGTTATGTCCACGAAAATATGTGCCTAAACATTTTTATCGTAGTAAAGAAAAAGACGCAAACGATTAGCAAAAGGAGAAACAAACCATATACTAACCCCTTGCTTAATGTATTTTCCAAAGAAATTAAGAATATTACTTGAAAATAAGTTAGGAACCAACACCACTCTCGCTCAAGTCCATTTAAGTCGAAATGAATATCGCTGTGGGTCCGAGTATACCATCATAATCCATCCAAACTACGATAGCTAAGTAAAAAGGAGTTCAAGTGAAAATCGAACTTTAAACTTCATTTAGTAATATAAGGAGCTCACTTAAACTTAATTAAATATTTAATAGCTTAAATATGGACAAGTGACTTTTGTCCCGACCCTTGTTATTAGACTTTTCGTTAGACGAGGATTGATTGATTATACCTAATTTGACATACTTTATCATTAAATCGCTTGTATCCATCATCTTCAAAGACGGGTATTATTAAATCTAACAGCAAATCAAATATACCATTTTCTGCAAAAGAAAGTATTACGGTACCAAAAAGAGACATATGATTAATCATAGTTTTAGTTGTATGTGTGACCTCTCTTCTGTACTTTTTTTTTTTTTCTAGCCGACCCAACTCCATAATCGTTGTTAGTCAATAAATATATAATTAAAGATTTCTGTGCATCTCGTCTTTCCCGGGCCCGTCCTTCATGCATAAAATCTATGATTCGAAGTTTTTGTTTGGATGAATAAAATTTGAGAAAATTTTCAAACTACTTGCAGGATATAGTTTTTGTTGGCTGTATATATAATATTTTAATCGGTTTTACCAGGAAAAGTCAAATGCATTTGGGGCCTTTTCTGTCTTTATTCCAATTTAATTTGATTAAATTTATAGTTCAAAATATTATATCGATCCCATCGTTAATATATATATATATATATATATATATTATATATATATATAATATACGGGTATCTATAGTTAAATAATATAACATGTCACATAGGTATATAATATAGGGCACTATTTGACATAGTGCATGCCAATGCATGCTCAAATCCATCTTTGTAATAACTCATACGTACAATCATTAAACGGACCAAGACACCGTTACATAAATGAACTTTGACCCACTTACAAAAACGAAGTACGTTTGAAGAAAAAAAATAAAACAAAAAACAAAAACGAAGTACAAAAACGATGGATAAAGTTTAAAAAAAAAACAGAAGAAATAAGTGAATAACATATATGCGGTAAAGCTTCAACTATATAACACATACACACGAACACATATTTGAAAGTGTTCAAGATTTTAATCATTCTTTATTTTGTTAAGCTCGCCAAAATTCAAGCACAACTTCGGGGATCAATCACTTATTAAAATATAAAATAAAGGAGAAATTATAAAATTAGGTCACTAAGTATACATGTTTTCATTTTCGGGTCACTATTTTTATAATTGCAAAAGTATGTCACTAACTTTTCATATGAAAACAATTTTGGGTCATTTTTCAATTTTAGATCACTAAGAATATATTTTTTGGATTTTGGGTCACTAAGTTTACATTTTTTTCAATTTCGGGTCACTCATTTGGTACTAATGTTATAAACATATTGACCCAAAATTGAAAAAATTGAAAAAATCTAAACTAAGTGACCCAAAATTGAAAAAATATATTCTTAGTGACCTAAAATTGAAAAATAACCAAAAATTGTTTTCACATGAAAAGTTAGTGACCTACTTTTGCAATTTATCAAACATAGTGACCAAAAAACGAAAACTTGTATACTTAGTGACCTAATTTTATAATTTTGCCTAAAATAAATTATGACAATAAAATGAAGTTAGGTCAAAGTATCTTCTTGTGACGACACGTAAGGTAACGTAACGACTTGCTGAGCTAACAAGTTGATACAGATGTATCTTTCTCTATGAATAAGGCCAACCCAAATTCCACTATCTTATCTCTCTCAGTCTCATATGCAACAAAATAAAAAAATAAATATGGAAAAGAAATCACAAGAAGTTGAAATAAGGAAAGGTCCATGGACGATGGAAGAAGATATAGTTCTCATGAACTACATTGCTAACCATGGTGAAGGTGTTTGGAACACGTTAGCTCGTTCCGCAGGTAATAATTATATATACACACACACACACACACATGCATACATCATGTCAAAAAAATAAACTAACTCCAATAATAGAATTTTTTTTTTTAATTTGCGAAATAACGTAATATAGGACTGAAACGCACTGGAAAGAGCTGCCGTTTGAGATGGCTTAACTACCTTCGGCCGGACGTAAGAAGGGGAAACATAACATCAGAAGAGCAGTTATTGATTATCGAACTTCATTCTAAGTGGGGAAACAGGTAATAATTTGTAATTACTTATATATATGCTAGGTTAATTTTCTTCTTTGTCATTTTATTTATTGATGCTTCATTGGCGAGAGAAGAGCACCATGTGTGGAGGATTCCACGATGTGTTTAAAAGATAGAAGTTTCCATTAATAGAAATACCCTATTCAATAACTCACATGATCGAATAAAGATATTGTTGCTCTATGATCGAATCAAGTTGGAAGGCCCTTTACATTTATTTTCATTTCATTTAAATTTATCCCAAAAATACATGTACAAAACAGACCCTTGTTTGAGGCGAAGATATGAGGGTCGATAATTCATTACGATGGACTTTTCCTTTTTATCGCAGGTGGTCGAAGATTGCGAAGCACTTGCCCGGAAGAACAGACAATGAGATAAAGAATTTTTGGAGGACGAGAATTCAAAAGCATATGAAGCAAGCCGATAATGATGATCATCAAAATAACGTCGACAGCAGCACAAGCAAGAATATTTGGAGCACTGATAATAATAATGGATTTGATGATGAGTCGTATTATTGTCCGTCTTCCTTCAATGTAGATAAAGACGACAATCATAAGATTACTACTTGCAACAGTATTACTACAGAAGCTTTTCCCTTGTCCGATGATCAGCAAAGCGACAACCTTTGGAGCGTCGAGGATCTTTGGTCGTTGCAATTGCTTGATGGAGATCAATAAGAGTGTGAATATATTTTTATATTACTTCAAATTGTTATATTTGTAGTATCATATGTGTACCTACATAATATATAGAGGATGGCGGTGTATTGACGAATATGGATCACAAGTTGATCGATATATAGGGTTTGAAATATGAAATGCACTCTCATGTAATAAGCTTTTTTTTTTTTATTCTCTCATGTAATAAGCTAAAGACATACTAAATTACTATTGTTATAATTATGGTTGAAACATTGTATAGTTTTCTTCGACAAGTGGAAATGTTACAAAGCTATTTTTTGGGGAAAATGGAGTTTTTGCTTTCACTGTGATACTCCCTAATAGACCCACACCTAACTTTTTAAGCCCTAGAATGGAAAGTATTCAAGTGGTCCAACTAAATAATTATAACTTAGTATCGTCTTTTTCATCAAAAATTCAATTCTCTTGTTTTCACCAAAGGACTTTTCTGATAAATTTTTCCGCTGCAATATGTATGTGGGGTGACGATTATTCAATAATTTATCCCAAGTATAATGCGTCATGACATCAACCTTTGAACCATCGAAGCGATGCGGAAGATTTCATGGATTGAGATTTGAAACCACATGCAAAATAAAAATAGTTACAGTAATTATTTTATGAAAAGTATAACTTCCTATTTTTTTTACAACGCTTATACAATGGAAAATTAAATATTTAAATGCATTGCAATAAAGGGTACACACGGGCCACGTGAAATGTAGATATAAGATCACATGGCAGGTCGGATGAAAAAAAATATTATGTTATTTTACATTTTAGGGTAATTTAACTAGGGACCGTTGATATATAAGGTAAATGAGATAGAAATGATTCTATTTTACTCGTGATTTCGGCGCTAAAGAAATGTACTTTTGTTTAATGCCCAGTTATAAAACAAATATATTTATATAATTAAATTTTTTTTTTTGAATACGACGATGTGAGGAGGACAATCTAAATGTATAAGTAGATATATATTAATGTAACATAGTATAGCCATTCGACCCAACCCATTTGAAATTTCACAAGCAAATGCCATGTAAAAAGGATGGATATGCACGATAAAAAACACTTATTTCTAGAGCCGTCAAAACGAGCCGAACCCGTCGAGTTGGCCCGCGCCCTCCATGAAAAATAGGCCCATTTAGAAGCGGGCAGAAACGGACCAGCCCGCTTGGGCCGCGGGTTGAGACGGGGGGGCGGGTTGGCCCGTCATTAAATATATAATATATATGTTTTGAAGCAATTTAAAAATATTAATAAATAATACTCCATCCGTCCCAAACATTTTATACATTTTACTAAATCGGGCGTCCCACATATTTTATACATTTCCTTATTTAGCAAAAAATTTATTACAAACAAAATCAATATAATAATATTAAATATTCTTAAAAGACGTGTCAAAATATACATTTTTTTATCTTTTAATTGTACTATATTATTAAAATATTCAGTTCTTAATTCTCGTGCCAACTCCCAAATGCACAAAAATATTTGGGACAGAGGGAGTAGTTATTAATAGTTGATTTATCATTCAACTTATACTACCTATTATAAATAATATATGTTGAACATTCCGACATTATTTATTAAAAAAAGCGATATTCGAAATAATTAAAATAGAAAAAAAATTTAAGAAAAAAAGAATTTAGTTAGCGCGTTGGCGTGTTAGAGGGCCAACCATATGTGAGGCGGGACGGGCTACTAGTTTAGTAGCCCGTTTAGAAGCGGGCCGAAACGGGCCAGCATGCTTGGGCCGCGGGTTGAGACGGACCGGGCGGGCCAACCCATTTTACAGCTCTACTTATTTCAGACGATTTATTTTGTATGACGTAATCATTCCATCTAAGTTCAATCTGAGTTGATTATAAGCCTCATCAAATAAAAAATATGCAAAAACCAAATTTCATGGATGAGAATATGACATGCGAGTATCATTGAAACGCTTCAGATGAAACATGCGAGTGGTAAATAAATACATAACGTCTACAATCTTCGATAAATGGCTAAAGATGCGTTTATTGATCTATTTGGCGAATCTCGCTAGGAAGCAAATGACCATAATATCCCCGTGTAACGTAATAAAAACCCGATTCCCTTCCCTAAGACGTTTTTTAGGTATAGATATTTCATCAGATTTATCGCCTTTGCCGCTGGCTTTTCCATGTGTTGGGAAAGAAATAAATTCTGTTTGACATTTGTGAAAATCATAAGGTTTTCAATTTTTCTTTTTTCCTCCTACTGTTTTTAGTCTTCCTTTATGTCCAATATTTTTTTCTATATTGTCTTCGTATTATATTTTTAAAGGACCATTCTCATTATGCTAATAAAAGATCATAGTGGGCCATGCCGTCCATATCATACAAGCCCAATATCCACCTTTTTTTCCCAGCCCATTAGCCACCTTAATTGCCAACTTTATTTACATTTTAATTTTATTAAAACAAAAATGTAGTTCTTGGATTTTCATTTAATTTGGCGACATGTACTTGAAGACCACTCAAACTCCTTTTCATATTCTGTTTTATTTATACTATTAAAAAAAGAACTCTTATACTTCAAAGACCTGCCATCCATGCCATGTCATTAGCCCACACACAATATATCTTTACGCGCCATCGACTCTGTACACGTTTAATGGATTGAAAGCTTCAACCCTGACCTGACCTGTTTACTTAAACGGATTGAAATATTAAACCCTAACCCGACCTGCTTTAACCCAAATATAACTCATTAACCCACCAAATAATGCCGTTTAAAATTTAAAAAGACAAAGAAAATAACTTCATAATCATAATTATATACCCAAATTAAATAAAGAAAATAGAGAAACAAAGCAGTTGTTTTGTTTCAAAAAACAACAACAATTAAAAAATTCCAAATAATACAAGTCATATATTTAAATAGAAGCATTTAATTAAGTATATTTGTAATAATTCGTATTATTCGGGTTAAATGAGTTGATAAACAGGTCGCTTTCGTCGTGTTAAAACTCGAACCTTAACGTGACCCCTTAACGTTCGGGTTGGGTTTGTATTTATCCAATTACTTAAACAGATCGAAAATGCTAACTCAAACATGCCGGGTGAGGTTCATGTTGAGCTGGCAGGTCGAATTGGTTTTTAGCTGTCTACCCGCGCGTATGCGTAAATTGCCCGCGCCGACAAGTGTAGTCATGCCGACCCACATAGGGGCTAGGGGGTCCATTGCTACAAAAAGGAAGGCAATATACTAAAAAGTAAAATAGTATTCTACAATGAGTTATGAAAGGTTTTTATTTTTTAAAATTGTTACTAACTTGAGGTAGAACTTAATTCAGAACGTGGATGTCTAATAATTCTAGATTTTAGTTTAACATTTTACTAACTGTAGAAAAATATCATTGGTTGATTGGTAAAAGTAGAATCCAAACTGACGGTTTTTATCACCCTCACTATGTGGATTAAATAGAATCACATTAGACAATACTTCTAGTCCAGTGGTTATTGGACGAGCAATAGTGCTGTCATGTTTACTGAACCGGGTTCGGTTCTTTTCTAAGCATTTTTTCCCTATTTTTAGATATATTATTAATATGGGCTGGCGTTAGTAAAGTGGGCTGGGGTTAAATGGTCTTGACCCGTCATTCAGAGCTCGGTCAGCACACAGACGCATAAAGAACATCTTATCGCGCTACTAAACAATCTTCTTATCTTACTTTACCCAAAAAAAAAAACCTTCTCTTTTCTTGTTCTTGGGAGAACAATACAAAATATCACTTTCTCTTCTTCTTCTTCTTCTTCTTCTTCTTCGTTTTCTCTTTTCCGAAATCCCTAGACGTTCTTGGAGGGTAGAAGGAAGGCGCACTCGTCGTCTTCACCTGGCTCTTCTTTAATCTTCATTCTTCCACACCACACTACACAGAAAGAAAAATGTCAGAAGGAAAAGTAGTCCCATCTTCAAAAGATGAAGAATTTCGCGCGGGAGACGTTGTTTGGGCCAAGTTAAACGGGGAGGGCCCATGGTGGCCGGGGAAGATCCACGACCGGAAAAACGCCTCTCGAGTCCCCGCCAAGAACGTGCTATTGGTCGACTTTTATGGGGACAGTCGTTCCTCCCATTGGTTCGTTCCTGGGCAGCTCAAACCTTTCAGCGAGAATTACGCCCAACTTTCCGAAAGTGGAACGACGAATAATTTCTTGACCGCCGTGGCTCAGGCGGCTGAAGACGTCAAAAAATCTGGAGTCAACGCCGAGGACGTGGTGGTGGGCCGGAAGCGGAAGAACAGGACCAACAGCATGGATGACGACGGCGATGCTTTGATTCTAACCTCTAGAGAGAAAAAGAAGAGCAAACTTTCTTACGTAGAAGAAGAACCACCCACCACTCGCTCGGCAAGGAGGAGATATGCTGCTCGATCGGATGATGATCTTAAAGCGATCAAAGCTAAAGTCGTCAGTGATTGGTCATCTAAAAAGGTAAGATCTGGCGCTGCCCAGAGGAGTCCAGAGAAGAAGACAGTGGTAGAGAAATCTGCTGAGGTCGATGATGCAATGACCATAATTCGAAACAAGCTTGAAATTACGAACGGTATACTCAGGAAATTCCATGACAAGTTCATACAAGCCGAGAAAGAGATTCTCAAGGCGCAGATTCGGGACCTTGCCGAAATGGTCGAGTCCTTGTACAAAAAGGTTCACGATCTGGCCATTGTGACCAAGTTACCGTAGAAAAAGAAGGCATGTTTCCTTTTCTTTACTTGTAATGGCAGCTAAGCTTGGCTGAGGTGTATAGACGTTTGTGTCATGAAGACATGCAATGCTTTTCCTTTCCTGCATTTTTTGTGTTTCTTTTTCTTATTCTTGGCCGTCCGGCTATGCACAATAATAAATAACACTTGGTGTAATCTTCAAGCTCCGACTAAGTTCCGTCGTACGTATATAGTTGATTATCAAATAAAAAATATGCAGAAAACAGAATTTCATAGATGAGAGAAATTATATAAAGCGAAATTTTATCCACTGAGGCACTTGTGGCTTGAAAAAAGCACACAAACAAACAAACAAGAACATAAAACGCACATCTGAAATGAAATGACTGAGAACCCTAGAAAGAAGAAAAAAACCTACCCGAAATCAGCAAACGGTCACAATCTCATGACCTCAATCAAGATTTCTCGTGGAATTATAAGCTGATACGATCTTAAGCTAAAGCTCTGTTTTACCCTTTACAGGTTATAATTATTATTATTACTATTATTTGTAGGAATCTGATAAGAAATCTCCATTTGAGGATCATAACGAGGCAATGCCGGCATATCCAAAACTGCGCCATTACGACCATGATCGCCAACATGGTTGAACCCAAAGCTGTCATAAATCTGCATTTCCCGGCATTTCTTGACGATTATAAGTTTCTTCATTACAACTCAAAGGCTGACGCCTGAGCTGCATTATTCTCCATATGAAAAGGCGCCGACCAATAACTCATCGCATTACTCGAAGTCTGAAACAGTAAATTATTATTTGGGCCCACAGAATCGATCTGCATTTGAACTTTATGAATCCTCTCTTGTCCTTCTCATCATATTTGCATGCGCCGCATGGTGTTTTATTGCTTGCTGCTGCTACAGATGGAGAAGACGACATTTTTTTTTCATGTCCTATGTTGAAGAAGGAGAAGAAGAAGAAGAAAAAGAATTAGTATATATACTGTATTACATATGTATGTATGTATATTGTTTTTGTGGCATCACTTTGTTACTACTGTTCAAGAAAAACCCTAATCTCCAAACCACGATAGGAACGTGCAATTCGATGGATATTTTTCTTTGCGGTGAACACAAACAATCAAGATCTTCTTGTCATTAATCGAACTTAGTTTTCCATTGAAAGCAACCAAGTAGGAAATGGAAGAAAGAAAGACAAGAAAGCAAAATTTGAGGGCAAAAAAAGATGTCAAAAAGAAAACGAAACCAAGAAAATCTTGATTTACCTCACCTCACCTTGATATCAACGGTCCTCACAAGACCTAAAGAGAAGGGAGTGCGTCAGAGATACGAATGCACGTTTAAAACAAGTTTGAATATTTAAAAGTGTTTTGTTTAGATTTGGTTTGACGTGTGGTATATTTAGTTTCTGTATCGTTATCGTTGGATGGAAGCATTGAGTTTTAAATATTTGTTCCATCATTTTAGTAACTTTTTTTTTTTTTTTTTTTTTTTATCTCAAATTTTTTTTTTTTTTTTTTCACTAGGATAATTGAGCCCAAAACAGTGCTCATTAAGCCCATTCAAGGCAGACAATAATTCTACACAATGAAATGATAATCGCCAATCGAAGTGTTGTATATGGATATCTATCTATAATCTATGTTATTGTATTTGGAAAACATGGTTCCCTTCTCCATCTCAGAAGCTAGAGAGACATTCTTGAGGACGGTGAAACTTAAAGTCCCATCAATGATGTGAAATCTTAAACCCTTGCAACTGAGTTGAACCACTTCAGACGCTTGAGAAGAGACTTATTCTTGACATGCATGTTTGTTAGAGTGTTATACTAGCAGCAATGTCATATTTTCGAATAAAACTTCAAAAGTATCGCCGAAACGCTTTTGGATAAAATATGTGACTCGCGAATAACAAAACGTCTAGAAACTTCGATAAATGATGAAAGATGCATTCATTAATCTATTGGGCGAGACTCTCGCTAGGAAAGAGACGACGACAATACCCCCGCGTACGCGTAAACGTAATATAAAACCCCACTGGCCACTGCTGTGTTGAGAATTCGGCGCTCTAAGATTCGTGACTCGAAGATCTTTCGTGGGTGTGTGGAGATTTGATCGAAAGACTCGATCTTGATTGGTAAATCACTCAAGAACAGAGAAGAGAAAACTGGTAAAAACAGAGCGATATAACGTGGTTCGACCCAAGAATTCGTCTACGTCCACGGATCAATACTTCAATTTTATTCCGAACGATAGAGATTACAAGTTCCTCACTTTCTCTCTAATTTCACAGTACAAAAGTCGAGCCAATTTGGCCTATATATAGAGGAGAAATGACCTAGAAGGTTCCTACTTGGTCATCTAATTCGGTTACAGCAGTTTCCAAGAAACTGCTATGCGTCACGGCCTCTTACGTGCTTCGTCATGGCCGTGACGCCATTGGGGCGCTCAGTTTCTTCAGTTCAGCCTTCCGTCACGGGCTCGTGCTCCAACTGTCACGGTCGTGACAACTTCAAACTAGTTTCGCGCGCTTCAGATCTCTTCGCTGGAGTTCGCTACGGCCTATGACATCCACTGTCACGGTCGTGACATTGAGCAGAAACTTCACTTAACTCCAAGCTCGACTAGGTCACGGCCGTGACCACATATGCACGTGGCCGTGACTTGCATCAGTGACCTCGTTTCGACGCGCTCTTTGCTCGAACTCGTTCCCGATCGATCTACGATGATTTCCCATGAAGTTTTGGGTCGTCTTCCCCAACAATTTCCACCTTGAGCCAAGAACTCCTCCTCAATTCCAAGGGTTCTTCATCAATCAAGGCCATCGATTGTTTTTTCACTTTTAACGTCAACGATCCCAACTCCACCTCGAACCTTGAACCTTCGCTCGACTTTTGCCCGTCCCGCCCTCGATCAGAGGGCCTTCGAACACCTTATCAACGCAAGTGATAAGACAAGAAGGATTAAGCAAATGCATATCTTCTTCACAACCGAAATCTGCCCGGTTTGGCTTATTGAACTCTAAAAAATCCCAGCTTCGTGGCGCTCCACCTCGAGCCACTTACAGCTGTCGAACGGCTTCTTTAGAGACCCCTTTGCCGGCCCGTGGGTCTGAGCTTCCGTGGAGGGCTCACCTTCATCACTTTCGAAGCCTCTCCACCTCAAGCTATCCTCACTATCGCTTTGGAAAATCTCAGAATTTGCCCGAGCTTCTCTTGAGTCGTTCTCCACCTCAAGACAATGGTTTTCTTCACGCCCCAGCCTGCACCTCTTCAAAGCATGGCCTTCAAGCACATAAAGTCCGTTCTTCTTGAAGCCTCGCATGACCTCTCACCACCCTTCGAGCACCTTGAGGTTCTTTGCCCCAATCTTGATCGTGTAGCCTTGATCATCCAAGACACCAACCGAGATCAAGTTTCTCTTCAACGCTGGGACGTATCTCACATCTTCAAGGACTCGAATACCTCCTCCATCAAGCTTCAAGCGCACATTTCCCGTCCCATACACCTTGCAAACGCTGTCATTGCCCAAGACCACCGTGTCTCTCTCGATCTTCTTGAAATCTTGAATCCAAGATTTGTTGCTAGTGATGTGAAAGGTACACCTTGAGTCTAGGACCCATTCCTTAGCCTCTTCTTGCCCGTGCGCCATTAGAATGTCCGCCGATTCATGGCCTTCATCCTCAACAATGTCAGCCTCACAATCAGCTTTAGGGTTTTTAGCTATGTACCTTGTAAAAGTTGGGCAATTCCTTCGAATGTGGCCTTCTTCGTGGCAATGGTAGCACCTCACGGGACTTTTAACTTCTCCCTTTCCTTCCTCCTTCGACTTTTTGCCTTGCCATTTTGCATCTTTCTCTCGAACGTGTAGAAATTCCGCCGATGGATCCACACGAACCTCTGCCTTGGTAGTGAGCTGCTTCGATGCGATCGCCTAGAGCACGTCTTCCAATTTCAAAGCGTCTCGCCCGTAGAGAAGCGTCTCCTTGAAGTGCTCGTGACTCTTAGGTAAAGCATAGAGGAAAAGAAGCGCTTTATCTTCATCTTTCATCAGCTCATCGATGTTATCAAGGTCAAGCGTCAATTTCTGGAATTGATCGAGTTGCGCTTCAATCGATCGATCTTCCACCATCTTGAAGGAATAGAGCGCTTGCTTCACGTATAGCCTCCTTGCTTGGGTCTTCGTCACGTAAAGATCTTCAAGTTTCTTCCACAATTCGTCAGGTTTCGTCTCCTTCGAAACCTTCCTCAAGACTTGATCGGATAGGCTCAAGATTATAGCGCTGTGCGCCTTCGATCGGATCTTCGCCTTTGCATCCGCCGTCAAGGTCGTGGGGAGCATCTTCTTCTCCTCTTTCAAGGCTTCCTCTATGCCTTGTTGAATCAAGATCGCCTTCATTTTGAGCTTCCATAGCCCAAAATCGTTCTCCCCCGTGAACTTCTCCATTTCGAACCTATTCTGCGCCATCTGAGAATCGTGTGTCGTTCCACTGCCTCGCCTCACCAGTTGCTGAGAATTCGGCGCTCTAAGATTCGTGACTCGAGGATCTTTCGTGGGTGTGTGGAGATTTGATCGAAAGACTCGATCTTGATTGGTAAATCACTCAAGAACAGAGAAGAGAAAACTGGTAAAAACAGAGTGACAAGAATTGGTCTACGTCCACGGATCAATACTTCGATTTTATTTCGAACTATTTTCAGATATTACAAGTTCCTCACTTTCTCTCTAATTTCACAGTACAAAAGTCGAGCCAATTCGGTCTATATATAGAGGAGAAATGACCTAGAAGGTTCCTACTTGGTCATCTAATTCGGTTACAGCAGTTTCCAAGAACTCCTACGCGTCACGACCTCTTACGTGCTTCGTCACGGCCGTGACGCCATCGGGGCGCTCAGTTTGTTCAGTTCTGCCTTAGGTCACGGGCTCGTGCTCCAACTGTCACAGCCGTGACAACTTCGAACTAGTTTCGTGCGCTTCAGATCTCTTCGTTGGAGTTCGTCACGACCTATGACATCCACTATCACGGCCGTGACATTGAGCAGAAACTTCACTTAACTCCAACCTCGACTAGGTCACGACCGTGACCACATATGCATGTGGCCGTGACCTGCATCAGTGACCTCGTTTCGATGCGCTCTTCGCTCGAACTCGTTCCCGATCGATCTATGATGATTTCCCATGGAGTTTTGAGTCATCTTCCCCAACATGCTGTATAACGTTCGCTCACTTTTTTTGTCCACGTCTCGGTGGGCGCTCTCTTCTTCTTCTTCTTCTTCTTCTTCTTCTTCTTCTTCTTCTTCTTCTTCTTCTTCTTTCTTCTTCTTCTTCTTCTTCTTCTTCTTCTTCTTCTTTTTTCCCCTCTAATTTCTGTTTAGTTTATCCACTTACAATTCGAGTTATTTTTGAGCTGCTGTCGCTGTATTTTCCGCCTCAGTTTGCGACGGTTTTTTTGCGACAAAACGAGGTTTCAACTGCGATTTAGCGACGGTTTTTTTTTCCGTCGCTAATTCATTTTTGCGACGATTTTGCTACGGTTCTTGTCATCGCTAGTGACTCTTACAATCTAAAAACAGAACCATTGAAAAAAAGTGAAGGCTCATCAAGAAGTTGTGTGTAATAAAAGCTTCTTTGGTCATTTGGCTTTATAAGCAAAAGGGTCATCTCCTTGATAGATTATTTCTTTGAAAATTGCTGTGCTTAGTGATTTTTAGCAATAATTATTCAGATGTAATTGGTGTTACGTAAGATTGTTTGGATTTACGCGGTTTTATTGATTTTTTGGCATGGTGGGTGACACACTCGAATACTAGCAAGTGTCCTAGGTCGTGCAAGTAGTATAAAACGAACGTAAGTCCGAGTATCGATCCACGTGGACGGCTCGATTAATTTTTTATTAATTCTATTTTTTTATTTAGACTAACAAGATTTTGATATTTTTAAAGATTGTTTTAAGGCAAATTTAGAAAAAGCGCAAATGAAAAATTAAATAATTATACGATGAAAATCAGTTGACGAAAATGTGATAAAGGCGCACGCTCGGCACGGTTTACTCCTACGTCATTATGTAGTTAACCCTATTTAATCATAAGAATCTTAGCCAAGGTAAAATTTCGTAAGATAATCTCTACTCCTTTGTCCCGCAGAGATAGAGAATGCCGCGCCCCGTCATCTACTTACCATTTCTAATGCTAACTTACGTGACTAATGTCAGTATAAATAAATAGTACGCGAAAACGTGGGTAAAATTTTTCCTTTTATATAAAGGAATTCGTTCTGTACAAGTCAAAATATCGCTCCCAACCTAACATAGGATGGTTTCATAATGGCAACAAAAGGAATCCTAACTTCCACCCCACGGGTCGCATTCATATACACACCACCCTCGAAAGTCCCTGGAAGCTTCAAAAGATAGCCTCGCCATCATAAGCGATCACGTACCGTGGTCGCACGTACCTACAACACATAAAATATGGGATGAGCTATAAAGCTCAGTAAGTAGGAATGATGCATGCCGTGCACATGTCTCATTTGCAAAGGCATCCGCGCCAATGCATTCAGACCCTAATAGGATCAAACTAAATCTCATATCTCTCAGGGCCCTCGACTGACTTACTATGCACCATTTTCAGAGCTCAAATCCAATAAGGACAATTGGTCCAGCAATCCACAAAGGGTGACGAACCATAAAATACCAGTCACGCATTTCCGTCCAATTCGCACTGGGATGCATGACGGCCCGCCATTCGGCCCAATAGGTACTTGCTGTTCCGCGGACGCTCACGCTGGTAGCCCACTTCGGGGTCGCCAACACCAGAGATACCCTCGGTGTCGCTGCCACCCTCGAATTGCCTCCTCCAGGTCGCACCTACCGCAATTCAGGGCATTCTGCCCAAATAATAAAAATATATCCGACGACGTACCGGGTCGTCATGGTGTCATAGAAGCAGTCCTGACTCAACTGTGAGTCGACATCAGATGCCTATATCGGCAAATATCCATCGCTTTCAGGCGGCATTATACCATGCATACTCCTATCTCAAAATTCTCGTGCATGCCGTGTATGCATGTGTTCATGCTCATGTAAACAATACTAAAATGCATGCTATATCATCATATATAGCAAATAATTCACATAATCTCATATAAGCAGATAGTCACGTAATTCATGTTAGTACAAACAATTTATGTGTTGTAGTTGAATTCCCACTTACCTGGTACTCCTTAGCTATTTTGTCTAGCGTACTGTAAATCGTAAATCCTCGAACCCTAAATATAGAAACATATAAAATTAGGGTTTGTTAGTCTAGTTATAATTTTCCGAAATTGGCTTAATTTGAAAATCCTAGTTTCGACTTTTATTAATTTCGAAACCCTAATATTTCAAATTTTGTCTTAAATTGAAAAATAATATTTCGAGATTCATAATGATCTCGACATGGTTTTGAGCATAGCTGTGGGATTTCGAAATAAATTCAAGATAGATCTCGACATTTTTTTTAAGATGAATCTCGACATGTTTGGGTTAAATAGATGTCGAGCTTGGAATGGACATGAAATTCGAACTTGATCTCGACATATAATATAGATGTCGAGTTTCTATACAAGAATTCGAAATTGAATATACAATGCACGGCTTCGAGATTTAATAACATACAAATATTCCAAAAGTTTCGAGATTTACATTGGGATTATAACCAAGATATCGAGTTTTTAATATAATATATTATATAGGTTAAATCTCAATATGAGATAGATTTCGAGATATTTATTTTCATATTCATAACAACAATCTCGACATTACACATCTACATGAAATTTTGACATAATGTGGGTTTTAAGATGAATATCGAGCTTCAACTCGAGATTTCATCTCGAGTTTGATCTCGACATTTTCTTATCTTCATTTCCGAGTTTGAAATTATTCCTGCAAGTTTAATACAGTTTCGAGATTCTTAACTTGGAGAAATTATATCACTTGAAAACACGTTATGGAATTCATCTAAGCATCAGATCAAAATCCTATATTTCGAGAATAGTAATTGTCATATATACTTAGAAACCCTAATTTCATCCAACTCTAATAACCAATAATTTTTTCCTAAACATGTTAAAATACGAAACAAGCATATAAATTCATCGAAATAATCTATACCTTTCAGCTTAGTGATGAATTCTGTTAAAACTCTTGTTCGACTTCTCTCTCCCAGTTTTCTGTCGAAGGTTTGTGAATGAATTTCATTTTCTTCTTGTCTTAATTTTTATCTACCTATTACGTGTAGCCCGAAACAAATGATATCAATAACTTTACTTTCCTTTCCAACTAAGTAATTGATACTTATCTCAATTACTAATATCTTTCTTTTGGAATTCTTCCATATCCTTTAACTCGAGTTCCTAAGATGTCGAGTTTTACCAATCTCGATCTTGAAAAGGTTCGAGATCCTAAAGTAAAATTTAAGGATATCAAGTAGTTTGATAATTCTATGATTTCAGCATCCTTATATTACAAGTTGTTCTTTCAAACTTCAAATATATCGAGGTTCAAAGATCTTGAGATTTCAAGATTTTATGATACCAAAATTTTGAGCTTCATAAATTTCGGTTCCTAAGAATTTCGAAATTGTTAATTTTAACAATCAACAACTAGACATTTCGACCCTCATGTTGTTAAGTTTCGAACTTATTTCTACTAATTCATACTCCCCAAAATGTGGTATTTAATACTTAATATATTAAATCAAATCTTCTAAGTTATCATGTCATGTACCAAAACCCTAAAATCAATAACTAACCTAAATTCAGTTAATTCCTCTACTTGGTTAGTAACTCTAATAGCACCCAATTTGATATCATGTTGACACATAAATTCGTAAAACATATCTCATGCAGTCACCTAAAGTCATATAATAAGTATGCATATTTATTGGCCGACTTACTTACGGGGCTCGGGTATTACATCCTCCCCCCTTAAAAGAAATTTCGCCCCCGAAATCAGGTAGGGAGAAATAGCTCAGGGTAGCGATTTCTCATATCGTCTTCCCGTTCCCACGTAGCTTCCTTGGTGGACTGATTCTGCCATAATACTTTGACTAATGGAATTTCTTTATTCCGTAATCGTTTCGTGTCGTACATAAGGATTTCCACTGGCTTTTCCTCGTAGCTCAAATCTGGCTTAAGCTGTTGATGAAGATTCTCAGTATTCAACACATGGCTTGGGTCTGCGACGTATTTTCGCAACGTCGATACGTGAAAAATATCATGTACTTGAGCTAACGAATTTGGTAACTCAAGTTGGTATGCAACTTCGCCAACCTTTCTAAGGATACGAAACGGTCCTATATATCTCGGGCTTAGCTTGCCCTTTTTCCCAAATCGTTTCACGCCTTTCATTGGGGATACCTTCAAGAATACAAAGTCATCTACTTGGAGCTCCAGTGGTCTACGCTTTTGATCTGCGTAACGTTTCTGTCTGCTTTGGGCCGTTTTCATTCGTTCTCGTATTTGTGCAATGACTTCTGTCATTTCTTGAATTAGGTCGGGTCCTAATATCGCTCGTTCTCCAACCTCATCCCAATGTATTGGAGATCTACATTTGCGTCCATACAGAGCTTCATATGGAGCCATTCCGATAGTCGCATGATAGCTGTTATTATATGAGAACTCAATCAGTGGAAGATACCGACTCCAATTCCCTTTGAAGTCGAGCACGCAGGCTCTGAGCATGTCCTCCAATATCTGGATTGTTCGTTCAGACTGCCCGTCTGTCTGAGGATGATAGGCAGTACTGAAGGATAACTTGGTTCCCATGGCCTTCTGCAAACTCATCCAGAACTTGGATAAGAATCTTGAATCACGATCGAAAACGATCGAAATTGGAACTCCGTGAAGTTGTACTATCTCTTGAATGTATAATTCGGCATAACGTTCTAGTGAAAACGTTGAACTGATTGGCGGAAAGTGGGCGGACTTGGTTAATCGATCAACTATGACCCATATCGCGTCGTGGCCCTTTACTGTTTTCGGTAAGCCAACGACAAAGTCCATTGTGATATGGTCCCATTTCCATTCGGGTACTGGCAAAGATTGTAATGTTCCTGCTGGTCGTTGGTGCTCCGCCTTTATCTGCTGACAGGTTAGACATTGACTAACGAAGGTCGCTATTTCTCTTTTCATCCCTTGCTACCAAGAATTGGTTCGTAAGTCTCTGTACATTTTTGTCGCTCCCGGATGGATTGAATAAGCTGTAGCATGCGCTTCTGTCATAATAGTCCTTCGAAGCTCCGCGTCATTGGGAACGTATATACGACCTCTATAATATAAGCTTCCATCTTCTCTCACTCTAAAATCGGACGCCGTTTGCTCCGTTTGTGCGCCTTTGGTTTTCAAGTAAAATTCGTCTTCTCCTTGCGCCTTTCGAATTCGTTCTAATAGTGTGGGTTGAAGAGTCAACGCTGATAACCGCGTTTCAACCTCGCCCATTGGTACTATTTCCACTTCGAGTCGTTGCAACTCCACACTCACGGCTTTTTGACTTAAAGCATCCGCCACTACATTTGCTTTTCCGGGGTGGTAACTGATTACGCAGTCATAGTCTTTAACGAGTTCTAGCCACCGCCGCTGTCTCATATTTAACTCCTTTTGAGTAAAGAAGTACTCCAGGCTCTTGGGTATGTGAAAATTTCACAGCGCTCGCCGTACAGATAATGTCTCCAGATCTTCAGAGCAAAAACAACTGCGGCGAGTTCCAGGTCGTGGGTTGGGTAATTTTTCTCGTAATCCTTTAGCTGTCGCGAGGCGTACGCAACAACCTTTCCATTTTGCATCAGAACGCATCCCAGTCCGCTCTTCGATGCATCACTGTATACGGAAAATCCTCTTGTCAGGATTGGGGCCGATGTGAGTCGTCTTTTCAATTCCTGGAAGCTTTGTTCGCACTCGTCGCTCCAATGAAATGGAGTATCTTTCCTGGTTAGCTTTGTTAGTGTTGATGCGATCTTCGAAAAGTCCTTGATGAATTTCCTGTAGTATCCCGCCAGTCCGAGAAAACTTCGTACTTCCGTTACGTTCGTCAGTTGCGGCCAATTGTTGATAGCTTCTATCTTACTCGGGTCTACTGAGATTCCTGCTCCCGAAATAACATGTCCAAGAAACGCGACTTGCTCTAGCCAAAATTTACATTTCTTGAACTTGGCGTATAATTGCTTCTCTCGTAGTATTTCAAGGACGGTCTTCAGATGTTGCTCATGCTCCTCCCTCGTCTTTAATAAATAAGGATATCATCAATGAATACGGTGACGAACTTGTCTAGGAATGGCTTGAATATGCGGTTCATCAGGTCCATGAATGCTGCCGGTGCGTTAGTCAGCCCGAAAGGCATGACCAAGAACTCGTAATGTCCGTATCGAGTACTAAAGGCCGACTTCGGAATATCTTCTTCACGAATCTTCAGCTGATGATATCCCGATCGCAAATATATTTTTGAGAACACCGTGGCTCCTTGTAGCTGATCGAACATGTCGTCAATCCTCGGAAGGGGATATTTGTTCTTGATAGTGATCTTATTTAATTCTCTGTAATCTATGCATAGCCGCATCGATCCATCTTTCTTCTTGACAAATTAGTTATTTAATTCTCTGTAATCGATGCATAGCCGCATAGCCGCTTCTGTCATAGAGTATTAGTTATGTTTCAGATCAAATTAGGTGCATTACGCCTTACACGCATGAATTAAACTTCCGAACTCCAAGATTCATTAGAATATAAGGATAGAAGCAAGAACATCTTACAACATAATTTGAAATATCTGGTGAGTCCTACATGTGCGATTTTTTTATATTTTTTTATTCATGTTATTATTGTTAGGTATTGTCAGAATCATGCAGAACAACGCGATTCGCTTAGGAATCTATTTATTTCCGATTGTATAACAAATGGTACGATATACTTGCATATTAGGGTACTATATATGTATACTGATACGATAAACCTGCAGATTATGGTACTATATATGTAAATGATAAGGTACCTTACTGTACATGATAAGCTACCTTACTGTACATGATAAGCTACCTTACTTTACACAGATAAGGTACTTCATATATTCTATTTATGGTACGGGACATATACACATAATGGTACGGTTAACCCGCATATTCTGGTACTCCGTATGTAAAAGATATGGTACGGTAATATGAAAGACAAGGTGCTTCATATCTTCTATATTGTGGTACTCCGTATGTAAACGATATGGTACGGTAATATAAAAGACAATGCAGTTCATATCTTCTGTTTATGGTGCGCTATATGTTTACATAATGTATGGTGTGCTATATGTTTATGCTACTCTTTATGTAAAATATAAGGTACGATCATATAAAAACATATGGTACTGCATAAAATACAGACAGTCTCATAGAACTACACAACACAATACAACACCTGGCAGTAACCGTCCACACAAAAAACCAACATAAACAACCACGGGTCTCCAAACATTCTCGTCCCCAACTCAAATAAGTTAACCAACCTAAACAACACAGTCTCCAAACAGTCTCACAGCATATTCAAGTAACTTAACGAAATAGATCTAGCATACAACTGTGCTCGTCATGTAAAATGAGAGTAGCGATAGAAGCATGATACACATCCATGTTGACTTCTTTGCCATATTTCTTGAACTCTGGGGTGTCGACAATGTAGTCCTCTATGGTTAAACAGGCATGCACCCCGAAGTCTACGTTGCGAATTGGGACCGGTTAAACTCTGGATCCATGGTCTTCTTACATAGATACTTATACTTTTGTGCCCAATAACTCGTTAGAAAATGAGCCTGTACAATATAAAAACGACATTAACGCAGAACTGCAACACAGTCGACGGAATATGCACAATGTTAAAACTTACGAATGCTCTAGCGGCCCAAGTCATCTTATGCGAGGCCATCGGATTCCGAACGCAGATCGAAAGAGCGCAGGATGGCATCTGGAAGAAAGCTCAGATCTGTTCTGCGGAAGCATTTCTTTAAAAAAGTAAGACTGTTAAGAAGCAGTACCATTTTATACACACAAGGTGTACCAAATTGCCTTACAGATGGTACCAAATACAGTGATCATGTCGTACCAAAACAAATTGATCCCATTCGAAAAACGCAAATCGACCCATTCAAAACTGGCCAAATCAACCACAGGAAATTGAACCATCCGAAAATACCCAAATCGACCACAGCAAATCGACCCATTCGAGAAAACACGCACTACCACAGTAAATTGGACCATTTGAAAAACACACAGAAATTGTTACGAACATTAACCGAAAACACGCAGAAATTGTTACGAACATTAACCGAAAAGCGATTCATTCCAAAAACCCACAACAAATCGATTCATTCCAAAAACACGCAGAAATTGTTACGAACATTAACCGAAAATGCTTAAACCCAACGAAAAAAGGCAAAGGCAAACTAGATACAAGACGAAATACCACGACAATTTCAGAAGCGAATGACATACCTTTTGGGAAGAGTAAAGGATGTAAGAAAGCAGTTTTAGCAAGGGTATAATGGTTAGCTTGGTACCTAGGAGCAATAAATGTTTTAAGTGGGTACCTCAGTATAAAATAACGCTGACAAGGTACTGATTTGGCTTTTAAGTTTACGGATAGGTATTTATGTGTTGAATCCCCTTATTATTATTATTATTATTATTATTATTATTATTATTATTACTTACTAATGAGAAGTTTTACACACCAAATCAATTTGAATTTGAACGATTTGTATCCAACCCTGAGCTTTTATTTAATAGCAACGATACATAAGCTTCCATTCCACAGAACATTTATTTGCGCTCAAGTTTTCTTTTCTCATGTTCTTGGGAGAATAATGCAACAAATAGTTCACCTTCTTCTTCATTGTCTTGTTTTTTGGAAACCCTAATCCCTAGTTTGGTTATCGGGTTAGTAATTATAAACATATGTTTACCCAATGTTGGTATATTTGATAGCTGTGTTTAAATAAAACATATGTTTATTTATATTAACTTTAAACCCAAGGGTATAGGTTTAGAATAACGCACCAGGTGGGTTATTGAAAACCCACCAATCACTTTACAATATTATCCCTCAACTAACGTGCACTTCACTTTCTCAAACTCATTCATCCCCAATTCTCAGCAATTGTATTTCCTTATTTTTGTTTTGTATGTTCCTGCAACTTTTGAATTTCCATCTAAGTCATCAAGCAAGGTGTTAGCAAATCATCTCTTTATTGTAGTTGAGTTAATTTCCCGCTTTCTCTTCTATCTTGATCTGCGATTTCAGAAGCTTTTGCAATTCCCATTAATTTAATTTAGCTTGTTTAACTTGGCATGTGGTATATGGGTTGCATTCGATGGAGTTTTTTATTGAAGCTAATTATGCTGAAATGGGTTTCTACATTCGTTTATGTGCTTTGATTGCCATATTTGATCACGCTGCTCTGTTTAAGCCTCAAAGCCCCAGCTCAGACTCAAGCATCAAAGCCCAAAATCAAACTCTGTAGAGTATACTTTATCATTGTGCTTGATTTCATTAGTTGTCCTTGTAATTAGGGGCGTTTTGTATAGTAGTCCTTAGATTAGGACTAGTTTGATATTTATACCAAGTTTGCTTGGTATAAATACATGTAAATCAATTGAGCTGAATCGATGAAAGTTTTGAAGATTGATCCGAAAGGCTTGCAATTCAATTTCTAGAGAGAGAAACACTAGTAACTTTCTCACTCTACTCGAATTCTCTCTCTTGTTCTTCATTAGAGTTTTTCGATCGAATCTAAATGTTGATCAAAATCATCGAACTACTGAGAATTCTTGCCTAGGATCTTAGTTTTGTTAATCGTAGGACCTAACAATCGGTATCAGAGCAGATTCGTTCTGTTTTGAATAAAAAATTGTTAGATTTGGATCAAAAATTTAATTCTGTTTACTGTTCATCGAAGAACAGTTTGGCGCGAAATCTTTTTGTTGATCCAATAGCATAATTCTGTGCTTAATTGACTTGAATTTGGTGTTTCTGTGCTTGTTTAAGTGTTAGATCATGATTGCGATCAGTTCTGTAGCGATTGAACTTCGTTTTTTTTGGCTTAAATCGATTATGTGTTGTACTGTTTGCGAAGAACATGATGAACACGTTGATTTTGATCAAATTGAACATACTTTGCTTTATAACGTGTTTAATCACTTGTTCGTGCGTAGTCAGTAAACGATTGCGAGCAATTACCTGGAATTTCAGTGTCTAATTCCTTGTTTTTGCTTGAATCTGTGTTAATCGTATTCTGTGATTTTTTTCGATCGTTCTAATTTTTCTCGCTAGGTTTTGCGATCGGATTAATTTCTCGATCGAAAAACTTGGCGCGAGAATTTTTCTCGGTCAGAATACGAACTCGGCGCTAAAATCGTCAACACTAGAAACGATTTTAGTTAAAAATATTTCTCGAGCATTATCCAGCGAAAATCTTTTTCGAGGGAGACCAATTTTGACTTTGCACGCGTAAAAACTTTCCCTCGAAAAACTTTTCTGTCAAACTTTCCCTCGTAAATTTGCATTTAGTCAATTCAACGCATGTAATACCCGCAAAATTTAATTACGAGATTTACAATAAAATATATGGTGGAGAGTATTTAATTAAAAACCTTGTTGAGTTAATTAGATAAAGATGTTAAGACTATAGGGGAATAAGTATGTCATACAATTTATTTTGTAATAAATATACTATTATTTTAGTACTTTACATGGCTTGTGTGTTATGTGAATTACATGATATGTGTATTACAGCCATATATACATGTCTATGTGATTTCATACTGTGTGATTTATAATTCTTATGTGTATCACGTATTTCGACTTACGTGACTCATGGAACATGTTTTACGATTGTTATGTGTCAACGTGATTTCAGATTAGGTGCTATTAGGATTACTAACCAAGTAGAAGAATTAATTGAATTTAGGTTAATTATTAATTTTAGGGTTTCTAGTACATGACATGCTAACTTAGAAAATTTAATTTAGTATAAGTAAGTGCTAATACCACATTTTAAGGAACATGAATTAGTAAGAATAGATTTCAAAAAAAGGTTAGATATAGATTTTGATATATTAGGGTTTCGGAACTAGGAATCTCGAGATCTTTAGATCTCGAAATACTTAAAGATTGAAATACTAAATCCGAAATAAGTGAATGTCGAAATGATAGGATGTCAAAGTAAGGGTGTTGCTAAATAAAAAGGAATTTAAAGTCCTAAGATGTCAAAATCCTTGAAGCCAAAATGATGAAACCCGAGATCTTTAAGTGTTAAAACCTTAGAAGCTCGAGATCTTTAAGAACTCGAAATTGTTAAGGCTCGAAATTGTAAAATGCGAGATCAATTAAGGATGTCGAGACATTGGATAAATATTGATTACTTAGAATTAAAGCAAAGTCTCAGGCTTGGAGTCTTATCAAGTAAACGATTGGATAATCCCTAAAACTTATCAAAAACTATTCTATAAATAAAACTTTAGTGAACTAAAGGACCTTTAACAGTATAAACTCACTAAATAGGAAACCCTAAGGGAGGAAAATAGCTCGATCAAAGGCAGAGAAAGGAAACAACTAAGACCACTAGCAAGAACGTCATTAACAAAAAAGGTATAATTCTATTTATCGAATAGAAGATCAGTTCTATGTTAATTATTTAGGGAATTTAAGGGTAATAGAGAATTGAAGAATCGAATTAAGGTATATTTTTAGGAGTGTTATATTTCTTGGAAGATGTTGAATTTAGGTACTGATTTTAGGGTTTCTATTATAAGTTATACTAGCATAAGGATACACTGTGAAGGAAAAAGTTAGCTTGGAGAAAATTCGATCGATGATAAATTCCCAGATGATGAATCTCGAAGTTGAAACCCATTTCGAGATTTTATATTGTAGCTCGACATTTTTAAATGTACAGCTTCGACATCCATACCTATATCGAAATTGTGTAGTTCTCAATTAAGCTGATAGTTATATTGGAATCCATGCCGAAATTTGGTTTTTAAAGTGACTTCGAAATTTATATATTAATTTCGAAATCTTATGTAGAAGCTCGAAATCTTATTTAGAATGTTGACATATATCTCGACATTTTTGTGTAAAAGCTCGAGATCCATCTAATTTAAACACGTCGAGATTTATATAATATCGAGATCTTGAAATACTTAAATAACTTCTCGAGAGCAACCTCGAACTTCTACCACCCAAGCTCGAGATCCTTGCATTACATGTCGAGATTTGTCTCGCAATGCATCTCGATATCCATGCCTAAATTCCATGCCGAGGTTTATATGAAAAGCATGTCCATGTTTATTTGTGTTGAGATTTGTTTATAATGTCGACATATATATATAAGCCCGAGATCTTTGTGTATAATAAGCATATATCTCGACATCTTATTAATCTCGACACACCTTTCGAAGTTTGTGGGTACTGATTAATCAATATCGAACTTTAGATGTCGAGATTCATTTTTTAAGTCATGTCGAGATCTATTTAACCCATGTAGAGATCTATTTCAAAACCCATAAAAGTTGAAACTAGGGTTTCTAAATTAAGCCATTTTAAGTAACACTGTAATTCGACTAACAAACCCTAATTTGATATGTTTCTATACTTAGGGTTCGAAGGTTAGCAATTTAACTGTACAATAAGCTAAGGATACCAGGCAAGTTGAAATCCCAACTACAACACATAAATTATATGTGCATGAATTTCATGATTATGTGTTTCTGTGACTTTACGTGAATCCCTTTGTGATTTATTTGTTTATGTGAATTAATTATTATATGAAGTGGCATGACAAGCACTTCGGCATTATTCACGTACGCATTATCACGTGCATACACGAAGTTACAAGACACGAATATATGTAACGCATGATTTCTGATGCACGATAAATGTTTGCAATTAATGGCTCCTCTATGCTACCATGGTGATTTTATGTCACCAATTTCACGACATGACATGTCTCAAGACAAGGGCATGCATGTGACATGACATGACTCAAGACAAGGGCATGCATGTAGCGGAAAGTTGCGACCTGGAAGATGCAATTTGAGGAGACATGCAACACCAAGGGTATAATTGGTGTCCGCATCCTCGTAGTAGGTCTTCCAATGTGAAGCGTCCGCATGGCGTATGAAACCACCTTGGGACAGAAAATGCGCTCTAGGGTTAGCCTCCCATGAGTGGGTATTGCCAGTTTTATATATTTATTTATCCCTAGTGGATTTGAGCTCCATGATGGTGCATAGCAAGATAAGCCAATGGCCCTACAAGACAAGACACGAACTACAAGATAAGACATGACTCGAATTTCATGACATGAATAGAAGACATGAATTTCAAGACACGAATTACATGACATGATTAGAAAGCATTGGCGCGAATGCCTTTGCGTTTTAGGACACGTGCATTGCATGCAGGGTTTCCACTTACTGAGCTTTATAAGCTCATTCCACGTTTTATGTGTTGTAGGTACGATAAGGTCGGACGTTGAGAAACGTCACGACTAAGGCAGGCTGACGGCGGTACTCCAGGGTATTTTGAGGGCAATGCTGTACATGGATGCGACCTGTGGAGCGATGTTAGGATGTTTGATATGATTTAAATTTTGGGGCTTCGGCCTTTGTATATTTATGACGATGTAGGCTACGTTTTGTCGTAATATATCATCTTTTAGGAAAAGTTTTTGTTAGACGGGTCTCCCGCGAAAATCAGCCACTAAAAATAATTAGAAAGTCAGGGGCGCCACAACGCATATGAAACATAATATTTCATATCAGAATGTGCGAAATTTTCTTTCATACATATTTTTTTATTTTTATTATTATTATTTTTTTTATATTTCAGAATTTTATTTTTTTGTATATATTATTATTATTATTATAGTATGTGGTCAGATTATTTTGCTTCAATCAATCGTCGCACCTAAAATTTTACGAGACATTTTGAAAGAAGAAAATGCCGTCAAGTCATGTTGTCAAACTAAAGTCCTAAGTTCATAGACTGGTCCATTTCGACAACTCTCACTAGGTTCGCTCTTGCACTCAATTATTTCTAACTTGGAATTTTTATATTTATATCACTCAAGTCAACACAAGCAATTTTAAGTCAATTTACCTGTGATCGAGGCATTTTTTAATCGTTTCACCTAAGCGAGAGACCGTCGATTGGAATCAAAGGGTTGTAAGAGTTACAGTTTGGCTAGGACTTAGAAGGGAAGGATTTTTAGAGGAAAGTGAGCTTATCTCTTCGTCATCTTCCATTTCTACGTCCGTCTCCTTTTTTTTTCGGCGTCTTTCTTCTTTTCAATCTTTTCTCCCTCTTTTTCTTTTAAGAACTATCCCCTTTTATGCTATGCTCAAGCTGAAGCTCATCTTCTCCATGAGGCTATAGGAGATTATCGTAGGTGAAGTTCTTCT
The DNA here is from genome assembly GCA_027422505.1 of Craterostigma plantagineum. Classification (NCBI taxonomy): domain Eukaryota; kingdom Viridiplantae; phylum Streptophyta; class Magnoliopsida; order Lamiales; family Linderniaceae; genus Craterostigma; species Craterostigma plantagineum. The sequence goes on along the minus strand of JAPQWV010000066.1, from coordinate 1,212,630 downwards.
TGTTGGTTCTCGGGCCGATACCGTGCTCCTCTTCTCTTAATCCCTAGAGAGGTTTCACAGATAATCTTTTTGGAGAAGTTCGCGGTTATGGAATTCGTACCCAAGGCTGTGCTCCTCTTCTCGTTTCCCGAGGTAAGACCGGATTATCGTTGGAGAAGTTCACTTTGTGGTGCTCCTCTTTCCAGTCGTTCTGACGAGCGTACGAGATTATCGCTGGAGAAGTTCACAGCAGGATCCATGCCACCTTCTAAGAGATAGTCGGAAGGCAGGTTCCTTTGGTCTGATTTTTGCTCGTTGAGCAATGCTTTCTTTTGTCATCATCCTCATTATTTTCTCCCCATCCTTTTCTCGTTTGAATAACCATCCGAAGAGTATAGGTTAAAGGCTGGGAATGGGTTTCAAATGTAGAAAAGGACATCGGAGAAGGATGAACAGGATTGCAAGTAATAGCGATGGCACTTTGACTATCACTATATATGGGTATATCATTTAAATTGTACCCATAGTCGCGAAGCTGTGTCCGCATCCACAACATCTGGGAGCAAAAACTGGCGGCAGCCACGTATTCCGCTTCGGCAGTCGAAGTTGACACACAGTTCTGCTTTTTGGATGACCAGCAGACCAGCTTTTCGCCTAGAAATTGAGCGCCACCGGACGTGCTTTTCCTGTTCACTCGGCAACCTGCATAATCAGTGTCAGTATTGTAGCACCCGGATCCTCGTAAGCAATTAGGGCCAATAAATTAGCGAAATACAATTATGTGATCTATTTGATTTTGTGCTTAGGTGATTTATGAGTTACGTGCATTAAGTGATTGACGTTACGACTACGTGATTTAATTTATTATGTGCTTATGTGACTTAGGTAATCTTGTAAAAAATAATTTAGGCCACATGGTCCCTAATTTAATTAGGATCTCGAAATAGGCCCAAGAGGAAGCTAGACCATGAGTGAATATACAACTTAAAATCTCAAGTGGGCTAGAATTGAGAAATTTGGCCCAATAAGACATGAAATGAATTTGTGAGACAACTATCCTTAAATCAAGGGACATTTTCTTTACCCAAAACCTTAACCACTTAAACCTCACTTAGAAAACCATTTCAAGTCCACCAATTTCATAGCTAAGAACTAACGAAATTGAAGAGAAAGAAGGAGCAAAGGGCCGAGAGAAGTTCGAACCAAGATTTCTTCAACTAGCTTAGGATCTCGAATTGGTAAGTGAAGTGCCCTCTTTAAGCTTTGTAATTCCGTAAATTAGAATTTCTAGATGCTTAATCACAAGGAAGTCACGAAGCTTAGGAAAATTAAGTATAGGGAGAATGCGAAAGCCCTAGGTACGAAGTGTAAACTCATGTTAAGGTTTTTGCTTGGATGAAATAGTGTTCGGATAGTTTAAGGTACGATTTAGAACTTATAATTTTACCCTTGAGTAAGGGCCACACAATTTAAGATAGAAGAAAGGATGGGATTTAGAAGCTTCGACTGGATGAATGTTTGAAGGTTTCGATCGAAAATAGGAAATTGAATTGAGTAGTAGTTTTCGAAACTTAGTACATTAGGGCAGGACTTGAACATAATTAAATAAGTTTCGACCAAACTTAGGAAAAAGGCTAACACATTCAGTGGTCCATGAGTTTCGATCGAAACTCCCCTCAAATGGGTATAAGAATCGATCGAAAGTAGGCAACTTAGCTAGGGTTTCGAGCGAAACCCTTAAATCGATCAAACTCTACGAATAGTTTCGACCGAAACCCTAATGACATCATAAGCGGCAAAACCCATCCCATAGTACATTCCATCGATCGAAAGTGACCCCAAACCGTGTATGGTTTCGGGCAAAACTGGGATGACGACAGGATGACGTGATCACGCGGCGAAGCTCATGCCATTGGAAAATTAATTGAGCGAAACCTTAAATCGATCGAAACTCTATGTATAGTTTCGATAGAAACTCTGATGATGGCATGCTGACTTCAGAGAACGGCGAAACTCACCCCATAATACCTTCCATCGATCGAAAGTGAGCAAATTGATCGAAACTAACCCTAATAAGCTAAAATTAATCGAAAGTGATCTTCAACAATTGCATGGTTTCGATCGAAACCCTAATGACATCCCGCTGACGTCAGAACACGGTGAAAGTGACTTTCGACGAACCTTCGGACGAAAGTGACTCACATGCATACAAAATTGATCGAAAGTGACGAGGGCTGACGTCATCATACGGCGAAACACATGGAAATTGAAAACTGATCGGGCGAAACTCTCATGGTGTTCGTGGTTCGATCGAACCATGTTGATGAAGTTATAACATGGCGAAACTAACCCTTAGGGTGTGAAGAATCGAACGAAACTTATGTAAATTAAGAGTTAATTGAGCTAATTGATTTAAGGAACACATAGTTCGATCAAAAGTGGGAAATACTGCAATGCATCGATCGAAACTGAACCCTAACACTTAGAACTTTCGCCGAGATAAATGGTTAGGGTCGAAATTGGACTCTAACATGACTTAGGATAGAGACAAAGATGGCTTAGAAAACTTAGCATAACAAATTGAGAAATGTGGAGCCTTAGTGATCTAGCATAAATTAAATTACTAACTTAACGAGAGCTAATTATCCCAAAAATTGAGCTAGGGCGATAACGTACCAATCCTCTAACCCTTTTTTATGTAAAGGTCGTACGTTAGGACTTCACGAGGGAGTACGCTAGCTTAACTTGGACAACAGGTAAGTAGAAATCCAACTACAACACATAACTCGCGTTATATGCTTTACGTGACTATGTGCCTACGTGATTTCGTGATTTCGTGGATTGTTTGTAGCGCTTTCATGTGGTAAGCTCATGCTGCGTTTAATTGCATATGCATATTCATGTGCACGCACGAACTCATGAGGGAAGGGTCGTGGGACTGAGTATGCATAGTGATATGTCGCTTGCACGCGACGAAGACTTGCCGATGTGGGCGAGTGTGTCGACTCGTAGTTGAGTCAGGGGCGGTCTACTATGCTACCAGGTCGACGTTTAGCGTCGTCGTGATATTATGTAAATATATATATGTTGATATCCTATGGATAGGATTTGGGCATGGCCCGTGGTGGTAGGGTGCGACCTGAGGGTGTAAGCGACATAGGGTGGAACCCTGGTGTAGGCGACCTCAGCGTGGGCTACCAGTGTGAGCGACTGTCGGACAGTCGGGGACGACCGGGTTCATATGGCGACCTAGGGGAACGATGTGCATCCTAGGGTTCGGCCATCCGGCGTGGACCGCTGTCGTATTGTCCCTAAGGGATGTGAGCTCTTTGTGGTGCATAGTGAGACTAGCCGAGGGCCCTGAGTATGTTAGTACGTTTGGTATATGCATCGGCGCGGATCGCCTTTGCGAGCGATATATGCATCGACGCCGATCGCCCTTGCGAGTGTATATGCATCGGCGTGGATTGCTGTTGTGGGGAAAGGGACACGTGCATACATGCATGATTTCTGCTTACTGAGCCTCGGTGGCTCATTCTTTTATGTTATGTGTTGTAGACGCCAGCGAGCACGGTACGTGATCGCGTTAGTTGTCAATGCCAATCTTTTGGAGCTTCGCACTGCTTTTGGGGTGGACGTGTGTGTATGGGTGACGACCTGCGAGGCCGGACGCATAGGAACTTTTGCTGTGCCGACACACCTTCGCCTTGTAATTAGATCATGTCTTGAACTTGGTGTTTGACATGTATTCTTTTGACTTGTACAGAACATTGTTCCGTTATATAAATGGAAAATGAAAAATTTCATACGAGTTTTCAGTGCACATTATCATATACGACTCGCTAGGCACATAGAAATCCGCTAGAATGGGCAGTTAGGGAGTCGGGGTCCTGACAGGGTGGTATCAGAGCTTCGATCACAGGTTCTGTAGACTGTCCATACACACAGACACCCAAAAGAACCGAAGCGGCCTTGCAAGTAAGTGCTGAGTTTATGTGGATTTCTATCTTGCATAATTTACTGGCCTAGGACAATCAGGATAGGAGCAAAGAATAGGGGGAACACGGCCCCTACTGACAACTGCGACGCGACCATTTTCCAACTCACGGAATTGGTCCGCCAGCAGTCGGCACAAATCCAACAACTGATTCAGCAGAATGCTGCAAACACCGGACCGACTCAGGCAGAGAGGCTGAACTGGTGGGAGAACGGTTCCAAGGTTAAACCCACCGACTTTCGAGGATACGGCTGATCCGACAGCAGCTGAGGATTGGTTGAGAACCCTAGAGAGCATGTTCGTCTACGGTCGGGTTCCGGAGACAGAAAAGGCCCTCTGTGCTGCGTTTCTATTGAGAGGAAGTGCGGGCCACTGGTGGGACACCATTATGGTGCTGGAAAATCCCGCTACAATGAGCTGTGACAGATTCAAGGAGTTGTTCAGGGGCAAGTATCTCACCGCCCCGGTCCGAGCACAGTGCCTGAACGAATTCATAAACCTCAGGCAGGGGTCTATGACCGTGGCAGAGTACATAAGGAAGTTTGAGCAGTTGTCCAGGTTCGCAGCACACATGGTCAGCACGGAAGCTTGAAAATTGAGCGGTTCCTGGAAGGATTGAAGCCCGAGCTCTACAGAGATGTGAGCATGGCGGGAATTCAGGGAGCTACGTATGCTCAGGTAGCCGAAAGGGCTATGGTGGCAAAACAGGCTGAGGCCCGAATCATGCGGGCGCAAGAAGCCAAGAGGAAGTTTGCGCAAATGCAGGGATCGCAATGGAGCGGAGGGATCAAAAGCGGCAGTTCGTGCCCAAAGGTGGCAAGAAGAAATTCCAAAACAGGCCTCCGCCACAACCGCAGGGGACGATGAACAGGCCCCCAAACCCGAATCAGAACCAAGGGCCAATGTCGATCCCTAATTGCCCGAGGTGCGGGAAGAGGCACTTTGGGAATTGCAACATGACGACCAACATGTGTTTCAGATGTGCGAAGCCGGGCCACTTCGTGAGGCAGTGCCCGGAAGGTGTTTCGGGGAATCAGGCCGTGAGCCACGCAGGGCCTCAGATGGTGCCAGCAGGGTGTACACCATCACATCTGAAGCGGAGAATAACCCGGCAGTGGTAACAGGTACCCTTCTTATCCACCAAACACCCACCTGCATCTTAGTAGATGCCGGGGCGACCCACTCATTTGCATCTGTGAAGTACATGACGAAACTAGGGGTAACGCCTGAGCAGGCAGAATATGAATATAGTGTAACAATCCCGAACGGGACTCCAACCAGGACTGACCAAGTGTTGAGAGATTGCCCGGTAGTAGTAGAGGGTAGGGAGTTAACCGTAGACTTAATTGTAATCCCGAGAACGACTACAAAGTGATCCTCGGGATGGACTGGCTCTCAAGGTATGGAGCTATGATAGATTGCAATCATAAGGTGGTCACGTTCAGTATAGACGGGGAAGAACCTTTCACCTTCAAGGGAACAGTGAAGGGGAGAAGCATACCGAGAATATCGACATTAAAGGCGCAACGGTCGATCAAGACCGGATGCGAAGGATTCCTGATGTTTACCCTAAAAGCTGAAGATAATCCCTCCCCAAAGATTGAGGAGGTACCCATAATTAATGAGTTTCCCGATGTATTTCCGGAAGACTTGCTAGGACTACCCCCAGACAGGGAAATTGAATTAACCATTGACCTAGTGCCGGGAGCAGCACCAGTGTCCAAAACCCCGTACCGGTTAGCACCGACCGAACTAAAAGAGCTGAAGGAACAGATAGATGAGCTTATGCAGAGAGGGTTCATTCAGACTAGCTTTTCTCCCTGGGGTGCACCAGTTTTATTCGTACGGAAGAAAGACGGCTCGATGCGTCTTTGCATAGATTACAGGGAGCTGAATAAGTTAACAGTCAAGAACAAGTATCCACTGCCCAGGATCGACGATCTATTCGACCAACTACAAGGTGCCACGGTGTTTTCCAAGATTGATTTGAGGTCGGGGTACCACCAGCTGAAAATCTGCAAGGATGATATTCTGAAGACGGCGTTCAGTACCAGATACGGGCACTTTGAATTTCTAGTCATGCCCTTCGGACTCGCAAACGCACCAGCGGCCTTAATGGACCTAATGAACCGGGTGTTCGAAGCCTATCTGGACAAGTTCGTGATTGTATTCATAGATGATATCCTCATATACTCGAAGACAAGGGAAGAATACGAACAACACCTACGAGTGGTACTTGGAATACTAAGGGAAAAGCAGATGTATGCTAAGTTTAAAAAATGTGAATTCTGGCTGGACCAAGTAGCATTCTTGGGACACATCGTCTCTGGAGCGGGAATCTCGGTGGACCCGAGTAAAATCAAGGCGATTAATGACTGGCCGCAGCCGACCAACGTGACGGAAGTACGGAGCTTCTTAGGCTTAGTGGGCTATTACAGGAAGTTCATAAAAGACTTCTCGAAGATCGCTTCTACGCTGACGAAGTTGACCAGGAAGAATACCCCTTTTCAATGGAGCGAAGAATGTGAAAGGAGCTTCCAGGAACTGAAGAAACGACTTAATACAGCCCAGTGTTGACAATACCCTCGGGAACGGGGGGATTCTCCATTTACAACGACGCTTCGAAAAATGGGCTCGGATGCGTACTGATGCAGAACGGAAACGTAGTGGCCTTTGCCTCACGACAGCTGAAGGAGTGCGAAAAGAATTACCCTACGCACGACCTAGAGCTCGCTGCGGTAGTCTTTGCCCTTAAGATTTGGAGGAACTACCTGTATGGAAAAGGTGCGAAATCTACACCGATCACAAGAGTTTAAAATACTTCTTCACCCAAAATGAGCTAAACATGAGACAGAAGAGGTGGCTAGAATTGGAGAAGGACTACGACTGTGTGATCAACTACCACCCAAGCAAAGCAAACGTGGTAGCTGATGCTTTAAGTCGAAGGGCAGTAAGCACAGAGCTCCAACGACTCGAAGTGGAAATCGTACCACTAGGCGAGGTCGAAGCGAAGTTATCAACCTTAACTTTACAACCGACGCTATTGGAGCGAATCAAAAAGGCACAGGAGAATGACGAGTATGTCAAAGTCCAAGGAACACATACAGAACAGCTGGCAACCGACTATGCAATCCAAAATGACGGAAGCCTGTACTACAAGAGCAGGTTGTATGTACCTGAGAATGCGGAACTCCGACGAACTATAATGACAGAAGCATATACCACACCGTATTCAGTACATCCTGGAGCTACGAAGCTGTACAGGAACTTACGGACGAACTATTAGTGGCCAGGGATGAAAAAGAACGTGGCAATGTTTGTTAGTCAATGCCTCACCTGCGAGCAAATTAAGGCAGAACATCAACGGCCAGCAGGAATGCTGCAGCCCTTACCGATCCCGAAGTGGAAATGGGATAATATAACGATGGACTTCGTGAGCAGATTGCCGAAGAACGTGAAGGGACACGACGCAATATGGGTGATTGTAGATCGACTTACGAAATCTGCCCACTTTCTGCCAATAAGTGCGACGTTCACCATGGAACGATACACGGAACTGTACATCCAGGAGATAATACGACTCCATGGAGTACCGTTGCTGATAGTATCAGATCGTGATTCTAGATTTTTATCCAAGTTCTGGACGAGTTTACAAAAGACGATGGGGACAAAATTGTCATTCAGCACGGCCTATCACCCGCAGACGGACGGCCAATCCGAGCGGACTATCCAGACACTGGAGGACATGTTACGAGCCTGCGTGCTTGATTCAAAGGCAACTGGAGCAAATACCTTCCACTCCTGGAATTCTCTTATAATAATAGCTATCAGGCCACGATTGGAATGGCTCCTTATGAAGCCTTGTATGGGCGTAAGTGCAGATCCCCAGTACATTGAGATGAAGTCGGTGAAAGGGCGATGCTAGGCCCAGACATGGTACGAGAGATGACAGAAATAATCGCGACAATACGGGAAATGATGCAGACGGCACAGAGTAGACAAAAGAGTTATGCTGATCGAAGGCGCAGACCACTAGAATTTGAAGTTGATTGGGTCTTTGTGAAAGTGTCGCCGATGAAGGGCGTAAGAGATTCGGGAAGAAGGGAAAATTGAGCTCGAGATACATCGGTCCCTTCAAGATAGTGAAAAGAGTTCGTGAAGTGGCGTACCAACTGGAACTACCAGCATCGTTGTCACAAGTACACGATGTGTTTCATGTTTCAACTTTGCGAAAGTATATCGCTGACCCAAACCACGTGTTGATAAACGACTCGATGCACCGGCACTTGAAGCCAGATTTGAGTTACGAGGAAGTGCCAGTAGAAATAATGCTGCACGAAACGAAAAGGCTTAGGAATAAGGAAATTCCCCTAGTAAAAGTGTTATGGCGGAACCAGTCAGTAGAGGAAGCCACCTGGGAATGTGAGGATGAAATGAGATCCCGCTATCCTGAATTGTTTCGAACGGGCTGATTTCGGGGGCAAAATCCTCTTAAAGGGGGGGGGGAGGATGTAGCACCCGGATCCTCGTAAGCAATTAGGGCCAATAAATTAGCGAAATACAATTATGTGATCTATCTGATTTTGTGCTTAGGTGATTTATGAGTTACGTGCATTAAGTGATTGACGTTACGACTACGTGATTTAATTTATTATGTGCTTATGTGACTTAGGAAATCTTGTAAAAAATCAATTTAGGCCACATGGTCCCTAATTTAATTAGGATCTCGAAATAGGCCCAAGAGGAAGCTAGACCATGAGTGAATATACAACTTAAAATCTCAAGTGGGCTAGAATTGAGGAAATTGGCCCAATAAGACATGAAATGAATTTGTGAGACAACTATCCTTAAATCACGTGATATTTTCGTTACCCAAAACCTTAACCACTTAAACCTCACTTAGAAAACCATTTCAAGTCCACCAATTTCATAGCTAAGAACTAACGAAATTGAAGAGAAAGAAGGAGCAAAGGGCCGGGAGAAGTTCGAACCAAGATTTCTTCAACTAGCTTAGGATCTCGAATTGGTAAGTGAAGTGCCCTCTTTAAGCTTTGTAATTTCCGTAAATTAGAATTTCTAGATGCTTAATCAAAGGAAGTCACGAAGCTTAGGAAAATTAAGTATAGGGAGAATGCGAAAGCCCTAGGTACGAAGTGTAAACTCATGTTAAGGTTTTTGCTTGGATGAATTAGTGTTCGGATAGTTTAAGGTACGATTTAGAACTTATAATTTTACCCTTGAGTAAGGGCCACTCAATTTAAGATAGAAGAAAGGATGGGGTTTAGAAGCTTCGACTGGATGAATGTTTGAAGGTTTCGATCGAAAATAGGAAATTGATTTGAGTAGTAGTTTCGATCGAAACTTAGTACAATAGGGCATGACTTGAACGTAATTAAATAAGTTTCGACCAAACTTAGGAAAAGGCTAACACATTCAGTGGTCCATGAGTTTCGATCGAAACTCCCCTCGAATGGGTATAAGAATCGATCGAAAGTAGGCAACTTAGCTAGGGTTTCGAGCGAAACCCTTAAATCGATCAAAACACAATAAATAGTTTCGATCGAAACCCTAATGACATCATAACGCGGCAAAACCCATCCCATAGTACATTCAATCGATCGAAAGTGACCCCAAACTATGTATGGTTTCGGGTGAAACTGGGATGACGACAGGATGACGTGATCACGCGGCGAAGCTCATGCCATTGGAAAATTAATTGAGCGAAACCTTAAATCGATCGAAACTCTATGTATAGTTTCGATCGAAACTCTGATGATGGCATGCCGACGTCAGGGAATGGCAAAACTCACCCCATAATACCTTCCATCGATCGAAAGTGAGCAAATCCATCGAAACTAACCCTAATAAGCTAAAATTGATCGAAAGTGATCTTCAACAATTGCATGGTTTTGATCGAAATCCTAATGACATCCCGATGACGTCAGAGCACAGCGAAAGTGACTTTCGACGAACCTTCGAGCGAAAGTGACTCACATGCATACAAAATTGATTGAAAGTGACGAGGGCTGACGTCATCATGCGGCGAAACACATGCAAATTGAAAACTGATCAGGCGAAACTCTCATTGTGTTCGTGGTTCGATCGAAACCCTGTTGATGAAGTTATAACATGCCAAAACTAATCCTTAGGGTGTGAAGAATCGAACGAACTTATGTAAATTAAGAGTTAATTGAGCTAATTGATTTAAGGAACACATAGTTCGATCAAAAGTGGGAAATACTGCAAAGTATCGGTCGAAATTGAACCCTAACACTTAGAACTTTCACCGAGATAAATAGTTAGGGTCGAAATTGGACTCTAACATGACTTAGGATAGAGACTAAGATGGCTTAGAAACTTAGCATAACAAATTGAGAAATGTGGAGCCTTAGTGATCTAGCATAAATTAAATTACTAACTTCGAGAGCTAATTATCCCAAACATTGAGCTAGGGCGAATAACATACTAATCCTCTAACCCTTTTTATGTAAAGGTCGTACGTTAGGACTTCACGAGGGAGTACGCTAGCTTAACTTGGACAACAGGTAAGTAGAAATCCAACTACAACACATAACTCGCGTTATATGCTTTACGTGACTATGTGCCTACGTGATTTCATGATTTCGTGGATTGTTTGTAGCGCTTTCATGTGGTAAGCTCATGCTGCATTTAATTGCATATGCATATTCATGTGCACGCACGAACTCATGAGGGATGGGTCGTGGGACTGAGTATGCATAGTGATGTGTCGCTTGTACGCGACGAAGACTTGCGTATGTGGGCGAGTGTGTCGACTCGTAGTTGAGTCAGGGGCGGTTAACTATGCTACCAGGGCGACGTTTAGCATCGTCGTAATATTATGCAAATATATATATATGTTGATATCCTATGGATAGGATTGGGCATGGCCCGTGACGGTAGGGTGCGACCTGGAGGGTGCGACCTGAGGGTGTAAGCAACATAGGGGGAACCCTGGTGTAGGCGACCTCAGCGTGGGCTACCAGCGTGAGCGACCGTCGGACAGTCGGGGACGACTGGGTTCATATGGCGACCTAGGGAACGATGTGCATCGTAGGGTTCGGCCATCCGGCGTGGACCGCTGTCGTATTGTCCCTAAGGGACGTGAGCTCTTTGTGGTGCATAGTGAGACTAGCCGAGGGCCCTGAGTACGTTAGTACATTTGTTATATGCATCGGCGCGGATCGCCTTTGCGAGCGATATATGCATCGACGCCGATCGCCCTTGCGAGTGTATATGCATCGGCGTGGATTGCTGTTGTGGGGAAAGGGACACGTGCATACATGCATGATTCTGCTTACTGAGCCTCGGTGGCTCATTCTTTTATGTTATGTGTTGTATGCACCAGCGAGCACGGTACGTGATCGCGTTAGTTGTCAAGGCCAGTCTTTTGGAGCTTCCCGCTGCTTTTGGGGTGGACGTGTGTGTATGGGTGACGACCTGCGAGGCCTGGCGCATAGGAACTTTTACTGTGCCGACACACCTTCGCCTTGTAATTAGATCATGTCTTGAACTTGGTGTTCGACATGTATTTTTTTGACTTGTACAGAACATTGTTCCGTTATATAAATGGAAAATGAATAATTTCATACGCATTTTCAGTGCACATTATCATATACGACTCGCTAGGCACATAGGAATCCGCTAGAATAGGCAGTTAGGGAGTCGGGGTCCTGACAAGTATAGCCGATAAGATTGAAGTTTGTACCCTTTGGATACCATAGTCCAAGGGTTGAAGTGCCCTAAGGTAACACAGAATCCTTTTAACCGCGAGCGTATGAGATTCTTTGGGATCGGCTTGAAAACGGGCTCATAAGCACGTGGCAAACATGATGTCTGACCGGTTCGAAGTGAGGTAGGAAGAGATCCAATGATGCTGCGATACAGTGTGACGTCGACCGACTTTCCAGAGGGATCGACATCCAACTTGCAGCTTGGTCACATAGGAGTGCTGAGAGGCTTGCTCTGATCTTGATGGAATTTCTTCAGAATATCCTTGATGTATTTTGTCTGACTGATGAAAATCCCATCCTCGAGTTGCCTGATTTGTAGTCCTAAAAAGAACTTCATCTCTCACATGTGACTCATCTCGAACTTGCTTTTCATTAGATCTCCAAACTTCGTGCAAAGCCGCGGATTAGTTTATCCGAAGATGATGTCGACGACGTATACTAGAACGACCATCAGATCTTTGTCTTGCCATTTGATTAAGAGGGTTGTGTCTATCGTTCCTCATATGAATCCAGACTTCACGAGGAATTCACTCAGGACATCGTACCAAGCACGTGGTACTAAGGTCCACACTTGAAGACATTTGAATTGATGATTTTCTTCTTGCATCGCAATTATCCAATCCGGGTCTCGTAGTGCATCTTCTACTTTAGTAGGCTCGATTTGGCTTAAGAAGCAGCTGAAAAGACTGTGCTGACGACGTGTCCTTACTCCACTCGAATGATCGCCAATTATATGATCAATCGGATGGGATCTAGTCCACTTGCGCTCATGAGGCAAGCTGAGGAAGATGCATCAGCCAGTTGTGGTTCTAGATTTCCAATGATCTCCGATTGTTCAATTGTTTGAGGAAATTCCAATTCTGAACTTGGAATGATCGTCTCTGATGATTCTTCCTCAGTAACCATTGTAGGTTCTTCGTTATTCTGTGGCAAATCTGAATCGGGTGAGGTAGGGACGTGAGAAGCACTAGGTACATCGGTCTCGTCAGGTGGAGAATCCACTATAGGTGTAGCAGTGTGTGACCGATACTGGCTCGAAGAGAGAGTCCAGATCGTCTAATGCGAGTCTTAATGCTTCTTCTGACGTTGAATTCGGAGTTGTTGCCATCTTTTGTTGGTTTTGTGCCAACACCAGTGAAAACATGTTCTGAACTGTTATATTCAGAAGCTATCGGGTTGGGCACGGGTCCTGCACTGAGTTGTGCAGGAGCCATCGGGTTAAGCACGGGTCCTGGACTGAGGTGACCAGAAGCAATATCCGCCACTTCGTGGAAAGTGACGTTGTAGCTTTCTTTGATTGTGTGGTTGGACTTGATATATACTCGGTACGCTTTCGAGGTTGAAGAATACCCGACGAAAGTGGCTTCGAATGCTTTAGGGTCGAACTTAGCACGTTGCTCCCGGTCGTTCGCCACAAAGCACTTGCACCCGAAGACTTTGAAGAATGAAATGTTGGGTACTCGTTTGTTGATAATTTCGTACGGAGTCTTGTCAAAGCGCTTGTGAACCACCGTCCTGTTTTGAGTGAAACAAGCGATATTTACTGCTTCCGCCCAGAGAAAATGTGGAAGGCCAGAGTGGATTAGCATCGTACGCGCGGCTTCCACTAGAGTTCTGTTCTTTCGTTCGACTACCCCATTCTGTTGAGGAGTCTTGGCGGCTGAGAATTGTTGACTTATTCCAAGTTTCTGATAAAATTCACGGAGACATCTGTTCTTGAACTCAGTGCCATTGTCTGTTCGAATGACTTGGATAGTCTGCTGCAGCAAATTTTGAGTAGTGTTCACGAAATTGACGATTCCCCTGTCTCATCTTTTGTTCGGAGGAACCTTGTCCATGTGTAGCGAGAGTAGTCATCGACTATGACCAGCAGATACTTGCTTTCATTTATACTCTGTGTCTTCATCGGGCTACAGAGGTCCATATGTAGCAGTTCCAGAGGACGTGAAGTAGAGGCCACTTGTTTGATATGATGAGATGCTCGCTTCATTTTTCCTAATTGGCACGCCGAACATTGATGCTCCTTTCGTAAAGGTATAGTTGGAAGACCATGAACCAACTTTTTCGTTGAGAGATGTTGAAGAGCTTTGAGGTTGCGATGAGACATGCGTTGATGCAATAAGTTGTTCCTCTGAATTACAGTCTGAGAGATGAGGCAAACAGTTGTCGAGGGCCGCACGGATGTGAGGTTTAACGTGTATAGATTTGATTTCCGAAGTCCTTGAAGGAGTTCTGTGTCCTGACTATCCAAAGTTCTGCACCGGTCAGCATGAAAGACCACCTGGAACCCTTTGTCACAGAACTGGCCTATGCTGAACAAGTTATGGCGGAGGCCTTCGACGTATGAGACATCTTTTATAGTCAGATTCTTCAGAGTGATATCCCCAAGTCCTAGAATCGGGGCTGAATCGTTGTTTCCAAATCTGACTTTGCCGTTTGGCTGGTCTTTGTAGTTGCTCAGCAGCTCTTGATTTCCCGTCATGTGTGGGAGCAACCAGAATCTAGGTACCACACATGATGGATCTGCAAAAACAAATTAGAGAGCTTTAGGTACCCATTTAAACATGGGTCCTCTCAGATTAGCAGATATCATTTTAGGTTCTGATATGGTTCCTAAATTATTACTTGAAGGAGTCTTGATAACCCATTCCACTTTCGGAGAAGTGAGTTTGGGTTTTGCCTCTTTAGGTGACTTGGCCTTTGCGGCTTTTGTCGTCCTAGGCGGAGATTTAGGAACCCATTTGGGTTGAACCTTGCAGGGAAGGTTAATTTCAGCACGTACAAATGCTTTGCTAGGTTCGATTGAGGAAAATATCTTTTCTTGATGTAATCTCCTAAGGTGCTTGGGGGATTTAATCTCTACGGGATACCTTAGGTGAGTACAAGCATGTACAGCGCCATAAGCTTTCTTTATGGCTGGATCTTGTTTCCTACGAGTCTTCCTAGTGGCATTTGTTTCAGAATGATTAATTTTAATTTTTGAAGTAGAGCCTATTTCAAAGTTGTCGCTTCTAAAGGTGATCGGCTGAAGTGAACAAGTAGAAGCAATTATCTTAAACGTGGAAATAGCTCTTTTATTACTACGAGTGTCTTTTATTGTAATAGAAGGAGAAACATGCTCAGAAACATTCAAATCTAGTGGCTCTTTCTTTATCTTAGTGCTAGACACTCTCGCTTTGTTTTTGGTGCTGACCCGACGCTCCCTGTAGACGTAGGTGAAGTAAAATCAGTCATAGCACTTTTAACAGAATTATTTTTACAATTTTTATGTTTCAAAGGCGATTTTTCAATTTTCACGCTTTTTGTAATAGTGAGAGGTAGTTTTGGAGGACGAGGAAGCCTTAAGATTTTCCATCTCCTTAAAGAATTTTTTCTTTTCAGCTTCGAAATTCTCTCGTTCTCTATGTAGCTTTGCCTGTGACTCCTCTATCTGTTTTATGATAGGGGGTTTGTAGAGAGAATTTTTATAATTAACGGTTTTGACTTCCTCGTGGTGCATTTGGGAGTCAGGAGGTAGATTAAGTTTTGCAAGTAGCTTGTTACGTTCCTCACCTAGGAGAGCATAATTATTTTCTACCGTTAGTTTAGCGGCTTGACAGGCGTCTAGATCCTTACTAAGCTCACTAACCTTAGCGTTAGATATTTCTAATTGAGCTTCTAAGTCAGTGATCCTAGAGGTAGCTTCGGTTGTCCTACAATTTAAGGTGGCTTTCTCGTTGAGATTCCTAACCAAACAATTGTAGTTATTGCTAGCCTGTCTTTTAATTACTTAATTTTTTCACTATGCTGTCCTAACTGAGGTTGACTAGTCTCTCTAGAATGTAGGCTCTTAGTAAGTTCTTCTATTTTCGCACTAGAGCTCCTAAGTTCTGATTCGAGACTATCTATCTTCTCCTGAGATCTCGCAAGTTTATCCTCTACTTTTCTGCTCATGTTTCATGTTAGCATATTGTGTCTTATATGATCTAACATGGTCAATAATGTGGAAGGAGAGACTACCTCTTGTGACGAGGTGGATGTGTTGTCGTCGTCCGTCCGGTTGGATGTTTCGGCGTCCGATTCATTGTCGAGACGGGCCATGAGGGTTAGGTTCTCTTCTTCAGAACTCGACGTGTCCTCGAGCCATCGGTCTTGTTCGGCCATGAGAGCTACTCCAGCTTCTTTCTGCTTTGTCAATTGGAGCTTCCTGGAGTAGTAGTTGGCATCTCTCTTCTTCGGAAGAGTGCACTCTTTGGTAAAGTGACCTGGCTTGCCACAGTTGAAGCATTTGTTAGCCTCTTTTGGGTTCTTGACTTCGGAACTCTCTGGTGCAGTTCTTTGTTTTTCGAGCTTGTAGTCCGAAGTCTGTTAGCTAAGGTTGAAGACTTCTTCTTGAAGTACTTCTTACTTCCTATTAGAGCCAACTACTTTCCTAGGGCTTTCATGTTTGGCTCAACGTCGGAGTCCGACTCTTCTTCCGACTCTGAAGGTGAAGGAGGCCTAACGATCTTTTCTTTTCTTGATTTAGAGCTCCTCTTCTCCGAGACTAAGGCAACAATGTCTTCGATCTGTTTGCCCTTCTGCTCCTTGAGAATCTCGCTTATATCATCCTCATCTTGTGCGAGATTGTCAAACACGGCATGGATATCCAACTCCTCAAGATCTTTATTCTGTCGAATTTGAGTGGATATTTTCTTTCATTCCGCAGGCAGGGAAGAAAGAAATCTGATGTTTGTCTCCATGTTGGTCTTCGTGATTTCTATCTTCCTCATCTCGTTGAGAAGAGTGAGGTATCTTTGGTAGATCTCGTATACACTCTCCTCTGGCTTTGCTTTGAAGGAGTCATAAGCGGTGAGAATGTTCGCCATTTTGGTCTTTATGCCAACTTCCATCCCCTGCATCATAGTTCATCCAACATTCCTTTAGCCGATGAAAGGCTATCAATCTGTCTATATATGTCGTTGGGGATGCCCTGCTTGAGGGTGTTCATTGCTACTAGATCAGTCTTAGCTCTAGTCCGTTCCTCGAGAGAGTATTCTCTAGGCTCCTTGAGTCGCCTAGAAGGTGGAATTGGAGGATTGGCCGTGTTATCACCAGGTACTTGGACCCAAAATTGTGCGGGTCCCTCTTCTAGTGATTCCAGCAGATTCTCGGCTTGATCTTTTAGGGCGATGAAATTGAGAAGCGGCTACACGGTATATTCGCTTCGTTCCAAAATCGGTGGACGGTTGTCATTTCCAAGCGAGTATGGATCAATTTTGTCTTAAAGTTGAGTTGTTGAAGGATCTTCATTAAGTGTTTTGAACGGTTGAAGATGATGTAATGTGCTTCACAAGTGACAAATTCGTTAGTAGCGTTTGATTCGAAAAATAGTTCGAGAATTATTTTCGATACAATCTTTAAAGTTTGATCGAAAATAATTTCGTCGAAATAGAATGTAGTGTGTACTGTTCTCGTGCGAGAAAGTCTGTCAGCGAAATATTTTTCGAGCGAAATAAATTACCCAAAATTGTATGGTCGAGAAAAATTTCCGGATCGTGAATTTATTTCGATCGTAAAGAAGCAGTACGTTAGTAAGTTTCTCGACAAGTCAAAATAAATCAGTTGACTAGAAAAGTTTCTCATGTGTAAATAGTAATGGGCCTGATCCATTTAATCGCAAAACGTCAAATCGCAAACCCAACATTGAATTACAGCAAGTAAATAAAAGTTCACCTTTATGTCAGTCGAAAATTTTTTTCTCACGCAACCCTAAATCGTAAAAATTTCTCTCGCGAAAAACTTTCACAGACAGTTCAAATCTCTCAAAAATCTTTCGATTTTCAACACGAAATTGTCTGATTAAGGTAGAAATGAGATTCTATTGACATTTGCGTGTGATTTACCTTCGTTAGCATCTGCATTTTGTAGTTTTTTGCATGATTTAGATTAGTTTCTCGACTGTTCTTCAAAACTGAGAAAATCGTATACTATTTTATAGTGTTTTAGGCATGATTTTGAGTCTTTTTCTGAAGTTAATGCCCGCACTTAAGATAGTTTCGATGTTCTTGATGAATCTGGTAGTATAAATCTTCGGAAAATCTGCATATTCGACTGTGATTTGAGTTTAAATAAAACTGGGCATTTGAATGTTTAAAGTCATCGAAGAACTTTGTCAATCGCAAACAGTCTTAATTGAATTCCGATTCAGTTGAGATACTGTTTGTGTCAATCTGTTCTCGATCGAAAAATCTGACTTAGTCGCTAAGATAGAAGATTTTGACCGAAAAATTATTTACCATCGAGAAATCTAATTAGGATTTTTTGTGAGCCTTAAGCACTGAATAGACAATTTAGATGCAAATTTTATCGAGCACAAAACTTACTATCGCAAAATAGAATTTTCGATTTAATTGGATTTCGATCGCAAAATTTTAGCAGCGAAGAATTAATTTTTCAACGCTTAATTTTTCGATCGTAAAATTCGCCGCTTAGGATTTAATTGATTGAAAAATTTCTCGACGGTTTGACTTAGTCTTTCGTTGACTAATTTCTCGATCGAAAAATATTGCAGCGAAAATTTTTTACTTAGGATCGAAAATCACATATCGCTCGACAGATTTCAAATCGAAAAATTTTATTCACTCGATTAAAATTTCTCGATAGTAAATTTGCCTGAGATATAATTTCTCGATCGTAAATTTACGCGGAATTTTTCTCGATCGTAAAATTGATCGGCTACAGTCTCACGATTTCAATTTCAACACTTAGAAGTTTTTTTTTCTAAGTCCTTTGCACTGTAGCGAACATTAGCGAATAGAATTTTCTCTATTGCAAATAAAACGGAGTTATTTCAATTGACATCAATGTATAAGGAAATCAATTTGACACCAAATTTTTCGAGCGAAAAATTTCTCGGCATGAACAGTGACATTTTCACGATTCAACACTTAGAAAATTTCGAACTCTTTTTCACGCATTACATGTTTAATTCAAAATTACAATCATGCCATTATGGTTTTTTTTTTTCAAATCAAGGATCCTATATCCATGCTACACGATTTCAATTCAGAAGTCATCAAACATGTCATGACATGATACAACATTATAGTTTGATGAAATTAAATCAATTTTCGACTAAAATTAAATTTATGAACTAATGAACTTTTATATCTCTTATTTTTCAGATGGATCGCCCCACATATAATCACATATACGAAAAGACATTATACCTCAACGTCCACGACACAAACTACCAACTAGACCTGACCACCTTCCGGTGTCCAGATGATATAATCGTGTCTATCCTGCAAGGCCATCCACTATGGCATGCACTAACTGTGACGGCATCAGTGCCGATGGTCTACCTCCAGCAGTTGTGGGGAATGATCAAAGGCATCATTTTGGACGGGGCATACCATTTCACGACAGTTGTAGGGACGAGGCACATCTGCATGGGCAAGAACGAGTTCAGAGCTCTACTTGACCTCCCTCACAGCCAAAACTACGACCCCCTCCCATCAGATTAAGAACTGGTGGCTGATTTCCCTCACCAAGCTCGCTCAGGTCCAGAGCAACGGTATCCCTCACCCGTGGAAGACACTGTTCGGGATCGTGAACAAGTGTCTATCCCCGAAGCATGCCGGCTTCGACAAGGGCAACGGTCAAATCCTCCGGATATTTCACGGAGTCGTGTTCTCGCGGAATTACGATTTCGCCCAGCTGATCTGGAATGACCTCGCAGAACAGATCAGACAAAAGGAGAACCAAGGGTCCAAGAACGTGCCGTACGCGAAATGGTTCTTCGTCATCATCCTTCAACACATGGAGATGTACGAGCAGAAAGTTCCTCGCCTGCCTCCCGGAGGAAATTATCAACCACCAAGGCTCAAATTCTTCCACAACCCAAGGCTGGTGGACCTTACTCAGCCTTCAATGGCCATACCTCTCAACCTTCTTCGGCCGCTGACCCCACATGAGTTGAATATCAGAGATACTACCGGGAACATCACCTCACCGAGGAGATGATTAGAGGGCCCCTGGCAGATGTACATGTGAGCCCTCCCCAACCGCAACAACACCAAAGTCCTGAGGTCATGCTGATTGATGAAGTGGCTCAGGAGCTAGAGCAGGAGCTACCAACTCAGGACGAAGTGATTCCTGACATAGACGCCACGTTGATAGATGTTGTGCCTACTGAGTTGGAACAAGAGGCTCCAACAGAATAATCAAGTGGAAGTGCCCGTACATGTTGGCGTGCTCGAAGAAACCATTGAGGAGGTTCCTCAACAAGAAGCACAGCCCGAGACAGAAATAGGGCAGAGCTCACTTCCACTGGTGACGGATCAGGCTCTAGGGGATGTTGAACGTGACCCCACTCCTCACACAGCTACCCCATCCGACACGGAGTCAGATGAGGAGATAAGTCTGATAAGACGTACTCCCAGACGACTTAGCATACGAATGGAGTCCCTCTTCCCGGCCGTCACCACCGCACCAGATACCATGCAGACCGCTTCCACAAGTGTTGCTGGCACTTCTTCGCTCAATCTTGAGCCGCAACCGAATCCACCGATGTCTTGTTCGCAGGCGCAACCCGAGCCTGCCATAACACCCATAGAGCCGAATCTTCAAGATTTGACTCAAGGATTGGATGGAAGTCTCGTACAGTCAAAACCTCAAGTGACTGTGAGCCAACCCGAGGAGCCGGTGTCTGCTCAAGGGTTGATAACAGGCGACATCAGTCGTCCTGGTCCATCAGCGACGGAGGCGTCCGCCCAGTTCGTGACAGAAGATCGTCTTCAGGTCGCTCTCTCAGCCGCCCTGCACTCCTTTGAAGATAAAATTATGGAGATCATGCGATCCGCCATCGAGACGTCCCTTCAAGATTGAGGGAAAGCATCCGTCTCGGGGCCATCTTCGTCACAACTCAACTTCACCCCACATCAACCCATACGATCCGCACAAACACCAACACCCATCCTCACACACAACCTTATAAACCCAGCAACCGTACCCATGGGCGAGCTCCACTCCATTTTGGTCGCCCGACTACTTGAGCTGACCACTCGAATGCCGGAAGAAGAGGATCTCTTCCGCCGTCTAGTAGACCTCCTGACCCGATAGATGCTTGCCGTGGTCAAAGCTCCCGCTCCAGACGTCGACATGACGACCCTGACGATCAAGGTCGCCCTGAGGGGGAGAAGAGACTCTGGATACTCACGAGAAGTCAAGGACGAGGCTCGGGCGCAACGCAAACAAGCGCTGGAGCAAGCCAAACCCAACCCCTACCCAAAGAACCACCACCACGCACCGCACCACCACTCTAACCCAAACCGACCCAGCATCATTTACCGTAAGGACGCCTCCGTCCACACCACTGATCTACTCAAGCCCCTTGCTTCCGGAAGAAGAAGCAAGTGCTGCGATGCTTGTAGCTCTAGCAGCTACCCAAGCTACTCCCTCCGTCGCTCCAGACCAACGGGACCCTCTGGACATGGCGTCAATCCACACGAGGTCCTAGACAAGTACATTTTCGAAGGACAGCAGATGACCCGTTCCATGCCCGAGGAGCATCAGAGACAACGGCTTCAGAACGTTCGGCACTTTCCACAACAAGCATCCGTGGACCTCGTAATCATAGAAGACGATGAACTTCAGGAAGGTGAAGACTATCAAAGAGATATCCCAAGGCTACCGGAGTTGATCGCACAACGAGCGATTTCCTCTACAAGACAGATACCAGGGACCGTTCGGATCGACACGCCGTGGGAGAACATTCGAATCGAGATACCCTTCCGAAGTCAGGGAAAATATTTGGAGGTCACCGGATAGAGTCAAAAAGCCGGATGAGTTCGAGCTGAGAGGAATCTCTCACTGGGATCAGCAGAAGAGGATGACGTATCTATGGATGCTGACCCAACTAGGACCGAACGTAAGGCTGGCGATCCCAAAGGAACGACTGAAGAGTCACTTCAAGGAACTCTCCCCAATTTGCCAACTCCTCAGCGTCTACTGTGCAAAAGGAGGACTTCCAACACCTCACTACGTCATCGAACGAGTGGATAGGACCCGAAAGGAATTGAGCAAGAGCGACCTACCGTACCTCCCTGTCGACGAGGTATACCACCTCTATCAGCTGTACGTGGCGAAGTACAAATGTCCTCAAGGCTTCATCAAGAAAGAAGGCCTCGAAGGGCTCTACCGGTTCATGATGCGACAAGTCAAATACTTCACCGCGCACGACCTTCAGATGGCTCTGGAGAGCAACATGAAGAAGGTCAACATGGCCGAACCACTCAACAAAGGACCTGAGATCGAAGGGCTTCCAAGCAATCATGTGCACATCAGCTCGGTCATCGGCATCACCTACAACAATCCAATTGCCAAGAAGACTAGGATGATGCTGAAGACAGAGATTCATAAGTTTTGCGACGGAATGATCAAGGTCATCAGGAGGAACATCGGGCAGAGGTTGGAAGAAATCAACCGAGACACTATGCTGAGGATCCACCGATTCGTGAGAGAACAGCCGCTCCTGATGGAATTGCTAGATGACATCGAGGAGCGCCTAAAGCTCAGGGAGACTGTGAGAGATTATGAGCATGCATTGGGCTTGCGCAGATCGTACTACGTCCGACGAGGACAAACTGCGCGGAGACGCAAACAAGCACAAAGTGGGAGATTGTAGAGTATACTTTTATAATTGTGCTTGATTTCATTAGTTGTCCTTGTAATTAGGGGCGTTTTGTATAGTAGTCCTTATATTAGGACTAGTTTGTTATTTATACCAAGTTTGCTTGGTATAAATACATGTAAATCAATTGAGCTGAATAGAAAAAAGTTTTGAAGATTGATCCGAAAGGCTTGCAATTCAATTTCTAGAGAGAGAAACACTAGTAACTTTCTCACTCTACTCGAATTCTCTCTCTCGTTCTTCGTTAGAGTTTTTCGATCGAATCTAAATGCTGATCATAATCATCGAATTACTGAGAATTCTTGCCTAGGATCTTAGAGTTGTTAATGGTAAGACCTAACAACTCAAGAATCGAAGCCCAAGATCAAGCTCAAGACTCAAAGCCCCAGCTCAATAATTGAAGCCCAAGACTCAAAGCCCGAACTCAAGAATTGAAGTCCAAGATAAAACATAAGACTCGAAGCCCAATATCAAGCCCAAGATCGGAGATCAAGGTCGATACTTGAAGATGGAAACTGGACATTCGTGATCAAGCCTAAAAGCCCACAAAGAAACGTTCCGAGGAAGCTCTTCACCAAATATCCACTCCAAGTGTTAGCTTCGTGATTAAAAAAGCCCACGACCCCCATATATCAAAAGTGCTCACCAAGTCCAGTTGTTAAATTAATGATCAAGCTCAATGGCCCACGACTAAACGTTCGACAATATCTCTTCATCAAATCTCAATGAAATTTAAGGTTCGTGATTAAGCCCAAAGTCAAGAATTTTCCATAGTCCTTCAAAAGTTGTAAAGTGAAGAATCGGGGGAACAAGCAAAGGTAGAATCCACTAATCAATTAAATCATAGCAAATTTCATTTGTACTATTTTTCGAATTATGTGATATTCAAATAAAAGAAAGTACGCTACAACAGCTTATGAGAGCAAATGCCAAGGCAAGTTGATTATCTAAAAGGTCTAATAACTGATGATAATAGGTATGCGTTAGAGATTGGAGGGTGAGTAAAGACACCTTTAGGATGTTGTGTTTTCTCCATGAGCATTTTTACGGGGTTTAAGGCTTCAAGATAGATGTGCCTGAAAAGGGAGCCATCTTTGTAGGAACTTTGGCGCACCATAAAAAAATTCGTGAGCAAAAACATGCTTCTATCGACGGAAATGGTTTGTATGCACTTCAACTCTGTGTTATCAGATGCTCTAGGTCTACATGATGTGCTTTTGGTCAAGTCGAAACCTATTAATGCACAAGACTCTCCAAAATTTAAATTTTTTGAGGTACGTACAACTTTGAACTTCGTACCTCCTTTTTTATTCCATTTTTATTTTAATCGTAATTGTTTCCGTATAGAATTGTTTTGGAGCATTGGATGGGACATATATTAATGTTCGAGTAAGGGAGAATGAGAAAGCACGATACAGAAACCGCAAAGGTTCAATCGCAACAATGTATTTGGAGTCTGCAATCAGAAAATGAACTTCATTACATTTTAGCTTGATGGGAAGGATCCGTTGTAGATAGTTGGGTGTTGCGTGATGCAATTTGTAGAGAGAATGGTCTTCGTGTGAGCAAATGTAAGAATTTTTTTGAAATTATTTGTTCAAGATTTTGGCCGACATGACTATTATGTATATTATGCATGAAGGTACTATTTATGTGATAATGGATACACAAATTGTACGGGGGTTTTAACTCCTTACATGGGCGTTCGTTATCATTTAAAGGATTGGGGGTCAAGGTGCCAAGTTCCTCAGAATGCGAAAGAATATTTTAACATGCGACATTCTTCTTTCAGTAACGTGATCGAGAGAGTGTGGGGCTTAATGAAAATCAGGTGGGGTATTATTCGCAGTGCTTCGTTTATCGAGTCAAAACTCAAAAATTGCATTATTTTGGCATGTTGACGAAAATAGTCCTCATAATATAATTACAATTTTACCAAGCTTTTTAGTTTAAATCTCCCAAATTGAATGCCTAGTCGAACACCCACAGATAAGGTTCATCTCCACTGAACGATTTAAGATCTCCTCTCTCACTCGATCCTGGTACGTATCCTTTTCGTTTCAAATCGTCTAACCAAATCATTCGAATCAAATTATCATCGTTGTCTAGAAATCGATAATTTCTTTGTTATAACTTTCGCTTACTTACTCCATTCGTGTTATTAGGTTTTGAGTTGTGTTATTAGTCTCGATTATTGCATTTAAGCTCAATTTGGGGCTTTTTTTTAGGCTTTTTCTCAATCAGGACCGTGTGAAGCTTAAATTGGGTCTTCATTGTCATTCCTTGAGAGTTCTTTAGGTTTTTAATCAAGAATTACGATTCTTATTCCGGTACATTATGTGTTGATTTTTAGTACACGTTGCGTGCAAAATTTAGTACAGTATATGCATTATAATGGAACGATATGTTATTGTAAATTGGTACCATATGTTTGAACTGAATAATAATGCAATAGCTGTTTTTCGTATGCAGTAATTGCATGTGATAGGCGTCGACGTTGACGTGATGAGATTGTTGTTGAGGGCCGTGGTAAGGGACGGGAGGTTATCGTATATTTGAGGGAAAATGTGGAGGAGATTTTATGTATTTGATATATTTGTTTGAGGACTATGTTTGTTGGATGTTGTATAAGAATGACTAACTCGTAAGTTTCTCTACAACGTTCGTCAAATTTTGGATTTGGCAAATGAGACACGGCACGATACAATTGATGGTTCGTTCCATGATTTTGTCGGTATCTTGCATATAGATTGATTCGT
The DNA here is from genome assembly GCA_027422505.1 of Craterostigma plantagineum. NCBI lineage: Eukaryota > Viridiplantae > Streptophyta > Magnoliopsida > Lamiales > Linderniaceae > Craterostigma > Craterostigma plantagineum. Next base: position 1,187,490 of record JAPQWV010000066.1, on the reverse strand, counting down.
TTGTATATCTAGATTACCATCATATTTTTGGTTTTAATTTAAGGTTGGATGTATTTCTGTAACAAGTAGTGCAAGGCTAAAATATTTTTTATTCTTGAAACTATAATGTACGCTAATAATGTTAAACAAGATACGGTAACAATGTGTAAAAGGTACAATAAGCACATTCAGGCTTTTTTTCAAAAATAATGCATTTTTGAAAAAAGATATCGAAAATAATGCCGTTTGGATATGTCTAAAAAATAGGTGAAAGCGCCACTAGGTATGGCGCGTTTAGAACGTGCCACTCGGTGTGGCGCTTTCAGAACGCGTCATACCACGTGGCGCGTTCAACTTAATTTTTTTTCCTTTCTTAACGTTTTGTTTTTGTTTTGTATTTGATAAAACTTATCTAGTAAATAAGATAGGTAAAAATTCGAATTTTTTTTACTTTTTTTTCTTTCTCGAAATTTTTTCGTTAAAATAGTTAACATTGTTAGTTTTCTTTTTTTTTACTTCTCAAAATTTTTTATTGATTTGTATTTGAATAAAATTTCATAAATAAATAAAATACTTAAAAATCCGAAAGTTTGTGAAGCAAACTAAACATTACATTGCAAATAAAATGACTTAAACACACTTAAACTCGGACATTTTCGAAGCAAACCAACCTTACATTGCACATAACATTACTACAGATAAACAGACACTTCAACTTTCAAATAGTAATAAGTTTACTTAGCCTTGTCCACCTCTTTGTCTTGCACGCCTCTCAGATCTATCCATCTCATTTGTAATCCTCGTCGTTCGGTTCCTTCCGGCTCCCCTTCGATTTCTACGTTGCGGATTGTGGAACAACTGGAACTCGGCATCATCCCAATAGCGCTCGTCGTCCAAAGGAATAAAGCGACCCTCATAAGTTCTCAAATAAGCTTCTTTACTGTAATACGCGGCAACGTATTGAGCACTATTAAGCCCAAAACTACGACAAGCTGCTTGTGCATGTGAACATGGTACTTTGAACATACTCCAGTTAGCGCATGAACACTGAAGGTCACTCAATACCACCACGTACGTCTTAGATCCTCTTCCACTTAAATACCTGGTATAGACCTCTACGAACCTTGTCGCATAATCAAATTCTTCACCGTATGGCTTCTTGAGTCGTTGCTCCAATCACGATACTTTCTTGTGGCATAAGATGACCACGCTGTTTCTCAATTCTCCATCGCAAGGCATGCCTCTTGATACCTGTCACAAAATATGTGATAATGCGATGGAAAGTAAACTGGACAATTGGAGTTATGGGCAGACATCGGGCTCCTTTTAAGACTCCATTTAATGCCTCTGATATATTTGTCGTCATGGTACCGCAACGACGACCCCCATCATACGCGAACGTCCACTTCTCCTTCCGGATTTTATCAAGCCACTTCCAAGCCTTCTCATTGATTGCCTTAATTTGATCCATCGTTTGCTTAAACTTCAACTCCGTATGTGCCATGCCCGCTCGATGACATAAGTCCTTTAACTGTTGGTCTTTAAAATCCTTATAGAAGTTAGATTTGACATGTCAAAGGCAATAACGATGAACACCTCTAATTGAATTTCTCCGAAAAAGCAATTCTACAGCAGATTTTATCCCAGTATGACGATCTGAGATTAAACATACTTCCTCATTTTTCAACACGTGAACATTCAATAAGTGCAAAAACCAGTGCCAAGATTCACGAGTTTCTTCATCCACGATCGAGAAGGCTAGTGGAAAAACATTCTGGTTAGCATCAAGGCCCGCAGCAATCAACATCTTGTGCTTACATTTCGTGTAAAGATGAGTTCCGTCTACACATACTACCTTTCGACAATGTTGAAAACCGTCTATGCAAGGTTTAAAGCTCCAGAAAACATACCGTAGAATATTCTGATTATTGTTTGTGATATGACTCCACCTCACAATCGTGCCCGGATTTTGTGCTCGTGGGGCTTTCATGAATTTTGGTAGTTGTTGGACAGAACTCTCCCACGTGCCATATACGATCCCCATCGCACGCTTTAAACCTCGCCACGCTTGAAGATAAGAAATTTTGTAGCTGTAGCTGTCGTTGACCCTTTGTATCACATCCTCTGGAAGATATTGAGGATTGACCCAAACGATGGAAATCAACATCTCGGCAATAACGTCTGGAGATATGTTGCGATGTGTGTCTGGCAACTCATTCATCAACTACGTGTGCTCACCAGGATACCTTGTTATCATCCAGTAACCCTTCTTCTTTTTGTGGCATTCACACAGCCTCCACACGCAGTTTGGACTATGGTTGCAGGTAACATGCCATAATGCGCTGTTACTCTTCAAAACCCGGTATTCTATTCATGCATGTTTCAGTGAGTAATCTTTGACTGCACTTTTCAAATGTGATTTGTTCTGGAAGATCATCTTAACGCCAAGGTAACCTTCGTTGTCGTCGTAGAATGAACCATGTCCTCCGTAGTCATCATCATTTGCTTCTGGAGCCATCTCATAAGTTTCATAAAATGGTACAATTGGATGTAGTTCTCTTTGCATCTGTGACGAAGTAGGTTGGTGTTCAACATTCGGTTCATCGTCATCTTCATCGTCAACAGGATCCGGAAGATCTAATCCGCCGCCAATGTCGTCAGTTTCTGAGTCGCTCACTTCCTGTTCATGCTCCGTCTCAATGGGATCATTAGGGGGAACGATTGTTGATGGACCTGCTTCGTCGAGTTGAGTTTGAGAGGCTGTTTGATAGTATGCAGATTGGTCAAATATGGGTTCTTCATACGTGAGGGTTTGATTGAGATCGCAGGAATTTATGTGTTGGACTGACTCGACGAAAATATGCAAACAGTTGAAGCCAGAATCTGTATGAAAGAAGAACTCAACATCTTGATCGGTTTTGACCTCCAAGAGTGTATGAACAACTCTGTTGAAATGCTCGTACTCAAACTTTGCATATATTTTAAGAAATGATTTATTACTATCGACTCCTACAATGTCGTATAGCAAAGAAAGAAGTTGGAGAAAATTTGTATGACGGGGTAATCTTCGATATGCAATGGGATTAATACTATATGAGACTTCGTCACCACTTTGTTGTATCTCACCACCAAAATATATGATGACTTGAATAGTAGACATAGTGTATTGTCGAGACTTATGAAAATGACTACCACGATGGATTATTTATAGGCAAAATTTCTGATAAATAATATAATATGAAAATAATATTTTATTGAAAGATCGTTGTCGACTTATCAATGACAACCAATTTTGAAAGGATAAAACATTAAAGTGAGGAAGTGATGTATCACTGCGAAATTTTTTTGAAAGGATAAAACATTAAAATTAAAGTTCTGAAAAAAGCTATGAAACGACATATCACAGACGTCTTTAAAAACTGGATGTGACCAATCAATGAGGGTGTGATGTATCACTGCAAAATTTCTGAAAAGAAAAAAGCTATGCTATGTGACAAATCACAGTAAAATTTTCAAAAATAAAGAAATATAAAATTAATATTTTATAATATATTAGACTAATGATTGAAAGATTTTTTCAAATTTATTAATATAATATTTTACTAATATTTTATTTGAAATGATTGAAAGATTTTTATGAAATTTATTAGTGAAGATTCTTAATTTATTAAATATGAAATAATATTTTATTAGTATTTTAGATGAAAGGAGCGGTTGTTTCTATTTTTATTAATATAATATTTAATGATTTTATTTGTGAAATTTATTAAGGATGTGATGTGTCACTGTGAAAGTTCTGAAAAAGCTATGATATGTGACATATCACTGTGACCAATCAATGAGGATGTGATGTATCGCTGCGAAATTTCTGGAAAAAAAAAAGATATGCTATGTGACTAAATTTTTCTGAAATTTATTAGTGAAGATTCTTTTTAATTTATTAATTATGATTTTTTTAATTTATTATTGAGGATTCTTTTTAATTCTGAAATTTTTCTGAAATTTATTAGTGAAGATTCTTTTTAATTCTGAAATTTATTAGTGAAATTTATTATTGAGGATTTTTAAATATATTAATATTATGTTAATATAATATTTTTATTGCTAGAATTGGAAGATTACAGGCTCCCTAGAAATACAAAACAGTACGCAAATAGAACATCTTGAAACACAAATATCATAACTGAGGATCACGATGCAACTACTTCACATTCACTTCGAAATATACTCTTTCCAACCTTTCGGGGGTTTGTCCACGAAATCCTCGTCACTTATATCTTCATTGACCTTTGAATTAGATACACCACGTTTTTTACCATGTTTTTTTCCAGACAAGGTTTGTTGATCGAAATGACTGGGGGGGTTTCTCCACAAAATCATCATCACTGATATCGCATTTGACTCTTGAAGTGGATACCTTCGGGTTTTTACCGTGTTTTTTTTCAGACAAGGTTTGTTGATAGAAATGGCTGGGGGTTTCTCCAGAAAATCATCATCACCGATATGGATAATACAGTTCGACGATGTTGAAGAAAATCAACGGACATCTCGACCTACACGACGCTGGCCTATATTCGTCAGGGAGTGTAGCGATCTCAGGGAACTCGTAACTATACGGATCCCAAACGAATTGTGTGAGATTCAAATTATCTAAAATTTCTCGCATCTGCCGCATGTTCGAACGAGCCGTAGACGTGAATGTCAACGACGATCTCCATCTACGAACGTTCTTCATTAGTGAACAGTAACACTAAAAAGGAACAAGTCTACTACCGTAATATTATAGACTAACTTACCTAGCCGCGTGCGGCGGCATGGGTAGCACAACTTCGCCATTGTGTATTGTCTCGACTAGGTCTGCTGCAGTCGATCGAATAACAGGCCTCAAAGGCAATATATGAATCCAAGCCCACACCTACATAATTGATAATTTTTAAGTTAAACAAGTATACTCTTACAAATATTTTTATGTAAAATAAAGCAGATACATACCTGCAATAGGCGCAGGGGTCCGCCGATGTTCTGTACAAGTCCGCGAGAGGCTGCGCACAACTCCTGATACAAACACGCAAGCACAACACTTCCCCAGCTGTAGTCGCGGACCTCGTCGATGCGCTCCAAAAATTGTAGGTAATTGAGATTAACCCGTGAGCCGCTCTTATCGGGAAACAAAACGCACACAATCAACAAAAGCGCGTATCCGCGTGCCCTTTCATCGACTACGTCCTCCGTACTGTCATCAGTAACTGGATTCTCAAGTAACCAATTACTCAGCGCCATTACACTCATCTTAGATGGGCTATCGAAATCTCGATCCTCTGGCGCAAATCCCGTCATCATACGACAATAGTCCGACCACTGAGACTTGCTCCTCGCATAAGCAACTCCAGTAACAGCTTCTCCCTCGATCGGCAAGCGCCATAAAGCATCCAGCAAGGTCACGGTGGCTTCTCCTATCGAGAGATGGAAGGTGTGTGTCTCGCTACGCCATAGCTCAACTAAAGCTGTGACGAGATGCAGGTCCACCTTCTGCGACTTACAGCTATATACACCGTAAAACCCCATCGACTCCAGCTTTCTAAGCACGCGAATATGAATTTCTCTCGGGTTGCCCGCCGTACCCCATACAGAAACCTCTGGACCCCTCGTTCGGAGGGTGACATCTAGCAAATTCTCATCTCGAAAAATATACGACGAACGATGCGCCTGCTGTTGCGTCAACAAAGACGAATCCCTCAGTCCATAAAGTGAAGTCTCGTCCATCTGAAAATATAAAAAAACACTTAATAAGGACCAACGAATAACACTACATATCCGGCGTTTAACGCCGAACGATGTTTAACTCCGACTCACAGTGCGACAACCGCCGGCCAACGTTTAAACACTCGCAACGATGTGACGACTAGAAATGAAATATTGGGCGACCCGACCCGCTCGGCCCAATTTTTAGCGGGTTGGTCAGGCTGGCCCGAAAATGAACGGGCCTAAGATTCTTAGGCCCATACCCATTATGTGATGGGCTGGGCCAGCCCATCAGGCTATCGGGCCTAATTTTGGGCCTGTGGCCCGTTAGCCCGCCGGGATTGATGGGTCGGGCCAATAGGTCAATATTTCGGGCTAATGAAATTCAGGCCTGAACCCATTTTTTGGGCCCAGCGGGGTTGGCCCATGGGCGACAACCACGTCGAAGATCGTCGGCGAGGTAACGTCGTCCCGATCACCGGCAACGACCAACGAGCCGGCGATCCGGCCAATTCGCCGGAGTTAAGAAACCCAAAATTAACCTAAATTGTCCACACCCATGCTAATGGCGGCCACAGCCGTGGTCAGCCCGCCCACGACGACGGAAAACCGCGCCGTCGGAGGACCGCCGGAGAGCCGCCGTTCGAAAGCCGATAATTCAAAAAAAAAATTAAAAAGAAAATCAAAGAAAATAACCATACCTCTCTAAATTGGAAATGGATAGAGATTCTAACCTTGAATTCACCGGATTTGGCTTCGGAAATATCGAAATTATTTGAGCCGAGAGGTTGGGGAGATAGAAGAAAGGAAGAGAAAAGAAGAGAGGGGGAAGAAGAAGAAGAAGAAGAAAAGGGTCACGGGATTTCGGTTGAACGCGTCACTCCGCGTGGCGCTTTCAGAACGCGTCACTTCGACTGGCGCGTTCATAACGCGTCCCACGAGGTGGCGCGTTCACCTATTTTTGAAATCCGTCGAGTTTTGACATTATTTCTGATATCCTATTTAAAAAACGCATTATTTTTTAAAAAAGCCGCACATTCAAAACGGTATGCTAAATCATTAAATGGTACTTTGAATGCATTAAAATGGTATTAATAGGTTAAAAAATTGATGGGCTTTTTTCTCAAAAATAATGCGTTCTTTAAATAGGATATCAGAAATAATGCCAAAACTCGACGGATTTCAAAAATAGGTGAACGTGCCACCTCGTGGGATGCGTTATGAGCGCGCCAGTCGAAGTGACGCGTTCTGAAAGCGCCACGCGGAGTGGCGCGTTCAACCGAAATCCCGTGACCCTTTTCTTTCTTCTTCTTCTTCCACCTCTCTTCTTTTCTTTTCCTTTCTTCTATCTCCCCAACCTCTCGGCTCAAATAATTTCGATATTTCCGAAGCCAAATCCGGTGATTTCAAGGTTAGAATCTCTATCCATTTCCAATTTCGTGAGGTATGGTTATTTTCTTTGATTTATTTAAATTTTTTTTAATTATCGGCTTTCGAACGGCGGCTCTCCGGCGGCCCTCCGGCGGCGCGGTTTTCCGTCGTCGTGGGCGGGCTTACCACGGCTGTGGCCGCCATTAGCGTGGGTGTGGACAATTTAGGTTGATTTTGGGTTTTTTAAGTCCGGCAAATTGGCCGGATCGCCGGCTCGTTGGTCGTTGCCGGTGATCGGGACGTCGTTGCCTCGCCGACGATCTTCGACGTGGTTGTCGCCCATGGGCCAACCCGGCTGGGCCCAAAAATGGATTCGGGCCTGAATTTCAATAGCCCGAAATATTGGGCCTATTGGCCCGACCCACCAATCCCGGCGGGATAACGGGCCACAGGCCCAAAATTAGGCCCGATAGCCTGACGGGCTGGCCCAGCCCATCACATAATGGGTATGGCCCTAAGAATCTTAGGCCCGTTCAATTTCGGGCCAGCCTGACCAACCTGCTAAAAATCGGACCGAGTGGGTCAGGTCGCCCAATATTTCATTTCTAGTCGTCACATCGTTGCGAGTGTTTAAACGTTGGCCGGCGGTTGTCGCACTGTGAGTCGAAGTTAAACATCGTTCGGCGTAAACGCCAGATATGTAGTGTTATTCGTTGGTCTTTATTAAGTGTTTTTTGTTATATTTCAAGATGGACGAGACTTCACTTTATGGACAGAGGGATTCGTCTTTGTTGACGCAACAGCAGGCGCATCGTTCGTCGTATATTTTTCGAGATGAAAATTTGCTAGATGTCACCATTCGAACGAGGGGTCCAGAGGTTTCTGTATGGGGTACGGCGGGCAACTCGAGAGAAATTCATATTCGCGTGCTTAGAAAGCTGGAGTCGATGGGGTTTTACGGTGTATATAGCTGTAAGTCGCAGAAGTTGGACCCGCATCTCGTCACAGCTTTAGTTGAGCGATGGCGTAGCGAGACACACACCTTCCATCTCTCGGTAGGAGAAGCCACCGTGACCTTGCTGGATGTTGGTACTTTATGGCGCTTGCCGATCGAGGGAGAAGCAGTTACTGGAGTTGCTTATGCGAGGAGCAAGTCTCAGTGGTCGGACTATTGTCGTATGATGACTGGATTTGCGCCAGAGGATCGAGATTTCAATAGCCCATCTAAGATGAGTGTAATGGCGCTGAGTAACTGGTTACTTGAGAATCCAGTTACTGATGACAGTACGGAGGACGTAGTCGATGAAAGGGCACGCGGATACGCGCTTTTGTTGATTGGGTGCGTTTTGATTCCCGATAAGAGCGGCTCACGGGTTAATCTCAATTACCTAAATTTTTTGGAGCGCATCGACGAGGTCCGCGAGTACAGCTGGGGAAGTGCTGTGCTTGCGTGTTTGTATCAGGGGTTGTGCGTAGCCTCTCGAGGACGTACAGAATATCGGCGGACCCCTGCGCCTATTGCAGGTATGTATCTGCTTTATTTTACATAAAAATATTTGTAAGAGTATACTTGTTTAACTTAAAAATTATCAATTATGTAGGTGTGGGCTTGGATTCATATATTGCCTTTGAGGCCTGTTATTCGATCGACTGCAGCAGACCTTGTCGAGACAATACACAATGGCAAAGTTGTGCTACCCATGCCGCCGCACGCGGCTAGGTAAGTTAGTCTATAATATTACGGTAGTAGACTTGTTCCTTTTTAGTGTTACTGTTCACTAATGAAGAATGTTCGTAGATGGACATCGTTGTTGACATTCACGTCTACGGCTCGTTCGAACGTGCGGTAGATGCGAGAAATTTAGATAATTTGAATCTCGCACAGTTCGTTTGGGATCTGTATAGTTACGAGTTCCCTGAGATCGCTACACTTCCTGGCGAATATAGGCCAGCGTCGTGTAGGTCGAGATGTCCGTTGATTTTCTTCAACATCGTCGAACTGTATTATCCAGATCGGTGATGATGATTTTGTGGAGAAACCCCCCAGCCATTTCTATCAATAAACCTTGTCTGAAAAAAAAATACGGTAAAAACCCGAAGGTATCCACTTCAAGAGTCAAATACGATATCAGTGATTATGATTTTGTGGAGAAACCCCCAAGTCATTTCGATCAACAAACCTTGTCTGGAAAAAAACATGGTAAAAAACGTGGTGTATCTAATTCAAAGGTCAATGAAGATATAAGTGACGACGATTTCGTGGACAAACCCCCGAAAGGTTGGAAAGAGTATATTTCGAAGTGAATGTGAAGTAGTTGCATCGTGATCCTCAGTTATGATATTTGTGTTTCAAGATGTTCTATTTGCGTACTGTTTTGTATTTCTAGGGAGCCTGTAATCTTCCAGTTCTAGCAATAAATATATTATATTAACATAATATTAATATCTTTAAAAATCCTCAATAATAAATTTCACTATTAAATTTCAGAATTAAAAAGAATCTTCACTAATAAATTTCAGAAAAATTTCAGAATTAAAAAGAATCCTCAATAATAAATTAAAAAAATCATATTTAATAAATTAAAAAGAATCTTCACTAATAAATTTCAGAAAAATTTAGTCACATAGCATAGCTTTTTTTTCCAGAAATTTCGCAGTGATACATCACATCCTCATTGATTGGTCACATCCAATTTTAAAGACGTTTGTGATATGTCGTATCAGTTTTTTATCCTTTCAAAAAAAAAATCACAGTGATATGTCACATATCATAGCTTTTTCAGAACTTTCACAGTGACACATCACATCCTTAATAAATTTCACAAATAAAATCATTTCAAATAAAATATTATATTAATAAAAGTAGAAACAATCGCTCCTTTCATCTAAAATACTAATAAAATATTATTTCATATTTAATAAATTAAGAATCTTCACTAATAAATTTCATAAAAATCTTTCAATCATTTCACATAAAATATTAGTAAAATATTATATTAATAAATTTGAAAAAATCTTTCAATCATTAGTCTAAAATATTATAAAATATTATTTTTATATTTCTTTATTTTTGAAAATTTTACTGTGATTTGTCACATAGCATAGCTTTTTTCTGTTCAGAAATTTTGCAGTTATACATCACATCCTCATTGATTGGTCACATCCAGTTTTTAAAGACCTTTGTGATATGTCGTATCATTGCTTTTTCAGAACTTTCATTTTAATGTTTTATCCTTTCAAAAAAATTTCGCAGTGATACATCACATCCTCACTTTAATGTTTTGTCCTTTCAAAATTGGTTGTCATTGATAAGTCGACAACGATCTTTCAATAAAATATTATTTTCATATTATATTATTTGTCAGAAATTTTGCCTATAAATAACTCCATCGTGGTAGTCATTTTCATAAGTCTCAACAATACACTATGTCTAATATTCAAGTCATCATATATTTTGGTGGTGAGATACAACAAAGTGGTGACGAAGTCTCATATAGTATTAATCCCATTGCATATCGAAGATTACCCCGTCATACAAATTTTCTCCAACTTCTTTCTTTGCTATACGACATTGTAGGAGTCGATAGCAATAATTTCTTTCTTAAAATATATGCGAAGTATGAGTACGAGCGTTTCAACAGAGTTGTTCATACACTCTTGGAGGTCAAAACCGATCAAGATGTTGAGTTCTTCTTTCATCCAAATTCTGGCTTCAACTGTTTGCATATTTTCGTCGAGTCAGTCCAACACATAAATTCCTTCGATCTCAATCAAACCCTCACGTATGAAGAACCCATATTGACCAATCTGCATACTGTCAAACAGCCTCTCAAACTCAACTCGACGAAGCAGGTCCATCAACAACCGTTCCCCCTAATGGTCCCATTGAGACGGAGCATGAACAAGAAGTGAGCGACTCAGAAGCTGACGACATTGGCGGCGGATTGGAAGATCTTCCGGATCCTGTTGACGATGAAGATGACGATGAACCGAATGTTGAACACCAACCTACTTCGTCACAGATGCAAAGAGAACTACATCCAACTGTACCATTTTATGGAACTTATGAGATGGCTCCAGAAGCAAATGACGATGACTACGGAGGACATGGTTCATTCTACGACGACAACGAAGGTCACCTTGGCGTTAAGATGATCTTCCAGAACAAATCACATTTGAAAAGTGCAGTCAACGATTACTCACTGAAACATGCATGAAGAGAATACCGGGTTTTGGAGAGTAACAGCGCATTATGGCATGTTACCTGCAACCATAGTCCAAGCTGCGCGTGGAGGTTGCGTGCATGACACAAAAAGAATAAGGGTTACTGGATGATAACAAGGTATCCTGGTGAGCACACGTGCTTGATGAATGAGTTGCCAGACACACATCGCAACATATCTCCAGACATTATTGCCGAGATGTTGATTTCCGTCATACTGGGATAAAATCTGCTGTAGAATTGCTTTTTCGGAGAAATTCAATTAGAGGTGTTCATCGTTATTGCCTTCGACATGTCAAATCTAACTTCTATAAGGTAAAGACCAACATTTAAAGGACTTATGTCATCGAGCGGGCATGGCACATACGGAGTTGAAGTTTAAGCGAACGATGGATCAAATTAAGGCAATCAATGAGAAGACTTGGAAGTGGCTTGATAAAATCCCGAAGGAGAAGTGGACGTTCGCGTATGATCGGGGTTGTCGTTGCGGTACCATGACGACCAATATATCAGAGGCATTAAATGGACTCTTAAAAGGAGCTCGATGTATGCCCATAACTCCAATTGTCCAGTTTACTTTCCATCGCATTATCACATATTTTTGTGACAGGTATCAAGAGCCATGCCTTGCGATGGAGAATTCAGAAACAGCGTGGTCATCTTATGCCACAAGAAAGTATCGTGATTGGAGCAAAGACTCAAGAAGCCATACGGTGAGAGAATTTGATTATGCGACAAGGTCCGCAGAGGTCTTTACCAGATATTTAAGTGGAAGAGGATCTAAGACGTACGTGGTGGTATTGAGTGATCATCAGTGCTCATGCGCTAACTGGAGTATGTTCAAAATACCATGTTCACATGCACAAGCAACTTGTCGTAGTTTTGGGCTTAATAGTGCTCAATACGTTGCCGCGTATTAGAGTAAAGAAGCTTATTTGAGAACTTATGAGGGTCGCTTTATTCCTTTGGACGACGAGCGCTATTGGGATGATGCCGAGTTCCAGTTGTTCCACAATTCGCAACGTAGAAATCGAAGGGGAGCCGGAAGGAACCGAACGATGAGGATTACAAATGAAATGGATAGATCTGAGAGGCGTGCAAGACAAAGAGGTGGACAAGGCTAAGTAAACATATTACTATTTTGAAAGTTGAAGTGTCTGTTATGTGTGGTAATGTTATTTGCAATGCAAGGTTGGTTTGCTTCGAAAATGTCCGAGTTTAAGTGTGTTTAAGTCATTTTATTTGCAATGTAATGTTTAGTTTGCTTCACAAACTTTCGGATTTTAAGTATTATTTATTACGAAATTTATTCAAATACAAATCAATAAAAAATTTTGAGAAGTAAAAAAAAAAACTAACAATGTTAACTATTTTAACGAAAAAATTTCGAGAAAGAAAAAATTAAAAAAAAAATCGAATTTTTACCTGTCTTATTTACTAGATAAGTTTTATCAAATACAAAACAAAAAGAAAACGTTAAGAAAGGAAAAAAAAATTAAGTTGAACGCGCCACGTGGTATGACGCGTTCTGAAAGCGCCACACCGAGTGGCACGTTCTAAACGCGCCATACCTAGTGGCGCTTTCACCTATTTTTGATAGACATATCCAAACGGCATTATTTTCGATATCTTTTTTCAAAAATGCATTATTTTTTAAAAAAGCCAAATTGGTGAGAATACAAAAATGACAACACTACCATATCTGACATGTTTTAACGGTACATGTAACAAATTCTGACACTGTGAAAAGGTTATGACGCACGGAAAGTTCTAACACACACAGAAAGCTGTAATGAAGTTGGTACAGTTTCGATACTTATCCTGTTACAACCAACTATATACATGTGGTACATTGTACGTCCATTATTAGGTACAGTCACAAGCTTGTCGGTGATATCTATTCACGCCATATTTGTTACAACTTATCAGAGAATGCATTTTCGTCGTCCTTCAAATTAGTTTTTCACGCGAAACTATTTTACAATCCATACATATATTATATGATTTGATGGGGTAATCCTTACACATACGTTTTTATATTCTAAACCTCAAGTTTCATAGTAAAAGGCTTTATCCCAGTAAGAACATATTACTCTGGAGGTTTGGATTCATACGATAAATCCACGATTTTGAGGGTTAACCCATTAAATATATTACGAAATGAAACTTAAAACATATGTAGGTATACTAAGGTGTTTTTGCATAGCAAATAATGTAAAACGCGACGTAAAACGCTTACCTTAATAAGTTAATATAGCGTTTGTATTGTACGATTGAACAACCAGTGACTCTACCTCTATGCGGAAGTATAGTATACCGAATATAAGTACCTTGACGTATCAAGATAAGTACATATATTGTAAGTACCACGTTTATCGTCTATACAATAACTATAATTACGAGCTCAGAATGTCTAATATAAATGTGAATCCTTTAAAATATTAAATAAATAGTATATTTGATAAAAAAAAAATCTAAATAGTTGAACATTTTTAATTTACAATAATCTCTACCATGCTATAATAAGTTCTCATATTGTGCATCATATTCTAGTGAAACATTGAGTTTGTAATTTAAAACCATTACCGTGGTGATAACTCTGTCAAATATGATGTAAAGTGAAGCATATATTTAATATCAACATGGAATATTGTGTCCCAAAAAAAATTCAAATTGTCGCAAAAAACAATTAACCTGTATCAAATATAAAGTGTGTATACCATTGAGTAGCATGAGACTGTACCTGATTGTGAGCATATACTATACCTAGACATGTCAAAACGGACCGGCGGGGCGGGCAGCCCGACCTGTAGCCCGTAGCCCGCCAACTGGAGGCTTAAGAAAGTAGGCCCGCGCCCGCCAGCTTAACCCGCATAAATTTAAAAAAATAAAAATAAAACTTGAAAGCCAAAAAACTTAATAAGAAATATATTTAATCTATTTCAACTTCTGAAATATTTATTATTTATTTTTAAATTTATTAAATTATAAATCTTACCCAAAAAATTTAGAAAATTATATAATTTATTAATAAATATATATTTATTAGTTAATATGTTTTTATTATTGTCGCAGGCCGCAGGCTATTTTGCCTGCTCTAACTATACCACATTTTGCTCTAACTATACCACATTTAAGTAGCTTATTGTATCAAAATTAAGAAAGACATAAGTCAACACTTTGCAAGTCAAGTCTGAATTTATTCAACACATGTCAGAGGAACAATTGTGAACATAAAGTGTGTATCAAATTGTTGCAAAAACTAGTTGACCTGTATCAAATATAAAGCTGTATACCATTGAGCAGCATGAGATTGTACCATAGTTGTTTGGGGCGCGCCTGCCGTCAATCGCCTCTACGTGCTCAGAGGCGTCGTCCTTTGCGGAGGCGCATATGAGGCGGCGCCTCAGCGTGAGCTTTTGAGCTGCCTAGGCGATGAGGCGGCCGCCTTGGTGAAGTTGGTCGGGTACAGTCGATTACAGTGTAGCTGAAGAAGATGAAGTCGATTACGGTGTAGCTGAAGAAGATGAAGTCGATTACGGTGTAGCTGAAGAAGATGAAAAACTCTAAATTAGGCTCAAGTGGGCTTTTATTTGGGCCTGTCTAATTAATTTTAAATACTTCAAACATATTAAAATCTTAAAAAGACTCAAACAAGTTAATTTATTATATTTTAATTTTTATTATGCAACTTTAACATTCAAATAATTTATTTATTTATACAATTGATTAAATCTTATTAACTTTTTAAAGGAAATCATCAACATTAAAAGTTTTTATAAGAAAGCATCAACAATCATTCTATATATGTTATTTATAAGCTCTATGCACGTATTCAATAAGAGCATATTATATATAACAATCGCCTCACTTCCATAAGGCGACCGCCTTATTTACGCCTCACCTTTGAGGCAAGGCGATGCCCTTTCGCCTTTTTGCGCCTCTTGCCATTAATAACTATGGACTGTACCTGATTGTGAACATATACTATACCTAGACATGTCAAATAGGGATGGCAATGGGCGGGTTCGGGGCTGGTATTGGACATACCGTCCCCATACCAAATTCTTGTACTACCTCCGTTCCATTAATTTTATCACATTTTTCCATTTCGGGCGTCCCACTAATTTTATCACATTTCCTTATTTAGTAAAAAACTATCACAAACAATCAATTAAATAATATTAAATATTCTTAAAAGACGTGTCAAAATACACACTTGATTACCTTTTTATTATACTATATTAATATAATAATACCACCTTAATATCCGTGCCCACCAATACATGTGATAAAAATAACGGGACGGAGGTAGTACTTAATACCATCCCCACAATTCACCACTTATGATGAGTTGGTTCGGGGATGGGTAATCACCATTGGTGATCGGGTTCCCCGTGGGAAATTCGGGTTCCCCATATTCATGTATATCCAACAAAATAAAAAAAAAATGCAACAAAAAAATAAACTAAGTAATATAGACAAATTAATGTTAAAATATGATATTGAAGTATAAAAATTTAGTATAATATGTGATTGAAATATGAGTGTATTGTGAAGAATACATATTGAGAGTAGTTTATGAAATCTAAAAGGATGATCTATTAAAAATCTTTTATTCAAATATATTTTATATTATTTAATAATAAATCTAATCGGTGAACGGTGAATCACCGCTTGACTCAAACGGGGCCGGGTTCGGGGTCGGGGATGGGTTAAAATCATGATTACCATCCCCATCCCGTCCCCGCTCTTTCACCGACGGGGAATTAGACGGTTCACCTATTTTTCATCAATATTTCAAAAAATTTGAACGCTTGAAATATCACATTGCTTCAAAGCTAATCATAGATGGAAATATATAGAAACTAACTCATAACAAGTTCAACATCAAGAGGAACGCTCAAAATATCATATTACACCAAGTTCGCAAGCATCTAACTAATACGAAATGCATACATACTATCAATAGTCCTCAAATGTTCCATACTACAAACAACATCAAATAAACTCCAAATTTTCACTTGTCCAATCAACATTTCACCTGCAATTAGGAATCGAAAACTAGTTGATTAATCAAGAACAACAATGATATTTAATCATTAAGTTTTAATAGATTAGATCAAATCTGATAATTTGCACTTACCTCCTACTTAATCATCGGTTACCTCATCTTCAGATTCGAAATCATCATCATACAATTCCCTTATAGTTCGATACTTCACACTTCTGAACTTATCTACTCCGTCATCCTCTTCATCCGCTACATCATCATCACTAACTTCAATCCCATCGACAATCCATTCTTGTGCAGTAGATACATCATAGGAAGATAACACATCAACATCTCTTCTATCTTTCTCTCTTTTTTGTTTACTCAACAAGCTTGCATTAAATTGGACAAATACAAGATTATTGAGTAGGCTTGCAATGGGCCTATTCCTTTTCTTTGTATGAACCTACAAAACAAGTACAAAATATATAATAAAAATGTTCAACTCAAGTAAATAACCTTATTATTTGTGACAAGTATACTAACCCCTTCAAAGGCGCTCCAATTTCTTTCACAAACGGATGAACTAGTTATCAACGAGAGGATTCCCATGGCTAACCATCGAAGATTTGGGGTTATCGAACCAAACGTTGACCACCACGTCACTACATAACTACATAAAACAATAAGACACGTAAACAATTGGTTATAGAAATAACAAAATCAATGTAAAGAATACCAGGATCAAAGTTGACCAGGATCAAAGTTGTCATCGTTCAAGAGGCATCTCGATGCTACATTTGACCTTCCAAAAATTTAGCTTTTCTCCTTGTAGATGGGAAACTCATCCAACAATGATCTTGTTTTGAATAATATCATCGCCAGGAAATAAAGCATCCACACAATCAATCACAGCAATCGACACCTCATTTTTGAATTGAATGAGAGGATCTTTGTAATGATAGTACGGATTTAACAGATAAGCCATCAAATGCAGAGGACTATCAAGTCTACCTTTCATTTTCTCATCAATAACATCAATTATCGACTCATAATTGCTCAGAAAATTATTTTGAAAAATCTTGATCTCTTCCTTTGCCCGGATAATCTCACCATATAAAAAGCCCATTGATGGTTTTCTATCAGAATCGGCAATCCGAAGTACTTTGATTAAAGGAGAGAACACTTGTAGACAAGATGTCCCACCACTCCAAAATCTTAAACTCATTACTATTGTGTAAGCTTCTTTTCCTCTCACAGTCTTAGAAAATTTACATTCTTCCCATTCGGAACTTCCAAGCATCATCTTCAACTCTGTTTTTTTTTTTTCATCAAACTTTCTAGAGTAAGAAATGCCGAAGCAAACCGTGTCACCCCCGGTCTCACAATATCCTTCTTTTTCGTGTGCTCTCTCATAATTGCTAAGACTTTGTGGTGTGCATAGAGAAAAATCGTCAATGTCTTTGCTTGATCGATGACTATCTTGAACCTTGTTTGTTTTCCAATAGCTTCAAGCATGAGATTCATTGTGTGAGCAGCACACGAAGTCCAAAAGATCTTTGGCCTCTTATTTTTCAACAACATTGAGGCCCCAATATTGTTCGATGCATTGTCGATAACAATTTGAACAACATTCTTTGGGCCAACCTCCTCAATGCACTTATCAACATATTCAAATATGACTTCACTTGTGTGTGCAATATTTGAAAAGTCACTAGAAGATAGAAAAACAGTACCTAAACGAGAATTGACACAGAGATCCATGATGCTCCTCCTTTTCTATCACTCCAAGCATCTGTCATTTTTGAGCATCCATTATTTTCCAGTCTTCCTCGTGTGTCTACAACAAATTCTTAGTTTTCTCAGCTGCTTTCCTCAAAATTGGTACCGTCAATTTGTATCTTGTCGGTGGCACAAAGCCGGGTCCAAATTGACAAATCGCTTCCACCATCAATATAAAGCTATCTAGCTCAATAGCATTAAATGGAATACCGGCTTCATAAACCCAATCACCAATATACTCTCGCACGGACTCGGTTCTTTGTTTGAAAAGTGCTTCGTTCAGATTTTGATCCCGTAACTTGCTTTTGCCCGAAACCACAGAAGTCTCCGTACTGATAGCACAAGCAAACTTATCCATTGGACCAAGAGAACGATGTGCTTTCAATTGCCCAAGAAACTCTTCTAGTTGATCTCCGCGAATATCCTCTTCGGTTGGGTCATTGCGAACATTAACTTGTGATCTCAACTCTACGCTTTCCTCCCTTTTTCTTTTTCCTCTTAAGTTTTGCTTCATTGATTGCATTTCTACAAATGGGTTGATCTTCATTTGAAGATTTTGAGCATGGAGCAACATTCCCTGTTATATGTGCTATGTGTTCCTTGATTCTATAAACTCCCCCACTTATCTTCCCACATTTGAGGCATTGAACTTTGTCCAAATTATTAACATCAACTATCATGCCATAATCCCATCCGATATCTTCTGAATTCCGTTTAAGAACTGATCGAGCATCGGAAGGTTGGAAAACACTCTGAGAAGCCGCACTTGATGTTGCCATCTTGAAAAGAAAAACCCAACAAATTAATCTAGGCCTAAGCGACATTTTAAAGCACAAAAAAAGGATTCAGACACTACATGAATAAAGATTAAAATATTAATACACTGCTCTAAACTCTTGCTGTGAAGAGAATTGATTACGTTCATATTTCAGAAATGGAATTACAGATTACAAGCTAAGCTATACATTACAGCACTGATAAATTATAATCCTAGACAGAGAGATAGTTTTTTTATCAGATCTAACCTTATGTCTGTCCTAATCGAAGATGGAGGATGGTGGACTGAGGTCGACGGCGTCTGGTGGCAGCACGACAGCGGCAGGCGAAGGGGCGGCGGCGGCAAGCGAAGGGGTGGCGACAAGTTAGCTGATAGGGTGGAGAGGAATGTCTCTAGTGTTTGATGATATGATTTAGGGATTGCATTTTAGATCTGATTTTTTCTTCCTAATATTTACTTATTTTTTACTTTATGAAGCTATCTATCGTTTCAGTTTAAAAAAAAATAATTTTATTAAGCCAGCGCCTAGGCGGCCCGAAAATCAGCCTGTGCGCCGATTACTCGTCCTGTTCGGCACCTAGGCGGTCTGGCCGATTAAAACGGACGATTAGGCCTTATTCGCCGTTGCGGGCGCCGATTAGCGCCTAGGCGGCCGCCTAGGGCGTATGTTACAACAATGTCGTATACTGATAATGCTGACTTTTTTTTATATATTTTTTAAAAAATTTACCGCTATTGATATTGGGTACCATTTTAATGGGTTTAGTGTACCATTTATTTGGTGTTTGGTGTACCTTGTTACCGTACCAAAAAGTACATACATAGCAAGTAACATTTAGGCCATGAAAAAGGAAGAATCCGTACTTCTTTAAGAATACATCCACCAACATTACACTAACACACAGAAATATACTTGTAATCAAAATAATCATAATCGAATCAACGCCATATGCGTACAAGCCGAAAACTCACATGAACTAACCCGAATGGAGTTTTAACCCACTCTCGACTGACCTAAATCAATGAAACTCATACTATATGAACATACTCCAGTCCACGATCATTCTAACAAACTAAAATTTGATAAAAACAAGATTGGTCATTTCACTGAGCATTTGGCGTGCACCCATATTAAAATTCCGTCCTCCATTGAAATTGAGAAACCTACTATACTTTCAAGAGTTAAGAATCGTTGGGGATCGTGTGGGGTGCTTAAATCCATGAACTGAAACTTCACACTCACCACTTGATTTTTATTTTCTTCTTTACCATTATGCTTTATCTTCTACCATGTTTTGATTCTCTTCTTCGTCCATAAGAAGCTCACGTGGACGTACTCGATTGAGAAAGCTTGAATGCCTTCTTGTTCTTGTTCTTCTCTCTTTCCTTCGTTCTTTGTTCTTGATTTTTCTTTTATTTATGTTTTCTTATGTTAATTTGATCAAAGAAAGAGAAACAAAATAAAATAGTAAGGTAAGGGTAATATCATCTTTTCAGGCGAATTGGTCCTTAACTGATATAAAGTTTTCTAATGGTCCTTAAGTGATAAACTATATGAGGTAGGGAGTTAGTTGAAAATTTTTTAGGTGGTGGGTATTTAAGTGAAATTTCCCCCAGATTTAATAACAAGTCATAATTAAGAATATATTAAACAAATATTCATTAATGATAACGAGATTTTAGGCCACATTTCACGTGACTTGGAGCTGAGTTTGTTTCTGAAAATTTGTTCTGACTCTTTCTCCTTCAATATCGCGTTTCTGACTCTTTCTCCTTCAATGTCGTTCTATGTATATAAACAAGAATGAGAGGGTTCTCAAACTAGGAACACGCTCCCAATCTTTCTTTCTTCATCTCTCTTCTATCAACAAACATAAAGAAAGAAAAAAAATGTCGGGCCCACAAGCCCAAGTCCCAGCAAAAGATTCTTCTTCAGAAGAAGCCATTGATGTCCCAAAACAAGCTCCTATTATTAAGGATAAAGAATTCGGCGTCGGAGACATTGTTTGGGCGAAGATAGAAGGGCACCAATGGTGGCCGGGTCAGATCCACGACCCGAAAAACGCCTCTTTTCTCTCCCCCGACGACTACGGTGGAGCCCAAGAAGAAGGCGGCGGTAAGGTGTTGGTCGCTTTTTACGGCGGCGATTTTTTCTCCTTCTCTTGGTGCGGTCCCGACCAGATCTCACCCTTCGTCGAAAAATTCGACAAATTTTCCAAAGGCGGCGGCGCGTCGAGGAGCAGTTTCTCCAACGCCGTGAACGAAGCGCTGGCCGACGTCGGGCGAGCGCTCGTTTGTCACATGACGTGCGCCTGCGTCCCGGCCGACGTAGTTTCTAGATTGGAGAACGAAAGCGTCGTCGTTCCCCTGCCCGAGGTAGACGCGGGGAGGCTCTCCCTCCCTAATTACGGAGCTTACGACGTATTTTCTAGACTGGCGAACTTTGCCAGAGAAGTGCCTTCCGAGAGCGTTCTTGATTTGGGAGTGGTGAGGGGTTGGATTTCTGCGTTTCAGCGTTGGAAGGGCGTCGTCGATGGGCTGCAAGAATATCGGGAATTCGGGTGTATCGAAGATGACGTCTGCATCCCGACGAGCCCACAAGAGGAGGAGGAGGCGGAGGAGGGCATGACCGATCCGCCTCCCAAGAGGCGTAAGATTTCGGACGGTAAAGGCTCTTCTGAAAAAACTGCACAAGGTGCGAATACAGCAAAGGTTAGTTCCGCGGGCAAGAAGAAAAAAGACAAAAGGAAGGCCGATAAAGGCCCGAAGAGGAAGAAGAAGACGAACACTATGGAAGATGTGGATACGAAGGATGCTGAGATTCTAACCCCAAGAGAGAAAAAGAAGAGCAAATTTCTGTTACTTCCTTATGCTAAAGAGAGGTCGGATGATGATGATGGCGGCGGCGATAGGGACGACGCTGCTGACTTGGATCTTAAACTGTCGTCTCTCGAATCAAAAGTTGATTCGACCGATGAAAAGGTCAGAAGGGCTGACAGAGGTGCTGAAGTGGTCGATGATGGTTTGTCTCAGATGAACTCGATTCAAAACAAGCTTCGAATTACAAGCATTATCCTCAGTGCTTTCCGTGACAGGTTCAACGAAGCTGATGAGGAGATTCTAAAGGTGGAGATTAGGGACCTTTCTGACACGGTCGAAGAGTTTTACAAAATGGTTCACGATCTGGCAATCGGTACCAAGTTGCCCTAGAAAAAGAGTTGGATTTCTTTTCTTTTGTTGATTTGAGATGACTCATAGACATTTGTGCAGTGTTTTTTTTTTTTTTTCTCTTCTGCATATTTCCGTTTTCTTGTTTCTTGCTTTCATCGGTCGGTCATAAACCCGTTAGTTAGTCATTACAGCACCTTCGAGTGCCAAGCATCAAATTAACAAGCCTCAAATTGGACAACTGAAACCTAGTAGTCGTAGAGCTGCTCGACGAAGCTGCACCTCCTATGATCGAGCTTGCATTGATACGAGCCTCGAGGGCTAGCTTTTCGAACTCATCTTCTCCCTCGATGATCTTACCGAAGCAAAGGTACCTTCCCAAAGCTGTTTTCTTCGACGCCATTATCTCCTCGAAAACACGGACGTGCGCCTTAGCCAACTGCTCTATGTCCACCGTAGCTAACAGCCCGTAAACAAACATCTCTCGAACGCCTTTGAGGTACGCCACGGTGCAAGTGGGGTTTCTCTGGTAAAACTTGGGCCCGGTGATTAGGCCCGAGCATATGGTCGCTAGATTTACGCCGTTTTCTTTCGCAATTTCCCACGCGGCCCTTTCAGATCTCAGCTTCCCCAGAGCATACCACAGCTGTAAAAAAACCGAAGCGAATCGTTTGAAACAATGGGGGGTTATTTGTCGTTAAATGATGTGGTCGATTGCGTTTCATTGACCTTCTTATTCATGCAAATGGACTCGTCGCTCCACGACTTGTGGTCGATTAAGTGGGACCAACGATTGCTGTGGTCTCTCCAAATGCAGGCAAGGAGGGTCTTTGCAAATGGGCTTTTTCCTCCCACACCTTGGCTTGGAGCCGGCCCACGACCCCTCTCTTCGTTCACTTGCGCATTTGTCTCGGCCATCCTTGCTAACTTTGACTCTGGTACCACTTGTCAGGGATGTAAACTTTGGCTTGCTTGCTCACGTGCGACCCCTAGTCCTTTAAGCAGTCCCTTGCGTGCTTTACTAGGTCAGCCTCCCTGCTCACGAAAGAAGCAAAGTGTCGTACAACCATCGGCTTGACCTGCCTAAGTGCAAGAGGAAACCACACAAATATTTTAGAGATCTATTTCTCACTCACGTTTTTTTTTCCCAACTCACTCACACTAAAGAAATAAAAGTGTTTACAATGAAGGCAACTCACTAATTCCTAGTTCTTTCTTGCAAATAAGCTACAACCCTAAAATTCCGTTTTCAGGCAGTAATAACTACGAGCCACATACGTGTTGGAAGGATGTTGTCGACGCCATATCCAATGCCAAGCGCTTCATTTACAGGCTGGTCTATTTACACCTAAATTTCCCTAATAAGGGATTCGAGGAGGGAAAAGAACGGTGGCGATTTAAATTATTTTATGATTTCAGTGCAATTTAAATTAATAGTAAAAATACGTATATTTACATTTAATCATTTTGGATCATGTTAAATAATTTGAATTTTATTTTTATTCAACCAAAATAATTCCATTACATTTTCATACATAAAATAAACATGTTATGAAAACGTCATTTTGAAAGTTTTCGACCCTTTCAAGTTAAAATTTCTGATTATGTCACTATTATAGTAAGTTATTTCTTCTTATATATGTAATGTGTCATAAAAAACTTATGTAAGACAAATTGAGATAGAGCTTGTCGTTATTTTATTTTGTTTAAACGTTATTTATCGCTAATGTTATAACTCATAGTATTGTTATTAATTACCATATGAAATTAATTTCCATAACTTTTATGCAAAACGTATAAAGGATATTTTGAAGATTAGACAATAGGCTAGACGTTGCATATTACTGTTTTTAAATTTATTCTTCGATTTCTAAGTTACAATGAATCATTTTGTCATTAATAACAATATGTAATAAATATGCTAAAAATGTATTACAAAACATTTTAACGATTATACGAAGAACTAGACGTTTCTTATGATTTCAGTGTGTGATCTAAATTTAGTGTTACTTCATTAAATAAAATATGCAATTTATTACAGGTATATAATAAACATATTATGTAAAGCATATACTTCCTCTGTCCCGGCTATTTCTTCCCAAAGATTAGCGGGCACGGAGATTAAGAAATCACATTATTTTGATATTATAGTACATCTTTTGAGGTATAGAGAGAGAAAAGTTATTAGTAGACACGCGAATCAAGAAGACTTTTTAAGATTAATGGTGTAATTAGTTTAATTAGTGGGATAATTTTTTACCAAAAATGGAAATGGAAAGAATTATGTGGGACGCCCGAAATTGAAAGATGTGAAGAAATAAATGGGACGGGGGTAGTATAAGATATCATTACATTTTACCATGGACCTAATCTTTCGTATTATTTTGTTTAAACATCTTTTGACCCCCCCCCCTAAGTTACAACTTCTGTTTCCGTTGCTGGCTCCTACTCCTGAAGAGGGTCATGGCGGCGGTAAGGACGACGCTGCTGACTTGGATCTTACATCGTCTCTCAGAGCAAATATCAATGCTGGTTGGTCTATTAAAAAGGCCAGATTGTGCCAACAGCATCAAACGCCGCCGCCGAGAGTAGCGATCAGAAGAAGAAGAAGGCAGCAGTAGTCGATGATGCTTTGTCGTCTGAGATGAACTCCATTCGAAACAAATTGAAAATAACAAACATTATCCTAGGGGATTTCCATAATGAGTACGAGGAAGCCTTTTCGAGAAGGGTTGACGCCTTTCACAAAAGGGTTTACGAGCTGGCAATGGATGCCAAGTTGCCCTAGCCGCCACTCTAGAAACATTGAAGTTGGATTCTTTTTTCTTCTGTCCAAATAAATGAGATGATGAGTCATAGTAGACATTTGATGTACGTATCAAGACTTACAATGCAATAATACTTTTCGCTTGTATTCTACATTTTGTACCCCCGCATAGGCATAATGTAATATAAAACTCGAGTGCCCTAAGACGTTCGGTCACATGTTTTTTCGTCCGTGTGGCTCGATGGGCGCTCTCTTCATTTCGTCGTCGTCTTCTTCTTCCTCTTCGTCTTCTTTTTTGCACTCTAATTTCTGTTTAATTTATCCACTCTACAATTTGATTTCCTATGAGTTGTCGTCGTTGTAAATTTTTTTTTTTATTTTTGCCTCGTTTAGTGATGGATCAACCGTCGCAACATTTGCGGCGGTTTTTTTCCGACGAAAACGAGGTTTCTGACCGCAATTTAGCGACGGCTTTTTCCATCGCTAATCCATTTTTGCGACGGTTTGCTACGGTGCTTGTCACCGCTATTCGTGTCTTTTTGTAGTGGTGTGTTTACTTTTACAAGCAGAACCATTGTAAAAAAGTAAAGGCTCATCAAGAGGTTGTGTGTAATAAAAGCTTTGGTAATTTGGCTTGATAAATAACGCAAAAGGTTCATCTCCTTGATAGGTTATTTCTGTGAAAATTGTTGTGCTTAATGATTTTTAGCAATAATTATTCAGATCTAAATGGTGTTGCGTAAGAATATTTGGATTTACGGGGTTTTATTGATTTTTTCGCATAGTTTTTAGGTCTTTTTTAAAGATTTGTTAGGAATTTATGCTATTCATCAAACGAATTTGATATTTTCTTAGGTACAAATTTATGATGCTTCGAATGCGCATTGAATTTCTAATATTTTGACATCGTATGGACCCATTCGAAAACAATTGAATCATGACAAAATGATGAATGACTGGAATCCTGTATTTCTATTCAACAACATTTACGCTTTGTAACTCAGTATTTCACGACCTCTTTTACCTAAAAATATTTCATCAAATTTATCGCCTTTGTGGCTCGCCTTCCCTATGTTGGCTGGTCAAAAGAAAGAAATTCAGTTTGACATTTGTTGAAAATCCTTTACAATTTTTTACCTTCTTTTTCTCTAACTGTTTTTAGTAGGGTTTTCAAAACCCGACCGGTTCCGGCCGGTTCTGATCGGACCGGTCCGAAATCCGGCCTGCTTCATATTTAAATTTAAAAAAAATCAAAACATTCAAGAAAAAATAGTTAAAGAAAAAAACTAAGTAGATTTAACAAAATATTTGTATTGGCCTAGTGCTAACACCTATTTAAGTTACTTTTGGTGTTGGGCAAAGTTCGACTCTCACAAAACTCATTTAAATCATATTTTATAATTACCCTTTTGATCCCAAAATTTATATCGACAATCAATCATCTACAATTAATTGTTGATATCTCTAGATATGTTACGTTTATTTTATTTAACCCTCGATTTATAAATCATAATTGTATCTTATTTTTATTATTTGATTAATTGATACATGATAATATGTTTTTATTATTATTTTGAGGACCGGTTTTTAACGTTTTGATTCCGGGTTTATACAGGTTAAACCACTAAAATTTCCGATCCGATCCGATTCGAAAATCCAGTTTTAGAACTTTGGTTTTAGTCTTCCTTTATGTACAATTCCATCTTGTATTCTATTGTTTTATGACAATTTTCATTCTTTTTACCACTCGATGACCCGTGGTATAAAACGTCAAATTGGCCAACCGCCCATATAATTTGGTCCAATATCCACCTTTTTTCTAGACCAATAGTCACTAGTACTGTCAATGGGCCGGGCCGGGGTGGCTGGTCCGCCGTGTAGCGGGCCTAAAAAAGTGGAACCTAGCCCGCCACACGGCGGGCCTGGCCGCCAGGCCCGCCTGCTTAGATTTTTCTTTTAATTTTTTTATTTTTTATTTTTTACTTCAGTTTATTAAATATTTTTTAGTTAATTAAGGTATTTATTAATTAAATTGTGGATAACCAACATATAATTACATATTTATTAACATACTAGATGATAATAGCCGCGTCAAGGCGCGGAAACAAATGCCTATATATTTATCATAACATGTATATTTAATCATTATGTATTTAACAATCGAAGCCAACCAGGTCATACATTAAAAAAACTTAATCTCCATAAATAAAATAAAATTTACAAGGCGGGGAAACAAATGCCCATATATTTATCTATCACATGTTTATTTAATCATTATGTATTTAACAATCTAAGCCAACCTGGTCAGACATTTAGAAAAAATTAATCTCTAGACTTAATAAAATTTACAATTAAGATCGAAAGACAAAAAAGATTTCAAACTAACAAATTATTCGGCTTGTACATACAATGTTGTTGTTCGTCTACAGGTTTCTAGTCAATAGTTCCAAGACCGAAATTCAAGCATATATGAAATTCAATCCTCGCTTACAATCTCATACTTCTTTATTTGAAGACGCAATGCACATGCTTAAAGGAAAGGGGTGGAACAAATTAATAGCCAACACTGCTAAAAACGGCTACGAAAATTAATCATATTAAATAAATATGTGGAGTTTTAGTAAGCAACAAAAATCAAAATTTCACATCAAGCAAAAAAAAAGCACACACAATTAGTTCTCGATAACAATGACACTTACCATCCATAGAGAAATAACAAGCCGAATATGTCTTCAAATGTACTGTTAGGATTTGGTATTTAGCAAATACAATTATTAAAGCATAAACATGGTTTGCTATAAAATTCATGCTTATATCCTGGTCAATATGTTAACTCGTATTTTCTCCGAATGCAGTCCATAAATATTTTTTTTAGAGTTTGAAACTTTGATTTTCAAAATTAATCTTTAAGAATAATCAAAATGACCTGAATACCCTTGTTCATCACTATTTTTATATTAAAATAAATAAAAGGCGTATGATATATTATAAGGAAATAGTAGATTTATAGGTATGTATAGGCCATCATTACTCTATGTGGTAGATTACGACCAAATGCTACTATTCATAATCCCATACATTTATAATATATAATATGTAGTTAATTATGGTCTAATTAATGAATCATTAACTATAAAATTAATATATTTTAAATACAATATAATATATGTATAATTAGTAAAACTGGCGGGCCGGCTCGTTGGCTGACCCGTTCAGGCCCGCTCCTAGGCGGGCCTAAAATATTGCAGCCCGGCCCGCCCTTTTGGAGGGGCAGGGCCGGCCGGCCCGTGGGCCACGGGCCAAATTGACGGTACTAATAGTCACCTTAATTGCCATAAGACTCATGGATGAAGATAAATTTCTAAAATTTCGTCTGTCATTTAAATCATTTAAAAAAATATTAAAATTGAACTACCCACAATGTTTTTAACTTATAGTATTTTACCCATCTACTTTATTACACAATTATATTACATAGCAAAACTACTAGTGTAGTTTATGTATTTTCATGTTTATTTGGCTACAAGTACTAGTGAACATCACACTGATCCTTTTTATGTCTCTGTAGTATTAAAAACACTTGAAGACCTGCCACGTCATTAGCCCACATACAATATAGCTGAAACAGAGAGTTGTATGTCACGGACCTAGACTTTGGCTTGCTAGCTCCCGTGCGGTACATAGTCCTTTAAGCAGCCCCTTGCGTGCTTTACTAAGTCAGCCTCAATTTGTTCACGAAAGAAACAAAGTATTGGACAACCATCGCTTGAACGTGCCTAAGAGCAAGAGGAAAACCGCACAAGTACTTAGAGAGAGAAACTCGACTCTTACTCAAACTAAAGGAGTACAAGTATTTACAATGAAGACAACTCCCTAATTCCACTTCTTGCTTGCAAATGAGCTACACTAAGGCCTTATATACAAGTTGTCGAACCCAATGGACGGCTAAGATCAGCTTGAGCTAATGGCTATTATTTACATTCTACACTCTTCCAGGCCAAAAGAATATTCCTTACTAGATTTACATAACATTCCACCCATGTGTCTTTTCGCAGGACTCTCTAGAATGATCCGCATTGTTCCCCCTGGTTCCACGATCTTCCGTAAGGTTCTACACGAATTTGGATGGACCAACAATCGTTAATAACCTCCTTAGCCCCGTGCCCCTGTCGGACGGATGCTAAGTGCCTTGATCTTGCTTGATAATACCGATCTCACGCAGGTGACAAGCTTGACTGGTCCCAAAAGTCTTGATCTCGGGCGCCCTGAGACATTCGGCTTGAAAGGTCATCCATCGCCCGAGCTGGCCAAACTCATGGTCAAATTTGTGAGGGCGTGACATCCTCCCCCACCCAACTTGGCAATGTCCCTGTTGCAATGCCTATGCATCTCATGCTTCGGCGCTTGCCCAATCTCACACACTTGGTACTCACAAATGCTTCTGTCGGGAAGATGGGTTCGTCACTCGATGTGCTCGGGAGGTCAAGAGATAGTGATCCTAGCCTACGTTGCCCATCACCCAATATGGCCTCTTCGGATGCCTAGTTTTGCCCATTGTCCTCTGAAGTCTTGAACTTCCTTGGCATGGCTCAGACTAATACTTGGTCACCCGGTTTGAATTTTTTCGGCTGAGTCCCTACTGCGGCCGCCTTTGCTGGCAAGGGCATTGTCCTCGCATCTCTCCGAGCCCCCCTTGGCTTCAGGTGGCACCCCCATGCCTATCTTGCTTGGATCATTGCTGGCATATCCTTGCTCGAGTCGCATGCTTGTCATGCGTCTCTGCATCCCGATTTTGCCTATCGCCTTATCGAATATCAAGGGCACCGAGCACTTTCCGTCCTGCCCAAATATACACAACGAGCTAAACATAGGCATGAGGATGGCATTGGCCTTGCCCATGAAGTCAACACGAGTGTGTGATCATTCATCGGCACCACTGCGAAGTTCGTCTGGCCCTCCCAAGCGCCAATTCGTAGCTTTACCGCTCGAGCTACCCCGCACAAGTTTGTGTCTTTCGACATCATATTGACCCTCCCATTGAAGGCCTCAACGTGAAGTCCTGATTTCTTGGCCCCAGCCTCCGTCACGAAATTATGGCTTGCCCCGGTGTTGATTAATGCATTGGTCCCCTTACCATTAACCTTTGCCTCGACGAAGATGCGCCCCTTGCATGGTCTCATTGGTGATGGCTTGACCTCCATGGCATTCAAGACTTGGACGGCCACAAGCCTCTGCTTGGGCGCTTCCTCTGATTCCAACGATTCTTGTTACGCAATCATGGCCGTGAGCATCTCCCCTTTGCAACATCCCAATGCCCTATATGAGGCCCCTTGCACAGAAAGCAACCCCTTTGGGCACGAACGCTTTCTTCTTGCCCTCATACTCCCGTCGGCCTGCGTGGATCCCCAGTCTCTACCCCACCTTTGGCTGAGCCCTCTTGCTCGCGCATTGGAGCCTCCCTCTGGTACTCAACGAGTGACTTAGCAACCATTATGGCTTCGTCCACCGACTTGACACCCCGATGTTGGACTTCCTAGCTAGCCCAACTTTGTAGCCCATATATGAAGAGGAACAACCTATCATCGTCTGGGATGGTAGGAATCTCAAGAGTTAGCATCGTGAACTCGTCCACGTATGCCTGAATTGGGCCTCGATGCTTCAACTTCTGCAACTTCTTCTTGGCTTCATAGACAACATTCTCGGGATAGAAGTGACGCTTGAGTTCCCTCTTGAGCTCACCCCACGTATCCAAGCCATGCGCGCCCCTCTCTCTGTCGGCAATGCACACATCTCCACCATAATGTCGCAGTCTCGGTGAGGTAGTTGCTTGCAGTATGGATCTTGCACTCATCCTCTGTGATGCCTAGATCCTCAAAATACCGCTCCATTCGCCAAAGGTAGTCCTCCACTAGCTTGGCGTCCCGCTTGCCGCCCGCAAGGGCTTGGCACGTTGATAGGCCTTTGGCTAGCCGATTCCCCTGATGATCTAGCTCCATTGCCTCCTCCACTTAGTGCTAATCTTCGGTATAATGCCACTTGATCTTGCAGCGAATCCATGGCCTCCCTCATTTTGGACATCTCGCCCCACAAGACCTCGTTCTCGGCCTTCAGGACTTCGTTGGCTTCGCTTAATGCGTTCGAATCCTCCTTGGTGGCCCGTGCAAGGTCTTAACAATGTACCTTACCATCACAACCTGCTCGATGTCGTCCTTGACATGGTCGAGCTCCCCAAGAACGTGCTTCTCTAGGTTTGCCACGCTCCCCTCGAACTCCTCTAGCTGCCCCTATGGTCGCAACAGTTTTGTCCCATCTCTGCGATGGTGCCTTCCCACGGATGAGGGTCCCGTGCCTTTGATTGATCCCGCTTTTTCCTCCCACCTTGGCATGGAGCCGGCTCAAGACCCCTCTCTTCGTTCTCTTGCACATTTGTCTCGGCCATCTTCGCTAAATTTGGCTCTGATACCACTTCTCATGGACCTAGACTGTGGCTTGCTAGCTCACGTGCGGAACCTAGTCCTTTAAGCAGTCCCTTGCGTGCTTTACTAGGTCAACCTCCCTTTATGCTCACCAAAGAAGCAAGTGTCGGACAACCATCGGCTTGACGTGCCTAAGTGCAAGAGGAAAACCACACAAGTATTTTAGAGAACTCTTTCTCACATTAAAGAAGTACAAGTGTTTACCATGAAGGCAACTCACTAATTCCTACTTCTTGCTTGCAAATAAGCTACACTAAGGCCATATATACATGTTGTTCAACTCGATGGACGGCTAAGATCTACTTGGTCTAATGGCTATTATTTACATTCTACATTCTCTCAGGATTATGCAAAGAGTATACCTCTCTAGAGAGTTCCACAACATGCCACCCATGTGTCTCCAGTGTGGGGTTACCTCGGGTGCCCCGAGGCCTTGCCCCGGACGCAGCGGAATTTAAAAATTTTCCCGAGTTCCCCATACTAATTCCCCAGGATACTCGGTTAAATAAAAAAAGCACGTAGACACGTATAAAGGTATAAGGACTTTACCCTTGTCGTGAAGATCCTTAGCTCCCAACTGCCGAAGAGAGTCACGCCGACCCCGTGACGTGCCGCAGACCAACACCTCCCCACGGATGGCTAGAGGAAGTGTGGAATGTTTTAAGAGATGTGTATGTGTGTGTGATTTACTACAAACTCACTTACACTTGGGTTTTTCTCAAAGATCAAACCCAAATGCTCTTACCACTCTCTAAAACTCTAAGTTTAGTGTGAGAGCTTATAAACTTCTCATGGACAAAAGTCCAAGTCTCATAATTGTAAAACCAAGTTTTAAATCATGAAATAGACTTTAGATTTGTTTAAATGAGATCATGTCCTACATGACTCATTTTTGTTTGATTCTCTTGTTATTTTATCATCTAATGACTAGATATTGTTCCACAAATCATAACAAAAGAACAAGGAACAAAATTGAAATTGATTTGGATAAGAATTGACCCAAAGACCGTCGGTCCACGGCCTCTAACAGGACCTCCACGGCCATGGAGAAGGTCTCCACGGCCTTTGACTAAGCCCACGGCCGTGGAGCCAAGCCAGAAGGCTTATTCAGCCCCAGCCAAGGCCCCACGGCCTCTTACAGTAAGACCCACGGCCGTGGGGTTGTGACAGACAAGCCCCACGACCACTGACCTGAGCTCCCACGGCTGTGGGACTGGGGCAGTGAGCTTGGGCAGCCACTGCCCCAAGCCCACGGTCTCTGACCTAAGACCCCGCGGCCGTGGGGCTCTGGCAGCAAGCCCCGCCACACTCCCATGGCCGTGGGCTTCCATGCACGTGGCCGTGGGAGCTTGTTTCGATCCGATTTTTCGCGTTTTCGTTCAGGGAATCTATGTCCATGTAAATATAGTTTCTAGAACTAATATTTAACATTTTATTAACGTCTCTAAGACCGTTAAATTAAATTACATCACATATTAGTTAGGCATTATCACAGTGATCATTTTTAAGCCCGACTCTCTTGGTTCGTCTCAACTCGGCAAGGGAGGAATCCAAGAATTCGGTAAGCGCCTAGCCAATCCCGTGGTACCAAATACATAGATCCCGTGTTGAGTACGATCTTCAATCTACGAACTGACTATAAATTATCGTCGTACGTATAGACCCTCCACATATGTCCCAATCAAGTGAGAGTCATGGTTACGTCAAACTTACTAGACTCGACTCTATGATGAATTCGTGACCAGCGAAATTACTAAACTGCCCTCATGTCCCACGTAAGTCAGTTTATAGCTTCGGCCGAGACATCGTAATTTCCCGTCCCCGAATATGCATAGGACACATATCTCGGTTACTAACAAGACAGTGAATCCCTCATGATAGTCTAAGCTCGGCAGTTACCCTTCATTATCATGCCCGCATGTCGCCGCCGACCCATGTTCGTCTTCGAACAAGACGGGCCTAGCAAACTAGTGACAAGTCACGACCCCAAAGTTAACTCCGTCAAAGACCCTTCGGTCTAAGGTCCACACACACTACTATAGTCAATCGATCGATCATTGACGCTACCCAGAGTAACGATAAGGCCCATGTGATCGTCGATTGCGAGTCGTGTCCAAGTACAATTTAATCCCCTGATTCAACTTATACCAACATTACGACCTCCCACTTCCCAAGCGAATGATTGGCACAACCATACAAGAGTCGTCAACAAATAAGTCGTAATTGACGCTCAGTCACCCTACTGAGGTCTGAGACTTATGTACTAATTTTATATCGGAGAATAATAGCTCAACGGTGCCCTCTCTCATCCCATGAGAATCGGTGACTAAACTCATGAGATATGGGATTTATTTATTTACCGTCTCACCGGATGTCTAGTAAGACTTTATAGGTAAATAAATAATATGCCTTTTAAAGAATAAATAATAAAGTATAAACTCCCTTAATACGTATAAGAATACATTATTCAAACACATACGAATAATATATCGATTATTAAATACATGCCCTATTCTTTACATCCCCGAATGGCATTCCGAGGGCACATCCCCAACAAGAAAGAAAACAATCTGCAGAACATAAAGCATTGAAGGGGTCAACGTATTATTCTACAAGCACAAATAAGGATTTAACAATTTGGCTTGGCTCCCACTATTTTTCTCAAAATACCATTCTCCCGATAGAGATTTCGGAAACCTCGTTGATGGTTTCATCCGCATAAATGGGCCTCAACCTAACAGTTTGTTGGCCCATAACTCGGACGGCGCCGTGTCCCACACGAACCCATAGATGAACCCATGTCTTACACGAGTCCATCTCATGAGTGTTTCAACAACTTCGTCTCCGGTCAGGAACCCTCACCCTAATAGGAATAATTGGGAAATAACCGTCTAAGTGTGACCTATCAACGTCTGGCTCAATCTTAACATTTAGAAATTCATGCCTGTAGGATAACTCTTTATAAGGCGTGAATATGTTTTGGAGAGCGGCATTTAGACAGTCACCCAAAATATCCGTGTCAAGAGTAAAATGTTGGGCGCCGATAACTCGGAACAAACCGTACATACACTCAAGTCATTTCAATAATGACCTTGACTTTATTGTCTTAACGCACCCGGACCAACTACAACAAGAGCGAGATGATTGGCGCGATAACTCGGAACAAACCGCACACGACACTCAAGCCACAATGGTTTCGAGCTTGATAGAAGATAGAAACCCCGTCCCTTTATCCACTTAGTATTTAGTCAAACTGGGAGAATACATCTCACACTCATTTAAGCACTTATTATGCACGTAACGTCGAACAAACATGCAAGCTTCCGCGGTAAACCTAGTTTGCCTATAAGACCATCTGCGTGGACTATTTCTACTCTACTACATTTATTAAAATTACATCTCTTCTCTTCAGCTTCGCACTATGTTCTTTAACGACCTCCAAGTCTTCGAACGGCCTTCTCGTGGACCTGTGTCGTACTCGTACGGCCATCGTACTTAAAATTAATTTTTCTAAATATTAACTAAAGTACAAACGCGGGGATCAGTTGTCCTGGACAACCCGTATATTAACGAATAAATTGCAAACCGTGGAGGACCTTGTCACCCTTAACATATCACCCGGAAATAGAGCCTAAGTACATGCCGACGTCTTAATATGTGTCATACATACATGCATACAACATAAACATGATCACGACAACAAAACGCTCAAAGAAACCGAAACGAAATTTGGGCTAGCCCTAGACTTACGGGCCCAATAGGGTTTTAAATTGGGCCTAAACTTGTCAAGCCCGCCATACTTAATATTGGGCCTAACTATTTAGATCCATCATTATTTGAATTGGACTAACACCCTTGTCAGTCCATCACAAAGAATACCCCAAACTTACGCAAGCGTGAATTTACAAACCACGACGAGATCAACCGATACGGTTTTTTCTCACCACGATACTGCGCTACGTCGAACCGCTTGCAACGAGGCGACCTCCGACCAAGCGAGTGCTCGGTTTGCAAGCTTGAACTAAGTACAACTCATGCTATGACGCTCGAGCGACTTAGGGACTTGCACAACCGAGTTCGTTTCGGACTCGTTTATGTCGTTTCTTAGAACCGAGCCTGTGGCTTTCATACCATGGTTGGGTTACCCCGGGTGACCCGAGGCCTTGCCCCGGACGCAGCGGAATTTAAAAATTTTTCCCGAGTTCCCCATACAGATTCCCCAGGATACTCGGTTAAATAAAGAAAAGCACAACGTATAAAGGTATAAGGATTTTACCCTTGTCGCGAAGATCCTTAGCTCCCAAAGCTCACGAACTGTGCCTAACTAATGTCCATGTAAATATAGTTTCTAAAACTAATATTTAACATTTTATTAACATCTCTAAGACCGTTAAATTAAATTACATCTCAGATTAGTTAGGCACTATCACAGTGATCATTTTTAAGCCCGACTCTCCTGGTTCGCCTCAACCCTTCAAGGGAGGAATCCAAGAATTTGGTAAGCGCCTAGCCAATCCCACGGTACCAAATAGATCCCGTGTTGAGTACGATCTCAATCTACGAACTGACTATAAATTATCGCCGTACGTATAGACCCTCCACATATGTCCCAATCAAGTGAGAGTCATGGTTATCTCAAACTTACTAGACTCGACTCTATGATGAATTCGTGACCAGCGAAATTACTAAACTGCCCTCATGTCCCACGTAAGTCAGTTTATAGCTTCGGCCGAGACATCGTAATTTCCCGTCCCCGAATATGCATAGGACACATATCTCGGTTACTAACAAGACAGTGAATCCCTCATGATAGTCTAAGCTCGGCAGTTACCCTTCATTATCATGCCCGCATGTCGCCGCCGACCTATGTTCGTCTTCGAACAAGACGGGCCTAGCAAACTAGTGACAAGTTAAGACCCCAAAGTTAACTCCGTCAAAGACCCTTCGGTCTAAGGTCCAGACACACTACTATAGTCAATCGATCGATCATTGACGCTACCCAGAGTAACGATAAGGCCCATGTGATCGTCGATTGCGAGTCATGTCCAAGTACAATTTAATCCCCTGATTCAACTTATACCAACATTACGACCTCCCACTTCCCAAGCGAATGATTGGCACAACCATACAAGAGTCGTCAACAAATAAGTCGTAATTGACGCTCAGTCACCCTACTGAGGTCTGAGACTTATGTACTAATTTTATATCGGAGAATAATAGTTCAACGGTGCGCCTCTCTCATCCCATGAGAATCGGTGACTAAACTCATGAGATATGGGATTTATTTATTTACCGTCTCACCGGATGTCTAGTAAGACTTTATAGGTAAATGAATAATATGCCTTTTAAAGAATAAATAATAAAGTATAAACTCCCTTAATACGTATAAGAATACATTATTCAAACACATACGAATAATATATCGATTATTAAATACATGCCCTATTCTTTACATCCCCGAATGGCATTCCGAGGGCACATCCCCAACAAGAAAGAAAACAATCTGCAGAACATAAAGCATTGAAGGGGTCAACGTATTATTCTACAAGCACAAATAAGGATTTTAACAATTTGGCTTGGCTCCCACTATTTTTCTCAAAATACCATTCTCCCGATAGAGATTTCGGAAACCTCCTTGATGGTTTCATCCGCATAAATGAGCCTCAACCTAACAGTTTGTTGGCCCATAACTCGGACGGCGCCGTGTCCCACACGAACCCATAGATGAACCCATGTCTTACACGAGTCCATCTCATGAGTGTTTCAACAACTTCGTCTCCGGTCAGGAACCCTCACCCTAATAGGAATAATTGGGAAATAACCGTCTAAGTGTGACCTATCAACGTCTGGCTCAATCTTAACATTTAGAAATTCCCGCCTGTAGGATAACTCTTTATAAGGCGTGAATATGTTTTGTAGAGCGGCATTTAGACAGTCACCCAAAATATCCGCGTCAAGAGTAAAATGTTGGGCGCCGATAACTCGGAACAAACCGCACATACACTCAAGTCATTTCAATAATGACCTTGACTTTATTGTCTTAACGCACCCGGACCAACTACAACAAGAGCGAGATGATTGGCGCGATAACTCGGAACAAACCGCACACGACACTCAAGCCACAATGGTTTCGAGCTTGATAGAAGATAGAAACCCCGTCCCTTTATCCACTTAGAATTTAGTCAAACTGGGAGAATACATCTCACACTCATTTAAGCACTTATTATGCACGTAACGTCGAACAAACATGCAAGCTTCGCGGTAAACCTAGTTTGCCTATAAGACCATCTGCGCGGACTATTTCTACTCTACTACATTTATTTTATAAAATTACATCTCTTCTCTTCAGCTTCGCACTATGTTCTTTAACGACCTCCAAGTCTTCGAACGGCCTTCTCGTGGACCCGTGTCGTACTCGTACGGCCATCGTACTTAAAATTAATTTTTCTAAATATTAACTAAAGTACAAACGCGGGGATCAGTTGTCCCGTACAACCCGTATATTAACGAATAAATTGCAAACCGTGGAGGACCTTGTCACCCTTAACATATCACCCGGAAATAGAGCCTAAGTACACGCCGACGTCTTAATATGTGTCATACATACATGCATACAACATAAACATGTTCACGACAACAAAACGCTCAAAGAAACCGAAACGAAATTTGGGCTAGCCGTAGACTTACGGGCCCAATAGGGTTTTAAATTGGGCCTAAACTTGTCAAGCCCGCCATACTAAATATTGGGCCTAACTATTTAGATCCATCATTATTTGAATTGGACTAACACCCTTGTCAGTCCATCACAAAGAATACCCCAAACTTACGCAAGCGTGAATTTACAAACCACGACGAGATCAACCGATACGGTTTTTTCTCACCACGATACTGCGCTACGTCGAACCGCTCGCAACGAGGCGACCTCCGACCAAGCGAGTGCTCGGTTTGCAAGCTTGAACTAAGTACAACTCATGCTATGACGCTCGAGCGACTTAGTGACTTGCACAACCGAGTTCGTTTCGGACTCGTTTATGTCGTTTCTTAGAACCGAGCCTATGGCTTTCATACCACGGTTGGGTTACCCCGGGTGACCCGAGGCCTTGCCCCGGACGCAGCGGAATTTAAAAATTTTTCCCGAGTTCCCCATACAGATTCCCCAGGATACTCGGTTAAATAAAGAAAAGCACAACGTATAAAGGTATAAGGATTTTACCCTTGTCGCGAAGATCCTTAGCTCCCAAAGCTCACGAACTGTGCCTAACTAATGTCCATGTAAATATAGTTTCTAAAACTAATATTTAACATTTTATTAACATCTCTAAGACCGTTAAATTAAATTACATCTCATATTAGTTAGGCACTATAACAGTGATCATTTTTAAGCCCGACTCTCCTGGTTCGTCTCAACCCTTCAAGGGAGGAATGCAAGAATTTGGTAAGCGCCTAGCCAATCCCACGGTACCAAATAGATCCCGTGTTGAGTACGATCTTCAATCTACGAACTGACTATAAATTATCGCCGTACGTATAGACCCTCCACATATGTCCCAATCAAGTGAGAGTCATGGTTATCTCAAACTTACTAGACTCGACTCTATGATGAATTCGTGACCAGCGAAATTACTAAACTGCCCTCATGTCCCACGTAAGTCACTTTATAGCTTCGGCCGAGACATCGTAATTTCCCGTCCCCGAATATGCATAGGACACATATCTCGGTTACTAACAAGACAGTATCCCTCATGATAGTCTAAGCTCGGCAGTTACCCTTCATTATCATGCCCGCATGTCGCCGCGGACCCATGTTCGTCTTCGAACAAGACGGGCCTAGCAAACTAGTGACAAGTCAAGACCCCAAAGTTAACTCCGTCAAAGACCCTTCGGTTTAAGGTCCATACACACTACTATAATCAATCGATCGATCATTGACGCTACCCAGAGTAACGATAAGGCCCATGTGATCGTCGATTGCGAGTCGTGTCCAAGTACAATTTAATCCCCTGATTCAACTTATACCAACATTACGACCTCCCACTTCCCAAGCGAATGATTGGCACAACCATACAAGAGTCGTCAACAAATAAGTCGTAATTGACGCTCAGTCACCCTACTGAGGTCTGAGACTTATGTACTAATTTTATATCGGAGAATAATAGCTCAACGGTGCCCCTCTCTCATCCCATGAGAATCAGTGACTAAACTCATGAGATATGGGATTTATTTATTTACCGTCTCATCGGATGTCTAGTAAGACTTTATAGGTAAATAAATAATATGCCTTTTAAAGAATAAATAATAAAGTATAAACTCCCTTAATACGTATAAGAATAGATTATTCAAACACATACGAATAATACATCGACTATTAAATACATGCCCTATTCTTTACATCCCCGAATGGCATTCCGAGGGCACATCCCCAACATCCTGGACTCTCTAGGATAACCCGCATTGTTCCGCCTGGTTCAAACAGTCTTCTGGAAGGTTATACACGAATTCGAATGGGCCAACAATCGCGGATAACCTCCTTACCCCCATGTCCCTTCTCGATGGATTGCATCGCCCTTGAGTGATAATATGGACGTCCCACACGCGACAAGCTTGGCCGTTCTAGACTCGGCTTCAAAGGTCATCGCCCGAGCCGCCCAACTCTTGGTCAAATTTGTGAGTGTGTGAGATGTAGGTCAGCAGCATTTTGCATGACTAACTTCTATTAATTTTCTACCCACTTTCAACTTATTCACACCCTATCTATGCGCCAATGACTTGTCATGCCCCAACCCAGTCGAAGTCGTGACAGCCGCCACGTTTCTCAATAAACTCAAGGCTCGAAATCAACTCATACGTCATGAATAAATATCCCACAAAAGTAACTACAACAGAAGTCGATAAAAATATATATTTATATACCGAATGGGGTTTTAAACTGTACAAAATCGTTCGAAAACCCCGACCAATGAAAGAATGTATACGAAAATATCTACCGGAAAGATGTACCATGCCAATGGATCCGCAAATGTAAAAGAAATGTGGAATACCAAAGTAGCAGAATCAACAGCGGAAACGACGCTCGAGAATTACAAACCTCCAAGCAAAACATAACGACCTAGAAGGAAATGTATACATATGGGGTGAGCAAAGCTCAGTAAGTAGATAATACGGACACACTTTACCTTCACGGAAGGTGCGTCCTTTATTATGAAATCATAAGAAATCAAATATATCGATCATTCTATTTATACGATAAAATTTCCACCACTTATACGAGACAAATACGACCATTGACTATCATCAGACAAATCAAGTATGTCAGCAAAATCCACGTAATCACATAAACAACGCGTGGGTGGCCATATCCTCCCTCAAACTGAGCTCCGCCCGAGTCTGTAACCATAACTCTAGACCGTGGACTATAAACTGGCCTATCAACTACTATAACATCCATGTCCCACACACGGTGACGTCGGCCAAAAGAGATTCCAGCTTCGCACTGTCAACTTCAAAATTTCATATAAAGATGAGGAATGATCGGATTGGACCAATTCTAGCAGCTACGAACAGCTGAGAAAGTCAGCTTTCAAAAGAGACCAATTTTGAATAAATCGGAGCAGCCTAGCTGGGTCAAAACTGAGAAATACAGAAAATATCAAATTTCATTTTGCAACACAACTTCAAAAATTCATAGAAAACATAGAAACGTCGGATTGATTCAATTCCAAGGGCTGTGAAAAGCTAAACCACTTTGATTTCAATTTAAGCAAGTTAGGAAAGAATCAGAGCACATAGATAGGTCGAGCTGAAAACAGAAGCTGCGCAAGAATTTTATTTCAAACAAAAGGAACCCTAACATGAATTACTTGAAGAGAAGGATCGGATTAGAACAAATCATGCCTTGCTAAACCTTAAAAGAACATGGACAAACACAAAAAAGCTCGAAGGTTCCAATTTTGCTTGCTCCTGGTTTCTTCTTCTTCTTCTTCTCTCTCTCTCTCTGTTTTTTTATTCTCGTTACTTATTGTGAAAGGAAAATAAGAGATATATATATAAATATGAAAGTGCTAGAATCATTAATTGGGCTGATGGCTGGGTTGTGCCATGTATTTCGGATTGGGTTGAAAAATTAATTAGTACGCATTAGGCTGCAAAGTAGGGTTTGGGCTACTGGACCGAATAAAAATTCAATGGGTGTTATATGATATCTCCCTCTTAAAAAAGTTTCGTCCTTGAAACATAAATGTGTCCGACGAATCGAAAAAGTTATGGATTTTGACGATGCCTACATTCTTCTTCTTCTGTTCCTCGGTTTTCTTATTCCAATCTGTCGTTCCGCCAAATAACATTCACCATCCAAATGAACTTGCTATGGAGATTTTTTCTTGTGGATAGAAGATATGAATCAGTCTTACTTCGTGGCAGACATAGTCATTTAACAGAAGTGGAAGAGGCTCATATATATACGAAAGATCGGACTTTATTTTTAAAACATGGGTACGTGAAGAATATAATGAATATGCGATAGCTTCGATAGTAGATACAACCTACACGCGGAGCGGCCAATCCTATGATGCTAAACGGAGCGGTGTACATATG
This sequence comes from Craterostigma plantagineum, assembly GCA_027422505.1. Lineage (NCBI taxonomy): Eukaryota > Viridiplantae > Streptophyta > Magnoliopsida > Lamiales > Linderniaceae > Craterostigma > Craterostigma plantagineum. Next base: position 1,145,622 of record JAPQWV010000066.1, on the reverse strand, counting down.
AGGCGAAACACAATGAAGAAATCTTTAAGATGTTCGGTATCTCGAGAAGCATAGCAAAGGCGAAAGAATGAATTTACTCGAGAGTCTAGGTCGAATGGTATGCCAACACGATTTCGAAAGGTAAGATTTGAAGTCGTTTGTCTCTGTTTAACCTTTGCAACGAAATTTAAATAATCATTGTGCGATTACGTTTCTTGAATCTATTCAAACAAGGTGAGTCTAACTTTGAATTTAGTGAGTAACGAAGGTTCATAAGATTTTCTACGAGGAGGCAATATACGAAAGCCTTTCAATAGTTCCAAGAGAGGAAGATAATCAAATTGGATACTAGTAGGTGAGGTTGAAAATTCATATTAAGGTCATCAGTTTCGAGGTTCGCCTAGAAAGTTAGGTTCACTAAGCCAAAATTCAAATTCCTAGGGTTCCACAGAAAGACAATTTTCTCGAAGAATTTTCAGTACAAGTCTAAGACGATTAGCGTCATCAGATTTAGAATATATAAGTATGTCATCGATAACGATGATAACAAACTTATCCAAATATTGTTGAAATTCGACTCATTGGTTCATAAAGGCTGGTAGAGCATCGTAAGTTTGGAGGGCATCACAAGAATTCATGAACAAATGAGGTTCAAAAAGTAGACTTAAGGATATCAGAAGTCACAGATTTTCATATGACAAATCGATTTTTGAGAACGGTTTTGTTCCCTGCAATCGATTGAACAAATCATCAATCATAAGAAGAGGATGTTTACTTTTGATTGACACCTTATTCCACTGATGCTAGTCGAGGCATAGAGCAAGTCGTTCATTCTTTTCTTTTTCCTTTTCCTTTTGATGAAAAGAACAGGAGCAATGCACAAAAAGTATTAGGCCGAATGATCCTTATCTAATACCTCTCCCCATTGCATCTTGAATTCTTTAAGCTCGTCTGGGTCGTCTTGTATGGAGGCATCGATGTAGGGGTAGTCTAGAGAAGCATATCGTGATGAAATCAACTTCTTGGGTGTTCAGTTGTGCGGGTAGAACTTCAAAAATACATCAGGAATTTTTTAGAATAGGAACATCGTGTATTTTCATCGCAGAATGAGAAGTCAAAAATCAAAGCTAAGTGCTTCATATTCTCCTATTAGCTGAAAGCATAGGAATAAAAGCAAGCGAAACAAATTAACATTCACCTCGAAAAATCATTCTGGAATACTGACCTACGGAAATTCATACCCTCACGGAAGGTGCGCCCTTTATTATGAATAAAAAAATCAAACATATCGACCATTCTATTTATATGATAAATTTCCACCACTCATACGAGACAAATACGACCATTGACTATCACGAGACACATCAAGTATGTCAGCGAAATCCACGTAATCACATAAACAACGGGTGGGTGGCCATATCCTCCATCAAACTGAGCCCCGTCTAGGTCCGTCACCGTAACTCTAGACAGTGGACCGTAAACTGCCTATCAACTAGTATAACATGCATGTCCCACACACACGGTGATGTTGCCGAAAAGAAATTCCAGTTTCGCAATGTCAACTTCAAAATTTCATATAAAATTGAAGAATGATCGGATTGGACCAATTCTAGCATCTACGAACAGCTGAGAAAGTCAACTTTCAAAAGAGACCAATTTCGAATAAATTGGAGCAGCCTAGATGGGTCAAAATTGAGAAATGCCATTGATTCAATTCATAGAAGATTATAGAAACATCACATTGATTCAGTTCCAAGGGCTGTGAAAAGCTAAACCACTTGTATTTCAATAGAAATAAGTTTGGAAAGAATCAGAGCATTATAGATAGTCAAACTAGCTGAAAGCAGAACCAAACAAAAGGAACCCTAACACGAATTACTTGAAGAGAAGGATCGGATTAGAACAAATTATGCATTGGTAAACCTTAAATCGAACAGGAAAAACACACGAAAAAGCTCGAAGGTTCCAATTGTGCTTCTCTTGGTTTCGTCTCTCTCTCTCTCTCTCTCTCTCTCTCTCTCTCTCTCTCTCTCTCTCTCTCTCTATTCTTTTTTAATTCTCGTTACTTATGGTGAAAGGAAAATAAGAGTTAGGTATAATAATGGAAGTGTTAGAATCATTAGTTGGGCTGATGGCTACGTTGTGCCATGTATTTTGGATTGGGCTGAAAAATAAATTTATTACGAATTAGGTTGCAAAGTAGGCTTTGGGCTACTGGCCGGATTGAATGTGTGCTATATGATTTATCCATGTCATTAGTGCTCGCGCGTACGCGTAAGTCACATGTTCAGGCGCGTGTAGTCGCCAGAGAACACCAGCCACATCATAACTGCTCAGGTCCGGATTTGGGCCTATGCACCCATGCCTACTGCACAGGGCCACAAATCCGGCCCAGTGTAATAGAGGGCCACGCGCTCGTATAAATTTAGTAATCGGGCCACATAATTTATTAATTCAAATGGGCTGCATTTTTTAAAAATATAAAACTAACAAGATAGGCCCAATATTCTCAATAAGGCCACATAAAGAAAAAAAAAATCTTACATGATATTTTAGACCAGAAAAATAGGGCTTCCAAAAATAAAAAATGGCCCTGTGCTCAAAATGTTTCCGCTTTTCTTAAATACTAGTATATTTAGCACTACCTATGCATGTGCAAATTTATAAGTCATTTTATATTATTATATTATTAATTAAGTTATTTTAAAAATAAAACTTAAATCAAAGGATTAAATTGTAATAAATCAAAATATTAGGGGTAAAATTGTAAAAAAACTAACTCTTTTACAAGCCAAATGTTAGTTTAATAGTGTATAGTGTTTTATGTGTATGTTTAATTAGTAGGTAGTGCCTAGTGCATGTTAAGTTTAATTTTTATTATTATTATTATTTTGATAACGAGAAATTTTAACGCCAAAAAAAAAAAAATTTAACACCAAATCAATTTGGATTTGAACGATTTGTACCAAACCCTGAGCTTTTATATAATAGTAAGATGCATAAGCTTCCACTCCACAGCTTATAATTTGCGCTCAAGCTTTCTTATCTCATGCCCTTGGGAGAATAATTCAAGAAACAGTCCACCTTCTTCTTCACTTTCTTGTTTTTCGAACCATAAGCCCTCGCAGGGGCGGAGCCAGAAAAATATTTGAGGGTAGGCAAAAAAATTAATATAGCAACGACAATATAAAATATAAATAAATTACCTAAATAATTTGATTTTTCCTTTATGATCTCATACTTATCAATATGACGTAGTAATTTTAATTATTTTGTATGTCTTCTTGGTTACTACAGCAAGGAATATCGTTTACACATGTTGAGTAGAATGTTTTCAATAATTCTTTCAGATTCAATTAAAATAGTCTACTTGATTGCAAATCTTGTGCGTTTTTATTTAAACGAGTAAATCTATTTAATTGTAAGCTAAAAATGTTTAAATATATGACATATATTTAATTAACTAACAAGGTATGCTTCAAGTTTATAAATTTACTCACTTCTTTCTTACATTCTCCTCACAAGTTTTTATTTTCTTACATTCTCCTCATAAGTTTTTATTTATCTTAATTAAACCCAAGTTAATGAGTTCATAAAAGTACATACATTTAACTTATAAGGATTAAATATGTTTAATAGTGGCCCACACGTAATAAAGATAATATTCTGAGAAATAACTTTGTTTATAGATAAGAAGTATACAGGTTTCATAATGTCTCACTGGCAAGACATATACGTAGACATATAATAATATTTTTTCACCTTATGCAACATTATGTATATATATACCTGCTTTTTTTTCAGGGTAGGCTCGGCCTAATGAAGCTCCGCCTTGGGCCCTCGTTTGGTTACCAGGTTTAGTTATTATAAGCATAGGTTTATCCAATGTTGTATGTTTGATTGATATGTTTAAATAAAAAATATGTTTATTGTAATAACTTTAAACCCATGAGAATTGGTTTAGAATAGCGCACCCCTGAGGTGGGTTATTGAAAACCCACCAATTATTTTACAATATTATCCCTCAACTAACACGCGCACGTAAAATATCTCAAACTCATTCATCCCCAATTCTCAACAACTTCTTTCCTTGTTTTCTTTTTTGTGTTCCTGCAGCTTTTGAATTTTCATCTAAGTCGTCAACCAAGGTGTTCGCAAATCATCTCTTTATTGTAGTTGAATTAATTTTCCCGCTTTTATTCTTGATCAGCGATTTCACAAGCTTTTGCAATTCCCATTAATTTAATTTAGCTTGTTTAACTTGGCATCTGGTATATGGGTTGCGTTCGTTGGAGTTTTTTTATTGATGCTAATTGGTTTATACATTCGTTTATGTGCTTTGATTGCCATATTTGATCACACTGCTCTGTTTAATTCCTCTTGTTTTGCCCTCGTTTATTTAGCCCTCGTTTATGTGCTTTGATTGCCATATTTGATCACGCTGCTCTGTTTAATATATCTTATATGCGATGAGTTAGCCCTCATTTATGGGTTGCATTCGATAGAGATTTCTGCACTCGTCAACATCACGCTGCTCTATGATAAGTATATGGTGCTGTTGACGGACTCACCTCCCTTTCTTTGACAATAAAATATGTAGATAGCAATCTTGTTTGGTGAAAATGTGGTGGTCTTGTTTACGTTGTTATGATTGTCGTATCAAATTGCTTGTATAATTTATGTTGTTGTTATTTACTTATTTTGCTAATGTGTAAATATTTTTATTTAAATAGTGTTGAACGGATTCGAAAGAACTGGACCTTGTGCTCTTCGTGATTGCTCATGCAATAGCAGATATGAAAGCTGGACGAGATTGGGTTTATTTTATTTTTCATGCACTCCCATTGGAGACATGGGAAGAAAATTCGTTACAGCTTATTAGGACAAATGCCAAGGCAAGTTGAGTACCTAAATCGTCTAATAGCTGATCGTAATAGGTCGGCGTTAGAGAATTTGAGGATGAATAAATATGTTTTTAGGAGGTTGTGTTTCTTCCTCGAGCATTTTTCGGGGTTAAAGGCTTCAAGATACGTAGATGTGCCTGAAAAGGTAGCCACCCCTTTACAAATTTTGGCGCACCATAAAAAAATTCGTGAGCAAAAACATGCTTTTAAAAGATCGACGAAAACGATTTGTAGGCACTTCAACTCCCTGTTATCAGCTGTTCTAGCTCTACATGATGTGCTTTTGGTCAAGCCGAAACCTATTAATGCACAAAACTCTCCAAAATTTTAATTTTCTGAGGTACATACAACCTTGAACTTCATACTTCCTTTTTAATTTCATCTGTGTTTTAATCGTAATTTGTATAGAATTGTTTTGGAGCATTGAATAGGACATATATTAATGTTCGAGTTAGGGAGAATGAGAAAGCACGATACAGAAACCGCAAAGGTTCAATCGCAACAAATGTACTTGGAGTTGGCGATTAGAATATGAACTTCATTTACATTTTTGCGGGATGGGAAGGATCCGCTACAGATAGTAGGGTATTGCATGATGCAGTTTGTAGAGAGAATGATCTGCATGTGAGCAAAGGTAATTTTTTTTTAAATCATTTGTTCTAGATTTTGGCTGACATGACCATTATGTATGTTATGCAGGAAGGTACTATTTATGTGATAATGGATACACAAATTGTGAGGGGTTTTTAACTCGTTACAAGGGTGTTCGTTATCATTTAAAGGATTGGAGGCCAAGGTGTCAAGTTCATCAGATTGCGAAGGAATATTTTAACATGTGCCATTCTTCTGCCAGACACGTGATCGAGAGAGCGTGGGCTCGATGTAATGTTTCGTTTTATCCAGTGAAAACTCAAAATAGCAATATTTTGGCGTGAGCTCTCATGCATCATTTTCTACGTCGAGCAATGAGCGTTGACCCATTGGAAGAGCTCACTCTAGAGGAGTATCAAAACTCCAACAGTGATGGTAATGATACAAATGAGTATATTTCCGAAATTGAGAATATAGAAGAATGGTCATTGTGGAGAGACGAATTAGCTACATCAATGTAGAACGAGTGGAGAAGTAGATTTGGCTAGTTAGGTATATTAACGTGTACGTAGGAACAATGAATCAGTTTACTTCGATCGGATGTAATATTCTCTTAAATTTTTCGGTTTATGTTTTACTTTAAGTTTTAATCAAGATATATTCTATATAGAGCTTAATTAATTGGTGATCCATGGAAAGGATACTTTCGTTGGGTAAAGTTCTTTATATGCTTATCTGGTGGTCTAGGAGAAGGTTTTATCCTTGCAAAGACGAAAATAAGCTAGCCATGACCAATGAGCTACAAAATCAGCTCGAAGAAAGCTAGTGTTATGTAAATAACAAGACTATAATGCCATATAATTAAATGCAATCTTTAGCAATTTGGAAGTCATTAGCTCACGAGCAGTGTCACTGCTTCTAACAATTGGAAGGATTGCTCATAGTAATCTTTGAAACCTCTAGTGGTTTTGTGGGTGACAACTTACTCGGCATGTTCTCAATAATATCAGCAACTGCAAGTTGTTTGTTCTGATGCTCTCTCGCTCAGGCAGAATCAATTTTTGAAGCAACCTCAGAAAGAGCTGCCACATTGCGCTTGTTCAACTTTTTAAATTCAGAAAATAACTCATTCATTTCATCCCATACCCTTTCTGTTTCCAGCTTTATGCCTCCTCGGTTCTGCACCTTTATTAGTTGGTTCCTCACTTCCGTTTTTCTTATCGGCATATTTATATCCGGGGGAAACGTCCTCCTCAAAAGTTGTTGATTCATCAAATGATGAGGGAGTTTTCTGCCCAAAAGGAGCCCATGTAAAATCAGGTGACTCCAAGAATAATGTTGCGTCCTCGACACTCTCTGCATACTCCATATTATTTGGAGTTTTGTCACGAAACACTACACTATTTTTCCGGTTGCTCTGTCTTTGCCAAATATGTCAACCCAATCCGAATAGTATGTGCATGTTTTATAACGAACACTGTTATATTGTTTTCGTGTTGCACCAAATATACAACAATTAAAATTATATTTGTAAACCAGAACAATAAAAGCAATATACATACATGCTTAATATCATTCCACAACTCGTCACTAGCATCAAGCATAGTTTGATAATTGAAACCAATACCCGATTTCGATGCTAGTTTGATAATTGTCCAAATTATTAGCATCAACTATCAATGAAACTCATACTATATGAACATACTCCAGTCCACGATCATTCTAACAAACTAAAATGTGATAAAAACAAGATTGGTCATTTCACTGAGCATTTGGCGTGCACCCATATTAAAATTCCGTCCTCCATTGAAATTGAGAAACCTACTATACTTTCAAGAGTTAAGAATCGTTGGGGATCGTGTGGGGTGCTTAAATCCATGAACTGAAACTTTACACTCACCACTTGATTTTTATTTTCTTCTTTACCATTATGCTTTATCTTCTACCATGTTTTGATTCTCTTCTTCGTCCATAAGAAGCTCACGTGGACGTACTCGATTGAGAAAGCTTGAATGCCTTCTTGTTCTTGTTCTTCTCTCTTTCCTTCGTTCTTTGTTCTTGAATTTTCTTTTATTTATGTTTTCTTATGTTAATTTGATCAAAGAAAGAGAAACAAAATAAAATAGTAAGGTAAGGGTAATATCATCTTTTCAGGCGAATTGGTCCTTAACTGATATAAAGTTTTCTAATGGTCCTTAAGTGATAAACTATATGAGGTAGGGAGTTAGTTGAAAATTTTTTAGGTGGTGGGTATTTAAGTGAAATTTCCCCCAGATTTAATAACAAGTCATAATTAAGAATATATTAAACAAATATTCATTAATGATAACGAGATTTTAGGCCACATTTCACGTGACTTGGAGCTGAGTTTGTTTCTGAAAATTTGTTCTGACTCTTTCTCCTTCAATATCGCGTTTCTGACTCTTTCTCCTTCAATGTCGTTCTATGTATATAAACAAGAATGAGAGGGTTCTCAAACTAGGAACACGCTCCCAATCTTTCTTTCTTCATCTCTCTTCTATCAACAAACATAAAGAAAGAAAAAAAATGTCGGGCCCACAAGCCCAAGTCCCAGCAAAAGATTCTTCTTCAGAAGAAGCCATTGATGTCCCAAAACAAGCTCCTATTATTAAGGATAAAGAATTCGGCGTCGGAGACATTGTTTGGGCGAAGATAGAAGGGCACCAATGGTGGCCGGGTCAGATCCACGACCCGAAAAACGCCTCTTTTTCTCCCCCGACGACTACGGTGGAGCCCAAGAAGAAGGCGGCGGTAAGGTGTTGGTCGCTTTTTACGGCGGCGATTTTTTCTCCTTCTCTTGGTGCGGTCCCGACCAGATCTCACCCTTCGTCGAAAAATTCGACAAATTTTCCAAAGGCGGCGGCGCGTCGAGGAGCAGTTTCTCCAACGCCGTGAACGAAGCGCTGGCCGACGTCGGGCGAGCGCTCGTTTGTCACATGACGTGCGCCTGCGTCCCGGCCGACGTAGTTTCTAGATTGGAGAACGAAAGCGTCGTCGTTCCCCTGCCCGAGGTAGACGCGGGGAGGCTCTCCCTCCCTAATTACGGAGCTTACGACGTATTTTCTAGACTGGCGAACTTTGCCAGAGAAGTGCCTTCCGAGAGCGTTCTTGATTTGGGAGTGGTGAGGGGTTGGATTTCTGCGTTTCAGCGTTGGAAGGGCGTCGTCGATGGGCTGCAAGAATATCGGGAATTCGGGTGTATCGAAGATGACGTCTGCATCCCGACGAGCCCACAAGAGGAGGAGGAGGCGGAGGAGGGCATGACCGATCCGCCTCCCAAGAGGCGTAAGATTTCGGACGGTAAAGGCTCTTCTGAAAAAACTGCACAAGGTGCGAATACAGCAAAGGTTAGTTCCGCGGGCAAGAAGAAAAAAGACAAAAGGAAGGCCGATAAAGGCCCGAAGAGGAAGAAGAAGACGAACACTATGGAAGATGTGGATACGAAGGATGCTGAGATTCTAACCCAAGAGAGAAAAAGAAGAGCAAATTTCTGTTACTTCCTTATGCTAAAGAGAGGTCGGATGATGATGATGGCGGCGGCGATAGGGACGACGCTGCTGACTTGGATCTTAAACTGTCGTCTCTCGAATCAAAAGTTGATTCGACCGATGAAAAGGTCAGAAGGGCTGACAGAGGTGCTGAAGTGGTCGATGATGGTTTGTCTCAGATGAACTCGATTCAAAACAAGCTTCGAATTACAAGCATTATCCTCAGTGCTTTCCGTGACAGGTTCAACGAAGCTGATGAGGAGATTCTAAAGGTGGAGATTAGGGACCTTTCTGACACGGTCGAAGAGTTTTACAAAATGGTTCACGATCTGGCAATCGGTACCAAGTTGCCCTAGAAAAAGAGTTGGATTTCTTTTCTTTTGTTGATTTGAGATGACTCATAGACATTTGTGCAGTGTTTTTTTTTTTTTTCTCTTCTGCATATTTCCGTTTTCTTGTTTCTTGCTTTCATCGGTCGGTCATAAACCCGTTAGTTAGTCATTACAGCACCTTCGAGTGCCAAGCATCAAATTAACAAGCCTCAAATTGGACAACTGAAACCTAGTAGTCGTAGAGCTGCTCGACGAAGCTGCACCTCCTATGATCGAGCTTGCATTGATACGAGCCTCGAGGGCTAGCTTTTCGAACTCATCTTCTCCCTCGATGATCTTACCGAAGCAAAGGTACCTTCCCAAAGCTGTTTTCTTCGACGCCATTATCTCCTCGAAAACACGGACGTGCGCCTTAGCCAACTGCTCTATGTCCACCGTAGCTAACAGCCCGTAAACAAACATCTCTCGAACGCCTTTGAGGTACGCCACGGTGCAAGTGGGGTTTCTCTGGTAAAACTTGGGCCCGGTGATTAGGCCCGAGCATATGGTCGCTAGATTTACGCCGCTTTCTTTCGCAATTTCCCACGCGGCCCTTTCAGATCTCAGCTTCCCCAGAGCATACCACAGCTGTAAAAAAACCGAAGCGAATCGTTTGAAACAATGGGGGGTTATTTGTTGTTAAATGATGTGGTCGATTGCGTTTCATTGACCTTCTTATTCATGCAAATGGACTCGTCGCTCCACGACTTGTGGTCGATTAAGTGGGACCAACGATTGCTGTGGTCTCTCCAAATGCAGGCAAGGAGGGAAGATGTAAGAATGCAGTGTCGTACTGATGGTGAATCTCCGCACGCCTTTATCACGTTCTTGGTCGAGTTCTCTTCGATATTGGCCATTGCTTTCTATTGAGAAAAAAATATATGAGCCTTTTTTCATCAGCCATTAACGCTCCTATCATGGGTCTACGTTGGTCTGATAAAACAAGAACAGAGCATATTGAGAATGTTTGGCATGGTAGCAAATAATTTTTGTTAGCCATCAACATCATAACTGTGTTGTTAGGTAAGGCACCAAACCTATAGCATCTTTCTCACACGTACAAACCTACCTATGTTTCTCTTTCATTTGAGATTAGATGAGGGGTAAAGACTAAGACAATAATGGTAAGATTTACTCACCGTGTAACCCGACAAACCAGACGGGTCGACAAAGGCTGAGGTGTGGAAGACGCAGCGACAGCCCTCGAATGCCTCGATAAGGCTATTGACTTCGCTTAGGTTTGCCAACACCACCTCGACTATGCTGTTGTTTAGTCTCATTTCGCCAGATACTTCCATTTCCCTTAGCTTCTCAACATCCTCTGCATATTTTGTCAGTAAGCTATGCAGTAATCAGCTTCCATAGCAGATGAGCTTCAGCTCAATCATTTCAAGTAGTAATAATCATAATAGAACAGCTTGAGAAAGAAAAGAGCAGGTGGGCGGTGACTGAAGAATGTTGATACCGACACATCGCAGAACAACATTACGACCAGTTGATATTCAATAATCCACATGTAAATTAACTAATAGAGGCCAAAACCATTATTAACTGTTGAAGGTAACCATCAAAGCTTTCAGAAGCAATACAAAAAAAAGACAAGGTACGCTTGTCATCGTTGATTTTTTATACACCGAGCTACTCACGAGGCTGTTTTTACATTATTGACTTTTCCTAAACGAAGTTATGAGACAGAGATGAGTGAGATGTGTCTCAACCATTCCCACCAGCAGATTTCGAAAATTATCCATTTAAAAGATAGAAAGGCTCTGAAGATTAACGATCTTATACGACTAGGAAAGGATAAACAACATAATACCAAGTTCAAATCTAAAGAGAAGAGTTCATCGATGCGGAGTAATTGCAGAAAATCCAAACACTCTTACTATCGATCCACAAACGGAGAGTAAGAAATCGAATTTCCAATTTGAGCACAGCAACGGTACCTTCATTATCGACGATGATCCGAACAGAATATCCGCCGACCAATAGCTGGTTGACGATGGCAGTACCGACATAAGACACGCCGCTGGTCACACACACCATCCTGTCCAGCACGTCGCCGCTTCGAGCCGTCTCCTCGCCTCCAATTTCCCCAATCGATCCGTCTCCTCCGTCCTTTCTCCTGTGAACGGCGGCGCAGGATATCAGCATGCGCCGGAACTCCTCGAGCTCCGCCTTGCGAGCGTCTTCTGACCTCACTAACCCCATAACTTCGCAGCTCCTCCTCCTCCGTCTTCGTCTTCTCCTCCTTCCTTTCCGAAATCTGTCACACCAAATACGTGAGGTCGTCGATCTTCTCAGTGACACGAGCAAATGAGAGTGAGCTGCGGCGATATATAAGCGAGCGAGTGCGCATCACAACGCAGCCTTCGGCGCGTCATGAAAGTCGTGGTATTTGTAGATGTATAATAAATAGTTGAATGATTGTGAGTTGTTATTTACTTGCTATTATCACAATCAAATTGACTTCAAAACAAATCTAAAAATATGTATTTATGACGTTTGAGTTGTAGATTTACAGGCAAACAACCTCCTAATCTGCAACTGATATTCGAAGGAGGCTTAGATTAGATCCCCTGTTCCAAATCGTATTACACTATTATGTATCAAATTAATATTATATGTTATTTCCCCTCATATTCAACAAAATTTTATATATGAGTGCTTAAACACGCGGTGAAACGCAAAAAGACTATGATTATGACGACGTTGGAATACTGGGAAAAAAACAGATATGTACAAATGGAGCTAAGAGAGTATATGATAATTTTGATGCCTTGGCTAAAAAAAATGGACTTGCTACTTGCTAGTTGACGTTCTTAACGTTTGGGGATTGAACGGCAGGTGAGGTGGTTTGGTATGATGAGAGCATGTGGGCCGTTGGATCAGCTTGCCACTTGGTTTGGTAAGATGAGAGCTTGCTGACCGTTGGATCTGCTTGTGATATGTGCTTCTAGATGAGACAAACGTAACTCCACTCTTGTATTGTATCCATGAGATCTATTCCGAGGCAAATAAAGAACATACGTGTTCGATTTATTGAATGTGCTTGACCCAACCCATCCATCAAGCTTCTTACAATTAGGAATGGCGGGCGGGTATGAATCCGATTTGGCAGGATTCGGAACCCTGCCCCGATTAATTTGTCACGGACCCGAAGCGCCGACCTGCCCCGCCTAAGATCTGACCCAGCCCGCGCCCGAATCTGCCCTGCTAGACCCGATACCATCTTACTTTTTCTCTTTTTTTTTTTGTAAAAAAAAAATTTCTCAAATTTCTTGTTTTTTTCATAAACATGAAAAAGACAATAAATAAATTTAATATTAGCTTGATGAGGATCAAACCTAGAACCTCGAGGGAGTAAAACCAACTATTTATCCCATTGGACCACAACTCTTTGTAACTATTAATTATACTTTTATATGTCTATATGAAAATAAATAAAATTAAATTTATATTAATATCTATTATGCGGGGCAGGTTCCGAATCTAAATTAGCGAGATCCGCGTAGACGTGTTCATACGGTTGCGGTTACGGTTTTGAATCGCCGATTTACGGTCTTTTTTTTTTAATTCTTTTTTAGAATTTTCTTTCTCGTATAATAATTTGAATATATTAAAGAACTTTGATATTTTTATAAAAAATGTTTAAAAAAAAAATCTTTTGAAGTTAGACTTATTTATAACCTTCAACATTTGAAAAAAAAATTACACCTTAAATATTAAAAAAAATTACAATTATCATTCATTCTTCGATTCGAAAATCTTTGACGGACATTCGTCTTAGGCATTTGGTTCTAAATATCATTTTTACCACTCCATATTCGTCTAAGTTTCTAAAGTCAATTTTATGATAGTTGATAGAAAAAAAAATATGGTGAATAAACTATCATTGAATATATGACAAGAACAATAAAATTATATATTTAATTATTATTTAAAAGACGGTTATAACACCGCCGGTTTACGGTTAGAAAAATAAAGAACCATAACCGAATCTTCATAACTTACGGTTCGGTTACGGTTTGAACCGTAACACCACGGTTAACTGAACCGTTGACCGACAGTTTGGCTACGGTTTTTCAAACCGTTTGAACACCTCTAGATCCGACCCGGATCCGGCCGGGTTAAGTCTTTTAAAACCCATAACCCACCCCAATTCCTTAAAAATTAAAAAAAATCCCCATTGCCATCCGTTCTTACTTACAACGAGGTATGAGAAATAACATGTTTAATTTGGAACTAATTTACAACTATCTGTTCAAATTCGGAAAAATGGAAAAAAAACGTGTTAAATACACAAACAAGCAACAAGATTGCAAAAAATAAAAATAAAAATTGAAATAGATATTGCGTTTCACGTGCATTAACCTCCCAAAAGAGGAGATATTGCTTCCATCACTCTCGTATGGCATCTTCTTTCTTAAGCGTAGAGTTTAGTTTCCTTTCCAACTAGAGAAAGTAAAGAACATTACTTGATCTCAAGACAGAGAGCAATATATATATATATATATATATATATATATATATATATATATATATATATATATATATATATATATAGAGAGAGAGAGAGAGAGAGAGAGAGAGAGAGAGAGAGATGAATGAGTGGAGGTTTTGAAGGGGGTAGAACCTGAATGTTTTTAGCTTTCAACCTCTGTAATTCTTCGACCACGCTTCCAATGCTGAGAAACATTTGTAATAATAGCTCACATCAAGCCAAAGGTGAATAAGATGCTTTAGCTAGATAGATCATGCACGTCATACTCATAGCCTTTAACATACATACCTTTGCTGCAATTGTATGACCTGAGCATGCAACTCTCTCTCCTTCGGGCTCATCTGCAAATGTTTATTATCACTGATATGCGCCTGATGATGGTGATGAGTTCATGTGTGCTTGTGTGCATATTGGGTTGAAGAGGACATACCAGTGATGGGTCGTTCATTCCAGCTTCTGTTGATTCGACAATGCTGCTACCTACTAATCGAAAAGGAAAAAATACAAAGGGCGCTGATTGTGAAATCTCACCTCCAGGATAACCGATAACGATACAAACACGCTGAAATAGGGTCTACTAAAGTCAATGTACCTGAAGTTTGTTCCACAAACTTGATCAGTTTAAGCAACTCTTCCTGACAAAAGTACGTTGGATAACAATGTTAAGTGAATTTTTGAGGTAACAAAGTGAGTCCGTGTAAGAATTGTAGTTTTCGTTTGTTTTCTTACTCGTTGCATGGCGTTCTGATGCAGTATGTGTTGCAGTGAAGGAAGAAACGAAGCAGCTGACAGTTTTGTTGGGCTTGTGGAACCAACAGAAACTGGAATGTTATTGAGGTGGTTCACCGGAGGAACCTGAATATAAATCGAAGTTATGGTTATATCAGAAAAACCATCGCCAGATGTTCATGGAAGGTGGTGCAGACTTCAGAGCACCCAAAATGGACTGTTAAAGAAAGTTATATAGGAAAGCTCAAAGGATAGGAAAGGGTGTTCCCAAGTGCTAATCACCAAGACCACTAGCTCACAGATACATACTTTGGGACCCAAATCTGCTGAAGTGACTTTAAAGCGTCCTCTTCGTTCGAAAAAAGCATTTTCCGAAGCATCTTCCCCTGACATTATCGTCAATTAGTTTAATTCTGACCCAACTGGAACAAATCACCCGAAAAAAAGAAGCTTCCAAGTGTTTTAGATGTGGGCAATGGGAAACCTCACTGTATAATCTATATGCATTACCAGGCGTAGAATTGCTCAAGTCCTTCTTTTGCCGGTATTGCAGCGGCCCACTATAATTCCTCTCACTCTGATTCCTTTGTAACAGATATTCCCTACACCGCACGCACACCTTAAGAAGGATGCCGACCGATCGTGAAAGAGAAGGAAGCAAAGGAGATGAGATTTCTTTACCTGTCAGCATCACCGGGGAACTTTTTGGGAGAGTGAACATTTCCCTGTATCATTGAACCAACGAGGGACTTTTGCCCTGCAATGGCAGAGCATGGCATGGATCCATTACTGTCCTTTGCAGCATCGTCTCGTTGCAGTGGTTGGTGACTTTGTTGTTCAGAATCAGAATGGACCGAATCTCTCGACATAGGACTGCTGGGACCCGCATCATCCTCACCGACATCAAAACATCCTCTACATTAGAAGGAATTTTTTTCAAGCCAAAAGAACAAAAAATCAAAACCTTGCGACAGATGAGATTGGGCAAAGAACAAGATCAACATACTTTAATGCTTGAAGCGAGTTGATGGGGAAAGTAGAAAGTGAACCCTCCAAATCATCAATGTTGTTGAGCCCATCCTAAATAAAGCCAGCAAGCGAAAGCTTGAACCAAAGCGATAAAGAGTTCCACAACAAATCAGGGAAATAGTTCCACGGAATCGTACCTCTGTTGCAGCCGCAGCATTCGATTGATTACGACCAGAGTGCGTAGTTTCTGTTTGCGCACCAGCATCATCTTGCCGTTCGATGCTCTTCCCACTCACGCTTGGATCTTCTGAAACCGTAAGTGGATCGTCTTGAATCTGAGCAAAAGAAGTCAATTATGCTTGCTACTGTTAACAGAACTACGAAGAACTAGTGAACCAAGTTCACCAAGTGATCAATGGAACAAACATTACATACAAGAGCAGCTTGATTTTTCAGATCCTCCAGATTGAAATTCCAGGCACTGATTCCGCGAATATATTCTTGCTGCACAAATAAATATCTCATCATTAGGTACTGAGATGGAGAAGAGATTATAGGAAGTTGTGCAAACCAAGTGCATGATTAATAAACTAAAATTCAAAGACCCAGTTAGTTAAGCATGCAGATGAATGCATATTTATCTTTTTGTGCTTTGAGATATAACCTGTGACAATTGGTCCTTGTCCTCATACAATGCCTTGTTTTGGACAAGGATATCTGCTTCTTTAGCCTGAGAAAATAATAAGGCTTCAGCAAAATATCCAAAGTGCGATATGAAAAACAAACAGGTAAGTGAACGGGATAAGAATAAGACCTTAAGCATCCTAAAACGATCACCTAAAGGGGCGAGACCATCAAGGATATTACGGGTCAGAAAATCGGTCGAGCGGGCATGCTTGAAGAAAGGATGCTTCAGAAGCTTCTCTGAGGTAGGACGTTTCTTTGGATCCTTCACCAAGCAGGCAGCTACCATTTCTTTGAATGCCTAGACACATCTTACACTTCAGTGACGATACATAAGAATCCAAACTTACCATTTTGCCAACATAAAAACAAACCTTGGAGAATCTTTTATCTCTTTCATAGTCCAGCCCAGGTGGCGCATTCTGTAGGGTCATTAGGAGAACCTGTATTTTGTATGAGAGGAAAAGGTATTACGCGCACAAAAATTAAGATGCCAAAGGTTTGAGGTCATATAGTGCATCGAAACCTTCATTGGTGGGTATTTCGAGAATGGTGCATGACCATGAGCAAGTTCAAGTGCTGTAATCCCAAAGGACCAAATATCGGCTCTGTGTCAAAGAAATATATTTTGGAAGCGTAAAAAGATTTGAATACAACAGATATTACAGGAGCCAAGAATCAGAGTCGTTACTCACTTAAAATCATATCCATGCAATTGCTGCATGACTTCAGGTGCCATCCTGCGGCATTATAAAGGCTATTAAACTCGTGAAACAACCTCCAAAATGCTTCAACTAGTTACCTTAAGAAGTAACATCTATCTACCAGCAGAACGATAACTTACCAGCAAGGTGTTCCAACAAAAGTATTCCGTGAACGTTGGCGATCACCAGTATCAAACATGCAAGCAGCAACACCAAAATCAGCTAATTTTACTGCACCATTAGAGTCGATCAGTATGTTCCCAGCCTGAAACGTGCAAGAAAAAGGCAATACTACATGGTTAATACATCTGCTGCTCAATGTAACAGGGTAAGAAAAAAATATCACACACACAGAATAAGACTGGACTTGATAGAGACGACACGAGGTATAAAATTGGGAGGGTCAGATAGTTTTCAACTAAAAGAAACTAAAAAAGCTATCACGACATATAGAAACCATTTTGCAAAAGAAACAGGTTTTATCAATTCTTGACCTTCACATCCCGATGGATATGTCCATGTGCATGAAGATACACCAAAGCTTTAAGAACCTCCCGTAGCAATGTAGCTATCACAGGCTCCTCAAAGCCTTCTGGAAATGAAGATTTCATAATATGAAGGCAAGAGCCTCCATCCATGTATGGCATCACAACCCAGAGATGATGGCCAGTGGCAAAGGAGCAGTGAGCTCGCAAGAGATTCGGATGGTCAATCAATATCATCGTCTGAACCTCTCTACGTATACCATCCTATTTAACCATTATGACAACCCAACGGGAAAAGAGAAAAAAAAGAGTTAATTAGTAGTGTGACGTCAAACAAGTTGCACCAAATCTGCCACGTAAGTTGCGAAGTTCTATATGTTCATTCTCCTAGTACATATTGCGCAATGCTCTCTATTGAAAAGGTTTCTAGAACAAAAATTCTGAAACAATGAGAAAATCCAAAAACGGATTAATTTTTGGACCAAAGGACTACAAAAAATGATAGCCGCGTACAAAGAAACGTTTAAAACCAGTATAATCAAATCCAATAAGGCTCCAGGGAATACTTCTGCAGTAAGTTCTAAAGTAGCCCATTTGTGGAGATACGAAAGAGACCGTTGCAGATTAGCAGCAAGTACAAACTTGAGTTTACCTATAGGAAGCACTCACGGAGAAAGCCTTGAGAAATAACAGTACATACCAAGTCATTATTGCACCTCTCGAGATCAAGAACCTTGATTGCAACTACTTCATTTAGCGGAATGCACAGTGCTCTATACACGGTGGCACTAACACCTTCTCCAACCTCCTCGAACAAGTTGTAATCTTCAGCAGTAAGGGGAAATTTTTTCTCGGATTTCTGTCCCATGATTTTACTTAGTCTTACAATATCAATCAAGCTCAGTGGATACAAGGAACGAATGTTCAGATCAATTCCACATCAATTTGCAAAGACATATCACAAGCTCGCAAGTGGTGACTTCAATCCTCATATATTCATGCCATTCTAAGGTCATCCAAACTCAAAATCAACCCCCAGCTGCGAACCCTTTCCGAAGAGCAAATGAAATAAAGATGTGTAAATCCACCGAAGCTCTACATAAGCAGCCGATTCAAGACTAAACCCAGCAGTAACCATCAAACTAGGACATCGCTTTCCCAGCGAGCTCTTGTACAGACTGACCAATTATCTACACAGCAGCAAAAAGATCGCAGGTTTCCCACCAACAACAGATCAAAAGACGTTCCAAAAACGATGATTCACTCTTCAATTTTACCAGCAAAGGATTAGTTTCTAGCCATCTTTAGGGTTCAATTCAACCGCTGGGTAGCTCGTGTCTCAAGTGCAGCGGATACGGCGTCGTTGCAGATACATTATAAACGTTTCTCCCGATACTGTGATGACGAGTCGGCCTCTGACGGCGTCAATAGATAAAAAGAAGAGTAAATTTCGTTTCAGGCCCTTTTAAGCAACTTTCATTTGAATTCAGGCCCTATTACTTTAAATTTCAGTTTAAAAGACACATCTCAAGTTTTTATTAGAGTTAAGGATCCATTCGTAGTAAAAAGACCCATTTGCCCTCAACTGTTGCAAAAAATTACATATCTATCCATCATCCTCACGTTTAGATTATGCCATCTACGATCCTTCCAACACCCAAAAGGCTCGGAAATCTCATATATCTTAAACGTTATTGAGCGAAAAGGTAAAAGCGAGCTCAATTTATCATGGGTCCTCGTAACCGAAGAAAATTTTCGATGTTATATTGGAAAAACACTTCAAACACAATTCGAAAATTTTGATACAAATAGGAGTGAAATCTTGACTTTTAAGCTCGGATAATGTTGATTCACACCAATTCGGGTGTGGGTCTTAGTAATCGACACGAAATAACAACGGATCTTGCCGCTACCTAAGATCCAAACGTTTTTAGTTTCAGTAACAAATCACTTTATCTAGGTACCAATTTCTGCTGACACGAAAACTCTACCATAAAAAGCAATACCAGATTCTTAACATTGAGGAATATATGTTGCCTCAGTCATAACAAATAATTAGAAAATAGTGTCGCAAGATAAAAAATTTCAGTAACAAATAACTTCGTCGTGGTACCACCTTCTGCTACTGTGGAAACCCCATCCTCAACAATAGTAACAGATGACAAACATTGAGGAACAAATGTTGCCTTACCTATAACAAACAGTGAGAAAACAAAAACAGTTTATTTCCTAAAACTAGTAGGACTAGGGTGTTAAGAGGAAGATCAAAAATTGGTACGACACCCAAAACTCCCTGAAATCGCAGAATCTTCAACGAGTTAAATAATGCTCACAAACAACGAAAATTTTCGATGTTAAGTTGGAAAAGTGCTTCAAACTCAATTCGAGAATTTTGATAAAAACGAGTGAAATCTCGACTTTTATGCTCGAATAATGAGACACCAATTCAGATGTGTGTCTTAGTAATCGACACGAAATAACAACGACTTTGCTGCGAATTAAGATCTAAACGTTTTTCAATTTCAGTAACACTTTACAGTATAATGGTACCGGTTTATGCATATTCCGAAACTCTAACGTCAAGACACATAACAGACTATGTGATGTAGTAACAAAAATTGCGTAATTGCTAACAAATAATGAAGAAATCAGTAGCGGTTTGTTTCCTATAATTACATGCTACTAGTACGAACTAGTGTGTCAAGAGGAAGATAAAAAATTCGTACGACACCCAAAATTCCCTGAAATTGCAGAAATATTAAACGTTAGTAATAGAAAAAGGTAAAACCGATCTCCATTTCTCATGGGTCCTTATAAACAATGAAAATTTTCGATGATATGTTGGAAAAATGATTGAAACTCAATTCAAAAATTTTGGACGTGTGAAATATCGACTTTTATGGTCGAAGAATGAGTATTCACACCAATTCGGATGTGGGTCTTAGGAATCGACAATAATTATCGATGCTAGTCACGGAATAACGACGAATTTTGATGCGACCTAAGATCGAACCGTTTCCAGTTTCATTAACATATATTTCTAAATCTGTACCACTTTCATCTGGTTAGGAACTAATACAACAACTGTGATAACAAATACCTGACAGTTCAGAATAATTATTGCTATCCGCATAACAGATAATACAAAACAATAACGATTTTAATTTTTTAAAAACGTTATTACTAAGAACATTTTTTCTGTAAAATTGAAAGTGTTTTCCTTTCAAAACATTGTGGCTGAAAACGCTTATCACAGAGTAACGTTTTTTGTTGCGTTATATTACAAGAAATACTTTCATATGTAAATTAAAACCAATCTATCGTGAAAGAGTACCAAAAAACAGTTTCGAACGCGAAAACAGTCGAGATGGGTCGAAAAAAAATCATCCCCCCTTTGCAACGAACTGGCCAGAATCTGGTGAAAGAAGGCGTAGAGAAGGCCGGGTCAGACTCTAGGGCGAAGCTGTCGACATATGTTGGAGAGAAAAGCGTAGTCCCAAGAAGTCGATGCCAACCGGAATTTTTCCGAGAGAAGATCAACGAAGTTGTAGGAGATAGTGGGCCTCATCGACAAGCTTTGGAGAGGACGCCATTTGCTCCATTCCTTCGTTTAAACCCTTGTGAAATCCCAGGTGGGAAGTTGTTGGCGATGATGAAACGATTTACACCAGATGCGTTGGGTTTCAGGTTTGGCCGAGATACTGTGATACCATTTTCAGTTAGGGAGTTCTCTGCTTTTATGGGGTTGAGGGCGACTGGCATTTTTGTTGATTTAAATTTCAAAACTGTCGGCGAAATTCCATATCTTAGAAGATGTTTTCCAAGTTATGAAGAAAAAAAGATTAGAATTTATCGAAATGAAGTTATTCAGGCTATGAAAGAGTAAAAAAAAATTGATAGGGTTAGTCTAGAAGATTCACTCGTCTGTACGTATTGTTGTTGTTTGTCTGCGTTTTATTTCTGACGTCGAATTATTGCATCCCGGAGTTCCTCCTCGCGTATGTCGAGGAGATTGAAGCATTAGACGATTATGCCTGGGGTCAGGCATGCCATGCCTTTTTAATCAGATCAATCATTCAGAAACCAAGATATGTTGATGGGTGCACACTCGGTTTGTTGGTACGTACGTTGGATTAATATTTTCTGTTTTTGAGGTATAAGTCGTTTAACGTATCTACGACAAATTTTTAGATATGGGTCTACGAGCACGCCCCGTCACTCGGTAAGAGACAGATACTTCACGCCATTCCTCGTTTCCTGACGTGGATTGACCCAACGACACGACCTAGTGAGGCAAAAACCGAAAAGGAGGTAGCGAGTTTGAAGTAGCACGAAATTCCACATCCCATTATTCTCCGCACGGTAGAGTACGAGAGATTCATCGCTCTTCCAGATGGTCTAACTACTGCGGTAGGCAAGGATATAGGTGAGGCAACGAGGCGTGCAACGAGCGGATTCGTCGTGGATGAGGATAATGTTGCTGATGAGGTGAATGTGGATAATAAAGATGGTGCTGAGTTTGGGACTGAAGCTAAGAGGGAGGATGAGGTTGTGACTGAGGTTGAGAGGGGGATTGGAGTTGGGTCTTGGGATCATTTAGAGGATGACATGGAGATTGAGGATGTTGTTGAGGCAGTGAAGGGTGCCAATTCTGATGTTGAGGAGGCAATGAAGGGTGCTGAGACTGAGAAGGAGGCCGAGGCTGAGGAGGAGGCCGAGGATGCCGGGGCTGAGGAGGAGGTAGTGTTGGAGGCTGAGGAGGAGGCCGAGGGTGCCGGGCTGAGAAGGAGGTACTGTTGGAGGCTGAGGCGGAGGCCGAGGGTGCCGAGCCTGAGAAGGAGGTACTGTTGGATGCTAGAGGCTGATATTGATGCAGATAACTCAGAGATTTCCAGACGCAAGCAGTAATACTCTCAGGTTGAAATACAAATCACCTATAAATGACACATCCGTGTCATTGCTCGTCGATAATGATATCACCTTCATGGTGAGACTACACCGTGAGTTTAACATGAAAGTTATTGATATGGTCGCTGGAGATACACGGGATAATGATGATGATGGGGCAGCCCTTATCGAAGGTTCAGCTCAGCATGGTTCTTCCTCAATCAACTCGATTGATACCTGGATTAGTGGCATCAGTGGTCAAGACCAAATTTTTGATAATGCGTCTGACTTCCGGAGCAAGCTCAAAAAGTATGCAATAGCCAAACGAAAATCGTTCAAGTACATAAAGAACGACCCTCGAAAAATAATCGCTATCTGCAATGTCGATGGATGTTCTTGGAGAGTCTACGCAGCTCAGTTAAAGAGTGACGGGATTTTCAGAATGAGGAGCTGCA
Source organism: Craterostigma plantagineum (assembly GCA_027422505.1). NCBI lineage: Eukaryota > Viridiplantae > Streptophyta > Magnoliopsida > Lamiales > Linderniaceae > Craterostigma > Craterostigma plantagineum. Next base: position 1,122,851 of record JAPQWV010000066.1, on the reverse strand, counting down.
ACCTCACCCACATGTGTGGAGAATCAAGTCTACTAACTCGCGGTCACCCAAAAGCGGATGCTAAATTGGTGGCCGAATTGGTTCAACCCAAACTAGGGAACGAGCCTCTCTACAAACCACGAACCATCAAGAACGATATTCTACGAGAATATGGAGTTGAAATTCCGTATCATTGAGCATGGATCGGGAAAGAAATAGCGCTACAAATAATTCACGGGCTTCACAATGGATCTTATAACAGATTGAGGTGGTATTGCGATGCAGTCAAGACAACGAATCCAGGTAGTGTGGCCGATTGTGAAGTTTATGGTGATACGAATAAATTTCGGAGATTATTTATTAGCTTCCATGCTTGCATTATTGGCTTCGTTCGGGGTTGTAGACCATTAATCTTCTTGGATGGCACCCACATCAAGAACAAGCACAAAGTTTGTTTGCTTAGTGCTGTCTCAAAGGGCGCAGATGATGGTCTTTTTACGATCGCATATGCAGGTTTGTGTATTTGACATTATCAGAGGTCATAACAATTAATTGCATTTGGTAACACTATATACAGACCTGATAACAAACTATTTACGTCAGATAAAAAATTGTCTGTTTCTAATACTCGCAGTGGTTGATTTGGAGTCAAATATTAATTGGGAATGGTTTCTCTTGAAGCTGAGAGCGATCTTGTGCTACCATGGAATCGGCAATTTAAGAGACTATACATTTTTCTCCGATCGGAATGTGGGGCTCGTTCACGGCGTTCCTGACGTCTTTCCAGGAAGTCACCACGCTTACTGTCTAAGACACGTGGTAGATAATTTCCGGACAACGGTGTTGAGAAAGAACCCCTTCCGAAACAAAAGGCATTGGACAACAAAGTTCAAGAAAGCTGCATATTCTCCTTATCCAGATGATTTCAATACATTCACTATTGAAATCTCAAAAGCATTTAAGGAAGCTGAAGATTTCATTAAGGCTTCAAACCCTAATAACTGGGCCAATTCGTTATTTAGAGGCAAGAGGTGGGGAATCATCGACAACAACATTGCCGAAAGTTGGAATAGCTGGGTCCGCGAGGCTCGGGCCATGCCCATTGTCGGAATGGTCGACGAAATACGACGAAAGATCATGGTCATAATGAACAACAAAAGGACCGATGCGCACAAACAACTCGGCTATTTGTGTAAGAAGCCGGAAAAGAAATTGAAGTCCAACATGGAACAATCCCGTACCTTAGATGTCGATACTTCGTGTGGCTTTTGAGGTTATAGAAAATGGAAAAAAATTTGCCGTGGACTTAACTAACAAGAGATGTTCGTGCAGATTCTTCCAATTGGAGAGCATACCGTGTAAGCATGCTTGTTCCTCCATTTTATCTCTAGGTCTCTCACCTTATGATTTCTGTGACCCATACTATAGTTTACCAAAATACCGAGAGACCTATATGTCCAATATAAATCCAATCCCTTCGAATACTGCCGATGAAAATCCATCAGTTGAAGACGTCGCCGAACCCAATGTTCAGCGACCCCCCGGTCGTCCACGAACGAAGAGACTGTCATCGCAAATTAAGGATTCTCGTCCGTTGAAGTGCGGAAGTTGTAAGCGAAACATGCACAATCGCAGAACCTGTAAGGAAGCAATATGATGTTTTCATATGTGTTTTGTCCTTTTGTCATTCACAATCTGTGAATTTACTTAGTCCGGGCATGTTTTTGGACAACCAAGCTAAGCAATACCATACGTGTTTTCTCATGTACATCATATGCACCTGGCTTGCAAATAACATTTTTTTAGTACATTGGTGGTACAATTCTGGTATACCAATAAGTGTTTCCTTGGTAACAAATAATACGATCCTAGTAACAGATTATTGTTTGAGAAAATCAAAATTTCAAGTATAGTAACGGAACACATGCCCGCAATACCATTTCGAATTAAAAAGCAAATAAAGGACATATAGTACTAACTATAACGATACCAGATAATTGGCAAATGGTACCAAATACAGCTTAACCGAAACCCTGAACCCCAGTATATATACCATATGGCAGCACAAAAATATCATTGAACCTTTATACCAGAATTGTTTCGATCGAGTTTCCACTGTTACAGTTATACCAGATATATGACAAATAATACCAAATCGAGCTTACTCGAACCTTTATATCAGTATATGTATACCATATGACAGTCTACGAGTACCGGTTAACTATATTACAGTGACAAATGCATGACCATCCATACCAGGTTTCAGGAACAGTTGTTTTGGCAACATTCCGGCGATTTTAAATTCCGGCAAACCATGAGCGGCGAACAATAGAGCCAGTACTGTGCTTCCGCAATTTGTTCAGGATATGGGTCTCTCGAATTTGTACGAGATATCTTCAATTTTGACCGAATCGGGATTCGATTTTCACCGTGTTTTAATTATTTGTGTCAAAAGAATTCAAAAATTTTACACATAAATCGTACATTCAAGACCTGAATAACATTATAAACCGTCTAGGACACGCCCAAATTGGTTTGGTGCAGGTTGTGCAGATGAAAATAATATATACGATCGATTGTTGCGATCGAGTTTCCACTGTTACAGTTTTACCAGATATCTGGAATGCAGTACCAAATCGATCTTACTCGAACCTTTATATCAGTCTATGCATACCAGACGATATCCTGACTATACCGGTTAACTTTCTCAGTGTGACAGATGACTGACTATCCATACCACATTTCAGGAACAGTTGTTTAGGCAACATTCCGGCGATTTTAAATTTCGGCAAACCATGAGCGGCGAACAATAGAGCGAATCTGTGCTTCCGCAATTTGTCTAGGATATGGGTCTCTCGAATTTGTACGAAATATCTTCAATTTTGATCGAATCGGGATTCGATTTTCACCGTGTTTTAATTATTTGCGTCAAAAGAATTCATAAATTTTACACATAAAATCGTACATTCAAGACCTGAATAACATGGTAAACCGTCTAGAACGCACTCAAATTGGTTTGGTGCAGGTCGTGCAGATGGAAATAATATATACGATCGATTGTTTCGATCGAGTTTGCACTGTTATAGTTATACCAGATATCTGACAAACAATACCATATCGAGCTTAATCGAACCTTTATATCAGTATATATACCAGATAATAGCCTGAATATACCGGTTAACTATCTCAGTGTGACAGATAACTGTCCGTTCATACCACATTTTGGGAACGGTTGTTTAGGCAACGATTCGGCGATGTTAAATTTCAGCAAACCATGACCGGCGAACAATAGAGCCAGTACTGTGCTTCCGCGATTTGTTCAGGATATGGGTCTCTCGAATTTGTACGAAATATCTTCAATTTCGACCAAATCGAGGTTCGATTTCATCGTGTTTTTATTATTTGCGTCAAAAGAGTTCGAAAAATATACCCGTAAAATCGTAGATTTCGAGACCTGAATATCGAAATAAACCATCGTGGATTGATCGAGTTTCGTTTCCGAGAATCATTCGCAACGTATACAGAAATTTGTGCACCGTTTGATCAAAAAAATAAATTTATTCACTTAATAATATGGTTAACGATGGTAACAGAAAACTGGCTCTGGATACCACTTATTATACATCTTTGTAGGGGTATTTTGGTAAGATCATGTATTTGGTCCTTTTCTCTAAAACTGAAAGATATTGGGTCCTTAATAACGAAATTTCTACTGACAGGGCATGAACTATATTTCAAAACTTAAAGAGGGTCTGAATTGTAAAAGCCCCTAAAAAGAAATATATATATATATATATATATATATATATATAGAATATAGGGGTCTATTAAAATGTTTCAAAAGATCATGAGATTACAATGTGAATATACAAGCAACAAAGATTTTTCCCGTGGGCTTGCGGAAACGTCGCCGTCTATTTTAACGTCTGAAAATTGTGTTAAAGATAAAAGGTATTAAAAACAACCGTGTAAAATGATAGGGGAGCAATTAAAATGTTTGTTTAAATATATTTGTATTAACATCTAGAAAAAATTAGAAGTAGGACCAAAGTGTGAATTGTATCCAGCGATTTAAGTGGGAAGGGACAGATCAACTCATGACAAGTGATTAATTATTGGTCAACTATGGTATGCGTACTTACTGTGAATTTCTATTTCGACATTTGATTATTGTACTATACTATATTTATTCAATTGACCGAGCCGAGCCGACCCGTCACCTGAAAGACAGTTAAGATTAGGAGGTTCGACTTTCAAATATTAAATGCTTGAAAACCGAATTCCATCCAATGGGCTCGGAGTCTCAACTTGGCCCATATTAATTAAAGATCAAAGTTTTATTAAAACGAGGCCTAATCTAAGATGGTAATAATAATTAAAAATTTTGCATGCTTGACAAAACATTTTGGTGAGCACCATCACATACTAATTACCTTTCAATCAATTTGGAGTGTCAAATTATAATTATCCAATTTCATCCTTCATATCATTACAATTACATCATCAAATTGATTTTCTTATATATACATATAAATATAAAGAAATAAATCAATATTATATAAAGTAGTATCCATATCGAGATATTGCACAAGCACCAAACTGTCTAAAATACTAATTGACGTAAAGAATTTCAAATTGCTATACAGTATATTAAATCAATTTTAATTTTCTTGCCTATTGTTTGCAACTGCTCCGACTTCAATTTTTTGGCAAATTTGAACCTCATAGTCAGCTATTGAATGATTCGACTTACATCTAACTATTTTTAGTGGTTGTTTACAGTCTTGAACCCTCATCATATAATAAGATAATAAAAAATCCAACAGAAATCGAACTATCAACGTTCACCTCAATATGTCCCAAAACAATGTTTATATCTCATTGACTATTTAGTCATGTATTTTTCATTAATGAAACTATATAAAAAAATGTTTAAATGGTGGGACGTCCGAAAATGTTTAAATATAATGATAATATATCCTTCTCGAAAGCAGGCGACCTCGCCCATGGTTTCGCCGCGGCAAATATCTCTAACATAGCTGTGCACATTTTTATATGTTAATTACGTTGTAAATTGATAAGTTAGGATTTTACGTAATTTTATTACCCATAAAAATGCATTTTCGATCGTTATTTACCAAAATTTCCCTCTCGAATATCCTATATTTATGTTTAAATTTATTTTCGATAGATGTCCGAGGAAACGAGATCGACGAAGGGAAATTAAGGACACTTTTGGAATGATTTGAATCTTCGGGGATCTTTTTGCAATTTTCTACTCTATTTGGGCAGCCCTGCAATATACCCAATTTTTCTATTATTTGGGCACCATGTGACGTGAAGAGCAATGCAAATAAGGCAAAGAGGATTTTTAGGCCAACAATCACGCAAGGAAAGGAATAAAATATCAAAGAGTTGGTCAAATATTCAAAAGAAGAATCAAATCCTTGAAGATTTAAGTCGGCTTCTACATGTATAAATAGAGAAGGCTTTTGACAGCGAATGAGGGACGAGCGCAGCGAATAATTAATAAAAGAAAAAAGCTTCGACGGCTGAAACAAGAAATCATTAGACAGCGAAGGGCATAAGAGCTTAGACAGCGAACTAAGGGAAAATAATTCGACGACTTGCGAGGCGTCCGCGAAAAGCGAAGTTTTTACATTATTTTTCTACTATGCCTTTGAATATTTTATGCTTTTATTCTATTAATATGCTAGCTTAAGTTTTCTTGTGATTGGGGCCGTATTAGGCCGGATTATGAATTCGTAGTAATGCTATTCGTATTTTATTTAGTCGTATGAATTTAGTTACGTGTTCTATATTTGAGTTTAATGCTTGCGTATGCTTAATCACCATGTGCATGATTTTTGATTGGTTTATGAGACTGAAAAAGTGATTAGACTGGTTAGAATAATAAATATAGGACACCGCGACGTAAAACCGACTAGAGATGGAATTCGGTTTCGTACGTGTGGTTTTCGAGACCTTAGGCGCCGAAAGCGTCTAAACTCGGGGAAATTCATAAAGCGGAAGGCGTGTGAAGTGATTGAAGTCTTATAGGAATATAGAGATTGGTCATTATCGCATAGGGTCGCTAGTTACGTGAATAACGGGTAGCGCGTATATTAGGAATTTCTACCTTGACTAGTTTATACTGATTAAATAAATATTGATTGCATGAAAATGTAGGATTAATCCGTGCCGAGTATGTGCCTTGATCACGTTCGTCGTCGATTGTTTTATCTCATTTATTTTATTTGCGTCTATTTTATTATTTGCGATTTATCTCATTTGATTAGATCATCAAAACTATAAAAATTCTCTTAGTCTAAATTAGAATTAGGTTTAATATCTTAGAATTAATCAAGCTATCTTCGTGGATCGATACTCGGACTTCGTTCGTTTTACTACTTGCACGACCTAGTACACTTGCTAGTATTTGAGCGTGTCAACTTTTTGGCGCCGTTGCCGGGGATAGCTATATTATTAATTTTAGGATTTATTCCGAGTTTAGTTTAGACGTTTTATTTCTCGATTATTATTATTATTTTTATTACTATTTTTGCCAATTCGCTTACTTTGGTTTTTCATCTTTTGCAGACAATTCCTATTAGTGCATGACACGAAGCTCGAGAAACGTACCATTGCTATTTGATGCAGAAATCGAAGCGACGTGTCGGCGTAACAATCGAAATCGTAGACTAAGAATGGACAATCAAGAACACGAGGATGAACAGATGGTTCCTCCACGGCCCACTTTACTAAGTCGAGCGCTTTCAGGAATTTTCGATGACAGCGACCCGATTGCCATACCTCCGGGACCAAATAATCATTTTGAGATTAAACCCGTTACTATACAGATGGTGACGGGTTCAGCACAGTTTCATGGACTTACAAACGACGACGCAAATTCACATATTTTGATATTTACTCAAATCTGCAGAACTATTAAGTATCCAGGCGTCTCTATGGATGTGATAAAACTGACATTTTTTCCCTTTTCTTTGACAGGTAAGGCGTCTGAATGGTTCTCATCATTGCCACATGCATCTATCACTAGTTGGGAGAACTAGTGGAATGCTAGGCAAATATTACCCATTTTCAAGGACCAGCGAGATTAGAAGCCTACTAGTGAACTTCAAACAAGAAGGTGGAGAATCCATGAGCGATGCATGGAGTAGATACAAGAGCCTTCTGCGACAATGCCCGAACCACAGCATACCCCTGAGCGTCCAGATGCAGTCATTTTTCTTAGGGCTGAGTACACCAAATAAAAGGATCGTCGACGGCGGATGCACACGAAACTTTATGGAGTTAGGCGACGAAGAAGCACTCCAGGCCATCGTGCGAATTGCAGCCTACCCAGCAAGATACACTGAGCATGACCTGGACCGACGGACGGCTGGAGTACATGAGATAAGTAGCTCGTTGGAGGCGCAGCTCGAAGCCATACATAAAAGGTTAGACCAAATACACTCCATGGACCCTGAGGCGGTGAACTACATCCACAATAGGCAAAAGAATGCGTACTCCAACACATACGACCCAAGCTGGCGAGGCCATCCGAATTTGTCGTACGGAAACTCGCACTACTTAAAGCCTCCAGAAGCTCAAAATAAACAGAGTGGGCCACCAACAAAACAAAAAGCTGATTGGGAGATAGCATTTGAGAAATTGGCGGGCTATCAAGGCGATCAGAGTCGTAAGATAGACGAACGATTCAACAAGATAGAGGACACAATACAAAATTTGGCGACTACAATAGGGCATCTAACAAATTCAACCGAGCGCAAGCCAGACACACTCCCAAGCGACACTGAAAAGAACCCTCGAGAGCACGTTAAGGCCATTCATCGAGAAATGGGAAGAAGCTTGAATCAACCAATGAGACCAAGGTTGAAGAAGAAGCAAAGGAGACCGAAAACGACGATGAAAGCAAGGTCACGACCAAAGACGCAACTCATCACGACCATAGGAAGGACCAGCGGGATGAAGAAGTGGAGACCGAGCTAGATTCTCTCGCAGTGGAAAAGAAGGTCGACCCACTCCCACCAGTCAAGATTCGACCTCCATATCCCGCGGCATTACGAAGGGGAAAACCGGATAAGAACTTCGAGCGCTTTATTAATATTTTTAGGAAGTTAGAAATTAACATCCCTTTTTGTGAAGCTCTTTTACAGATTCCAAAGTACGCCAAAATTTTCAAGGATTTGCTGTCAAACAGGAACAAGCTAGAGCAATATGGGACGATAGCCCTTAATGAAGAATGCCCTGCGGTGTTGCAAAGAAGCTACCACCAAAGCTCACAGATAGGGGGAGTTTTTCTACTCCTTGTTCCATAGGCTCATTATCATTTACTAATGTCCTTTGTGATTTAGGAGCGAGTATTAACTTGTTGCCCTTTTCACTTCTGAAAAAGCTAGGGATAGGTGAGCCAAAGCCCACATCTACGATTCTCTAACTAGCGGATAGATCGATCACATACCCACGAGGAGTAGTGGAGGACGTGCTAGTGAAGGTTGGAGAGCATTACTTCCCAGCCGATTTCGTGGTGCTAGACATGGAAGAAGACACCGACATGCCTCTAATTTTAGGAAGATCGTTTCTGAATACGGCAAGAGCTCTTATTGATGTTGGTAATGGTAAACTCATCCTACAGGTTGGGGATGAGAAAGTTACATTTGATGTTTATAAAGCAATGAAACACCCTCCAGATGATGATTCTTGTTCCTTTATCGATAGTATTGATGCATGTGCTCTGGAGTATTTTAAAATTTTCAGGAATAAGGAAAAATTGGAAGCATGCCTAGTTGGAGACGAGTCCGAGGAAATGGCCGATACCGTAGCACGCTTAGAAGCGAACCCACCTCATCGGAGGTCGGCCAAGCCCAAAGTAGAGCGTCTAGATCGATCACCAGCCATACAACCTCGACCATCAATAGTGGACCCTCCGATTTTAGAACTTAAACCTTTACCTAGTCACCTTAAATATGTTTACCTTGGCGCTCTTGATACTTTACCTGTGATTATTTCTTCCACGTTGACAGATCTAATGGAGGAAAAGCTAGTGAGGGTGCTAAGAGAACACAAACGAGCATTCGCGTGGAAGGTTGCTGACATCAAAGGAGTAAGACCGACCGTTTGCATGCACAAGATTTTAATGGAAGATTCTTACAAGACGGTCGCACAACCACAGAAGTGCCTAAACCCAGCGATGCAAGAAGTGGTGAAAAATGAGGTAATTAAGCTTTTGGATGCAGGTATTATCTACCCTATCTCTGATAGTGCGTGGGTTAGTCCGACCCAAGTTGTTCCTAAAAAGGGAGGTATGACCGTTATAAAGAATGCCTCTAATGAGTTGATTCCCACGAGAACTGTTACGGGGTGGCGTGTATGCATAGATTATAGGAAATTGAATGATGCCACCCGTAAGGATCATTTCCCCCTCCCTTTTATTGATCAAATGTTAGAAAGACTAGCTGGCCATGAGTTTTACTGCTTTTTAGATGGTTACTCAGGTTATAATCAGATTTCTATTGCACTTGAGGATCAGGAAAAGACGACTTTTACTTGTCCTTATGGTACTTTTGCATATAGACGTATGCCATTCGGATTATGTAATGCACCAGCTACTTTTCAGAGATGCATGCTTGCTATTTTTCATGACATGGTTGAGAAGTTTATGGAGATATTCATGGATGATTTTTCTGTATTTGGGTCTACGTTTGATACATGCCTTGATAATTTAGCATCCGTTCTATCACGATGCGAAGAGACTAACCTTGTCTTAAATTGAGAGAAGTGTCATTTTATGGTACATGAAGGTATAGTTCTCGGGCACAAGGTATCGCACAAAGGAATTGAGGTGGATCGAGCCAAGGTTGACGCGATTGAGCAGTTGCCACCACCTACGCCAGTGAAGGGAGTTCGAAGCTTCTTGGGACACGCAGGATTCTATCAACGCTTCATAAAGGATTTTTCAAAAATAGCTAAGCCATTATCTAATTTACTTGTTAAAGATGCTATTTTTAACTTCACTGATGATTGTCTGCAGGCTTTTCGAACCTTAAAAGAGAAACTCACCACCGCCCCAGTGATGGTCGCACCAGACTGGACACTCCCATTTATATTGATGTGCGATGCTAGCGATGGTGCTGTAGGTGCGGTTCTAGGACAATGCAAGGATAAGGTATTCCAGGTTATTTACTACGCTAGTAAAACTCTGGACGATGCACAGAGAAATTATGCTACCACTGAGAAAGAGTTACTAGCCGTGGTATTTGCAGTAGATAAATTTCATTCTTACCTAGTGTTGAATAAGGTAATCATCTACACTGATCATGCCGCACTTAGATACTTATTTGCTAAGAAAGATGCTAAGCCTAGGTTAATTCGCTGGATTTTACTACTTCAAGAGTATGACTTAGAGATTCGTGATAAAAAAGGTGTTGAGAATGTGATAGCTGATCATTTATCTAGGTTAGATAACTCACATGAGCACGATAAGGAGTTACCTATTGACGATTATTTTCCTGACGAACAATTATTTGCTTTAATTGATACATCACTTCCTTGGTTCGCGGATTTTGCAAATTATGCTGCTACAGGTGAGATTCCCACAGGCTTGAGTTTTCATCAGAAGAAGAAATTTCTCTCTGATGCGAAACACTACCTGTGGGATGATCCATTCCTATATAAAATTTGCTCTGATCCCCATCGATGAGGTAAGCTCTGTTTTATTTCATTGTCATTCTGGTTTGACGGGTGGACACCACGGACCAACAAAAAGAGCGTTTAAGGTACTTCAATCAGGTTTATTCTGGCCCACTCTTTTTAAGGATGCCCATGCATACGTAGCTTCATGCGATCGTTGTCAGCGTACTCGTACTATATCTAGGAGACATGAGATGCCTTTAAATGTCATGTTAGAAGTAGAGTTATTTGATGTTTGGGGCATTGATTTTATGGGTCCGTTTCCTACTTCATGCTCTAATAAGTATATTCTAATTGCTGTCGATTATGTGTCTAAGTGGGTAGAAGCTGAAGCATGTCGAACTAATGATGCTCGAGTTGTCATTCATTTTCTTAAGAAGCATGTTTTTAGTCGTTTTGGTACACCACGGTCAATAATTAGTGATGGGGGGTACACATTTTTGCAATAAATTGTTTGATAATTTGCTATCTAAGTATGGTATTAAGCATAAAGTGTCTACCCCGTATCATCCTCAAACTAGTGGTCAAGTGGAGGTTTCCAACAGGGAGCTTAGGCAGATCTTGGAAAAGACGGTGAACGCCTCAAGGAAAGATTGGTCGTTGAAGCTAGACGATGCACTATGGGCGTACCGCACCGCATATAAAACCCCTATAGGACTTCGCCTTTTCGTCTAGTCTATGGAAAAGCGTGTCATTTACCTGTTGAGTTAGAACATCGTGCATATTGGGCTATTAAAAAGCTTAACTTTGATTGTTCTGAAGCAGGTAAAAATAGGTTGCTTCAGCTGAACGAAATGGAGGAATTTTGCCAGAATGCTTATGAGAATGCTAAGTTGTATAAGGAGCGAACAAAGAAGTGGCATGACAAGAAAATCATTAAAAGGGAGTTCAAAGTCGGCGATCGTGTCCTTTTATTCAATTCGAGGTTGCGCCTATTTCCCGGTAAGAAAGAGTAAGTGGTGCGGACCCTATATAGTAGAGCAAGTCTTTCCATCCGGAGCAGTGCAAATCCTTATGAACGGAAAAGACTCTCTCAAAGTCAATGGACAACGGCTAAAGCTGTATGACGAAGGGAAAATTGGCGAAACAACATCGGTATATCTTGTGGAACCCATAATTTCTAACTTTCTGCTTCTAGTTGTTCTGTGCCTTTCAGGAACACCTCGTCTGGAGAGAATACCAGCGAGCTGAAGGACCTCCAGAACACCAAAGTAAGCCTAGACACCAAGCCACCCTGATTGTCTCGAGAGTCGAGCTAACGACTTTAAAAACAGCGCTTCTTGGGAGGCAACCCAAGTATTATCGATGCATATATATTATATTATTTTTAGTCCTATTACTCTAAGTACTAATTATTTTTCGTCTAATAAAACTCGCTTTCACGATGCGCATAGTCATGTTTTCTCGCAGGCTCATAACTAGTTTGGGGGGTTGCCCGTTCGCGATGGTTGCTTGCTTACTGCGAATCAACAAAGTCTTCTACATCAATCGATGCAAAATTCAGGGCAATGTCACTTCTACTCTCTTTGCTTTTAGTTTATACATTGAGGACAATGTGATATTTAGTTTGGGGGTGGGATGTGACACATGCTAGATATAATATGCTGTCATATTTAGGTATCGATGCGTTTCGATCTTTTTAGTGGGTATAACTGATGAAGGTTGCGATTTGAACGTCATCTGTGGAATCTCCTGTCAATGATGAAACATTTTAAAATTTTACGATTCGTGATATGATTCGGTGAATTGAGTGAGATAGTCTTACATGTTGCATTGTCGCGATATTAGCATGATTATTTGGCTATATTGACTGCTTTAGGAGAGTATTGCGTATCATGAAGCACAAACCCAGCTATATATGTGAGTTTTTGAGCCTTCAGAGATTAATTCAGAGCAACTCATTATGCTCGGTGTTTATTCTTGTGTGACACGCATGGACTAAATATTTTCGAACTTGCTCTGTTATGCATGTCGATGGTTACTATGTGGATTTTTATGTGCGAAAATGAGAAGGGCACTAGGATTGAGTCATTGGCCTAAATATTTTCCTACCTTACGTATTTACCACTTAGTGAGCCCCTTTGAGCCTTATTTCACTTATTTGTTGATTTGGAGCCCAGATATTTAGCCTGATTACCTCAAATTTAGCCTATACGACCCCGTATCAGCGTGTTAATTTATCGATGTCGTGATAAGTGGTTCGTTGGTTGAGAAGGAATTAATCGTCGATGCATGTTAGTTATGAACTCGTCCTATGATATAGATCTCTCGTCGTATGCAGCGGACTAGAAACCTCTCCATTCGATAAGGAAAAAAAAAGAGAGAGAGATAGGAAGGGCTGGTTCGAAAAAAAAAAGAAAAGAAAAAAAAAAGAAAAGAAAAAAACGAGCGAGAAGAGCTAGAAAAGGAAAAAGGAAAAAAAAGAAAAAAAAAACGAGCGAGAAGAGCTAGAAAAGGAAAAAGGAAAAAGAAAAGAAAAAAAAACGAGCGAGAAGTGCTAGAGAAGGAAAAAGGATGAGTTGAGTGAAAAATAGGCACGGCGTTAGAAGAGCGAAATAAGTGGTGAGAAGAGCGATTCGATGATTGACACGTTTGATACTTTTAGCTCTGTTTTTCCTATATGACGCACCTTTCAAAACCCGAGCCCCATTACAACCCTTGATGAAAGACCATTTGATTCGTTCATGACTTCTACTATGTGACTATGATGTGATATATTTGCAAGCATAGAGTAATATCTTTTCATGTCGTGAATTGAGCGACTTTATACAGATCCCTTTGAAACACCTGAGCGACTTGAGCGATCCTTGTGAGAGTTGTGGAGTGATACGTGGTATAATTCTGAAAACGTCTTCTATGCTATGATAAGATTGCGACCTATTACTTCATGCTTCATGTTTTGACTAGATCGTTCATTAGTTGATGATTATCTCGACTTTATATGCTTTTACGTTTTCTGAGATGAACCAGGAGAATTTCATTGACTGATGTTCTATAATCCTAACTTGATTTGGTTTAATTCCACTTTTATGATCGAGGACGATCGAAGCTAGTTTGGGGGTTGTTGATAAGTTAGGATTTTACGTAATTTTATTACCCATAAAAATGCATTTTCGATCGTTATTTACCCAAATTTCCCTCTCGAATATCCTATATTTATGTTTAAATTTGTTTTCGATAGATGTCCGAGGAAACGAGATCGACGAAGGGAAATTAAGGACACTTTTGGAATGATTTGAATCTTTGGGGATCTTCTTGCAATTTTCTACTCTATTTGGGCAGCCCTGCAATATACCCAATTTTTCTATTATTTTGGGCACCATGTGACGTGAAGAGCAATGCAAATAAGGCAAAGAGGATTTTTAGGCCAACAATCACGCAAGGAAAGGAATAAAATATCAAAGAGTTGGTCAAATATTCAAAAGAAGAATCAAATCCTTGAAGATTTAAGTCGGCTTCTACATGTATAAATAGAGAAGGCTTTTGACAGCGAATGAGGGACGAGTGCAGCGAATAATAAATAAAAGAAAAAAGCTTCGACGGCTGAAACGAGAAATCATTAGACAGCGAAGGGCATAAGAGCTTAGACAGCGAACTAAGGGAAAATAATTCGACGACTTGCGAGGCGTCCGCGAAAAGCGAAGTTTTTACATTATTTTTCTACTATGCCTTTGAATATTTTATGCTTTTATTCTATTAATATGCTAGCTTAAGTTTTCTTGTGATTGGGGCCGTATTAGGCCGGATTATGAATTCGTAGTAATGCTATTCGTATTTTATTTAGTCGTATGAATTTAGTTACGTGTTCTATATTTGAGTTTAATGCTTGCGTATGCTTGATCACCATGTGCATGATTTTTGATTGGTTTATGAGACTGAAAAAGTGATTAGACCGGTTAGAATAATAAATATAGGACACCGCGACGTAAAACCGACCGGAGATGGAATTCAGTTTCGTACGTGTGGTTTTCGAGACCTTAGGCGCCGAAAGCGTCTAAACTCGGGGAAATTCATAAAGCGGAAGGCGTGTGAAGTGACTGCAGTCTTATAGGAATATAGAGATTGGTCATTATCGCATAGGGTCGCTAGTTACGTGAATAACGGGTAGCGCGTATATTAGGAATTTCTACCTTGACTAGTTTATAGTGATTAAATAAATATTGATTGCATGAAAACGTAGGATTAATCCGTGCCGAGTATGTGCCTTGATCACGTTCGTCGTCGATTGTTTTATCTCATTTATTTTATTTGCGTCTATTTATTATTTGCGATTTATCTCATTTGATTAGATCATCAAAACTATAAAAATTCTCTTAGTCTAAATTAGAATTAGGTTTAATATCTTAGAATTAATCAAGCTATCTTCGTGGATCGATACTCGGACTTCGTCCGTTTTACTACTTGCACGACCTAGTACACTTGCTAGTATTTGAGCGTGTCATAAATTATGTATTATAATTATCAAATCTTCAAGATTTCGGGTAATCCTCGTCGAGTCGTCTCCATAATTCAATTTTTACATACCATTTCAATTTGATTTTTTTAAATAAAAAAAGCGGCCTCGCTGTTAATTTAACAAAATTAAAATACATGCACATCATGAATTTGATACAATACAACTTGCATTTGACATAACATGTGTCGTGAATAGCAATAATTAGTACTTGGACGTTTATCTTACTCAAAAACGAAACCTCACCTCGTGATACCATGCGGGTTCAGATCTCATGTCCCACTTTTTGTGCTACTTTTTGTCCCACGATTCAAAAACACCATTAAACATTGTTACGATTAGTTTAAAACACCCGTAAATGACATTATATAACAAATACTATTATACCAAATGCTAAAACACAAAAAAAATCAATATATAATGTATATTTTTCTATCGTACTTTTCAATATATCATATATTTTTCTCTATCATAATTATAGGTGTTATATAATTATTTTTTATGTTTAAGCACTCGTTACAATAGTATTTATGATATAATGTCATTTACGGGTGTTTTAATCCTAATCGGAACAATGTTTAATGATGTTTTTGAAAAGTGGCACAAAAAGTGGCATAAAAAGGTGGGACAGGAGATCTGATCTCATACCATACACATCACAATTTGGTCTATTTTAAATTAATTAGTACCCTATCGCGAAGTTCTTATATAAAGACTACATTTGAGTAAAGGTGTCGGTAACACATTAAATACCTGGTCGATCCTACGTATTTACTTGTGCAAACTAAGGCCCCAAAATATGTCTTAAGGTAGGATTCAGACTTGTCAGAAATTTTTTGGGTTCATGACCCGATTTGGATGAAATTTAGAGATAATGACCTAGTGTTATACAGCGTATATGGACTGGTATCAGATCATCGTTTTGTGTTATCTCAGAACACAGAAGTGGTGCTGCAAAACGATGAAGTGGTAATGCGAAACAATTAAGTGGTACTGCAGAACGATGAAATGGTACTGCAGAACCATGAAGTGGTACTACAGACCCACGAAGTGTTACTACAGGTCCATGAAGTGTTACTGAAAAACAGTTAAGTGTATCGGATCCTTAACCCTAAAAATTTTCTGACAATGTACTGAACTCTAAATGAAACTTATGTTTGGTCCTTACCTTTTAACTGCCCCATTTTACTTTACTAGTATAAATCTATATAAATATGAAAGGATATAAAAAATCCAGTCAGCAAAACAATTAAAATGATTTTGGATCGACTTTTCGTAAAATAAATAAAAATTAATGACTAATTCGATTTTGGAGCAGCAAATCAACTTAAGTTCGACGTAAAAGTTGAATGTAGTTATCCCCAGCCTATACTTTATTCTTGTGTACATTAAAATAAACTATAATATGTTCTCCAGTCCAAAACCAATCGAAATTTAGATCGAAAATAGTTAAGAAATAACATTTATTTTTTAAATGATTAGCGCGTTTTATTGTATTATCTACCCAAAAAATTCGTGGATATTTATTATTAATTTTCAGTTCAAGAAGTCCAAACACCGTTTACATATAACTAGTCGGTCGTGCACACTTGATGTGTGTGCAATAATATTTAGCTTTAACTTATAAATAAATTCCACAAACATGAAAGTGTTTATTTTAATCAGACGTTGAATTGCTTTCAGTAGACATGTGTGTCAGTTCTTTACTGACGTGGGGTTTATTAGTTTTTAATTGGAGATCAAATAGAGATAAATTTGAAATGGCAATTATACATGATATGGGCTAATAGTATATTCAATATTATTTTTTTTATCAATTACTAGTTGTAGGTAAAACTTGATTGGTTGAAATTGACATACCAAATTGAGATTAGTGACGGTTTCTATGAGGGCAAGGTCTTAATAAAATATAAAAAGATATAGGATAATTCTATTTTCACCCCCCTCAATTCTATTTGCACCCCCTAATTAATATGTAAGTAAATTATTACATACTTACCAATTAAAAATTAACTATTTTAAACCATTAAATACTTACCAATTTTAAACTTACCATTAAATTAAACAATATATACTCCTAAATTGATCTAAGGAACGAATACCACTATTAATTGGTAAGTATGCTTTAATGATTTTTTTCCTAGCCTTCCCAACCTCTAACGTCAATGTATCATTGCATATACAGTCATATGTATAATCACCATGTTAGAAACTCACATACATAAATTGGATAACTAAAAAAAATTAAGTTGTAAAAGATCATCAAACTAGGCAAGTTTGGAGCATGCCCCAACAGCATTAGGAGCTCGACCATCAGTTTTAAAGACACTGCAATGCATACAAGAGCCACATAATTGTTATTTTTAATGGGTTTACTTAATTTTGCATAATAAGTAATATATGTTACATGAATATTTTTATTTAAATAAATTAATTATTAATATTGATAATTTTTTTAAAATTTTATTAAAAGTTAATAATGGCTACTATATAATATAAAATAATAATTAAAATAAGTTCACTAATGTTGTTGAATAACTCATGCAATTAATGTTTTTGAATTATTTATGCAATTGATATTGTTGAATTCTAAAAAAATAAAAAAATAATTATTGTTGAATTCATGTGGTTAGGCAACAAATTCCAAGTGTTAGGGGGTGTAAAAAGGTGGGTGGAAATAGTAGAGGGGGTGTGAATAGTAGGACCCAAAAGTATGGGATATTTCTCAATTAAGGATTCCAAGGTGAGACCAAAAGTAGTTTCTTAGAAGTTTTAAAACTTTGGAGAGACTCCGACAACATCGAGATGAAAACCGGCAAAGAAATGCAATCTTTCCTTTCAAGAAATCGTCAATCAAATAAGAAGTCTCGGTGACGTCATAGACAAAAAAAAATTGTTCAAAAGGTTCTCCGAAGTTTACTCGTAAAATTCGATCACGTGGTTGCGGCGATTGAAGAATCGAAGGATCTCGACAAATACACCTTTCATGAACTTTCGGGCTCTCTTCAAGTGCATGAAGTCAGACTAAGCCGGTCATCACATCTATCGATGGAGCAGGCCTTCCTATCTAAAGTTCGTCTCTCGGATGGAGAAACATATAAATAAAATAAGGGAGGCAAAAAAGGAAAATTGAAAGGCAAGAACAAATTTCAGCAAAAAGGATATTTCGATACACAGTGCCGCATTTGCAGAAAAAAACAATCATGATGAAAGATTGTTTCTTCGATGCAAAAGCTGCAATAATCCGGAGCACTCGTACACCAATTGTCCAAAGAAGAAGAACGACAGAGAAATAGACAAATTTATGAAGGATGCAGAAGAGCAAGTATTCTCTTGCATGAACACAAACGTAGAAAGTGAAGACCTATGATGCGTTGATAGCGGTTGTAGCAATCATATGACTGGCAACAAGAAGTTCTTCGTGCAGATGGATACTAACTACACTTCTACGTCAAACTTGGCGACGGAAAGATCCAAGATGCAAAAGGCAAATGAGTCATTGCCGTGCAAAGCAAAGGAGGTAGTAATAAATTCATCAGCGACGTTCTTTACGTACCCAACCTTAAGCAAAATTTATCAACTATCGGGCAACTGATTTTTAGGAATTTTTATTGTGTTCAATTAATTATCTTATATTAGTCTTGTATTTTATACTAAGCTAATTGTAAATATACCTAACGTGTTGGTATATTAGTTACGTTGGACTTCAAGCCCATTAGGGCTTATGTATATATACCCTAAACATTACAATGTTTAGGGTTACGGATTCAGAATCAGAGTTTAACTATTTTGCTAAGTAGCTCGCACACCACTCTGTTCAAACTCTGCACATCGTCTAGTGGTATTACTGCTCTTTAGCATCCGAAATTCATCGTCTACTGTAATACTAATTATACGAATCTTGTCAATGTTGGATAAAACGGACCAACAAGTGGCATCAGAGTCAAACGTGCTTGGATTTGCAATCGAAATAATATTTTTGGGTTTCTTCGTGTTCTTCACAGATTTTCGAAAATTTTATATGTTTTGGTGTTTTTTTTGACGTTGATTGAGTGTTTAGGGTAGAAGATATTAAGTGCTAAGATCATTACCCAGACGTTTCTTGTGAAATTCGTCTGGGTCTGGGGGTAGATTTTATCTGCTCGTGTGTGAGAAACCTTTAGCCGGTACTGTAGCAGTGAATAGAGTTCGCAATTAGAGTTCGTGAAATAAAAAAATCGCCAAATTACAGAAGCTTGAAATCTCTATAGCAATCTCGAAATCACCGCAGCAGGTCTCGAAATCACTGTAGCAATTCGCGAAATTTAAAAAGAATCTCGAAATCACTGTAGTTGTTCTCGAATCACTGTAGCAGTTCTTGAAACCACTGTAGCAGTTCTCGAGATCACTGTAGCGATTCGCGAAATTTTAAAAAAGGGGAATTCCGTATGGTGCCCCTGTGGTATGGCTTTTTCCGGTTGGTGCTCATAGTTATTTTGGGTTCTGCTAGGTACCCCTGTGGTATTGCAAATCATAGCCCCGTAACCCTGAAAGATCCCAATCGATATTTTCTTGTGTTTTCTCCGTTAGTGGCTTACGGAAATTGCAGAAAAGATAAAAATATCCTTATAATCGATACTTAAACAACAATTGCGGCGGTAATGCCGTCGCTAAAAGGATAAAAAAGAAATTAAAACAAAGAAAAAGACGGGTTAGCGACGGAATTCCGTCGCTCAAGAAAATATTAAGAAAAAAGAAATAAATTCGCGGTCATCTTCTTCGTTCAACTTCTGTCATCTCTCAGCTCACTGTCCGACGAGGACGAGGTTGCTGGAATCCCAGAGCTCCATGGAGGCGACGGACTTATCGCCGGTGTCTGAGAACTATCTACCTCAGATTATAAAATTAGGGTTCAGACGAAGAGGGGGAAACATTTACTGGACGTCATTACGTTTACCGGACTTATCGCCGGTGTCGTGGACGGTGTCGATTACGGAGGCGAGACGATCCAACATTACCTCCATTGCCGCGCCTCCAATCTCTCTGCAGCGCCGACCATTCGTTGGGCGCAGCCTCTTCGGCGTGGATCCTCAGGGAGGTTCTTGGGTTTTACGATCTCCGCCACCGATTTCTCCATCCAAGAATCGATCTCTGCAGGGAGGATGTTGGGTTTTCCGACGGGGGTGGGTCCGGCGTTGCGAGGCTGTGCTGTAGAGAGTGGGGTTTTGATGATGAATTTGGGGCTTCAGATTTTAGGTACAATTATTAGGGGTATTTCTATCTTTTCTGGAATTTCCGTCGGCACTAATGGAGAAAACGCAGGAAAATGTCGATTTGGATCTTTCAGGGTTACGGGGCTTGATTTGCAATACCACAGGGGTACCTAGCGGAACCCAAAATAACTATGGGCACCAACCGGAAAAAGCTATATCACAGGGGCACCATACGGAATTCCCCTAACAAAATCTCGAAATCACTGTAGCAATTCTCGAAATCACTGTGGCATCTCGAATTCACTGTAGCAGTTCGCGGGCAAAAAAAAGTTCGTGAAATTGCCATTCGGGAAGTCTTTTTCAACATAACATTATTGGAACATTATAGAAAAAGGCTTTAGTATCTTTTTCGAAGTTTTCGACATTTCTTCAAGACCTTTCGGTGTATACCAAAAAGTTTTCGATACTTAAAACTCTCGAAACTTCACCGTATTTCACGAAATATTAAAACCTTTCGGTACAGATTTTTCAAAAGCAAAAAATTCTCAAATCTACAAAGCGCGTCAACGATCAAATATCCAACTAGATTAAAATAAAATAAACATAAATGGGCGCTTACTCGATTATTAGCGAGACTAAGTATATTTCCTTAGTGAAACATAGTTCCATAGTAAAAGAATTAGAAGACAAGCTAGCCAACAACTACAATTGCTTGGTTAAGAGTGTCGAAGAGAGATCTATCCTTGATTGTAGATTGTCGAATGCAAATGAGAAAGTCGCTAATCTAGAAGGCCAACTAGTAAATTCTAATACTAGGGTTAGTGAATTAACTAAGAGTCTAGATACCAGTCAAGGCGAAAAGAATACGGCTCAAAATAACTATACTTTCTTACATGTAGAACGCACGAACCTCTATTCTAAGATTAAAAATTTAGAAAATAATCATGCGACTTCTAAGACCGAGGAAGCAAAATCTGATCATTCTAAAAATTCATCTTCCGTCGATATACCTCATATTCCTAAGAAAATAGAGGATTTAAATTCCACATTAGAGACTGAAAGAAAGAATTTTGAAGCAGGAAAAAATACACTTCTAACGGAGATATCTAATCTTAGAGATACCTCGATTTCAAACATGATAAAGGGACGCAATTGGATGATCTTGTTCCTACCATCGCAACGACTTCTACTAATTCTAAGTCACTGGCGACTAGAGCTTTATATGATAATAATAATTCTAAGTCAATATTGACTGAAGCTGAAACGTTAAGTAAAAGTCGAGCTTTAAAGATAGCTAAGGAGAAAGGTAAGTCAAAATTGTCTGCGAAAATTAAGTCGAAAATGTTCACGAGTTTTCCTCTCCCATTCCTATCAAAAGAGAAGGTGCAAAAGAAGTTCCAAGCTCAAGCATGCGGGCTTCTCAAGCCCCAAAAACATCTCTTTGTTTAAAGAATGATAGATGTGGAATTGCTTACCCATCCAAAAATGTTAATCATTCTAGTAAGCAAAGTCTTAGAAAAACCATCATTTTGATGTGAATCGTGTGAGCACTTCACGTAGGAAGAACATTTCATGTACTAACAATGCCTATAATTCTATATGTTCTTATGCCTTCCTGAAATATTCAGTCCATGTTAAGCCTGAGAAACATCTTATGCGACTGGCTTCGGAGAAAATTTTTAAATCTTCTTCAAATAACACATTCACCTGTGCTGAAATGTCATACTCGTGTCAAATTAGTCCTAAATGGGTACCTAAAGCTACATTAATGAATGATTTAGGACAAGATTTTACACCTTATGTGCTTAACCCGTTTTCTGCTAATAAGGGAGGACCCATCCAAAAATGGGTACCAAAGTCTCGATAATTTTTGCAGATATCCCAGCATGAGTAGGTACTAAGAGAGCTGGTCCACACTCATGACTGGTATGCGACGAGGCAGCTAAACATCCCAGCGTGTATGGCATCTCAAGTTGCTCCACAGACACGACTGGTTATCGATGCGAGCAACTAAACGTAGGTAAATTATATATGCATTCCATAGTTAAAATTTTGGCATGTGTATCGAACTGAAAAGACTATATACCTACTTTGAAACTAAAGGTACCTTATAGTTATGCATGCTTCATAAATTCCAAATTTTTGCATGCATACATGAGCTGAAATGCATTAAATACCATGTTATAGGTACATTTTCATTATGCATTCATCTTAAAAAATTTCGAGCTTAAATTTTTTGTATGCATATTAGCTGAAGTGCAAAATATCTATTCTAACTTAGAGCGATAAAAAACGTACATTCTAATGCAATTTCAAAGAACATTAATTCTTAGTTTGCATCTGCTTTGAGAATAAATAAATACGTTCACGCTTAATTAATTGGGAGAGAACTTACATGTTTAAATGTGCATGCATTGAGGGAGAGTATCACTTATTTACGAGGGGAGAGTAAAATTTTAGGGGGAGTACATCTTAGGTGCATCATTTGAGGGGGAGGAATAAAAAAATAATAAAGTATATATTTATATCTATATACATATATAAATAATATAATATATGGTTACTATTACATTATTAATAAGATAATACATATAAAAAAATTATTATATATCTATATCTATTTATATATCCAAAAAAGAAAAAAAGAGGACAAAAAAAAGAAAGAAAGAAAGTAAATCCTCTTAGGCGTTTCCACCTCCCAAGACGGACTTCTACTGAAAACTCAACCCTCAAGAGCTCAAGAATTCCAAAAGATAAAGAATTCTAAAAGGAGTGACAACCATACACTGTCACAAAGATGATATCAGCCGACCTGCTCCGACTTGCTGCTCAAGTAGCACTCACAAATATTGACGAACACATGGATTTTAAGTTCCCATGGTTCAGTCAGACCAAACTGAACCTAACCCCGGAACGTAGCCGAGTGTTAGTGACGATTTCAAGTTCATAAAAGCCACATTGGCAATTCTTGACAAAACCGAGAGCGGAAGATACAAAATCCCTCACCTCACAAAACATTCGCGTCATCCCATATAGGTGCAGGAGCTGATTTTTATCAGCTCCCGGGTAAAAGTCGCCTCATTTGGTCCAACGGCGCATGCACAACCGAGCCTTACCCACTCATCGATCTCCCAACAGACTGATGTTTCATTAAATCACGGGGAGCCACGTAATCTATCACTGCTTCACTTGGAAGCGGGAGATATAGAACTAAGTGGTAGTCAGCCCCACACCACTGAACTTTCTTGAACACATCGAGTCTAGGTGTCCTCACTACCTAAAAGTTTTATATTTTTTTAGGACACATACACTTTTTCTCATCTGGACTTTGTAACCAGATCAGAACTTCTGTAGACATGCCATTCTAAGACATGTTTTGATGATCGGATGGAAGTCCTGCCGTTGCAACATCAAAACAATAACGGTTTCAGGCCATTGCCTATGAGCTATGCTCCTAGATTGATGTTAACGGGACGCCTATATGGCCCCGGTTTATAAAGCCCTGTCCTCACGGCCACGTCTCTGAGATATCTCTGAAGTCGTGTCGACGGATTGCCTTTGTGGCTCCGTCAGGTTATTACCCAACCTGAGCACCCACCATTTCCGCCGCGCGTACCACTCTGAAGACGGGCTCTCATGTAATTGTTGGAAAAATCTGAGGAGTACAAGCACATGTTTGGAAATGGAACTCCATCATCTTGTCCTGATGACGCGATCTTCTTGCCAAAGCGATGCCCCATTTTGACCCATCGCATGACGATCTCCCTAGCTCGATCTTCATGAGGGGGAGGAGTACTAAAGCAAAATGGGAGCAACACCACGACGAAAGTGCAATACAGATCAGAAAATGCCAAAACTCAAGCATCGTCAAGAATCAAACGAAGACCACAGAGAGCAACAATTGAAGTTTTCGCCTAAAGTACGACTCTCTGATTTTAAAGAAACACATCAATCACAACGCAAGGTTGAACAAACGAAGGGGGAGTTGAGTTACAGTCAAACGGAGAGATCGGACTCAAATGTGGCCAACAACTTCAGCATGGAGTTCAAGAATCAAAGCTGTCGACTCGTGTACAGCTCTTCGAATTTTAAAGAAAACTCCCAATCGCAACACAAGGTTGAACAAATATAGGGGGAGTTGCGACAAGTGAAGGAAGAGCTGGAACACCTAAATAGAAGATTCGACTCGTGTAGGTCTCTCAAAATCTAAAGAATACTCCCAATCCCAACACAAGGTTGAATAAATGTAGGGGAGTCATGACTATCGAAGGAAAGAGCTGAAACACAATAAGAGAAGATCATAACACGGTGAGCTTGGATCTCCTAAAGAAGAGGTCACAAGACAAGATTAATGGGGAGGAGATTGAAGAAGAACACGCAAGCAAATGCTTTCGCGTACACAACTCCGATACGTGTTCTTTGAGGACCAGGGCGATTACAAGACGAAGATAACCAACGCTGAATGCAAATTGAACACAAATGGGGAGATTGTTAGGAATTATTTATACGTAACAATTGCGTGTTAGCTAAATCCGATCTCCCTAGCTCGATCTTCATGAGGGGGAGGAGTACTAGAGCAAAATGGGAGCAGCACCACGATGAAAGTGCAATACAGATCAGAAAATGCCAAATCTCAAGCGTCGTCAAAGAATCAAGCGAGACCACAGAGTCCAACGATTAAAGTTGTCGCCTCATATACGACTCTACAATTTTAAAGAAACACCCCAATCACAATGCAAGGTTGGACAAACATAGGGGGAGTTGAGCTACAAAACGGAGAGATCGGACTCAAATGCAAGATACGGCCAACAACTTCAGCATGGACTTCAAGAATCAAAGTTGCTAACTCGTGTACAGCTCTTCTTCCCAACACAAGGTTGAACAAATGTAGGGGAGTTGCGACAAGTGAAGGAAGAGTTAGAACACCTAAAGAGAAGATTCGACTCGTGTCTCTCAAAATTTAAAGAGAATTCCTCAATCCCAACAAAAGATGCAATAAATTTAGGGGTAGTGGTGACTATCCAAGGGAGAGATCAAACACAAAAAGAGACGATCCAACAAGCAGCTTTGAACACTTAAGAGAAGAGAAGTTCAAGAAACGGTGAGCTTGAAGATCTTTTAGAGAAGAGATCACCAGACAAGACAAAGGGGGATGTTATTGAAGAAGAACACGCAAGCAAATGTTTTCGCGTACACAACTCTGATACGTGTTCTTTGAGGACTCAGGATGATTACAAGACCGAGATAACCAGCGCCGAATTGCAAATTGAACACAAAGGGGGAGATTGTTAGAAATTATTTATTGTGTTCAATTAATTATCTTATATTAGTGTTGTATTTTATATTAAGTTAGGACGAAATTGTAAATATACCTAACGAGTGAGTCTATTAGTTACATTGGGCTTAATAGCCCATTAGTGGTTATGTATATATACGCTAAACATTACAATGTTTAGGGTTACGGATACAGAATAAGAGTTTAACTATTTTGCTAAGTAGCTCGCGCACCCCACTCTGTTCAAACTCTGCACATCGTCTAGTGGTATTACTGCTCTTTAGCATCCGAAATTCATCGTCTAAGGTAATACTAATTATATAAATCTTGTCAAGGTTGGATAAAACGGACCAACACTGATGAAGAAAGGATATTCGATCTCCTTTGATGAAGACGAGTTCAAGCACCATTTTTATCATTTACTCTTATACAAATAAATATATATACACATATATTGAGGTGGAAATTAAAAGTTCCGAGAAACCTAATCTTTGATAAGGTATGGCAATTGTGGTCTATTCTACACAGGATATCGCTCTCAATCAATGCATGAATGTTTCTTTATGTTGCATAAGATTACATCACATAGTGAGTGTGAAACCCACACACACATAATAGTAATTAAAGGCCAAACTGTCTCACTCTCAAATAATGTCGTCGTCGTTGGCGTTCATTAACCGTTGCCTCGCCCCTCATCATCATCATCTAATTTCCACCTCCTCAGCCATAACAGCCGCCGCCTCTCTCCGCCGCATCACCACCACCGCCCGGCTGAGCTCCTCCTCCACGTCACCACCACCTCCTCTCATCCGTAATGAGCCCGTCTTTGCCACTGCTCCTTATTCACCCATCATCTACCCTCGCTTGGTACGTTATAATAATTGATAATTCTGACGTAAATTTCCATGAGAATAATGGGCTTTCCTTAGTTCACTCTTCCATCACTGCTTTATATGTGTTTTCAGAGGGAAGAAATCGCAAAGGAAGATTCATACGCGGGCGAAGAAGCCATAAATGCACTCCTCCTAAGGTCTCTCTCTCTCGCTCTCCGTAGCTATTTGATGAAATGCAGCAAAGAATTATAAATGGGCTATGCCTTAAATTCCATGTGTTTGAATCAAAATCTTCCCAGCGAGAGCGAAGAAATGGGAGCAAAAGCTTCGGCGAAAATCGACAAAGTCGTCGCCGCTCAGGCCCAGAAAACGACGGCCAATGTCAGCACTTCTTTAACTTCAGAAGCTGCGGAGAGGTTGAAAGAAGGATTCCGCACATTCAAGAAACTGAAATACAAGTAAGCTAATAATCATAATAATAATGAGACCTCATATTTTCAAATCAAGATTTTTATCGACGATATAACCTTCTTCGTGCTAATTAAACTTTCGAAAAAAAAAAAACAGTAGGCAGCCAGGTAGGTTCACTCAACTCGCCAAAGGACAGAGTCCCACGGTAATTACGCACGCCATCTCTTCCTAACTTTCTTTTTCATTGCAAAGGTTTCTAGGGTTCAATTGATATATGTAATAAGAAAAGAACAATGCAATAATAATGTGCAGTATATGGTGTTTGCATGCTCGGATTCGCGGGTATGCCCTTCGCACGTTCTTGATCTTCAACCTGGAGATGCTTTCGTGGTTCGAAACGTTGCTAACTTGGTCCCTCCTTATGACAAGGTCTTGCATAATAGTATAATTTTTCCCAGTTCCTATTGACTTTCAAATCAAGGGAATCAATAATAGTAGCTTTTAATGTTTTAATGCAGAACAAATACGCCGGAGTTGGTGCTGCTATTGAGTACGCCGTACTGCACCTCAAGGTGAAAAAGAAAAAAAGCCTCCTTTTCTTCTTCTTCTCTCAACAGCTGATGATCAGTGAAAACTTATTAGAGTTTTATTCTTACCATAAAATATATGTATTATGTTATGACACACAAAGGTCTCAGAAATAGTGGTGATCGGTCACAGCGCCTGCGGTGGAATAAAGGGTCTCATGTCATTCCCATACGACGGCTCATCCTCCACGTAAAAAGCCCTCGAAAAAATACCTCTTTCCCTTTACGCAAACATATCTGAAACATGTGCTCAGAAACTCATAGTACTTTGTATTATGCGATGATCATTATATTATATGTTTCAGTGAATTCATCGAAAATTGGGTAAAAATAGGCCTCCCCGCGAAGAAAAAGGTGCTCTCCGAGGCCATAGATGCCCCTTTTGGCGACCAGTGCGCATCATGCGAGAAGGTAATATCATTATATCTATATATATATATGTATATGTATGTATCATTAATGTTTCTTTCATCTTTCGATGTAATTCATGAGAAAGTAAATATCAATTGATCGAAAAGGATGCGGTGAATGTTTCGCTTGGAAACCTCCTTACATACCCTTTTGTAAGAGAAGGATTGGTGAAGAAGACGCTCGGTCTAAAAGGAGGGTACTACGACTTTGTCAAAGGGTGTTTCGAGCTTTGGAGTCTCCATTTCGGCATTTCGCAGTGTGAATAATTTGATGATTACATTCCCTGAAATATATGCATAAGTATGTATCTATATGCAACTCTAATGTCATTGTGAAGTGTAAGTAAACTAAGGAGAAGAAGATCAAACTTGACAATTGAAACAACCCTTAATGATCAACTGACTTCTACTAGAAAGATGTTGATATACTTTGATTGATCATTTACATATATGTAAGAGGAGGATTCACTACAGCAAATGATATGGTTTCAATGTACTTTCTTTTGTACGATGAAGCCACTTACTCTACTGAGGTTGCTTTCATTTCATCAATGAATGGTTATATGAAATACACAATGGACATGTAGTATTCAATAAATGAAAAGTCTCATTTCCTCAACTATTCCTTAACCACATGAACTAAAAAGTCAGACAAACATGAAGCAACTTAATGCATATCATATAAAGTACAGGCTAGCAAGGCATATATAGTACGTGCAACGAAGTGTAATAAACGCCACACTACATTAGAGAGATCTGTGAGTGCAGAGAACATAACCAGACAACATGGACTTCGAAGCTAAGGCAACGAACGCAAGAAAAGAGACGGATATTGAAGCCGTCGCCATATCTGGAAACTTGTCTCTTCTTCCCCAGTTCAATTTCCACAAATCGATCCTCACCGTTGCTGAAGATGATGCCGATAACAGAAGATAAGCAATGATCTGTAAACAAATAGCGTATGAAGAACATTGGTGGTTGTGAGCTAAGAAACATAACCTATTACCCAACAATCTGACTGTATATGAATCAAATTGAAACCATCCATACACTAACAGATAGAAAGAAAAGAGATGCCTTGTTTGATGATGAGTTTAAGAGAGAGATACGTGCCTGATCAGCTGTAAAATCGAAGAATCGCCTGAATTTCTGCTTGAAGGGGAAGATATGTTTTCGGGTTGCGAATTTATACGAGAGATCCAATGCCTGAGCTCCACAGTAGACAAATCCGATCATATTCAGGGACAAGCAATACCTGCCATGCCAATCAACCAACATTCTCACAAGTGTAAGGGACTGGTGATGAACTTGAAGAAAATGAACAATTGATTTATTTTTTTTCAAAATCCAATATGAGGTGATGCAAGTAACCTGAATTCGATGTAATGGTCGAACGAATCAAGCGCCCACCCTTGATTTCTATCAGCAGCCATCACTGAGAAGGAGATCAAGCAAAACAAGAACCCTAAAACCCTAAGGCCCAGCGCAGCTCTTTCAATCGTCTCATCTCTTTTGACTCTTTTCAGTATCGACAAAGAAGGGTGTTGTTTATAACCCCGCTTCTTGCCATCACCGTGACTGCCTCGTGATTCAATATTCGCCGGGAGATCTTCAGACACCGTCCTTCTCTCCTTATTCGACTCCTCGGATACTTGATCTCCCTTCGCCGACTGCCGATTTTCATTTCCCGGCGAGGAGGGAGGAGGCGGTAATTTCTCAGGTGGCGGCGATAGCGAGATGTGACCGGCGGATTCAACGCCGCTGCCGTGTTCTGAATGAAAAGGTGAACTCTCCGGCGAAGTGAGGGAGATATGTTGGTCTTCGTTTGGAACTATATTGGATTTTCTTTGCCGGGCCTTTTCTTCATCCATTAAGTTACCTTTATCCAAATTTCATCAGCGCGCAAATTAATCAAAGAATCTTTAGAGTTTAGACCTCATCAATTTTGAATGAGGCGGTTTATGTCATAGTCATTAAATTAACTATTACCAACACCATACCTTCAATTAATATATATTTTTTTTAAGAAAAAAGACAACATGGGACATAACTTGGTCCCTCGTACACAGTCTACTGCTTCGAGGACCATCGATTTTCCAACATTAACTGATTGAGAGTGAGACAACTGTTATAAGAAGTTACAATTTTGCAAAGAAGTTCAAAGCTTGATAGTACTTGTCCAAGACGATGTTGTGAAGGGGGTGAACGGCTTCTAACAAGTTGGAATAAGGGCCAAGAACGTCCTTAGGCAACGGCGGAGATTCGCCTTCTTGGACATTGATATGCTGACATACCGAAAGTCCACTTAGGACGTAACAAGTATGGTAATGGTCCCTAGATTTCCCGGGCTTGTCTCGAAAACCAGCTTCAGCCTAACGTTCGAATGGTACGATGATCCTTGTTGCATCAGCATTCAAGAAAAGGAAACCGTAATTGTGGGATAGAAATAAATTTTTACCTGTGCGCATAGAAGGATGTACTGCTGTAACGCCACACTGTTGAACAGAGGAGGCTTCACGCCTTTGTGCGTCCTAACAAACTTGTACCCGAGGTTATCAGTGACTGATGATGGAGGAGCAATGCTTGATTCACCTGTTACAAATAAACAGAGACTGTATACATACGAGGGAAAGAACATTTAGTACGTCCCAAGAGATTATTCTGCTTTACCTTCATCGGCGTGTTGGCAGACGTTGCTTATGGGGGAGGAAGCACCCTCGGAACATTGGTCTGCATCAGAAACTGTGGAGTCGTCGTCATCATCATCATCATCATCGTCATCACTCCCTGTTGAAGGCTTACGTCCGAAGGTGTTTGGTAGACATAATTGCTCGTTAATAAATATGTGTAGTCGTTGAATTATGGCAGCCACACCTCCCTGAGAATGAGGTAATAGGCATTTTGTTAACTATTGCTGGCCTGAACAGTACATGGTGGTTGCATAGTTGTTTTTATTAATGCTTTGAAAAAACTCACCTGCCAAAATGAATAGCAGCCGTCGACTAACTTATTTGCCCTGCCTTGAAATCCACATTCAACTCCTTGCCTATATACCACCCAGTTCTGGAATATGATTAGCAGTCAGTTATTGACATATGGTTGAAGAGAAGATAAAATGAAAGGGAGAAAATTTTTTAAGTGTTGCAAGCAGAGAATTAAGAAGCCCATCGTAATGATTTCTGATTAGGCACTCACGAGTAACCTGGGCAGGTCCAAGCGGTTAACCTCGTTGATCAAAACCATTGCAGCCAAACCACAGAAGGTATACCTAACGAAATGGAATCATCAGAACAGAGTGGAAGGACGAACTTGTAAAGTAAACTGATGCAGAGATAGATATGGTACATCCTCAAGGAAGTTACTATTTCAGTACAGTACTTACCCACCATGAGCTTCTGAACCCGGCTCACCGGCTATTCCACCTTCATAGGTCTGGCATCTGTAAGAAATAATGAGTTTAGTGCTAGAAAATGAGTGGTATCACTAACAAACATTTTGCAGTATTAAGAGTATTTCTCCATAATTTATAAAGCTTCATAAGCATCTAAACGTGGACGAGAAATTTTCCTAGAAGAGCTTCCTTAAGTCTTGCAACTAGATGCAAGCGGCTTTTAACGCAGATGCAGCTTGTGATTTTTTTACTTCAAACTGAGAAAAGATCATTAGAAACCTCTCGAGAATTAAATTATACATTTGTCAGTGATCATCCTTCATTAGTAACTAGATCATTTTCTGCACGCCATTGTCCACATCTATAGTAAAGATGGTCAAATATAATATCAATTTAAGTGGCATGGCATGTAAATGAACCTTAATATGTAGTCTCCTACATTCTGGGTCAGTCTCTCGTCCATGATGTTAAGGATACTGGCAACCTACAGGTGGAGCATCGAAAACATTCAGAAAGTTTCTACCACATAGAACAAGCCAGGTGAGTATTGTACACATATATCAACATTGATGAGTCATCTCACACATGATGCAATTTTTCATACCATCAACAGTTAGTTCTAAATGAACATCAACGTCAATAACTATCAATCCGGGCATGCAATCTGCATTAAAATTATCAGTTATTCCGACTTACAGATAACGCAGTGTAGCAGGCGCGGACATCTACCTCTCCCCCATCGTGCATCCTAGAAGAGATTAGATAAAACAAAATTTCAGACAACAATAGACTAAAGAACTTAGTTGTATTGCACAAACACTTCGCCAACTATGTTGTGAAAAAGGTTCACACCTACTAAACAAGGATTCAAGCTATCTAGTTTAACACACTGAAAAAAAAATAAAATTCCTACCTGAAGCCACCACTTGCTTCTTTCATTTGCAACATAAATGAATAGAGCTGACTTCTGGAATGTGAAAAGAAAATGATTCAAAGATTGGAAAAGACAGAAAAACTAAAGAGCTTTGAGAAGAGGTCCAAGAGGTTTGATCTCTGACCTATTAATCGATGATAGAGATCTATGACCACCGACGGTGATAAGTGAATTAACTGCCGCATATGTTGTAGCGAGGTGAAGCATCTGACAAAAGGATTGATGCAATCACAAGCAATGCTAATTGAAAAAACAGAAATTGGAGCTTTTCCTCGGTTCTAACTTCCGCAAAGAACATAAGTTCATATAGCTATCTCATTTCAACCATCATCATATATTCAAAATTGGAGAAAATATCTTACCTGACCAGGTCCACCACCATAGCCACCATTGCGATCCTGCAGAAGTACATCAAATTTGGTTTTCACAGTATCTTTGACAAGCCACCATATTAACAAGTTACATCCATGCATTCTGAGGCAAACAACATCAAAACACAATACAATAAGCATAAATAACCAACCTGGCAACGATTAAGAAAATCAATGAGGTTGTTTTCCAATCTATCATCAAGACAGTCTCCCAACAAAGCAATCGAATGTATAATCCAATAACAAAGCCATGGCCGACTGCAAACAAACAAAACACCAAAAAAAAGATTATATCCTAAATGAGCCATAAATGTACAAGCAAATTACAACTTCCAGTAATATGAACAGAAGACCCAATCACTAATGCCAAACAAACAACAATAATAATAAGTAAAGAGAGTTGCTACACACACTACTAGAAAGTAGAAACCTGTAACTAGGAATGTAGGCACGCACCACATCACCCCACGCATACGCACACAATACACTGGGGGGGGGGGGGGGGGGGGGTGGTGATTACTTAGCATCTAAAACTGCGAAATTAGGGCCGAGCTGCTTCAGACTCTTGGTGAGATACTCGAGATGGCTGTCGCGTCGAATCTCGAAGCTACAACATCGAAGATATCGAAACGACGAAACAGTCAGCTCAAATTACCGCAAAATTCAACACAATAACTCTAACGAATCACGAACTGGTTATCGCCCTGTGGAATAAAAAAACAGAAGAATAACCCTAACTACACAAAAAGCTGCTGTTCGGAGCTTACTGAATGGATCGAGCTCGAGGAGGGAGACCGTAGACGAAGTTGTAGATTTCGAAACACCGACTCTGTACCATCCACTGTTCCTCCTGTGATTTTGTCCCTCTACTACTGCTACTACTCTCCATCGCAATCGCCGACTACGACGGCTACGGATACTTAGGAAGCTGATGTATGCGCCTTTGGTGACGATCAGTTGACAGAAGCTCGAGGATGAAAGTTAATATTCCCTCAATTTAGCAGCAAATTTATGGTAAGAATGATCTTTAATTTTATTTATCAATAATCGAATATGATCGAATAGCAACAAGAGCAGCAAACTAATAGCAAACGAATCGAATGAGTCGAATACCACAATATTCTATTCGTATTCGGATGACAATAGAATCCAAATACAAATATTCGAATATTTGATCGAATCATAAAATAAAATCGATTTTTATTCGTATTCGAAAATATTCGAATTGAATATTGGAACGAATATGAGTATTTAACTTTACATTTAATAAAAATGTAAATATTATTATATTTAAATATATATTTTAAAATAATGAATTGTAATATTATGTATTGACACCCCATTTGAGGGTGAAAAAATAACCTTACAAATTGTACAATGTCTTAAAATTTTGTTCTCCGTCAATAATAATGTATGTTTTAAGTTATTACATTTTATTTCATGAATGCATTTATTCAAAGAAAATTATTTACACATAAATATTAATTTTGTAATTTATGATGGAAGTTAATTCTACACTTTGCCATTAGAAATAAACAAAACTTCTAAATTTATAAATATCGTTCTTTGATTTATTTTGAAAAATCTTTTTCATACCATACAATATTTCATATAAAAATTTATAAATATATAAAATTATGCGAATCGAATAATTCAATTAATATTTGAATTAGATATTGTGATTTCATATTTATCTTCGGATATTTTTAGAATAAAAAAATATTCTTATTCTGAATCGTATTCTAAATATTCGAATTCGAATCTTAGAATTTTGAATCGAATCGCGAATTGAACCAAATCGATTCATTTGCAATCCTAATAGCAACAACCCACTCAGTTTCAACCTTTGCAAATAGACCTATTTCCTCTCTTCTTTTTCACATACATAGCCCGATTTGGCCCAATTAGTATCCGCTCCTTCTTTTCCATAAATGGACTGATGATTTTTCTTGGAGTTTTTAATAAAATAATGTTATTTTTTTATATTAATAAACTAGGGTGATCTTGCAAAATTTTTACAAAATTGCGCAGATTGCAACCAATAAACCCGATGCCGTGGCCAATGGATGTGATGGTCTTAGCAACCCATTTAAAAATCTTTTTTCTTGGGTTTTGACTCAAATGACCACCATTAATTGACGCATACATTAAAATCAATATTATTTTAAACACAAATCATTTTATTAACGCGAAATTGAATCAGCATTAGTTATACATGAACCGAAGATTATATTAATGTTAAATATACTTAAACTACATATAACGACAGATGATATCAATAACACAATAAACTTAAATTCACCACGGCCATACATAGATAACAACACAACTTAAGAAGTGCGAAGCAACTTCCTCCACGGCCTCTTTGATGTTGTCTCCGATAAGGGTGAAAAACGAAAAGTTGAGTCGAGCTTACGAGCCAGCTCGACAAAAGCCCAGCTCAAGCTCGACAAAATTGAGCCCAAGCTCATTTATGTCGAGCTCATGCTGGAGTTTAGATATAAGAGCTTGAAAGCTCGAGAACAGGCCACGAGCTTTTTTTATTTCTAATTTTCTAAATAATGTATTAATACTTTATTAATTTTTTTATTGAAAAGTTCGAGCTCGAGTCCAGAAAATGAGTCGAGCTCGGCTCAATTCAACCCTTAGTCAATGACTTGAGCCATCATTTCGTTACGAATACTAAATGTGCGAGGCCTACCCGATCCGCTTCAGCCATGTCGGGCTTAAGTTGTGTTGTTAATTATTCGTTGATGAATTTAAGTTTTCAATGTTATTGATATCGACTATCGTTATTTGTGGTTTAGTATATTTAACTTTAATGTAATTTTCTATTCATGTATAAATAATGATGATTCAATTTATGCGTTAATCAAAAGATGTGTTTAAAATAATGTTGATTTAATTTTTGCATCAATTAATGGGGTTAATTTGAGTCAAAACCCAAGACAATAGGTTTTTACATGGGCTGCTAAGACCATCGCATCCATTAGATGCGACGTCACATCCATTCAAGGTTGTCACGACCGGACCTGACCGGCTAGTTCCGGGCAGTTCTACCGGACCGGTCAGAAATCCGGTCCGGTTCCGGTCCGATCTTTTCTTTTTTTTTTAAATTTAAAAATGAATAAAAAAATTTTGGTTTAAATAAACTATACAAAATAATAAAACTGGTAAATTAGTTTGGTCTAGTGGTTAAGTTGTGGAATTTTACTTAATGGACTTGAGTTCAAATCCACCCAACACCCTAAAATTAACCTATTAGCTCACTATTTTATTTTATTCAAATTTGACCCCAACTCATAGATTTAATACTTGACATACGATTAATTTATATAACCCATGCAATTTACTTTTATTTAATTTTACTCCTTAATTTATATCATTATAGTTTGAAAAAGGTTCATAAAAACGTGTAATTTTTCATATTATTTGATTAATTCATATATAAAATATATATTTATTATATTTAAGATACCGATTTTACTCCAGTTTGATTCCGGTTCTATAACGGTTAAACCACTAAACCTTAAACTACTAAAATTTCCAGTCCGGTTCGAAAAGCTAGTTTCAAAACCTTCCCATTGGCCACCGCGTCGTGTTTATTGGTTGCAATTTGCGCGATTTTGTTAAAATTTTGCAAAATCACCCTAGTTTATTAATATAAAAAATGGCATTATTTTATTAAAAGCCATTTTCCTTCACCAATTGTAATTTAATCAATTCCTTCCCTTCCAATTCTTTTTTTTTGTACTTATATGTGAATTTATTATATGTTGATATGTTTCCGGACTCCAGTTTGACGTGGGTGATCGAAAATCCACTGAGGGTTTGGCCTACAAAGTTTAATGGTAGAACAGTACCTTGAAATAGTTTCAGGGAAGCACTTTTTGTTAGCACATGGGCATCGTGACATCGAATCTCAAGTGACCATGCGCACGAGCGCAGATTACCTGGGAGGTAAGAGATCAGTTTGGATATTGAAGTCTTCTTGGAAGAACTTCAAATAGTTCCAGGCATGCCGGTCTATTGCTGCCATTGTGGTGCGACAATAGCAGAATGATCACTTTAGCCAATGAACCTTTGTCTCACAGTCAATACAGACAAAAGAAAAGAGAAATATTACATGTTGCATGTATCGTTGAAAATGGTTGCTTAGCCGTACAGGAGATAGCGCCGCGGAAACGTGGCTGACCCATTCACTGTGCCTTTTATACAGGCAGTTCTGAACAACGTCCTTAGAAGACAAGTATTAGATACACACAGCATATGGCACTGAGTGCAAGTGGAAGATTGTTGGGGATATGCCCTCGGAATGCCATTCGAGGATGTAATGAATAGGGCATAAACATGAACCTATTATTCACACTTTAATATTTGGATATTGTATTCAAATAATTAATTTATGGAATTCACAAAAGGTCCTATCCAGTCTTACTAGGCATCCGGCGAGACGGTAAATAAATAAATCCCATATATACGAGTTTTGTCACCGATTCTCAGAGGAAGCACCGGTGAGCTATTATTCTCGGATATTAAATTAGTCCATAAGTCTTAGACTTCAGTAGGGTGACTGAATGTCGATCATGACTTATTTGTTGACGACTCTAAAATGGTTGTGCCAACCATTCACTTGGAAAGTGGGAGGTCGTAACATTGATATGAGTTGAATCGGGGATTAACTTACATTGGGATACGACTCGTAATCGAAGATGACATGGCTAATTACTCGCTGAGTGTCAATGATCGATCGATTAACTATAGTAGTGTGTGTGGACCTTAGATTGAAGGGTCATTGACAGAGTTGGCTTCGGTGCCCTGACTTGTCACTAGTTTGCTAGGCCCGCCTTGTTCAAGATTGAACATGGGTCAGCGGCGATATGCGGTCTTGACAACGAACTGCAACTGCTGGGCATTAACAGTCGTGAGGGATTCACAACTCGCTAGTAATCGAGGTATATGTCCTATGCATATCGAGGACGAGGAATTACGGAATCATTGCAAAGTATAAAAACTAACTCACATGGAACGTGGAGTGTAGTTTAGTAATTTTGTCGTAGTGAATTAGACATAGTGTCGGGATCGTGAGTTTGACATTTCCATGGCTCTCACTCGACTGGGACATAAGTGAAGGGTCTATATGTACGACGATAATTTATAGTCTGTTCGTAGATCGAAGATCGTATTCAACACGGAATCTATTCGGTATCACGGGATT
Organism: Craterostigma plantagineum; assembly: GCA_027422505.1. NCBI lineage: Eukaryota > Viridiplantae > Streptophyta > Magnoliopsida > Lamiales > Linderniaceae > Craterostigma > Craterostigma plantagineum. The sequence continues at coordinate 1,085,084 of JAPQWV010000066.1, read as the reverse complement.
GGCTAGGTACTTACCGAATTCTTGGATTCCTCCCTTTCTGGGTTGAGACGAACCAAGAGGGTCGCGCTTAAAAAGGATCACTGAGACAGTATCTGATAAAGTGAGATGTGTTATTATTTAACGAGCTTGGAGTCATTAGTGAAATGTCAAATAAAGTTTCAGAAACTATATTTACATGGGCTGGGATTCCCGAAACGAAACAATTAAGAATGGAGCGTTGATAGGGTTCACAACCGCGAGCAAGGTTCGTCACGGTTGTGAAACCCGCCTAAAAAGTAACAACAGATTAAAAAATATGTATCTCCTAATCTAGACGACGGATTGAGATCCCTTTGGTCAGAATGAATATTAGTGAGTTTTCTTTCTGTGGTTAAAATTTTAGGTTCATCGGACATCGTTTACCCCTCGATCGGGGAGAAATACGAAACTGTTGCATAGCTGCCGAGAGCGTCACGTCCGTGAAAGGCACTGTCCTAGGCCGTGAAGCATAGCAGGGGGCTCATTTTGTACCCCGAAAGTGTCACGGCTGTGAAGGCCTTGTCTTAGGCCATGAAGAATGGCAGCAGTGAGCTAAGAGCAAGTCATGGCCGTGATTGGCTATGCACGAGGCCGTGAACCGACAGTTTTTGGTCAAAACTTGTCCAAATCAAGTCCAATTCATCCATTGTTTTTTTTTGTTAGATTTGTGGGACAATATGTAGTCATTTGATGATTTAAAAACAAAGGAACCAAACAAAATTGATTCATGTAGGACATGATTCAATTTTATCAAACTTAAAGTCATTCTCATGGTTGAAAAATTGTATTTTTGTTAAGGACTTGCTAATTTCGTCCATAAAAGAACTCTAGCTTATTTCTCACTCTAACTTTGAGTTTAGAGAGAGTTGAGAGCATATGAGTTTGTTCTTTGAGAAAAACTTATGTGTGTTTCAATTTTTAGTAGATCAAACACACAAATACAAAAGACAAACACATCTTTTATAAAACATCTTCATCTTCCCTCCTCTCTAGTCATCCTTGGGAGGAGGTGGAATTTGAATACGTCCCGGGGTCAGTGTGACAATCTTGCCAAGGCATTGGAGCTCGGAGAGGTCACGACGTTGCTCGGAGCAGACTACGACAACCGGGACGGCAAAGCGAGAGCTTGGGATCTTTGCGACGAGGGTAAGATTTGAAAACCCTTATTACGTGTCATGCATATTTTCTCTACATAACCAAGCGATCCAGGGCTCCTTACGGGGATCCCGGGAAAAATTTTAAAATTCCGCTGCGCCGGGATTCGATTTCGGGACACCCGGAGTTCCCCTACATAAACATCATACTTGGATCACATGCGCCAAGTACGTTGATCGTGACATCACTGTTTCTATTGCGATACCTAGGTTTGTCAGACTCGGGCACAATTACCTTTATATGAGTTCCATCTAATGCTCCAAGACAACCCTTATGAAGTTATATTAGGATTGAAAGGAAACAAGATAAAGTAATTCCTAAATTTTACTAAAGAAGTGGGATATAAATTACCTTAAATTGCTTCTATCGGTAGTATGTGTTGTCTTCAGCTATAGGCTCGGGTGGCACGATTAGCAGAAGATGCAAATCAAGACCGCATTTAGAACCTCGTGAAAGTATTTACAAATAGAGGCCGCAGATTTTCTAAAGGTTTTCTTAACTACCCGATTTTTCAAATTGTGAGATATAATAATAAAAAACATAGCCACATTTTCCTTCACTGAGGTAAATTTAGATCCTTAAGATCACTAACATTTTGTAAAAGAGACACGAGCGTAGCAAAAGTTTTTCGATTCATTCGCAAATGATTCTGACATGTTACGTCGGTAATCGAGACTAATTCCCTAAGATGATCCGTCTGTTTCGGTATTTTCTCGATCAGACTGTATCTAGTTTGAGTTTGTTTCCTCTTTCGAAGATTTTTATTCTGTAAACGCCTTAAATAGATGGATATAAGAGCAAGGTGAGTGTATTTTGCTGAATGAATGTTTGTAAAATGACATTTTCACTTTCCCTGTCAGCATATTATCCATGATGCGTCTGAAACGAGCACGAAAATTTAACAAATAGTAACGCTGTAGGAAATAGCCAACCACTCAATATGAAATGAAATTTCAACATCATATGCCCATCTTTCAGATAAAGAAACGTAAAGTCAAATCCCGAATAATGATCTCAAAGGAGTGATTAATAAAATATAACACGCGTCATTGAAATATTTGAAAGCCCAACAGTGAACAATCCTCAATTTGTGAATAAATTATGAACCCCCAGCACAGTGTATGAGAAGGTGGAATCTAAACACTTCTCATTATCTATTGTTGCTCAGTGGTCGGAGAGATGCTGCAATTCGCACCTGCATTTGGATGTTACAGATAAAACGGATATCGTTAAAATGGCCCAAATGGTGGTTTGTGAGTGCAGAATATGGGGATATTATTATTACCTTGAGCCCATCCTGTTGTGAAATCCCAACTCAACTCCTAGTTTATTGTCCTTGAGGTCTGATTTTGACAAAAAAGACACTGCAGTCCTCGCGCACATATGAACATTTGGGGATTTGACATGTACAAGGGCAATTTCGTCAAAACAATTAGTATGGGTAGGACTATTTTATCTTATCCAAGCACATGGGATAAAATTGACTAGAATCCAATAGATTATAGCAACGGGCGTTTTAATATAGCGGGCTTTAAACTTTATTTATCTAGGAAACTCAACATGGCCCAGCTAAAATATGCAAACTATCATGGGTTGTCCATAGTGCTGCTAAAAACCAACCCGATCCGCCAACCCGACGCGAACCGCACATGAAAATAGCAGGCTGTGGTTAGTATTTTCAACCTGTTTAAGTAAATGGGTAAACCCAAACCAACCCGAATAGTAAGTGGGTAAGGTTAGGGTTCGAATTTTCAACACGAACCCTAATTCAACCCATTTAACCCGAATAAGATGAATTATTAAAAATATCCTTAATATAATTAATCTAAACTCCTTTTATTGAATTATATGACTTGTATTATTTGGAATTTTAATTATATTGATTTTTAGAAAAAAACAACTACTTTGTTTCTCTATTTTTTTTAATTTAATTTGGGTTTATATTCTGATTATTTAGTTATTTTTTCTTCTTCTTTTTTATTTTAAACGGGTTAGCGGGTGGGTTATATTTGGGTTAAAGCAGGTCGAGTTAGGGTTCGATATTTCAACTCGTTTAAGTAAACATGTCAGGTCATGATTGAAGTTTTCAACCGATTTATTAAACGGATTGATCCGAACCCGAATGTGATCCAACCCGAACTGTGTCCATATAACCGAGCAGTAGCCTTAATGTGTTCTATACATTACTGTTGTCATTAAACAAAAAGAGTAACATAAAAGCATCGAAAAATGAACTCTCTACGATACGAACACACCATTGATAAAATAAAAACATCCGCATCAATCAGCACAGAACTATATAAGATATATTAGAGAAAAAAATCAACGAAAATGACAGCTTTATAAAACTCACTTAGTCAGACGTATGCTCGAACACTTGGCGCCCCTTAGCACCAATCCCAAAACCCTCCATCTTCACATTCAAGCTCGCAAAAACCGCCCTGAACTGCAACCTCAACGCCTCCATAACATCTGCCTCAATCTATTAAATTATATTCGAGAATATATATGAATATACATTTATTTCTATATATATAAATATCGGGTTCGGACGTCCGGTACTTCTTCAGCAGCTCATCCATATAATGGATCGCCTTATGGGATCCGAACCGACGCGAAGTTCGGGTCGACACGAATCGCAGAATCCCAGACATCGATGCATCCTCTGTAGAAACCCAATCCCTGACCCACCTCAGTTTTATTGCACACGAAATGCTCGATTTTGTTAATTTTTTACAAAATCACCCCATTTTATTAATTATTAATTTAAACTCCGTTATTTTATTAAAAAAGCCAACGAAATATTTTCAGTCACCGGAAATGATGCAAGAACATTTTTCAGAGTTAATGTGATAACCCGATAATTTTCCGTTTTCAGGATATAGCATAAACTCTGCGAGAAGAAGCAAAACTTTCATAAATCTAATTCAATTCACCTCTCTTACGTACTTCAGCGATCTTATTCACCAAATATTAAGCCATACAAAAGTTCTAATGTACGCCATGTTTTTTTCCCTTAAGAACACGTGAGAAGTATAAATTGACATTTCATATTACTGCATGGTTCTCTTAACGAGGGATATCTTCGTTGGATCCCCACCCCATTCTTCTAGTACAACCATATAATTCCCAGTTGGTCTTAGCCACGATCGTGGGACGTGATACCTACACATTTCATGTATAAGAAACATTAATAACACATTAGTACTTATGCATTGTGAACATCGAAAATAAATGTATATTATTAGTCTTTCTTTCTTTCTTTGTTTGTTTACCATCTTTGGGAGGGTTCCCCACAACCGCTGAGGCACTTTGTCTCATTGTAATAACCTGCGTAGTTACACTGATCATCGCAGCCTCCTTTGGCCGCCGTGTAAGCAGGCCAGTGCCTGCCTATGCTTTCCCCGTTTATCCATGTCTCTCCTTTACCCATACTCCACATGTCTAGTGCTAATGGTTCATTTCCTTGAGGTGCGTTAAATGTTGCCTATTTAGTTATTTTTTTTTTTTGAAGAGAAGGCAATAAGTAATATAAGATGTCAGAAATAATAATCTAATTGTATGTATAGACTCGAGATAAATTTGTATGTGAGTGTTACCTTGTACCACGTTAGAGGCTGCTTTACGGCAATGGCTGAACCTTGAATCCACTCCACCGAAGAACTTCCCGTTACCGTTTCGAGTTTAAGGGACTCCCCTTTCAAACCTATCTGTTTTATGTGGAAATATAAATAATCAAGAAATTTGTGACAGCAAAGAAAATATGTATGTTTAAATATGTATGTAAATACTCTAATGATAATAGTAAACCTTGTATGACCAAATCTGTTTAGTTAAATCCCATGTCCCGGAGTTAAGACCCTTTAAAGTCACAGGTCCCAAAACTCCTACGTTCCACGTCTCATAGTGCAACCCAACATTCTAACATTAATCAATTGAATACCAATATTATCAAACAAAAACAACATATATAACTAGATAATATAGTTCTTAACTAAGAAAAATGAAAAGGATTAAAAAAAAAAGGGAACTAACCGCCCTGCCTACAGAAACACTAAGGAAAGCGATCTTGTTAAGCCCAACTTTTAAGTTGACGTAGCCGTTAAAGGTTAGCTTAGGATTTTCGAGACCACCATAAACAGTTCCTATAGGAGAACTTTGTTTGACTGAAATTGCACGCAGGAAAGGTTTGCAATAAAGTTTTGGTAGTTAGTTAGTTTGTTTACCTGATAAATGGCCGTTGACAAAAACATGCAATGCGTGCCCCGCCGACATAACTGTAAGAAAGGGCCATTTCCCTGTCTTTAGGAATCCTTCATCATAAGCAATGTTGAATCTGTTTGGAATAAATAATATACATTTTTACCATCTGCGAAACCGGTAAATGTATTTAACCAGAAAAAATGCAAATGTGCCGTGTAATAAATATTAAATACACATACTGAGTCAGGTACCACAAATAATCTGTCGAGTCTCTTGTCACATTTACTTGTTCGTATAAACGACCTTGCATTACAGCTATGGAATCATTGTCTGAAGAAGAAGACGATGAAGGGATTTCTTCGCTGTACGATTGCCAATAAAATCTAGTTTCCGTAGGCACCATCTTAGGGTGTTAAACCTTTCCATTCCACCTTAATAATTAAACCATAGACGACATATATAATTTATATGTGTGATAGTGTTGATGAGAACGGTATATATGATATAGGAATTCCTCCTAAATACCAATGATGATGTATTGTTATTACTTACTATGGCAGTGTTGTAAGCCACATTTTTGCAGTCGGGCAAAATGCTGATAGACCAAGGAGGCAATTCGTACTGAACGCCGTTAAACGTCAATTTTGTAGAATATGTCTGATCGTAGTTGGAAAGAAAAGCAGCGCAGTTTCCCTCGTCCCATTTAGAGGTGAAAACGTGGACTTCTTGATTCTTTCCCGGCCATGAAACTATCGGATTATTATTATTATTAACCAAAGCTGCCTCGCACTGCTTTATCGCCTTGTGTAGTTTGGTCAAGTGGCTATATTTTGGCTCATTTGCCAATCCTTGTATACGTAGGGAGAGAACAATTATAAATCATAATAATATACAAAAATGATGATCATATTAAAGATGATTTTGGGTTTACCATATTCGTCCAAGGGCGCATCGAATCCGTAGCTTGTGGTGACGAAAAGACCAGAAGTTCGCCCAAAGTTGGTTCCACCATGGTACTGAAAAATATACATTGTACGTACATACAAATTTTGACATTTGTGATTACTTTCGGTTTATCATTTGATGGAATTGGAAACCCCACGAAACGATAGCTCAACTAAAGGTTATATTTGAACCCTCATCTTTCCTTTTACATAGATCAGTTTCTCTAATCCTTGGAACTATGTAATTCTATACCTTTTTTTATATAATAATAACGTGGATTTTGCTAATATTTCGGAGAATCCTATGAGGTAAAAGATCGGGCCGATTAATACCAATCATTTAGGCATATATATGGATTATCTCCTATATAGGCGTATGCAATATCAAATATAGACGCTACTACTAACTCACCATGTAATAGTTGAAGAAGGTACCGTTATTTTGGACAAATCTGACCACAGCGAAGGCCAAGTCTTCCACCGGTCTCCGACCAACGGGGCCACCGTATTTTGTGTACCTATCAATTTTAATTACATACAATTTACAATTTGAGGTGTAAAGAAGTTGAGGTGTAGTAATTGTTTGATTGAAGTAGTAATTTAATTTACCAGCCAGACCACACTTCTGTCCACATTTTGGGCTTATAGGGCTTGTTAGGTTGGAATTTCTCACAATAAAAACCATTGCACGTATCAATCTGTAGAAAATAAAATAAACCTTTATAGAAGTGTAGGAATAAATTATGTATAAGACCACCTATATACAGTTGAATTTGCGATATGTGGTGATGAAAAGTCACACACATGCAATATTTTGCAACATTTGAATGAAGAAGTCACAAATCACACAGTATTTTGCAACATTTCAAAGAAATAATCTTCTAATGATTTCGATGATCCAATTCAAGGGTGTGCAATTTGAAAATAGAATGATGGTTACAAATTATCACGTCTCTTCATGAAAAACCATCAGAATTCTATATAAATCTCTTCAAATTGCAAAATAAATATTAGAAAATATTACGCAAGAATATTACGCTATTTCATTTATGTGTTTCTTTATCGTTATTTATTGTGTTCTTTAACTACAGCGTACATCTGCATCCCACATACATGATGTAGATATATGACAGTGATCCAGTTCACACGAATCAAATGAGGTGAGCTCCAACTTGAGATCACGGGAGAAATACTAGGTGACGGGTTCCTGGGAGCAACCCAAATGCCTAGGTTAAGTAGGAGATATGGGAGCACAATTGGGAGGGACGAACTTAGGGAGCTGATTTTGGGAGCATACTTAGGGAGCGTGTTCTAGGAGCAGATTATTGAGCTCCCCTTAATAATTACCTCAACTCAAGTATTTATAGGTGGGAAGTGGGCTTTTTCTAGATGGGCCGTTGGCCTATTATGTGAGTGGAGTGTTGGGCGATAAACCTTATTTATAAACTCCCATATCAATAGTCTATCGGGTTTTTAAAAGAAGCCGCTTAATGAGATTGCACATATATGAAGAAATAAAGTGAACTCTCATTACATCCTTGATTAATGATTTTTTCTTATAAATGTAAGTTAATACAAGGGAAAAAGTTTGAAATATGAAAGATTTTCTTATTGGAAACAACAAAAGGACTTCTACTTAAAAGCCAAAATCAAAGTTGTAAAATGATTATTAAAATTTAGATGGAGTAACATTTATATTTCAAGTCATAGGGAAGGGAAATTGATGCATAGACCCTCCTAGTACATATTTGGCCAGACGAAGTTTTAAGTTTATTGAATAAATAAAAAATCGAAAGTATTAATATATATTTTCCCCTTTACTATTTTATAAGTGTGAGGGCTTGGTATAAACTGTCATGATTTAGTCTGTCAGTTTAGGTTAATTCAAAAAGATAATATTAAAATAAAATTACACCACTTATTTTTTTAGTTAATTATCATATTACAATTAAAATAATATATTAATTTATTATTTAGCACATGCATTAGAGTGTGAAAATGTACTAGTATTATATGAAGAGCCTATAACAATTGTCAATGGTTCGTCAATTTGTTATGCTTAATTACAATTTTACCATTTATATTTTAGTTTGTTACTACCTCCGTCCCACTTATTTCTTCCCATCTTTCTATTTCGGGCGTCCCACATAATTCTTCTCATTTCCATTTTGATAAAAAAAGTATCCCACTAATTAAACTAAATTGCACCATTAATATTAAAAAAATGTCTTCTTGATTTGCGTGTCTACTAATAACTTTTCTCTCTCCATACCTCAAAAGGTGTACTATAATATGAAAATAATGTGATTTCTTAATCTCCGTGCCCACTAATCTTTGGGAAGAAATAGCCGGGACAGAGGATATAATATGAAAATAATGTGATTTCTTAATCTCCGTGCCCACTAATCTTTGGGAAGAAATAGTCGGGACAGAGGAAGTACTATTTATCCTAAAATTAAAATTTTTATTTTTAACCAACAAATGTAGGTAAAGACAATAAACAAATTATATAAATACTTACAATTGGATCAGGGACAGTTTGTTGTTTGCACATGATCCATGGAACACCAGTGTTTAGAGAAACAGCCATATTCGCTGCCCACACTGAGTAAGCTTTAGCAGCTGCACCAATCTCCCACTCTATTGGTCCATATTCATTTTCTATCTGAAAAATATTTCCCATTTATTATTATTAATTAATTCAACATAAAATAGTAATTTATTTTATATGCTCATCTCAACCTGTGACATAATTATTGGCCCTCCTTGTGGCTCGTACATGTTCCCGACTTCATCATGTTGACTATTTTCGTCACAAATCCTTGCATTGCCACCTTCGTCACGTCACACAAAAAACAACACAATAAATATTAATTAATTTATCTGTTATATATATATATATATATATATATATATGTGTATATTAATTGATCGATTCGAGGTTAAAACCTTGAAAGGCTCGTTATCTGTTCTGAACTCAATTCCTGGCACATACTTTAGCCATACCGGAAATCCCCTGCATTCGTTAAGAAAGAAAACCGAGCAATTTAATCAGAAAAACAGAAAATTCATGGTCTAAAAGAATTTATATATATCATCATATTCTGCAGAAGAATATAAATGAGATGATGAGACTCACCCGAAATTCCACTCTGCACAAACATAAGGGCCAATCCTAAGGTGAACGTATAGGCCAGCTTGGTGCACCAACTTGATGAATCTCACCAGATCATATCGTCCTTGGAAATAATACTACCCTCGAAAATATAATAAAATAATATTCATTATTAGTCTTTCATAATAATAATTAATAGTAACAATAATTCGAGAGTCCTCCTCATGAATGAATGAAGGGATATATGCATACATTTCCAGGAGATGGCTCGTGTACGTTCCAAAACACATAAGTCTCAATCACATCTAAGCCACCATCTTTAGCCTTTCGTATAAGATCAGGCCACATCTGTATTTTAATTTTTTTCATACATCCAAAACAAGGAATTAAATAAAAATCGAACTCTTATAATAATATATCGACGAGATTAACAGGTGAATATAAAATATACCTCAGGTGTGCTTCTGGGATAGTGAATAGAACCAGATATTAGAATCCTTCTTTTCCCATTGATGACAATTGCCTTATCATCATACGAAACAGTTGCTGTAACTGAAGAAATCGCCAATGCTGAGAAAAGGATAACCACAACTGATGTCAAGCAAGCCATTTTTGGGAGGCGATGATTCATTATCATTTCTTCAAATTTCTTTCTTTTCCTTTTAGCCGTTGATCCCGAGGTTGCTTTCCTTGCATTTTATCTATCTATTTATTTACAGATGCATGAATGTTATGTTTAGGTGTTGAATATGGAAAGAAGGATTTTAGATATCTATCTGCATGGGAGTCCCTAGTAGTTTTTCACATCTATACACATTTATTAGGTCAACGTAATTAATTAAGAAATCATATTTATTTATCCATTGATGGTTACCGCATTATTATCCATTACTGGCTTTCTTTTTAAATTACTTGACTACCTCTTATTTTCATGGAAGAAAATCATTAATATCCCTAAATATTTGATTGGCCGAGATCTACTCAACCATTTCTGACACGGAACTTAGCCTCCTTACATGCGTGTAAGAATCTTTGAGTTTTCTTCAATATTTTCTAAAAGTTATGAAATGCTTGAAACAAAGTGAAACGGAGTTAAAGGATATTAGGCTAGTCGACGCTTGCACTTCAACGGAAAAATATTTTATTTGTCTTTTAACAATAATTTGCGTGAAGGATTGATTATTTTCTCGCTTGTTTCTTTTTTGGGTACTTTCTTCCACTTCACAAAAAAACTTGTGTTGGTTAAAAAAGTAAAGATTAGAGTTTTTTACGGACCTTTTCGTATCACTCCTTACCTCAATTTTAAAATAGATTTCAGGCTATGTCAGTATAAACATAGTTTTAAGGACCCATTTTGACATACATCTATAAGAAAGGACCTAAGAGCATCTCCAACCCGAAAACGTTTATGAAACTCAAAATCATTCTCAAACAGAAATCGCATTACCTATTCTACAACCGAAAAACTCATTCCTCAAAGGCATATGCCCACAAGTTTATATTAGGAATATGCCCCCGGATGCTATACGAGGATTAGATTGTATAGGGCATTAGCTTATTTATCATTCGTCTTCTTATGTAATAAGATATTTTGTGGGTTTGATAAAGGCATTGTTCGTTTATTGGATTTATGAGTTCTTTACTTAGCATCCAGTAAAGCAATAAATGAACAAATCCAAATGTGTCGAGTTGAACACTGTTCACGATGGGCACGAGAGAAAAAGGCATCAGTGGACTCTTAATCTCGAACATTAAAAGTTCGTAAGCCTAAGGCTCCGGTTGGGTGCTGGATAACAGATTACGGCTTATTTGTCGATGACATATCGTGTGCCGATATCTCACTTGGAAGCGGAGGTCTTGACTTGTGATACGAGTCGAATCAAGTTGAATTGTTTCATGGACACTGACTCGCAGGTCGTACAGTCAAACATGGCTTATTACTCATGGAGTGTCAATGACCAACAGCAACACTTAGTAGTCTGCATGAATCTGTGACCGAAAGGGGCTTTGACGGAGTTGACTTCGAAGTCTCGACTGCATGGAGGGTAGTTTGATAATTTGCCTTGTCTCCATTTTATCATATAATCGAGTTCAATGAGTTTGACATAAACCATGTGATTGAATCCAAGACGCGAGTTCGAAAGACAACATGACACAAGAAGAAAACATCCGAACACGCTTGAAGGGCTAGCCGGTCCGTTGACTAGATTAAGGAAGAAGAATATGAATGAGGCTTTGTGCAAACTCATAATGGAAGCCCAAGATAAGGAGGCTAATTCTCATGAACTCAGGTCCAAAGCTATCAACTTATTGGAAATAACAAATCCCAACCAATTGGATCCATCAAGGAGTTAAAAAGAAGGTTCAAACCAGCCCAAAATCATCCCAATGAAAGTCAATTTCGTCCATGACCTTTCAAGTCCTTTCTCAAGTTCCATGAAGTTGGTCCAAGTGATGTTTGGATAGGAAAATTTGTTGCATGCATGAAGGAAGCCAAAGAGCCATTCAAAGTTCATCTTGAAGTCATAAAAAAACCTTTCAAAAGTCACCTTGAAGTCATATATTTCATTAAGTCTTCATTATTAAGTCAAAGTAGTTTATTTAATGCTTTTAGCCTAGTTTATCTATTAATATTCTATGTATACTCGGAAATTAGTAAGAATTATCATTTTTGAACTTGCAACACTTTCCTTATTCCTTAGCTCTCCGAGTGCTAGTTCGAGTCTTTGCAATTTACGTGCAAATACTTTCCGGCTTATCAACTAAACTCGTTCCATTTAGTTGTGGCGCCAAAACCACATTCTTATAGCTTTCGTGATTCAAAGGTGATAGGTTTAATATACCTATTGTTGTTGGGTTCGTTAGGTCATAGGGGTTGGGTATCCAGAACACTATTCTTCGTTTGTGATCCAAAGGTGATAGTTTTAATATACCTGTTGTTGTTGGATTCGCTTGAGAGATTATTTCGAAATATATTTGCGTCTTTCGCCTATCAAGGCACAGTCTTTTACAAAGTGAACTCGTGCTCACATTCGAGATTCACATCAGTTTGGTATCAGAGCCTAGTTGCCTTGACGGTTGATTTCGAAAAAAAATATCAAAAAAAAAGAGAGCAGAAGAAAAACAGAAAAAGTAAAAAAAAAAAAATAGAAGAAAAAAAGTGCGAAAAAAAAGTTAAAAAAAGAGGTTTTTATTCTTGCGTCCTCGGTGTCCATCGTAATATTTAGTTGTCAAGTTGAGTGGGTATTTGTCTACGTTTTTGCGAGGTTAGAACGAGTCTCGGGGGGTTTCGAATAAGGAAATGGAAAAAAGAGAGAGTGAGTGATCCTACCTTTCACATAAGCCTTCAACAAAAGAAGAAATACCATGACCGACGAAGAAGATCGCGAACAAGTCCCAAATTTATTTCAACGAGCATTGGCTGACACTACAGCGGCTCAGTTTAATCGAATAATGGAAACGATGTTGGACATGATGGATTAGCTTGAAACAAGTTTCAACCGCAATCAACGACATAATACTTCGGATGAAGACGAGGATGGGGAGCGGTCCGATGTCTCACGGGATAATAGGCGTAGAGAACGAAGGGAAGGAAACAACGATGATCTATGAGGTATCAAAATGAGTATCCCTACTTTTCAAGGAAAGAGCGACGCGGAAGACTATATTGAATGGGAGGCCAAGGTCGAGAAAACATTCTCACTCCACAACTACTCCGAAGAAAAGAAGGTTCAGCTCGCATCACTTCCACAACTATGCATTAACTTGGTGGGACAAAACCGTCCTCTTTCCCGGAGATTTAGACCGCCGGCAAAGCCTTCGTCGTAGCTTGTTTGAGACGCGCTTCTTCGAGGCTTTTCGAAGATTCGAAGATGTCCGTGGTTGCGTCCACGCAAGGAGAAATTTCCGTTTTCTTATTGATACTCGTTCTAAAATTTACTGCAGTTTAACTATCAAAATTCGTCGTCATCGTCAACGTTATTTCGTGTGTTTTTCACTATTGGGCCGTTAACTTCCAGCATTTATTTAGGCCCACCTTACTTATGGCCCAACACGCCTCTTTATTTTTTATTAAACATAAAGTTTCCTAAAATCAATTCACTAAAGTTCAAATGAATCCAAATTTTATTATCGACTATAGAACGATCCCAAATCTACAACTACACATCGTCATTCAAGCAAGTAGTCCAAGAGAGAATTAAACCATTGACCTACATGAAAGTGTCTAAAGCTCGAAATCGCCTCATTGATAAAATCAAGTTATTATTGATGCTATAAAACACATCAACATGTTGTTACGAGTTAAAAACAACACAATTTGGAATCATCAATATAATTGACATGCATATGTAAGTGTGTGCGTGTGTGTGTGTGAAATTCAGAAAAGTGGAACTGCTTTCTTTACCATATCATCATCACTCACAGCATGAAGCATTCATTACAACCAAGGTAAGCCAAATTGATACCAAATTGTCGCAGAAACAGATAACTTGACATGAAAACATAGAATTCCTTCAAACATCGTTAATCTGATTTACGCCCAAACCGAAAGAAAATAGCTCACGAACGGGCGGGTACTCGACCAAAGAGATCTCCACAGCATATCCACTAACGGGCAGCTTAAGATCCCTCAATACAGTGAAAGCCTCGGCCATGCGATTCTTGGGGACTTCCTCAGCCACGGGACAATATGGGACCCACGAATCTGGGCGGTGCTCTTCGCTCACCTCAATTCCTTCTCTCCTCATTGCATCGCAGAGCTGCGAGTGGAACTGAAGGAGGGAAAGGGATGGAGTTGGGCTGAGGAATAGAACGTTGGCTTCGTTGGGTAATGTGCCTATCGAAGATAGGGAAAGGGATAGGGGTTCTTGCTTTGCTGAGAAGTTTCTGAGGATGTTTTCGAGCTTTGAGATGTCTGTAAGAAAAGGGCTTGCGAACAAGGTTATGTGTGGCCTAGATTCGATTTCGATGAGGTGAGTGCTGATTTGCCTTCGGGCCAATACGTTCCATGCTTTCAAGACTTGGTTTTCTAGGGCTGGGTCAAAGTAGATCTCTATTGCGTAGCCTTGAGACATTGTTAGCTTCTTCTCTGCGTTTATGCAATCAAAGAATCAAAGATGACATTGTCCTTCTGAGTTATCATCCAGTTAAAGAATCTCTCGAGTAAAATGCAGCACAATGAGGAAGAATGGTAAAGCAAAGCCCAAGAACAGTAATGCAACAATCAAAGAAGCTGAAGGCGATGAGTAAGATCTTGCAATTAAATATACACCGACAAAGATTACGAGGGCGATTAGAGGTAAACCACAAACCATGAATAAAAACCCAGAAAGCACACAACTCAATCCGCGCAGCTGAGATCGAAATCGAAAGGGAGTAAATTCAACTGATGGAAGAAAATAACCAACCGTTGAGCTTACCCAATTCAGATTAGAGACGACCGGCGACGAGCACGCAGAGAAAATCGAAGTCAATTTGAGTCCGTCGACCACCACAAATTCAAGAATAATGATGGAGGTATTTATGTGCACGCTACAGTTTTGAGAGGGGAAAGGTACAAATTTCGACAGCGACAGAGTTCACACAAAAGGGGGTTTTCGTAAGCAAAGTGAGTTCATCTTCTTCGAGGGTAAAATCAAGAAATGGGTCGACCTATGAGGACTTGAGATAGAAAGGGTTCGCTGAAATAGAGCGACACTTGACACTCACTCAACAGCTGAATCAAGTTGGTTCGATAGGTTGGACTTTGAATGCTATATTCTTACATAAAACTTATGGAAAACGAAATAAAATTACGTTCCCTTTCATTTTTTGCTTAATCTTTCAACTCCATAAAGCACTAAAGTTGTTTCCTTTAGACAAGAATATAAGGATAATCGTTTTTTTCTTCTAACAAAATACATCTGTTCAAGTTCTTGGCTTTTTCCTCCTTAAACCAGGCATTGCACGAAGAGATCCTCCTCTAAAACGATTCCCCAGTTTCATCTGTCTGAAAATAATCGTCGCCGGGCGCTGTACCTTTTGTACTCGCCTCAACTTCATCGTCAGCTACGTTCATATCCAAAGAAGACTTCTCAGCTGTTAAAGATTCTCGATTCTCTTCCTCTACAGATTCGAACTGAGATGTTTCGGTAATTTTCTGCTGCCCATCAGTTTCCAATTCATTGCGATCGCCGCCGTTGTCGTCTTCCTCCTCACAAAATCCACCTCCAAACAAAAGATAACTCTTCGAAGATTCGCCACGATCTTCAGCTTGACCGTCGTTGATTTCTTCGCCTAATTCAGCTTCAACGTTCTCTTCTATGGAAACCTTCTTACTCTCATCTGCTGAATATACCTGTATAGAGTCTTCCTTGAGCGGTTCTTCCGTAAGAGTTTCGCTAACGAAGGGCGTATTGGTAATTTCTTCTCTGTCCAGTTGATTTTCATGCACGTCTCTCTGATCGTCGGATTCATCGTAGTTGACAGTCTTACGAGTTCGCCCCGACTGAAATAATATAAAAAGATTGGAAATCAAGAAAGTTACCTAAACAGAGATTTAACTGCAGACAAGCTGAGCCAAGATATGATAAGCCTATTGCAGTGCAGTCTTTGTGCAAGGAAAGGAAGTTTGCATGTTTTTGTAAGATCTCTTAAGCGGTGAAAGAGAACATTGAAGAGCCAACTTACCCTTCGTACTACAGAGGATCCTTCTGGTGAATCAAATTGCAGTTCTTTGTCTGTATCACTATCGTCTTCTGGAATAGATTCAGTCTCTGAATTAGGAGTGTTCCTTTTTCTTTTTCTAGCTACATTACGTTGTCCTCTGCCTCGTCCCCTTCTTCCTCTTACATTAGATTCTCTTGTTGCAATAACTTTGTTGCCGTCTGAAAGTGTCGATTGTACCTGTGGATTCTTTCTTGAAAGTCTAGGCTTTTCTTGCCTTTGAGTAGCAGAGCTATCGCTGGGATCAGTGAACTCAGCATTTACCGAATCAACTCCGAAGATTCCATCGGTTCCATCAGCGTCGCTTTGGTTTGATTTTCTTTTCTTGCCTGAGATCCCCTTGACGGCCTTCTTGATTCTTTTGCTTCGTATCTTTGCAAATCGTTCGTTGAACGTATAAAATGCTTCTAATCTCAGCTGTGTCTGCGAAACCATGTAAGGGAAATCACTGTCAGAAGAGAAAGAATCCTGAAAACAAATAAGAGGTCACGCCCTAAAAACTACAGTTTTCTCCTTCGCAGAACAGTGACACATATGAGGAGGCTTAATCGTCTTTTTCTGGAACTGCTCCATTACAATTTTCACTGTCATGGATATGACATAGATATTGCTAGATGAACATTGGTAATAGGGGAGACATTAACCTCATGTTTGTTATACTCCTTTAGAACTGGTAGCAGCAACTCATCTGCTTTTGTATTGTTCCAGCCAAACTTCTCCCAACACAATCTGAAACGCATTGAAAAGAATAGAAAAACATCACATTTTCAGACAGTCGATGATATCAAGGGGCACATAAATAAAGAGCAGTATCTCACTTGCGAAGAACAAATAGATCGGGTTTTCCCCAAGAAAATGGCTCGGTAGACTTATCCACTTGAGGGGAATCATACGCCGAGATCACCATATCGCTTGGAAACGAAGAGGGAATATGCCAATTTTTGCTCACATTTCTCTGAAAGAGACATCGACAAGTTATAAAACTCCCAAGAATAAGGATGATCACAAGGACATCCAAAGTGTAATGAGCATTTAAGGAGAGGAGATACATGCTTATCCATGAATATTTGCTTAATCTGGTCCCCATCATCTCCACTGTGTGTTACGTCTCCCTTCTTCTTTGAGTTTTTCCCAGCTGAAACTCCAAGAATAGCGGGATCTGGCGACTCGATCCATTCACGAAACTCACGAAGGCCATGCTTACCAGGGAATGCGTTTACAACCTCAATTGCATTGACAATCCCAATACCACTGTAATGATATAATAATTTAAACACCAAGCTCACATTAACCAATGACATGCAAGCATGAAATTAACCAACAAGGGCTTACGGGGACAAGAGATTACCTAATGCCTTCAGTGTAATCACTCCCAAGCAAAAGGGCCATATGGATTAACTTTTCACGGTCTAACCCAAGCTCATCCTCAATGTCCTGCAAAACCCATGGTATAATCAAGATTAAGGCTCCAATAGCGTAAAAAATAATAGTTATTGCATCGGTCTACATCGAATCCTTTGATGTCTATAAAAAATAGAGCTGCTACAGTATGACTTACATGTTGCCACATCGTCAACTTTTCTTTCTTTCATAGGTAACTTGTAAGAAATGACATGTAATATGTAACTTTTACGCATGCTATAACTAATTGAGGATTCTACTGAAGCTAAACAAAACCTTCATAAAATAAGTTTCCACATATTTACGGTCGTCGAATATATTCTTGTACACATTTCGAGCCCCGAACAAGAAGGCATCAGAGTCGTCGGTGACCACCCCATCAACAAGGTTTGAAAGCTCCATGAAAGCACACTGTGCTTCAGCTTCCATTGGTGCAATAATATAAGGTAATCCAAACATTTGAAGCAACTCCTAACAAATGGAAATACTGAATACTAGTTAGCCTGAAGAACTTTGGCCACCAAGTTGAAGCAAGGTAAACATCGTATAGAAATATCGAGCTTCAATATTTCTAAATGGTCACGAGATAAGTGGCTTGAGTAAGGCACAAGACATACCTGGCACTCTGCAAACATGTCACTGCTTACTGATTCTGCATTTCTCTCAAGTTTCTTTTGCTTGCTACTTAGCGCATCACGTTCTTTGTCGAGAAACATCATCTCTTCATTCAAGTCCTCCTCTGTGATATCATGATGGCTACTAATATTGACTAAAGGAGAACCATTAGCAGCTTCCTCCTCCTCGTCGCCAAATTCACCATGTGTTTTCACCTTGGGATACGATGCTTGAGATTCCTTTAGAACATCAGAAGAAGTCTTATTAGAGTCATCAATTACCAGGTTTTGATCATCTGACTTGTGATCAATGGATTTTCCACCAAACAACTCGGTAAAGGCAGACTCAGCTTTCAAACTATTGCCATTAAGTGAAACTTCAGAACTCCCTATATCTTTCATTACAACTTCATCCCCACTTTCTCCAATGTTCTTAGGATGCTCATGATCTCCAGCCATGCTTGACCCCATCTGTGAAGGCATACTATTCGAATCCACAAGTCCTTTCTCAGACATAACACCACTTGAACAATCTTGTTGATTTAAAGAACTTGACTTTGAATCACTTCTATCATTATGTGTCAGTTCTACGACTGGAATAGAGTTCCCTTCCACAGCACTATATCCCTGGTTATCAATAGATCCGATAAAAAGTTGGTTCACATCAACCTTTCGACCCTTGTTTTGGGATTTATTTCTTTGCTCAGAAGCACGCAAAACATCATCATCTTCACTAGTGACTTGCCCAAGTTTTTCAGGTATGCGATGATCTCCATGAGGTTCATTCACATATATGCTATGTTCCTCGAGGCTTCTCTTAATAGCTTCTTGGATGTCTGATTCTTCTTGCAGCAAACCTTTTGACACATGGCTTTGGCTTTCAGTTTCACCTGGACGAGACAATGGCTTCAATTGAATATCTTGCGTTCCATCTTCCCATTCAATGTTTTCCGCACCTTCCCGCCGTTCAAGACTTAACCTAATAGCTTCTTGGATGTCTGATTCTTCTTGAAGCACACCTTTCGATACATGGGATCGACTTTCAGTTTCAATTGGAAGAGAAAGCGGATTCAATTGAATACCTTGAGATCCATCTTCCCATTCAACGTCTTCATCATCGTTCGACAAATCTTTTCGAACATTTGGAGTAACGCCTTTGACGACTCCTTCCTCCCACTCGCATTCTGAATCTGCTGAGCTCGAAGATTGCTTCGCCGAGGCAGAATTATCTCCAGCCACCAACTGAGAAAAAAAATTATCATCCTCGTTTTCTTGCTCATGGGAATCATCTTCAAAGGAGATCTCAATGGCATTATTACTAATACGAGCCTCACTTGTATCAGAGACATCATCGTTCACTTCAAATATCTCTTCATTTCTTCCTTGTGAGATGTCTGGAATATCAATCACATCGTTTCGAGCGTCAACACTACTATTACCTTTTCTACTGTTCGCCTCTTTCTCCTTATCAATCTCCTTCATCAAATCTAAATTCCTCTGAAGGTCACGGGTCATACGAATCCCAAGTGCTCTCAGCCTACTTACTCGAACACGACCTCTCTCATCCGTGTAAGTTTCGACACCGTCATGAAATGCCTCTGCAGTTTCGCCAACATTTAGTTCAGGTGCAGCGGTTGATCGTTTGGTCGATTCAACTTTATCGACAGGTTTGTTAGGCAAATTCGACGTTGAAGGCTGATTTTGTTCAGCCCTAACTCCCTCTTGTCCAACAGAAGAAAGGACTCTGGTGATCAAATAAAGCAAAAAATCGAAGCACTAATTCAAGAAAACTTGACATAAAACTTTTCTATGCATAACAGATTAGATAGTCATTATGCCAACCGTTTATCGCCGGTGAAAGACGACGAGAAAATAAACTCTCTATTGGCTTCAGATGCAATTCGCGAAGTCTGTACGCCGCCTATTCCTCTCCCTGCAGCAGATTTTTGGACAGCGTCTATCTCACGCCGAAAAGCTACTGTTTTGAGGTAAGATTGTATTTGGAGTTCAGAGAACCTTTCTGGTGCCTAAATCGTGATTTCAATATATGAAGAACGATAGGTAATTAAATTAAACAACGAACGAATCATAATAACTATTGAAGAAACACACCCACAAAGTCTGTCCAAATACCTACCTTCTTAACCTTCTGATACTTCTGCCTGTTCTCAGCCATGAGCCTCTCCCTCATCTACAAACAGTAGATCAAAAGGTTACACACTTACATATCAGACCGTGCTTTTGCTCTAATTAAGAATAAATTTTAGTCGAATTTTCAGACACAATGTAGTTACAAACCTGAACAAGGAGGTCAAGTTGCATCGAAGGAGGCAGAGAGGCCAAAACCGCAGGATCAACTCTTCCTTGCATCTCTGGCTGTAACATATTGCAACAGTCTAATGAGATTCAATCATATGTACATGCACAGACATACGTTGCCATAAAAATTACCATGAAGCCTCGATTTAATTGAACTTTTTACGAGCTCTCCAATTAAAACCTTACTTTTTTGAAGAGATCATATAAAAAGGAAAAAGTTATCTTACAAGTATTATTTCCTCTTCATCATCTTCATCTTCATCTGCATCTCCTAAACCTTCGCCATCAGAAACTCTCACGCCTGACGTTGATCCGTCCGCAGCCAAACGCTCATCTTCCTCAGCAGCGATAGAGGCTGCCACCCTTGAGCAACGATATTATGTAAGAGATATATAGCAAACACATAGTACCTCAGAGAAGGAAAGAAAATCGAAAAGTGTTTGAGAAAAACACGAACATCTCATCCAATTCTTCCTGAGTGTAACCAACGCCTGCTTTATCACTTGTTTTTTTATCATGCTGCTGTTCGTTAAAATCAACTGATTCCTGAATAATGGGCCTTTTCCCCTTGATATCATTGCTCGCCCTCTGCTTTTCAAGATCTGCTGCTAATTCTTTCAACCTCATTGCTTTAAGCTATAGCCAAAAGAATAAGAAATGGAAAGGCATAAACACGAGTAATAGGACAGAATAAGTAAACAGAACATGGAGATTGGAAATCACTTCTTAGCATAGACAAGATTAAGACAGCCCACAATCAAGTCGAAAAAGATCGTATGCAGCAAAAGTCTCCAATAATGATTGAATAAAGACTGAAATTTTGTGTGAAAAAAACACTGAAATTTTCGAATTAAGTAACCTGATTCAGCAGCAGTTTTTCAGCGGTTTTCCTAATCTTAGCCTGGGCATTCTCGCGCTGCCTTCGCCTAGCAACCACCGTCCTTCGCTTAAGGGCCGGCGTGCCACCGTCAAATACGAACACGGGCTTAGTCCTGAGATAGAGAAGCTTACATATTCGTCTGAAAAAACCCAGAATATGAGCGTTTCGAACCATTTCGCCCTTCTCATCTCTCATCGCCTTCATAAACTGTATCATCCATATACTCGCATCTGGCGAACACAAAGATGAATTACAAGGGTGGTCATACGATTGCACAGAGGGATTTTTCGTTGTGATATACCTATAGCAAGTTTTTTCCCGGCGAGGGTTTCGACGGAAACCCGCCGGCCGACAGGGGCTAGTAGGTCCCACAAGCCGTGCACTCCCATTTTCGGTAGTAATTTTGGACTAAATTTTGTTTTTGTTTTTTTTCCAAGAAAGGGCTTTTACGGGATCTTTTGACTTCGTCTAGAGGAAGCTTGGAGCAGCAGTAAACGTTAACGTCGGTTGATTAAGCTTCGAGTTCGACCAGCGTGGCAAATTCATTACAGTTACGTGGCAGCTTATCCTTCGTGCTCTTGTAATAACTGTTCAAGAAAGCTAGGAAGCTATTGGACCTCCATGAAAATTTATAATAACTCTATCCCAAAGTTCACATGAAATACCATGAAATGAAATCGAAGTAGCAGAGAGAGTACAAATCAAGTAACAAAGTGGGACTGTTCAGCTTCAATTCCTTTTATTTCCGAGTACCATTATTGGGTCATGAAAATGGAATCCATGTTTATAATCGAACACCAATTTTGATATTAAATAATGTGGAAAAGGAAAAGGAAAATGGAAGACTAATTATTCAAGCTGGACCTCGTTGTATGCATCGTCTTTCTTTTGTCATCTCTACAAAATACAAACCTTTTTTTTCTTCTTAATTTCGTGAAGTTCCTCAAACCAGCCATTGATCTCCTATTGAAGCCCTTGCGTCGCCTCAGATTTCATTGGTTTGTTTTAGAGTTTATTCCTGCCTTTGATGTTTCGAAAACTATGTTTGGCCAAGTGATTCATTTGGGTGTTCTTGTGATTGTCTGTTATAAAATTGGGTCGGCGGATGATTGAATTTCTCTGCCCTTTTTCCCTCTTAGAGTTTTGGGTCTGCAGAATCTGACAAAGTGCTGTTATTTTTGGGACGGATGATCGATGATCTGCCAGAAAATGAACTAGGTTCAAATGTTGAGTCGATTTGATCGTTTTGAACCTTGGTCATAAAAGTGGTCAAAAGCGAATAAAAGGAATGAGAAATGAAATCGGATGATATACTTACTGAAGTAACCTTTGTATGATGTTTATGTTCCAACCTATGCAACTGCACAGTTGCAATAGATGAAATTGTTTACCTCATACAGATTAGCGGAATAGGTAAAGCTTATCCAAAGGTTAGTGCTCCGAGAAGTAAACAACCTTGGAAACATTGACTTAGCTTGCGAAAATGGAAGCCCATGGCTTCAATCTGATCTCAGCGTTGACATTTCTCTTAAAGATCATATGTTTGAGTAGGAATAGTGAAGTAGCAGAATTGTATTCATCGAGTATTTGTTCAATATTATACCTAGTGGTTTCTGTTTGTGGTGCAAATGGTTATGTAATCTAATGCACAGCACATCTTCTATCAGTAAAAAAGCACATTTAGGTGCCTATTTAATTTAGTAGCTTATTCAAATTTCTTGTGATTTGTTTTCCTCTTGCACCTTCTTTAGGCTGGACAAGGAGACGAAAATAGTACCATAATGTGTTCTCCCAGCAAGAGGCGAGACATGGATGTCATGAAATTGTAGGTGATCGCCAATACGATTCCGATAAGCTTACACATTTCATTTGACTTTCTTTGCCGGTATATTGTTTTATTTGTAGAATGATGAGTGACTACAAAGTCGATATCACAAACGACGGTCTCCACGAGTTCAATGTCGAGTTTCACGGTCCAAAACATAGTAAGTTGCTCTGTGGTCGATTCATCAGCGAAGTATATGTTTTGAATCGTTGTAACAATCTTTCTTTCTTTCTTTTGATTGTTGAAAAGGTCCTTACGAAGGTGGAGTTTGGAAAGTTCGTGTGGAACTCCCCGAGTGTTATCCTTACAAGTCTCCTTCCATTGGGTTTGTCAACAAAATTTTCCATCCAAACGTAGACGAATTGTGAGTTTCTTGGTTTGTAAAAAATCAACGCACTTTGTTTTCTTCGTTCTGTTTTTATTACCAGGGTATGAAACCTTGTGAAATCATAGGTCTGGCTCTGTTTGCTTGGATGTAATAAATCAGTCGTGGAGTCCTATGTTCGGTAAGTTTTATACATTCCTCCAAAAGTCATCGTTAGCGAAGTTTTCTTTTTTTGGGTCAATATTGCCATTTGATTGACAATGATTCTTGCCCGGGAATTTGATGTTCTTGGTGAAGATATTTTCTATTCCATATTTCAGATTTGATGAACGTGTTTGAGGTATTTCTCCCACAGCTGTTGCTCTATCCAAACCCCTCAGATCCGTTGAACGGCGACGCAGCTTCTCTACTGATTAAAGACAAAGCCAAATACGAACAGAAAGTGAAAGGTAACTCTTCTCTTACGGGTAATTTCGCATGCGTCTGAAATGAAATGATCATTTTTTTTCTACATGTGAACAAAAAAAATCGCAGAGTACTGCGAACGCCATGCGAAGAAGGAGAACGTTGCTAGTAGCACTTTATCTGGCGAAGATGAAGGCGAACCGAGCGATGAAGAAAGTGCTAGTGATAGCAGCGACGAAGACGAAGTTGTGGGGCCCGCAGATCCGTAATTAGAGGTGATTGTTTTCGGTGCTGCCATGGCTAAGAAGAAAAGAACTTGCGAGGTTTTTTTAACATGTTCTTTGTTGTGCTGTTTACTGTTATATTCAGACATGAACACTGTAATGTTACGAGGCTGATTGATATAAGACCATTTTTTAATGTATTATGTGAAATAAATCTGGATGACTAGTTATTCTATTTTCAGGTAGATCTCCTTCTATAGCTTCGACTTCTCTAGTGATTACCTACAAAATAAAGTAAAAGAACTAAAAATAAATTCTAATAATATTTGTTCATGGAATTTTTAAAAATCAAGATGAGGAAATAACCGACTTTGAAATGGATTTTCATGTTTAATGGATTTTAAATCAAAAATTGATTTTAGCCCGAGATCACCGGCCAGAAAGAAAATTCAACAAGAATTTGTCCAACCCAAATGGGAACTTTTCAGAAAATGGTTTTTTGAAAATTTTACTAAAGAAGACAAAAATATATTCAATAAAATTTTTATAAAGATTTAGGAAATGGAAATGAAAAATTGCTTTTTGTTCCTTGGTTTTTATCAAAATATTTTAAATTATGATCTGTATTCTTGAAAGAAATTATAAGCTTTCAGCTGGGAAAATTTTACTTCACTTTTCCCTCCCCAAACTAGTTTCCAAATGGAAAAAGAAAATGAAATTACATTTTTTAATGCTTTCCAAAAGTTATTTGAAAAGGAAAATGATACGCTTTCTGTTACTATTAATCATATTAACCGTCTTTTAAAACAACAAAATTATACAAATATGTATGTTTAGGAGAATAAATTTCTTTATTAAAGAAAAATATTGAGGAAGTTTCATCCTCAATAAAAGACATAAACAACTTTTTATTAAAACAAAACAATAATTTAAGATCAGTTGATATTGCGTCTCCCAGTATTCAACCCCCTCCTGAAGTTACAGATTTTAAACTAAAATCTATTTCTCATATTGAGAAATTACTTGAAGAAAAATTTCAAAATCTTAAGCTTAATACTTAGAGCGAAGAATTTGAAGATCAATTAGAATATATATATATATATATGTATATATATAAGAGAATCTACAATGTGTACTTTATTTTGTGTAAAAAAATAGAGTACGTTTTTACTCCAATAAGACTCAACAGAATATTGTGTTGAAGAAGAGAAACTCTGTGCACAATTTTCAACATAAAAATAGAGTTGTAGTTTCCATGTACTTATATTTATTTAATAAAAAATATTTTAATTATATTTAAAATATTTTATATTTATAAGGCAAAAATAATATTAATTTGCTTTTTTCTTTTAAATCTTACTTTTTTAATTTAATAAAACTATAATCAAATAATATGCTAATTTTGTAATTATTTAATTTTTATTTTATATAATTATGATATATTGACTTTTAAATAATCATACTATAAAGTTTAAGATGATAGTAATAAATAGGAATTTAATTTTTAGAGTACAAATAGAGTTAATGGATTGGAGGAAAAATTAGTGTAAAAAAAATGGAGTTTATGGATTGAAGTAAAAGCACTATAGCAAATATATTATTGTGTATGATTCACTGTATTTTTGTGCCGTGGGTTGGACATGCTCTAATAGGTTTTGTCTTTCCTACCCAATTGGGTATAACACAACTCCACTCAGAAAATGACACGTGGCACATTACACTTATCCCAGCCATGTTAAAACACACATGCGTGTGTTTCAGTAAATGAACATTACACGTGTTCTATTTTTAGCGAGAGTTGAGTTATACCCAATTGCGTAGGTAAGTCAATGCCCATATAATATACGTTTATTTGCTTACAACTTGAAAAAGAAAAGGGCGCGAAAGGACATCGTTGTTGGTTCTGTATGGTATAGATCGGGGAGTAGATTCGGACAAATAAGAAGAGAGATTCGAAGATTGTGCGAGCATAATTTCCTTAAAACATATTCGCTTCCCCATGTTCGTGCTTGAGGTTTTACAAGCGTCTATTTTCCAGGATACTTCGAATTACTTGGAGTTTGTTTAGTACACAACAACACAACTGCGAACAGGAACTATGTAGAAAATGAACATGAATTTCTTATGGAAGGCTTGCGAGTTTTTCGTATCTTCTTTTTCTCCATTGAGAATCATCCTGTTTTATATGAATCAAATAATTTAATGGCCATAAATTATCTTTATTACTGGACATTTATGGCTATAAATCAAATAATTTAATGGCCATAATGTCTCTTTATTACTGGGCATTTATGGCTTTCAATCAAATAATTTAATCGCCATTTCAAATGTTGTCTGTTGGACTTCTACGTATCTTAACGGTCGGTTTCTATCAGCCTAGCTAACCGGTCACGCATAGCGACTAGTTCAGTCCGGTCTTAGTTAGTACAGTCCATTGTCACAAACCATGTTAAATAACGGGAAAATTTAAAACCGGGGCAAAACGCGGGTTGATCAGGCCTGTTAGTTTTTTGGTCCGACATTCGTGTCAAATCAACTCGTTTTCCAATGTGGGATAACACCCACTTTTATTTCCCTTCAAAAGAATTCACATTGACAAGCCCAAATAAAGCCCATGATTTATCCAACAATCCCCACATGAATGAGAATTGGTTTAGTTTTGTTCATCTTTCTGATCTGCATAGAGAATATTATGTTTTATTATTTGAACTTCCTCCTTGTAAAGTACGTTTGATTTACTAGCAGTTCAGTAGACACGATGTCCTTGAACTGTCCCGCTTTCTTGTGTGAATGAACCCATATACAATACACAAAGATCGTTTAAATTGGTTCCGTTCTCATAGTTTCGTTCATTTTTTGCCGTGAACACGTCCTGATTTTGCGAGGGTTTCTAAAGATCTAAGCCTTTCAGTTCTCCTTTGAAGCGGCCGCACTTCTCCCTAACATAGGTGACTTCTCACGTCGCGAGCATTTTCTGTCAAGACTCTATGAAGTCATTAAACCATCATAATGCTTGTCAGGAACCGAAGTCAAAATCATACATCATTTATGCATTATACACATTTGCTCTATGGTTGAAATGAAATTAGTAATATGAATAAATATTAATTCGTGAAGTGTTGGCTTGATCAATTGTTGATTATTGAATGTTGGATTCGTGAACTACAAGTGCTTAAGGGTTAGTATTTCACGAATTGAAAGAGAGAAACTAGGTTTACGAATTAAATTATTCACAAATTGGAGTGCGAATTGAGAGTAGTATATCACGAATTGTAGGAATGAATTTTATTGGTTGATAAATGATGTTCGCAAGGTTGTTGGATTCGTGAAGTAGAGATAATTAGTGAAATGTTGATTTGAAAGATTGTGGATTCGTGAAGCTTGAAGGTAAATAATAATTTAGTTAATCATATTAGCCAATGAAGGTTAAACAACAAAATCACTAATGGTCTTGTACTAAAAGTAATATTAAATTAGAGACACTTTGTTAAGGGATTAGGTAGATACCATTATCCTTTAGAAACTAATAGATGAGTTGGTTAGGAAAAGTACAAATCCATCGAAAGTTTAAGTTAAGATAGAAATTAAATTAATTGAAAATAATGACAACTTTGAGGATAAGATATAGAAATAAGTCATTAAGTTAAAAATTTAGGAAGAAGTTTAGAAAGAAGGAGAACGCAAGAAGTGTTATTAACATAGCTTGGAATAGGTATATTATCTTACCCTAGTTTTTTACTTATGTATTAATATATCTTGCGAGATTAAGTACGAAAAAATGTACATGTAAATTTAGTAAGTCTCCATTTCATCTCTCGTGAACACACGTTGAAATTCTTCTCCTCTGTTCGCCACCCTTCATCAGTATGAGTATGCTTGTTTCTTTCCATCCAAATGTAGTATAGCACAGATGAGAGACATGCTACCTGAAGGCCTTGCTGTACATTGCATTTCTTCCCCTCAATTCTGAATCATGTCCTCAAACTTTTGAAACTGGTAGTCCAAAGTGATCCATGCATAGGCTTTCTGCAATAGCTGCTGGCTATAAGAACACTCTGGGAATAAATGATCAATCGACTCCTCACAAGTCCCACATAATCTGCAACTAGCATTAGAGACATTTATACCCCAACCGCTTAACCTTTCAAAAGTTAGCAGTCTCCTTTGAAGCAGCAACCAGAGGAAGAATGACTGTTTGGGGATGTTAAACTTGTTCCAAACAGCTTTACTGAATGGGAAAGGTGGTCTGTCACCATTGAGCCACATATAACCAGATTTGGTAGAGTATTTCCCATCCACAGTTTGAGTCCATCTCTTATCCATATAGCCCAGTCTAAAGCACTCCTTGAGCTTGTGTAGTTTTCTCCAATGCTGACAGGAATCTGTAGCAGGTTTGTAAGTCCAAAAATCAGTCCCTTTCAAGTAGATCACATTGATCCACTTGACCCACAATGAATCTGACTGCATGATGATGTCCCAGATCTGCCTACCAGTGAGAGCTTTGTTCCAGGTTTCACAATCCCATAAATTCAATCCCCCTTGTGTTTTGGCAGACACGCTTGGGTCCCAATTGATTAGAGGCAGATTTCTGCCCCATCCCTTCTTTCCCCACAAGAAGTCTCTACAGATTTTATCCACTTCTTTTGTAACAGCTTTAGGCAGCATGAAGACAAACCCCCAGTACTGATGGATAGCCATTAGAACAGAGTTAGTTAAGCACAATCTGCCAGCATATGATAGGTTCCTAGTAGTCCAACATTGTATTCTTGCTGTTAGCTTTTCGACCAGAGCTTGGCAGACAGTCCTACTCCATTTGGTATCTCATAGGAAATTTACCAAGTTGGAAACCAGTACTCTGAACCAGCTCCATAGTAGTTGATAAACGTATCGTAGTACATTTATCATAGTATTTAATTGGCTCATTAGAGTTTTCGTAGTCATTTTATGCACTTATTAACCATATTTCTGCTTGTTTTGGTATTATAAGGCTTTAGAACAAGTTTCGGGCGAAAAGGAGCGAAAAGGAGGCAAAACGGCGCGAAAACGATGAAAACTGGTGAAGGTCACGGCCGTGACACATAGTGCACCTGGCCGTGAGACTTGACAGAGAGTTAGACTGAAGATGGTCACGGCCGTGACACTTCTTGCACCAGGCCGTGACCCATAGCAGCAGCAGCATTAGAAAATTCATATCTCTCAATCTGGACCTCGGATTGAGAATTCCTTTAGTCAGAATCAAGACTGGCGAGTCTTCTATCTATGGTTAAAATTTCAGGTCAATCGGACATCGTTTACCCCTTCATCCGAGAGAAATACGAAACTGCCGCGAAGCTGTTGAGGGGGTCACAGCCGTGACACTACTGCACCAGGCCGTGACGAACAGCAGTGAGCTCATTTTTTGCTCCGAGAGTGTCACGGCCGTAACCTATCTTGTCCCAGGCCGTGACCGTGTCAAATTTCACTATAAAAGCCCGATTTCGATCCGGGGGATTCTCACCAGATATCAACCCTAACTCATAAGAGACGAATTACAGACGCCAGAAACGCAGAATTCCATTGGAGAAGCGCGAGAGACGGATCAACGACGCAATCACGCCAAATTGAAAGCAGAACGAAGATTCACCCGTGCCACCACCCTGATCATCAGTATTCGAGATCATGAATTCTTCTTCTTCGTTTCTTATTTCTTTCGTTGTTTTCCCGTCAATTATGCGTAGCTAAATCCCCTATGTGTTTGGGATTAGATGAACGCTAGGATATTTCGTAATTAAGACATATGTTTAATCGTGACTCGTGTTTATGACTTTTTATCTGTCTATGAAATTGTTTCGTCGCTTTAATATGTCTATGTGTTAAAGTGATCGTGTGGAAAATCGTTTAGGGCAACAGCTAAACAACGATTAGGCCATTCGTAGAAGATAGGATTCGAGTATAGGGCAAAAGCAAATACTCGATCCTCTCCTTTAGTAATTACTGAATCTTAGATCCCCGCGAGCGTTTAGGGCGACAGCAAACTCGTGAGCGGGTTGGAAATTACTGCGATCTAGTCAGAATCACGTAGGAGCGGGAATTCATTGTCTTAATCGATAGTACCTAGCCGGATTCGAATCATGAGCACATCTCTATTATCTGAAAGTTTTCACCAGTTTAGGCGTATTCTTTTAGTCTCTCATTGATTTAGGAGTAATATGTTAGGATAGTCCGTAACACCACCGGCGTATTTTATTTAGGCTAAATATCGAGTCGATAGGTCACTACTAGTACTTGATTTATTCCTTGTGTTCGATACTCGTCTACTCACTTTACTGCACTACACACGATAGGTCCACTGCCTATCGCACGTCGGTGATAGTAATTAGGTATTCTTTTTAATTATTACTTGTCGCACTTTTCATTCACACACCACGTGTCGATCAAGTTTTTGGTGCCGTTGCCGGGGAATAAATTGATATTAGGAACACCGTAGTTCGGTAATTTAGCCGTTTTTATTTGAAGTTTTCCTTTTCTTTTCTTTATTATTATTGGCATTATTTGTTCTTCTAGTTATTGTTATTTTCGTTATTTCGTTTACGAGTCGATTTCTTTTAGTCTAGATACAGAAGTAGATATGGCGGACCATAGAGTACCCGTCCACGAGGAGGAGCCATCACTACAGGATCTCCTCAGGAATGACGCGCTAGGCAGTACTGAGTCGGCGATTGTCATCCCGCCGATCGAGAACAACAATTTCGAGCTGAAGCACTCTTGGCTTCAGATGATCTTCCAGACAGTCCAGTTTGAGGGCAATCCCGATGACGATCCCTACTCCCATCTGAAGGCTTTTCTGACGGTGACTGACACCATCAAGATCAACGGGGTCTCGGGCAATACAGTTAAGTTGATGCTGTTCCCGTTCTCCCTGAAATTCAGAGCGAAGGACTGGCTGGAGATGTTGCCACCTCGCTCAATCACTACATGGGAGGAGTTGCGAGCCGCGTTTATCGGCCACTATTTCCCGCTGACGAAGGTGCTAAGGTTAAAAGACAGAGATCTTCTTATTCCATCAGAAGGACTTAGAAAACCTCTACGAGGTGTGGGAGCGATATAAGGCGCTACTGAAGAGGTGCCCGCAGCACGGGATGTCGAAGGCAGCCCAGATCAACCGATTTCACGAGGGGCTCAATGAACAGACTGTCCATATGCTAGACGGAACCGTAGGAGGAGGACTCGTGAAGCTTAATGCTACCGACGCTTGGAATCTGATCGAGGACTACTCGAGGAACAGCTTCATGAGGGGCAATACCAGGATGAAGACACCCGGTGTGTTCGGAGTGAGCGAGGAGACGACCACTAATGCTAAAATCGAGGCACTTCAGCAATAAATCACCTCGACGAATTCCCAGTTGCAGACAGCGATTGGCGCATTACTTCCCAAGTCCGGGCAAACTCAACCCGCGAACACCGTGGCCACCATTGCACCGACGCAGCACACGTCTTACGTGCCATTGTGCGGAATTTGTGGCGCAACCCACGACACATCAGAATGCCAACTTGGGCAGCCGCTGGAGCATGTAGACTATATGGGCAATTACCAAGGTGCCCAGCGAATGTTCCAGCCTCGGGCACATCCAAACCTGGCGTACGGGAACCATCAGGGCCAAGGACTGTCAGGATTTCAGCTCCGACCGTCCGGATTCCAAAATGGGCCACCACGACAGTACCAGAACGCACCTGCAGGAGGATCCGACGACATGAGGGAGATGAAGGACATGATGAAGGCACTTCTCACGATAGTCCGTAACACCACCGGCATATTTTATTTAGGTTAAATATCGAGTCGATAGGTCACTACTAGTACTTGATTTATTCCTTGTGTTCGATACTCGTCTATTCACTTTACTGCACTACACACGATATGTTCACTGCCTATCGTACGTCGATGATAGTAATTAGGTATTCGTTTTAATTATTACTTGTCGTACTTTTCATTCACACACCACGTGTCGATCAGTAGTATTACTCTTGATACCTGCAAGATAGAGATTGGACTTCTGTAAGTTAGCTTCCAGTCCAGTTGCATTTTTAAACTGCTCCAATGCATCCTTAATCAGTTCTACGGTGGCAGATTTTCCCTTGCAAAAGATCATCAGATCATCAGCAAACACAAGTTAACCAAACTGATTTGCTTGCATAGAGGGTGGTATCTAAACCGAGGATCCTTTGAGGCTAACTGTAATTTTCTGGTCAGATACTCCATGGCAAGGACAAACAGCAGAGGGGAGATAGGGTCACCTTGCCTCAATCCCCTAGCTCCTTTAAACCAGCCAGATTGGGCCCCATTAGGCACAACCATTTTCTTAAGAATTCCCAATCAAGAGTATCATACACTTCCCTTATGTCAACCTTCATAAGTACTCGAGCAGAGGAGTGTTTTCTACTATAAAGCCTGATCAAGTCCTGGCATAGCAAGATGTTATGCACGATGGACCGACCTTCCACAAAGGCACTTTGGTTTGCCTTGATGATTATGTGTAGCAAGGCCTTAAGTCTGGAACAGAGTAGCTTGGATATACACTTGTAAACCGTGTTACAACAAGAGATTGGTCTGAAGTCTTTAGCTGATAATGGACTAGCAGACTTTGGAATGAGGCAAAGGACTGTCTGGTTTACTTGTGGCAGCAGTTTACCAGTTTAAAAAAACTCCAGAACAGCAGAGGTAATATGCTCACCTACAATATTCCAAGTTTTCTTGAAAAACCACCCCCATATCCATCCGGTCCAGGAGCCACATCTTCATGGATGGACTGCATTGCATCCCAGACTTCCTTTCTACTAAAAGGCTTGATGAGTTGCATCTGATCATCTAAGGTAAGAGTGGCACCCTCAGCCACTACCAGGACCTCAGGTGAGTGTGTTCCCGGGATCTTGGTACCAAGCATCCCTTGAAAATACTCCAGGAAGTGCTTTTGATATCCCCTCTCGCTGTTAGAGTTTTACCATCTGTTGTAATTGACAGGATCCTGTTCTTATATGTTCTTTGCTTGATGATAGAATGAAAATAGGAGGAGTTTTGATCCCCCTGGTCCAGCCATCTAACTTTAGCTTTTTGCCTCAGGAATTGATCTTTGGCCACATACAAGAAACTATATTATGTTCTAATCTGCTTCAAGCTGGCATTCTTCAAGCTATAAGTCAAGCTGGCATTCTTCAAGCTTCTTCTGCACCAGTTCTGTCTTGCTCACTATGTCAGCAAAGAGTTCTCTGTTTAATGCTTTCAGAGACCCCTGTAATTTCTTCAGTTTGGAGTAGACACTTCTCATGGTAAGGCCTTTATTGGATTTCCAAAGATAGCTGACAATATTCAGAAAAGAAGGAGCAAGACTCCACATATTGAAATATTTAAAAGCTTTCCTTGGTTAAAATACTTGGAGATCCATGCCAAGTTTGCAAATGCCCAGTCCACTTTGCTCCATATCCTCTTGTCATGTCTTTGCTTGTTAGACCAAGAGAATTGGCACACAGTCCTCCTTATTTCCTCTAACTTGCTATCCTGAAGACATTGATTAAAATCATTGAAGTCTGTAGATTTGATAGGGGACCCTCCTAATCTGTACTCGAATCCTCTGATGTTATTAAAATCTCCCCAAATCATCCATGGTTCATCAGTGATACAACTAATCTGTCTGATAATATCCCAAAGTTTAGTTCGAGCTGCAGGGTCCCATAGACACATGTGAGGAATGTGACCATCCTACTGTCTCTCAGCACTCTGAAGTGCATATGCTGATCTGAGTGGAACACCAGTACAAGTTCATATCCTGCCCTCCACATAACCATATCCTGCCATTGCGATGATCATTGAGATTATGACAGCCTTCCCATCCAGTAAAACTATCCATAGTATGCTGACTACTGTCTTGCTTCAGTTTAGTCTCCAACAGACACATAATACTAATATTATTTTTACGGCAGAAGAGAGTAATCTCTCTCTGCTTTGCAGGGCCATTAAGGCCCCTAATATTTCACGAGGCACATCTATCCATGACCAAAGTCATGGACCCTCTTCTTGGAAGGGTTTAGGGGATTCACAATAGTCAGCTCAGCTTCTTCTGAGTGGACCAGATCAGCCCAGGATTTCCTGGCACTAATCTTAGGCCCTGGGTTAGGAGAGGGTTGTGCCGTTGGTGCCTTTTCTGTCATAACTGTAACCGCCTCTTTTCCCGAACCATCCACATCCTTAGTTTCATCAATCACTGGGTCGTGTTGAGGGACTGCTGCGGGTTTCACCTGCCAGGTTTGTTTAGTCCCTTGTTTGCACACTGTTTCATCATGGCCATATCTCTTGCATTTGAGGCATAACACTGGATCCATTCATAGGATATCCTCTGCTCAATAAGTTGCCCTTTCTCATTTAAAAATAGGACTTTGTCTTTCAGCTCCTTATTGAGATTGATTTCCACTAAGACCGGGGCATAATGTATCCTCTCTTTGTTCTTTGTAAATGCATCAGTCATTATTGGCTTCCCAATCAAGCTAGCAAGTTTGCTTAGAGTCCCAGTACCTTAGTATTTCAACTCTAACTGAGGGAATTGGATCCAGATTGGCACGCTCTCCACCCCAAGTTTGCTAATCTGCGTGTCCTCAGTCTAGGGGGTCATGACAACAGGTTTTCTGTCGAAATGGATGATTCCGTTTGCAAGATTTTGTCTCTCTGTTCCTCATTCGCAAACCTAGCAAGAAATAATCCTTGTCTCACTTGCCAGACATTTACCAACCCTAACTTATCCCATTTCCTTTTCAGAAATCCCAGCATAACAATATATGGGGGATTAGCACCTAGAACGTAGCACAATAAAGCTTAATTCCAGTGCCCAATTTCACCTTGAATCTCCTCAGTTTCCACAATTCCAATTTCTTGCCCTCCTTCAGTAGCTGATTCAATAAATTCCAATCGGTGATCCTGATTCTTCATCAAATTCGCATTGAATTTCAGCCACGGGTTACAGTCCTAGCTTATACCCGCAGTCGTACTAGGAATTCGACCAGTCGATGCCACTAAGGTTGGCCATTCCTCTTGCAATTCAGTGCTCGAAGATTGATGAGTGCTTGATAAACGTATTTGTAATACGTTTATTGTTACGTTTATATGGGTTATAATAGGTTTTTGGTTATTTCGTGCATTTCTTGGCTCTATTTACACCCATTTAAATATTGTAGGACCTTCGAATGGCTATCGAGCAAAAAGGAACGAAAATGAGGCCAAAAACGACGCAAAATGGCCAAATATGAAGCTGTCAGGAAGGAGTCACGACCGTGACTGAACTCGCAAGAAGCCGTGAACATGGGCAGTAAGCCTCAAACACAGAAACTGAACGTTCACGGCCGTGAAATGTTATGCAGGTGCCCGTGAATCTTGGCAGAATGATGCGAAATCGACAATGTTCTCATTCACGACCATGAATATCAAATCCAGAAGCCGTGAACGACGACATAGACTTGAAGAAGGCCAAGTCACGGCCGTGAAAAATCATGTGAGGAGCCGTGAACGACGGCAGAGGCTGAAGAAAGAAAAGACAATATCTGTCACGACCATGGCTGAACATGCGAGAAGCCGTGAATCGAGCCAGAAAGATTAACCAAAGCAAATTCCACCACTTCACGGCCGTTAAGGTCGAAGCTAGAGGCCGTGACCAACGCCAGAAAGTCAAGATTTAGGGTTTAAGCCGCCATCACGGCCGTGACTCCTTATGTAAGAGGCCCTGAAGGGTTTAAGAAAGGCGAAAAGTCAGCTTAAATGCCTATTTCACGGCCGTGGAGGCCCGTTAAGTGGCCGTGAACGTGCCAAATTTCAGGGTTTTGGCCCAAATTCGAAGCATAAAAAGGGAGTTCTTCTCAGAACACAAGGACAATTATATAGGGACGAAAACTTAGAGAAAAGGAGCGGAGGAAGAACACTAGAAGTAGCCCCGTGATTCGAAGAAGCTCAAGGGACGATCCAACAACGAAGCCACGCCTGGTCGATCGAGGAACGAGAGCTCCACCTCAGAAACACAATATTTACTTCTTAGGGAAGTTTTTATGAGTTCTCTATCCTTGTTACCTTTGAATCTCGTTGTTGTGACGTCCAATATGAGTAGCTAATCCTCTTATGTGTTTGGGAGTAGATGAACATTGGATTATGTCGTAGTTAAGGCGTAGGATAAACGTGAACACGTGTATTCGACTGTTTATCGTTCTATGATATTGCTTCTTTGTCTCAATATGTCTATGTGTTGATATGAATGTGTGGTACATCGTTTAGGGCGACAGCTAAATAACGATTAGGCCGTTCATAGACGTTAGGATTCGAGTATAGGGCGACAACAAATATTCGATCCTCGCCGTCTAGTAATCGCTAAACTTAGATTCCCACGAACGTTTAGGGCGACAGCAAATCCATGAGTGGGTAGGAAATTACTGTGATTTAGTCGATAATCACGTAGGAGCGATATTCCGTAGCCTTAGCCGACAGCACCCAGCGGGATTCGAACCCCAAACACATATTTGTCATCAGTCACTCGTATTATTTCTAGTTGTACTTCCTTAATCTTCCAATCCTTTAAGTTGCTCTGTTAAATTAGTTCGTAGTATAAACAAATCCTGCTATTTTATTTAGGCTAAATATCGAGTCGATAGGTTAATACTAGTATTCATTTTATTCCTCGTGTTCGATACTCGGATATTCACTATAGTTATATTACAAACGATAGGTACACTGCCTATCGCGCGTGATTCTAGTTATAATATATGCGTTTTAATTATTACTTGACGTACTCGCACGAACCTTTATATAACATACACGCATGCGATCAAGTTTTTGGCGCCGTTGCCGGGGAGTAGATTGATATTAGGAACACCCTAGTTCGGTAATTTAGCTATTTTATTTTACATTTTCTCAGTTTTTCGTTAATTGCGTTATTTGTTTCCTGCATCATTATTAGTCTCGTTACATTTTCGACGTATTTATTTAGTTCTTCGCTAAATTTCAGTTTCGTTTATTGAAGGTACGGTTCAGCGGTGAATGGCCCGAAGCCACCCGTCGGGTCCAATCGTTGAAGGAGATCCAGATTTCGAGCGGAAGTTGCGAAGACAACTCAGATACAATTCCGAGGGCACGGCGAGTAACTATCAAGAAGCTCTAGTAAGCTACTCAGAGGACAACTCTCAGGAGTCGGCAGAGAATTCTCGAACAGAGGCATCTGTAGACGGTCGAGAGACAGAAGTCGAGATGGCTGACCGCAGAGTGCCCGTCCACCAAGACCAACAGGAAGAACAATCTCTACCAGATCTACTGAAGAGCGCTTCCCTAGGCGGTACCGAATCGGCGATCGTTATTCCACCGATCAAAAATAATAATTTCGAGTTGAAGCATGCTTGGCTTCAAATGATCTTTCAGACGGCTCATTTGAGGGGAACCCTGATGATGATCCATACTCCCACCTGAAGGCCTTTTTAACAGTAACGGACACCATCAAGATTAACGGAGTACCGAGTGACGCGATCAAGCTGATGTTGTTTCCATTCTCACTCAAGTATAGGGCGAAGGACTGGTTGGAGATGCTACCACCCAGATCAATCACTACGTGGGAAGAGCTGCGTGCAGCATTCATCGGCCATTACTTCCCATTGTCAAAGGTGTTAAGATTGAAGACGGAGATATCTCTTTTTTACCAGAAGGATTTGAGATCTTACGAGGTGTGGGAGAGGTACAAATCCCTATTGAAGAAGTGCCTGTTAGGAATCAATACTAACAGTGCCCACAACACGGGATGTCGAAGGCTGCTATGATCAATCGATTTCACGAAGGCCTCGATGATCAAACCGTCCATATGCTAGACGGAGCCGCGGGAGGAGGGCTCGTGAAGCTCAATGCCACAGAAGCCTGGAATCTAATCGAAGACTACTCAAGGAACATCTTCATGAGAGGCAATACGAGGAAAAAGACTCCAGGAGTGTTTGGGGTGAGCGAGGAGACCGCTACAAATGCCAAGTTCGAGGCGCTGCAACAATAGATTGCAACTACTAATTCCCAGCTTCAGACGGTGATCAACACACTACTTCCAAAGGCAGTGCAAACACAGCCAGTCCATGCCGTGATGACAACCCCATCACCTCAGAAGCCGTACACGCCACAGTGCGAGATTTGTGGCGCAGCTCATGAGACCTCAGAGTGCCAAATAGGGCAGTCATTAGAGCACGTGGACTATATGGGGAATTACCAAGGCCAGCGGAGTTTTCAACCTCGAGCGCATCCAAATCTGGCGTATGGGAACCAAAACCACCATGGGCAAGGGCCAGCAGGATTCCAACCTAGAACATCTGGTTTCCAAGGAGGAACATCACGTTCGTATCAAAACGCGTCTGCAGGGTCGGGATCGATGATATGAGGGAGATGGAGGATATGATGAAGACGCTCCTCATAAATTTCAGCAACACCACTCAAGCCCACAATCGAGCACAAAGCCTATTGGGCAATAAAGTCATTGGACATGGATTTGGGGAAAGCAGGCGGAAAGCGGCAACTCTAAATCAATGAGCTAGACGAGTGGCGTTTATCAGCTTATGATAACGCTAGAATGTATAAGGAGCGTTCAAAAGCCTACCATGACAGCAAAATCAGGCACATACGAGAATTTCAAGAAGGGGGCCAAGTCCTCCTCTTCAATTCTCGACTTAGGCTTTTTCCTGGCAAGCTTAGATCACGTTGGTCAGGACCGTTCACTGTTACTCGTGTTTTTCCGTATGGTACTGTTGAGATTTTAGGTATGGAGCATGGTACTTCAAGGTGAACGGACATCGGTTGAAGCATTACCAGGGAGGCGAGGAAGACTTGAGCGACAAGGAGGTATTATACCTCGACTTCCAGCCAGCATAAGAGAATAGGAGGTACGTCAGGCTGAGACGTTAAAAGAAGCGCTTCTTGGGAGGCAACCCAGGTATTTTCGTTTATGTTGTAGGCATTACAGTATATTTAGAAAATAATAATAATAATAACAAAACTAAAAAAAATAATAATAAAAATTATAATAAATATATATATAATGATATATATAGTCTATATAATAATAATAACAATAAAAATTTAATTAATAATAAAATTATTGCGAATATGGAGGATGGTCACAACGCAGAGTCTAGAGACGAGATAGGAACGATAGTTTTATTTCATAAAAGATGGTTACAACACCATTACAACGTGTGAAGGTCCGACACAAAAGCAAATTAAAACTGCGAATAATACAAAAGACAGAACAACAGTTTATTTTGCTTCATAAGGGCGGTTACAGACAAGTGCACCTTGTGATAACCCAACACACGAAAGCAAGTAAAACTCCAATCAAACCCAAAAGAAGAGAAAGGTAGAGTGACAGCATATATAAATTATGACGAATCCTTGCATATTCTTCACTCTCATTCTCACGGCCTTGCTGCTGTCCCCAATTCATAGTGGCTAGCTAACTCAGAAATATCGAAAATAAGACTGCTGAAGACGTGTGAATTATGGTAGATGATGCTATTGCGTTATTCTACCAATGTCTATTTATAGGCATGAAGGGCACAAAAACATCATTATCAAAACCAGCAAATCAAATGATACAGACGGATTTTTGACTTGGAGATCTGACGCCGCGCGAGAAAGTGTCGAATATTAGAGTTTTCCCTCTCTCTGCTTTATTTTCTCTCCCTTCTCTCTAGGGAAAAACCCTAACTTTTTTTCGTCGCACCCACCCCCCCCCCCTTTCCTCCTCTCCCTCCCCTCCATTCCTCATTCTCTTCCCCATCTACTCTCCTCTCTCTCTCTGCAGCCTTCCTCCTCCCCCAACCTCCGTGGGAGGTTGGGGGAGCTCAATTTTATTTTCTATTTTCTTTTTTTTTTTGGTTTTTTGTGTGCTTTTTTTTCTTCTTTTCAGCGAACGCCCACCCTACGCCGGCCGCCTTTCGCCCCACACCCATCCTGCCAACCTCCGCCCCCGCACTGGTCAGCCGCCTCCCGCCAGCCCGCTGCCGCCCACTACTGGTCGGGGACGTCGCCCACCCTCGCCGGCCGTCTTTCATGCCAGCCTCCGCCCCCTCACTGGTCATCCGCCTGCCGCCAACCTGTGCCAGCAGGCCGCCACCCACCACTGGCCGGGGATCTCGTTTCTTCTGACCTTCGGGTCAGGAGCCTTTTCTCCCTTATGGAGCTCTTGGTCCGATGAAGACAAAACACAGAAGTCGACGGTCGAAGAAAGTGAAGAGTATCGTAGATTTAGCTTAATAGCTTTTTCTATTATAGGTTCTTTAGATATTGGATTTTTAGATAATGAGTTTTGTTTTCTGTCGGTTTTTGTCCCTTGTGGACTTTTTTCTCCCTATTTGGGAGTGTTGTTCCCCCTTGTGGGGTTGTCTATGTGAGCCTTCTCCCGGTCGACGATGTACTGGTGAGACCCCTTGGGCTATTTAGCTCTGTATCTTTGTTATTAATGCAAGCTATCGTTTCGGAAAAAAATAGTTAAAATATATATTATTTAATAATAATCATAATGTATATATATATATTAAAAAAAACACAGAAATGGGGCATGTCACGGCCTTGAGAACCAAACGCACGGCCGTGACCGCCAACCTAAATAGCCTAAGCCACTACCTCGAGCCACGGCTAGACGTTGCACCTTCACGGCCGTGACTTGTTTCGAAAAAAAATAATAAATAATAATAATAATAATAATAAAAATTAATATAAAAATAATAATAATAAATAAAAAATAATAATAATAATAATAATAATAATAATAAAAAATAAATAATAATAAAATAAAAAAATAAAAAATAAAAAATAAGGAAAAGAAAAATAGAAGGTTCACGGCCTGAGACTCACAAGTCACGGCCGTGATTTTACGAGGCAATGCCACTGCCCGTGTTCATGGCCTATGACCTACTGAGTCGCGGCCATGAACGCTGTATAGCATACGCACTGCCGTGAGTCACGGCTTGTGAATCTTTATTCACGGCCGTGACTCGGACGGGTTACATAGAAAGAAAAAATTTAACCATTTCCATCTCTCTTTTCCCTCTGTTCCACCACGATCGCCAATTTTCTCCTCAAATCACCCCCACAACAACCACACATCCGGCCACGCCACCGCCGTAATCAGCGACACAGAACCATTTCACATCTATTACAACTTGATTAAATCTAAGAGGTATGTCATTTTCTCCCAAAGCTTATAATAGACGAATTTCGCATTTTAAAGATTGGGATCGATTGTTGTGTTTACATTGTTTTTCTATAGATAAATTTATGCTGTAAACACGTCGGGCTTGATAGATTTGTTGATTTAGTCCTTTAATTTTGATTTTGGGTTGATGAACCCTAATTTCGAAAATTAGGGATTTTCGGAATTTTTGATGGAATTGGTTGTTTTTAATGGTTTGTTTCCCGTTGATTAATCATCTAGAGTTGAACATTATGCTTGGTTAATCAATTATTGCAATTAGAAGGAGTATTCTAGATCGTCTATTATGTGTTCAACAAAATGCTACTTTGAATTTGTTTATGTTCTTGTTTTATAATTATCAATTTTGTCGTTTTGTTGGTCGAGTCGAGCTGTATTGACTATCTTCTTCTCGTCAACTCACATTTGGACTTCTAGGTACTATAGGGAAAAGCCGTTTCGCTGCAGGACGTGATAAGGATTCGCGATCAACGAGTCGTCCACGTCGACGCCAAGGCACGATGTCACTGCTAGAGTCTATGGAGCAGTTTGACGATGAGACGCACCGGGCCCGTTACAACAGACTAAAGGATAAGCAGTTCATTCCGACCGATCAGCTTGATCATGACACACTAGCGAAGTATCACATCGACCAGCAAGTGGCCGGCTATGTGTCCCTAAGCGGATGGCTCGAATTCTTGCAAATCGACGAGCCGGCATACAAAGAGCTAACCCTGGAGTTCCTGTCCATCTTCGCCCACGAAGAATTCGGCGTGAACAAGATGCATTTCGGGCATTTAACAAGGAGCACACGGTGGACATAGGCGACATCTGCCAGGCAATTGGAGTACCGGTGCCATCTTTCGGGAACCGAGGATCTTTACAAGATTTGTACTACAAAGACTATCTTGCAGGCCCAGAGTTTCGACAGGCCTGCTGGGCTGAGATTACACGACCTGGTGAGCCACCATTCAGTGTCAAGACATCTAAGGCCTCGTCGCTCAGGAGTCCAGGATTGCGCTATATCCACCGTCTCCTGACGACCTCGGTCACACCAAGGGGCG
The DNA here is from genome assembly GCA_027422505.1 of Craterostigma plantagineum. Lineage (NCBI taxonomy): Eukaryota > Viridiplantae > Streptophyta > Magnoliopsida > Lamiales > Linderniaceae > Craterostigma > Craterostigma plantagineum. The sequence goes on along the minus strand of JAPQWV010000066.1, from coordinate 1,042,674 downwards.
ACTCACACGGTGCGATTGGTCTTCGCGAATTGTTTTACTTAGCCAGGATGCAGCGCAGCCAAGAGGTGCACTTAGGGATGGCCCTGAAACACGCCTTTGCGGCTCAAGCCGATGTTCGTAGTAACGGGAAGCTCGCAGTGGGGCCATTTGTTACGAAGGTTATCAAGGGGCTTAATCTGTGGCCAACAAATCCACCAGAGATGACGATAGTGGGTGGGCAAAAGTTGGTGAACGAAGAGATGATGCTGAAGATGAAGATATTGATCAAAGCCCCCACCTGGTCCCGCTCGAACAAGGTCTATGTCTGGCATGAGATTTACCGTGGGCAGACGGACCTCGGTGACGCATTCCCTGAGCCACTAGAAATTGAGGGTGTGGGGCCATTCCCAGTTCACCCAGACACTGCTGAAACTTCCCATTCCTCCGGATATCACGAGGGCGAGTCGTCAGGTGTCGCACCTTACGCGTCAGCAGCAGACCTTCACACACTGTGCGAGGAAATGCTACGCTACAACGAGGAGGCACTACGACACGATGAGGAGACACGGCGCTGCTAGGACTAGTATGAGCGTGGAAACGAGAAAGCCCACCGACGCTACCGCGAAGAGCAACAGCTCTATGAGCAGGCCCTTAAAGCCATGGACGACGCAGTCAGGCGATTACAGGAGTCACTGGCGTTCCTTCGCCCTCGGCAGCCCTCACCACCACCACCTTAGTTCCGGTTTCATTTGGGATGTTTCTTTTGTGGAACACTTTGTGTGTTTTCTAGTGATCCCGACACTTTTGATGATTATGACTCGTTTTGCTGTCTACTTTTTATTTCTATCGTGCGTTTAATTTTCTTTTGAGTGTTTTCAGGAAACGTGACACGAATTCAAACTACGACTCAAAATATTTCAAACTCAGGTGCAACAACCATGCTCAACTTCATCAAATGCTCGAGGCAGGACCACACCAATTTTTTTTAAGGGGAGTCACGTTATTTTCAACTTCTTTTACCTTCCTTTTATTTATTTTACACGTTGAGGACAACGTGCATCTTAAGTGTGGGGAGGGGGAATTTTGTTGGAATTTTGTTGGAAATTTACGTGATAATTTTTATGATGCACTGTGGTTATTAAATCCATAGAAGTCTGGCATGATTGTTTGCGTTCATCTCAAAGTGTTGCATACTAGGGAGTCTAATGAGCGATAAAGACATGCATCAGTGATTTAATCTTTTCAGCATGAATAGATATAGTGTTACTTTGAGAGATTCACACACATAATCCATGTTCCGTTGTCAGAGTTGAGCTGACGAGCTTCGGCTCAATTTTCTTGGTTGTGTGATTAGTGCATAATTTACGTCTCACTAGAACTTGCATTGTCTAATACGCATTGAAATTGCTTGTTGTGTGTTTTGTATGAATATGACGAGGGCATTAACAAATAAGTCCACGGCCAAAGTTCCCGACCACGCCTGATCACCGTAGTTAACCACTTTGAGCCTAAGCTTATTTATTTCTCAAACCTCGTATATCATAACCCTCTGATCTAAATAAGCCTCCAGAGATCATCTGAACCCGAGTTAAGCGGTGGTGAAGGTCAAATGTCAAAGTCGAAAAGCGCAGAGATGAGTCCCGCTGGAATGTGAACAGTTTGTTGAAAAAAAAGAAGAAGAAAAGAAAAGGAAAGAAAAAAAATATATATTTATATATGTGGAAGTGAAGCATGAGGAGAATAAGCTGCTGTAAAGAAAAGAAAAGAACTTTTCCTTCGATAATCTTTCAGTCTCAAGATTCCACATCATCTCTCATTTTGAGACGTGGGAGAAGAAAGGCTTAGTGGAACGCAGCAGAAATAAGAAGAAATGAAGACGGCGTAACCAGAAAGGCTAATTATTGGCGCGCTTTAGACAATGACATGAAGACCGACACGACTGCTACTCATATGTGATTCCACTACCACCTCATTACTATCTGAACCCATTTAACCCGAAAAAGACCTTCTGATTCATGCTAACTGCTTTAAGTAGTAGACGTGCGATTGACTTGCAAGCATATGGTTTAGACTAGATTATTGCATGAATTGAGCGATTCACCGATTTATTTGCCTATACACTGAGTGATTTGAGTGAATCCTGCGAGGTGTGGATCTCGATTAGTAGTGCTAAGGAAATTCGCATCGATAAGTGCTGATTATTGTTGCAGTGTCCATAATTGTTTGCTTAATTCCATTTTGTGCTTTCCATCTGCGTTGGTGAATTGTGAATGGTCATGCCACTATTTTGTTACCTCTTCTTGTTTTTAATTTGCTCGAGGACAAGCAAAAGCTTAAGTGTGGGGAGGTTTGATAAACGTATTTGTAATACGTTTATTGTTACGTTTATATGGGTTATAATAGGATATTTGTGGTTATTCCGTGCATTTCTTGGCTCTATTTACACCCATTTAAATATTGTAGGACCTTCGAATGGCTATCGAGCGAAAAGGAATGAAAAATGAGGCCAAAAACGACGCAAAATGGCCCAATATGAAGCTGTCAGGCAGGAGTCACGGCCGTGACTGAACTCGCAAGAAGCCGTGAACATGGGCAGTAAGCCTCAAACACAGAAACTGCAACGTTCACGGCCGTGAAATGTTATGCAGGTGCCCGTGAATCTCGGCAGAATGATGCGAAATCGACAATGTTCTCATTCACGGCCGTGAATATCAAATCCAGAAGCCGTGAACGACGACAGAGACTTGAAGAAGGCCAAGTCACGGCCGTGAACAATCATGTGAGGAGCCGTGAATGACGTTAGAGGCTGAAGAAAGAAAAGACAATATCTATCACGGCCGTGGCTGAACATGCGAGAAGTCGTGAATCGAGGCAGAAAGATTAACCAAAGCAAATTCCACCACTTCACGGCCGTGACGGTCGAAGCTAGAGGCCGTGACCAACGCCAGAAAGTCAAGATTTAGGGTTTAAGCCACCGTCACGGTCGTGACTCCTTATGTAAGAGGCCGTGAAGGGTTTAAGAAAGGCGAAAAGTCAGCTTAAATGCCTGGTTCACGGCCGTGAAGGCCCGTTAAGTGGCCGTGAACGTGTCAAATTTCAGGGTTTTGGCCCAAATTCGAAGCATAAAAAGGGAGTTCTTCTCAGAACTCAAGGACAACTCCATTGGGACGAAAACTTAGAGAAAAGGAGAGGAGGAAGAACACTAGAAGTAGCCCCGTGATTCGAAGAAGCTCAAGGGACGATCCAACAACGAAGCCACGCCTGGTCGTTCGAGGAACGAGAGCTCCACCTCAGAAACGCCATATTTACTTCTTAGGGAAGTTTTTATGAGTTCTCTATCCTTGTTACCTTTGAATCTCGTTGTTGTGACGTCCAATATGAGTAGCTAATCCTCTTATGTGCTTGGGAGTAGATGAACGTTGGATTATGTCGTAGTTAAGGCATAGGATAATCGTGAACACGTGTATTCGACTGTTTATCATTCTATGATATTGCTTCTTTGTCTCAATATGTCTATGTGTTGATATGAATGTGTGGTACATCGGTTAGGGCAATAGCTAAATAACGATTAGGCCGTTCATAGACATTAGGATTCGAGTATAGGGCGACGGCAAATATTCGATCCTCGCCGTCTAGTAATCGCTAAACTTAGATTCCCACGAACGTTTAGGGAGACAGCAAATCCGTGAGTGGGTAGGAAATTACTGCGATTTAGTCGATAATCACGTAGGAGCGATATTCCGCAGCCTTAGCCGACAGCACCCAGCGGGATTCGGACCCCAAACACATATTTGTCATCCTAAGTCGCTCGTATTATTTCTAGTTGTACTTCCTTAATCTTCCAATTTAAGTTGCTCTGTTAAATTAGTTCGTAGTATAAACAAATCCTGCTATTTTATTTAGGCTAAATATCGAGTTGATAGGTTAATACTAGTATTCATTTTATTCCTCGTGTTCTATACTCGGATATTCACTATAGCTATATTACAAACGATAGGTACACTGCCTATCGCGCGTGATTCTAGTTATAATATATTCGTTTTAATTATTACTTGACGTACTCGCACGAACCTTTATTTAAACATACACGCACGCGATCAGTGCTCGCTTATCCAATGGAATAGTACCTATCGAAGAATGTCCTTGTCGTGATCGGCTATTAAAGTTTACACTACTACAGTTTACGCTCGAGCTACCGTTGGTAGGAGGTGGTGTCACCGCCGAGGTCGGCGCTGCCTGCCGTTTCGCGATTTTCCTCTTTTTCACCATAGTCAAAAAGAGAGAAATTGGCGCGAACGACAAAAACTTGTAGGAGCCAAAAGTTTGGATCCGCAATGGTATTGTGTCGACGACGTATATGTCTCGATTTTCACCATTATAAATTGTATTTTGTGCCCGTCTAATCGCAAATTGGCTATCAGAATGTATGCATATAGTGGGCACCTGTTTTCCCCACTTATGAATATCCTCTAAGAAATGGCGTACCATTCAGCTTATTTTCCACGACACATTAGCTCCAGCTAGTGTAAACACATAGCCGCTCGTGCTTCTAGAGTTTCATATCAGATATCCAGTTTGCATCTGTGTAGGCTTCTACCACAACAGGATATCTTCCATAATGCAATCCATATTCACGACTATACCTTAAGTGTCTCAGAACTCTTATGATAGCGGCGCAATGTTCCGCACTTGGATTGCTCGTATATGAGCTCAATTTGCTTATAGCATATGCAAAATCTGGCCTAGTACAGCTCATTATTCATTAAGCTTCCGATAATCTGTGAGTATTCTACTTGATAAACACCTTCACAGTGATTTTTCGATCAATGAACACTTCGATCTACTAGTGGCATTTTAGCGTCACCAAAATCATTCTTGCTAAACTTTTTCAATATTTTGTCTATGTAATGAGTCTGACTCAGAACAAGACTCTCATTCGTTCGTATGAGTTGAACTCCTAAAATCACACCAGCAAGTCCCATGTAGATTTTTTCTTCTTCAACCGTCTCAAAGGTTGAGAAGAGGCTTCAGTTTTTGCAAACATGTCTAGTTGCCCCGGTATCGATCCACCACTCCTTGGATTCGACCCAACCATGTACAATCGCGACAAGGCTCATTTCGTCAACCTCCCTGGTCATGGCTTTCACCATGTTTGCTTTGTGGCTTTTTTTCGGGAGGCGACAGTCTGACGACATGTGGCCCAATTTTCCGCAGTTGCAACATTTTCCCTTGTACTTATAACTAGGCTTCGCGACACCTGCGATCGCCCCAAGTTTCGCCTTGGGTTTAACCGCACCTTTGCCCTTCTTAGAGCCATGCTCCACCACGTTTACCTTTGGTTCAGCTGAGCTTGACACTCTTTTTTCCGACCTTTTGTTGTCTTTTTCGATTCGAAGTCTAACAGTTAAATCCTCTAGCGACATCTCCTTGCGCTTATGCTTGAGATAATTTTTAAAGTCTTTCCAGCCCAACGACAACTTCTCAATGATAGCCGCAACTTGGAAAGATTAACTCAGCAGCATTCACCCTGCATGGATCTCGTGCAAGATCAACTGGATCTCTTGCACTTGACTGATCACAGTCTTCGAATCGACCATGTTATAATCAAGGGACCGTCAGACAACAAATTTCTTCGTGCCGGCATCCTCAGTTTTATAATTCTGGTCTAACGATTCCCACAATTCCTTAGCCATAGCGACCACCCCATACACGTTGTACAGGGTATCGCTTAGGGCATTTAGGATGTAATTGCGACATAGGAAGTCAGAATGCTTCTTGCATCAACTGCATTTACGACCTCGATGTATGCACCTTCGTTTACCTTCGGCTCGACCTCTTTCAGGTAGGTGGCCAGGTTCAGCATGGTAAGGTAGAAGAGCATCTTTTGTTGTCACCTCTTAAACATGGAGGCTGTCCCAACAAACTTCTCGGGCTTCTCCAAGTGGCTGACTGGTACGTTCGGTCTCATCACGGTAGGCACAACGTTGGTGTGAACTGCGTTGTTGTCTTCGTTTCGGTTTGAGTTGTGGTTGTCCGATCGTAACGAGGGTCTATTTTAAGATTGTTCGTTCTGTATCGTATAGATCGGGGAGTATATTCGGACAAATACGAAGAGAGATTCGAAGATTGTGCAAGTGCAATTTCCTTAAAACAGATTCGCTCCATCACGTTTGTGCTTTGAGGTTTTACTAGCATCTATTTCCCGGGATACTTCGAAATACTTGGCGTTTGTTTAGCACACAACAACACCAACAGTGAATTGAAACTAGGTAGAAATGAACATGAACTTCTTTCGAAGGCTTGTGAGTTTTTCGTATCTTTTTTTTTCATTGAGAATCATCCTATATATATATATTATATAATATATATATACTGGAATCATATATTTAATGGCCATAAAGTCTCTTCATTACTGGACATTTGTGGCTTTAAATCAAATAATTTAATGATCATAAAGTCTTTTTATTACTGGACATTATAGCTTTAAATCAAATAGTTTAATGATCATAAAGTCTCTTTATTACTGGACATTTATGGCTTTAAGTCAAATAATTTGATGGCCATTTCAAATTATTGTCCATTGGACTTCTAGGTATCTTAACGGTCGCTTCCGGTCCGCCTAGCTAGTCGTCACACATAGTGATCAGTTCAGTCCGGACTTAGTCAGTACAGTCCAATTTCTCAAGCCATGTCAAATACTGGGATATAAAAGTTAAACTAGGGCAAAACGCAGGTTGATCGGGATTTAATAATTCCTTCTAAGATTTCAATTTAGGTGGGCTTTGAAGTAAAATGGGCTTGGCCTAATTTAATTAAATTTGGCCGACAAATATCCTTCTAGAAATGCTTACGTATGGTGGTTGCTAAGGAAAAGGACGAAACAGTCCATGGTCCTTCTTCAATCGTCACGTATTTTGTAATTATTTTGATTAAATATGATGATTAATGGTTGCTTCAATAGCAACTTGTGGGGAGCTTTGCGGGGTGGTTTTCTTATATAATAAGTTGGTTTTCTTATATAATAGATTTCTTCCCAGCAACAAATGAGAGAAAAAAAGAGAGAAAAAATTATGCTCATACACAATCTGATTTCGTTCGCCTCAGTGTCGACGTCGTGCAAATCGCGCTCAGTTAATCGAAGTATCCTGAGAGACAGCCGCTCATTAATCCTCTTCCAGATATACGTGAGGGAGCGAATCTGTTTTAAGTAAATTGTGTTCGTACAATCTATTAAGTGTTCGACAAAACTTTGGAGGTCTTTCTTGCTACGATTTCAGGTAATACCAAGTGCGTGAGCAAAACCCAAATCGCTTCAAACATTGTATTATTCAGAATTATAAAACCAGAATATTTTTGATAAACTGAAAGCAGAGTCGAGCATGCTAAATTATTCTTTAATTTCTTGAATAATCGCTCTCAGAAACATCGAGCCTTTCTCTCCTCTTCTGCAGAATCTTTTAAAAAAATGGCCCATGACTCAGTCAATGTTAAAAAAAATAGCCTCCGTGACGTTTTTTTTTTGTCAATGGCCTTCATTTTAATTAACCGTTAACCATCTTCTTTAAACCCTCGTTAATTAACTAAAAAATAAAAGACAAAGAAAAATAAATATATATACACAATCTGTATATATATAAAAGAAACGAAATTCCATTTAAATGCAAAGCAGCACGTAATAATTACTATATCAATCGAGATCGATCTATCCTTTTTTCTTCATCGTTTCTAAAGAAAAAACAGCCCCATTTTCGAGTCGAACTCGAAGTCTGCGAAGCAAGTCTGGAAGGTAATACCAACTCTAACTCTTTACAGTAAGTTTTTAGTTTTTTCATTTCGAATTACGAATTTTAACCCACGAAATTACGTGATTGTGTCTCAAGAGATGATGTTTGGCCACGGGAGTTTCGAATTTCTAGTCAGAAAGACGAAACTCGTGGTCATGCTTCATGGAACCCACACATATATCCACAAGGGCCCCATGCATTAGATCTGGGTCACCGCGCATGTTTACACGGTCCCCGCACGCAGGTGCAGGGGCCGCACGCACTGGAGCACGGGTCCGCGCGCGCTAGGGCACGGGACCCGAGCATCAATTCAAGGGCCCCAGGCGCTGGTGTTGGGGTCCCGTGCATTAGTGCAGGGGGCGCACGCATCGGAGACGGGTCCGTGCGCGCTAGAATACGGGATCCGGGCATCAGTTTAGGGTCCCCGCACGCTGGTGCCTGGGTGCCGCGCATCAGTGCAGGGGGGGCGCGCACTAGAGTACGGGTCTGTGCGTGCTAGAGCACGGGGCCCGGGCATCAGTCCAAGGGCCCCAGGCGCTGGTGCTGTGGTCCCGCATTGCATGGGCGCGCACTAGGGCATGGTCCCACGCACCAGGTCATGGGTCTCGCGCTCTAGAGCTTGGGTCCCGTGCATTAGGCTTGCTCCCGCGCACATGAGAGCTATATGTGTTGATCCCGAGCATCAGTGTGTGGGTCCCCAGCTGATTGCAGGGGTCCCGCACTATATGTGTTAGGGTTTACGAAAGCTGTTAGGGGTTTGGAAGCTGTTAGGGCTTTAATTATGCCTAGAAATCACGTTAGCAAGTACGGCATCCGAAATAACATTTTCGACAACTAGGGTTTTTGCAAACTATTGTTTTCGCAAACTAGGGTTTCGCAGGTTGTATTGGTTTTCACAAGTAGGGCTACGGTTCTAATAAATTTCACTTCTATTGCAGGGGGTAATCATGACGATCACTAACATTGTGTTCCAAGTCGAGGGTCAGTGGATAATTGGCGAAGACAATACCTCGAAGTGGTGTCCTCTTCCTAATCATAGATGGCAATCAACCTTGGTCGACGAGGAAACATGCACGTTAGATGACGTGAATGATGAGATTGTGAAAAGGTTTTGTCGCTACGCAACGTCAATTCTAAACTCATGTTAAGCTACATGCCTAGCATAGTTTACGATTTCCCATGACCCATCTACATCGAGAATGACTACGGTATACGTCCATACCTTGGTTTTGATGGTCCACAGTCTAGACCCGTACTCCGTGTTGAGGTTGCGTCCTTTGTCAGTGCCACACCACCACAAGCTCATCTTAATGATGAATCGAATTTCAACGTCGGTCTAATAGAGCAGTGCGATGCAAATGAGGAAATGCATCCCGTGAGGGTTACATGGGCGACACATCTAACTACCACTCTTACCATCTTTCTGAATACGAGGGTTTTCAAGAAGATCAAACCGGACCGTGCGAGAATCAAAATGAGAATGAAGATGCTACGTTCGAACAACCCGAGAACATTATGCTTCGAAAAGTGATAATGACGATGTCACAATGGTAGAGCATAACTCTCCACATGCGGACGACAACACCTATGGATTTGAGGATGGTTCAAGCCCGTTTGTTGGTCAGGAATTTCTGGATAAAAAGGAAGTCAAGGACGTGATCACTAAAGTCGCCCTTGATGCGTGTTTCGAGTTCAAATTGGTCCGGTCAAATAAAACCATGTACGTAGCGAAATGCGCAACGGAAGGATGCACATGGCGAGTACGAGCTGCACAGGACAAGGACTCCCCTTTTTTCTCAATCCGAAAGTACTTCGACAAGCACACATGCGGGGTTTCTCATCGTCACCGTAGACATCGGCAAGGAAGTTCGTCAGTTGTATCACAAGTTCTGTTGGAACATTTCACCGGTTCTAAAGACATTCCGCCACCCAAGCTAATCATGTCGATGATGCAGAACAGGGGAGTAGATGTCGTACTACAAGGCTTGGAAAGGCAAGCAACTAGCGTCGGACGAATTAGTCGGTAACAGGGTCGATTGTTACGGTTGACTTCCGGCCTACTTGGATGCATTGAGGCAAGCAAACATTGACATCACGGATTGGGAGATGGACTAAGAAAGGAGGTTCAAATATATGTTCTTAGCATACGGCGCATGCGTTAGGGGATTTGCATACATGAGGAAAGTCGTATCTATCGATGCAACTTTTTTGAAGGGAAAGTATAAAGGAGTTTTGCTCATTGCTACGGCATAAGATGGCGATTACCATCAATACCCGCTCGCATGGGGTCTTGCTGACTCGGAGGGAACCAAATCTTGGACGTGGTTTCTCACTAGATTGAGTCATTTCGTACCGACAGTAATGAACTCGTCATTATTTCTGACCGAAACGATGGTTTAAAGAATGTCATCCCTACTGTATTTTCGAATTCATTTCACGGTTTCTGCGTGTGGTACATTCAGCAAAATCTGAAGATGAAAATGCCTACACCAAGGCCGAGTGCGATGCACAACACAAAGCTCTGCGTGAAACATTCAAGTCGGCGGGTCGATATCTTGATGAGATTGCAATGGAACGGTGGACAAGGGCATATTGTCCCAAATCGAGATACAACATCATGACGACTAATGGATCGGAGTAGATAAATGCGGCTCTACGCGCGGATAGAGAACTTCCAATTATAGGATTGTTGGGTTCGATTCACCGATTAATATTAGCTTGGTTCAGTAAGCATGGAAGAACATGCGAAGCTTCTATCGCTGCGAATTCGACGTCGTTTATGCCGAAGGTCGAGTCGATCCTCCGCGAGAATTTCTTTGGGTCGCAAAAATTTTATGTGTCGGAAATTGGGCGTCTAACATATAACGTCTACGGCCACAACGTGAACGAGGTCGTCGATCTACACATGCGTACATGCAGCTATAAGACGTTAGACATCGACCGAATTCCTTGCCCACACGCGATTGCTGCTTGTGATTATGCTAACGTCGATGTGGGTTCACTAGTTGATCCTTATTACAGCTTGGAAATGTGGAAGTTAGCTTACGACGGTACTATATGGCCGATGTCCGAACACATTGAATGAAGTGTTGAAATGCCGCCACCTCCTCGCGAGAAACAACGTGGGAGACCACAGAAAAATAGGTTGCTTTCTGTTGGCGAATTTAGTAGGAGGTAAAACCTCTAAATATAGGGTTTTCTAATGTAATAGAACCAAATTATTATTGTTATGAAATGAAAGTTTGTTTAGATTAGCGTAATTATGGTTTTATAATGTAAGAGTTATGATATGATATTGTTTGAGGTTTTTAAAATTAGGGTTTTAATGGAGCAACTTTAGATAAGAACAACTCGCGTTATGTTAGTGACTGGGGGCTCATGCGCAGTGACTATAATTTTCGAAATTATAGGATGAATTTATTCGTAATGAGGCTGAATCGAAGTTCGAAATTCAAAATTATTTGATCGTGTCTAAATCGCAAAATAATCGCAGGGTCCCTGCACATGAGTGCTGTGGTCCGGGGCTCATGCGCAGTGGACCCGCGCTAGCTGATGCGCGCTGGATGTGCGGCACCCGTGCTTATGCGCGAAGGACCCTTTCTTTTACGCACGGGACCCATGCTCATGTGCGGGGACCCGTGCTTATTTGCTTGGTCCTTGGCGCATAAGTTCGGTCCCGTGCGAGAATTTTGTAAACCCTAATTGAGTCAATTATTGGTCTTCTTTTGCAGACAAAGTTATTGATTTATTGGTCGGTCAACTATTTGTCTGAAATATGTCAGCTTTGATTTCAGGTGTCATAATGCCTTGTCAAGTCTGATGTCCTTTTCGATGTGTGAAAAAGCAAGACACGGGTTTTAAAAAGAATTTCAGTAATTATAATACATATATATTTTGTACATATTTATTCTTTAAAAAAATTAACCATAACGAAATACTTGTCGAAAAAAAAAATAGTCTTGACCAAAAAATTAATTTTAAGTCGTTAATGTTCCCCAAATAAAATTACACTATTTGGTTATTGTTTTGAATGTGAAGTTGGTGAATTAGTTGGATGTCACAATAATTGAGCAAATTTACATAGCAACAACTTGCCTTATGATGGTGAGTCGGTGACTTGGTTAGGATGTAACAATCGAAAACTCGTATGTTATATATACAAAAGACCATACTTTTGTTGGCTATGATATTACATGACGTATTATATTCGTATGGAGGTGAATTAAAGTTCAAAATTATTTAATCTGGTGTAAAATCGCGAAAATAATCGTAGGGGCCCCGCACATGAGTGCTGTGGTCCGGAGCTAATGAGCAGTGGACCCACACAAGCTGATGCGCGTTGGATGCGCGGGACCCCATCGACCACGCTGGAGACCTGTGAACTCACGCAAGGGACCCCTGCTTATCTGCGGGGACCCATGCTTAATTGCTTGGGACCGTGCACATAAGTTTGGGACCATGCGCAACAGACCGGCCCCGTCCGGAATTTTATTGACTAGTCAACAATCATTGGTAAATAATTGTCTGTACTCACTTTTTCTGCGAATGTCAGTGTAAGCGTCACATTAATGTCAAAATAACAACCTAATCATACGAAAATAATATAATCATAACAAAAACAATTGGAAAAAAATTAATCATAACAAAAATAATTTAATGATACGAAAAGGAATTTAATACTAACGAAAAAATATTTAAAATTGTGCATGGTCCCCGCACATGATTGCTGTGGTCTAGGCTCATGGTCTGTAGAGCTAGCTGATGCGCGAGACCCTTGCTCAAATGACCCGTGCAGGGGTCCCTAGTTTTCACGCAAGGGACCCGTGCTCAAATGCTTGATCAATTAGTGGTCTGTTACTTTTTTCGTGATATTGTCAGTGTCATAACAATCGATTTGATGTGATTAAAAATTGCTTGTCATGTCAACAGTAATGTCAATTTCAGATAAAATAATTTAAAAAAACACCAAAAACGTTGTTTTTCATAAAAAAAAATTTACATTGGACCAAACCAAGAATAAAAGTCCTTACGGAAAATAGAAATTGTAAGAAATTTCCTAAAATCTACAATTTCCTGATGTGTCAGATTGGAGACATCGTCACCTCGAAACATGAGGCTCATTGCTGCTCGCAACACATGTACGCCGCATTCTCCCCTGAAATGTTACGCACTTATACAGAAATCGTCATAAAAAAAATTAATGAAATAATAAGGAATGAAACTTACCTTCCTTGCTGCTTGGCGAACCTCGGATGGCGCTCAACTTTCCATTTCTTAAATCGTGTCTTCATACATCTCATGAAGACCAATATCGCCGGGATTATCAATTGAAGTGGCTCCAATGCTTTGTTAAGGTTGCGCATGTCCTTGTCGCAAAACTCGTCGGAGTCGTATATTGTCATCGTCTTCTGCCTCCAATCAGCAACGCATAGCACCCAATGTGCTATCCTCTGCACGAGGAAGACGATGCAATCTGCGTTCATCCATGAGATCGACGGCCATCCATCCTGAAGTCCTCTCGCGTAGTGGGCCTAATACGAAAGCATCCCATTTACGACTTTTCCTTTTTCGAAGCCGTCGACTTCGATACATGTCTTGAATACGTAAGACATGTACGCAACATTCTTCGACGCAAATGTATGCGACTTCTGCATGTACAGGAACTCTCTCATGGCATCATTCATATGCTGAAAACCAAAATAACAATGGCTTTACAATTACAGCCCATTGCGAAATTAATAGTTCAAGTCGCATACCATGGGCCACCTCGTTGGCGTGTATAGATCCGCAAACCATGCCTGTCGACCAAGCACTCCTTGTACTCGTCGTCAGCCAAGGCCTGTATATCTCTCTCTACGGCCACCCACAACATGATTTTCCTTAGAAATATGGACGTCTACGGTCGACTGCCTCACATTCATCTGACCGGTCGACGGAGGCTCAGTGAACGGCGACTGCAGCCACTTGGACGGATTGTTCTGCCGCCCCTCCGAGATCGTCTTGACCACACCTTTACCCCTATCAGCCACCGTCGACTGATCCACAACCTCCGAAGTTGGGTCGACGCCCCTTCAAGTAGATGGGTCGACCTCATAATATGCCTCGCTCTGCGCACCGTATCCATCGTCCAATTGCGATTGAACGTATTAATTCCATGGATACTCAGATGCCGGCCATCCCCATCCGCTCGAACTGGGTGGATCCCGCCTCGCAAATTGCATCCACCCAGTCGAAGTCGGCTCGTCGTCTACGATACATATTAAATGTAAGTTACGCCGTAAATTAAATTTGAACTAGGGGTAAAGATAGTTACCGCGATAAGGCGCGTCTGTATGTACGTGGACCGAATAAATTCGTCCAGTTGTCCCGAAGCTCTTGCAACTGATACGCAACGCCTCCGATGCTTTTGCCCAAACCTTGCATCGAGTTGAACCGCTCCTCATACATTTCTGAGCGTCGATCGTAAGCATCTCGGAATTGCGCAAAGCCGTCTCGGAATTGCGAAAACTCGTTCCCGAGCTACTCGAACCGATCGCCAAATTCATCGAACCGCTGGTCCACGCGGCGCGCAACTTCGTCGAACTGCTCCGACGATGGCCCATACCCGTGCATGGCCCTGCCTGTGGCGGCGATGTCGGCGGCGTATGGAAGTTGCCTTTGTGAATGGACGGCAGCACGTAGTCAGAGCCTATGCCCCTCTCTTCGTCTTGTCGTGATCTAATAGAGAGCTGAGAGACGGACTCTGCCTCGTAATTGGCTTCGTTTGCCGCCCACTGGCCAAGAGGTCCTACAGCCGCACGACGACTGCACCTAACGTCCACCCCGACCATCAGTAGGGTCGCCACCCTATCGTACACATCGTCGTGTGGCTCATCGACCTCGAAGTCACTGTACGGAAAATAATCGGCCTGCGTCTCTTCTCCAGTTGGCACTAGTAGACCTCGTACGTCGGACCCGCGTGCCGTCTTGGTAACATCCACCAACTTCGGACATCCCTTCCGGGGCCAATGTTTCGTGACCCACCGACATATACGCGGCCTCGCATGCTCCCACTATCTAAGTTCAGCGTATTTGTCCGCGATGGCCGGTATGCATTCATATGCTAATATCTGAAGACAAAGAAATAAATAATCTTAGCAAACAGATGAAATCCTAAACTCACAAAGTCATTCAAATATAAAATCCTAACCTGAAGTGGATGTACGAATCCACTGACCAGTTACTGTCCTTATTATCATCAAAACCTCATTTCAGCGACTGTAGTGCCGCTCTAAAGGCCACGGTGCCCCAAGGGTAACACTTGAAGTCCACCGAGTCTTCGACTAAATAAACAATCCAAGAAGGAAGGGTGGTATCCTTCTTGGAAAGTCGGGGCAGCAAGATGTACCCTGCAAAGTACAGGTTGGCCAACTTTAACTTCTCGTCATAACGCGCACCATGGAGTTGGCAGCCAGCTCCTCCAACCACTGCTTAACGTGCGACAATTTAATCGTCAGTGCCATTTTTGTCGGAAATGACGACGGACGAATTCATCCGTTCGGTTCACTACCGGTTCGGCTGCAAACTTCAGCCCCGTGATTAGGCAATACTCCATTTTTGAAAAACGGAGTGGTTTCTTCCCGAGGATCATCCAAAGCTCGTCACGATTGTGAAGCTACGTCTGTCTCTTGATGAGGTACCACAACAGCTGCGCCGACAGATTGAAATTGCCGACAGCGTTGACGAGCCTGCCGAACGGACTCCCTTCCGTAAAACTGCCAACTCATCCTCGTTTAGCCAACCAACGATCTCCCGGCTCACTTCGCCTTATCGTGACGTGAGATGTAACCGGCAATCACGGTCATCGTCGTCTCCGGCAATTTGCTTCTTCAATTGAACCTAAAAATCAATAAGAAATTAATTAGATATGTTGCGGGAAAATTGCTTAGTATTAGATAGGTCGACGTGCACGGGTCCCCTGCCATGCTGCGCGGGGACCCTTGTAACACCCGTAAATTTTAAATATGGGATTAGGATGTAAACAATATAGTGAGTCTTCGAATTAAGAGAATTAATATTGGAACGCTCAAAATAATTTTCCACTCAAAGAAGTAGCGCAATAAAGAGGTTTATTTATAAACCAGATAAATAATGTTAGGGCCCAAGTAAATAAATGAGAAAGGCCCAAGTCGAATTTTTATGATGATCCAAGATAATATATTTTTCTAATTAAATTCTAGAATGTCAAGGCCCATGTAGGATTTTAGTTGTGGCCCAAATGCTTAGAGATGAGATCAAGGATTAGCAATATAATATTTCAGTTCTTGCTCATTATTATACGTTTGAATTGAAACAAGGACAAAATTTTCGAAGGATCGAGTCAAAGAATGAATAATTAATACATGGTTAATGGAAAGTATTAGGTATATGTTATTTTCATCTAGAAACCATGGCATGTTGATTGTGGGATAATTACAAACTTTCGAAATATGAGGTCCATATAGAAAGCAGCTTTTATGCTAGAATATCCACAATCATACTAGTAAGAACATGCAAATAGTTCAGTTCTATTATACGATAGTTGAGCTACAAAGAAATCGGTAGGAGAGTAATTTTGAAGTGTTATTTTCAAATGAAATTTGGAAGTATATTCGAAATATGATAAATTCGAAAATAAAGAGAACTTTGAAACCTAGCTTAGTTTCGAAATTCTGAGGGAGTTCGAAATTTAGACATGTTGGTATAAGTAATTTTGGAAACTTCTTAAGTATATATTTCGAAATTCTCTAATAAGGAATTTCGAAATTCCTAAGGTAATTTAGCTAAAATTAAAAATGACTAAATACATGATTAAGGGAAATACTAATATGTCTTTGTCATCAACAAGTAATGTAGAAATAATTGCACGTTACTTAGAGAATAACTACAAAGTATGGAAAAGTAAAGTTAATATGGAAAACGACTTAAAACTAAAGTAATATCAATTAGTTGGCTTATGATAAGAACTAAATGGTTCATTAGGAATGATATACGAACTTTGGCGTTGGAAAATAGAAAGAGTGGAGGAAGTTCGAACACGGATCATTCATGAGATTGGAGGTTATGAACTTATCTTATGACTTTTATGTTGTAATTCATGGTCTAATATGACATAAGGTCTAGTGTTATGAATATTTTGTAGCATCCTTTAATTTATGTAATCTTGGGTTAATATGTTTATTTAATGGGTTGTAGTAGTTTGGGGTGACTTATGATATTAAGTCATAGTTTTGTATTGGGCTTTAATATATCAAACAATTGTGGTATATAAAGCCCAAATTACCCTAATTAGGGTTTTATCAAAAGAATTGAAAGGTAAGCCACCTTGTACGTTACATTAAGAAAACACACACTAACACACACTAAAGGTGTTCTTCACGTTTTACACATTCAAACCATTCTTTTGATCCTTGTTTGGTAATAAAAGGGCCAACAAGTGGTATCAGAGCCTAACGCGGATCAATATCTTCCATTTGAATCCAGTTTTGCCGATTTCGACGTGATTTGACGAAGATTTTTGCTTGAAAACTCATTCTCTGTTTTTTCACTGTTTTTGGATGTTTTCAAATCGTTTTCAGTGATTCTTTACTCCTAGGACATTAGAAAACTGATATTGAGTACATTTGGGTTTCACGTCGATTCCAGTCAAGTTTGAGTCAGATTTAAGCAAAAACGAGTCTGAAAAATCTGTTTTTCACTGAATTGGGCATCACTTTCGAGCAACGAATTGAACATTACCATTGAGTTTGAAGGTTTCGACCGAAACTCACTGTGAGGAGATTCAATCAATTTTAATTTCGGGAATTTTTTCGCTTCTTTCACAGTTTCGCTCGAAAGATTTCTCGGCGAAAGTCCAATTGTTTCGCCTGAAAGTTGATCGATTTGAGTTTCGACAAATTTTCCACCAATTTCACAAGGTTCGATCGATACAATTCTCGGTGAAAGGCCAATCGTTTTCGCCCGAAACACTACAGTGCACAATTTCACAGTTTCGATCGATACACATCTCGGCGAAAGTCCAATGTACTAACTGTTTCGCTCGAAACTTTATTCTCCACCTAGTCAATTTCAATCTCAGACGATCGAAACTATTTATTCAAATCAAAATCGAATTCCATCTTTCGATCGAAACTAACAATTTCAAAACTCTTTCGCCCAATTCACACTTTCGCCCGAATCTTCAAATCTAAACTTAGTTTCGATTGCCCGATTCTCAACACTTAGGACCAATCGTTGGGCTTATTTTCATATCATACTAGAGTCGATCAAGCACTCATATTGAGTAGAACAAAATTCTCAATCTCACTTAACACCAATCGTTCCATCCTCGAGCAGTACACTAAATTCATCAAACTCTTATATATCGACAGAATTCACTAAATGATACCTACTTAGACTCAACACTAGAAATTACTCAAACTTGACTACACTTCTTTCAAAACTAAAGTGTTTCATTTCGCAGATATATCTCGCGTTAACGATCATTACCAAACATTACATGGACGGTCTTGCTATTGGATCTGACAACCGTGCACCACTACTGAGATGGGGAGAGTACGGCATATGGAAGCAACGATTCATAAATTTCATGGAAATCAAGGATGGAGACCTCGCAAATGACATGCTTTCCTCCATTTTTGAAGGACCTGCCCAATTTTGGACCATTATCCCTGCTCAACCCGATGCAGTTCCTGCAATTCCAGAAAGGAGAACTCCTAAGGACCCTAGTCGATACAACGATGCTGAGAAAGCACGAGCCAGAGCGGACAAGCTTGCTCGACACTATCTACTTTAGGCTCTACCAAATGATGTCTACAAGCAAGTAGATGCAATGGTCACTGCAAAGGAAATTTGGGACGAAGTCTGCAAGATGATGGTCGGAACAGAAGTTAGTACTTTGTCTAAGAAATCCAGCATCCTTACTGCCTATGACTCCTTCAAAGCTAAGGAGGGGGAAGAACTTCGAGATGCTTACCTTCGCTTCTTAACCATCATCAACGAGATGAGAAAGATTAACATCCAACGCTCCAATCTCGAACACAACATCAAGTTCCTCTCCACACTTTAACCTGAGTGGGGACGAATTGCAGTTCTGGTTAAGCAATAGAACAAAGATTTGGACGCGATGGATATTCATTCCCTACACGATAATCTCTCACAATACTCGCAATATGCCAAAGAAATTAAGAAACGAAGGAAAACCAAACATTGAAATGGAACCAATTGCACTCATAACTTCTAAGTCAAGCAACAGGAGCTCGAAGACTTCTAAAGGAAAGCAGGTCGCACTATCTGACACCTCTAACAACACCGAATCTGACCAAGAATCAGAGGACGAACTCGAATCCATCAGAAAGAAGCTGGCAATGATCTCAGATACGGTCAATAAGATGAGCGCCAAGAAATCATCTTCTTCCTTCGACAAACAACGAACCTTGGGCGGGAAACAAAAGTACATGCCCCTGAAGAGACTGAAACTAAGAAATCTGAAATAGTGAAGAAGTGCTTCAACTGTGGCAAGCCGGGTCACTTTGCTTCGAAATGCTTCAGACCCAAGAAGAAAAACACTGAATACTACAAGAAAAAATTTCAGCTCTCACAGCGCAAGGAAGCGGGAATAGTCTTGGTAGCTGAGGAAGAGGAATGGCTGGAGGACACATCTGACGAGGAGGAAGAAGAAATGACCTTCATGGTGAAAAGCATAGAGGATGACTCCGACGAGGATGAGCCAGCCATCGGATCAGACAGGACAGATGTTTCATCATCCGACCTGGAGGTATACACTCCATCCCTACATGATTTCGTTAAACTAGAATGTAGGATAGCCGAGCTCTCCATGCATCGTAAAATTCAGTCAGAACTCCAAAGCAATTTCGACAAAAATTATGCCCTGTTAAACAAACAACAGGAAGAGATAGCTATTCTTAATGAATCCTTCATCTTGTCTGAAACTAAAGTGAAGAATTTAGAAGATCATATAGAAAACAAGGAAATAGAAATTAGCGATATGAGTAGAATATTGAAAGACAACGAGGAAGAATGTGTAAATGTAGCGTCTCAATACGAACTAATCACCAACGAACGTGTACGACTATACAAGAAAATCAAGGAATTAGAGGACATCAACACCAAAAGACGTCAAAGTGAACGAACCATGTTTCTTAGCCAACCTAAAGATGTTGAATTTTATAATCCCCGCGAAGGATTGGGATTTGAGCCCACCACTAACCCTGAAGCAGATAAAGTAGACTCTCTGTACAACATCAAACGTTTTGGGTTAAGCATCGAACGACAAAGGCGTCCTATTCCAGAATCATTTACATGTAAATGCAAGCAAACTACAAAGAAAATACCTTTATCTCACACTAACTTGGTATCGCATGTGCTCACAGACAAAGGCGTGAGATCTAAGGAAGCGAAGAAGGTTCAACCTGGCTCAGCTAAGAAGACAACAATCCCTGATAAGAAGAATAGACCAGTCTCCAACTTTTCTTCTCATGTTTCAAAATCTTTTGCATTTCCAAAAGTGACTTCTTGTAATGTCGCAGAACGTGTTTCGTTATTCCATTCCCTAAAATCAAAGTTCTGTCATGTCAGCAATGATGTACTTTCCCATCCTCGTGACAGTCACTTCAGCAATAGCGTTTTCAAATTGCATAGCGCTCGTTCTAAGGACACATCTCCCACGCCGTCCAATCATACTATTAAATCTAAAGTAAAGAAACACAACATCTCCAAGACCAAGCAAAGCAAGAAATTAAGTCCAAAATAGATTGGATTCCGAAATCTCAACTGCATCCTATGGGAAATCAACACGCTTGGATTCTCAAACCAGCTACACAACAACCTAACAAAGAATTAAATCTAGCAACGAACAAGAAATCTACTATACCTCATTCATAAACATATGTTCAGATAAGGTTTTATTTTCCCTCATGAAGGGAAAGACAATTTCATAAAAGTTCACATCATGAGAAGATTTTTTTTTTCTAAGTCAAAAAGTTTATAAGCCTTTTTATTTTCAAAATAACCATTCATCACTGATTTCACAGGTCGCTCATCAAACTTGTTTTCCTTGGTCAAATTCGTAGCATAACATAGACAACCAAAAACCTTTAAGTGATCATAAATAGGTTTACGGCTAAACAACATTTCAAAAGGTGATTTTCCATTTATGACTGAAGACGGAAGCCTATTTATCAAATAGAGAGATGTCATAATACACTCTTTCCAAAACTCTAAAGAACACTGGACTACAAATATAACGCTCTAGCCACATCCAACGAATGTCTATGTGTTCTTTCTACAACAAAGCTGTGGGGTGTAAGGACAAGTAGTTTGATGTTTCAACCCTTTCTGACTTAGAAATTCAGACCCATTAGCAGTTCTAATTATCTTAATCTCCTTTGAAAACTGATTTTTTACTAACTTGTGAAAAATATAAAAATTTTGAAAAGTTTCAGACTTGGAGTTCTCAAAAAAAAAAACCCAACACCCCCTTGAAAAATCATCATTGAAACTTTTTTTTTGTTATTCTCTACTCGAAAGGGACCCCAGACATCTAGATGAACCAAGTCAAACCCAGAATATGTTTTTGTTTCACTTAAAGGAAAAACACTTATAGTTTGCATGGCCCGATAACATGCATCACAAGGTCCAAAGCTATTAAAAACAGAATATTTTAAGTCATCAGAAAGTAATTATAACACTTGATCAGCAGGATGCCCCAACCTTTTGTGCCACAAAACAGATGAAGTTGCATTACTCATAGCACATTATACCTTTGTTGTCCAGACTTCCTTCAATACAGTAAGTCCTTCAATCAATTTACCAATCCCCAGCACCTTTGAGGTTCGTGGGTCCTGAAAAAAACACATCCTTAAATTGAACAGTGCAATTGTTGTCGAGAATAAGTCTAGAAACTGAAATCAAGTTGCAATGGAAGACAAGAATCACCAAAACTTCCTTAAGTTTAAGTTCACTAGTTAACATTAAATCTCCAACATGCCTTACAAGAATCTAAGTCCATTAGGTAACCTACCTTTCAAATTTCGTTATCCTAGTATTCTACAGTTCTGAGAAACAGAATTCACACAAACACCTGAAATTATATCGAACTTTGTTTCATAAGAATCTGAACAATCCAGCAACTTTAGCAGCTTATTGTACTGTGCAATAGACAGATTAGGCTTAACAGGATTAGAAGTGAAATTTTGAGCTTCAACTTGATTAGTAGCTTTATTTGGTTTTACTCCAACTATTCCATTTTTTCAGCTTATTATTTTCTTCTGCATTGCTATGTACATGAAACTTATCTGGAAACCCAGTCAACTTAAAACACTTTTCAATCAAATGACCTCTACCACCACAATGTTTGCTAACAAGACTTGGATTATTAACTTTATTCACAGACTTGTTTGTGAAGATAGGCACATAATTTTCAGAAGACGATACAATATTCCTATGTGATTCCTCTATACATACAGAGTTAAAAGCATGCCTAACATCGTGTAGTGGATCAGCCATGAGTATATTACTTCTAACTACATGATATGAATCATTTAGACCCATAAAAAATTCCATAAGCCTAGACTCATTTTCTAACTTTGTGTTATGAGCAGAAGCATCACAGTTACAAGGTTTAAAGCAGACAAGAGCATCATTCATCCCATAAATGCTGCAGCGTAGAATAGTAAACAAACACAGTATCGTTTCCCTGTCTAGCATTGGTTATTGCTATTTTAAAGAATATTTTCGGGAACCATCAACCTTTTTAAAAGTTTTTTCAAGTGAATCCCAAACTTTTGAAGCATGCTTAGCATAGATGAACCTATTTCTGAGATCATGTGACAACGAATTCAACAACCATGTTAGAACTAATGCATTACAACGTTCCCACTCGAGACCAAAATCAATATCTGTTGGTTTACTTATTTTTCCAAGCACAAAACTAGTTTTATTCTTGCTAGTTAGAACTAGCAGTATGGAATTACACCATGCTGCATAGTTCTCACTACCAGTGAGACAAATATTTATTATATTAGACACTGCAGTCATGAGGGATTATGGTTAAAATATTTTTGTATTTTTCAGCAGCATTTAATGCATTGGTTGGGGGAGATACTTGGACTCAGTATCAGACATTTTTTTAAAACAAAATCTACAAGGTCAAAGAACACGGAACTAGGTAGAATGCACAGATAAAACACAGTCTTTACAAAACAAACTCAAAGAAAGTCAAGAGATAGAGATATCACCAGCGTTCTTGTTTAGACTTTTAAGCAGTTGAGCTTTTCTTCAACAATTGGCTATACGGGTTGTGTAGCAACCAGCAGTTTCAACAAAACCTTGCGGTATCCAAAAAAAATCAACAGAATATTAGATCTGAACTTAAATGCTTTACTCAAGGTTAAAAAAATAGAGAGATATCACCAGATCTTCTCAAGCTACTAAAAGGACGAGTTTTACAGCACAAGGAGTGCTATCTCTTTCAGTCTTGCACTATCTAGACACAAAAGACTCAAAAACAGGTTAGATCTGACTGTAGTAAGAAAGTGAACCCCAAATACACTGTTTTTCTTTGATCTAGGGTTCCGAACAACTTTAAGAGTAGATCTAAGGATCTATTGCTCTGATACCATGAAAAAATTTGAATCAGAGTCAAAATCTTAGATCTAAACAGCAGGAAAACGATCTTTTTGTGCTTAACGATACAACTGCTTCAAGCAAACTCGTAAACACAAGAGTAAAAAGTAAGATCTACAGACACTAAAACGTAGCGAGAATCTGCTATACTAGAGACTCGAAAATCATATGGAAAAATATATGAAAGCATAAAGGTATGCAGAGAGATTTTTAGGATTTTTCTGATCTTGCTTCTGTCTGGAATCCGGCTGTTTCAGTACATATATAAACGAAAGGGCATTTCCTTATCTGATAAAGGCTTCTTGAATATGGACTGCTCATTAGATTCTTTAATGGACCTAGTGTTATGAGGCCCAAATGATGTTTGGTCCAAGAAGTACCTCTTATACATGTCTTTTAAGTTTTAACAAACGATGAAATGGAATTGATAATTAACTATTTAGACAATAAATCCCATGCGCGTCCTTAAATTAAACACACTAAAATGTATAAAATATGCATGGTGTACGTCACATCAACATATGATACTGCAATATACTTCTCTATAATTAGTTATGCTAAAGTCTAAACCATGGTGGAGCAAGAAAAGTAATTTTAGTGCGCCATCAGTGTAATGATGGTTGACCTTTAATGACTAAGCATATTTCCCAAAAAACTTATTTTTTAGTTTAAAGTGGAGTGATATAATTAATTCATTCCCATTTCTGATTATAATAAAGACAATGATGAGCTAAAAAGCCGCTAATCCACCTCCCTTTCATTAATAAATAATGAATAAAACTCACCTGTTATATAGTAAAGTAAACGGAATAAAAAAGGAAAAAACATCTTTAAAATGAAATAATAACTTGCGCGGCCAAACCACATGCAGTTGAACATGTGTGTGGATATTGCAAAACCATTACATGATCAATTCAACTAACAACTGCCACGTGTCCATGCAATCTCCACCACCGGTGCCGATTTCAAGCTTTTAGATTGGACTCGCACACAAACCAATTTTTACCTCCTAGTCTCGTTAAACGTTGGTTAAGCAAAAATACAGATATAGAAGAAGGCTTAAACCAACGTTTCAAAAAATCGTCGAAAGATTCAAAAGAAATTGGCTGCGATGTACAGCCAAGCGCTCAATCCTTCAGTATCTTCAGTTCTACCAAGAACCCATTTCTTACCTCGCCTTAAACCCAGCGGCACGGAAATCGATGTCCACTTTAAGAAGAAGAAGGCGATGAAGACCGCCGTGGCCAAAGCAGCGGTGGCGGCGGCGGCAATTACCTCGATGGAAGCTGAAGAAACATCAGCAAAATGGAAGGAGGAGAAGAAGAAGCTGAAGATACTCGTCGCCGGCGGCGGAATCGGCGGGTTGGTTTTTGCGCTGGCGGCGAAGAGAAAAGGGTTCGAAGTTATGGTGTTCGAAAGGGATCTGAGTGCTATTCGAGGGGAGGGTCAGTACAGAGGTCCCATTCAGATACAGAGCAACGCCTTGGCTGCTTTGGAAGCCATAGACATGGCCGTCGCCGAGGAAGTTATGACCGCCGGCTGCATCACCGGCGATCGCATCAACGGCTTGGTCGATGGCATCTCTGGTTCTTGGTAAGTCGCTCTTTTCTTCATTGTTCATTCACCTAATAAATAGTTTTATTTTATAAGTTATTTTCCAATATGTCTCGTTGTTACACTGAGTTTCTTTCCCGTCTTAATACACGTAATTTTCATTAGTGCGAGGATTCGTAGCTTGACTTTCAGGCATGAATTTTGATACCATGTTGGATGATTTTTTTTTTAGCTAGAAGATAAGATTCAGGCAATATATCATTATATAATATATTTTCCAAACACGTGCAGTTAACTGAGAATCTATTATACTGATTGCAATTACCGGTTGCAGACTCTGCCTGGACTGTCTTGATGTTGAATGGTCGTTTTATCTAACATCTTAATTCTATATATTATATTCCTAACACGCTCTCTTTTATGTCTAGGCTGATTTCTTTCTGCCATGAACATATTAATCTTCATTTAATTGGTAGCCATGATGATTCGCACTCATCGCATCTCTAGGCTTGGAATTGATATCATGACCTCAATTAAAAGTTTTAAACTTTCAGGGAGTGTATTTTGCAATTAGGATCTATTATATTTATTGAAATTATTGCTTGTATAGTATTATCGTTACTAAGTTACGACACACAGGTACGTGAAGTTCGATACTTTTACGCCGGCGGCCGAAAGAGGGTTGCCGGTGACTCGAGTGATCAGCCGCATGACTCTGCAGCAGATCCTCGCCCGCGCCGTCGGCTCGGAGATCATAAAGAACGAAAGCCATGTCATGGATTTCAAAGATGATGGCGAAAAGGTTGTAGTATTGTGTCTCTGTGTGTGTGTGTTTTTTTTTCTCGTCCGAACTCTCGATCTAAGCCATCAATTTGGAAAATACATTGTTGATTAGGTGACCGTGAGGCTCGAAAATGGGCAGTGTTTCGAAGGCGATCTCTTAGTAGGAGCCGATGGGATATGGTCCAAGGTTTTTTTTTTTTAGTTTTTGGTCTATTGTCTTCAATGAGATAGATGATTTTTTTTTTTTAACGTTTTTGCGACGTCATTCGATTTGCGTCTTACTGTTATTATTATTGTTATTATTATTACAGGTGAGAAAGAACTTGTTTGGACCGAGCGAAGCTACTTACTCGGGCTACACGTGTTACACTGGGATTGCCGATT
This sequence comes from Craterostigma plantagineum, assembly GCA_027422505.1. NCBI lineage: Eukaryota > Viridiplantae > Streptophyta > Magnoliopsida > Lamiales > Linderniaceae > Craterostigma > Craterostigma plantagineum. The sequence continues at coordinate 1,016,527 of JAPQWV010000066.1, read as the reverse complement.
TCGTTCCCGCTGATATAAAAACGGTCGGGTACGCCGTACGCGCAACGGGACCCGCAATAATCGAATTTTTCGTCGTGTAATAATTTTTTTTGTATTGAATACTCGCTTCTTGGTTGTGTACCTAACTAGGTATCGAGTGTTCTTGGGCCACAAACAGTACTTCGTCTCATCGGACGTCGGCGGCGGGAAAATGCAATGGTACGCTTTCCACAACGAGCCGCCCGGCGGAGAAGACGCTCCTAACGGTACTTATACATATTCGAGGTTTTGCGATTCTTTGCTCTCTGTTACTCGCCCGTATATACTTAAAAATATTAAAAAAAAAAAAATAGGAAAAAAGAAGAGGTTGCTCGAACTGTTCAAAGGGTGGTGCGATAACGTGATAGATCTATTGAACACGACAGACGAGGAATCGATTCTACGTCGCGATATTTACGATCGAGTCCCTTCGTTCACGTGGGGTAAGGGTCGGGTCACTTTGCTCGGGGACTCAGTCCACGCCATGCAGCCCAATTTAGGCCAAGGAGGGTGCATGGCCATTGAGGTAGGCGATTGAGGATTTCTATCTCCTATTTAGGGTGTGTTCGGTTCAAGAAATTTAGTGAGAAAAGGAAAACAGCTAGATAAGGAAAATCATTTTTTGTGTTTGGTTGACTAGAGAAATAGGCGAGGAAAAGAAAAGAAAACTCAAGTTAAGTATAAAGTGAAAACTGTGAAAAATTTTGCTCACCAAATGGTGAGGAAAAGTAGGGAGAAGCTAGTGGAAATCAATTTATCTTTAGTTTTCTTTTTTCCACTGTTTTTCACAATCCAAACACAGCCTTAAGGGAATTAATTTTACCATGGTTGAGTTTCTCGAACAATCAAATCAATATCGATTAAATTTATTAATTGAAAAGGATGCGTACCAACTGGCGTTGGAGCTTGAGAAAGCGGGGAAGCGAAGCGAGGAGATGGGAGGATCAGTTGACGTAATATCTTCCTTAAAGAGGTGATGATCATCGTTGTAATAGAGTGTACTAAATCGTATATTACATACCTTTATAACGATATTGTTGCAAAGATATGAGAATGCTCGGAAACTAAGAGTCGCCATTATTCACGGGCTGGCTCGAATGGCTGCGATGATGGCGTCGACTTATAAAGCCTACCTTGGAGTTGGGCTCGGCCCATTGTCGGTGAGAAATTAACAATCATTTCTAATTATTAATATGTTGTTTGTAAAGCATGTTTAATTTTTGAAAAAAATTGTATTATAGTTCCTGACCAAGTTTAGAATACCACATCCTGGTAGAGTTGGAGGCAGATTATTTATTGACATTGCCATGCCTTTAATGCTTAGTTGGGTTCTTGGTGGTAATGGGTAAGTAAGAACCAAAGAACCTTCTCATTACATTTACTTTTGATTAATCATCAAATGCCCTATTCTTTTATTGCATCAATGATTCTGTAGTTCGAAACTCGAAGGAAGAACATTACACTGCAGACTTACCGACAAGGTTAGTCGTAATTACCATATGGAATCGATGATTATTATTAATTAGTCTTATCATCTAATATATACTCTTTTTGGGATTATTAGGCCGACGATCAGTTGCGAAGATGGTTTGCAGACGATGATGCTCTTGAGAGAGCCCTCGACGCAGAGTAAGCATATGTTATTATAATTTTCTCTGACTCGTAGGATTTTATTACACCATAGAAGAAAAATATCGATTCGTAATTATCTTTTATGCATCAGTTGGTTTCTGTATCCCGTTGGAGACTCGTCTGGCGCGCCCGAGACCATATTCCTCAGCCGCGATGAGAAGAAGCCATGCGTAGTAGGGTACTTACTGCTGTTGGAAATATAACATATAATTAAAAAATAATACACGCCATTTAAGTTTAAGCTTTTAGGTGAAGTGATCATTCATCACTTACTTTCATTTATTTCTGTATGAAATCGACTGTCGACAGCTTATAAACGCCCATTGACGTTATTTTTCTCGCATCGTATATATAGGAGCGTATTGCATGCAAACTTCCCCGGAGAGTCGATAGTGATACATTCTCCTCGGGTTAGTATGAATGTCATTATTATATATGTACGTGTGTGTGTGTATATATATGTATTCGTCACTGTTAATTTATTTCATACGAATAGGTTTCGAAAATGCACGCCAAGATAAGCTACAAAGACGGAGCGTTTTATCTAACGGATCTGAGAAGCGAGCATGGGACATGGATAACCGAGTACGTATACGCCAATTTTTTCCCCTTAAAAACCACGATTTTATTTACTTTGTATATATATATACCTTTGATCTTTCATTTATGTGATGATCTTATATTTACGCATATATATAATATATTAACATATATTGCAGCAACGAGGATAGGCGGTATCGAGTATCGCCTAACTTCCCCACACGGTTTCGTCCCACCGATATAATCGAATTTGGTCCCGATAAAAAGGTTCGTTTTGCTCGCTTTTTTCATTTTTTTAGTTGTTTATTTCTTTCACAGTGTTTGAGGTTATAAATTATTTGATGAAATGAAGTTGTTGATTTGTTTTTTTGGTTCTAGGCGATGTTTCGGGTGAAGGCGATGAAGATTCAACCTAGGATGGAGACCAAGAAAAATGTACTTCTGCAGACTGTGATAATTAGTTAAAATTTGAGCTGTGAATATATTTATTTTAGATTTTATAATATGTATATTGTAAAAAAATCGAAATATATGATTTGAGAAGAAATACCATACGGTCATAGCTATAGAAATTTCAAATATTGTTTTACTCCAAACCATAAGTACAAAATACTAAAATAGTCAAATAAATTATCACCTTTTTTTTAGGTAGTTGTATGTAAAATTGATAAAAGGAGGATGCTAGAAAAAGTGCTGTAATTAAAAATAATTTTGCACCGCCTGGGAAGATAAGAAGGCGCGCCAACGGTCAAGTTCAGTTAGTGGGCGAGCTGACCGTTGTAGCATTTAATGATTTCCTGATCAATGTGATTAAATCTAGTATTTTTCACGCTGAAATGCGTATGCTATATAAAATATAATAGCATCTCCAATCGTACCCAAAATACTTCGAAATGTATACTAAAAGTTCTTCAATCGTACACCAAACGCAAACTCAAAATGCATTTTTGTCTCATCTCTCCTGTTTTAAAACGCATATATGCGTTTGAGAATGAGATATCCCAAAAGATGCATTTGTTTTAAAAATTACAATATATACCCTATATTTATTTTAGTTATTAAAGTACCCATATAAAAAATATAAAAAAATAAAAGTATATAAAAGGACACCTATTATTATTAATTATTTTTCTATGTTTTTTATATAAAAAAATATTGAGTTTACTGTTAATTTTGCAACATTATTTTTTCTAATCGAATTAAAATAACAATGTTGTTTAATTTATAAAGTTGAAAATTAAATGGGTAATTTAAAAAAAGAGGTAGAAGAGAATGTTACAATAATGGTCTTTTTGAGTTTGACAATTGGTATGTCGGTTGGAGAAGAATTACTGCATTTTGAGTTTGAGAACGCGTTTGAGTTTGAGAATGAGTTTTTCGATTGGAGATGGTCTAAATATGTACAACAAAATAGAATGTGTGTGCTATATAACATATAACTATATACAAAAAGGTGAAATTGGAATGTATGATAAGAAATGTAGTGGGTGGTTATATTAAAAAATCTAAATTGATAGATTAAAATTTGACGATTTACCCTAATCCTTGAGGCTTGATAAAGAGTACATATATTTTTTCTGTGTTGTAACTTAATTAACTTTTTTGTTTATTAAATTGTAATTTTCCTTCTACTTACTCGCCCTAAACAAAGATTCTACGTTAATCCATTATTAACTGGATAAATGTGGTAGAAATTAATCTTATGTTCCAAATAAAATAAATCATAAAGTCATGGGCATCGCATATAAGTGTTTGAATAAATGATTACGATGAGATGAGCATATTGTCATAGTCTTCGCTCATAAGCAAAAAACCCCGTGATAAAATGATGATGTTAGTGATTATACAATTGTAATATATAATCACATTTAGAGTACGGAAATATATAAACTCTAATTTGTTTATCAAACAAATAATACACGGCGTCGCTTTCAAATTCAAATAACGAGGCGAACATATATACTCGTTATTTTGCCTCTCAAAGACAACCTTTACAGATTTGTTTCGTTCGGTCAAATCTTTAAGCATATTATAAAAATTCGAAGCGAAACCAAGGCCAATATGTATGTATATTTGTATAGATTTTTTTCGGATAACCGACCGGTTTCAGGTTGCCCCGACTAATCCGGTTCGCCCCGCGGCGCGTACCTGATAACGGCAAGTGAGGCTACCATAGGGGGGTGCTGCATATACAAGGATTCGAACCCGAGACCTTGCTTAAGCGATACCAAGCCGCTTACCAATTGGACCAACCCCGTTGGTATGTATATTTGTATAGATATGCATAATACAACTAAAACGTATTTATTTATTATTTCTTAGATTTCCTGCCACCTCAATCAATACACATGAAATAATGAATCTAGTTTACCATCAGCCCCCACCCCACTAGATGAAATAAATATTAACTTATGTAAAAAGATCATAAATGACAATTCGTACGACGCCGTATATTAATTACAAGTGATCTGGTAACGACGCCGTTTTCTCTACCCCTTTAGCTAGGGACTCGCTTTCTTTTCTTTTTTTCTTTTTTTATTTCATTTTCTTTTTCCGTGTTTTTTTGGAAAAGAATCCACATACACACGTGCAGGATGCATTTTGATTTTTCGTGCCTGTGTTTTTTGGAAATTATAAATGTTAGCTGTGTCACACTCATTATACATACATAGGGAAACGATGATTCTACAATTTTCTTGTTTGTAATCGTTTATCACTAATGTGTAATAAGTAGGGTTATGTTTTCTGTTCAATGAACAAGTCAACAAACAAAAATAGGGAAAAAAAGGAACTATATTCATGACAATTACTGCTATAAAAGAATTACAAACTTCAGCATTTACCCATAATTTTATTTTCCGATATAAACATATGCCAAAATTCTTTTCCCTTTTTTTTTTTTTTTTTTTTCTGAAATGAAAATATCAAAGACCAAAAACGAACGTGTCGCTTTCCCAATTTCCCACACCTTTGTACTCCAAAATTAGGCCAAACCGTTAAACCCTTAATTATCGAGCGGTCGGAAAATTAAAGGGATAAACCGGAAGAAGCCGACGACGGCCGGTTCACCGCCTCGGCGAGCCTGCCTATCTTCTCAACCAACTCCGGCGATAATTCCTTCATCTTCAATCTCCTTTTCTCATCGTCCCTCTTTTTTCTCCGATAATCGAATCCCAAAGCTTCCGACGCATCTTCACAGCTCCAACCGCCCTTTCTCAGCAGCTCCGATAACCGATCGGCCTTGAGCAGCAGAGCGTCCGTCACCGATTGATCGTCTAAAATCACCATATCGCCGTCGTCGAAGAATCCGGCGGCGGAGACGCGCGTGATCTCCGCCACGTCGTCGTCGCACCACCCACCTTCCCTCAAAACATTGCCGATCTGGCCCACGTAGTCGTCGACCCACTTCGGCGTCGCCGGCCGCGTAGAGCGCCTGTCCGGCGACGACGAACATGACGACGTAGACGCCGTCGTTTCGGAGGCGGTTGTGTTGCTGTTCCTACTGCTGCGTCCGCGTCGTTTCTCCGTCGTAGCCTCGCTCCAAAACTCCACCCACCTCGGCTGCTGGGAGCCGGCCCAGTCGATGCCGCTTGGTGGGTCGGATCCGTAACGGTCGAATAGATCGGATAGATCCGACCCGCAGCAGAAGATCCGAGTCTCGTCCACGTAGAAGGTGGGATTGCCGGCGAGGCAAGGGTTGCAGGGAATGTAACAGCGGCCGAAAACTGGGATCAGCGGCGGCGCTCGCCTGAGCGTTTTTCTGGCGATTTTGATCGCCTTCTCGGGGTCGGAAGGCCGTGGGCCCCACGATTTCGACCACAGCTTGTTCCTCGCCACGTGGAACGAGACGGCGGCGATGGGAAGGTCGATGGAGGCGCGGAGGTGGTGACGGGCGGCGCCGGCGGAACGCCAATCGGGGAATCCAGGTCCGAGGGGCAGCGCGGCTTGGAGAACGGCTCGAAGGTCCGGCGGGAAGGTGAATCCGAACTCTGCTTCGGCGACGGAGAGCTCGGCGTCGGTCAGGCCGGGCTGTATTAGGGCTATTTTGGACATTTTAAGCTGGGCGATGAGCTTCTCGGCGAGTGCTGTGAAGGAGAATTGGCTGCTGTTGTGCCGCGGTGGGTTGGGGGTGGTGGGGGTGGAGGCGGCGCGTGCGGACAGTCGCCGGAGTCCGGCGAGGTGGGAGGGGTTCAGCCCTGTCATACGGTGGTCAACGTCGACCATTTTTCTCGCGAATGGATTAGCTTGTTTTCTGAAGAGGAAGAATGATTTAAGTTTTCGAGAGCTGATTTTGTTTATGAAGGGATGGATGACTGTAATATTTTGTGTGGAATGTGGAAAATAGAGGAAAGTGAAATATATATCTCTACCCTATATAATAGTGCGGTGAGTGGGGTCCACTGTTAGATATCAAGTGGAATTAATTACTACTTACTACGCTGCTTTTTTGTTTTCTTATTTAAATGAATATTTGGTAATTTAATAGAGACCGTGTATCAATTTTCGGAAGGGAAAACGAATATCTCTTATATCGAATAAGACTACCACTAGCAAGATTTCGGTTCGATTAACTAACGAGATACCAAAACATTTATTTTATCTGCTTTTACTTGGGATGCGGAGAAAGTGACAGTTAAAAATTTATTTATTAAGTTCACTAATTTGGAGATTTCATCTCGTAGGGGTCAAACTTCAAAGGCGTAAAGCGAGATTATTGGGTATATGATCATTGAATTGTAGTGATAGCAACAATGTGTTATTCATGAATAGTTGAATAATAATGTGTTTTTAGTGATTCAATATTGAATGGAAAGTTAATCAAATTTTTGCGATTTATTTTAAATATAAATCATATATTATAGGAAGGTTATGACTATTAATTTAATGTTTGGGATTGTTTCATTTCTTTCTTTTTGAGAAAAGAGACAACAACGGCATCGCTTTCCTCCACAAGTAGCGGGAATTTAAATCAAACTTAGAAAATTTGGAAATGTCTTTTTCTCCGAGTTGATGAAGATAAGTGACAATTCTAATTAAAAAATTATTTTAGCAGTAGCATTGGAATTTATTTTGACAAAATTCAGACAGCTATCCTATCTTCACACAAAGGTTGCTTTATTTTCACATGTTCTATTACATATTGTGAAAATATTTAATTGCACCGTTTATTTCCAACCAAATATATATTATGTGGCTAGATAACATTATTTAGCATTCACATGACGTGTTCAAAAAAATGAACCACGCATTCACTTGGTATCTTAAGAGGAAAAAAGGAAACCAAAGAAATTTTAAATTAACTCGTTATTCGTGTTTTGAATAAATGTTATTGTTAGCAACACGAATTCAGACATTCGGACTATCGGTTTTGGTGAATTGACGCAACTGATTAATAATGAGAAAACCGGAGATCTAAAGTATCGTCTATGCTAAGGACTAAAAGCGGTATATATATAAGTGACCGGTCTGGGCAAGCATGGGAGACTATGATTAATACCGATTAAAGATACTGGTCTTGACAAAGGATTCAGGAAGGCACGACAGTATGCGATATCGGACAAATGACAGATTGGACAATCGAGACAAGTGTATGCTGAAACAAAAAGGAAATTTCAGACATTCAATGCAATGCTGCGAGTCCAGAGTTTAGACAAGGTCAACTAACGCAAATAAGGAATAAAGCTAGTGACAGGATAGACTGCAGCTGAAACCGGACAGACCCATTTTTGGAAAGCCAATTAATGCACCGATCAGAGTGAAGAGTCTATCTCACAACGGTTTGAATTTCAAACCTCAAGTATAAAAGAAGAGAAACAAGAAGAAGATTACTCACTTCACTGAACTCAAACATTCCTACTACTTTGAAATCTCACTCTCAAAAAGGTCGAAGTTAGAGCTATTCAACGAGCTGTGGTGAGAGCACAAAAACAAAAAGTGAAGTTCAAAGACACTTCTTCATTAGATTTGAGTTTGTTGTCATTATCTCCAACGGACTGTAAAAAGCTGTTGAAGTAGGTGGATTGTTGTAAACAACTGCCTAGGGAGTCATTAGATTAGAGCTGTGTTTCAGCTGGGTAGGTTGTACAAGATTGTATAACTGAAGATCTAGTGATCCTTCCTTACGAGGAAGAAGGGGAGACGTAGGAGATTTTAACTCCGAACTTCCAGAAACAAACCGGTCTCATACATACACTCACACACACACTTATTCATTATATATTGATTTCAACCACTCAGTATCACTTTCCGCACGTATACTGACTGGTCACTGATTGAGTACCTGTCCTTGACAAGACAAACCGAAAAAGAGACAAGCGTTTATTCACCCCCCCTCTAAACGCGTAAACCGATCCTAACAAGTGGTATCAGAGCGGGTTTTACTCAATCATCAACCATCAACCGATAAAGATGAATACATCAAGCAAGCTGCCGATGTTCTCCCGTGAAAACTTCATGGAATGGAAAGTTCGCATGATGACCCATCTAGCTGCCCAGAACGAAGATATGTGGGATGTCATTACAGATGGACCTCCAAAGTTAGAAAAGATCAATCCACTGCATACGCAAGACAACACACAGCCACAAATGATTGCAAAGGTGAAAAGTGATTGGACAGAGGCAGAGAAGAAACTAATGAATCTAGATAATGTTGCAAAAGACATTCTGTTCAAAACACTGGATACCGGAACATTCAGACAGGTGATGCTATGCAAAACAGCAAAGGAGGTCTGGACAAAACTATGTCAAATCTGCGAAGGAAACGAGTCTACACGGGAAAACAAGCTCATTGTTGCCATACAAAAGTACGACAGCGCAAAGATGAAGCCGGGAGAATCAATGGCTGATTTCGAGAGCCGGTTCATGAACATCATCAATGATCTCACCGCTCTTGGAAGAACGCTAGAGAACCGAGATGTAGCCATCAAAATCATGAAGGCCCTTCCCCGTGAATGGGATGTTAAGACCATGGCTATGAGGGAATCAAAGGATCTCAGCAAGATACAAGTTCACGACTTATTTGCTGACCTCAAAGCTTATGAGTTCGAGCTACAGACAAGAATGGAAGAGTCAGTCACAGAACAACCTGTCAAGGCACTCGTAGCACCAGAAACTTCAAACTCTAAAACATCAGAAGAACTGACTGATGAAGTCATGGCACTCTTTGTAAAGAGATTCGGAAAGTTCATGAAGAAAAATCGAAGCAACAGTTCTGAAGGTAAAAATTTCATAAAGAATAAAACAGAGAGAACTGATGTTTCGTGTTTTAAATGTGGCAGGAAAGGACATTTTGCAATCGACTGTCGGATATCAAAGAAGGAGAAGGAGAAAGCCGGTACCAAGTCAAAGAAACATCAAAAGGCATTTGTGGCCAAGAGTGGAAAGACATGGGATGACTCTGACTCTGAAGAATCAGACAGCGATGAGTCAGATACCGAAAGTGATCAGGAATCTCATGAATGTTTCATGGCAAATATGACTGACAATGAGGTATGTGATTCTGTACCGGATGATTTTACTAAGGAAGAGCTTCTTCAGGCCCTTCAAGAAATGGCTGAAGAATATCAGAAACTTTCTACTAGGATTAAACAGAAAGGGAAAATCACCTCAGTCGAACAAACTGACAGTGATTTTAGTCAAGCAAAAGTGTTAAATGAGGAAGTTAGAGAACTTAGAAACGAAATAGTGCAGTTAAGGACTGAAAACGGTAGGCTAAATACGATCGTAAAGACTTGGAGTCAGTCCAAGAAAACAGTAGAGAATATCCAGAATAGTCTGAAGGTTAGCAATGACAGAACTGGACTAGGATTTAGGGAAACCGGATCGAGTGAACCAACAGCGAGAGAAAAGAATACTAGCTGGATTAGGTTTATTCCAGCCAGTTCTTCGCAAGGAAATAACACCAGTAATATACCTGTATCCCCAGTTAGGATAGAGAGAGAAGCTCAACATAATAGAAGATTACCAAAAACAGCGCCTCTACAAAACAGATCTATATCAAGCGGGCATGAGCATAAGGGGAACAGGAGATATGAATATAAGTACAGAAACCAGGCTAGACAACACCATACACCTAGATATGGAATGACTAGGAATAGAAACATCAAATATCTCATAGACCCTCAAACTGGTCGGACTGTTAGAGTCTTCCAGATCTGGGTTCCTAAGAATCTAATCTATACCGGACCCAAGCGAAACTGGGTACCAATGTATGTATATATATATATATATATTTTGTTTTACAGGAATACATTGAGGAACTGAACCGATCAGTATGGTATCTAGATAGTGGATGCTGTCAGCACATGACTGGAAACGGAAGACTACTAAAGGAGCTTAGGTCACATACCAGACCGACAATCACCTTCGGAGATAACGGTAAAGGTAAAACAATAGGGAAGGGGGTGATTACTCACAGAAACCTTACCCTAAAAGATGTACACCTAGTGCAAAATCTCCATTATAACCTAATAAGTGTAAGTCAGCTATGTAGGAATAACTACCTAATATCATTTGAAAAAGATAAATGCCTTGTCAAAGATAAAGAGAAACGCATACTGATAACTGGGCATAGGGTTGGGGGTACATATAGGGTTCACTGGGGAGACCAATCAGTTGCTACCCGAACCTGTCTAATAGCTCATAACTCCAAAAGTTGGCTGTGGCATAAACGTCTCAGTCACTTAAATTTTAAGACCATTTCAGCCCTTAGGGATAACAATCTAGTTAGAGGTCTACCTAATCTAAGGTTCTCAAAAGATAAACACTGCACAGCTTGTCAGTTAGGTAAACAAATTAGGTCAACGTTTAAGAATAAAGGAAGTATAGAGTCAAACCGGTGTCTAGATTTACTCCATATGGATTTATTCGGACCAATACCAATAGTCAGTCTTGGTGGTGCTAAATACACACTCGTAGTCGTAGACGATTTCTCTAGGTACACCTGGGTAGTATTTTTAAAGACTAAGGACCAAACACCAGACAACTTAATAAAGCTTTTCAGAAGAATAGCGAATGAACAAAATGGTAACATAAACCGGATCCGCAGTGACCGGGGTACTGAGTTTGTGAACATAACGGTAACCGATTTTCTTGAGAACCATGGTATACGCCATGAGTTGTCTGCTGCCAGGACACCTCAGCAGAATGGAGTTGCTGAGAGGAGGAACAGAACTCTCAAGGAAGCAGCCAGGACAATGTTAGCAGATGCGGATATCTCTCATAAATTCTGGGCAGAAGCCATTAATACTGCATGCTATACACAGAACCGGTCCATGATTTGCAAGAAACAGGGCAAAACACCGTACGAAGTATGGACCGGAAATGTTCCCACAATCAGTTACTTCAAGACCTTTGGAAGCAAATGTTTTATCCACAACAATGGGAAGAATCAACTCTCAGCATTTGACACAAGGGCCGAAAAGGGAATATTCCTTGGGTATTCTTCAGTCAGCAAAGCTTACCGAGTCTTCAACACAAAAACTCTGTCTATAGAAGAATCAGCACATGTAGTCTTTGAAGAGTCAGAGACTGATAACCATACTCCAAGTGATATCAATCGACTGAGCAATCAATTGGAAAGATCTCATCTTGAGGATGAAAGTGATGAAGAAAGAAATCAACCAGTATTGGAGCTGACAGAAACACCTATTGTAGAAGAAACCAGTACTCAAGATACAACCACTGAGATACAGATGGAACCTGTGGAAACAATCAGTCCACACAATACCGGTAACGAAGCTGGATCAGAATGTGAAACTCACACAGAAACTCAAGAAGCACCGGAGGAATCAATTGAGGGGGAACGCATCAAATGGAACCGCACAAAATTAAATCATCCTCAGCAATTGATCATAGGAGATCCTGCTGCACCTATGAAAACAAGGCGACAGACGAACCCCAATCTATTTAGTCATGCATTCATTTCACAAATTCAACCAACAAAGGTTGATGAAGCTCTCAAGGATGACAACTGGATAGAAGCCATGCAGGAAGAACTAAACCAGTTCGAGCGAAATCAAGTCTGGACACTTGTTCCAAAGCCAACACAAACTGTAATCGGTACAAAATGGGTTTTCAAGAACAAGCTAAATGAAAATGGACTTGTCACCAGAAATAAGGCAAGACTGGTTGCTCAAGGGTACAGACAAGAAGAAGGAATAGACTATGATGAGACATTCGCACCGGTAGCAAGACTGGAGGCCATACGGATTTTCTTGGCATATGCAGCTTATAAGGACTTCAAAGTATATCAAATGGATGTCAAGAGTGCATTTCTGAATGGTACAATTTCTGAGGAAGTATACGTTGCTCAACCACCCGGTTTCGAAAACCATGAGTACCCGAATCATGTCTACCGTCTAAAGAAGGCTCTCTATGGACTAAAACAAGCTCCAAGAGCGTGGTATGAAACGCTATCGAAGTTCCTAACTGATCATCAGTTTATAATTGGAAGTGTTGATAAAACACTATTCAGATTCACTAAAGGAGAGCATCTATTGATCGTCCAGATCTATGTTGATGACATTATCTTTGGATCAACTGATCCTAAGCTGTGCAAGCGATTCTCTAAAATGATGCAGGATCAGTTTGAGATGAGTATGATGGGTGAACTCACATTCTTTTTGGGACTTCAAGTAAGACAAACGGAGCAGGGGATATTCATAAATCAAGCCAAATATACAAGGGAATTACTTAAAAGATTCGGTATGGAAAACTGCTCACAAGCTACAACGCCTATGAGTTCATCAATCAAGCTGGATAAAGATGAAACTGGAATATCAATTGAAGTTACCAAGTATAGGGGGCTGATCGGATCACTGCTATATCTTACTGCTAGCAGACCGGACATTATGTACAGTGTGTGTTTGTGCGCCCGGTTCCAGTCTGATCCAAAAGAAAGTCACTTCTCAGCAGCAAAGCGCATCTTGAAGTACCTCAAAGGGACTGTAAATGTGGGTCTATGGTATCCCAAAGACTCAAGCTTATCACTGCATGGATACACAGATGCTGACTATGCTGGCTGCAAAATTGATCGACGAAGTACCAGTGGCACATGTCAGTTTCTTGGCGACAGACTTATTTCCTGGTTCAGCAAGAAGCAAACATCTATAGCCACATCCACAGCTGAGGCAGAATATCTTGCGGCTGGAAGCTGTTGCTCGCAGATTCTCTGGATACAGCATCAACTGGAAGATTATGGAATACAAGAAACCGACACGCCTATCTTCTGTGACAATACAAGCGCAATCGCAATCACACAGAATCCGGTATTTCACTCTCGGACAAAGCACATCGAAATAAGACATCACTTCATACGAGATCATGTGCTGAAGAAAAATGTGCGCCTGGAACACATATCAACCGATCTACAAGTTGCCGACATCCTAACCAAGCCACTACCAGAAGCTAAGTTTCTCTTTTTCCGAAATGCTTTAGGTCTATTGGATTTATCCTAAATACCTAAGCATAGAGTCAGGGGGAACCTCGTTATAACAAATTAATTGGTATGACTGGTGACCTAGACACTACACCAAATGGTGCAAAGTGATGATCGTATTAAACCATCTATTCCTTATCAGTCAATTCTTTCATACTGATCAAAACCTACTATTCTAACAGTTTCGTCCAAAACTGATTCTCTTCACCTATATATATATATACATATATACAATTTTTTTTATATATACCGGAGTATTAATACCGGGAAAACTTCTTATACCAGGCCAACTTCTTCGAAACCTGGACACCTTTTTACAAAAACGGTATTCATACCGGACCCTGCCTAGATCAGTGACTGACCGAAATCGTTTTTATTAAATATACGTCATCAATTGCACACATTTTATCATAACGCTTTCGCAGGAAATTGACAACACTGCAGGAAAATAGCACAGTCTATGAGAGAGGAAAGCTAAGCGACAAGACGTCTTATGCATTTAATGCAAATACACGCTCTCTCCCGCTGAATAAACTTCGTACTCATACTCAAATTAAAACAGTCCATCATTATACTTCTCTCTCTCTCCAGCCGATTCATCATCTTCCTTCAAAAATTTTCTTAACCCTCTTTACAGAAACCCTATCCAATCCTTAGAACAAAATGGCCCCAGCACACAAAGAATTCACAAGGACGGCGCTTCAAATCTACTTTGCTAGCTGCAAAGAGACCGCACACAAGGAATTTGTCCCTATATTCGAAGCCCTAATTCAAACCGGCCTTCAAACCTTCTTCGACTGCACTGCCGAAATCTACCCAGAGGCTCTGCATCAGTTCTTCAACACAGTACTTATAGTTGGAGACCGCTTCCAGTGTGTGATCAACGGACATCAGTTCGACATCACTGAAGAGTACTTCGCAAAGCTGTTTAACCTACCTACCTCTGGAGACGCTATTATCAGTGTTTCTGATGACGTTAAGGAACGTCTCAAGCCAACGATGTCCTTAACTGGGGGAACATTTAAAGACTCAGATAAACGAGTAGTTCTTAAACCAGAGTATAGACTGCTTCACGATATTGTTGCAAAATCCATCTTGGGGAAGGCAGGATCCTTTGATATGCTCACCAGCGATAAGGTTCAGGCCATGGTGGCCATTCTGATCGGAATGAAGATCAACTGGTCTTCTGTAATTTTCTCTGTCTTCAAAGGAATACTGCCGGTACGTGACAGGCAGATCAAGAACTTTGCGCCTCAACTGTCCTTCCTTCTCAAGCGCAAGGTTGCAGATGTTGGCCCTGTTGCAGGGATTGGGTTTGTAAACTACATCTCTGATGACACCATTCGTCAGATGGTGAGCACAGCCTCGCTCACTAAGAAATCGGTGAAAAGAAAAGCCACTGACGATCTGCCCACTCAAGCCAACTAAGAAGTCTGCCGTTGACCACTCTCTGGGAACGTCGAAGACTATCTCCCGACCCAGACCCTCGCCGACTCAAAAGAAGAAGACTGATGACAAGCAAGGTTCATCAAAACTCTCCAAGAAGAAACTAGTCTTGGAGTCTTCCTCCTCTTCTGAAGATACTCAGCCGCTTCGGAAAGTTCTTACCAAGAAAAGGACCATGACGCCGATCAAGAATCTCACAACCGGGTCAGTCCCCTCAAAGAAACCGACAAAACCTACACAACCTGTCCAGACGGTTTCTACAGTAACACCAACCATCACTGTCACTCCATTCTCGGAGACAACTGGTTCGGTGATCAGGACTGCGCCACCACAGGGTGGAGTGAGGATTCAAGAACCGGTCCGAGGTATCTCGACTGACAAAGGCAAGGGCAAGGCCATTGCGATCCCTGAAGGACACGAGTCCATAGATGAAACTGCCTGGACTCTCATTCGGGAAGAAATCACGGAGACAATTGCGGACGATCTGCGCGCCTATGACGAATGGGTTGACTTCCGGTTTACTCCATACAGTAAGAAGATCTGGAAGTCCAAAGGTCTCTCTGACCGACTCAAACAGGCCAGACAAACTGAAGGGAAGCTCATAAAGGCACTAGGCATTGAATCCATCAAGCGCCTAGTAAATGCGCGAGAGCTATACCGGGCTACACTTCAAATGGGGCAACTGACGAGTTATATTGAGCAGCGCCGAGATAACTTTCAGCCTGAAGGAAGAGATGCAGTGCATGAGCTCCAAATTCTATCTAGGCTGGAGGCAGAACTGCAGAGTATGCAGGTCTACCATGCTGCAGTTTGGGCAAAACTTCACCCGGATGCGTCATCCTCCGCCGCTGCATCAGCTGTGCCACCTGCCTCAATCTCTGCCTCTTTTGATGAGCCGCATGACGTCTCTCTCATGACAACGGCTTTAGTGCTCGCCCCCACGCCTTCATCTTTCGTTCTACCTGAGCATACATCTCAACTGGTACAGGGTCCAGTTCTCCATTCCTCACCAGAACCGGTCTCTGAGGAATACTTGCTATTTAGGCAACCTATTCCATCGTTCTCTTGGCTATCTCCACCATTTTCTCTACCGATTCCCATCCTAGCCAGTGGATTTTCTCATGCACAGTCACTTCCTCCCCTGCCTCTACTTCTCACCTCTGCTGGTGCATCTGGATCCTCCTTGTCTTCCACTTCTCCAGACAACGCTCAGGATATTTCAGCTACTTTGGTAGAACCCCAGCCGTTAGAGGTTCAATCTGAGCAAGAAACTGCTCTCGAAGTCTCCACATCGACGAAGCAAGGCATCTCTGTCTCTGCTATTTTGACTGAATCTGTCGTTGTCTCCGCTGCTGCATTGCCGGAAACCACTCAGTCTTTCATCCCTCATCAGTCGCAACCAACGGAACCTCCAACAAGCGTATCCATACCGGTCGATATCATCAGCTCGCCGAGAGAAGTCTCCTTGATAAAACAGACTTATCGTTCGGTCTCGGTTCTGAGCAAGACTGTCAACAGTGATCGACAGCACAACAATGAGCAGTTTCAGGCGCTTAAGGAAGATATCATCGGTCTCCGCTCAGATGTTTGTGCAGATCTGGAGGTTATTAAAGGGCAACTGACGGCCTTGACTAGGCTCATCACCCCGGTTATTGCCAAAAAGGGGGAAAGTACGTCCAGCGACAGCAGAAAACAACAGCAACCGCCCAGCTCTAGCTCATCAGATCCTCAGAGGTTTATCTCCAAACTTTATGTCAAAACCAAGGATCCAAAACGAGCTGCAATCGAAGCTGCACTCATCCCGGATGCAGTCTTACAAAGCCAGACTGCGGCTGTACCAGTCAGCGAAACTGGTCCAGTTGAAGTCCAGTATGATGGCAGTAGTCTACGGCATCTTGCCTGCAATCTAACAAAGGAACAGCTGGCGGACCTTCGGAGACTACATGACATAAAGGAAGACGCATACAAGGATGATAACAAGTGGAAGGAGATAGAGCGGATAGTCAAGAGCAAGGGGTACAATTAAAGTGTTGTCTGTATCAATCTCTTTTGATATGAATGAAAACTGGTTTTCTGCTGACTAGTTTTGTCAATCACCAAAAAGGGGAAATTGTTAGCAACACGAATTCAGACATTCGGACTATCGGTTTTGGTGAATTGACGCAACTGATTAATAATGAGAAAACCGGAGATCTAAAGTATCGTCTATGCTAAGGACTAAAAGCGGTATATATATAAGTGACCGGTCTGGGCAAGCATGGGAGACTATGATTAATACCGATTAAAGATACTGGTCTTGACAAAGGATTCAGGAAGGCACGACAGTATGCGATATCGGACAAATGACAGATTGGACAATCGAGACAAGTGTATGCTGAAACAAAAAGGAAATTTCAGACATTCAATGCAATGCTGCGAGTCCAGAGTTTAGACAAGGTCAACTAACGCAAATAAGGAATAAAGCTAGTGACAGGATAGACTGCAGCTGAAACCGGACAGACCCATTTTTGGAAAGCCAATTAATGCACCGATCAGAGTGAAGAGTCTATCTCACAACGGTTTGAATTTCAAACCTCAAGTATAAAAGAAGAGAAACAAGAAGAAGATTACTCACTTCACTGAACTCAAACATTCCTACTACTTTGAAATCTCACTCTCAAAAAGGTCGAAGTTAGAGCTATTCAACGAGCTGTGGTGAGAGCACAAAAACAAAAAGTGAAGTTCAAAGACACTTCTTCATTAGATTTGAGTTTGTTGTCATTATCTCCAACGGACTGTAAAAAGCTGTTGAAGTAGGTGGATTGTTGTAAACAACTGCCTAGGGAGTCATTAGATTAGAGCTGTGTTTCAGCTGGGTAGGTTGTACAAGATTGTATAACTGAAGATCTAGTGATCCTTCCTTACGAGGAAGAAGGGGAGACGTAGGAGATTTTAACTCCGAACTTCCAGAAACAAACCGGTCTCATACATACACTCACACACACACTTATTCATTATATATTG
Organism: Craterostigma plantagineum; assembly: GCA_027422505.1. Taxonomy (NCBI): domain Eukaryota; kingdom Viridiplantae; phylum Streptophyta; class Magnoliopsida; order Lamiales; family Linderniaceae; genus Craterostigma; species Craterostigma plantagineum. The sequence continues at coordinate 998,451 of JAPQWV010000066.1, read as the reverse complement.
ATTTCAACCACTCAGTATCACTTTCCGCACGTATACTGACTGGTCACTGATTGAGTACCTGTCCTTGACAAGACAAACCGAAAAAGAGACAAGCGTTTATTCACCCCCCCTCTAAACGCGTAAACCGATCCTAACAGTTATGACTCGCTTTTAGTATCATTTGGGGGTAAATTTGATTTTGTATTTAGTTTACCAATAAAAAATGTCACTAGATACAACTTCAAATTAAAATGAAAATATAATAAAGGAAAATGGGATCTTTACACAGAAATACCCCTATGTAGAAAAACTTGTAATTTAGTACCTTGTCAGGATCTTTTATATGTAGGTACCTAACAGAATAATTTTTTTGCAGATAGGTACCTGATCCGCCGCAGGTACGCCATACAACACATTCGGGTACCCTATATCAACACATTTGGGTACCCTATATAACATAAAATGGTACGCCGTATTAGAACATTTAGGTACGCCCTATTTAAACATAGGTACGCCGCACGAACATATTTAGGTACCCTATATCAATATGTTATGGTACGCTATACACACACAAGAAGGTACGGCAAGACTGAACAGACTGGTAAAAATTAAATCGGGTACCTATCTGTAAAATTTTCTGACATAGGTACCTATGTGTAAAAATTTTACTCAATTAGGCATTTATGTGTAGATGTCGGGAAGACACTTAAAGAATTTGTATAGATTAGATTCGTGTACGTTAAGTTAATTTGTTGACCTAACGACTACATGCAGTTGCGGTAACCAAAATTCAATAGATGAATCGCACAATCTTGGAATAAAAATAAAAATGGCAAAATCCATACTAGTGTTTTTTGCACATTGGATTTGTGTGGCTATATAAATATATAATACTAGCTTATATTTTAAGTTAATTTTAATAGGTGAAATTATAATATCAAGTTTAATTTTATATTATTTATAATAATATAAAAATAATTTTAGAGGATATAATTTGGAATAAATTTAAAGTCAACTATATTATAGTAACTTTGATGGCTTCCACACCAATCTTTGATGGCTTCCACACCAATCTAATCTAATACAAAGTCATCAAAGTTACTATAATATTGATATAAAGCAGAGTCGTTAGGTCAACAAATTAACTTAACGTAACGTTAAAGTCAACTCTCTCTGCTTTATTAAAATAAACTAAAATTAACTTCGAGTCTCATCATACCGCGTCAATCCACAGCTGATTTGACCAGGATAATTTGAGATAAAAAAATTAATCGAAAGTAAAAGCCATCTCAAAAAATCAACATGTTCTTTAAAAATAAATTGTGATCTCCCAAACGAATCTTACATTTAAAAGTTGGAAAATACTTATTTAATAAAAAGGGAAGAAATTGTAAATGCAACCTTTACATCAATGATTTGATCACACTTGAACTTCTTGATTGTCGTATTCTGCACATATTTGGGATGACAAATATGCTGGCAGGACATGATGCACGAAGCATCTTGAATGTAAGATATCTTAATAAATAATATACAATATGATGACTAATATGATATATAGTATATAATAATATTATCTTGTTATTAGTAAAGAGTTTCCCTATAAATAGTGGCAAAAGAAAAACACAAAAAAGAAAAACACAAGGAAGAGAGAGAGAGAGAGAGAGAGAGAGAGAGAGAGAGAGAGAGAGAGAGAGTTTGTTCGGTATTTGCTCCGACTATAAAGAGAGATAGTGAGTATTTTCTCTTTTATATATTGAGAGGTTGTAACCCCTATTTTTATCCCATTAATAAATTTCTTCCTCGTTCGTGGTTTTTACCCCAATCAAAAAGGGGTTTTCCACGTAAATTCTCGTGTCTCTTTTATTATTATCTGTCCATTTTACAACAAGTAGTATCAGAGTCAGCCCTGATTGTTATTCTGATTATGCTCTGTGGTTGTAGCTTTGTCGGATCTTCCACATCAAAAAGATATCGAAAAGGTTTATCGTTACGGAACCATTTTTTGGCAAATCGTGACAATAGACTGTGTAAGTAAGTTGTGTCTAGGTGGCTGGTGCCAAACGGGAACATTGTGACCCGACCGGATCTCATTTGGGAATTTACGTAGAATGGTAGTTTGGTCTAGAAAGTTGGTCGCTACCCTTTCTGCAAATTATCTGATCAGTGCTATTTGGTTGGATTGTTGAATTTCTCTGACGATAGCGACGTGGGGAAAATGGCAGCAAAAAATGAAACTGAAAATTCAATGGGAGAAACTACATACTGTTAAAAATGAGGATTAAGGCAATTTTACTAAAAGAAAATTGTCTGGAGCTAGGCAAGCATGGGCAGACCAACAACAATTACAAGTGATGCCAAATTGAAGAAGATAGACAGGAGGGCCATCGCCAATATTCATCTAACATTAGCAGATGATATATTATCGTGTCGAAGTGAAAACCAAACCAGTGCGAAGGAAATCTGGGATCATCTTGAGAAGTTGTATCAAATCAAGTCACTCCATAGCCGAATTTTCTTGAAAAAAATTGTATACTCTAAGAGCCTGTTGGAATTAATTAATTCAGTGTTTGGTTGGTGGGTTCTTTTAAAGGTAGGAATTAGTTGATACACTCTTAAAACCTTAATAAGGTATTAACTAAACCAGGCTCCACCCTGTCTTTATTTAATCCCAGTCATTTTTTGACACATTTATCCTTCATCTCAAAGCTTATTTCATCTTAAATCAAAACGTAAGGCAAAAACTGAACAGTAAATTAAAAATCAAAAACCCAAAATTGAAAACAAAAAAGACGTCAAACACGAGATAAAACCAAAAAGAAAAGACAAACGAAGTACAACCGAAACAAAATAACAAAATTGAGCACAAATGCAGAATAAGCAAAATAGAAAGAAAAACTTTTGTGTACAAAATATGCTCGATTGCAAAACCTAATAAACATAACACAAAAGACGAAAGAGAATCGACTACAAAGAAAATATCGAATAAATAAAACAAAATTGAGAGATTAGCAAACCTTACACAAAACTATGGAGGACGAATTTTGTAGATGAACAGTACAAAAACCCCAAATATTTTTTTAATTCAAAATAAGGATAAAATCGTAATTAGATTGACTTAAATTTAATACCATCTAAACCTCCTTACCAAACACATCCCACATCATTATTTGAACTCATCAACATAATACATCAAAAAGCCCTTACCCCCAAATAAACCTAACTAAAACTAATACCGTCTAAACCCATCCTCCCTACCAAACGGGCCCTAAAGATGGATGAATCTTCTTCAACAATAGAGCACATCAACAAAATGATTATTATTTTGTTTTGGCAAACTTAATGACTTGGACTGCAACATAGAGTCAAGTGAACGTGCTGAGCTTCTACTCGCAAGTCTGCCAGATTCTTATGCTCATCGCGTCGTCAGTCTAACCAACAAGCAAACTGGAGAACAATCTTGTCAATGATGACGTTGCAGCTGTTGTTCTCGAACAAGAAAGTCGGCGCAATAACAAAGAAGACAAGATAATTATGTCCCAACAGGCAGAAGCATTGACAATGACGAGGGCAAGATCAGGAGCACATGGTCCAAACGTTAGTCGAAAGCGGACAAGACCTCGAGAGTCTTGTCCAAGTGGGAGTTGTTAGCCGATACACGTCCAATCCTGACCGGGAGCACTGGAGTGCTGTTAAAAGGGTTCATAGATACATAAAGGGAACATTTGTTCTCGCGTTATGTTACGGAAGTACTAATTTTAATGCCCATGGTTTTGTTGATACAGATTATGGAGGTGAACTTGATTAAAGCAATCCACAACCAGATATGTGTTTAATCTTGCTGGCGGTGTTGTAAGCTGAGTTTCAAAACTGCAGTCGATTGTTATAACATCAAGGAAGTAGAATAGGTAGCAGCTACACAAGCCAGTAAAGAGGCGATAGGGTTGAAGATACTGCTGGAAGAACTCGACCACAAACAAGAGAATATTGTTCTCTATTGTGATAGCGAGAATGCATTGCATCTTGCAAGGAATCCAACATATCATTCAAGAACCAAAACACATCCGGGTCCAACATCACTTTGTGAAAAGTGAAGAGGGACTGTGGACATGCAAAAAGTTCACACTGCGGATAATCTGGCAGACTACATGATCAAGACAATTAGTGTGGACAAATTTATGTGGGGTCATTCCTCTTGTGGATTGACCGAACATAAGTAACATACAATGACGATCAAGGAAGAATGATGTGAAGATTTGCTTGCGCCGTAATCAAATCTTCAAGTGGGAGATTGCTGGCAGGACACGATGCACGAAGCATTTTGAATGTAAGGTGTCTTAATAAATAATATACAATATGGTGACTAATATGATATATAGTACTCCCCCCGTCCCACTAATTTTATCACACTTTCCCATTTCGGGCGTCCCAATAATTTTATCACATTTCCTTATTTAGCAAAAAACTATCACAAACAATCACTATAATAATATTAAATATTCTTAAAAGACGTGTTAAAATATACACTTTTCTACCTTTTCATTGTACTATATTATTATAATAGTACCACCATAATTTGCGTGCCCAGCAACTTATGTGATAAAGTTGCTGGGACGGAAGAAGTATATATTACATTGTTATTAGTGAAGAGTTTCCCTATAAATAGGGACGAGTGATGGCAAAAGAAAAACACACAAAAAAGAATAAACGGGGAAAAGAAAGAGAGAGAAATAAAGGAAAAAAATAGAGGGTTTGTTCGTTGCTCCGATTTAAAGAGTGATGGTGAGTGTTTTCTCCCTTATGATTGAGAGGTTGTAACCACTCTTTTTATTCCATTAATAAATTTCTCCCTTTGCTTTTTAACCCAATTAAAAAGGATTTTTCACGTAAATTTCCGTGTCTCTTTTATTTTTATACTGTCCATTTTACAAAAAAAAAAAACACTCAGGCTAGGAAATCGGTCTTGCTAAAAGTTGAAGTCGTTTTATAGTCGAAAATAAGGTTCAGATTCACTTCACATTGATCTTAGTTAGAGCATAACGTCTAAAAAATGCATCACACGTTATAATAAAAGACAAACAATGGGACAAGCCATTTTCTTGTCCACACAACCACCAAACATGTATTAACTATGGGGCTTGTGCGTCTTCAACGGATCTACACAACTATCATTATCTTGTCGTCTATTGTTACTCAAGTCCATCGACACTTATACAAAATGTAATAAAAAGGATAGCGATCAGTCATATTTGATTTTGTTGCAAACTTAATTCAGTTAGGTAAGATTGTGGTTATGTTAAAAACAGGCAACACACTTGCGTCTGCTTGCATGGTGGGAATCTAAACAGGTGGACGAGATTTTGTTTGATTTCTTGTTAATTAATCAATTAATTAATATCGGATAACTCCGAATATGGATTAATTATTTATACTTGTTTAGAAGGGAGAACATAAATTCAAATTTAAAAGGAAAAGGAGAAAAAAAAAAAGAAGATAGAGAAACCATTATTGTCACATGTATTACATCATCTTGAAGTTTTCACTTCTACGGTTAGCAAGGAGTTGGTGAATTAACAATTAGCACCGCATGTGTGCATAATCGATGATCTATTATCAAAATGTTGATCTAGAAAATATATTTAATCGCACCTACACTATATAAGACATAATTCGATGATGACGTAGTATTAGTGGCTCTTTAAAGCCTAATCTAAATCGGAGCAACTCATGTCCTCAATTATTATCATAAGCATCGAGAAAAATATCATATCACCCATATTTAATTTATCATTTATACTGTTTAGATGGAAAGTGCATGTGCTTTAAATTTATGAGGAAAATATTACAAGAGTTACAAAAAGACTTCCATTTTCTAGGTATTTGGAACAACATAAAAGAAAAAAGCAATCATGAAAGCTACAAAACTAAGTACCACGAATAATTAATTTCATATAAAGTAAATATACAAGTCTGTTGTGGCCTTCCCAAGATGTTGTTGCATTATTAAAAAAATTAATTTTGATAATTTTGGAAACTCATCGAAGCATATATCAGGAAATGCATCTGAATCATTCATTACCTGAAATGATAACTTCACCTAAATGCTCGAGGTTCATTAACAAAATATTAGAGTTCATGCAAATATGTTTTGAATATGAAGGCTAACGTCCACCCGCCAAATAAAAATTCATCTCTAAAATTAGATAAGGGACATAGAACGAGGACCAAAATGCGTGTTCTAAATAAAATAGAAAAACGTTTACGTCCAATAAATTTAAGTTTGTTTTCACTTCTTTTCTGTTACTAAAGGAAAACAAAAGACATTGTATAATAGTAATAGAAAAACTAAGAAAATTGGCCACTTGAAAACAAAACTACACAAAAAAAAAGGTTAAGAAGTATAAAGTTATAGCAGCCGTTGCTCGTGCGTCCACGGAAAAAGATACTAGCTAGTAACTATCATCTAAAATAGATATCTTGGCTAAAAAGTTTCCAAGAGATAGGCTTCAACACATAAAGAAATTCATTAAAAATAATACCCATCGGAGAATCCTATACTTGTTTTTATTGGTGGGGCATTATTACAAATGCATGCGTACGTGTGATAGACATGGAATTATTCTTACCTTAGTCTAGCAAGTTGCGAAGCCGTGTGTTGCACGGGATTCTTAATATACAATATACTTTATATGTAACATGATTTATTAGCTTACTGTACTTATGTATCATATAATCAAATTTCGGATGTAATCACTAACTTCATTAGATATGATACTTTTTGAGGGTCATTAAAACCAGTCGGCGTTATCAATTGGAATGATATCTTCTATTAGGGAGTCACGTGTAAATCGAAATCCTCGCAAATCACCTAATTTATCTAATCCATATGAATAGATCTCTCTTCACACTTTACAAAACGAAAGAATATTTTTTTAACCCTTGAAAAAAGATGATAGAAATATGACGAGCAAGAATAAAAGTACATCGGAGGCAATGCATAATAGAATAGAATAACATAAAGACAATCAATCACGCGTTACCATGCAAAGATTCCAAAGATGGCATATCGTCGCACGCTTGCTTAAGCATATCTATCTATATATATATATACATATATATGTATATATATATATATATATAGATGTACACTAGACACAACATATATAGAATATATACTACAAAAGTTCTTATGTAAATAATATGTAATAGAAAAAAAAAATAATCCAACAAAAAACTAAACACCCAATAAGGATTGAATAAAATGGACAACGGGCCGAAGGCCCAGCCCATCTATCGATATCTAATTTAGAAAATATATACAAAGACATGTAATGAAGTACTTCGAACGATGAACGGAGCCCTGCTTAGCGAGCTAGCTATTCATTCATGGATTGTTGCATGATAACTCGCGTTTTGATGAACAGAAGAGTAGATTCCGACGCGAATGTCTGTGTAATCGATCGATGTTGCAGTCAAGGCTTAGCACGATTCCGCGATGGGCCGGCGATTTCCTTTCACTGTTATCGCTATGCAGAAGCAGACAAGACATGATGGCCTTGAACTCTGTTCTAGTAACATGCGGGCAGTTCTTCGAGCATCGGCCCGCGGCAATCAAGTTCATCGATCAATGTTTCGCTTTGGGTTTCACCGATTTGGCCCTATCAGCTTTCCAAGCGGTGAAGAGGCCGAGTACGTCTCTTCAGAATGCACTGATCAAGGGTTTATGCGACGCCGGACTGTTCGAGGACGTGGTATCAGTTTATCGGAGGTGCCGAGGTTATGGAGTTGCATCGGATGGTTATACCTTCCCTTTTGCGATCAAGGCGTGCGCTGTTCTGAACGGCGTATGTTTTGGAAAAATGGTGCATTGTCTCGTGTTTAGGACGGGGTTTGTGGGGAATATCGTTGTGCAGACTTCTCTTGTTGATTTTTACTCGAAGGTCGGTGATATGAAGAGTGCACGCCATGTGTTTGATGAAATTCCGCAGCCAGATATGGTAGCCTGGAATGCTTTAGTATGTGGGTTTTGTGTGAACGGCTTGGATCAACAGGCGCTTGAGACTTTCTGCGAAATGCTCGCTGATGGTGTAGAGCCTAATGCTGTTACATTATCGACTGTTTTCTCCGTGTGCTCACGTTATGGTAATGGTCGTAATGGTGTAATCTTACACGGAATAGCTTATAAGCTTGGGTATGCTGAGGATTCATCTTTAGCACCTTCTATGATTTCGTTATATGCTAATCGTAGAAACTTGTCAGCTGCCAGAGCTATTTTCGCCCATTCCACAACTGTTAACCTCGCCATTTATAATGCCATGATATCCTCTTACACGAGAAATCACAACCCAGAAAATGCAGCGGCTGTGTTTAGGTTGATGTTACGAAATGGCTTTAGCCCGAACATGGTGACTTTTTTGTGCCTCATACCATCTTCTTTGCATCTTGGTGAAATTTGCCACCTCGAGTCTTTCCATGGCTGTGTAATAAAATCGACGCTAGAGAAGGAACCATCGATCGTAACTTCTCTTCTATCAGCTTATGCCAAGCTTGGCGATGTCGAATCTGCTTCTATTCTCTTCGACAAAATCCAAGTGAGAAGCCTCTTAGTATGGAACTCAATGGTCTCTGCTTACGCTAACACATGGTTTTGGAAAGAGAGCTTAGATGCATTTACTGCCATGCAAATCGATGGGGTTAGTCCAGATTCGGTCTCAGTTATCAGTCTCCTTACATCATGTGCAAGATTAAACGCTCTGTTATTAGGAAAAGCTGCTCACAGTTTTAGTCTTAAAAGAGGGATTGATAGAAATCTCCAAGCATCCAACGCCTTCCTAGCCTTCTACTGCAATTGTGAAGACGAATTGGTTTATGCTTTTAGGGTTTTTAATCGAATGGATTCAAGAGATGTGGTTTCTTGGAATACTATGATCTCTGCATGTATGAATCGTGGAGATTCAGATACGTCCATGCTCTTATTCTACGAAATGAGACAAGAAGGAACTGACTTTGACATCGTTACCTTAACAAGCATACTTCCTTCTTGTCAAGATTTCGACAATCTCATGCTCGGACTGACCATTCATGGCCATACTACCAAGACAGGCCTACAATGTGATGTTTCGCTGTCTAATGCACTCATCAGCATGTATGTCAACAGCGGAGAGCTCAATGCAGCCAAATTCGTGTTCGAAGATATGCCTCGTAAGAGCATAGTTTCTTGGAATGCCATTTTAACAGGCTATCGTCATTACGACGTGCCAAATGAGGCAGTAGAGCTCTTTCATCGAATGATCGTCGAAGATCGTGAGAAGCCAGATTATGTAACTCTTGCCAATATATTACCAGGTTTTCGTTTTCTCCTTTTAGGTAAATCCGTCCATGGCTATTCGTTAAGGGCTGGGATTCCATTGGAGACTCCCCTTCTTACATCTCTGATCATCATGTATGCTAGACATAAAGATTTCAAGTCTTGCTCAGTGCTTTTTGACACGGAAGGTGACCGAAGAAGTATCTTTACATGGAACGCATTGTTATCAGCATGCCTATTGTCAGGCAAATACGTCATGGCCTTTTCTTTCTTCAACGAGCTGCTAGGCAGCAATGTACATCCCGACGTGGTGATGATGCTCAGCGTTATTACCACTTGCGTCCACTTAAACGACACGAAAACCTCAGACTCTGTCGTGGCTTATGTAATGAAGGCGGGATTCGACAAAGACGTGGCGGTTAGCAACGCCTTCATAAACCTATACTCAAAGTGTGGGAAAATTTCTGATTCTAGGGCAGTTTTCGATTCAATGCCACAAAGGAACGGGATTTCTTTTGGCACGATGATTAATGGGTATGGTTTGCATGGCCAAGGCAAGTCAGCCTTAGCCCTATACAGGCAAATGAGGATCGAAGGCTTAAAGCCTGATAACACTACCTACTTGAGCATCTTATCGGCCTGTAGCCACAGCGGCCTCGTGGAACAAGGAAGAATAGTTTTGAAAGATATGATAGGAAAGGATGGAATATTGCTCAGTTTAGAACATTACTCGTGCATGGTGGACCTTCTTGGTAGGAAGGGGCACCTTAGTGAGGCCTACGTAATGGTGAAGAGTTTATTACAGTTGGGAAAAGGTTACCCGAACATTTTGGAGTCATTGTTGGGCGCTTGTTTGCATCATGGAGACTATGTGCTCGGCGAAGAGGTCGGAAAATTGGCTCTTGAGATGTTTCCGGAAGGTTCCTCGGGAATGTTAGTGGTGCTGCACAATCTGTATGCTTCAGCTGGGAAGTGGGGAGATGCTAAGTATGTGAGGTTTTTGATGGAGGAGAGGCGGTTGAGTAAGGCATTGGGGTTTAGTGTTCTGTGATTCTTTCTTGTTTATTTGTGTGATAAAGAATGGAATTAGTCCTTTTTTAGTCCTTTTGTTTCATTTTTTCCATATATTGTTTCTTATATCTGTAATTATCGTCGAAAAAAATGCTTTTACGCGTAATCTTTGTATGCTTGGATGGTATAGATAGGGTATGTTAGGTTGAAGTGGTCCCGATATCATATGGATGCAACCTAACTAAGTTTAAAACCAGATACAGAGATGTTGACTAAAATGTTGACCCAACACACATGCCATCACTCGGGATCAGAACGTTTTAGCACAACGGAAAAATAAAACTTAGTAGTAAAATACGACACACACGAGATGTAAATCAGCAAGTTCTTCGACTTGCTGCGGGCCTTAGGCAAAATTCTACTATTAAAAATGAATTACAAAAAGAACAACTATCGAAGATAGTAAACTCATGCCGAAAACGAATCTAAAGATTCAAAATCTTTGCTAAAAGCTTACTTCTAGACTCTAGACTCAAAGTGAAAGAATAAAGCTAGGCAATGAACGCTCTCTCGTCTTTTCAGATCTCGTTCGCTCAGTGTTTGCTCCGTAAAAGCTCTCAAAAGTTTCTCGTGCAAAGCAATGAATGGCAGCTTGAAATCCTCCTTATATTTAAAGGTCTTGGCTGCCTCTTGAACTGGTACAAGATCTCTTGAGAATCTCCTAACATATCTCCTCGAACATCTCCCCAAATACAGTAAATATTTTAGTTCGATTCTTCTTAAGTTCTTGGGTGATCTCGTATCTTCTATTTATGGTAGGTGCAATCTCCAATTGATATGATCTTCATATCTTCTATTGTTGGTAAGTGCATCTCTTATTTTTTGGGGAAGGAGGACAAAATCTTTCTCATATCTTCAATCATGTCTTCGACATTAACAATCTTCCTCTTTTTGTCTTTCTTCCCAAAACCCATGCACATCCACTTAGCTTAGTCCGTCATGGCTTCTTCTTCTGCATCATCTCCCCCTTTTGGGAAGGAAGAAATCTCCCCTTAATTTGACGTTCCAAAATTCCCCCTGAAGGCAAACTATACTCAACCAGAAAACAAATCAAATATGGTTAGAGTAAAAAATAACAAAGTTCTAGAAATTAGTACAAAGCCGTCCAAGGTTCTTTAGGGAAATCTGCAAACACAAACTTTCGACAGGCAATCAAAATCAGCATGCACAAAAGTAAAACTTTATCAGGCAGGCAAAAGTTGATAGGGACAAGAAATTCAAACACTCAATGGAGTCTTTAGCTTCTTCCTGTTTCGGTCCTGGCTTCCCCTATCGAAGTTCCTTTAGCACTACCAGCAAAAGTTGCACCACCTTAATTATCACCATCTTCTCCCCTTTTTTGGAAAAGGTAAACCTCGGGGAATTTCTACAGGTGAGATGTTGAGGAAGATGTGAAGCCAACATCTGGTTCAACATTCTCAGATTCGAAATTGGGTGAGTTCGCAATAGAAATTCAAGATTAAAAGCATCAAAGCAAGAGCAGTATAAATCTTGAAGTCTATAAAGGTCTAAAAAAAACTTCTCGAATTTGCAGAGATTGCCTATATTATGAAATATGATTTGTGAAAGTGGAAGTTATCGAGCCAAGCAAAAAAAAAACGTTCTAAGAGTCCAAGAGAATTCACGCATACGAAAAAATCAGGAGCAAGTCATGATTCAGCGCAACATACCAAGTCAAAAATCATAGTATGAGCGGGCGATACTAACCGATTAGACGACGTTGATGAGCACTTGAGACAAGCGTAACAGGCTGTTCTTCGAGCGATACTAATGCAATTCTGAGAGATATAGACACTACACACATGAAACTGACACATGCAATCCTAGAAACTAAGACAAATAAACGAAAGCACAAAAATTATAGCATGATCAAACTGACAGTTACACATGTTGCCCCAACATAAGACTCAACATTCTTACTCTGTTATCCTAGACTTTTCTGCTCGACCCTCTCAAATCAGTTTCCTTTCATTTTCTGCCCTTCACCTAATTATCCATCTGATACTGTACTGCCCTTATTCCCTAAACATCAAGGATTGGATTTTTGTCGCAAAGAGTACATCGTAACAACGAATGCCGTGTACCTATGGATACTTATTACCAAGAGACTATATCTTGTAGTAGGTTTATGAGCAGGCTTATACGCATTAAGGATTGGCTTTTTGTCGTAAAGAGTACATCGTCACTGCGAATGTCGTGTACCTAGGGAAACTTATTACCAAGAGCTATTTACAAGGGATTGAGTCATTTCAGAAAATGTTCAAGTAGGATCGAGTCATTTCACGGAAAACAGAGAAGAATATTAAATCAAATATCAAAACAGTAACTATCAAGTTCGACATATGCTATGTTGATCCAAATGTTGGACCAACAATCAGTCAGACTGATGCAAACCTATGGATTTCTTCATGTCCGAAAACCTTTCAGAATCCAATGCTTCCGTGAAAATGTCAGCTAACTAATGTTTCATGTCTATATGCTCAATGCGCACTAATTCTTTCACTAACATATCTCTAAGAAAATAATGCCTAGTATCTATGTGCTTGGTACATGAATGCTGAATAGGGTTCATAGAGATGTTGATGGCACTATGATTATCGCAATACATAAGTACGGACTCACATTCTAAACCATAGTCACACAATATGCTATGTAACCACATAAGCTGAGTACAACAGCTATCCGCAGCTACATATTCAGACTCAGCTGAAGACAATGACACATAATTTTGTTTCTTACTATACCAAGACACAAGATTATTACCTAAGAAGAAACAACCGCCACTTGTGCTCTTGTGGTCATCTTCGTCACCTGCCCAATCAGCATCGCTATATCCTACAAGATTCGTGTAGTATCTTTCGAGAACCATAAACCCTAAACTACACGAGTCACTCACATATCTTATTATTCTCTTCACAATACTTAAATGGGAAATTTTGGCTCAGCCTCATATCTAGCACAAACACAAACACTGTGCACAATATCAAGTCTACTCGTTGAAAGATATAAGACTGCCTATTATGGACGATACAATATGGGGTCAACATTCTGTTTAACATTATCTTTACTTACCTTCTGTGTTGAACCGATCGGTGTTTTCATTACCTTGGTAGTATCTAGCCCGAATTTCTTCATTGTGTTCTTTGCATACTTCTCCTGGGATATGAAAATACCGTCGTTGTTTTGCTTCATCTGCAGGCCTAAGAAAAATGTTAGCTCACCAATCATACTCATTTCGAAAGTAGAATTCATAGCATGCACGAATTGGTCTAACATGGATTGAAAACTAGAGCCACAAACAATATCATCTACGTAAATCTGGGCAATCAGAATATCAGAACCAACTCTTTTTATAAAGAGTGTTCGATCGGCTTCACCTCGCACGAACCCAAATTCAAGTAGGAACGTAGTCAACCTACCATACCAAGCTCTAGGCGCCTGCTTAAGTCGTGAAGCGCTTTCTGCAACTTAAAAACATGATTAGGAAAATGTGGATCTTCGAAACTCTTATGCTGCTCAACATATATTTCTTTATCTATATATCCATTCAAAAATGCATCCTTAACATCCATTTGATGTAAGGTAATGTTGAGCCAACATGCAATAGCAAGCAATAACCTAATCGATTCAAGTCTAGCAACGGGGGCAAATGTCTCATCAAAATCAATTCCCTCGACTTGTGTACAACGTTGGGCTACTAAACGTGTTTTGTTCCCAACAACTCTACCAAGTTCATCCGATTTATTCTTAAAGATCCACTTCGTGCCTATGACATCAATGTCTTTTGGCTGTGGAACCAAGGTCCAAACTTGGTTTTCTCAAACTGCAAGAGTTCCTCTTGCATCGCATTGATCCAAAAATTATCCTTGAGAGCTTCAAGAACATTTTTGGGTTCTACTTCAGATACAAAGCAGTTAAGGTCGTACCTCAACGTATACAGAATTCATGAATACGTTCCTTACCATAGACTTGTAATTCTTGCATGGCTTGTCTCTGATTTTTCTTCCTTCGTTCAGTTCCCCGATGATTAAGTCTGTTGGATGGTCCTTCTGGATTTTTGCAGGTGGATCCCTTCGAACTTCGATGGGTCCAATTTCCGAGTTCTGTTCAGGTGCAGATGTTGAGTCAGATGTTGGCTCAACATTTTCCTCCACATTTGCCTCTGTCTCACCAACAGTTTGGATAATACCTTTCAAGCATGACTTACAAAAAACCTTAGCAAACTCCTTAAGTTTCAGAATGCCTCTGATTGCCTCATGTTTGATAAGCTGCTCCAATGTTCGGTAGTTGACGTGGCCCTGTTTGTAGTGCCAAAGTATGACATCGTCTTCGGCCTTCGAGAGATGGCACACGTTATTTGATCCGGATTTGTCCCCCCACTAGATAGCAGTTATCACTAGATCTTTTCCCTGCCATGACACGAACACAATTCCTGTTAAAAACTTCACAACTTTCCTTGTTGAACCTTACCTCGAGGTCGTCGTCGCAAAGCTGACTTATGCTAATCAAGTTAGCCACAAGCCCATCGATGTGTAGAACGTTAATCAGCTTCGGGAAGTTGGGACATTCAATTTTCCGCGACCGAGAATCCGCCCTTTTGCACCACCTCCAAACGTCACAGATCCATTGCTCAAGGGGATATACTCAATAAGAACTCTTTAGTACCCATCATGTGGCGTCAACATCCACTATCGAAGTACCATGAACCTGTCACGTTAGCTCGCAAGGAAGTATAGACAACATTGCATTTTTATATACGGATTTCTCTACCTAGACTTTCGTAGGTGTCAGCAGTACTTTCACCAGAATTTGAAGGAGCGTCAACTGAAATTTCTCCGGACAAATGTTTCAACACTGATTTCTCAATGTTGAGCGGATGTTGGACGACATTTCAGTCAACATAGATTTCTGTGAAATCTCCCCCTTCAATTTCCAATAGAACGGTTTGATATGACCAGGCTGCACTTAGTGATGGCATTATGATCTATTCTTAGACTTACTGGCAGCATGCTTCAATTTATCCTTAACACTCCTTATCTCAGATCGAACATTAGCAACTTTGGTATTCTCCTTAATAAAACAATCTTAGGTCGGTCGTTAGAGACATGATTAGACACATCCAAAACAGGCTGAGAATTGAATTCTAACCTTATTATCAAAAATACCTAACGACAATACCTTATCAAGAGTCGATTTACCCTTGTTCATCTTCGAGTACGTTTCGTCAGCCTTGTCTACTTGCTTCTGAAGCTTGTCGATCTCTTTGTCTTTTCTCATCAGAACAGCTTCCATCTTGTTCATCCCTTTAACAAGACTTTCGACCATCTTCTCACTTTTCTCATTTTCCTCGGTAAGAGTTTTCACGTTTGCCTTCAATTTCGAGTTTTTTGCCTTTTCATTCGAAAACTCCACGGTCAACCGTTTAAAGGCATCCTCCATCTGTACTTCATTACTAATGTCAGTTTCTATATCTGCATCATCAGAACTCACATACCCATCAAAACAATTTGATTCATCATAATCGAAAATAGTATATTTTTCAGATATTGAGTCAGATGTTGGCTCAACATCAGTTACCGCAATGAAGCCTATATGATGATCTTTGTCTTCTTCGTTGTCACAGAAGGATTGGATGGTTACTAAAGATTGCTTAGTCACCTTTGCACACTGTTCATCATCTTCAGCGTCGGAAAGATCGACCCAAAGTGCTTTTCCACGCTTGCGAAGGGTGTTCGCATATTCATTGGCATAATGGCCCCAACCCGTGCAGGCATGGCATCTTACTGACTCCCATTTGTTATTCTTTTTCTCCATTTGATAATGTCTGAAGAACGGAGGAACAAAGGATGGTTCTTTGGCATTCTGGCATTTCTTGAATATTGGACCAACATTTGATTCAACATCATGTATGAACTTTTTGAATTTTCTCACAAGCGTAGCCATATACTCATCTTTGTCAGGATCAGCCTCAGATTGAAAATCAGAGGGCTGACGTCTAGAGCAATGCTTTTGCCGCGAGAGGCTCTCTTTTAGACTTCGAGGTTGGTCTCGTAGTTTTTCATGATGTTCATCAAGGAGTTGAAATCCATCATGGCTAGTTTGTGAGCTTTCTCAACCGCCGCTACCTTCACACTATATTTATCAGTTAGAGAACGAATAGCTTTAGAATTTAGTACCTTATTCAAAATCGGTTCTCCCAAGCTAGCTCATTCGCTCGAAATGGTTAGAATCTTTCCAAAGTATGTGGTGATGTCCTCATCTTCCTCATTTGATATTCTCGAATTAATTATGGAGGAGTCGAAGTTTGGTCTCACCTATGCTCGCATCTCCTTCACAGTACCGTTGGAGCATCTCCCACGCATTATGAGCCATCGTGCAGTTCTGTATAATTCTGAACATGAAGATGTCCACAGACGAGAATATGACATGAAGGGCTTTGTCGTTAAACTCGGCTGCACTCCTCTCGAGAGTCGTCCATTCATCGACTGGTTTGTCCACGACTTCGCCATCAGCGTCTGGTGCAGTTCTTGGTGGCGTATATCCGTTGAGCACGGCGTCCCACGCACGTGTATCTATTGACTTGATGCATTGGCGCACGCGGACCTTCCAATAGGCGTAGTTGGATGCGTCTAAAACACGAACCTTACCAATATAATTTGAGCTCGAAACATCCATAGAAAAAGATAAAAAATGCTTAGTACGTAAAGCGGAGGCTTTGATACCACTGTGAAGTGGTCCCGATATCACATGGATGCAACCTAACTATGTTTAAAATCAGACACAGAGATATTGACTAAAATGCTGACCCAACACACAGGCCAATACTCGGGATCAGAACATTTTAGCACAACGGAAAATAAAACTTAGTAGTAAAATACGACACACACGAGATGTTAATTTATGCAGCAAGTTCTTCAACTTGCTGTGGGCCTCATGGCAAAATTTCACTATTGAAAATGGATTACAAAAAGAACAACTATCGAAGATAGTAAACTCATGCCTGAAACGAACCTAACGATTCGAAACCTTTCCTAAAAGCTTACGTCTAGACTCTAGACTCAAAGGGAAAAAATAAAGCTAGGCAAAATAATGAACGATCTCTCGTTCTTTTCAGATCTCGTTCGCTCAATATAACTCGTGTGTTTGCTCCGTAAAAGCTCTCAAACGTTTCTCGTGCAAAGCAGTGAATGGCAACTCGAAATCCTCCTTATATTTATAGGTCTTGGCTCCCTCTAATTGGTAAAAGATCTCTTGAGAATCTCCTCGAAGATCTCCCCAAATATAGTAAATATTTGAGTTTAATTCTTCTTAAGTTCTTGGGTGATCTCATATCTTCTATTTATAATAGGTGCAATCTCCAATTGATATCTTCAGATCTTCTATTGTTGGTGGTGCATCTCTTATTTTTTGGGGAAGGAAGACAAATTTTTTCTCATATCTTCGATCATGTCTTCGACATTAACATAGGTGTTGTTTCACAGTTAATAATTAAGGTTAAGAACTACTCTATACTGAATTTAGTTAGAAAACGGAAATATGGTGGCACCATGTGAAATAGCTCGAGATTCGAAAAAATAGAAAGAAAAAATATGAGTAATTTTATCAATTGGGGGGTCATATTTATTCCCAATCGACCACTTAATTTTTGGCTCGTGTTTCATGTTTTCTTTCCAACTATTCTTTTTCCTTACACATGAAAAATAAAATATGGACAACATCCCTTCAAAGATTCCACGCTAATGGAGCAAAGAATCGATTGATAATCGATATCATATCCAAGTTTTTCAAATGTTGAAGACGATAAGAAGGAACTTGATACTCAACAATAATCGATTAGCTAGTGGAGAAAGAAAACTAACTCCACTCTCAGATGATTGATGCCATTTCAATTTTCATACTCGTAAATCTTATTACGAAAGCTTCCAACTTTAGAAAAGTGGCCAAATTGTTTTTAGGTCACTAAGTATACATGTTTTCGTTATTGGGTCACTATGTTTGATAATTGTAAAAGTAGGTCACTAACTCTATATGTCAAAACAAATTTGGGTCACTCTTTCATTTTTGGGTCACTAAGTATACATGTTTTCGATTTTGGGTCACTATGTTTTTATGTGAAAATGTATTTAATATAGCGACCCAAAAACTTAAAACACATATAGTTAGTGACCCAAAATTGAAAACACGTATGCTTCGTGACCAAAAATGAGAGGATGACCCGAATTTGTTTTAACATACATAGTTAGTTAGTGACCTATTTTTGTAATTATCAAACATAGTGCCCAAAAAAGAAAACATTGGACCTAAGTGACCTGAAATTATATTTTGGCCGAAAAGTGGATACGTCAATAAATATATATAAGAGCACGCACATTCACTCAAGATTATATATTGTGTTCTCACTCAAACACAACAAATTCAGAAGAGGCACACCGAGTAAATAAATAGAATATATATTGCTATGGCTATATTTGGGTGCCAAACAGCACGTGGCGAGGGGAATGAGTACCAAATGACCGTTGAAGAGTTCAAGAAATGGCTAATGAAGTTCGATTTGGACAAAGATGGACGCATAAGCAAAGAAGAGCTAAGGAGAGCCGTTAAAAGCCGAGGTGGTTGGTTTAGTGGCTATAAAAGTGGCCTTGGCATGAACCAAGCCGATGTTAATTTGAGTGGTTATATTGATATCCATGAGATTGATTCTCTTTTGGATTTTGCAGAGAGGTATTTGGGATTCAAGTTTTATTATTAATTCTATGTATCTCTCTCTCCAAATATATATATATATATATATATATATGTATGTGTGTAGTCCAGTTGACGTGTATTGCTTTCCTTTCTAATATGTACGTCATGTTTTAGTTGGTTCTATGTCTAAGGGTTCTTGCGATTTATTGACGTAATTTGAAAGATTACTTATAGGAATTAAATAAACTAAATAAAAGAAAAAGGTTATGGAAACTAAGAGGAATTACGTCCACCTTTTATCCCAAGCTCATATAAGTTTGCGGACTTAACTGAAAAAGACTTGATCCGCAATCTTCTAAAGAACTTACATGTCATCTAGTTATCACGACCTGAGTTTGATATCTAACAGAAACCCTTTATATTGTAGAGTGAAATTGCTACGAATGGAACTTGGATCATCTCTATATCTTAGTTTCCGAAAAAAAAAATGAAATATTTCCTATGAAACTGAACCCGGGTTCTAAGTCATGCAAAATCGACCCAAAGCCCACATATGAAATTAAACAACTGAAAATAAACCCTGCCCAGAAAAATATGGAGACGAAGTGTGGCATGTCGCGTTGGGAATTCGTGCGGAGAAAAATTAGACATGCACGAAGTAGGTGTAAATGCTCGAGGCCGAATTGGAGAGGTCTTCATTTGGAGAAAAATATGTTGATGTCCAGCTTCGTTCCTTATCACATAGATGATACTCGCCGGCCTCCATGGCAATTCAGACATTGTTTGGTTACAAACCCCTCAAAAAACCCCAAGTTAATATATAAATAATAGAGCGCGTTATATTCTATCTCACCACTCATATTTATTATTTATACATAGTCCCGCAACCGTTTAGTGGGCTTTTTATTATTCCCGGGCTCAAGTAGAAAAAACAAACGGCATATAACGAGTTCTTATTAATATTATCTGGTCTAATCTAGGATACCAAATACGCCCTCATGGGTTTCTATGCCGATCTTAATGCGACTTTGAGGAAAAATTATTGGGCACCTCGAAACTGATTGTGTTCCTAATGGGGTCTATAGGGAAAAATGGCGGAAGTTCCCCGTAACGTTGTAAAGTGGAGTGGAAAAATGATTTTGAAGGCATTAAAGACTAGCCGGAAAATATTGAATCGTTGAATATTTATAGCAGTCGCAAAGGAAGGAACAAACAACCGTCTTCACCAAGGAGGAAGAATCTCAACCGTCTTTACCAAATTGAGGGGTCCTTTCTAAACCTAATGGTGATAGGAGGAGAAAACCTCTTATATATATATAGCGGCTCGAAGAGCTTGAATTAGTCGATGTGGAATAAACCCAAATTTTATAATCTCAACACTCCCCCTCACGTGTGGCACGACTTGCCTAACACATGGACATATGAATCGGTTGACGGTAAGCAGAACCGAACTCTCTCTGATACCATATTAGAAATTGAGGGATCCTTCCTAAAATCAATTGGTCCATAAGAGGAGACAGCCTCTTATATCTATAGCGGATCGAAGAGTTTGAATTAGTCGAAGTGGGACAAACCCTAATTTTATAATCTCAACAGTTGTACTGGCAACAAAGAAGCAACGTTTATAATGGCTAAGAGAAGTGGGATAAAAAATACTAAATTTTTTCACCAAGCGGCATATATATTCTCACGGGAGAAAAAAATTGCGATTACCATCGGAAAACAAAACGACTAGTTAAAGGACTATGAATAGAGCTGTCAGTTTGGCTTGGCGGGGCGGGGCGGCCCGCCGCCCGCCAAAGCCCGCCGCTTGGCGGGGGGGCCCTAAAAATAGGAGCCAGCCCAGCCCCAAGGCGGGCCAGGCCCGCCCACTTTGAAAAAAATTAATATTATTTAATTTTAAAATTTTTAGTTACTACTAATTTTTATTAATTATTGTAATTATTAAAAAAATTACATAGGAACATGCAATTAATTATTTGTTAGTTAATAAATATGACATTAATTAGACATAATTAATGATTTATTAATTAAATATCTAATTAATTTAATATTTATTATTCATTTAGTATATATTATATGGCGGGCCGGCCCGGGGCTAGCCCGCCCCTGTGGGGTGGGGCGCGCCGAATTGACAGTACTAACTATGAATTATTACGTTGCTTGGATATATATTCTTTTGAACGGAAAATGGGGTCGTGTTTTATTCTCATCCTCCGACCACTTTTTTTATTTTCACAAATAAGAAATAAGATATGTGCACTATAATAACCCCTTGAAAGATTCCACGTTATTGGGGCGAAAGAATCACTTTGATGATCATTATAATATCCCAAGCTTTCAAATTTGAAGACGATAAGAAGGAACTCGATACGCTACAACAATAATCGTATAGGCTAGTGGAGAAAAAAATTAACCCATTCAATGCATTGCAATTTGCATTTATATATAAGAGCAGGCGCGTGCTATTATTTATTGTGATCTCAAGCCATACATACACAATCGATACACAAAACGATTGAAGAAGAGGCACAACAATAGTGTAATTTAACTATAATAATAACAATAATAATGCCTAAGTCTGGGTTTCGGACACCAAATGTCGAGGGGAATGAGTATCATATGACCGTTGAAGAGTTCAAGAAATGGCTCATGAGGTTCGATTTGGACAAAGATGGACGCATAAGCAAGGAAGAGCTAAGGCGAGTGGTTAGGAGCCGAGGTTGTTGGTTTAGTGGTTATAAGAGTGGCCTTGCTATGAACCAAGCCGATGCTAATGAGAGTGGTTATATTGATGCCCATGAAATTGATTCTCTTTTGGATTTTGCTGAGAGGTATTTGGGATTCAAGTTTTATTATTAAAATATCTCAAATATCTATCTCTATACAAATATATGTGCGTGTAGTCAAGTTGATGTTGTGTATTGCCTTCCTTTTTAATGTGTAATAGTCATGTTTTAATGGTTCTAATATGTCCAAAAGGTTCTAATACGGAAAAAAAATTATTCATTTACTTTTTTTTTAAAAATGATTTGCACATTATAAATGAACTCCACGAGACTAAATATATATTACTTTATTGAGATGATAATAATGATTACAGCTGATAAGATATAATATTTATAGAGCTAAGGCACACCAAATGCACCGACTATACAATACCGACTACAAAATTAAAAGACAGTTAAAATCGTTAACTCTCCATTTCTTCCAATTGGACCGTTGATCTAATACCCGCCCACAAAGCGGACGGAATATGTTAATTACGGGCACTTTGGACAGTAGAGACAGAAGGTGAGGACCGAACAAGGGCTTTGTTAACATATCGGCGAGTTGAAGATTCAAGCTAACAGGGAGAAGTTTAAGGTTGCCCAACTGAATGTGGTGTCTGATAAAATGAGCTTCGATTTCGATGTGCTTGGTCCGCTCACGAAACTTTGGATTCAAGGCTAAATTGGATAGCGGAGCGATTATCACAATATATGATTGGAGGAGGCAGCTTCTCAAATCAGATAGAAGTTGCTGAAGCCAAAGAATCTCTGTGGCCAATGACCCAATTGCCCGATATTCAAACTCTGTTGATGAGCGCGAGACAGTAGATTGTTTCTTAACCTTCCACATGACTAATGAGTGGCCGATGAAAGTACAGAATCCTGTAACCGACGGTCGAGTGTCTGAACATGTAGCCCAGTCTGAATCAGAGAAGCCCTTTATGTGAATTGGAGAGTCATACGGAATTAGCAGTCCCTGGCTAGGTGATCCCTTGAGATAGCGAAGGAGATGGCGAAGTGCTACGAGGTGAGAAGTCCTTGGGTCTAAGACATACTGACTTAGTTTGTTGACGGCAAACAGATATCTGGGCGAGTGAAGGTGAGATACAAGAGTTTTCCAATAATCTGCCTGTACTGAGAAGCATTGTCCAGCTTTTCTCTATCAGCTTCTATAAGGTGTTTGCTGGGATTCAGTGGGGTCGAAACTGGTTTTGAGGCTAGATAACCAGTATCTTCAAGCAGTTTGAGGGTGTATAAACGTTGAGAAACTGAGATCCCTTGCTCCACCTTAGCTATTTCCAGACCTAAGAAAAATCTTAAACAGTCAAGATCTTTTGAATTGTTGTTGTAAAAATGCTTTTACCTCGTTGATATCAGTTATGGATGGACCTGTGATAACAATGTCATCAACATAAACCAATAGTGCTAGAAAATGGCGACATGAGCCTTTAACAAATAAAGTATGATCTGAAGATGTTTGATGAAAGCCAAAATTTATCATAGCCTCAGAAAATTTAGTGGCGAGATGCTTGTTTGAGACCATAAATTGACTTATGCAAAAGGAAACCTGTTTACCAGCCGAGGGATTGGAAGGAACCTTATAGCCTGGTGGCAAATCCATGAACACTTCCTCACAGAGATCACCATTTAGGAAAGCATTATTTATATCTAACTGAAAAAGGTGCCACCTTTGTGAAGCAGCAAGTGATGACAAAACCTTAACAGTGGTGGGCTTAGCAACATGTGAGAAAGTGCCAATGTAGTCAATTCCCTCCCTCTGCCTATATCCTTTGGCCACCAATCGTGCTTTGAATCGTTCAACTTGGCCTGCATCATTGTATTTGATTCAAGCTCCTGTGAATAGCCAAATTAATTATGTATAATGTTTATTCTTTATGTTCTTTCTAATTCGAAGCTTATCGACAACGAAAATGTGCCGAAAATTGTTTTCGGATGCTTATTCGATTAGTGCTGTCCAGAATTGGCAGTAACTCTAATTTCTATCATAATTTTAGATATAGGGCACCAATGATTCTGATTTAAATTTCTATGGATAGCTAAATTGATTATCTGTAACTTACCTTCTTGAAGTTTTTTAAATTTCGAAGTGTATCAACTTCAAAATGAGCATGAACATAGGATTTGTAGAAGTTGAAGTTAATAGTAAGGAAAATAAGTAGCACTCTTCTTGAAAAGATGATCATACTTATACGATTCTATTTACTCAAAACGTTGTGGATATAAACTATTAGTTGTTTATTATAATCCACATGGCCGACCTAACATAAATGATTCAACAAAATTAATGACATCTTCAATTAATCTTAAACGTAGACCCTATGTTGTTTATTGATTTTCTAGAGTAACAGCTTAATAATGATCCGTAACACATAAGCAGAGAAAAACACAAAAATTGATATGTAGGTAACAAGGCACTACGATATGAGTAACAAAATACATGGTGACATTAATAATTTAATATGTAATTAGTTTAGGTTATGATTTTCCAATTTTATGTTGTAAACACTTTACATTCACAAAAGTATATGAATTTACGAAGTATAAATAAAAATATATTTGTTTACGCAAAATATACGTGGAGGTTATGTTAGAATAGAAGAAGTTGAAGTAATAGTAAGGAAAACAAGCAGCACCCTTCTTCAAAAGATGATCATACTTTTACGAAATTGTTTCTACTTACTCAAAACGTTGTGGATATGAACTATTAGTTGTTTATTATAGTCCACATGGCTGAGCTAACATAAATGATTCAACAAAATTAATGACATTTTCAATTAATCTTAGACGTAAATCCTATGTTGTTTATTGATTTCTTGAAGTAACATTTAATAATGATCCGTAACACATGAAGCAAAGAAAAAATAGAAATTGCTATGTAGGTAACAAAGCACTACAATACGAGTAACACATCACAACTACAATTTAATATGTAATATGTTATGATTTTCCGGTTTTATATTGTAAACATGGTACATTCACTAAAATATATGGATTTATGAACTTTAAATAAAAATATATTAGTTTACGCAAAATATACGTGGAGGTTTGTTAGAATTGAAGAAGTTGAAGTTAATAGTAAGGAAAACAAGTAGCTCTCTAATTTCTAAATCTTAAACCATAAAATATAATTTAAAATATGGTTTCTACCATAAACCATGTTACGAAGAACGTGCTGTGAAAATCTTAGACTCTTGATCCTACAAATTAAACGTTTTTACCCGTCTACCCTAATCCACAGACTAGAATAATTCTGGTAATACATAAACCTATAATTAATAACAGATACACACATAGGTGGTAACAGATGAACTATGCTTGATTTTATTTGGACTCTCCCGCCCAAAATTCATCTCATTCTTGTTTTCCCGCCCGAAATTTCACCGACCATTTAGTAACATATCGAGGCAAAATAGTAACAGAAAAGCATTTGCTAGTCTAGAAATTTTACAAATCCCGCCAAAATGAAAAATACACCCCACTTCCCTCCAAACCCCCAACAAGAAAAAAGCATATTCGTTCTACATTTAATTATCATTTAGTAACGTTTTTATACTCAAAGTAACGGTTAGTCGTCACACGGTAACAATACCAATTATTATCGATATGCCACAATCTATCATACTATAATCAGCTACTACCGTTAAAGCATAATATAGTAACAAATGTTTTTTATTTAGTAACAGTGTTCATCACCTCACCTCACGAACATCTGGATCAATTCACGAACATCTGGATTCTTGATTTCGATGTCTTTCATACCACATACATTACACCACTTACGGTGTGAGAGTTAGCAATTGACACATAATTTTGAATCTAATGGCGTAGTAAAAAAATATCCAAATTATTGGGATTGATCGTATTTTCGCGAATATCAGGCGAACGAGCAAATAAGGTGTCATCGAGCTGCCCGTACTATGGGTACTTCAAATTTATACAAGTTAGCTATAATCGTTGCAAAAAATGACTTTGATTTCATCTTATTTCCATGAATTAACACACTAAATATAAGGATAAAAATTCATTACAAATCTTACATCTTACGTCGTCAAAACCACATTACATCCTACCTTACACGCATGGCATTCGAAATTTCGGAGCTCGATTCACTGTAAAAACGAGATTCATGAAATACACATTCTTTGTCAATAACATTT
Organism: Craterostigma plantagineum; assembly: GCA_027422505.1. NCBI lineage: Eukaryota > Viridiplantae > Streptophyta > Magnoliopsida > Lamiales > Linderniaceae > Craterostigma > Craterostigma plantagineum. Next base: position 972,460 of record JAPQWV010000066.1, on the reverse strand, counting down.
TACTGCATCCTAGTAACAAATAATGGATGGAAAATAACAGTTCACTTTACGAATATAACAATATAATCTAACTGTGTAACTGAAAGTTGTCGTAAAGTAACTCTTATTATAATACGTTAAGAAGGGTATTTTCGTTAAATTATATTTATAATCATTATTATTTACAAAAAAGTTGGTCCTTTAAACTAATAGAAATTCTGACGGGGCCGAAAGGTATAATAGATTACTGACAATGGCATAAACGAAATTGCCCCTTGTTTCTCTTGAAAGTGTGTAAATTATAATTAAAAGATTTTGAAAGAGAGCACATACATGCATCACGTGATTGTGAAAGTTTGAACTCAGTAATGTTGTGCGTTCGGGGAACAAATTCGAAAAAGTCCTTGCACTGGTTTTGATTTAAGTTTTATCAAGACAGATCTTGTGTTTTGCTTACCTTAAACTATATTTATTGCCGTAGTAGTTAGGCTCATCAATCCATGAAAACAAGATCAAGAAGCTTGAGATAGAGATGAATATATTGATATTTGATACCGTCATGAAAGGTTGTGCAGTGTGATCTTTTGGTCAATGCTCTCGTCTGTTGAATATTATTTCAGATTCGAACCTCAAAAACAAAGGGAAAAATGGCTTTTTTAATTAAATGTGAAAATAATTAATATTTAATGAATTAGGGTCGTTTTTGACAAATTTAACAAAATGGGATATTTCGCGATTAATAGACGCGACGTCCCACCTAATGGGTGTGACTCTCTCTTTTTATTTTTTCTATTGTTTTATTTCATAACGTCGCCCCGGGCGACACTCTGTTTATTTTTTTTATTTATTTTCATTTTTTATTTTAACTTATTTTATATTTATTATTTTATAATGCACCAAATATAAAATATCGTTATTTCATGTAATTTACATAAAAAATCAATAAACGCATCTAAATATTGTTTGTTTTACAACGATTAATATGACATGTATATCTTATATTTTTCGATATTCGAAAATATTTTTTATTTTTAAGCTACCAGCTAGCTAACAGAACAAATTGATAAGTATTTTGTATTAACAAAAGAGAAAGCAATTCACTAATAATAATGTGCATGATGACGTTATTTAATCAATCGACTATCAAAGTCCACCAACTCCATCCACATGATTACAAAAGGTTTTGGTGGTTTGGAATATTCATCTTTGTTAAACTATATAATTAATTTACTGTTTATCGATTATCGTGACCTTGAATAAACCATAATTATTTACTTAGGTGCTGCTATGGATTAGGTATCTCTAATTTAACTTTTTTGTTGAATATCTTCTAACCGTGTTTAATTAAATATCTAAGCATATTAGGTACTTGCAATGTTGTTAGTTTTATTAATATGATATTTATATCATTTTATAAATTAGTATTTGTAAAGAAAAAAATATTTTGAATATCGAAAAATATAAGATATGCGTATCATTTTAATTGTCGTGAAACAAACAATAAATTTGATGTGTTTATAGATTTTGTTTATGTAAATCGCATGAAATAACGATGATTTTATAATTTGGTGGATTATATAATTAAAAATTATAGAATAAGTTAAAATAAAATAAAAATAAAAAAAGAGAGAGAGAGTCGCCCCTAATGGGGAAGACGTTATGAAATAAAACAATAAAAAAAAATAAAAAGGGAGCGTGGGTGCGACATCGCGTCTATTAACCGCGAAATACTCTATTTTGTTAAATTTTTAAAAAAACGACACTAATTCAAAAATATTATTTTTTTCACATTATTTAATTAAGAAGCCAGAAAATAATAACCAATTCCTAATGAGTAGATTTATCTGATAGGTTTTTCTTGCAGGTATTGGGCGTGTGCAAAACCGAAACATGGCAAGAAATATCCAACACACGATACTGAGACTGTGTTGAAGTTGTATTCAATGCCAACACCATGAAATGATTCCATGTTCCCTTAAAGAAAAAGAAAAAGAAAATAAAGAGCATAAGATTCCTCTGAATGACAATTTACCACGTGTTCACAAAACCATCACATCTTTGTAATTAGGATAAGAGATGTCGTATGTCCCATTATTTAGTCAAACGACATTAATACAAAAAGATGCTGTTGGACAAATTGGAGAGGTTAGTCTTATGTCTAATAGTACAAATTTTTCTCTTGAAAATGAGTGTTAGACCTTAAACTAATGCCCAGGAAAAGAAAAAAGAAGAAAACCCATCAGTGTACTATCGTTTCTCGAGTAATTGAATATAGAAAACCGTAAGATTTGGTCAAACACGAGCCTAAATACATCGAATGACTTATGTTCGAAAAACCCTAGATAGGACAAAATAATCGATACTTTTATGTACTAGATAGGTCTAAAACAAAGACTGAACATCGTAGAAACAAGTATGAACGGCGTTTAAGATAATATCAAAGGCCACTCCCTTCTCATATCTGATATAAATTTAAAAAAAAAAAAACAATTTAAGTCATCTACTGCTGCATGCACTTAAGAGGGTCCGTGTAGAATTTAAGAGGGTCCGTGTAGAATTTATTACAGAGAGAGGGAGATTGATAAATTGATTTATTCAAATATTTTCTCCACCTTTTTACATATATGCAGTAGTTAATGCGCCGTGTAATTTAGAACAAACATGCACAAGAAAAACTCATCATCATCGTCATCACAGAACAAAAGCCTCGGGCCTCCTATAATGAGCCCTAGAATATCTTTTTCGAACGACTTTTTGGAGTCATCGTCATCATCGCATCATCACACACACAAACACACAAGAAATGGCTATGGAGATGCACCAGTCTCCTCAGATTTCGAGTTCTCAGTGAGCAATCACTCGATGATGAGCGCAGATGAGCTCTTCTCTGAAGGAAGGTTACTTCCCTTGAAGGACAACATCAGTAGTGGTAGTACTAGGCGTAAGAGTGGTAATGTGACTACAACTCTCAGAGATGAACTTCAGAACTACGAGGAAGACGATGGATGTAATAGTAAAGATGACGACAGTTTCTCGCTGAAGCCACCCAAAAACCCTAATCGATGGAGAGGATTTTTAGGGCTTCGAAAATCTCATATTGGATCCAAGAAAGCTGAAAGTACAAACCCCAGCAATAAGAGTGAAAGGTCGTCTTTCGAGAAAGGGGTCAGCTATAATAACCAGCGTGAAGATGACGATGTCGATGATGTCCCATTGTAGCAGCTAGAATAATAATTATTCAAGGTTTCCCTTTTTCTTTTTCTTTATTGTTATGGGAATAATCCAAGTTTTGCACTTACATAGGTTTTTCTTGGTTCAATATTAGAGTGACAAAGGTATCAAAATGTGCGGGCCGGCTGAGATATAAGGGAGTCGATCAATTGGCTTTTTTTCCTGTAATGTGAGGTTTCTTTGTTATTGTTTCTTTTACTTCAATCTTACATTAGTTTTGTTGGGATTATGTTCTGATAATATTAATGGGGAGTTTGGAAATTTAATCTTTTGTTGTTTCGAAGGAACGGCTATTCTTCCTAATTTTTAATCTGCATCAGTTCCCATCTCCATAGCTGCAGAAGTTCTTACCTTTTTCTTACAATCTTTTTACACTAAACAAGGTTTTCTTTAGGGTTCTTTTTTGTTTTATAACGTAAGAAAGAAAGAACAAAGATCGTAGAGGAGCGTGTGGGTGAAGTTAATGCGCAGTCAACGGTCAATGGGACAGCTAACTGAGAACGAATAGCTGGTGATTGTGGCAGAGAATCACGTTGAGGAAACAAACAAAAAGATTGAAATCAAACATTGGAAAATTATAAAAAGGGTAACTAAGTATGCCAATTTCCTTTTACTATGTTTTCCGGTTAAACTAGCTCACTAAGTATGTATATAGTAACATAATTGGGTCACCAACTTCTTTCTTCTTATTATATACATACTTAGTGACCCAAATTTGTAACTATATATATACTTAGTGATATAGTTTGTTACTATCTACATACTTAGTGACTTAGTTTTGTAATTAGTGATCCAATTTTTATTACTATATACATACTTTTTATTTTATTTTATTTTATTTTCCAACGATAACTTGCCATTACTGAAATAAAGGTACACGTGCTAAACAGCACGCAGAGCCATTTGGTCGTATTGCGCCAAACGGAACAAGTCCTCAAAACAGAGGAAAGAAGACCCCACAAGGGCACACACCCCACATGGCGAGACAAAGGTCCACGAGGGACAAAAAAACCGACAGAAGACAAACCACATAATGTACGACCCAGATCTAAAGAACCTGTAACAGAAAAAGCGATTACGCTAAATCTACGGCACTCTTCACTTTCAAAGGTCTTCAACTCCTGGGTTTTATCTGCATCAGACTGAAGGCTCCACAAGGGAAAAAAGCACCCGTCCCGAAGGTCGGGCGAGACGAGGTCCCACTGCGGGGAGCCTCGAGGCTGGAACGACGGAGGAGGAAGTGGCGTCAGTAGGTGGTGGGTGGCGGGCAACGGCCAGGCGGCGCCGGCTGGGCGGCAGGCGACGGACTGGGAGGCGAGCGACGGCTGGGCGGCGGACTGGGCTGCGGGGCGGTAGTGGAGGAGACAGAAGCGCAGAGGATGAGATGACGGCATGACAGAGGAGACAACGGCATGGCGGAGGAGCCGGCAGATGGCGGCGAAGGCGGGCGGAGGAGACAGCGTCATGGCGGCAGAGTCGGGCGGAGACGGTGGCATGGCAGCGGAGGTGGGCGGAGGAGACGGCGGCGGAGGCGGGCGGGGGCGGCAGAAGTGGAGACACAATTTTTTTAAAAAAAAAGAAACAAAGAAACCAAATAAAAGAGAGGACAAAGGAAATGGAGCTCCCCCACGTCCATTAATGGAGGTGGAGGAGGGAGGGGAGAAACTTGGTGCGGCGGCTAGCTAGGGTTTTGGAGATGGAGAGTTTTTTCGATGGAGAGAGAGAGGAGAGATAACGAGTGTTACTATATACATACTTAGTGACATATTTTTCTAACTGGCAAACATATTGACCCAAAATTAAAAAAATGGTATACTTAGTGACCCATTTTTATAATTTTGCCAGCAAACAATGTAAGATATTTTTTTGTTATTTTTCAACTATACAAGTATATTTCGAATTAAAGTACACCATGAAAAACTCTCTCAAGCCCCCAATCCCAAAGCTCTGAAGCCCTAGTTTCACCATAGAGAACGACCTCGTGTGGCGCTTGTCTTTGTAATAGTGGATGAAATCTTGATCATCATATATTGCGGGCCCACCTCAGATAATGAAGCCTCGTATCTTACATGGATTTAATGTTCATCGAATTTCATCAAAAGTCAATAAGTTAAATGATTTTGTTTATGTTTGCGTTTTGCAGGTTTCTTGAAGATTGATCGGAATCAGGTCGGACCCCCGTAGGGATGAAAAAGGGCTATTAATGCTTTTTAATTTCAAAATTAATAAAATTGGGCTACTTTTGAAAATTTTAAGAAATTCGCGTAAATCGCTGCCAATAAACACGGCATCACCTGGACGTGATGCCTAATCGACCCATTTCAAAGATGGGCTTGGACCGAATGGCCTCCTTCGCATCTAGTGGTTGCAACAATGCGTCTAATAAATGCGACGATGCGAAAACACATTCTCGCGTTTTCTGTAATCGATTCATAACGATGTGACATACATTCACGCGAATTCTATAGGAATTCTTATCCTCGCGGATAATGGCCGCGATGTCATGCTTATTAACACGACGAAATCCGTTATTTAAACCCTCCATCTTAGTGTTATATTTCATGAGTTTGAAACTCATAGATATTTAATATGGTAAAAATTCAAGTAGTTATCTATTTTGGTGATGAAATCATACACGAATCAAACACCATTCGATATAGTCTTCAACCAATCGGTTGTCGACGAATTCATCGCAAAATCAATTTCGATCAATTTCTTAGTATGCTGTATGACATGACTTCCATCGACAACACTCCTTTCTCTTCGTTCGGGTGAAGAAGAAATATTATCAACACTCTCGGCTGTATTAGAAGCTCCTATGAATGTCTAATGATGCCGCGCTCGCATACTTCTTGGAAACCGACGCCGAACTTGATTATATTGAGGTCTTCGTTGAGATGAATGAGAACCTTAAGTTTAATCTCAACGTAGATGTTCCCGACGAGTACATGAATCCCGCCGACTTATCCGTTTCCTAGCAATACACCAGTTACTCAAGGTTGACAAATATTTCATTTGACTCCCGTCGCGAAGATATACCTTCGAGTAGCCTTTGTTCCTACTAGTTCGACGGTGGCGCAACCTGAGATTATTCATGAAGTCGTGCAAGATAGTGACATCAGCGACTCTAAAGCTGGTGACGAGGGTGGTGCACTAGACGATCTTTCTGATCCCGCAGAAAACGATGCTGATAATAACCACGGACCAACTACTGATATGCCAATAGAACCAGAAGAGACCCGAGCATTGTACCAGTCGGTGCCGTTTAATACCACTTATCAATTGGCTCGACCAGAAGTGACGAAACTGGCGGTGATTTTTTTAGATATGGACAACCCCCTAGTTTTCGTAGCTATAACTTTTAATAGCAAAGATCATTTGTAATATGTTGTTAACGATTACCATTTGAGGGTTGTTAGATGTGAGTACCACGTTATCGAAAGTAATAGTTACGCATGGAGTGTGACATGCAATCACAACGACGACTGTAATTGGAGATTGTGAGCAGTCTTCGAACCGAGAAGTGGTTTTGTAAGGTAACGAGATACGGAGGACCTCACACATGCTACACACATGAGTTGGCTAGCACGCGTAGCAATATTTCGCGAAATGAAATTGCGAGAATATTAATCAAAACTGTGAAGATCGCCCTCACTATTTACCAAAAACTGCAACAGCTCGTAAAGGATGGCATGGACTTAAAAGAGCAACAGAAAATATTTATGGTACTTGGGATACTTCATCGAAAAGCTTCCTATTCATGAAAGCGTTGCAACGTTACAACCCCGGAATGGTCGTGAAGTGGTGGCATCTTCAAGATATGTCGGAGTAAATAAATTCGATTATGTATTTTGGTCATTCAAATCTTGCATTGACGGCTTCAAGCATTGTCATATAGTGGTTTGTGTTGACGGTACACACTTATATTCGAAGTACAAACATAAAATATTGATTGCATCAGCACCTGATGAAAATAAAAAAATTTTCCATTTGCTTTTGTCATCGTTACAACCGAAAGCACACGTTCTTGGAGGTGGTTCTTGAACTTACTTAATATTCATGTGTTGGAGAATCAAGCGGTATGCGTAATTTCAGACCGCCATCAAGATATTTTACTAAAAGTAGATCAAATGGTTCTTTTTTATTTTTCTTTTTACTAAAGGTATAGTTGGAAAGTGGTGAATATATGGATGGGAAGAAAATTGTTGATCCGAGGGACGTTGAAGTGGTTCTTCCCTTGACACTGGTGGATCAATATAGTTGTTTTTGAAATCTTTAGCTTTAAAAGAGGGACGCCCACGACTCACGAGTAATATGAATTTTTGGTTGACAAACCAATAATGTTGATGGTGTAATTATCTCTCTTAACTTCTTTAACATACTGAATTTTTCGATTCTCGACTGTTGTTGATTTGGGCGCTAAACATTTGTAGCTCAAGATCACAACATAACTCGTCTTCTTCAAGAGATGTGCATGGTGAAAAGTCGAGCTTCCTCCAAAACTTGTCAATTGAATTAAGTGGAATAGGCTCGCCATTGTTGAAATAATTGTCTGTTCATGAGCACATGGCTATCCATGACTTGCACGAAGTAGACATCCACAATTTTTCAAAATAAATTCAGCTCTGTTGGTTCGACTTATCCAACCTTGACGTGATTCATAGAATTAGTATTACCTTAGATGATAAATTACGGAAGCGATTGATTATAATACCACTAGACGGATTGTAGAGTTGGAACGATGATACGCACGGGTTCTTCAGCAGAATACATCAACTCCAATAATCAGTAACCCTAAACACTAATGTATTTAGGGTATATATACATAAGCTCTAATGGGCCTATGAGCCCAATATGCTAATATACCCACATGTTAGGTATATTTACAATTAGGTCCTAGCTTAGAATAAACTACAAGATTAAGATAACCTAATTTAATTGAACACAATAAAATATTCCTAACAATCTCCCCCTTTGTGTTCAATTTGTAATTCAGCGCTGGTCATCTTGGTCTTGTAATTGTCCTGAGTCCTTAAAGAACACATATCAGTGTATATGGCAGAAGCGTCTGCGTGCGTGTTCTTCTTCAATCTCATCCTCCTTTATCGTGTCTTGTGACCTCTTCTTTAGGAGATCCAAGCTAACCGTGTTCTGATCTTCTCTTTTTGTGTTCGATCTCTCCCTTGGATAGTATCTACTCCCCCTACGTTTGTTCAACATTTTGTTGATATTGAGGAGTTCTCATTAAATTTTGAGAGACGTACACGAGTCGAATCTTCTATTTAGGTGTTCCAGCTCTTCATTCACTTATCGCAACTCCCCCTACATTTGTTCAACCTTGTGTTGGGATTGAGAGTTTTCTTTAAAACTCGAATAGCTGAAAACAAGTCGGCGGCTTTGATTCTTGAAGTCCATGCTGAAGTTGTTGGCCGTATCTCGTCATTTGTGTCCGATCTTTCGTTCGATTGTAGGTCGACTCCCCCTACGTTTGTTCAACCTTGCGTTGTGATTGGGAGTTTTCTTTAAAATCGGAGAGTCGTACATGAGGCGACAACTTCAATCGTTGGACTCTGTGGTCTTCGCTTGATTCTTTGACGACGCTTGAGATTCTATATTGCACTTTCGTCGTGGTGTTGCTCCTATTTTGCTTTAGTACTCCTCCCCCTCATGAAGATTGAGCTAGGGAGATCGTCATGCGATGGATCGAAGCATGTTGTATACGACTGTAATACCCGTAAAATATAATTACAGGATTTACGATTTAATTAGCAATAAATTAGAAATTTTGTTGGATTTATTAAATAAAGAGATTAGGACTTTGGGTGATACGATGCTTTCATATTTTTATGATCTTAAATGGCTTATGTGTCTATATGAGACGTGTTTTACGATTTTATGTGTCAATATGATTTCAAATTGGGTGTTATTAGGGTTACTAACCAAGTAGAGGAATTAATTGAAATTAGGTTAGTTATTGATGTTGGGGTTTTTAGTACATAACATGCTAACTTAGAATATTTAATTTGGTGTTGATACAAGTTTTGGGTAAACTTATAAACAACAATATTAAATAGTTGTCTCATGAAAATTAGGATAAGAACTAAGTGAAAACTATCAATGTCAATTGTATTACTCCACACGCAATCAACAAACGAGTAAGAAGAGAAATTATATACATACCAAGCTACATATTATTAAGGAAGTTGCTTACCTAAGGAGTAAAATGTCGAAATGAGAGGATGACGAGATATTAAAAAAAACTCAAGGATGTCGAGACATTGGAATCCTAAACTCTAGGGTGTTCTAAGTAACTCAAAGACCAAGATGAGAGATAGGAACAAAGATAAGATAAGAACTACCTCATATCAATGCCATTTGTTTATCTAAACACGTCAAACTGTGAGGATAAGAAATGAACACTTTAGTTCATTAAACAAAACCCTACAAAACATCGATAACTTAAAAGCAGAAGAAGAACCGAAGTAGATTTCCATAAGCTAGGAAGAGGTATAATTCTTTACCTTGACTTTACATCTTACTTAGATTAAGCATGTTGGGATGGTTAAGGAACATGAAAAATTTGTTCTTATATAAAGCTTGGATTTCTGAAAATACCTAAGTATGCTAAGTCATTGTTCTTGAAAACGTGTCTTCTGATTAAAAGATAGATGATCTTATGCCAAGCAGGTGTTGTTTCGAGTGGTGATAGAGCCTCCCAGGTTATGAATTTCGAAGTCTAGTTAAGTATATAGGATGAAGCTCGAGACCATGTTAGTTGATAGAAATGATTTCGAGACCAAGCTTGAATAAACACGTTGAAGTTTATGTTTACCTATATCGAGAACTTATAATTATATCGAGAAGTATTATGAAGATATCGAGACCTAATGTACAAATGAATTCAAATCTCGAAATCATATATATATATATATATATATATAATATAATATAATAGGTTGAGATTGAAGTGCATATCGAAATCTATGCATGTCACATAACGAGATTTTTCTTATATTGAATTCCATTCTTAATATTGATTTGGACATACAATATCTCGACATCTTACTATGATTACATTTCGACATCTTATTTTCATGCCGACATACCTTTCGAAGTTGTTGTGAAAATATCGAGATATATTTTAATTCATGCCGAGAATTATATCAATCATATTTCTCAGTTTAGGTTAAGTTCTAAATTTTAGGGTTTTGAAATTTATAGAAGTCAAAATTAGGGTTTTCAAATTAAGTCAATTTCGTGAAATAATGATTAGACTAACAAACCATAATTTATTATGATTATATATTTAGGATTCGAAGGTTAGCGACGTGCCGTACGATAAAATTAAATAGCTAAGGATACCAGGTAGGTGGAATATCCATCTACAACACGTAAACTATTTGTGCTTATTTCAAACATATGTGTTATGTGAGTGAATATGATGCACTAAATGATTTACATGATATATGTGCACTTATGTGCTACCGTGTGATCATGTGATTTATGTGTGTACGTACTTTCCGTCTGGCATCATGCTATTATATATTATCATGTTAAGTACCTGCATATGCATTACACGTCATTTCACGGAGTGTACCGTGGTGGAACGGTGGTACTGTATTGTACCTAGTGAGTGAGTAGCCGATATTGGCTGTCGACCCGTAGAGGAGTCACGTGAGTGTGGGCATCTGCTGTGCGCCAGCGCCTGTGACGGTGAGCCATTGGCCCGTTGGACATTATGCGGCAGACTGCGGGCGACCTAGAAAGGAACGACTTGGGACATCCCCAAGTAGACTAGCTAGTGTAGGCCACGCTGTCGCATGCGGGAGGAGGCGACCTGGAGGGTGCGACCTGGGTACCCTTACGGGACCTGGTGTAGGCTACCAGCGTAGGCACCGCATTAGGCAGAGGAGGCGACCTGAGAGTGTGACCTGATATGGCTCAGGGAGGCTGCTCGGTGTAGGCCACTGCCGTAGTGTTGTGATCGTGTTGTGGTAGTGTTCGTGACCGTGGTAGTGATTTCGCGTGATGGTGCACAGTATGGAGCCCAGGGCCCGTTGTGAGGTGGTGAGTGTATCCCGGTTGTGATGAGCGATAGTGAGTGGCATTGCATTAGTGAGAATTGGGGGTGAGTGAACGTGAGCGAGTCACACGTGCATGCATTATTTCACCTACTGGGCAATAGCTCAGTGTTTGCGTGTTGTAGGTAATCGACGATCGAGGCTGGCTATCGGAGCTTCCATGGGCTTTTGAGGGCGGGGCTGTACATGGATGACGACCTGTGGGCGAGTGATAGGGTGTTTTGGGCTTCGGCCCATTTGTATTAACATTTTGTGTAAACAAATGTTTTTGTAAAATGGGTTCTCCGCGGCTTTCGCTGCTAAACCCGACGTGAGTTATCGCTAACTAGCGATTAGAGAGTGAGGGTCACCACAGGTGGTATCAGAGCTTAGGATATAGATTCTGTAGACTGTCCATGTACGGCCGCTCAAAAGCATGGAAGCCCAGCCTCGTCTGTAAGTGTTTATGTATCTGTGATAATTCTTATGTGCTAATGTGAAACTTTGATTATAGTTAGTAGGATAAAATGGTACGAACTAGGAGTGAGTTTAATGGTGAATCAAGCCGACAACACCACGAGGAAAGGGAATACAGTCCCGATGAACATGACTCGAACCGTATAATTTCCCAACTTGCAGATCTTGTTCGGCTCCAATCCGAACAAATTAATGCCTTGATCCGTAACCAGAATTCGTCAGAGCGACATACGTCGCCCAAGATAGATAGAACCGAAACCATCGGGAATAGGTTTCGTAAACTCAATCCGCCCATTTTCGAAGACACTGTAGATCCAATTGCAGCGGGTGAGTGGCTTAGGACTATTGAATCCACGTTCCAATATAGCCGAACTCCCGAAGAGGAGAAAGTTCTATGTGCTGCCTTTCAACTCCGGGGAAATGCCGGATACTGGTGGGATACCATCACAGCGATGGAGAATCCAAATACGATCACCTGGGAGCGCTTTAAGGAGCTCTTCGAGGAAAAGTATTTTAGCATTTCTGCCCGTGACACGAAAATGGAGGAATTCATCAATCTACGTCAGGGCGGGATGTCTGTTGCGGAGTACATCCGCAAATTTGAGCAACTTTCTCGCTTTGCTCCCCATATAGTAGCGACAGACAACCTTAAAGTGGGACGTTTTCGAATTGGCCTGAAGTCTGAACTGTACCGAGATGTCGCGGTGACGAGGTCTCCGGATATGACCTATTCTAAGGCTGCCGAACAAGCTTTGATGGCCGAAGAAGCCGAGGCGAGGCTATCTAAAGATCGAGAAGCAAAGAGAAAGATGGAGCAGGGACAATATGGTCGCGAAGGAAACGAGAACAAACGATTGGTCGTTCATGCTCCTAATCAGCCAAACTGCGGGAGGCCAAATGAACCCAGATGGGAACAAAGGCCGATGCGAGACCTAACAATGCTCTGGCCAAACAACCGATGCCGACTTGCCACCTGTGTGGACGTCAACATGTCGGCGTCTGTTTTGGTCCTAATCCTAATATCAAGTGCTTCAACTGTGGAAAGGCGGGCCATATCTCGCAATTTTGTCGTGAGAACCCGCCGGTTAATCCGACCCCTGCACAGAATCAACAACGTGTGCAGAACCAACCTCCGAGGGTACCTGCTAGGGTATTTACCCTCACTGCTGAAGAAGATGAAGAACAACCTAGGGTAGAGTAGAACCAGATATGTAAGATAAATATGCCCTTATTTTGGGAACTTGTGAACTTAGGGGAGGTAATATTTTGTACTGTAAGATAATATAAATATTTTGTCTAGTTGTTCAACACCATTAAATTAAGTAACAGGGGAAAACTGACAATCAAGGAATAATGATTCTAGATAAGAATCGTAAATTTTCAAAAATGAGGGTTATCGTTCGCTTTTCCCGAATCGAGAACTGCGACAACAAATACATCCAAAACCACTGTAAGGATAAAAGAAATCGATGCCCCGTGTTATTCCAATCGGCGTAATTTCGGGGACGAAATTCTTTTAAGGGAGGGAGGATGTAATACCCGTAAAATATAATTACGAGATTTACGATTTAATTAGCAATAAATTAGAAATTTTGTTGGATTTATTAAATAAAGAGATTAGGACTTTGGGTGATACGATGCTTTCATATTTTTATGATCTTAAATGGCTTATGTGTCTATATGAGACGTGTTTTACGATTTTATGTGTCAATATGATTTCAAATTGGGTGTTATTAGGGTTACTAACCAAGTAGAGGAATTAATTGAAATTAGGTTAGTTATTGATGTTGGGGTTTTTAGTACATAACATGCTAACTTAGAATATTTAATTTGGTGTTCATACAAGTTTTGGGTAAACTTATAAACAACAATATTAAATAGTTGTCTCATGAAAATTAGGATAAGAACTAAGTGAAAACTATCAATGTCAATTGTATTACTCCACACGCAATCAACAAACGAGTAAGAAGAGAAATTATATACATACCAAGCTACATATTATTAAGGAAGTTGCTTACCTAAGGAGTAAAATGTCGAAATGAGAGGATGACGAGATATTAAAAAAAAACTCAAGGATGTCGAGACATTGGAATCCTAAACTCTAGGGTGTTCTAAGTAACTCAAAGACCAAGATGAGAGATAGGAACAAAGATAAGATAAGAACTACCTCATATCAATGCCATTTGTTTATCTAAACACGTCAAACTGTGAGGATAAGAAATGAACACTTTAGTTCATTAAACAAAACCCTACAAAACATCGATAACTTAAAAGCAGAAGAAGAACCGAAGTAGATTTCCATAAGCTAGGAAGAGGTATAATTCTTTACATTGACTTTACATCTTACTTAGATTAAGCATGTTGGGATGGTTAAGGAACATGAAAAATTTGTTCTTATATAAAGCTTGGATTTCTGAAAATACCTAAGTATGCTAAGTCATTTGTGTTCTTGAAAACGTGTCTTCTGATTAAAAGATAGATGATCTTATGCCAAGAAGGTGTTGTTTCGAGTGGTGATAGAGCCTCACAGGTTATGAATTTCGAAGTCTAGTTAAGTATATAGGATGAAGCTCGAGACCATGTTAGTTGATAGAAATGATTTCGAGACCAAGCTTGAATAAACACGTTGAAGTTTATGTTTACCTATATCGAGAACTTATAATTATATCGAGAAGTATTATGAAGATATCGAGACCTAATGTACAAATGAATTCAAATCTCGAAATCATATATATATATATAATATAATATAATAGGTTGAGATTGAAGTGCATATCGAAATCTATGCATGTCACATAACGAGATTTTTCTTATATTGAATTCCATTCTTAATATTGATTTGGACATACAATATCTCGACATCTTACTATGATTACATTTCGACATCTTATTTTCATGCCGATACCTTTCGAAGTCGTTGTGAAAATATCGAGATATATTTTAATTCATGCCGAGAATTATATCAATCATATTTCTCAGTTTAGGTTAAGTTCTAAATTTTAGGGTTTTGAAATTTATAGAAGTCAAAATTAGGGTTTTCAAATTAAGTCAATTTCGTGAAATAATGATTAGACTAACAAACCCTAATTTATTATGATTATATATTTAGGATTCGAAGGTTAGCGACGTGCCGTACGATAAAATTAAATAGCTAAGGATACCAGGTAGGTGGAATATCCATCTACAACACGTAAACTATTTGTGCTTATTTCAAATATATGTGTTATGTGAGTGAATATGATGCACTAAATGATTTACATGATATATGTGCTCTTATGTGCTACCGTGTGATCATGTGATTTATGTGTGTACGTACTTTCCGTCTGGCATCATGCTATTATATATTATCATGTTAAGTACCTGCATATGCATTACACGTCATTTCACGGAGTGTACCGTGGTGGAACGGTGGTACTGTATTGTACCTAGTGAGTGAGTAGCCGATATTGGCTGTCGACCCGTAGAGGAGTCACGTGAGTGTGGGCATCTGCTGTGCGCCAGCGCCTGTGACGGTGAGCCATTGGCCCGTTGGACATTATGCGGCAGACTGCGGGCGACCTAGAAAGGAACGACTTGGGACATCCCCAAGTAGACTAGCTAGTGTAGGCCACGCTGTCGCATGCGGGAGGAGGCGACCTGGAGGGTGCGACCTGGGTACCCTTACGGGACCTGGTGTAGGCTACCAGCGTAGGCACCGCATTAGGCAGAGGAGGCGACCTGAGAGTGTGACCTGATATGGCTCAGGGAGGCTGCTCGGTGTAGGCCACTGCCGTAGTGTTGTGATCGTGTTGTGGTAGTGTTCGTGACCGTGGTAGTGATTTCGCGTGATGGTGCACAGTATGGAGCCCAGGGCCCGTTGTGAGGTGGTGAGTGTATCCCGGTTGTGATGAGCGATAGTGAGTGGCATTGCATTAGTGAGAATTGGGGGTGAGTGAACGTGAGCGAGTCACACGTGCATGCATTATTTCACCTACTGGGCAATAGCTCAGTGTTTGCGTGTTGTAGGTAATCGACGATCGAGGCTGGCTATCGGAGCTTCCATGGGCTTTTGAGGGCGGGGCTGTACATGGATGACGACCTGTGGGCGAGTGATAGGGTGTTTTGGGCTTCGGCCCATTTGTATTAACATTTTGTGTAAACAAATGTTTTTGTAAAATGGGTTCTCCGTGGCTTTCGCTGCTAAACCCGACGTGAGTTATCGCTAACTAGCGATTAGAGAGTGAGGGTCGCCGCAACGACACGTCTACGAAAGTTCTGATCTGGTCACAAAGTCCAGATAAAAAAAATAGTATGTCCTAAAAGATATAAAAACATGTGGATGGTGAGGACACACTAGACTCGATGTGTTCAATAAAATTCAGTGGTGTGGGGCTGACTACCACTTAGTTCAATATCTCCTGCTTCCAAGTGAAGCAGTGATAGATTACGCGGCTCCCCGTGATTTAGTGGAACATCGGTCTGTTGGGAGATCGATGAGTGGATAAGGCTCGATTGTGCATGCGCCATTGACCAAATGAGGCGACTTCTACCTGGAAGCTGATAAAAATCAGCTCCTGCACCTATATGGGATGGCCCGAATGTTTTGTGAGGTGAGGGATTTTTGTATCTTCCGTTCTTCGGTCTTGTCAAGAACTGCCAATGTGGCTTTTATGAACTTGAAATCGTCAACCCTCGGCTACGTTCCGGGGTTAGGTTCAACTTGGTCTGACTGAACCATGGGAACTTTAAAATCCATGCGTCCGTCAATTTTGGTGAGTGCTACTTGATCAGCAAGTCGGAGCAGGTCAGTTGAGATCATCTTCGTGTTTGTGTATGGATGTTTCCTTTTGGAATTCATGAACTCTTGAGAGTCGAGTTTTAGTTGAAGTCCGTCTTGGGAGGTGGAAGCGTCTGGAAGGTTTTTTTTTTCTTTTTTTTTGGGCGATTTTTTTTTTTGCAATTTTTTTTACGAATTGTTTTTTTTACATATATAACTATATAAGTATATATTATCGTAATAGTAATATATATAGTAATATATATAGATATATATATATATATGTATACATATATGCATATGGGTTAAAGTAAGTTTCTCCCCCTCAAATCATGCCCCTAAGACGTACTCCCCTAAAAATGTACTCTCTCTCCTCGTAAATATGTAGTGATACTCCCCCTCAGTGCATGCACGTTTAAACATGTAAATTATCTCCCAATTAAATAAGCGTGAACGTATTAATCTATTTTTCAGAGCACATGCAAACTAAAGAACTATTGTTCTTTAAAAAATGCATTAGAATGTACGTTTTGCTTTTTATTTCTCTAAGCTGAAATAGGTATTTTGCGCTTCAGCTCATATGCATACAGAAAATTTAAGCTCGAAAATTATTTAAGAACCATGCATAATGAAAATGTACCTATAACATGGTATTTAATGCATTTCAGCTCATGTATGCATGCAAAAATTTGGAATTTAAAGTCTTTTGAAGCATGCATAACTATAATGTACCCTTTAGTTTCAAAATAGGCATATAGTCGTTTCAGTTCGATACGCATGCCAAAAGTTTAACTATGGAATGCATATATAGAATTTACCTACGTTAAGTTGCTCGCATCGCTAACCAGTCGTGTCTGTGGAGCAACCCGAGATGCCATAAACGCTGGGATGTTTAGCTGCCCTCGTCGCATACCAGTCATGAGTGTGGAGCAGCTCTCTTTGTACCTACTCATGCTGGGATATCTGCAAAATATTATCGGGACTTTGGTAGCCAGTTTTGGATGGGTCATCCCTTATTAGCAGAAAAGGGTTAAGCACATAATGTGTAAAATCTTGTCCTAAATCATTCATTAATGTAGCTTTAGGTACCCATTTAGGACTAATTTGACAGGGGTATGACATTTCAGCACAAGTGAACGTGTTATTCGAAGAAGATTTAAAAATTTTCTCAGAAGCCAGTCGCATAAGATGTTTCTCAGACTTGACATGGACTGAATATTTCCGGAAGGCATAAGAACATATAGAATTATAGGCATTGTTAGTACAAGAAATGTTCTTCCTACGTGAAGTGTTCTCACGATTCACATCAAAATGATGATTTTTAGTGAAATTTTCCTTACTAGAATGATTAACATTTTTGGATGGGTAATCAATTCCACATCTATCATTCTTTAAACAAAGAGATGTTTTTGGGGCTTGAGAAGTTCGCTTGGTTGAGCTTGGAACTTCTTCTTTGCACGCTTCTCTTTTGATAGGAATGGGAGAGGAAAATTCTTGAACATTTTCGAGTTTAATTTTCGCGGACAATTTTGATTTACCTTTCTCCTTTCTAATTTTCATTTGTTCCTTAGCTATCTTTAAAGCTCGACTTTTACTTAACGTTTCAGCTTCAGACAATATTGACTTAGAATAGTAAAAGTTTTCTCTGTTTTAATTTTAGGAACAAAAGCGTCAATTTGAGTTCCCTTATCCTGCTTAGACAATGATGTTTCTATAGAAGGATTATTTGGGACAGGTAAGAGCGGGGAATTTTTGAGATTTGATATCTCCTCTGAAAGTTTTTGCTTTTCTGCTTGAAAACCTACTCTTTCTGATTCCAAAGTTGCGTTCAATTTGAAAATTTTGTTAGCAACCTCTGGAATTTCCCAACAAGAAGCAGGTTTGCTAGAATGTAGAATACTTTCCCCGTTTGACGCTAGGTTCTTAGAGGAATTTTGATCTGCTTGCCCTATTTTTGTTAGAATGTCCTCAAGTGTTTTGATTTTGGAATGCAAACGACCTCGTTCCTTTTCGATTAATTTCTCTTCTAGACCTCTTATCTTAGTTTCAAATCTGACAGAGGTATCTTTAGCTTGTTGTAGAAAAGTGTTTAGCTTAGCTTTTTCAGATAATTCGGCTCGCAAGACTTTTTCATTGTTTTCAAGCCTAGTTTCTAGTTTTCTTAACGATTGATTTTCTCTAGCCATAGATGTTAGTTTATCTTGAAGAATGCAGAATTTTTTATGTAGATTGGAGTAAGAATCGTGTACCTCAGTTTATGAAGATGAGTCAGTTGAGGGAGTGGCTGCAGTATTGTGCTTCTCATATTCAGAGTCGACCTCGACATTTGCCATTCTTGTAGTAGGTTGGATGTGGATCTTAATCGTGTTGATCAACTAATGAGACGGATTCAAACAAAGTTAGAAAGATAGATGAAAAACAAAATAATCACAGAATTCAATTTATTTATTTATTTAATTATTAATACTAATATATATATATAATTTATGTATATATGTAATGATTATATAACGATATGACAAAAAAAAAAAACAAATGATGAGTGGAACTATGAGTTCGCAAATGTGGAAATTATATATATATTGTATATATATATATATATTATATATATATATATATAGAAAAAATGATTATGTAATGATAAGTGTGTTGATGAATGAGGTTGATGAGGAGTGAGCTAATGAAGGCACGTGGATGATTGTTGATGAGTTTGTGCATGAGTTGGCATCTTGTGTATATGAACGTGTAGCTTTGCAAATGGGATTTCGAATTATTTTTATAGTTGTAGGATCTCGAAAGTATTAGGATATCGAATGAATAGTAGATTTCGAATGAATAGTAGGTATCGAATGAATAGGATCTCGAGAAGTGCTATTTTTTTTTTTTTCGAGATGTCCAAATTATAATCAAATGATCTCGAGAATGTTTAAAATCAGCAAAGATGTCGAGATCTGGCGAATTAAAAAAAATCATATTAAAACGAGAAGGATTTCGAGATCGTGTGATATGTCGAGAAATTCAAATCAAAATGAATAGATGTCGAGATCTAAAAAAATCAATTTCAAATCAAAATCGAGATTTCGAGATCTTGCACTGTTACGAAAAATTCAAATTAAAAGCAATAGATGTCGAGATCGTAAATTAAGATCAATAGATGTCGAGATCGTGTAAAATAGGAGTTATGGTCGATCTCGAGAGGAATGTCGAGAAGCTCCAAATTGAAATTAATAGCAGATTTCGAGCAATTTAAACTGCGAGATCTCGAGAATTATCTTCTCTTCGCAGAAAAATTTCCTGTTCGTCGTCAAAATTTGTTCTCCGGCTGAAAACGAAACTGATAATTTCGATCGGGAAGGCAGATATACACCTATGCGTTCTTCAGAAGCCGAGAAAAATATGGGAATTTGGACGAGAAGGAATTGATAATCATTGAAATACAGAGCGAAAGAAATAAAAAAAATTCAGAACCGAGAAAAATAATATCAGAAGATTTCGATGAATTTGATCCACGATTTCGGCTCTGATACCACTTGTTGGTTCGATTTATCCAACCTTGACGTGATTCATAGAATTAGTATTACCTTAGATGATGAATTACGGAAGCGATTGATTAGTAATACCACTAGACGGATTGTAGAGTTGGAACGATGATACGCACGGGTTCTTCAGCAGAATACGTCAACTCCAATAATGAATCAGTAACCCTAAACACTAATGTGTTTAGGGTATATATACATAAGCTCTAATGGGCCTATGAGCCCAATATGCTAATATACCCACATGTTAGGTATATTTACAATTAGGTCCTAGCTTAGAATAAACTACAAGATTAAGATAACCTAATTTAATATGAACACAATAAAATATTCCTAACAAGCTCTTTTAGACCGTTCAAATTCCTTGAATATTATATCCAGTGCATAAATTGCTACAAAGCCACAATTCTTGATAGTGGTGCTTATTAAATCGATGTCAGATGATACTCTTGTTTTGTTCAATACTTGTTTTAATAACTATTGGTAATAATGATTGTACATTATTTTATACCCCGTAATAGCATATTTTCGATCATTGTCTATTCAAATATACTCGGATGTCCTATGCTTGCGTTTCTATTTTATGTTTTGTAGATATCGGAGCAAAAAGAACCAAAGTCGAGGAATTATACACGCAATGTATAATTATGAATTGGATTGGACTACAAGGATTGATTGATTCAGCCAATTGGTTAGACCACAAGAGATTTAAAGAGCACATCAAATATAAAATTATAGATACATGCATGCACGTGCAAGGAGGAAAGAGATGGTAAAAAAATCCCACTTGACCAAGATATATGCATACACGCAAGGATAGAAGAACAAATCAAGAGGACTCTTATATTTACCAAGATATTCACATGCTATAAGGAAGGAGTAGAATCAACATAGGCAAAAAGCAGCTAAAAGATTCCAATAAGCTATTGATTAGAGAATTCGTTTCTTTAAGTCGGCTTATCTTATTTCTATATAAAGAGAGCAGTGAATGATAGAAGAGACGGGCGATAGACAGTGAATAAAAAGGGGAGCTACGACTGAAAATAAGAGACGAACGACGGCTAAGAGCGAGACAAGTCGAGCACCGAAAGGGCAAATTTCTTACCTTTTAATATTTCTTTTTCGACAATGTTTTCTTTCGATTCGTTATCGTTTTCGTATAATATGCTAGCGTAATTTCTTTCGTGATTGAGGCCGTGTGAGGCCGACTACGTACTAATGCAATTATTATTTCATTTAATCATATGATTTGAGTTATGTATTTTTTATTTTTGCTTCATATGCGTACGTGTGATTGGCACTCCATGTGTATGATTATTGATTGGTTTATGAGACGGACTAAGTTATTAGATCGATTAGAACGAATCATTGAATATCACAACGTCAAACCGACTAGAGATGCAATTCGGTTTCGTATGTGTGGTTTCTGAGACCTTAGGCGCTGAAAGCATCTAAACTCGGGGAATTTCATAAAGACGGAATGCACGTATAGGAACTACAGTATATAGACATATAGTTGATTGGTTCTTACGTAGGGTTGTTATTGCAGGACAAACGAGTAGCACATATGTTAGGAAATTCTACCTTGACTATGATTCGTATTGATTAGATAAATTAGATTGCATGAAGACGTTGGAATAATTCGTGCCGAGCATGTGTCTTGATCATGCCATCGTCAACTGCTTTATCCTCATTTATTTTATTTGCGTTTATTATTTGTGCTTTTATCTCTTTCAGCCAATCATCAAAACTTATAAAAATCCATAAGTCTAAATTAGAATTAGAAATATTATCTTAGAATAAATCGAGCTATCTTCGTGGATCGATACTCGGACTTCATCCGTTTTACTACTTGCACGACCTACTACACTTGCTAGTATTTGAGCGTGTCAAGTTCTTGGCGCCGTTGCCGGGGATAGCTATATTATTAATTTTAGGAATTATTCTGAGTTTTAGTTTAGACTTTTTATATATCGATTATTATTATTATTTTTATTTTGCCAATTCTCTTACATTGATTTTTCATCTTTTGCAGATAATTCCTATTAGTGCGTGACACGAAGCTCGAGAAATGAACCACTGCTATTTGATGCAGAAATTGAAGCTACCTGTCGGCGTAACAATCGAAATCATAGACAGTGAAGAACAATACAATAACGAGACAGTTCTGCCACGACCCACTTTACTAAGTCGATCGCTTTCGGGAATTTTCGATGACAACGACCCGATTGCCATCCCGCCGGGACCAAATAATCATTTCGAGATTAAACCCGTTACTACATAGATGGTGACGGGTTCAGCACAGTTTCATGGGCTTACAGACAAGGACGCAAATTCACATATTTTGAAATTCACTCAAATTTTCAGAACTATTAAGTATCCTGGCGTATCCACAGAAGTAATAAAACTAACATTTTTTCCCTTTTCTTTGACTAGTAAGGCTTCCGAATGGTTCTCATCATTGCCACATGCATCTATCACTGGTTGGGAGCAACTAGTGGAATGCTTTCTAGGCAAATATTACCCATTATCAAGGACCGGCGAGATTAGGAGCTAGCTAGTAAACTTCAAACGAGAAGGTGGCGAATCCCTTAGTGATGCATGGAGTAGGTACAAGAGCCTTCTCAGACAATGCACAAACCACAGCATACATGTGAGCGTTCAGATGCAGTCATTCTTCTTAGGGCTGAGCACACCAAATAAGAGGATCGTTGACGGCGAGTGCACACGAAATTTCATGGAGTTAGGCGATGAGGAAGCACTTCAAGCCATCGAGCGAATTGTAGCCTACCCTGCAAGATATACTGAGCATGATATGAACCGACAGACGGCTGGAGTACATGAGATAAGTAGCTCGTTGGAGGCGCAGTTCGAAGCCACACATAAAGGTTAGACCTGATACACTCCGAGGACCCTGAGACGGTCAATCACATCTAGCAAAGGAATGCGTACTCCAACACATACGATCCGAACTAGAGAAGCCATCCTAATTTGTCGTATGGCAACTCGCACTACCTGAAGCCTCCAGAAGTTCAGAATCAACAAATTGAGCCACCAACAAAACAAAAGGCCGATTGGGAGATAGCCTTGGAGAAACTGGCGGCGGTTCAAGACGATCAAAACCGCAAGATGGAGGAAAGAGTTCAGGGTCTAGAAGGGAGAGTTCATGAAGGCTTCCATGATATAAGGGCTGCAATAAAGGACTTAACAATGCAAATGGGACAGCTCTCAAATACAGTGTCAGAGAGCAAACCAGGCACATTCTCAAGCGACACCGAAAAGAACCCTCGAAAGTACGTCAAGGCTATTAAGCTGAAGAGTGGGAAGACACTAGAATCAAATCAGGAGGCTGAGGAAGCGGAGGAAGCAAAAGAGACGAAAACTGATGATGAGAGCAACATCATGACCACAGACACAGCTCATCACGGCCAAAGGAAGGATCAGGAGCCAAAGAAGTAGAGGACCAGTCGAATTCTATCTGGAAAAGAAGGTTGACCCACTCCCACCAGTCAACATTCGCCCTCCATATCCCGTGGCACTACGAAGGGAAACTGGATAAGCACTTCGAGCATTTTATTAATAGTTTTAGGAAGTTAGATATTAACGTTCCTTTTTGTGAAGCGCTCTTGCAGATTTCGAAGTACGCCAAATTTTTCAAGAAGTTGCTATCTAACCGGAACAAACTAGATAGCCCTTAACGAAGAATGCTCTGCGGTGTTACAATGGAAGCTACCGCCAAAGCTCAAAGATAGGGGGAGTTTTTCTATTCCTTGTTCCATAGGCTCATTATCATTTACTAATTTTCTTTGTGACTTATGAGCGAGTATTAACTTGCTACCTTTATCAGTTTCGAAAAAGCTAGGGATAGGTGAGTCAAAGCCTACATCTACGGTCCTCCAACTAGCGGATAGATCGATGACATACCCATGAGGAGTAGTGGAGGACGTGTTAGTGAAGGTTGGAGAGCACTACTTCCCAGCCGATTTTGTAGTGCTAGATATGGAAGAAGACACCGACATGCCCCTAATTCTAGGAAGACCGTTTCTGAATACAGCAAGAGCCCTTATTGATGTTGGTAATGGTAAGCTCATCCTACAGGTTGGGGATGAAAAAGTTAGATTTGATGTTTATAAAGCAATGAAACACCCTCCAGATGATGATTCTTGTTTCTTTATTGGTAGTATTGACGCATGTGCTCTGGAGTATTCTAAACTTTTGAGGAATAAGGAAAAATTGGAAGCACGCCTTGTCGGAGACGAGTCCGAAGAAATGGCCGATACCGTAGCAAGCTTAGAAGAGAACCCACATCACCGGAGGTCGGCCAAGCCCATAGTACAGCGTCTCGATCGATCATCAGCCACGCAACCTCGACCATTAATCGAGGACCCTCCGATTCTAAATCTTAAACCTTACCTAGTCATCTTAAATTTGTTTACCTTGGCGCCCTTGATACCTTACCCGTGATTATTTCTTCCACTTTGACAGATCTAATGGAGGAAAAGCTAGTAAGGGTGCTAAGAGAACACAAACGAGCATTCACATGGAATGTTGCTCACATCAAGGGAGTAAGCCCGTCCGTTTGCATGCACAAGATTTTAATGGAGGATTCTTACAAGCGGTCGCACAACCACAAGGGCCTAAACCCAGCGATGCAAGAAGTGGTGAAAAATGAGGTAATTGAGCTTTTGGACGCAGGTATTATCTACCCTATCTCTGATAGCGCATGTGTTAGTCTGACCCAGGTTGTTCCTAAAAAGGGTGGTATAACCGTTATAAATAATGCCCCTAATGAATTGATGCCCACAAGGACTGTAACGGGGTGGCGTTTATGCATAGATTATAGGAAATTGAATGATGCCACCCGTAAGGATCATTTCCCCTCCCCTTTATTGATCAAATGTTAGAAAGACTAGCTGGACATGAGTTTACTGCTTCCTAGATGGTTACTCGGGAATCAGATTTCTATAGCGCCCGAGGATCAAGAAAAGATGACTTTTACTTGTCCTTACGATACTTATGCATATAGACGCATGCCATTTAGATTATGTAATGCTCCATCTACTTTTCGGAGATGCATGCTCGCTATTTTGACATAGTTGGGAAATTTATGGAAATATTTATGGATGATTTTTCTGTATTGGATCTACGTTTGGAACATGCCTTGATAATTTAGCATTTGTTCTGTCACGATATGAAGAGATTAACCTTGTCTTAAATTGGGAAAAATGTCATACCTCCAGAACAGCAAATCAAGCCTAGACACCAAGCCACCCTGATCATCTCGAGAGTCGAGCTAACGACTTTAAAAACAACACTTCTTGGGAGGCAATCCAAGTATTATCGATGCATATATATTATTAGTTCTATTAAGTGCTATTTATTTTTTCGTCTAATAAAACTCGCTTTCACGTACGCCTAGTCATGTTTTTTTCGCAGGCTCATAACAAGTTTGGGGGTTGCTTGTTCGCAATGATTGCTTGTTGGATCAACCAAGTCTCTACACTGATCGTCGTAAATTTCAAGGCAGTGTCACTTCTACTGTCTCTTTCCTTTTAGTTCATACATTGAGGACAATATGATATTTAGTCTGGGGGTGGGATGTGACACATGCTAGATTTAATATGCTTACATATTTAGGTATTGATATATTTTGGTTATTGTAGTGGGTATAGCTGATGAAGATTGCAATTTGAATGTCATCTGTGGAATCTCCTGTCAATGATAAAATGTTTTGAAATTTTACCATGTCGTGATATGATTCGATGAATTGAGTGAGATAGTCTTACATGTTGCATTGTCATGATATTAGCATGATTGTTTGGCTATATTGACTGCTTTAGGAGAGTATTGCGTATCATGAAGCACAATCCCGACTATATATGCGAGTTTTTGAGCCTTCTAAGATTAATTCAGAGCAACTCATTATGCTCGGTGTTTGTTATTGTGTGACACGCATGGACTGAATATTTTCGAACTTGCTCTGTTATGCATGTCAATGGTCACTATGTGGATTTTTGTGTGCGAAAATGAGAAGGGCACTATGATTGAGTCATTGACCTAAATATTTCCCTACCTTACGTATTTACCACTTAGTGAGCCCCTTTGAGCCTTATTTGACTTAGTTGTTGATTTGGAGGCTAGATATTTAGCCTAATCACCCCAAATTTAGCCTATACAACCCCGTATCAACGTGTTAATTTATCGATATCGTGATAAGTGGCTTGTTGGTTGAGAATGAGCTAATCGTCGATTCATGTTAGTTATGAACTCGTCCTATGATATAGATCACTCGTCGTAAAATTACAGCGGACTAACATCTCCCTTCGATAAGACGTAAAAAAAAGATAGGAGGGGCTGGTTCAAAAAAAAAAGAGAAAAGAAAAAAGAAAAAAGCAAAAGAAAAAAGGAAAACAAAAAAGAGAAGCGAAAAAAAGCGAGCGAGAAGAGCTAGAAAAGGATGACTCGAGTGAAAAATAAGCACGGCGTTAGAAGAGCACATAAGTGGTGAGAAGAGCGATTCGATGATTGACACGTTTGATCATTTTAGCTCACTTTCCTATATGACGCACCTTTCGAAACCCGAGCTCCATTACACCCTTGATGAAAAACCCTCCGATTCGTGCATGACTTCTAATATGTGAGTAAGATATGATATATTGCAAGCGTAGAGTGATATCTTTTCATGTCGTAAATTGAGCGTCTTTATACATATCCTTTGAAAACACCCTGAGCGATTTGGGCGATCCTTGTGAGAGATGCGGAATGATGCGTAGTATGATTTTGAAAATGTCTTTTATGCCATGATAAGATTGCGACTTACTGCCTCATGCCTCGTGTTTTGACTAGATCGTTCATTAGTTGATGATTATCTCGACTTATGTGCTCTTACGTTTTCTGAGACGAAACATGAGAAATTCACTAATTGATATTCTATAATCATAACTTGACTTAGTTTTATTTTGCTTTTATGACCGAGGACGATCGAGCTAGTTTGGGGTATTGATAAGTTAGGATTTTACGTCATTTTATACCCCATAATAGCATATTTTCGATCGCTGTCTATTCAAATATACTCGGATGTCCTATGCTTGCGTTTCTATTTCATGTTTTGTAGATATCGGAGCAAAAAGAACCAAAGTCGAGGAATTATACACGCAATGTATAATTATGAATTGGATTGGTCTACAATGATTGATTGATTCAACCCATTGGAAAATGTTTAACCCACAACAGATTTAAAGAGCAAATCAAATATAAAATTATAGATACATGCATGCACGTGCAAGGAGGAAAGAGAGAGTCAAAATACCCACTTGACAAAGATATATGCATACACGCAAGAATAGAAGAAGTCAAGAGGACTCTTATATTTACCAAGATATTCCCATGCTATAAGGAAGGAGTAGAAGTCAACATAGGAAAAAAGCAGCTAAAAGATTCGAATAAGCTATTGATTAAAGAATTCGTTTCTTTAAGTCGGCTTATCTTATTTCTATATAAAGAGAGCAGTCAATGATAGAAGAGACGGGCGATAGATAGTATAAAGGCGAGCTACGGCTGAAAATAAGAGACGAACGACGGCTAAGAGCGAGACAAGTCGAGCACCGAAAAAGGGCAAATTTCTTACCTTTTAATATTCGTTTTCGACAATGTTTTCTTTCGATTCATTGTCGTTTTCATATAATATGCTAGCGTAATTTCTTTCGTGATTGAGTCCGTGTGAGGCCGGATTATGAATACGTACTAGTGCAATTATTATTTTATTTAATGATGTGATTTGAGTTATGTATTCTTTGTTTGTGCTTCATATGCATACGTGTGATTGGCCTCCATGCGTATGATTATTGATTGGTTTATGAGACGGACTAAGTGGTTAGATCGATTAGAACAAATCATTGAATATCACTATGTAAAACGACTAGAGATGTAATTCGGTTTCAGATGTGTGGTTTCTTAGACCTTAAGCACCAAAAGCATCTAAACTCGGGGAATTTCATAAAGATGGAATGCACGTACATGAACTACAGTCATATAGTTGATTGGTTCTCTTTCTACATAGGGTTGCTATTGCAGGACAGATGAGTAGCACATATGTTAGGAAATTCTACCTTGACTATGATTCGTATTGATTAGATAAATTAGATTGCATGAAGACGCGGGAATAATTCATGCCGAGCATGTGTCTTGATCATGTCGTCGTCAACTGGTTTATTCTCTTTTATTTTATTTGCGTTTGTGCTTTTATCTCTTTTAACCAAATCATCAAAACTTATAAAAATCCCTTAGTCTATATTAGAATTAGGAATGCTATCGTAGAATTAATCGAGCTGTCTTCGTGGATCGATACTCGGACTTCATCCGTTTTACCACTTGCACGACCTAGTACACTCGATAGTATTTGAGCGTGTCAACTGTCAGTTGAGAATGAATTACGTTACGAATAAAAGATGATGATACTACCAAATCCGATTGTGAAGAGTCCAAATATCATTTTAGCTTGGCATGCTGGCTCCAATATTTAGTTGTATGATTTCAAAGTTAAGAAATTTGTCGGTTCCAAATGGATACGAACATTTCCTTATGTGGTGTCCGCCAATATTTATTTAGATAAGTAAGTACACCCGACAAAATCAAACAAATTGATGGAACCAGTGTTGTCCCTAAATTTTAAAGAAAGAACTCCATGCTTTAACGAACGTTATAGATGGCTGCAGTTCTTTATAATGCTTCTATAGATGTACCATCTACAGATAATCCTTTAGCTTCTGGAAAAATATAATTGCATGCTGTCATTAAAGTCAACTCCCTATCTGTGACTAATGCGTAGACCCATGCATCCATCCATTGTTGATTTGAGACGATTCAACGCCCAATTATAGTTGGACTTTTTCTCCTTGTGCATCATAATGAATGCTATACAGAATGTCATATTGTAGAAGTTATACCAACAATTTCAAGGAAGACATTTTGTACCTATTTATTTTGTAAGTCGCATCCATCAAAAGCACATGTGGAAATGCACACCATAGCTCCAACGATTTTGGGTGGGCGAAAATATATCTTCTAACTCATTGGTTGCACTATTTGAGCGACTTTAAAAAATATAGCCTTCTTCGTGTAGAAAAGACATAGCAACCTGCATTTGAGTTCCACCATTTTTCCCTGTCATCATACGAGCATTATATACATTTTTATGGTTGAAACGTTATCCAAATTCTGCTTCTTCAATATTGTCAAAATGCCCCGTGTTTTCACGTTCTTTTCTGATAAATCATCCACTAGTATAGCCTTCTTCTCAGATAATCGCCTTGGATATGGATGGCCTTCTAGATCCATTGCAGAGTCATGAT
Source organism: Craterostigma plantagineum (assembly GCA_027422505.1). Classification (NCBI taxonomy): domain Eukaryota; kingdom Viridiplantae; phylum Streptophyta; class Magnoliopsida; order Lamiales; family Linderniaceae; genus Craterostigma; species Craterostigma plantagineum. The sequence goes on along the minus strand of JAPQWV010000066.1, from coordinate 943,071 downwards.
TATGTATTCCACATATTACGAAGAGCTTCCAATCCGATGTTAATTTTCCTATAAGCTGAAATCGACAACATATCTTTCTCGTGACGGTATTTCTTGTGGAGATTTTTTTTTTTACTTTTGTAGATTCCACCACTATCACATTGAAAAACAATTTTTGAACACTTTCCACTTGAATTAAGCTTTATCTAACGAATATCACGTAGCCAAGATTTATTCCAACATTTTTCACCCAATCAACTAAATTTTCTTGAGATTTGAACACCTGAAAAATAAAAATATTTATTAGAATCTAAACTAATGACAGATGAAAATAGCATAAAAGTATTTATTAAGAATAAAATGATTATATATATTAATGTTAAAATACATTTTCGTTACAAGTTATACCGTAATAAATGTCGTATCATGTCTGTAAACAATTCAGAAGTGACATCGGCGTTCACATGATCACCTTTTCTATTTTCATCTTCTATCTCAAATCTCATCCTCCTAAAATATTTACCAAAAATATAATAAGGTTATTGCCGTAAAAATTTGAAAGCCTTGTCATTAGTAATATTATACCAAACATAGATAAATATAGAGAAAAATAGAATAGTACCAGAATCATGTTGACTTTACAAAATACTTCGACAGACTTTTTTGTTATTATGTAGTTATATATGTGTAGATTTCATTTTTTATATTGGCCGAATTTAATGTGTCTATATAGAGTTAGCGTATAATTCAGCTGCATGGGGTAAAAGACGTTCAAATCTCATTAGAAATTAATGGATGACGATAAACGTTAAATATTAATAGCTCATAGACATTCAAAGGTGTTACATGTACCTAGAACTTGATTAATATGTTGGTAAAAAATGTTCAAAATTGTAGAAGTCCTCAATTTTTTTAGTATTGGTCAAAAACATAGTTTTCAAAGTTGTATTTGTTTGTGTGATAATAATAGAGGGTCTAAATAGAATCTAGGGGGTCTATATAGAATTACCGGCTCTATAATTATCCATCTTTTTTTTTTTTATGTTTATAGAGTATACAATATACATTACCCGCCCAATTAACAACTGATTCAGATAACAGAATAATTGTGATAAGTCAGACATACATGAATGTCTGCTTTTTTAGTGTAGAATTCAGATATCTTGTATTCTTATAGAAATTCGTGTAACGAAATAGTACTTTGATTAGAACATTTAAATTCAAGGATCTATACAGATTCATCCTAACATGCTATCAGTATCAAGATGGTGACAATCTCATTTTCTCAGAAAAATATATTGATATTTTTAATTTTTTTAGAAGCAATTATAAAGCACTGTAGCTGTAGAGAACCAGATTTGCCTGTTCTATAATAAACAAATGTGAGCGGTCATTTGATGGTTCCGAAGCTTATGGAGCCATACATTAGTCGAACCCTCTTTTTAGGAATCTTTTATCTCTTTTCCCCAAAGAATTTATATATATATCAGAAGCCAATCAACAAGTGACCTATGAACAAAGTTATCATATTTTAAGTACAAAAAAATGCGGTCGAAGTCTACCCTCAAAGGTGAAGTGGTCCCTATATGATATAGATGCAATCAGACACAGAGATGTTGACTAAAATGTTATCCAACACACAGGCCAACACTCGGGATCATAATATTTTAGCACAGCGAAAAAATAAAACTTAGTAGTAAAAGGCGACACACACGAGGTGCAATTTTATGCAGCAAGTTCTTTAACTTGCTGCGAGCCTCATGGCAAAATTCCACGATTAAAAATGGATTACAAAAAGAATAACTATCGAAGATAGTAAACTCAAGCCTAAACCGAATCTAAAGATTCAAAACCTTTCCTAAAAGCTTACCTCTAGACTCTAGACTCAAAGGGAAAGAAGAAGGCGAGAAAAAACAATGAACGCTCTCTCGTCTTTTCAGATCTCGTTCGCTCAAATTCTCGTGTGTTTCGATCGTCGTAGCTCGCAAATTGTGTCTCTAAATTTTCTCGTTCAAGGCTCTCCATGGAAGCTCGAAATCCTCCTTAATTTATAGGTCTTTGCCCCCTCTTGAATTGGTAAAAGATATCTTGAGAATCTCCTAACATATCTCCTCGAAGATCTCCCCACATATAGTAAATATTTGAGTTCGATTCTTTTTAACTTCTTGGGTGATCTCATATCTTCTATTTATGGTAGGTGCAATCTCCAATTGATATGATCTTCATATCTTCTATTGTTGGTAACCGCATCACTTGGTTTTGGGGAAGGAAGACAAAATCTTTTTCATATCTTCGATCATGTCATCGACATCAACAATCTCCCCCTTTTTGTCTTTCTTCCAGAAACTCATGCACATCCCTTAGCTTAGTCCGTCCTGGCTTCTTCTGCATCATCTCCCCCTTTTCGAGAAGGAAGAAATATCCCCCTTAATTTGACGTTCCAAAACTCCCCCTGAAGGCAAAGTATACTCAACCAAAAAACAAATCAAATATGGTTAGAGTAAAAAATAACAAAGTATTAGAAATTAGTACAAAGCTGTCCAATGTTCTTTACGGAAATCTGCAAACACAAACTTTCGACAGGGAATCATATTAGAGAACCAAATCAGAAATTGGGTGAGTTCGCAATAGACATTTAATATTAAGAGTATCCAAGCAGAGCATTATAAATCTTGAACTGTCCAAAAAAAAATTTCTCGAATTTGTAGAGATTGTCTATATTATGAATTATCATTTGTGAATGTGGAAGTTATCGAGCCAAGCCAAAATATTTTCTAACAGCCCAAGAGAATTCACGCATACGAAGAAATCAAGAGCAAGTCATGATTCAGCGAAACATACCAAGTCAAAAATCATAGTATGAGCGAGCAATACTAACCGATTAGACGATGTTGATGAGCACTTGAGACAAGCGTAACAGGCTGATCTCGAGAGATAGTAATGCAATTCTGAGATATATAGACAATAGACACACGAAACAGACACATGCAATCCTAGAAACTAAGACAAATAAATGAAAACACAAAAATTACAGCATGATCAAACTGACAGTTACACATGTTGCCCTAACATAAGACTCAACATTCTTACTCCGTAATCCTAGACTGTTCTGCCCGACCCTCTCAAATCAGTTTCCTTTCATTTTCTTCCCTTTCGCCTTAATTATCCATCTAATTTTGCGCTACCCTTATTCCCTAAACATCAAGGACTGGATTTTTGTCGCAAAGAGTACATCTTAACAGCGAATGCCGTGTACCTAGGGATAGTTATTACCAAGAGCCTTTATCTTGTAATAGGTTTATGACCAGGCTTATACGCATTAAGGATTGGCTTCTTGTCGCAAAGAGTACATCGTCACCGCGAATGCCGTATACCTAGGGAAACTTATTACCAAGAGCTTATTTCAAAGGGATTGGGTCGTTTCAGAAAACGTTCAAGTAGGATCGAGTCATTTCACGGAAAACAGAGAAGAAAATAAAATCAAATATCAAAACAGTAACTATCAAGTTCGACATATGTTATGTTGATGCAAATGTTGGACCAGACAGACTGATGCAAGCCTATGGATTTCTTCAGGTTCGAAAACCTTTCAGAATCCAATGCTTACGTGAAAATGTCAGCTAACTGATGTTTCGTGTCTATATGCTCAATGCGCACTAAGTCTTTCTCTACCATATCTCTCAGAAAATGATGCCTAATATCTATAAGCTTGGTATGTGAATGCTGAATAGGATTCTTAGAGATGTTATGGCACTAAGGTAATCGCAATACATAAATACGGACTCACATTCTAAACCGTAGTCACACAACATGCTATTTTAACCACATAAACTGAGTACAGCAGCTACCCGCAGCTACATATTCAGACACAGCTGTAGACAATGACACGCAATTTTGTTTCTTACTATACCAAGACACAAGATTATTACCTAAGAAGAAACAACCGCTACTTGTGCTCTTGCGGTCATCTTCGTCACCTGCCCAATCATCATCGCTATATCCTACAAGATTCGTGTTAGTATCTTTCGAGAACCATAATCCTAAACTACACGAGCCACTCACATATCTTAATATTCTCTTCACAGCACTTAAATGGGAAGTTTTTGGCTCAGCCTGATATCTAGCACAAACACTGTACGTAATATCAGGTCTACTCGCTGAAAGATATAAAGATTGCCTATCATGGAACGATACAATGTGGGGTCAACATTCTGTCAACATTATCTTTACTTATCTTTTGTGTTGAACCCATCGGTGTTTTCATTACCTTGGCAGTATGTAGCCCGAATTTCTTCACTGTGTTCTTTGCATACTTCTCCTTGGACATGAAAATACCCTCGTTGCTTTGCTTAATCTGCAGGCCTAAGAAAAATATTAGCTCACAATCATACTCATTTCGAAAGTAGAATTCATAGCATGTACGAATTGGTCTAACATGGATTGAGAACTAGAGCCAAAAACCAATATCATCTACATAAGTCTAGGCAATAAAAACATCAGAACCAACTCTTTATATAACGAGTGTTCGATCGGCTTCACCTCGCACGAACCCAAATTCAAGTAGGAATGTTGTCAACCTACCATACCAAGCTCCAGCCACCCGCTTAAATCCATAAAGTGCTTTCTACAACTTGAAAACATGATTAGGAAAATGTGGATCTTCGAAACCTTTCGGTTGCTCAACATATATTTCGTTATCTATATATCCATTCAAAAATGCACCCTTAACATCCATTTAACGTAAGGTAATGTTGAGCCAACATGAAATAGCAAATAATAACCTAATCGCTTCAAGTCTAGCAACGGGGGCAAATGTCTCATCAAAATCAATTCCCTCGACTTGTGTAACCTTGGGCTACTAAACGTGCTTTATTTCTAACAACTCTACCAAGTTCATCAGATTTATTCTTAAAGATCCACTTTGTGCCTATGACATTAATGTCTTTTGGCCGTGGAACCAAGGTCCAAACTTGATTTTTCTCAAACTGCAGAGTTCCTCTTGCATCGCATATCCAAAAATTATCCTTGAGAGCTTCAAGAACATTTTTGGGTTCAAGTCAAAGCGTACCTCAGCGTATACAGAGTTCATGCATACGTTCCCTACCATAGACTTGTAATCCTTGCATGGCTTGTCCCTGGTTTTTCTTCCTTCGTTCAGTTCTCCGATGATTAAGTCTGTTGGATGGTCTTTCTAGATTTTTGAAGGTGGATCCCTTCGATCTTCGATGGGTCCACCTTCCGAGTTTTGTTCAAGTGCAGATGTTGAGTCTGATATTGGCTCAACATTTCCTCCACATTTGCCTCTGTCTCACCAACAGCTTGGATAATATCTGCAATATCAACTTGTGGAGTATTTCTGCTAAGATCAGGAGAGTCATCAAATACAATATTCAACGGATTCCTGGACAGATTTCAACCGCAAGTTGAACACACGATAAGCACGACTGTTCGAAGAGTAACCTAGATAGATACATTTATCACTTTTGGAATCGAACTTAGTCAAGTATTCACGATCATTCAACATGTAACAATAACATTCCAAAACATAAAATACTTGACAGTCGGCTTTTTCCCATTCAACAATTCATACGGAGTCTTCTTAGTACCATGCCGATAGAATACACGATTCGAAATATGACATGCGGCATGTAAAGCTTCAGCCCAAAATCTTTTAGAAAGACTCTTAGAATGCAATATAACACGCTCCATTTCTTGCAATGTCCTATTCTTCCTTTCGGCCACCTCATTTTGTTGGGGCGTCTTGGAGATAACTCACAAATGATACATTCCTATCTGATTCTCAAATTCCTTACCATGATCAGACCTAATACGAAATATAGGAGCACTGAAATTATTCTTCACCATAGCACAAAACGTTTTAAAGAATTCAAATGACTCGGATTTTTCCCTAAGAAAGAAACTCCATGCATATCTAGAAAAGTTATCAACGAGCACATAAGCATATTTTCTACCACCAATGCTATCTACTTCCATGGGACCCATCAAATCCATATGATTCAATTAAAGACAGTGATCAGTTTTGAAATGTTGAGCAGAATGTTGGTCAATATTATGACTCGTATGTACTTGCTTACCCTTAAGACACGTCTCACAAATAACCTTACCAAACTCCTTAAGCTTCGGAATGCCTCTGATCGCCTCATGTTTGATAAGTTGCTCCAAATTTCTGTAGTAGACGTGGCTCAGTTAGTAATGCCAAAGTACAACATCGTCTTCGGCCTTCGAGAGTTGGCATACGTCCTTGGATCTAGATTTTTCAATGACGAGATAACAATTATCGCTAATCTTTTCCCTGCCATGACACAAACACCTTTCCAGTTAAAAACTTCACAACCTTCCTTGTTGAACCTTACCTCGAGGTCGTCGTTGCAAAGCTGACTTATGCTAATCAAATTAGCCACAAGACCGTCGACGTGTAGAACGATGCTCAGCTTTGGGAAATCGGGCACATTCAACTTGCCACGACGGAGAATACGTCCTTTTGCACCACTTCCAAATGTCACAGATCCACTACTCCAGGGGATATATTCAATAAGGAACTCTTTGGTACCCGTCATGTGGCGTGAACATCCACTATCGAAGTACCATGAACCTGTCACGTTAGCTTGCAAGGAAGCATAGACAACATTGCATTTATATACGGATTTCCCCAGACTTTCTTTGGCAGAATGTTGGACGACATATCAGCCAACATACATTTCTTCGAAATCTCTCCCTTCAATTTCCAGCAGAATGGCTTGATATGACAGGGCTGCATGCAATGATAGCATTTATACGATCTATCCTTAGATTTAACTGCAGCATGCTTCGTATTTTTCTTAACACTCCTAATCTCAGATTGAACATTAGCGACTTTGGCGTTCTTCTTAACAAAAACAATCTTAGGTCGGTCGTTAGAAACAGAATTAGGCACATCACAAGTAGGCTGAGTATTGAATCCTAGACCTTACTTATCAAACATTCCTAACGGCAATACCTCATCAAGGGTTGATTTTCCTTTGTTCATCTTCGAGAACGTCTTGTTAGCCTCATCCACTTGCTTCTGCAGCTTGTCGATCTCTTTGTCCTTTTGTGTCGCAACGGCTTCCATTTTTTTTCATCCCTTCAAGTATGCTTTCGATCATCTTTTCGCTCTTCTCATTTTCTTCGGACAGCGTTTTGACGATGGCTTTGAGTTCCGAGTTTTTCACCTTTTCTTTCGCAAATTCAGCGGACAACAGCTTGAAGGCATCATTGGTCTAGACTTCATCACGAACATCAGTTTCTAAGCCTGCATCATCAGAACTTAAATACCCATCAAAATAGTTTGAGTCATCATAGTCGAAAATGATATATTTCTCAGATGAGTCAGATGTTGGCTCAACATCAGTTACCGCAGTGAAGCCTATATGATGATCTTCGTCTTCTTCATTGTCAGAGAAGGATTGGATGGTTACTGATGATTTCTTAGTCACCTTTGCACACTGTTCATCATCTTCAGCGTCGGAAAGATCGACCCAAAGTGCTTTTCCACGCTTGCGAAGGGTGTTCGCATATTCATTGGCATAATGGCCCCAACCCGTGCAGGCATGGCATCTTACTGACTCCCATTTGTTATTCTTTTTCTCCATTTGATAATGTCTGAAGAACGGAGGAACAAAGGATGGTTCTTTGGCATTCTGGCATTTCTTGAATATTGGACCAACATTTGATTCAACATCATGTATGAACTTTTTGAATTTTCTCACAAGCGTAGCCATATACTCATCTTTGTCAGGATCAGCCTCAGATTGAAAATCAGAGGGCTGACGTCTAGAGCAATGCTTTTGCCGCGAGAGGCTCTCTTTTAGACTTCGAGGTTGGTCTCGTAGTTTTTCATGATGTTCATCAAGGAGTTGAAATCCATCATGGCTAGTTTGTGAGCTTTCTCAACCGCCGCTACCTTCACACTATATTTATCAGTTAGAGAACGAATAGCTTTAGAATTTAGTACCTTATTCAAAATCGGTTCTCCCAAGCTAGCTCATTCGCTCGAAATGGTTAGAATCTTTCCAAAGTATGTGGTGATGTCCTCATCTTCCTCATTTGATATTCTCGAATTAATTATGGAGGAGTCGAAGTTTGGTCTCACCTATGCTCGCATCTCCTTCACAGTACCGTTGGAGCATCTCCCACGCATTATGAGCCATCGTGCAGTTCTGTATAATTCTGAACATGAAGATGTCCACAGACGAGAATATGACATGAAGGGCTTTGTCGTTAAACTCGGCTGCACTCCTCTCGAGAGTCGTCCATTCATCGACTGGTTTGTCCACGACTTCGCCATCAGCGTCTGGTGCAGTTCTTGGTGGCGTATATCCGTTGAGCACGGCGTCCCACGCACGTGTATCTATTGACTTGATGCATTGGCGCACGCGGACCTTCCAATAGGCGTAGTTGGATGCGTCTAAAACACGAACCTTACCAATATAATTTGAGCTCGAAACATCCATAGAAAAAGATAAAAAATGCTTAGTACGTAAAGCGGAGGCTTTGATACCACTGTGAAGTGGTCCCGATATCACATGGATGCAACCTAACTATGTTTAAAATCAGACACAGAGATATTGACTAAAATGCTGACCCAACACACAGGCCAATACTCGGGATCAGAACATTTTAGCACAACGGAAAATAAAACTTAGTAGTAAAATACGACACACACGAGATGTTAATTTATGCAGCAAGTTCTTCAACTTGCTGTGGGCCTCATGGCAAAATTTCACTATTGAAAATGGATTACAAAAAGAACAACTATCGAAGATAGTAAACTCATGCCTGAAACGAACCTAACGATTCGAAACCTTTCCTAAAAGCTTACGTCTAGACTCTAGACTCAAAGGGAAAAAATAAAGCTAGGCAAAATAATGAACGATCTCTCGTTCTTTTCAGATCTCGTTCGCTCAATATAACTCGTGTGTTTGCTCCGTAAAAGCTCTCAAACGTTTCTCGTGCAAAGCAGTGAATGGCAACTCGAAATCCTCCTTATATTTATAGGTCTTGGCTCCCTCTAATTGGTAAAAGATCTCTTGAGAATCTCCTCGAAGATCTCCCCAAATATAGTAAATATTTGAGTTTAATTCTTCTTAAGTTCTTGGGTGATCTCATATCTTCTATTTATAATAGGTGCAATCTCCAATTGATATCTTCAGATCTTCTATTGTTGGTGGTGCATCTCTTATTTTTTGGGGAAGGAAGACAAATTTTTTCTCATATCTTCGATCATGTCTTCGACATTAACATAGGTGTTGTTTCACAGTTAATAATTAAGGTTAAGAACTACTCTATACTGAATTTAGTTAGAAAACGGAAATATGGTGGCACCATGTGAAATAGCTCGAGATTCGAAAAAATAGAAAGAAAAAATATGAGTAATTTTATCAATTGGGGGGTCATATTTATTCCCAATCGACCACTTAATTTTTGGCTCGTGTTTCATGTTTTCTTTCCAACTATTCTTTTTCCTTACACATGAAAAATAAAATATGGACAACATCCCTTCAAAGATTCCACGCTAATGGAGCAAAGAATCGATTGATAATCGATATCATATCCAAGTTTTTCAAATGTTGAAGACGATAAGAAGGAACTTGATACTCAACAATAATCGATTAGCTAGTGGAGAAAGAAAACTAACTCCACTCTCAGATGATTGATGCCATTTCAATTTTCATACTCGTAAATCTTATTACGAAAGCTTCCAACTTTAGAAAAGTGGCCAAATTGTTTTTAGGTCACTAAGTATACATGTTTTCGTTATTGGGTCACTATGTTTGATAATTGTAAAAGTAGGTCACTAACTCTATATGTCAAAACAAATTTGGGTCACTCTTTCATTTTTGGGTCACTAAGTATACATGTTTTCGATTTTGGGTCACTATGTTTTTATGTGAAAATGTATTTAATATAGCGACCCAAAAACTTAAAACACATATAGTTAGTGACCCAAAATTGAAAACACGTATGCTTCGTGACCAAAAATGAGAGGATGACCCGAATTTGTTTTAACATACATAGTTAGTTAGTGACCTATTTTTGTAATTATCAAACATAGTGCCCAAAAAAGAAAACATTGGACCTAAGTGACCTGAAATTATATTTTGGCCGAAAAGTGGATACGTCAATAAATATATATAAGAGCACGCACATTCACTCAAGATTATATATTGTGTTCTCACTCAAACACAACAAATTCAGAAGAGGCACACCGAGTAAATAAATAGAATATATATTGCTATGGCTATATTTGGGTGCCAAACAGCACGTGGCGAGGGGAATGAGTACCAAATGACCGTTGAAGAGTTCAAGAAATGGCTAATGAAGTTCGATTTGGACAAAGATGGACGCATAAGCAAAGAAGAGCTAAGGAGAGCCGTTAAAAGCCGAGGTGGTTGGTTTAGTGGCTATAAAAGTGGCCTTGGCATGAACCAAGCCGATGTTAATTTGAGTGGTTATATTGATATCCATGAGATTGATTCTCTTTCTTTGGCAGAATGTTGGACGACATATCAGCCAACATACATTTCTTCGAAATCTCTCCCTTCAATTTCCAGCAGAATGGCTTGATATGACAGGGCTGCATGCAATGATAGCATTTATACGATCTATCCTTAGATTTAACTGCAGCATGCTTCGTATTTTTCTTAACACTCCTAATCTCAGATTGAACATTAGCGACTTTGGCGTTCTTCTTAACAAAAACAATCTTAGGTCGGTCGTTAGAAACAGAATTAGGCACATCACAAGTAGGCTGAGTATTGAATCCTAGACCTTACTTATCAAACATTCCTAACGGCAATACCTCATCAAGGGTTGATTTTCCTTTGTTCATCTTCGAGAACGTCTTGTTAGCCTCATCCACTTGCTTCTGCAGCTTGTCGATCTCTTTGTCCTTTTGTGTCGCAACGGCTTCCATTTTTTTTCATCCCTTCAAGTATGCTTTCGATCATCTTTTCGCTCTTCTCATTTTCTTCGGACAGCGTTTTGACGATGGCTTTGAGTTCCGAGTTTTTCACCTTTTCTTTCGCAAATTCAGCGGACAACAGCTTGAAGGCATCATTGGTCTAGACTTCATCACGAACATCAGTTTCTAAGCCTGCATCATCAGAACTTAAATACCCATCAAAATAGTTTGAGTCATCATAGTCGAAAATGATATATTTCTCAGATGAGTCAGATGTTGGCTCAACATCAGTTACCGCAGTGAAGCCTATATGATGATCTTCGTCTTCTTCATTGTCAGAGAAGGATTGGATGGTTACTGATGATTTCTTAGTCACCTTTGCGCACGGTTCATCATCTTCATTGGCGGAAAGATCGACCCATAATACTTTCCCACGCTTGCAAAGGGTGTTCGCGCATTCATTGGCATAATGGCCCCAACCCGTGCAACGGCATCTCACAGATTTCCCATTTGGTATTCTTTTTCTCCATTTCGTTGCGTCTGATGAATGGAGAAGCAGAGGATGGTTCTTTAGCATTCTCGCCATTCTTGAATGTTGGGCCTACATTTGGTTCCACATCATGTTTCATGAACTTTTTGAATTTTTTCACGAGCGTAGCCATATACTCATCATTGTCAGGATCAACCTTAGATTGAAAATCAGAGGGCTGACTGACTAGAGCAATGCTTTTACCGCGAGAGGCTCTCTTTTGGACCTCGAGGTTGGTCTCGTAGTTTTTCATGATGTTCATCAAGGAGTTGAAATCAATCGTGGCTAGATTGTGAGCTTCCTCAACCGCCGCTACCTTCACACTATATTTTCAGTTGGAGAACGAATAGCTTTAGAATTTAGTACCTTAGTCGAGATTGGTTCTCCCAAGCTAGTTATTTCGCTCGAAATGGTTAGAAGCTTGCCAAAGTATGTGGTGATGTCCTCGTCTTCCTTCATTCTGAGATTCTCGAATTGATTATGGAGGAGTCGAAGTTTGGTCTCACGCACGCTCGCATCTCCTTCACAGTATCGTTGAAGCATCTCCACGCACTATGAGCCGTTGTGCAGTTTTGTATAATTCTGAACATGAAGATGCCCACAGACAAGAATATGGCATGAAGGGCTTTGTCATTGAACTTGGCTGCACTCCTCTCGAGATTCGTCCATTCGCCGACTGGTTTGTCCACGACTTCGCCATCAGCGTCTGGTGCAGTTCTTGGTGGCGTATATCCATTGAGCACAGCGTCCCACGCACGTGTATTGACTTGATGCACTGGCGCATGCAAACCTTCCAATAGGCGCAGTTAGACCCGTCTAACACGAAAACCTTGCCAAATAATTTAAGCTCGAAACATCCATAGAAAAAGATAAAAAACGCTTAGTTATGCAAGCGGAGGCTCCGATACCACTTTGAAGTAGTCCCTATACGATATGGATGCAACCTAATTGAGTTTAAAACCCGACACAGAGATGTTGACTAAAATGTTATCCAACACACAGGCCAACACTCGGGATCAGAATGTTTTAGCACAACGAAAAAATAAAACTTAATAGATAAAAGGCGACACACAAGAGGTGTAAATTTATGCAGCAAGTTATTTAACTTGCTGCAAGCCTCATGGAAAAATTCCACTATTAAAAATGGATTACAAAAAGAACAACTATCGAAGATAGTAAACTCAAGCCTAAAACGAATCTAAAGATTCGAAACCTTTCCTAAAAGCTTACCTCTAGACTCTAGACTCAAAGGGAAAGAAGAAGGCGAGGCAAAACAATGAACGCTTTCTCATTCTTTTCAGATCTCGTTCGCTCAAATTCTCGTGTGTTTCGCTCGTCGTAGCTCGCAAATTGTGTCTAAATTTTCTCGTTCAAGGCTCTCCATGGCAGCTCGAAATCCTCCTTATATTTATAGGCCTTTGCTCCCTCTTGAATTGGTAAAAGATATCTTGAGAATCTCCTAACATATCTCCTCGAAGATCTCCCCAAATATATTAAATATTTGAGTTCGATTCTTCTTAAGTTCTTGGGTGATCTCATATCTTCTATTTATGGTAGGTGCAATCTCCAATTGATATGATCTTCATATTGTTGCTAAACTGCATCAGTTTTTTTGGGAAAGGAAGACAAAATCTTTTTCATATCTTCAATCATGTCTTCGACATTAACAAAAGGTTTGTCGACTGTAATGTAACAGATTATTGTTGCATTGTATATTATCAACATATCAGTCACGATACCAAAGTTATGCTAAAATGAAATATTATGACGAAGATAATGATCAATATTTTTCATAATAGAATAAGAGATAGAACCAATCATTGTACAGTAGTATTAGATAATTTTATGGTGCTCACCTTGTATATATCTTCTCTCACAAAAACATGAATACCTAAATAAAATAGCACTGATTTATTATTCCCTTGGAAAATAACGAAACTATCACAAGAGCCATTAATGTAAAGATGTAGACATTGTTAAGTGGTCAGCACCCACATAATCATATGCCTTTATATAGTCTATCTCAGGTAGCTTTACCCATCTGTTTAGTATCGAAATACATATATACACATATATAGTTTATATAACTGTAGATACACCTATATCCAAATAATGGAAAAAAGGTGAATTCTACAGAAAAATACCCATTTATATAAAAAATTTACAAGTCAGTATCCCTGTCAGAAATTTTTTTATATAAGTACCGTTCGATTGGGTGTACCATTTGCCCAGTCTCGACGTACCTTTCTATCTGTGTATTACGTATCACGTCACGCCTTTATATCGCACCCACATATGGTACCTATATACATTCTATATGGTACCTTAATGTGTTATATGATGTACCATTTTCTCACTGCATTATGTACAACAATACGTGGTACCTATGTATGGTATACATACTTGTACACACATTGTACTTAAGAGAAAGTTTTAGAATTTGATCCGAAGGGCTGTCAATTTCATGTTCTAGAGAGAGAAACACAAAGGACTTTCGCACGCTAGTAAAATTCTCTCTCGATTCTTCAATTGAGTTTTTCGATCGAAATTTGATTCTCGACAATTATGATCGATGCCTAGGACTTAGAGTTAATAATCTAGGGACCTAACAGCAAGTGCCAAGAAGATGCTGAAACAGAATTTTGACATAAAGATATGGGAAAAGCCATTGTTATCTTAGAAATTAAAATCGATAAGAACTCGAAAGGAATTGTTTTATCACAATCCCATTATGTTGAAAGTATATTGAAGAGGTTCAATGCGTTTGACAAACCTCTGGCTAAGATGCCCGTTGATTTAACTCAACACTTGACTAAAAACCGAGGTGAACCAGTTTCTCAGCTAGAATATTCTCCAATAATTGGGAGCTTGATGTACATGACGAACTGTACACGCCCCGATATTGCCTATCAGTGAGAAAACTAAGTAGGTTCACAAGCAACCCAAGCGACGATCATTGGAGTGCGCTTACTCGTGTACTATGGTACTTAAAGCACACTATGAGCTTGGGAATAACGTATACGAGATATCCCGTAGTGCTTGAGGGGTACTGTGATGCAAATTGGATATCAGATACAAACGACTCAAAGTCGACCAGTGGCTATGTGTTCACTATAGGTGGAGAAGCCGTGTCTTGGAAATCGACTAAGCAAACGTGTATAGCTAGATCCATGATGGAGCCTGAGTTTATAGCTCTAGATAAAGTCGGGGAAAAAAGCTGAATGGCCTAGAAATTTCTTAGAAGATATTCCTTGTTGGAATAAACCAGTGCCCTCCGTAGTGATACATTGTGATAATCAATCGGCGATCGAAAGGGCACCAAGTAGTTTGTACAATGGTAAGTCTCGACATATACGTCGGAGACATAATACAATAAGACAACTAACCTCGAATGGGGTTATTTGGGTTGACAATAAAGTCAACGGAAAACCTAGCGCATCCGCTTACTAAAGGCATAAATCGAGTCAAATGTACAAACTGGTTAGTGGAATGGGTTTAAAATCCACAACATAAGAACAGTCTTAGCGGTAACTCAACCTTGAGAATCGGAGATCCCGAATCCTTGGTTCAATGGTGTTGACCTTTTTGGTCCATGAGTGTTAGAGAGTTTTGATGGACAATGTAATTGTAATAACGTTAGGTCTATAAATTAAGCAATTCGATCTATGATCAATATAATGTCTAAGTATATGAAAATATTCACACATGCATTGATTATGAGCTATAGATTAATAAAAGTGTTGAATATTTGATTCGCATGTGATTTGGTGATTGTTGATGAGACTAGGTGATCACAAGTTATAGACAGCCCATGTGATAGGATATATCGTTCTGTGCTATATATGGAAACAATGCATGAGATATCCTACTGAGTTATAAAAGGAAAATATGCTGTTTATATATGGAAAGTGATATATCTGTTGATACTTGTTTATTCCTGAATGAAATCGAGTAGAAAATCGTTTGCATGCTTTCCACTGAATTTAATGTATTTAGGAAATATTTGATTTGATTGACTTTGTGGATAAGGTGCTATTATATGATATAGCATATAAACGGATGTGATCTCTAAAATAAGGAAAGTTCTGCCATGATTGATAAATCGAATGAAGTATGCTCTGATATGATTTGTGTGCTAAACATGGAAATATATTGATCTAATACTATGAGCTATATATGGAAAACGTGCTGATATGATGCTATCTCGTGCGCTATAATTGGAAAGTTAATAAGGATTGATTTATACTAGAAACAGATAGCAGGGAATCACTTATGGAAAGTTTTGACATGGTAAATATATGCGAAATGATTGAATATGCATGGGAACGAACTTGAGTCTTTATGTGGAATATATTCATGCTTAAATGAGCTCTTATATGGAAAATAATCATGCTTTAATGTGCTATATGACCATTGCGATGATTTATTAAGAGCATGATTTATATGGTATGATTGACTCGAAAATTGCATGGAAACTATGCTTGATTTGGTGATTATTATATGATATAATTTTCCATGTGAAGTGCTGATTGGAAATGATTATATATGAGCCACACTTCAGATTTTCGAGTGACTAAGAATTTGAGAAGACAAGCCTACGAAATATTTTTGAGCAGAAAGATACTGAGGGATTCCAGAGCTTTTCACTTGCGATAGCTTTCTGCCATACTGAGCTTTAACTTGTGATTCCATCACTGCACGAGTGATTCATCCCGATATTTCTACCTCCCACCATATATTCCGTCTTTGAACGTGTTGTCTTCGGACGTGAGCAATATCAAGGAGGCAAGGTCGACGTTTACACACATGTGAAGGGAATGACGAGTTTTGGGGGCCCTTCGGTAGCGAGCTGTGTCTGTCGGGATCAGGAGATTCTGAGGAACGAAACTCGGCGTGTGGTAACCTAGTGTGTCTAGTGTTTGACTTGTTTCGGTTGTGTATTGGGCTAATCAATCAGTTTTGTATCCAGCTACGGTGCATTATAGTGATTGGTTAAACTCTTGGGTAGCAAACCCCAAGGAGAGGAGTAAACCCCAGTTTTGGATATAACCTCTATAAAAATCCTGTCTCGCATTTACTTTTCAGTTATTTCGTTATCACTATGAGACAGACCCAACACACATTCGACGTAACTAGGATATATCAGGCACACTCGTCACAAGCATAATCAGGCATATCTAAGTCACTACACTTAGAATTTGTGAAAAGGAGAAGCATAAAATTTTATAAGCCTAATTCACCTCCTCTTAGGCACATTGATATCTTCATTTGGTATCAAGGACAGGTTACTCAAACGACGGCCTAACAAGCCTGAGTTAAAGATCTAATGGCTTCTTCGAGTTTTAATGTTTTTGCAGAGGGACAATCCCATTCCAGGCCACCACTCTTCGATGGAACAAACTACACCATATGAAAAAACCGTATGAAGGAATTCCTGATTGCTGCAGACTACGACCTGTGGGATATCATCACTACTGGACCTTACAATCCCAAAAGGCGGATGGAACTCCAAAGAAAGGTTCTGACTACGATGCAACAGACAATCGAGGAATCTCCCAGAATGCCAAAGCAACGAACATGATTGCCTGCGCACTTACAAGAGAAGAATACAATCGTGTGAGCTCGAATCTGCAAAAGATATGTGGGAGATGCTTCAAGTCACACATGAGGGAACCACCCGAGTTGTACAAGAAAGAATAGCCATCCTAACCCACCAATACGAGCTGTTCAAAATGGAGGACAACGAAACTATAAGTCACATGTACGCAAGATTCATGAATATCATCAATCAAATGTTCTCGTTGGGAAAGAAAATACCGGACGGTGAGAAAGTGCACAAAATACTGAGATCTCTTCCAAAAGAATGGAATCCCAAAGTAACTGCCATCTACGAAGCGAAGGACTTGGACGAACTTTCCATCTTATAACTGATTGGATCCCTGGCCACGTATGAGATGACTCAGATCTCTATCAAAGAGAAACCATCAGTCCGAAATCAACCAAACATCGCGTTCAACACTGAACAAGATAACGATTATAAGGGCGAAGAAGAAACTGAGGAAGACCTACTGGAGCAGATCGCCATGCTGACCAAAAAATTTGAGAAGTCTCGGCTGAGAAGAAAGTTCAAAGGAAACTCCAAGTTCCAACCTAGGAACAAGGGAATATCGTCATCCGGGAACAATATGCAGAAATGCTTCAAGTGCAATAAGCCAGGCCACTTCGCCTCAAACTGCCCGATGGAAAATGGTGACAAAAAGATAAAGAAGCAGAAAGCCATGGTCACCAACTGGGAAGAGGTCGGAAGTGAAGAGGAGGAAGATCTCGCCTACATGGCCGATGATGATCAGGTATCTTCTTCATCCACTATTAGAAAATCTAAATGAATTATATGTCAGGCAAGATGAGTCTCATGATAACGCTTCCTCAGTTCCTGAAGTAGATGAAAAGGAAGAGATGTTTGAAACAATTCAAAATGCAGAAAGAAGGATAAAGTCGCTCAACTCACAAGTAAAGAGTCTGGTTAGGTAACGAGATGACGTAGCTAAAGAAAAGCACAAAACAGATCTAGAAAATGAACGCTTGAGAGCCGAGCTAGAAACCCTTAAGGAAGAAAAAAACCTTATGTAATTGTGAAGAGCTTAGGAAGCAAAATAATGATATATCTAAAGACATGTCTGTTCTTAAGGAATCCTTAGAAGAAAAAACACGAACTATTAATTGACTTCTTGAAGGGAAACAAAATTTTGACATGATACTTAGTCTTCCTAGACATGTTGGAAAAACAGAAATATGATATTCCACGACACCTAAGCATGCTGCACCTTCATAAGATATTAAAAAGCCTAAATGTTTTTCATGCGACCGTCACGGTCATTATGCTAACCATTATTTTTTGAAGAGAGCTGATAAATCTAGATATATCTGGAGGCCAAAGCAGGTTCCTAAGAATCAAAGTTCTAACACTGGCCGGCCTGTGTTCGTGAGATCACAGTCTGTAACAGATGATATATAACGTGTTAACAGGAGTTATTTTGCCACTAACCTTTTAGGACCCAATCGAAGTTGGGCACCTCAGAAAAGAACTGATTCATGCAGGTACAAAGAAGAAAATCCAGCAAGAAAAACAAGTGGTACCTCGACAGTGGGTGCTCCCACCATATGACAGGTGATATCAGTAAGTTTGTGTCGGTGAAAGCGTATGACGGAGGATATGTCTCCTATGACGACAACACAAAAGCTAAGATTATTGGAGTTGGAACTGTTGGTTACACTTTAAATACTACTATAGATGACGTATGGTTGGTTAAAATTCTAGAACATAATCTCATTAGTATTAGTCAATTATGTGATAAAGGTCATACGGTTACTTTTGAAAATGATAAGTGTGTTGTTAGAAATGACAATAAGGTGTTATTTAGTGCGTCTAGGGATAGAAATATCTATTTATTACTCTTGATGATATCACTGACCAGAATGTCAAATGCTTAGCAGTTACACAGGATAACACCTGGTTATGGCAAAGACACTTAGGACATGCCAACATGGAATTACTGTCTCATATTACAAGCAATGCACTGGTACGAGGTGTTCCTGACATAAGGACAAAACATGCAAGGCGTGCCAAATAGGTAAGCAGATCAAAACATCATTCAAAGCAAAGAATGTGATATCCATATCCAGACCGCTGGAACTGCTTCATCTCGACCTTTTTGGTCCGGTTCAAACAATGTCTCTGAGAGGTAAAAGATATGCCTTCGTCATTGTTGATGATTATTCCACGTATACAAGGGTGATATTCCTTGCACATAAGAATGAGTCACTAGATAGTTTTGTGTCACTAGTGAAGAGACTAGAAAATGAAAAAGAAATGAATCTGTGTAGGATACGTTGTGATAACGGGTTGGTATTTGACAGTAAATCATTTGCATCATTCTGTGATCAATATGGATATAGTCATAACTTCTCTGCTCCTATAACTCCCCAACAGAACGGTGTAGTTGAACGAAAAAATAGATTGTTGCAGGAAATGGCTAGAACTATGCTACATGAGTATGATATTCCTGAACAGTTTGGGCGGAAGCTGTTAGTACAGCTTGTTATGTGTCTAATTGTGTTTTCCTTAGGCCGATATTAAAGAAGAATGAAATCTGGCATGGTAGAACTCCAAATATAGGTTACTTTCGTGTGTTTGGATGTAAATGTTATATCTTGAACGCTAGAGATAAGAGAGGAAAACTTGACTCTAAGTAGACGAAGGGATATTCCTTGGTTACAGTCTTCACTCTAAGGCATATCGTGTTCATGATAAAAGAAAGCTGACTGTTCAGGAATCCATACATGTTACTTTTGATGAGGTACCTAACGCAGACGCTACTGATGAGGAAGATATAGATTTGCCTTGTGCAGAATTACAGGATACTAAAGACAGTGAGGAAGATATTCCAAAAGACGAAAATGTTGAGACACTGGAACCAGAAGCTAATGAACAACAATGGAGAAAATGGAAACAGCTTCCAATCATCCAACAGATCAAGTGATAGGGAATATCACATCTGGAATCTAAACTCGAGCAACTGCACGAAATCAGGATACAGTGGAATCCCATAATGTACTGCTCTCAATGATGGAACCTAAGACAGTCCATGAAGCCCTAGACGATATCTCCTGGGTCTCTGCCATAGAGGATGAGCTATCTCAGTTTGAAAAGAGCCATGTGTGGACACTCGTAGAGAGACCAGATGAAATATCCATCATAGGAACCAAATGGGTCTTCCGCAACAAACTCGACGAACACGGTAGAGTCACTAGAAACAAAGCAAGGTTAGTTGCAAAAGGTTATTCCCAGGAGGAAGGTATTGATTTCGATGAAACTTTTGCTCCAGTAGCTAGATTAGAGTCTATATGTGTCTCACTTGCATATGCATGCTTTAAACGCTTTAAACGTTTTCAAATGGACGTAAAAAATGCATTTTGAAATGGTTTTATAAATAAGGAGGTTTATGTAGAACAACCACCGGATTTTGCTAGGGAAGATTTTCCAAATCATGTTTTTAAATTAAATAAAGCATTGTATGGTTTAAAGCTTGCTCCTAGGGCATGGTATGAGAGATTAAGTAAGTTCTTGATTGACAGGATTTTCGACTGGAACTATTGATAACACGCTGTTTATTAAGTATGAAGGTGATCACATGATACTACTCCAGATCTACGTTGATGATATTATATTTGGAAGTGTTAATATCCTTCTTTGCGAGGAATTCTCTAAGTCTATGCAGAAGGAATTTGAGATGAGCTTAACGGGTGAGCTGAACTACTTCCTCGGGTTGCAAATAAAGCAGCTTGACAATGGAACCTTTGTATCCCAGACAAAGTCCAGCAAGGAAATACTGAAAAAATTCGGGATGAGCGATTCCAAAGAAATTTCCACCCCTATGCATCAGACCACCAAAATAGACTGTGATGAATCAGGTACACCAGTGGATCAAACAGAATATCGAGGTATGATCGGAAGCCTTCTTTACTTAACTGCTAGTCGCCCTGATATTATGTTTGTTGTTGGTATGTGTTCGAGATAGCAGTCTGACCCTAGGGAATCTCACTTGACAACAGTCAAGCATATACTTAGATATATCAAGGGTACTGTGAATTTTGGTCTGTGGTATTCATATAGGGATGAATTCTCATTAATGAGATATTCCGATGCCAAATGCTGTCAGTAGGGAAGATAGGAAAAGTACTAGTGGAACTTGCCAATTACTTGGAAATTCCCTGGTAACTTGGTCTAGTAGAAAGCAAAATGCTTCGCCCTCCCCACAACCGAAGCTGAATATATGGCCTTAGAAAATTGTTGTCAACAAGTTCTTTGGATGAAACAAACCCTTAGTGATTTCGTGTTAGGATATGACAAAATTCCTATTCTGTGTGATAGCACTAGTGCCATTAGTATTACTAAGAATCTCGTGCATCATTCTCGTACTAAGCATATTGAGGTTAAACATCATTTCATACGAGACCATGTTCAGAAGGGGGATACCAGTGTGGAATTCGTAGGAACAAATGATCAGCTTGCTGATATCTTCACGAAACCCCTAATTGAGGCAAGATTCTGCGACATCCGTGATCGATTGGGAATCATCGACCTAAAAAAGGTAAGTAAATCTGCCTAATTCTGCCATTTACTCTAGATTATTCTATTTAAGGTAGAAATTCGTAGTTATCCTATCTTAAGATATCTGTTCAGCCCTTAGAATACTTCCGTGGATCTTATAGATTTTTCCTTAAGTGTGATTTTTCGTATTTTAGGAAGAAATTCGCAGTTATTCCATTCTAAGATCTAGATTATTTAGGAATGTTCGATCTTCTGGATCTACTCCATTGAATGTGATTAGGTTATTTTAGGAAGGAAGATATCATTCCAGTCGATCAGTTATTTTGGGGAACTCATATATTTAAAACTTATTCCTATTCAGCCTAGTCAAATCCGTTCCTTAATTATGAGATCACATCAAATCAGTCTGGGGTTTCTGACAGTTTTCCACTTTCCTTTTAAAATTTCGAATTTCAAACTTTGAATTCCAACCTTATCTCTTGCAAAAATAAACCGACCCTATCTCCTTCAAAAACCAGAACCGTTCTTCAACCTTCATCAATTCAATCATCTTCTCCAAACTTCCTCTCAAACCCTAACCTCTGGAAATGGCCAGCTTCCGGATCCAAAGCTGCCATCCCTGAATCATCCAGCCGAAAGCGCAAGGAACCGATGCTTGATGAATCCCCGCTCGAATCTCTTCACAAATCACCGGAACAAGCCTCAGCCTCATCGCCTTCTGCTCACAAAACCCGTTCCAAAGCCAAATCTACTGAAAAGATCTCCTCTCCGACCAAAACTGTCAAGAAAAAGAAGAAGAAGACCAAGAGATCCAGCCTCACTCCTACTCGTGCCCCTGCAAACTCACACGAACCTGAAAAGTCTGCCTCAAGTCCAAAGATCCCTGAAGATGTCCCTGAGGAAACCCAGAAATCGCCTCCACGAACCCCTACTCCTGAGAAACATCCCTCACCGTTTGAACAAGCCTCACCATCTCCAAAACAGACCCCAAAGAAACCTCAAATACCACCGATTGATCTTTCTAAGCCCAATGAAATTCATGTTGAAGTCCGCTTTTTGGAGGAAAGTAACCGAACCACCTACAAGAGTTTTAGCAACAGGGATATTGCCAGAGGACGGGGCGTTGCGTTCGACAACTTGCCGGAAGGAAAAGTCACATAGTCGGCAGACAGTGTTAGAGACACTTAGTCCCCAGCTACTCAATCTGTTGACCGTTAATAATTTATTTTGTACCAGTAACCAAGTAAAGAATGAGTGTTTAGGAGGGCTGAATTTATTCCACACAACTTTGCAGTAAGGGAAGACATGTTGTTCCCCCTTTAGCCATTGATAGCCAGCTGCGACAGTATATTTACCATCTAAATAATATCTCCATGTCTGACCTACATAGCACCTCTGAAGCTATCCTTTACATGATGGAGTTTTTTCCAGTGCCAACAAAAGTCCACTGCCGGCTTATAATCCCAAAAATTAGTTTCTTTCAAGTAGATAGCGTTGATCCATTTGATCCACAAAGAGTCAGACTTCATTGTTATATCCGAAAACTGTTTTCCCGCAAGTGCTTTGTTCGAAGTAACACAGTCTCTCATGTTCAATCCTCCTTTTGATCTCGACAAACAGACTCTTTCCCAGTTAATCAGTGGAATACATTTGCCATGCACTTTTTTCCCCCATAAAAACTCCCTGCATACTCGATCCACTTCCTTGGAAACTGATTTTGGCAGCATGAATACTGACCCCCAATAGCCATGAGTTGCCATGTGAACGGAATTAATTAAACAGAGTCTACCAGTATAAGACAGATTCGGGAGGACCAACACTGTATCTAGCTATTATCTTCTCAACTAGGCATTGGCATGAGTTTTTATTCCATTTGGTAGGAGAAATAGGTACTCCCAAATACTTCATGGGGAAGCTTCCAATCGAGAAACCAATTATTTGGGTCAGTTGGGCAGCAGTACTCCCTTGGACACCAGCTAAATACATGTTTGACTTCTGTTGATTTGCTTCTAACCCAGAAACAGAATTAAACTGATCCAGCGTTTCCTTGAGTACAGACACTGAAGCAGTCCTACCCTTGCTAACATCAGATCATCCGCGAAGCATAAGTTCACTAACTTAATTTGCTTACATAAGGGATGATATCTGAACCTAGGATCCCTGGCAGACAGATGGAGTTTGCGGGTCAGATATTCCATTGCTAGTACAAATAGCAATGGGGATAGTGGGTCACCCTGCCTCAACCCTCGCGCTCCCTAACCAACCAGCTTCTGATCCATTGATAGAAATGGTGTAAGAAGCAGTGGTAACACATTCCATAACCCAATGAACAAATGTTAGAGGAAACTTTAACAGGCACATCCATTTCCTCAAGAACTCCCAATCCAAGGAATCATATGCCTTTTTAATGTCAACTTTCAGCAGGACTCTTGTATAGGCATTCTGCCGATTGTACAGCCTTATTAAATCCAGGCACATCACAATGTTATGAACTATAGATCGGGCTTCCACAAATGCACTTTGATTGGAATGGATAACTTTGGACAGTATCGGCTTTAATCTCGATCAAAGCATCTTAGAAATACACTTATAAATTGTGTTGCAGCATGAGATGGGTCAAAACTCCTGAGTTGATTGGGATTAGCAGTTTTAGGAATCAGACAGAGGGTAGTCTGGTTCAGACGTGGCAACATTTTTCCGGTAGCGAAGAATTCCATAATGGCAGAGGTGATTTGGTCTCCTACAACAGGCCAGGCATGCTTGAAAAAACCACGCCCATAACCATCCGGCCCAGGGGCTACATCATCATGGATTGATTTCATTGCCTCCCATACTTCACTCCTGTCAAATGGCTGCACAAGCTTCAGTTGATCAACCAGGGAAAGGGTATACCCCTCTGCCGCAACCAGTGCCTCAGGGTGGTGGTGTCTCTGTCTTTTGGTACCCAGCATACCCCTGAAGAATTCAAGAAAATGCTGTTGAATTGCCCTATGGTCAGATAAGATCTTACCCTCAGAGTCCTTGATAGAGAGAATCTTGTTTGAGTAGGTGCGTTGCTTGATCACAGTATGGAAGTAAGTTGAGTTCCTATCCCCTTTATCAAGCCATTTAGTTTTAGCCTTTTGTCTCAAGAATTTATCATTTGCTATACTCAAAAAACTGTATTCAGTTCTGAGTGTTTCCTCCTTTTGCAACAGCTCAGAACACATGGGGTTCTTATGCACAGCCATTTGACATTCCTCAAGCTGGCTTTGTACCACTGCAGTTCTGTTGACAATGTCTGCAAACATTGCCCTGTTTAGAGCTCGCAGTGGCTGCTGTAGCTTGCTCAGATTATAGCAGACTCTATACATGAACTGTCCATTGTTGTCGTTCCAGTGGGTGGAAACAATTTGCAGAAATAAGGGGGCAAGACACCACATATTAAAGTACTTAAATGGCTTTCGAGGTTCTGGACCTTTCAAGCCATTTCTCAGAAGAATGGGACTGTGATCTGACACTCCTTCAGTGAGAAAAACTGTGATATAATCATAATACTTGGATATCTAGGCAGGTCCCAAATGCCCAGTTGATCTGCCCACGGAATGGAAGAAAATATCCACACAAATACGACAAAATAAAGATCTCGAAGAGTTGGATGTCCATGCCGTGTTTGATAATCTAGCTCAACATGAGGATGATATCCGAGAGATTATCAAATAGCAGAATGGCAAACAAACCGATGACACGGTTGCCCTAGTCTCGGAGAAGAGGAGCACAAGATCAAGAAAAGAAAAGATCGTTAGGCCACCTTCATCATCGGAGTCGGAAGATGAATCGGACTGCGACATAGAGCCGAACATGACAGCCCTTGGAAAGCAGTTAGCTCTCATTGGACAAATGATGAGCAAGAAGTACTTCAAGAAGAAGTCTTCAAACTCGGCCAACAGACTTCGGACTACAAGCTCCAAGAACAAAGAATGTGCTCCGGAGAGTTCCGAGGTCAAGAACCCCAAAGAGACTAACAAATGCTTTAATTGTGGCAAAGCAGGTCACTTCGCCAGAGAGTGCACTCTCCCGAAGAAGAGAGATGCAAACTACTACTCCAGGAAGCTTCAATTGACAAAACAGAAAGAAGGTGGAGTAGCTTTCATGGCCGAGCAGGACCAATGGCTCGAGGACTCGTCGAGCTCCGAAGAAGAGAACTTAGCCCTCATGGCTCATCTCGACAACGAAATGGACGCCGAAACATCCACTCGTACGGACGACGACAACGCATCCACGTCTTCAAATGAAGTAGTCTCTCCTTCCACATTATTGACCATGTTAGACTCGTATCAATTAGCATACACTAATATGAAACGTGAGCAGAAAAGTGTTAAGGAAGTAGAGATTAAACTTGAGAGAGCTCAGGAGAAGATAAATAGTCTCGAATCAGACCTTAGAAGCTCTAGTGCAAAAATAGAAGAACTTACTAAGAGCTTACATTGTAGAGAGACTAGTCAACCTCCTTTAGGACAGCATAGTGAAAAGATTAAAGAGTTAGAAGACAGGCTAGCAAATAACTACAATTGTCTGGTTAGGAATCTCAATGAGAAAGCTACCTTAAATTGTAGGATAACCGAAGCTACCTCTAAGATCACTGACTTAGAAGCTCAATTAGAAATATCGAACGCTAAGGTTAGTGAGCTTAGTAAGGAACTAGACACATGTCAAGCCGCCAAACTGACGGTAGAAAATAGTTATGCTCTCCTAAGTGAGGAACGCAGAAAGCTGTATGAGGTTAATTATCAAAATTCTCTCTACAAACCCCCTATCATAAAACAGATAGAGGAGTCACATGCGAAACTAGACAAAGAAAGAGAGAATTTCGAAGCTGAAAAGAAAAAATTCTATAAGGAGATGGAAAATCTCAAGGCTTCCTCGTCCTCCCAAACTATCTCACATGCTATCATAAAAAGCGTGAAAACAGAAAAATCACCTTCGAAAGATCAAAAGAGCATTATTAATTCTGTTAAAAGTGCTAAGACTAATTTTACTTCACCTACGTCCACAGGGAGCGTAGAGCCAGCACCGACTACGAAGCCGAGAGTGTCTAGTCCTAAAATAAAGAAGGAGCGAGTAGATTTAAATGTTTATGAACATGTTATTCCTTCTGTCAAAATAAAAGACACTCATAGTAATAAAAGAGCCATTTCTATGTTCCAACTAATTGCTTCTACGTGCTCACTTAACCCCATCACCTATAGAAGCGAAAATCCCGAAATAGGCTCTACATCGAAAATTACTAATAATCATTCTGAAACAAATGCCAAAAGGAAAAATAGTAGGAAACAAGATCCAGCCATAAAGAAAGCTTATGGCGCCGTACATGACTGTACTCACCTACGGTATCCCGTAGAAATTAAATCCCCCAAGCACCTTAGGAGACTATCACAAGAAAAGATCTTTTCCTCAGTCAAACCTTCCAAGGCATTTTTAGGAGCTGAAGTTAACCTTCCCTGTAAGGTTCAACCCAATTGGTTTCCTAAATCTCCGCCTAGGACGACAAAAGCCAAAAGGGCCAAGTCTCCTACAGAGGCAAAACTCAAACTCACTTCTCCAAAAGTGCAATGGGTTATTAAGACTCTTCCAAAAATAGATTTAGGAGTCATATCTGAACCTAAAATTAACTATGCTAATCTGAGAGGACCCATGCTTAAGTGGGTACCTAAAGCTCTCTAAATTGTTTTTGCAGATCCATCATGTGTGGTACCTCGACTCTAGTTGCTCCACACACATGACTGGTAAACAAGAGCTGCTGAACAACTACAAAGACCGACCAAATGGCAAAGTCAGATTTGGGAACAACGATTCAGCATTCTAGGATTTGGGGATATCATTTTGAAGAATCTGACCATCAAAGATGTCTCATACGTTGAAGGCCTCCGCCATAACTTGTTCCGCATAGGCCAATTCTGTGACAAAGGCTTCCAGGTGGTCTTCCATGCTGACCGGTGTAAAATTTTGGATAGTCAAGACACAGAACTCCTTCAAGGACTTCAGAAATCCAATCTTTACACGATCAACCTGACGTACGTGCGGCCCTCGACAGCTGTATGCCTCATTTCTCAGATTGATATGCAGAGGAACAGCCTATGGCATCAACGACTGTCTCATCTAAACATGAAAGCTCTCCAACGTCTTTCTACGAAAAAGTTGGTCCACGGTCTTCCAACTATACAACTACAAAGGGAGCATCATTGTTCGGCATGTCACCTAGGAAAAATGAAGCGAGCATCTCATCACGTCAAGCAAATTGCGTCTACTTCTCGACCATTGGAACTAATTCACATGGATCTCCGTGGTCCGATTCAGACCCAGAGTATCAATGGAAGAAAGTATGTCCTAGTGATTGTAGATGACTATTCTCGCTACACGTGGACAAAGTTCCTCCGAACAAAAGATGAGACCAGTGACTTGATAATCAATTTTGTGAACACAACTCAAAATCTGCTGCAACAGACTATTCAAGTTGTTCGAACAGACAACGGCACTGAGTTCAAAAACAACAACCTCAGTGAGTTTTATCAAAAACTTGGAATAAGTCAACAATTTTCAGCCGCCAAAACACCTCAGCAAAATGGGGTCGTCGAAAGGAAAAATCGAACACTAGTGGAAGCTGCTCGTGCTGATCCAGTCAGGACTTCCACACTTTCTATGGGCTGAAGCAGTCAATACCGCTTGTTTTACTCAAAACAGGACGATGGTTCACAAACGGTTCAACAAGACTCCGTACGAGATCGTGAACAATATAGTGCCCAATATCTCTTTCTTTAAAGTCTTTGGGTGCAAGTGCTTTGTGGCGAACGACCGAGAACAACGTGCAAAGTTCGACCCTAAAGCATTCGAAGCTACATTTGTCGGCTATTCTTCAACTTCAAAAGCGTACCGAGTATACATCAAGTCCAACCGAACTATTAAAGAAAGCTATAATGTCACTTTTCACGAAGTGGCAGAGATGGCTTCTCGTCAACTCAGTCCAGGACCCGTGCCTAACCCGATGGTTCCTGCTCAAATTAGTTCAGGACCCGTGCTAAACCCGATGGCTTCCGAAGACAACATTTCAGAACCCGTAATCACTGGTGTGTTGGCACAAAACCAACAGAAGATGGCAACAACATCAAAGTCAATGTCAGACGAAGCAACGAGACTTGCAATAGACGACTTGGAATCTCTCTTCGAACCAGTATATCGGTCATGCACCACTGCACCTACAGTGGATTCTCCTCTGTTCGAGACCGACGTACCAAGTTCATCTCACACCTCTACCCCACCCGATTCAGATTTGCCACAGAATACCGAAGAACCTACAGTGTTCCTCGAGGAAGTATCATCAGAGACGATCGATCCAAGTGCAGAATTGGAACTTCCTCAGACAAATGATCAATCGGAGACTATAGGCAATCAAGATCCACAGATGGCTGACGCATCTGCTACAGCCTTGCCTCATGAGCGCAAGTGGACTAGAGGTCACCCCGTCGATCAGATAATTGGTGATCCTTCGGATGGTGTGAGGACACGTCGTCAACACAGTCTTTTCAGTTGCTTCCTGAGCCAAAATGAGCCTACCAAAGTAGCAGACGCACTTCGAGACCCGGATTGGACAATTGCAATGCAAGAGGAAATCAATCAATTCGAACGTCTTCAAGTGTGGACATTGGTACCCCGTCCACATGGGAAAACAGTGGTCGGAACTAAATGGGTTTTCAAGAATAAGAAAAATGAAGATGGTGAAGTGATCCGGAACAAAGCAAGGCTAGTAGCTAAGGGATACAATCAACAGGAATGCATCGACTACGACGAGACTTATGCTCCTGTTGCCCGTATCAAAGCTATCCGCCTCCTGCTGGCCTATGCGGCTCACAAAGACTTCAAAGTCTATCAGATGGATGTTAAAACCGCTTTTCTCAACGGCGTGTTAAAATAAGAAGTCTACGTCGCCAGCCGGAAGGTTTCGTTGATCAAGAACATCCCGATCACGTCTATCGTTTGGACAAAGCTCTCTATGGACTAAAACAAGCCCCACGTGCTTGGTACGATGTCCTGAGTGATTTCCTCGTGAAGTCTGGATTCATACGAGGAACGATAGACACAACCCTCTTTATTAAATGGCATGACAAAGATCTGATGGTCGTCCAAGTATACGTCGACGACATCATCTTCGGATCAATACATCCTCGGCTCTGCAAGAAGTTTGGAGATCTCATGAAGAGCAAATTCGAAATGAGTCACATGGGAGAGATGCAATTTTTCTTAGGCCTTCAGGTCAGGCAGCTCAATGATGGAATTTTCATCAATCAAACAAAATACATCAAGGATATTCTGAAGAAGTTTCATTAAGACCAGAGCAAGCCTATCAGCACTCCTATGTCACCAAGCTGCAAGTTGGATGCCGATCCCTCTGGTAAATCGGTCGACATCACACTATATCGCAGTATCATTGGATCTCTTACCTCACTTCGAGCCGGCCGGATATCATGTTTGCCACCTGCTTGTGTGCCAGTTTTCAAGCCGAACCCAAAGAATCCCATATGCTCGCGAAGAATTCTTCGCTACCTTAAGGGCACCTCTACCCTTGGCCTATGGTATCCAAAGGGTACGAATTTCAAACTTATCGGCTACACTGACGCTGACTATGCAGGTTGCCGAATGGACAGGAAAAGCACGTCCGATGGCGCTGGCGAAAAGCTAGTCTGCTGGTCAGCCAAAAAGCAGAACTGTGTGTCCACTTCGACGGCAGAAGCAGAATACGTAGCTGCCGCCAGCTGTTGCTCGCAGATGCTGTGGATGCGGACACAGCTTCGCAACTATGGGTACAATCTAACTAATATACCCATATATAGTGATAGTCAGAGTGCAATTGCCATTACTTGCAATCATGTTCATCATTCACGCACAAAGCACATAGACATTAGATATCATTTTATCAAAGATCACGTAGAAAAAAGGCACGATAGAGTTGTACTTTGTGAACACGGAGTTTCAACTAGCCGACATTTCACCAAGGCCTTGGATGAGAAACGATTCCAATTCCTTGTCGAAAAATTAGGCATGTTGAATCTTCCGTAATATGTGCATTACCTGATCTTCTGTGCTATCACATGCTCTATTCTATGTGTTTTCTATGCTTATTTGTCCCTATCTTGCGTGATATTATTAAAACTAAAAAATATAATAATAATAATAAAAATATTAAATATATATACATATATCTATAATATAATGGGGTATGACGAAATCCTTTAGGATGCTTTGATCTAAAGTCACCAAGAATTTTACCCGACATGCGATCGATTTAATTGCTTAAATTTTGTCAGTCTAAGTCGCATTCTTGTGTCTAAAAGGTCAGTTGATTGTTCCACTAGACACAAAGTCACTCTATATGCGTGAGGATTCAAGCCTTGTTCCTTTTTCCTTTCTTTGGATCTACTTCTCGAGTGAGTCACACATCAATTACTTGTCTTACCTAGTGATTCTTAGTTTCATACTCACCTTGCGTCAGATTGTTAGGAAAATGATAAGGGAGTTTAGGATATTCCTCATACGGCCTTATATAAATTCCCCCACGTTTGCCCTTAGTCATCCACTTTGAGCCTTCTCCGACGTCCTTTTCTTCATTTTGAAACCCATTCCCAGTCTTCAACCGAAATCTATACTCTTCGAATGGTTGTTCAAACGAGAAAAGAAGGGGGAGATAACAAAAGAAAAGTTGGATGATGACAAAAGAAGGCATTGCTCAACGCGCAAATACCAAAGGAATCGGCCTTCCGACTACCTTGTAGAAAGTGGCATGGTTCCTGCTGCGAACTTCTCCAACGATAATCTCGTACGCTCGTCAGAACGGCTGGAAGAGGATACACCATGAAGTGAACTTCTCCAACGATAATCCGGTCTTATATCGGGAAACGAGAAGAGGAGCGCAGCCTCGGGTACGAATTCCATAACCGTGAACTTTTCCAAATAGATAATCTCTGAAACCTATCTAGGGACTAAGAGAAGAGGAGCACGGTAACGGCCCGAGAATCAACAAGAAGAACTTCGCCTACGATAATCTCCTATAGCCTCATGGAGGATCGGAGCTTCAGCTTGAGCATAGCTCATTAAGGGATAGTAAATGAGGGAGAAAAGAAGAAAGATGCCGAAAAGAAAGGAGACAGACATAGAAATGGAAGATGACAAAGAGATAAGCTCACTTTCCTCTAAATTCCTTCCCTTCTAAGTCCTAGCCAAACTAAAACCTTTACGCCCCTTCGATTCCAATTGACGGTCTCTCGCTTGGGTGAATGATTAAACACACCTCGATCACAGGTAAATTGACTTGAAACTGCTTATGTTGACTTGAGTGATAATAATGTAAAAATCCCAAGATAGAAATTATTGAGAGCAAGAGCGAACCTTGTGAGAGTTGTCGAAATGGAGCAGTCTACGAACTTAGGACTTTAGTTTGCGACAAGACTTGACGGCATTTTCTCTTTCAAATGTCTCGTAAAATTTTAGGCCTGACGATTGATCGAAGCAAAATAATCTGACCCCATACTATAATGATAGTAAAATACGAAAAAAAAAATTATATATATATATATATAAATATATACTTCGCACATTTTGACATGAAATGTTATGTTTCATATGCGTTGAATTGAATAAATGCGAATTTTTTTGTGTATCACACATTCTAAATGCAATTTTAGATTGCATTGGTAGTGAATTGTTTAAATGTGATAAGTTTTTCTATGCTCTAACCCTCGCACAATATTTTGAAGTACATGTTCTCGGGGACCATGTACACGTACTTACTTGGTAAATTTGTGTATTTTTATGCTCGTGACTTGAATTGATTTAATATGCTTGCATAATTAGTTAATTCTTGTGCATCATTTGAGGGGGAGCTAGTATAAAACTCGTGGTTTAGCTCCAAATATTTTTGACGTTTATCTCTGAGTGTTTCAGATCTTTCAAGCTCAAGGAGTGAGACGTCGACACTACAAAAAGAGGAGCTAGACACAAGACCAGATTTTTCACAACTAACATTGCCAAAAATAATTGTTGATTAACTCCATTATTACTAACATTTATCTCTAAGTGGTACAGATTTCTAAACTTCTGCCAGGGGAGCTAGACGTTACTTAGGGGTGAGCATTTAACCCGTCGACCGCCCCACCCAATCGACCCAACCCAACCCAGACCGCAAGTGTCGGGTTAACGAGTCGATGGGTTGGTTTGGGTTTTAGAATATAAAACCGCATATTTTGCGGTCGGGTTTGGATTTGTATTTTTTAAACCGCATAAAACCGCACCCAACCGCATATACTAAGAAAATAATTTTACTATGTATGTTTTATAAAATATTTCATAAAATAGTTGTACCAATAGTTAATTCAAATTGTCTAGCTAGGAAGACATAAGCATTAATATATACTAGTAATTCTGCATACTCAAATGCCTGTGCATATACATATACTATATTGATTTTATCTTACATAGTGTAAATTATAATTTAAATATAAAATTACATACCAAATTTTGATTTTGCAGGAAAAGATAGTGAATGATTTTTTTAGTTTTTATATTATTTTTTTAAAAAACATTGCGCAGTGGGTAGTATCTTTTTTAATTTTATATTATTTTTTAAAAAATAATTATTTTGTATATTAGATATAATTGGTCAATAGACGGATTATATTAATTGAATTAGTGACAGTTTAACCAAAGGCCTGGGGCTTAATAAAATATAAGCATTAATATATATATATATATATATAGAGGAATGATATGGTGCTCACCTTATGTGAGCACCTTATATGGGCACCTGCTGATTTGGCACCGATTTGTGCCAAATCAGCATGCCAGTTCCACATCAATTGTGATGTGGCATTAATCAACACATTTTAGGTGTCATAGATCGACACATATGATGCTGATGTGGCATGTGTACGTCTTATGTGGCACTTATTGTGTGGCCTTGATATATACCACGTAAACATGCCACATCAGCATCATATGTGTCGATCTATGACACCTAAAATGTGTTGATTAATG
This sequence comes from Craterostigma plantagineum, assembly GCA_027422505.1. NCBI lineage: Eukaryota > Viridiplantae > Streptophyta > Magnoliopsida > Lamiales > Linderniaceae > Craterostigma > Craterostigma plantagineum. Next base: position 909,450 of record JAPQWV010000066.1, on the reverse strand, counting down.
CCACATCACAATTGATGTGGAACTGGCATGCTGATTTGGCACAAATCGGTGCCAAATCAGCAGGTGCCCATATAAGGTGCTCACATAAGGTGAGCACCATATCATTCCTCATATGGTGCTCACAGAATGATATGGTGCTCACCTTATGTGAGCACCTTATATGGGCACCTGCTGATTTGGCACCGATTTGTGCCAAATCAGCATGCCAGTTCCACATCAATTGTGATGTGGCATTAATCAACACATTTTAGGTGTCATAGATCGACACATATGATGCTGATGTGGCATGTTTACGTCTTATGTGGCACTTATTGTGTGGCCTTGATATATACCACGTAAACATGCCACATCAGCATCATATGTGTCGATCTATGACACCTAAAATGTGTTGATTAATGCCACATCACAATTGATGTGGAACTGGCATGCTGATTTGGCACAAATTGGTGCCAAATCAGCAGGTGCCCATATAAGGTGCTCACATAAGGTGAGCACCATATCATTCCTCTATATATATATATATATATATAAACCCTAAACCCTAAACCCAAATGGAAATAGGAAAGCCCAATTAGATAAAATATTAATAGCCACTAAGTTAGTACAAAGAGGTTGGAAGGGAGGCTCGGGCCTTCGATTGTAACACACACAACTTAAAAAATCCTTTGATTTGAAGTACTAATGTTTTTTCCTATTCTCGGGAATGTGAGTTATCCGACTTTTGCTTGTTACTATTGTTTCTTGTTAAGATGACATTATACTATGTAATATTTTATTTTTGATCCAAGTTTATGATATGTATTTTTACATTACTTACTATAGTGGATCTTTCCTCGTGATAAAAAGTATCGAAAAAACCGCAAAAACCGCCCCAACCCAACCCAACACAAGCAAACCGCAACGTATCGGGTTAAGATTTTTATGATCGGGTTTGGGGTAAATTTTCAAGAACCGTAATACATTGGGTCGGGTTGAAATTTCGATAAAACCCGCCCAAACCGCACTGCGCTCACCCCTAGTTACTACACGGAAAATACAGTGAGTTAATTAAATATATTTTAATTACTAAGGGGGAGCCTTATAATGGGTTTTATTTTGAAATAGGGGTCAACCTGAAATTCTTTAGAAGAACTTACTATCGAGAAACTGGATATTTGAATTAATTTGCAATCTAAAGTTTCTCGATCGTAAACAGTGTCGGGATAGATTTTGATTGGCCGCGATAATTTGCGATCGAAAAAATTTGAATTGAGAAGCAATTTTCGAATCAAAAGTTTCTCGAGCGCAAATAGTAATGGGCCTGATCCATTTAATCGCAAAACGTCCAATCGCAAACCCAACATTGATTTACAGCGAGTTATTAAAAGTTCACCTTTTTGTCAGTCGCAAAACTTTTTCTCACGCAACCCTAATCGAAAGAAATTCTCTCACGCAAAACTTTCTCAGACGATACAAAATTCTTCAAAAATCTTCTAATTTTCACTTCAAATCGTCTGATTAAGGTAGAAACTCGATTCGGTTAACGATTGCGAATGTTATAACTTGATTTGCATCTACATTCTGTAGTTTTTCGCGTGTTTAGTTAAGATTTTTCAACTGTTCTTCAAAAAACGATTTAAACGTATACTGTTTCACTAAATTTAGGCATGCTTCTTGGATTTTCTGAGTTAAATGCCAGTTGTTTCGATAGATTCGATGTTTTTGATGAAACAGATAGCGTAAATCGTAGGAAAATTTTCATCTGTGATGATTATATGAGTTTCGCTGAAACTGGGTATTTTGAAGTTTTGAAGCTATCGAAGAACTTCGTCGATCGCAAATAATCTTAATTGAATTCCAATTCGATTGAGATACTGTTTGTGTCGATTTAGTTTTCGATCGCAAAATTTTGATTTAAGTCATCACGAAAAGATTTTGACCGATAAACTTACCATCGAAAAATCTAATTATAATTTTCTGCGAGCGAAAAACTTATGCACTGAATAGATAATTTAGATGCAAATTCAAATCGAGCGTTAAACTTACCATCGCAAAATTAAAATTTCGATTTCACTTCATTTCGGTCGCAAAAATATTAGCAGCGAGAAATTTATTTTTCAATGCTTAACTTTTTCGATCGTAAAATTCGCCGCTTAGAATAAATTGATCGAAAAATTTCTCGACGATTGACTTAGTTTCGTCGTTGACCAATTTCTCGATAAAAATATTTCGCCGCGAAAATGTTTACTTACTATCGAATATCACATATCGCTCGACAAATTTTCAAATCGAAAATTTTATTCCCTCGAAGAAAATTTCTCGACAGTAAATTTACCTGAGAAATAATTTCTCGATCGTATACATGGAATTTTTCTCGATCGTAAAATTGATGGACTACTGTCTCAATTTCAAACTCAACACTTAGAAATTTTTTTCCTAAGTATTTTACACTGTAGCGAACGCTTGCGAATAAAATTTTCTCGATCGAAAATTACACGGAAACGTTTCAATTGAAATCAGTGTATATGAAATCAAATTGCAATTCAATTTTCTCGAGCGAAAATTTTCTCGGCATGAACAGTGACTTACTGATTTAACACTTAGTGAAATTTCGAACCAATTTCACGCGACAACTATTTCCTTCGAAATTACATTCATGCCATCACGTTTTTTAAAATTGAACATACACTATGAATTTGATATGATTTCAATTCAAAATTCACCGAACACGCTATTATTTGCAATATTACTATAGTTTGATGAAATTTATTCATATTTCGACTGAAAAATAAACTTGAACTAGTGAACTTTTATATATCTTATATTTCAGATGGACCGCTACCCAAGATACCACCACATATATGATCACAATATGTACTTGAAGGTTCAGGATACGAACTTTCAGCTCGATCTGGACACATTTCGGTGCCCGGACGAGATCATCGTATCCATCCTCAGAGGTCACCCCATTTGGCACGCGCTGACGGTCACTGCCTCAGCGCCGATGGTCTATCTCCAGCAATTCTGGGGATATATACAAGGAGTTGTAGCAAATGGAGCATTCTCCTTCACTACCAAACTCGGGACGCGGCATATTCTTATGTGCAATAGCCAGTTCGGGATGATGCTGGACTTGCCCCACCACGACAACTACGACCCGCTCCTGACCGACGCTGAGATGATTCAGGACTTCATGCACATGGGATATCAACCGCCGCTTACAAGATTAGCTCAGGTCCAGAGCAGCGGTATCCCTCACCCCTGAAAGACAATGTTCGGCATAGTGAACAAGTGTCTATCACCCAAACACGCTGGATTCGACAAGGGCAACGGCAACATACTGCGGATCTTTCACGGCCTCGCCTTCGCCAGAAACTACGACTTTGCACATCTGATCTGGAACGATCTGGCTGAACAGATTCGGCTGAAGGAGAACCGAATGTCAAAGAACGTGCCCTATGCTCGCTGGTTCAACGTAATCATCAGGGAGTTCATGGAGCTACATGCAGAGAACATCCCTCAGCTACCTCCTGGTGGAAACTACCAGCCGCCAAGGCTTAAGTTTTGCCACAACCCACGGCTCACGGACCTGGACCAACCGTCGATGCCAATTCCACTCAGCTTACTCAGGCTCGCCGACCCCGCAGGAGCTGAGTATCAGAGGTTCTGCCTGGAACACAACTTAACGGAAGCAATGATTAGAGCGCCCCCGACAGACCACCACTTGAGCCCTCCCCAACACCAAAAGCTCTGACGACGCGATGATTGACGTTGTCGCTCAGGAGCTTCCCTTGGTCGAAGAGCCAATGCCCGACGTAGAAGATACTTTGATAGACGTCGTGGCTACCGAGATGGCGCTCGAGGCTCCTGCACTCGAATTACAAGTGGAAGTGCCCATACAAGTTGGCGTGCTCGAAGAAACTTTTGAGGAGGTTCTTCAACAAGAAGCACAGCGCGAAACTGAAATGGGGCAAAGCTCTCTTCCACCGGTGACGGATCAGGCACTGGAGGACGTCAATCGTGACCTCACTCCTCACACGGCCACCCCGTCTGACACGGAGTCTGACGAGGAAATAAGCCTGATAAGGAGGACTCCCAGAAGACTAAGCATTCAGCTGGAGTCTCTCTTCTCAGCCGTCACTGCCGCACCAGATACTATGCTGCCCACATCGACAAGTGTTGCTGGCACTTGTTCGCTCAATCTTGAGCCACAACCAACTCACGTGGTGTCTGGTTCGCAGGCGCAACCTGAGCCTGCCTTAACACCCATAGAGGCGAATCCTCTGGATTCGACTCGAGGATTGGGTGGAAGTCTCATACAGTCACAACCTCAAGTGACCGTGAGCCAACCCACAGAGTCGGTGTCTACTCAAGGGTTGATAACAAGCGACATCAGTCGTCCTGGTCCATCCATGGAGGCGTCCACACCCTTTGTGACGAAGGAGCAGTTCCAGGCCGCTCTCTATGCCGCTGTACAGACTATGGAAGACAAGATCACGGAGAGAGTACTTCAAGCTCTCGAGGCATCCCGAAGAGATACCGGGAAAGCACCTGCCTCTGAAGGCCCTTCGTCACAAACCCACCCCACACCTCCACAACCAACGCCCACCGATTCTCTAGCCACTTCCTCCATCCTCATCAACCCATACACCATCCCCATCATCGAGCTCCACGACATTCTCATCGCCCGTTTGATAGGCCTGTCCACCCGATCGCCTCACGAATAATCCCTCTATCGGCGATTGGTGGAACATCCCGAGCCACCGACTGACACCTGCCAAGGCCAAAGCTCCCACTCCCGGCGCAGACATGACGATCCTGACGATCAGGACCATCATGAGGGGGAGAAGAGGCCGAGGACATCTACAACTGGCCAAGGACAAGGCTCGGGCGCTACGCGGACAAGCGCTGGAGCTGGTGAAACCCAAACCACCCATACTACCCAAACCACCCAAACTACCCAAACCATGCACCGCACAGCCACTCTACCACATATCGACCCACCAACCTTTCACCCAGGACGCCTCCGCCCACACCGCCGATCTACTCAAGCCCCTTGCTTCCGGAAGAAGAAGCAAGCGCTGCAATGCTTGTAGCTCTGGCAGCTACCCAAGCTACTCCCTCCGTCGCTCCAGACCAACCAGGACCCTCTGGACATGGAGTCAATCCACACGAAGTATTAGACAAGTACATCTTCGAAGGCCAGTGGATGACCCATTCCATGCCCGAGGAGCATCAGAGACAACGGCTTCAGGACGTACGCCACTTCTTACAACAAGCATCCGTGGATCTCGTGATCATTGAAGACGACGAACTTCAAGAAGGTGTAGACTATCAAAATGAAATCCCAAGGCTACCGGAGTTGATCGCACAGCGAGCGGCCTCCCCTACAAGACAGATGCCAGGGACCGTTCGGATCGACACGCCGTGGGAGAACATCCACATAGAGATACCTTTCCTTGAAGAAGTCAGGGAAAACATTTGGAGGTCACCGGATCGAATTAAGAAGCTGGATGAGTTCGAGCTGAGAGGGATCTCTCACTGGGATCAGCAGAAGAGAATGACATATCTGTGGATGCTGACCCAACTAGGACCGGAGGCTGGGGATCCCGAAGAATCGACTGAAGAGTCACTTCAGGGAACTCTCCCCAATTTGCCAACTCCTCAGTGTCTATTGTGCCAAAGGAGGACTTCCAACACCTCACTACATCATCGAACGAGTGGACAGGACCCGAGAGGAACTGAGCGAGAGCGACCTGCTGTACCTCCCGGCCGATGAAGTCTACCGTCTTTATCAGCTATACGTGGAGAAGTACAATGGTCCTCAGGGCTTCATCAAGAAAGAAGGCTTCGAAGGGCTCTATCGGTTCATGATGCGACAAGTCAAATACTTCGCCGCTCACGACCTTCAAATGGCGCTTGAGAGCAATATCAAGAAGGTCAACATGGCCGAACCACTCCTCAAAGGACCTGAGATCGAGAGACTTCCAAGCAATCACATACACATCAGCTCTGTCACCGGCATCACCTACAATCCAATTGCCAAGAAGACCAGGATGATGCTGAAGACAGAAATTCACAAGTTTTTCTACGGAACCCTCAAGATCGTCAGGCGAAATATCGAACAGAGGTTGGAAGAGATAAATAGAGACACGATGCTGAGGATCCACCGGTTTGTGAGAGAACAGCCGCTCCTGATGGAATTGTTGGATGACATCGAGGAGCGCCTGAAGCTCATGGAGACCATTAGGGACTACGAGCATGCGCTGGGCTTGCGCAGATCGTACTATGCCCGACAAGGACGAACAGCGCGGAGACGCAATCAAGCACAAAGGGGGAGAATGTAGAATATCATTTGTAATTGTGCTTGATTTCATTAGTTGTCCTTGTAATTAGGGGCTTTACTTATATTAGTCTTTAGATTAAGGACTAGTTAGATATTTATACCAAGATTGTTGGTATAAATACTTGTAAATGAATTGAGCTGAATAGAGAAAGTTTAGAGAATTGATCCGAAGGGCTTGCAAATCGATTTCTAGAGAGAGAAACAACAGTAACTTTCTCACTCTAACTGAATTCTCTCTCGTGTTCTTATTTTGAGTTTTTCGATCGAATTCAATTGATCATCTAAACGATCGAATTGCTATGGTTTCTAGCCTAGGATCGTAGAGTTGTTAATCTGAGGAACCAACAATATCGATTATATGTAAGACCGTAATTAAGAACGTGAAGTTTTGAGGAATGAGGGAAAATTTGAGGCGCGCTTATTAGTAGAGTATAAAACGTGAAGGCATTCCAAGTTCAATTTGGGCAAATTCAATTTTGTGTCGACATTGACTACAACAGCTATTCACGCCGTCCCAAACCAAATAGTAGAACAGTAACCCTTGACTTAAATTACACAGTCAATCTAAATAATAGAAATACAACTAATACACATAAAAGCAATATTATTGTTGATCGTGCGTAAACATAATGACACCTAAATCCTATAAAATTAAATACAGTAACATACATTTCAAATACACAATTGACAGCAATATCAATTGCATATAACCGACTGACCAGAAAATAAATAAATATGAAACAACCTATGTTTATTATTGTCCGGATAAGTCAAACGAAATTTTTATTATTAACAACCATTAGTAATTAAATTACTGAAAACCCCAATGCACGAAACAGTAAACAGTAAACCTGTCATGTGAATTTTCGGACGAAAAAAGTTTGCTAATCATATGTAAACATATCAGATTAATATATAAGGTATATAAGACGAAACAACATAATTTTCAAAAACATGATCACGAATCTCCATGGCATATATAATTACGTACTGACCAAGAAATAAATAAATCTCAACACATTGTTTTCATTGTGCTAATGATTAAAGGCAAACGTAAGTCTTATTACTAACAACAACCTTTTGTAGTTAAATTAAGTTATTCTCTGTAATAATTAATTAAATTTATAATACCCATTGATTTTGGATGACTGTAATAAGATATCTTGTCCTTTCGAATTACTGTTCATTTAGGGTGTGTGCGTTGTTTGCACGACTGTTAATGAATCAGTAGTTCATTTGAAGCATACGCACTATTTCCAGGAACGTTCTGAAACTGTCAATTATTCAAGCATATGTTATAATTTTGACGACTGGTAATGTATCAGTCGTGTAATTCATAGTTTTGTCAATGGTAGCTGAATATCTGTTCCGTGACGTCGGTAACGACGTCGTCTCGAGTGATGCGACCTTCATAGATCTGAAAGAATTTTTGTTTCCTTAAATTTTATTTTTCCTTTTTTGACTTTGTTGTTAATATTTCAGTTAGCTCACTCATAGAAGAAAGTGACGTTTCCAAGAGAATTTTCCAACAATGTAAGTTAGTAGCCTTTCACGTATAAGAAAATTGAAGATTTTTCTCAATTGTTTCTGAAGTCCTGTATATGATATTTGTGAAATCGCCTTTCTGGCATTAAACTATATAGGACTAATACAACTGTTAGGGAAACTTTTATTAGTATTTCAATGCATGTATTCAATCCTTATATTCGAAGAGTCCCTTTTCATCAACGATCTCCACAGCTCTCAAAACTCTAGTCAAACAGAATGGAAATTCGAATCTTCCTAACCTGTAAAAATAAAAAATAAGACATCATCAGTTGCTCGATATATGTGAAGTAAATGCATGTTAGTCTGATAATTTAGTGGAGGAACCCATGAGCTCTTTTATTAAAAAATGTAATGTGGAAATTTCTCACCTAATTGTTGTAGACTTCATGGTAAACAATATTAATTATTTCGTCGTCTTCAAGTTCACCTTCCTTCAAATTGAGAATATTTATTCCGGTCTGTGATGTTGCCCGAGACAAAGCAACGTACAGTTGCCCATGCGTAAATACCGGTTTTGGAAGATATACACCAACATTTTTTAAACTCTGTCCCTGGCTTTTGTTGATAGTCATTGCAATGCATAGTCGTATCGGAAACTGTCTGCGTCGCAACTTAACCGGCAATGTTGACTCTGTTGATGAAAGAACTATTCTTGGGATAAGTACTTTATTTCCAACATGCGATCCTGTAATAATTTCACATTCAATCACTCTACTGCCCATACGCGAAACTCCTTGTCCCATTACATAATCCGTCCTTCTGATTTAGATTCCTCAACAGCATTACGGGAACTGCATGTTTGAGTAAGAGCTTATGATTTGGAAGGCCAGAAAATTCAAGAGTGTTAAGAAATTCAACTGGATACATGTTTTCGATTTCACTTTCATCCCCAGAATTGATTTCCATGCTATCTGAACTTAAATATTCAGTGGTTGTCCAGGGGACATTGACAACATGTACTTGTTAATCTCATCAACAGTCTCATTTCTTGGGGTGAGTATTGCCCTCTCTCTGAGATATGTACGATCACTATTCTTCTCTCCAAAATCTGCGTAAACATACTCTGCAATCTGTTGCACCAGATCCGTAGAAGGACGAATAATCATATCACTGGGAAGTCTAATTGTTTATGTACATTGACTGAAGTTGTCGTTGGATTACCATATCCAACTTGTAAGATCCATTTTGCAAAATCTATTTCAGACTGATGTACTCTCATATTCTTCTTCAAGCTGTAGAAACGACAATACTTTCATAGTAAGATGGTTTATAACAGATTCAACAACGTCTTGCCGTGTACCCTTTGGAATAACCGGCAGTATTTGCCTGAAGTCTCCACCAAGAATGACAGTTTTCCCTCCGAATATCATTCTATCAGCACCTGTGTTTTCAACTGACATAAGATCCCGCATTGTCCTGTCCAATGATTCGAAAGCAAATTTATGTATCATCGGTGCTTCATCCCAAATGATTAATTCCGAACGACGTAAGAGTTCCGCTAACATTGAACCATGATGTATATCACACATGGAATTTTCACGTAAGGATATTGGCAGCTTAAATCTCGAATGAGCTGTCCTTCCTCCCGGTAGCAATAACAAAACAATCCCTGATGATGCTACAGGAATTACTATCTTGTTTTCTGACCGCAGCTTTTGTATTAGCAAATTGTATAAATAAGTCTTTCATGTTCCTCCTGGACCATTGAGGAAAAAAGTTGACCATCATTTGCATATACGGATTCAATAACAGCATCAAATGCCGCTTTTTGATCTTCATTCAGCGTAGCAATTAGTTCCTCATTTTCCACTGTGCTTCTTTCAATATTGAAGTTCAATTCTTCCATTAGGAATCTATTTCCAAGATCTCTGAGAACACTGTCAGAGGGAGTCGGCATTCTGGGGAAGTCACCTAGTGTTTTCGAATTCTGATTCAATAACTTTTCCACTTCTATCAGGGTATAACATTGTAGTTCATCGTCTGAAAGCTCCAAAGATGAAAATGTAAACAAACGCCTCGTAATATCTTCTGACATAGATTGCCAGAAACTATTCCATAATCGCAAAGGATCCGTTATTCACAGTATGTCAACAGTGTAGTGAATAAATGCCGCAACTGATATGGAGTCGCCCAGTGAACAGCTTCTTCCATGGTTTGATGCCATTCAGAATCTCCTTCCAACAATCCTCTTCTGTAACATGCTTCTTTGAAACTTTGTAATACATTTCCGTCCACAGTTCGTATATCTTCATAGGATGTTAGTCCTTTCACAAACATAAGCAACATTTTCATGTAGTAAATTTCACCAGCAGTTGGATGAATATTCACAATTCTTCCAAGAACAATTCCTCTTTTGCGTGGTGTCCAAGCTTTATTAGAACTGTTCCATACAAATTTTGACGGAAACTGTATGTAAGTTAGAGCCTGTGCTTCCCTATTACGCGAGTTTGTTGCCATCCATTCGGTAAACATCGTTTTCTTAATATCATCTCGTGCTAATAAATTCTCCAAATCAGCAGCATCATCATAAACAACACTCTGTTGTCCTTCGAGATGCAGCGGAAGTCTCAGAACAGCCGGCGATCCATAATGTATGTTAAAGGAAAATATTCTCCACATAGCTTCGCAAGCAGATAAGTACCTACAGTCAAGATATCTCTTTATTTCATCACTGTTATGTGCCATTTTTGCAGAGTTATCAACTGCAACATCTACAGGATTTCTGCTTTGTATGAGCATCGTTGCTTTATCGACTCCCTTCGTAATATACTTGAAGAGGTATTTGATTGCTTTACTCCTATTGCACCATTCAACGTTTATATGAGCATGATATTTTTTCAGCAGTGGCAGATTATGCGGCACAACATAACTATTATTCATGCGGATTTTCTTATTTGTAATATAAATCATATCTATTCTCCTCCACCGATATCTGACATAACCAGACTCATCGATGGTCGTCGTCTCACTATACTGTTTAGGGAACTTTTTTGTACATCTGTGATTTTCCATGCAAGCGTTGTTTGGTCTGTCCAAACCACATGGTCCATGCATCATAAATTGTTTGACCAAATGATATCCTTCCTCGTCTACTTCTATGTCTGGAATTTCTGCTGATATTACTGAATCTACTTCTGAAGGACTTGGATGTCCATCATGCCCATGTGTGCATGTGGCAGGCCTCTTTTCTGGAATTCTATTGTATACAACACTACAAAAAAAATTAAAAAATAAATTCTTGTATCGTTAAATACTTTTTGTAAAATGTCGTCCTCATCAATGACGTAAAATATCTGAGAGTATCGTGTAGAAAATATACATGCAACCACGGGGCCAAAGAATATTCTTTTCCGAATATCAGAAATCAAACTGTCCAGCTTTATTTTAAAAACCCGACACTGCAAGTCTGGCCTATCATTGGAGCTATCATTGCCATATCTTTGCAAATGATCTGTTATTTCGTCCCATTTGGGATTTGCTGTGATAGTAATGAATAGATGTGGATTACTGTACCACCTGCATAAAGCCAGAGCGTCATGGTAGTTTTCCAACATATATCCGGGAGACCCAGTAAACGAAGACGGTAATATGATCTTCTTGCCAATAGCATTTGTCTCTCCTCTGGTTACAGCATCAGCAATATTACTGTAAATATCCGCTCTCAATGTCTTTTGATTATTTCTTATCCAACGCAGTCTTTCCTGTTCGATCGCGGTGTAAGCATCGACAACATACTGATGGAGTAGACGCCCAGATCGTACAATACCTTGTCCTTCCGATAATCTAGTCTATATTTGATATGCATAGTATTCACGCATAGCTATGAACTCTCTTTTGTTAGAGCTGGGGACCTTATCTGAGCAGAGTATCTGGTCATGGAATCCAAACAGTCCAAACGGAAATAATAAAGGATATTGCATTGCCATAAATGAAGGGTGCGATTCACTGATTCTCTTTAGCGGTCCATTTTTTGTCTGAACTATGATGTCTCTTTCTCCTATCATTTCAGGAAGATCTCCAACTATCAATCCAGCAATTTCATCAGTGGAGGGAAGTTCGTACTGTTTTCCTCTACGCCCTCGTCCAATTAGTAATATTGATAGTTCAGCAGTCTCACCAGATTCATATCTATCTCGTGCCATTCGGAAAATTTTTGCCAGCTTATTGTATGTATCCATCATTTGAATGAGTGCTGAAACCACCTCTGTATCCAAATTTTCTGAACTTTTTCTGGTCAACGTACCTAAACGGTTTGAAACTTCATGTGTCATAGATATAGAGTTGAGCAAATTTTGGAGACTCACCTTCAGCAGGAAGTAATGAACCAATATTATGACAGTTTTGTCCGTGTATTCGGTAGACGTACGAACCTGTTCTTGCTTTTACCGTTGAGTCTATTTTTGCACCCATTGATGTGAAGGAAAGGATTGAGTTATAGACTCGTATAGATTACCGAAAAGATATATCTGACAACTTTTCTTCGAGATATAACGGAGGACGTTCAAGTGGAGGTAGTGAAACTCTTCCTTGGCCACAACAGAGCGAAAATACCAAATTGTTGCTACTCGCTCTTGCTTTTGCTGACTCTGATTTCCACATCAATGCATGACAGTGAGGACATTGGCTAATGTTCTCTGTGGTAATCACTGTAGAAGTTGAGCTATTTTTTTATTTGACAATGAAGCTCTCCGAGCGACTCCTGAGTTCATATCAATCAGAACATCATTTTTTAAACTATTCTAAAACAAATTCCAAACAAAGTAAGTTTTTCAATTACCTTGTAACAAAGTTGGAGATCTTTCTTCGTTGTATCCAACAGCTTCTGTATCATTGCTGTGCATGCTGCGGCTTCTCTTTGACGCTGATATTAGAAGATTTGCAGATTACATATGTCGATATAATGTTCAAATATATTATCTTCGAGCATACCAGCACATGCATGTAACATAATTGTAGGGCAACTTTGTAGTACCAGTTTTGCAACGATCCGTATAATCATTGACATTATTTGCCTCAGAGAATAGTCGTTTCCTTCTATGCTGCATCTCTGTATTATAATCTACAACATCAAATAATAATTGAAGAAACGGATAATTTTCATAGCAATATACTTGTAATTAAGGAAAGATTGCAATACCAAGTTGCAGAGCTGCTCTGGAATTTCCCTGCAATATTGATTGATAACGATTGTCAACAATTCGTGATCTGTATTGAATATATTGTGTAAGTGAATCGTAACTCATTAGCAAATTCCCACACTGTCGATTTTCAGTTCTTGAATAACAATCGACTTGTTTTGCTATTCTTCCTGTTAAATGATTAATCACATCGAGTAGTTCCCGAAATATCTTGCCAATGGAAACCTCAAAATCCTCTTCCATTAGCGATTGTTGGCTCTTTAGTAGATGTACTTCGACTCCTTATTCTATACTCGGCAAAGGCAAGTTCTTAACGCTGTTGGAGAGATCTGAGGAGTCAATTAAGATACGTTGCTTTGGAATCAGATACATACAATGTAAGACAATTGCATGAAATTTTTCAATTCGCCAAAACATAGAGCTATCACTGATTGTTGCATATATTCAATAAATTTATCCATATTTAATAGGGGTGCGCTAAGGTTATTACATGCATGTATTAATATCTAAATAAAGTGAATTAATTTATCAGACAGTTTTTGGCTCTCTGACTTCCTCAAAGAGGTACATAACAGTATAGCATAATTGTATACTTGGAAAATTTATTATTAATATAATACTGCAAAGAATTCAATAACAGTTGCGTAAAATATGTGATACCGTTAAATTACACGATATGCGCAGCATCAGTCGTGCAATATACAACATATCTTGTAAACTATCAGGAAACCGGAAGGAGAATAATTTTGGGAGGTTCGTTTAAACCTTATAGTGTATACTTATAGATTTATTGATTTATTCAACCCATCTTCTTTACAGCCGCAAGAAACTGGACGACTGTACGTGAATTAGTGCACAACTAATAAAACATAATGCAATATTTTTACATTACCACACGTATAAAATTTATATTTGACAATATTTACAATAAATGACTGGAATATTATTATAGCCCATATCAATGAAAAATGATTTCTAAGGTATCCTGCAATATTATAGTTATGTATATGTTACACGCACCCGTATTTTGTTGACGGAATGCCAAACACATGCTTTATTTAGAATACCCCAATATAAATTATGGTAGTTTTAAAAGTGTTAAATGAAATATTCCATAATTTAATAATCAATGAAGTCGGTGTATAATGTGGATTAATCTATAAGAGTAAAACCAGAAAATAATTAGGAAACAGGTTCGGCGCATAGGTTATGAAAAGGTTCAAGATAAGACCTAACATTAGAACAGACATACTTAGATACTAATGTCAACACACAGAGGTTCGACGCATAGGTTATGAAAAGGTTCAAGATACGACCTAACATTAGAACAGATATACTTAGATACTAATGTCAACACATAGATAGCTAAAGAAATTATACAGTACATCACAAAATGCAATTGTCTATTGTCAAGAAACGTCCAAAATAGAAACTGCAGCAATTAACCAGGATTCACGCTCAATTACTCACTTCACGGCGGCCAGTGCCAGTAGGAGAAGAGCACACTTGCCGTCAAATATTTTCTGAACTCCGTTAGATGGGACTTAGCTACCTCAGCGGCAATATGTTCAGAAAACATCGTCGTAAATGTGCTCAAAAGCACTTCGATGCAGTTATCACCACTGCATACGATGAAAGCACATATTATCTTCAATGACTTTTTGAATGCACATATAATTTTAATGAAATACATCTGGATCTTGCCTGTCATCTAGCTGTGGGAGGCGCTCATATTTCTTAATGGATAACGTGGAGTCCATTGCCAAGAGCGATAATTCCTGTAGCAAACGTCTGACTATGATAGACACATTGTCTATTGCGTTATCGACGAACTTGGCATCTGCATGAGCTCCCCTCTGTGGGTCCCAAATTTGTATTTCAGCTCTATTTGGACGAATAACGCACAGAACCCATTCACAGCTATTGACTTCCAGCGGGAAAACTATTGTCTCCGCTCTGCTCCATGGGCACGAAGGCCACCTGGTTACTTTCCAATAGTGTATGGCATAATTCACTCAAGCTAACAGTTTCGTTTACACTGGAGAGCGACATGATAATCTGACTAAATAGCGTGCTCATGAAACCAACATTCTTCGCGGGGATTTTGCACTTTAATTGCATCTCAATGAAACCACAGATGCATTCATCAACATGCTTTAAAAACAAAGAATAAAACAATTCATCAGAGAACCATGAATATGCACATATATATACGTAAATCTTTATATCGTTTTAAACACCGGTGTTACATAATACTATGACTATATATTTTCAATTATAGACTTACATCATTTTGGAGTGCTTGGCTCGCTGTCATTAGGGTCCTGAAGAAAGTTGGCGACAAAAGATTTTCAGAAAGGCCACTCTGGCGGCACTGCTGCATAGTTTTAATCTCTTGTTCTGCATTGGCCAGAATGCTAGCTTATACAGGATATGCTCGTCAATCTTATGATGGGTATAAGCTTGTCTTGAAACAGCAGAGTTGTTACGTCGAAAGGCATCCTCTGCAAGCTTAAGCCTCCTAGAAGCTGGAAGTTGCTGATTCCTATCAACTGCACATGACGTTATATTGTGCACGTTATTATTGACGTTTTTGGTAATGACAACCATGTCAGCGCCTGGTCTTGCAAAAATAATTTGTGAACAGATTTATTTGTAACCAATGCTATTTCAAAATATCAATATCGAGAATAAAAAAATAACTACCACCTGTACACTGAGGGTCTGGTAATACATCAACCTGCGCCTTGAGCAGTGCTACCTTCTCGCCTAACACCTTCAAACACTCTTCCATGGACATCATCTTCTCAGTTATGAAATTAACATTCAAAAAGGTGCCTCTGTTACTTTCAACACCAACCAATCTTTCTCGAATTCCCTCCAATGCTTCTTGAAATGAGACTTTCACAGCAGATACTTCCTCCGACTGAAGTTGCATTTTGCGTTCCAGCGACTTCATTTTCTGCACAACTGCACGTAAAAAGTTAAGCGATTAGACCAGGAGAATTATCAAATCGAGTACATAATGTTACTAATGATGCGTAGAGACGTATAAAACATATAATTAAATCAGAATAAATCTAACAAACCAGAAGTTCCTTCCGCCTGTCGAACGTCTTCATCAGGCATGTGCTTATTTCCTCTGGCATGCGGTGTTCCCGACCGAACTTCCTCATTCTCCATCTCATCGTCTCTTTCGCTCTCTGCGTTATCCGTGACAACGTGCTCCTTATTTGATAACTTTGGTTTCTTCACAGAATCGACGAACCCACTTGACGGGTCAGTTTCACTCAGACGTTTTGCCCGTCGCGTAAGTGTTTTCGGTGTGGACTTCTGACCAATCACTTTTTTCTTTTCTTTTCCTGATTTCCTACCAGACATTTTCCTACTCTCAACAACAACATCTTCTGATATAGAGTCACCAATGGCTGAATCGTTCCTACCCGATGATTTTGAAATGTTACGTTCATTGTCCTCTTCTACGTCACACTCTTCCTCGATCTCTGTTGCATCAACACTTCTAGCATGCTTAGCTAAAACTTTTCCTACTACTGGAGGACAAATAACCGTGACTCCTTTCTCCAAACACAAATTGATCTTCTGCAGTAGTGGAGTGCGGTTTTGGAGTGCGACGTGACTTGATCTAATAAAGAGCGAAACCAATTCTTCAACAGTTGGCTGCAAAATACATTTGCCAACACCTTTAGAAGAAACAGCCTCTGTGACCTGGTCCAACCTCGGCGAGTACTCCAATCATTTGTCTTCCACCGACACATCCGTGGAATGCCAGGTTCCACTCCTTCAAGTCTCTTCGCAAACGAACTTGCAACTCCAGGGATACATTCATAAGCAAGTATCAAAATAAGAATGAACAATTTATTTTGAAGTCAATGTGAAATAATAGATATCAGTAACTGAAATAATAAACGCAGTACTATTACCTGAAATGGATGTACAAAACCTCCTAAACTTAAGTTTGGATTTTTGTTCACTTGCTCATCAGTCGATTCAGCACTGTACTGGGAGAGATCCCTCTTAAGTGACGCTAGGGCTTCATTGAATGCTAGGGTTCCCCATTGGTAAGCATTGAATTTCTCAAAGTCTTCCACCAAATACATTATTGCAGGATCGACGTAAGCAGTATATCTATTACTTCGTAACTGAACGACTCCACCGACAAACATCAAACTCGCCATCTTTAGCTTCTCAACATCAACGGTACTATCTGAAGGGCTTCTCATGGCATTCAGTCGGTTCTTTATGTCTCGCAACATATTTTTTTTTTGTTTCCAAACTGTCTTGTAATAAAGGCTGTATTGACTTTTATTGGATCCTCAGTGCCAAATTTGAGGCCTGTCAGCAGTGAGTATTCAACCGACGAAAACCGTAAGGGTCTATCCTCGATAACCATCCACATCTCATCAGTGTCATCGTATTTGATCTGACACTGCATCAGATACCACAACAATTGTCCTGACAACTGAATATTTTCTGCAGCCACTATTAAACGTCCAAATTGGCTTTTTAAAACCATCTCGGCTATCTCTGCTCTATTCAATATTTCCATTAGATGCGTGCATATATCTTTATAAGCGGCAAATATCACTACTCTTCCTGCCTTTACAGAACCCCTGGGGAACTGTGTTTCTAATAGTGCCTGTATTAAAACAATGTACGGACGGAAATTGATACTCAGAATAATAACAGCATATCAGTTAACAATATCATATGATACATTCAGAATCCCAAATTTATACTTAGCACAATAACAACATATGATTATACGATATCACATTATACATTGAAAAACCCACACCCAGAAATACGACATAGTACTAACTTGAAAGATCCTGCTACCCATGGCAGTTGGACGATAATTTGCGCAACACCAAACTGTGACGATTATCTACAAGAGACTGACAATCAATCACTAAGCCGCAACATTCACTATAACTCCCCACTACTGCTATCTATGTAATGATCGCAGTCCATGTTGAGCAAATATGGAGCATTTGAGATTACAGTCGAGCTCGAATCTGAAATCGGGGGAAACAAAAACCAAAACCTCGAGGAACGACCCAGGTCTTCCGCTGTTGTATTCGTATCTTTTAATAAGATAAACGTTGGGCCAATCGTTATCAAATAACCCAATATGTTGAAATAAATAAATGAATTGTGGGCCGATCATTTAACCCTTTACTTCTGAAGTGTTTATAGGTTTAATAAGTTAGCAGATTTCAGTATCAGTATATGAGCTTATAATGAGTTCCGATAGAAAGTTATCATGCATTATATACATCATTTAGAATTTAATAATTGACTTTACATTGCTTTTTAGCATTAGAGTTTATCACTAATATACATGTATCCGTACTCAATATTTAATTATGTGATATATCATGATTGTATGACTATATGGTCTGACAATATCATTAAAAAACCTGTGATTTATAATTGAGTATTATTAATCGGTCTTGTAAACTTCAGTTGCATATATTGGCAAGCACGAACTCTCCCAGTTTAACGTGACGTGTAAATACTGGCCAGTACTGTAAATTTTTGGGCGACAGGAAGACCATCAAATAACATAATGTAAATGTTTACTAATATAGCAATGAAGAGAACACGACAAAGAAATGTAAACTGCATACTTAACAATTCATATCCATCTATTGCAGGTAAGAGCAACTGCGAGATACTTTCTGAAATGAAGATGGTCAAGTACGCCCATTCGTAAAATGAAGATGGTCAAGTAGAAATTGCATGGTATGCAATGTCCTACCAAAAGCCTGATTGAAAATCTCATATCCATATCGCATGTTTTGTCTGAATCATGTACAGTGACACTCCCTGCTCTGTAGTCTACTATTGCAAGAACCCAATGACATTGATTAACGTTTACTGGGATAACGATGATATCAGACGCATCCCACGGTCTTGCAGGCCAGTCGAGTACGGTTCCGTCGGCATAAGGCTTGATTATAGAAAGGTCGTATTCACCTTCCAATCTGTATTCTGCTGCAAATACCTGATTGAATGCAGTATTCATGAATGCAATGGAAGAGCGGGCGATGTTTGTTTTGCTCTGGAGTTCAATAAACTCGCGCAGGCATTCATCAATATGCTACAAAAAACAATTTTTTTCAATTATAGGATCGGAAATATCACTCGTCAATATAACATAACATACCTCATCAAGCAGCCACGCATCATTTTTCATCAGCGTTGAAAGAAACGGTTGTCCACGCTGGCCACGCAAGGATCCGGTTACGTACACATCTGGGCCCATGTTCTCAACGATCACAGATACATGTGGAAACATAGCAAGAATCCTACTAATACGATTATCAAATGCGCTGTTAGAGGAACTATCTGTGACAGTATCTGAGGGGGAATTTGGTATTGAAGTTGGCGAAATGACCGGGTGCTTCCACTTTTTTGCCATAGTTGTGAGGGTCCGCTGTATTTTGCGACGTTGTCGTTGATCGTCCTCCGCATGAACATCAGTATCTGCTGTCCCGCGCAAATCATCTGCATGTGTAGGAATATTAGTGCGGAAAATTAATGAGACCCGAGATATTTAATATGAAAACAAAGCATATAAATGATTACATAAATTGTCAGAAAACAGTAATACCTAATCTGTTCTCTAACGTCGTCAACTTCAAGTTGACCTGTTCAAAGTGTTGGTTGATCGTTCTTCCCATATCCTTCAGCATAGTGGCATGGACATCATATCTACTTTGCAATGCATCAAACCTCTGAACAGCACTTTGCGCATAGTCATCAATCTTTCTGTCGATACGGACAATCATTTGGGATATTGAATTTTGCAAATCTGCAAGACTTCTCTGTAAATAGTTGCGTATTTCATTCATCATATTAAGTTTTCAAAAACAATAGGTATATTTATTTTTTCCAAAACAACGCGAGATTAAATACCCACAGATAAGTTGAACGGTTGCATAGAATTTAATCAGGTGCGTCAAGGCGAAGGGGTGCGACTTGCATCGTAGGATACAGATCAGACGAACCAGACTGAAATGGATCTAAA
This sequence comes from Craterostigma plantagineum, assembly GCA_027422505.1. Classification (NCBI taxonomy): domain Eukaryota; kingdom Viridiplantae; phylum Streptophyta; class Magnoliopsida; order Lamiales; family Linderniaceae; genus Craterostigma; species Craterostigma plantagineum. The sequence continues at coordinate 889,385 of JAPQWV010000066.1, read as the reverse complement.
AGCTGATTAAATGGCACAATTATTTTAACTATTCGCAGAACAGCACGTGTCCAAAAGTTATACCCCTTCACATATTCGCCCCAAAACCCTTCAGAACCCCCGCGAGACAATTACTCATTGAATGAATTAATGGAAGACTGGAAGCTAAACAGTTGTCCTATTTCATTGTTATTATAAACGAATTTATATGTATTTAAGTAATTAAATAGTTATTATGGAAAGAATTATAAGAGTCTGACACATTTTATTTTCAATTACTGTGCATTTATTACTCACATAATCATATATTGCGTAGTTATATCTTTTGATAGTGTACAGTCGTATAAACGTTATGCAAACTACTATTGCAAAACTGAGCTATGTGAAAGTTCATAAACATTTATTGGGAGAATTTTTATGTAATTAGGTAGTTAAATATTTAAACAGGGAATTTTAAAGGTCAGTCGTAGTTCTATTTCCGTATAATGGTAATATATAAGCAATAACCTTTATCAATAACTAAATAAATACAAAATGCATAGCTTAAAAAGGATCTTTTAACAGCGCAAATTAAGTAATGCAACTTATGCACTTTAATCACATTCGTCCTTGCGGCGTTCCCCGATTCACGAACACAGGTTGGAATAAGTGTCAGTCGGGTAAAAATAAAACACAATATTCAGTAGTACGCTTTCAGTCCTTAATTCTGAACTATGTCAGCAATTACATTTTTTTTTACAGTTTCCCATAACACACTCTCAGTAATATAATGTTGGTATCGACCACTAGACATTATTCATACTTAAATACATACAAAACTCACGACTTAATTTTAAAATGAACATTTAATTGTGAATAGTTAGATAGTCGAAATTGAATAAATATTTGACCCTTAACAACACAATTAAGTAATAGAGCTTACGCACTTTACTGACATTCGCCTTTGCAGTCTATGCGGATTCATGAACATAGGTTGGTATAATTGTATGTCTGATAGTAATAAAATACAATATTCAGTCGTGTGTTTCCAGTTTTCGAGTTTGAAGAACATCAACACTTACATTATTATAACAGCTTTCTATAATACCACGTCAGTAATATAATGTTGGTATCAATTTATTATTGGCAATATTATTGTTGTATATATTGATCATATTGAACGATAAAATGAACTTAGAATTTCAAGATAGACAGTGAAATAGGTAGCTCAACATAGTAAAGAAGCCCAAAATAACGCGAAGATAAGAAAACAGTCAGGAAAACTAATGGGGCTGGTCTACTGCTTCCTTCTTGATTTTCTTTCGTTTACCCTTCTGAAACGTTGCTAAAACAGCATCCTCATCATCTGTATTGCTTTCTATTGTACTGAGATCCTTTGCAGCAGCTCGAGTCCTCATAACGCTTTTACCCACATGCACCTTTGATTTTTGTATATAATCCTGCAACTCACCTGAAAGAACGCGGTCAACCATGGTTACCCCATCCGACATGGGAGGCGAAACCTGAAGAGCACCAATCGATCCTTGCATTTAGAAAGTGAAACACAATCAACCACCATTAAAACATTCGCAGACTATCTCTGACATTTACCTCTGTTGACTTAGGCTGATCGGACACGTCCTTAACATCAAGGATTTCCGACATACGGGTAACCGTCAAGCTTTTATATAAACTTTTAAAATCAAACGGCTTGATCCTCACAAAAAAGTTAAAAGACTTCCCCACTAAAGAACGAATACAATCAGGAAGCTCCTCAACTCCAATACCGTCGTCTTCAATTACAGTTTTCTGTAACAATTGAAAAATACGTGACGACCATTCTATCATGAAAATATAGGTAAAAACATGTACTCTCCATAGCGTTCCTCAGATCTTCCGCTGTTGTATTCGTATATTTCTTAGCTGGTTCGTCAAATATAACAAAAGTACCCGATTCAGAGCCATCGTCAACGGCCACCTCAATACGGAAACTATGCAAAGAAAAACGCAGTAAATAAATACGAATGAATTACTTCACCGGGTGATAGTTGTTAATATATTACAGTGAACAATACCTCAAAACTCCCAAAGCATTAAAATTGTCACATTTATAGCAAATGAGCAATTCCTCAGACTTTCTCAGCTTGGATAAACATGTGGAGCAAGAAATATAGCTCCAACCACATCGGCTAATTATATCAGTTATCCTTGCTTCGCATGAAAAATCACGCTCCTAACAAACAGAGAAAGTTAGTGCAATGGAACGACGTAGGATGCTGTCGTATAAATATATGAACAAACATGTTCAGGATCCGAACGTAGTATAGCGTATATATCCGATAGACTGATCTTTGTTACTGGCCTGACATTGGTAACTAATGGCGTAGGCGCAGAAACATTTTCTAGATTCATCCTATAAAAAATAAACATAAACTGTTAAGTCGGAACTAAAAAAACGAAATTACAGAATAGATAAAGGAACTGTACACATGAACAAAGGAATTCTCACTGTTTGCGGAACTCCAAAACCGACGGGCCATCTCCATCAATATAAAGAGCACTTGAAGAGGTTGTATTCAGATATAAACCACCTGATTAAAGAATACGATTACAAATATTTGTTGAGCAGAAAACAGTACGTCGACATACAAAACACCTTGAAACATCCGTGGATTGATATTCGTTACAATAATCACAGTATCGTCGCCGACAATTCCTTTCAGTCTCTTATAAAACTCGCGCGACTTCTCATCCCAAGCAGTAACAGTTGCACGGCAACCGCTACAGATAAAAACAGTTCCTTATCGACAATTGACAAAATGAAGACTATGAATGAGTATAATAAGATTGCTGGGAAAAAAGCATACCCTTTCAGAATTATATTCACCATAGTCCGCGATGAATTCCCATTACCATTGTCATCCGGCTCAACAATGGATGAAACCAGTGCAATGACATCTAATGGGTGGGGGTGTGTGTGAAATTTCTTTGATTATAACTCCACTCCAAGCAAAAGGAATACATAACCATTCTATAGAGATAGGGAGCAAACCTGGTAAGTAAATCTGCAAACCGGCATTTGTCTCCATACTGAGACGAATGAAATTGAAATTTCTCTCTTTTTATCATAAGATCATGAGCAGCACTTTGAGACATAGTCGTACGTCTATTGTAACGTATCATATAACTATGCTCTGTTGTACGATATCTTTCTGGACAATTGACAATATCAAAGTTTGATATTGAAAACAGACATCCCTCTTCAAGTAGCCGCTCAAAAATTTCCACCAGCGCAGTATTAATTGTAGCCTGCATGAGAGTATCCTATACAAAACAAAAAAAAAAATTAGAGGGGGGGTGGGGGGAGGGGGGTTGGGGAATTGCATATAAAGTAAAAATTTAATACCTCTTCATCTAGTAACATTAAGCCATCTAACATCAGTTCTCAATTTCTTCTAAAATTAGTAGCTCTCCAGGACCGCAACAGCCGTACAATTATTGTAGTGTTTCCCATCTTCGGGGTTAAAGAATTAAGTACAGAATAATTACTCGGTAGAACATGATGATTTAAAAACTGCACAACTAATACTGTTTCTTAATCATATTAAGAATTGGACGAAGGATTCTCTATATATATAAGAATAATATGAAGCGATTTATTGTCATAGGATTAAAAGAAAAACCTTTCAACTACAATAAGAGAAGATTAAGCGAATGTACTTGAAACGGGCATAGAACATGTATTTGTCATGAATAAAGGAAAAGTTATTTCTACACCAATTTATACATATAATATTTCATAAAACAGTACATTATTCTGTAGGCTCTTTTTCAATCGCCTAAATAATTGTAAATTTAAATGTCATAGTGCATTACAAACGATTGAGACGTCATCAATTAATAAAGACAACCATATCAACTTCAGCAGCAGTGCATTCTAACCGGGCCACAACATTAGCCACACCTATGTTATCTTAATACGGATGAAATTATAGTAATCTAATGATAATGCAAAATTATTTACGTTCAGAAATAAAAGCATTGAACTACAACACGATTTTCAACGATATTGCATTCTCATCTATTGTATTATGTTAAATACGGTTAATGTAATTATAGCATCTTTAGTAAATCAAGTTCATTAGAATACGAAACGATTTGTTGTCATAATTAAAATCCAAACCATTGCAACACAATAAGATAATCTACAGACAAACCTGTGAAATTCAGCAGTAGTATATTCTTATCCGATTCCAAACCTTGGCTATAACTATCCTACTACAATACGACTCAATAGCTCTATAGTCTCATCGATTTTCAAGACCTATCTATCTCCAAGGTATGTTAATATGCTAATGCAATTATAGTAGCTTCAATAAATCAATATAATAGGAATACGAATCGCCTTGTTGTCATAATTAAAAAACAACGCTTTCGTTTCATTAAAATGCGTATCATTAATGATAAGACACTAAAGAAACGCACCAACGTTTAGATTCCGTCAACGATCTCAGCAGCCCGAACATTTTCCATAAACGACCTCATTCAGTCAGTCAACCGGTTTTCAGTCGGGCAAGTATTTGTCAATAATATACTTTTAAATGGCGAAGTCTATTACAGTCGCTCATTCATTAATATATTTAATGCAATTATACTAACGTTAGTAAAACAACATTATCATAATATGAAATGATATATTGTCAGAGACCAAACAACACCTTTGAACTATAATAAGATTTTCAACAGTATTGTATTCTAATCGACTTTCAAGCCCTGTCTGTCAACGTGCTATGTTAATGCGGGTAATGCAACGTAGCAAGTCCATTACATTACGAATACCTAATGATTTGTTGCCATAATTAAAATCACTAACTTCAGCATCAGTCTATTCTTATTCGATTCCAAACACTCCCTATAGGATGATATATCAAGGCAATGTAGTTGGAACCGGTATAAAACAGACTGAAAACACCCCACGAATCCCACGCAATGGGATGATAAGTGCACGATTGTATCATTACAAAACACCAATGATGATAACCCAAAAATGATCCAACCAAACTTAGAGATACGCTTTCAACAGCAAAAAACGTGCACGACCTTACGCAGGAGAGATAACTACACGACTGTATCGCTTGAAACCTGAAACAGTAAACAAACAGGGGTGAGATAATTACACGACTGCATCGAATTCTATCACAACTCCAGTACACACTATTCAAACCCGCAGGTAGAGGAACGACTACAACATAGCTTGGCACATGCAACACCAAACAAATACATAGAGGGTCCGGTCCACAAACAAACCGGAAGGCAAAACAACCTATAAACAACTCCAAGCTGTGATACATAACATATAAATAAAAAGGCACAATAGAAAACGCCCAAATGAATAATAAATGCATCATAACAATCGTACATGCCACACCTTCAAAACACCTCACAGATCACACGCAATGGGATGATAACTGCACGACTGTATCATTACAAAACACCTATGATGATATCCAAAAAATGATCCAACCAACCTTAGAGATATTCTTTCAACCGCAAAAACATGCACGACATCATGCAGTCGGGAGATAACTGCACAGCTGTATCTCTTCAAACATGCAACAGTAAACAAACACACACATACAGAGCAACGATAAACAACCATGAAATGCTGAAAAACACCGACAGATCAAATTAAGACGAATAAACATGCTCCACAGATCATTCATTAATACGTATAATGCAATTACAGTAAGTTAATCTCTGAACTACAAAACCCTTTGAACGTTCATTTAATGAAATTACATCAACTTTACCAAAACAATTATACATATAATATTCAGAAAACAGTACATTATTCAGTAGCCTCTTTTTCAATCGCCTAAATAATTGTAAATTTAAAAGCCGTATTGCATTACAAAGGATTGAGACGTCATCAATTAATAAAGACAACCATATCAACTTCAGCAGCAGTGCATTCTAATCGGGCCCAACATTAGCCACAGCTATGTTATCTCTAATACGGATAATGAAATTATAGTAATCTAATGGAGGAAAAAAAAATACATATAGGGTCCATAAACAAATCGGAAGGCAAAACAACCTAAACAACACCAAACTGTGAGACATAGCATATAAATAAAGAGGCGACAAAAAACGGCCAAATGAATAAATGCATCATAAAAATCGCACCTGCCACACCTCCAAAACACTTCACATATCACACGCAATGGGATGATAACTGCACGACTATATAATTACAAAACACCTATTATGATAACCAAAAAATGATCCAACCAATACGCCACGATTATAGCATTGTTGTTAAATAAACACATGTATCATTAAGGAACTCGTGCTACCTATTAAACGACCTTTTATCAATAAAATGATAATACAAAACGTATAGCAAAACCTATGAACTACAAAATCATCTGAAAGGTCGTTTAATGCAATTATAGTAACTTTAATAAACCAATACGAAACGATCATAGCATTGATGTTAAATAAAAACATGTGTCATTAAACAACCCGTGCTAGGTATCAAACAACCTTCAAATCAATACGGAACTATTATAGCATTGTTGTTAAATAAACACATGTATCATTAAACAACCCGTTCTACGTATTAAACGACCTTTTATATATGATTAATGACAAACTTATTGGAATTAAAATGGCTCGAATTTTATTCGTCCATGTATTTTTTAAACAAATCGAACAAAAATTAAAAGAACAAATACATCATTAAACATTAAAAAGCGCAGATATCTTCAAACAACACATCCCATGTACAAACGACCCTTTACGTTAGAACATGAAAGGCCGTCAATGATCTAAACCCGAACTCTAGTTTTGAAACCTGCAACAATAAACAAGCATACACACATACAAAGGATTCATAAACAAAAATGAAATGCAAAACAACATCAGGGACACCAAACAGTCAGTCAGAGCATATAAATAAGAGCTTCAACCGAGATGGCCCCTGGTCTTCCGACCCATGATGTTCCAACACCACATATTAAATTAAAATGAATAAAAAATGCATAATAAAAAATGTCAATAGATATAAAATGAATACAAATCGCATTTATTTATCATAAAAATCGTACAGGCCACACCTTCAAAACACCCCACGAATCACACGCAATGGGATGATAAGTGCAGTGGATCATTACAAAATACCAATGATGATAACCAAAAAATGATCCAACCAACCTTAGAGATGTGCTTTCAACAGCAAAACACATGCACGACCTTACGCAGTGGAGAGATAACCACACGACTGTATCGCTTGATACCTGAAACAGTAAACAAACAGGGGAGAGATAATTACACGACTTTATCGAACTCCATCACAACTCCAGTAGCCACTATTCAAACCCGTAGGTAGAGGAACGACTGCAAAATAGCTTAACAACACCAAACTGTGAGACAGCATATAAATAAAAAGGCATAAAAAAACGGTCAAAGATCAAATTATAACGAATAAACATCCTCCATAAATCAAATTAAAATGAATAAAAAAGGCATCTTACAAATCGCACCTGCCACACCTTCAAAACAACTCACAGATCGCACGCAATGGGATGACAACTGTATCATTACAAAACACCTATAATGATAACCAATACAAAACACCAATGATGATAACCAAAAAATGATCCAACCAAACCCTAGAGATGTGCTTTCAACAACAAAAAACATGCACGACCTTACGCGGGGAAGAGATAACTACACGACTGTATCGATTGATACCTGAAACAGTAAACAAATAGGGGAGTGATAATTACACGACTGTATCGAATTCTATCACTACTCCAGTAGCCACTATTCAGACCCGTAGGCAGAGGAGCGACTGCAAAATAGCTTAACAACACCAAACCATGAGACACAGCATATAAATAGAAAGGCATAATAAAAAACGGCTAAAGATCAAATCATAACGAATAAACATCCTCCATAAATCAAATTAAAATGAATAAAAAAGGCATCATAAAAATCGCACCTGCCACACCTTCAAAACAACCCACAGATCGCACGCAATGGGATGACAACTGCACAACTGTATCATTACAAAGCACCTATAATGATAACCAAAAAATAATCCAACCAACCTTAGAGATATTCCTTCAACCGCAAAAACACGCACGACCTTACGCAGTAGGGAGATAACTGCAAGGCTGTGTCTCTTCAAACCTGCAACAGTAAACAAACACCCACACATACAGAGCAATGATAAACAACCATGAAATGCTGAAAGACGTCCACAGATCAAATTAAAACGAATAAATATGCTCCATAAAAGGCATCATAATAATCGTACATGCCACACCTTCAAACTGCACGACTGTATCATAGCTTGAAACCTGCAACAATAAACAAACACACACACACACATACAGAGGATCGATAAACAACCATGAAATGCAAAACAACCCCAGCAACACCAAAGCGTCAGTCAGAGCATATAAATAAGACTTCTATCCGAGATGACCTTTGATCTAACGACCTATGATATTCCAAACACCTCATATAAATTAAAACGAATAAAAAATGCATAATAAATATCATCTATAGATCAAATACAAATCGCATTTATGATGCCACCGATGTAATACAACCCACACATAAGGCTAAAGTGGACATTATTTTTACTACTTTTTTAATGGCATAAATACCCTCATGAACAGCTGACGTGGCACATAGCAGCCGGCTATAGGGGCTGGCATGTTTCGTAATAAATTCAACATATAAGCGTAGATTCAAAACCCTCTACGAACTTTTATATATATAGGGTTACTGATTCATTATTGGAGTTGACGTATTCTGCTGAAGAACCCGTGCGTATCATCGTTCCAACTCTACAATCCGTCTAGTGGTATTACAAATCAATCGCTTCAGTAATATTCATCATCTAAGGTATATTCTATGAATCAGATCAAGGTTGGAAACGGACCAACAATATTGATAAGACCTCTCTCAATAAGAATTCAGATTAATAAATAATAAAACAGATGATAATAAAATCTGTCAATTACGCAAGCACTTACAGACAAAACTGAGTGGGGATCAATACATAGGTTGCATTGCATGCTAACGTTGTTAAAAGTCCGGCTTATGTTTCATGTCTCCCTTTTGCTTGCTCTGAAATGGCGAAACACACACATTAATTCTTACATGTAAATCGTAGTCATGGGCAATATCTTGTCCCCTTGCCGCAACCCTTTTTCTTCTCCCTTGGCATGGAATTAAGTAATTTATAAGTAGGATTAGTAACTTCAAGTACTAATAATCAACCAAGATGAAGCTTTGGTTTTAATCACATTTATTATCAAGTGTTTAAGATTCTTTAATTCTTGCATCATTGCGTATCACCAAGGGCCCTTCCTTTGAGTTGGGTCCTCCTCACACATGTGCACATCCTCTAAGCACGATTAGTTTGGGTACTTTTTATTAATTAATGCCAAGAATTTATAATCATATAACCATATATGCATTTGTACCCTTTAATTTCTGTCGTTTCATTCTTACGACACCATTTCGAACTTATTGCCGTGGATCGTACTTAATGTTTATAGTAAATTATGTATCCTTGTGATCATTTTCATATGTAATAATAGATCGTAGTTCATTGGGTTTAGAATGCACGCACGCTCAGGCTCAACACACACATGCACAGCTTTACGTAGTTTTCATGCAGAATTGGGTTTTAAGCACACTTGTTTTCACTAATTCGTTGCATCGAATTCCTATTTATATATATGTAGTATATACATAGTATTTAATCATTCATATTATAAATAGAAGCCAAATTTACGATTGTGAGCGTTGGATGGGCCACTTGTCATATGGGCTTTCCCATTACATGACCCATAAGGAGGGCCTAAGCCCAACCTTGTAAAACGGATTATTTATTTCATTGTGTTATATATACAAAAAAAAACGTGATATGATATGTATATCATTTTATTACTTTCTGGAAAAGGAAAGATGTCAAAGCCTCCGACAAAAACAAAAGAAAGAAGATTGAATGAAAGTCACAAGATTAAAACTAATCCATTTTATTTTCGTCCTGTATAGTTTGGTCCGAGATAGACAGATAGTCGTAATATCTAATTTAAGTCCAATTTAATACCTTGTTTGACCAAACAACTGTGTATGTATTATAGAGGCTTAGTACTTGAAATTCAGTTTAATAAGAAAACACTTGTGTCCCCGGGAACCTATTTATATAGCAATCAATGGTAAAGGGGAGAGAGAAAATAGCTTCTTGTCATTTTCGCAGCCGCCAATGATACGCAGTACAATTTGAGACATATTTCGCCACGAAGCTCTGCACTGTCAAAATACAACGGCCACATCATGGTCGTAGATCCGCGTCATCATATTCTCTGGCGTGGCAACATCTTGAGCGTCCATTTATTACATTTAGAGGTGCGCGTAACGTTTAAGGATGGCAATGGGGCGGGGCGGGGATCTAATCCCCGTCCCCGTCACCACGATACATTGGGGGACGAAATCGTCCCCGTCCCCGTCCCCGCGGGGATCCACGGGGGGCGGGGATTCCCCACGGGGATTCTCCGCCCCTTAATTTTCTTTAAGAAAATAATATCTTTAATATGATATATATAAATTTCAATATATTTTTGTTATAAATATTATATAAATTATAATTTTATTTATTATTTGTATTAATTTAATATTTTTTAGTTTATATTTTGAAATTATTTTACTATTATATAAATCATAATGTAATATTATATATATTATAATATATAAAAGAGGGTTCGGAGACGGGGCGGGGACCCCCACGGGGATCCCACGGGAAGACATCATTCTCCATCCCCGTCCCGCGGGGATAAAATCTCGGGGATTCCCCGCCCCATTCAGGGTGGATCCCTGCGGGGACGGGGAATCCCCGCCCCATTGCCAACCCTAGTAACGTTGTAGTCTTACGTGTGAGAAGCTGAACTGGTCATTTAGTGTATCATATGATGGACAATTACGCAATTGAACCCCAGGGTTCGAAAATAGGTCGGGTTGGCTCACATTTTCAACCCGTTAAATAAACGGGTTAAAAATTTCAACTCTAACATGACATATCTACTTAAACGGATTGAAATATTGAACCATAATCCGACCTGCTTTAACCCAAATATAACCCACCGCCAGACCCATACCTTCTATGAGGCCAACGAGGCGGTCGCCTCGGCCAGCTTTGGAAGGGGCCCCAATATTTTTTATGCACATGTCTATATGTTATATATTATAGTAAGTTGGTTTATAATCTCATTTAATTAATAAAATAGAAATTGTGCAAAAGATTGTTAGTCATACATGCGCATTAAAGTTAACAAAAGCGAGCACAAACTTTACCTTTTATTAAAATTTTACTCAAACAATAAATGTTACTTTTATCTTTTCTAAAAAACTAGACGTCAATATCTTCCTATTTAACCAATCTAAACCAAAATTTCTCAAAAAAAAGTGTGTTTATATAAGTTTATTGAACATTTAATTAAAACATATTCTTTCCGTTTTGAAATACAAATGGTTTAAGGTAGAACAACTTGTATTAAAAAACAAAACAAAAGTCTAAAAAGGCTTGATTTCAAAATAAGAAATAAAACAAAATCTCCATTATGCCCTTAAATAACTATTTTATCGTATTAGTCTAATTATTTTTATTTAAGCGGTAAAGTTGTAAAAGTTTCCAGCTATTTATCTTGAAGAAAAAAAAAGTAGAACGACTTGTATTAAAAAACAAAACAAAAGTCTAAAACGGCTTGATTTCAAAATAGATGGAGTATTTCTTTATATTTGTTATTTAAATTACACTTATGATAATTTGTGCTTATATCATTTGGAAAAAAATATTTAATAAGGGTTCGGGCCTGAATTCGAGTTTCGCTTCAGGCTCCAACTTCTTCAGGCACGGGCCTGCCCACCGCCAACACGTTTTAAAATAAAAAAAAAAAGAAAAATAACTAAATGACCGGAATTATAAACCCAAATTAAATAAAACAATAGAGAAACAAAGCAGTTGTTTTTTTAAATCAGCAACAATTAAAATTCCAAATAATAAAAGTCATATAATTAAATTAAAGCAGTTTATTTTATTTATATTGAGGATATTTTAATAATTTATATTATCGGGTTAAATGTGTTGATACACGGGTTGATTTCGGGTTGATTTTGTGTTGAAGACTCGAATCCTAACCTGACCCAGTTAATATTCGGTTGGGATCAGATTTACCCAGTTACTTAAAAAAGGTCGAAAATGCTAACCAAACCTGCTAATTTCGGGCGGGGTGTCGGGTTGGCGGGTCAGCTTGGATTTTAGCATCCCTACCATTTTCTGGTGAACAATGCATGAAGTAAATCGTTTAAATGATAACACCATTTACAATGAAAAATGGGAGTGAAAGAAAATGACAATAAAAATAGTTAGATACTCGTGATTTAAATTTTCATATACAATGCAAGAATTCGTCTTAACAATTAACTACATTTTTCTGAAGAGACGCTAATTATCTATAAAAAAAAAAAAACATTACTGTTTTTTATAACAATTTGTGAAATATGCGTTCCCGCAGTAGCATCTACATACTCTGACTAGGTTCTGTTTGAAGTAAATCTTAATATCATTGTTAGCTAATGGCTATGGGACAATAACGACTTCCAGAATAAATTTTACTAGTCTGTATGTTTCGTCCCGAATTCATACAAACTATGACATTTAAAGAACTCAAATGAAAATTATTTGAAAGTTTTTTAAACAAAAAACATCATAACCCGACCACTTGACCTATCCATTGAGTTATTTCGATAATTAAGTTACATGATAAATTTTTTAGTAATATTCGAAATTCTTAGAAATGGAAAGGAATTTCCCCATTCTCTGTTAAATTTAACTAATACCAATACGAATAATGAAATGGAATTCCAAGATATATTATCACAACAAATGACATGTCCGGACAGAGCATATTCCATTGATGTACAGAACAAAATACTTAGTAATCTTTAACTTAACCATAATTTTAACTTACCAGGAATCTAGTTAAAATTATATACTTATTTAATGATTGTTAAAAAGATAAATAAGACGATGAAAATATGGAATATACCAAAACTGTGATTACAGTTTAATTGTCCTTTTTCCTTATTTGATAAGACGAATATAAACATAGTGACCTTTATTCTCTTCTATTTCGAAAATGATAGATATGTAGAATAAGAATCCACTTGGTGGTGACTTGCATGCCATTACTGGCCTATACTAAAAATCTAAACGAAGCCCTTAATACTATATAATATAATAATATAAACTTAAATGTTTATATAATATACAAAGTATATAATACATCGTGCTCATCAACAAAAACTTGGATTAAAACAGTGCTAACCAGAGCAGTTCCCATCGTCTTTGAATCTCTTTTGGAGGTTTTGAATTTCCTCATTTGCCCTCCAAATGATTAATTTGAAAAACTATCTTTCCATAGCATCTTAAGCTTACATCTTACATTATATCGATTATATTTAATATTGAATATCTATAAGCTCAAGTTCGATTGTTTTATTTGGCTCGAGTGCTTGAACATTTTGAATATAAAAATTTTACTGCTGTAAAAGAGGTATTTTTTCGTCCATTTATCAGTACCAACGTCTATTTTAGGACTTCACCATTAAGATGATGACACGCGTCTTAAAATATACGTATTTGTGGCGTGTCGATATCTTAATGTAGAAGTATTATTACCAACGCACTTATCAAGAAAAAAAAATTTTATCGAAATTACTTCAATACATCTCAGCATACACCGTAACGTCCGAGTCATGTGCTCGTTTGGTTGACATGTTTATATTTATGAAGGTTTAGTTAAGTAAGGATTTATATAAAACAAATTAATGGGTGTAAATAAAATGCGTGTTTGGTTAGTGAGTTTAAATAAACACATGTGAGGAGCCGTCTGCATGGATTTCGAGTGGTTCTATATAAACCATGCGTTTAGATAAACCAACGAACCAAACACACTAACATATTTCAAACTCATGTTTAAAATTACTAAATCCGTCAACCAAACAAGCACTATTCACGCCTATCACGGGAAGATTAAAACGACATTTTTACCAACATCACATGCTTTTAATAATGTTTTTCACGCTTAATAACCCTCATAATCCTACTACCAAACACAAAAATAGGCCACAAAAGAATGAATTAGCAATAGTACATGAGGGGCAACATTGTCATTTCATGCAAAGGGCCTTATTTTGCTTCTCCTTTTTATTCCTTCAAGGCCATTCATTCGCTGTTATCAGAGTTTTTTTCCATTTTGTATATATAATCATCAGAGCACACACAGCATTTTTCACTCAGAAGCCCTAAAAAATTGTCAACATATCAGAAAGCTATTGGATGATTGCTCATCTCAAGCCCTAAATGAACCTACCTCACAAGCAGCAGCTAGTAGTATCGATGTCCATCCTTGGGTAAACTTCATCACCCCATTTGTGTGTTTCTGTTTGCTGTAAAAGAACCATCTTTTTTTTGCCTGTTTTGGTGTTCTTTATCTCTTGTAATCATGGCTCAGCGCTTGAGGTTTCGTCTAGTGTGTACTTCAAAAAAAAATTTATGTGGTTGTTTATGGTTCTAGAGAATTTAAAATTGAAACTTTTCCATTTCTGGATGTGAGGGTATTATTTTCTAGATGTTCTAATAGATTTTATATTTGTGGGACGAGTTTCTAATTGCGGCCAGATTATTTGGGAGATTTTACGGGAATGGTTCAGTGCTGTGTTTGCCAATTTTAAGTCGCGATTGAACTATTTTCTGCGTGTCCCTGTATTATTTTTCTATTTTCTCATCGTATTTAACTTTGCTTGAGCATTTAATGTAATGAGGTTTGATGTTGTTCGCTTAGGGAAAGTGTATGAAGAACAGTATTGCCTGTATATCACTTGACTGATATTTCTTTTGATGTTCGTTCGTGGATTGTTTCCTTTGTTTTTTCCTGGACATGTATGCATGATCAATTATAGCCGCTGCACTGAGAAATCCGAGTTGAGCCCTGGAATTCTGAAAAAAAAAAAATAAAATTAATGTGTTTTTATTTGCTTCTTTATATTCTATTGCAGCAGAGGTCTATGCACTGTGGGGCTCTTCAACCTTTTGCTGTTTTTGTTGTCTTCTATTATCACATGCAAGCCGTGCTCTGTAAGAGATGTACCCACTCAATTCGAAGTAGATGCTTGTGGGTCCTACCAGGGCAGCTTTGTGGACCCTCACAATGGATTCAGCGGTGGTCTTTCTTACAAGCATAGCCATGAAAATGTTTGTCAGTATTCAAGTTCTTTTTGCTTTCCATCGACCGTCCCTTCATTCTCAGACAGTGAAACTGAAGCAGAGTTGGCTTCATCCTATGGGGACCGAAGTGAACCTTTTTCATCTGTTCTAGAGCAAACGGAAGCTAGACCAAGCTCCTTGCCTGACGACCAAGGGATTTTCAGGTTCATCTTCGATCGAAACATCTCATGCACTTTGTGTCAGAAAGACGGTTATCTTGAGTTTCTGTCTAGTTACGGTGAGTCCGCCATGAACAGCAAGCTATCAGATATCTCTTACTGCTTCAGTAACTTGGTTGGCAACAAGTCTACTGTCCTAAAATCAGAGCACAAACCTGGGAAATTTATGTTGGACGACTCATTTACACCGCTGGTTGAAATCAAACCGTCTTCGCTAGACTGGGGGCGTAGGACATTATACGAGGTTTCCAAGGTGTTCTTGACGATTCAGAACACTGACCCAAATAGCGTTTTGACTGTTTATGATATATACAGTAGCAACTCGCAGTTTTACTCTTGCAACTTTAGTTCGACCGTGTTAGCGCCTGGTGAAGTTATGTCGATATGCTTAGCATTTTTCCCTACTGAGGTGGGCCCATCTACGGGTCAGCTAGTCTTGCAGACAAGCTTCGGCGGGTTTCTGATCCTTGCAAATGGCTACTCTGTCGAGTCTCCTTATCTGGTAAAGACTCTCGGTGGTTTTGATGTCTCCTCTAATGGAAGGTGGAGAAAAGATATCTCTCTGTTTAATCCTTTCGATGAAGCCATCTACATGGAGGAGGTAACCGTTTGGATGTTCACATCTTTAGGAAATGACTCACATGCAACACTATCTGTCTGTAATATTAGAAGTTCAGAGGTTTCACTAACGAACATTGCAATAAACCCTAACGACTGGTTTGGCGTTGCCATAGGCGAGCAGTGGCACATTGCTCTGAAGCCCCACGAGAATTGGGAAATTGCTCCTCGACATAGAGAAACCATCATGGAGATTGATGTTTCTGATCGGTTTGAAGGAAATCTCATCGCTCTGTTTGGTCTGAACGTGCGAAAATCTTCTGACGACGAGGCATATTCGATGATAATACCTATTGAAGAACAGTTTAATCATCAGCCCAATGCTATTGATACAGCTCAAGGCGTTACGGTTTCTTTGGAAGCATTAGTTCCATGCAACGTAAGTGGATTGGTGTTCATTGCGTTGTCTGTTTTGAACAATGCTCCGTATATTCTGAGTTTGGTCAAAGTCGTCGAAGAAAGTGATGGCACTAAAACTTTCACGATGAAGTCTATGGAAGGGCTTGTTCTTTTTCCCGGCACCACTACGCAAGTTGCTGTTCTTAGCTATTCTTCTGTAGGGACTCATAGGGAATCCGATGGGAAATGCAAATTACTCGTCCTTACTAACGACACAAGAAATTCGCGGGTAGAAATTCCTTGCAAGGATGTATTCAGAGTTTGCTCTGCATCTCAGTCAGATTCTCTCAAGAAGGAGATGAGAAGTGTCGTTAATTATATTGACGAGGGGCAAAGATACGTCATCATCAGTGGCCCACTGAAGCAGGACTATGCGTTCAAGGTATGAGAGCTTCTGCTTCCCTCGAATTGAACTTCTTTTGTGTTAATTCATGGTTTTACTCTGAGATGCTTTTATTGCATGGAAACAAGTTAGATACATGCTGTGGGACTGTCTGAAAATCATGCGAATTGGTGGAAGTCTTTTCGGGCTCATAGTATCAATGGAAATCGCCTATAAACATGTGGTGTTAGCATAAACTGAAGCTTATGATCCTTTTATAATAATTGTTCGTATGAATCGATACTCTTTTGTAGGGAGTGGATACAATCGAGGCTGATGAAGTGGTACTCAGAAACTGGAAATCTCAAGCCACTGAGAGTGGTACTCTGAACACTCTTCTTGACCACAAAGAACTCGTATTTCCAATGGTTCTTCTCGGGAACTATTCTTCTAAGATGATTACGGTTAAGAATCGCAGCCCAAGGCCAGTAGTGATGCAGCTTATACTAAACTTAGCAGAGATCATAGATAACTGCAGAACCTCAGAGATCCCTTCGCATCATCTGTCCTCAAAAGCTATGCTCGTCAACACATCAGTTTCTCCCACAAGGTACGGTTTCTCAGTAGCAAAAGATGCGCTGACCGAAGCTCACGTACATCCAAATGGCACTGCCAATCTCGGGCCAATCCTATTTCAACCTTACAAAAGATGTGAGTGGAGAAGCTCCGCTCTCTTAAGGAACAATGCCTCGGGCGTAGAGTGGATATCCCTTCGAGGATTTGGTGGGTCACACTCCTTGGTTCTGCTCGACGGTTATGACCCAGTCGAGGTTTTGGATTTTAATCTAAACTCACCATCTTCGATCAGTTCATCCTCTAAGGTTGGCAAGAATCATTCTTGCCCTCACCCCTTTGTGAAGGAGGTGAATGTCAAGAACATAGGAGATATCCCCCTGGAGGTTGCAAGAGTTAAGGTTTCGGGCGCGAATTGTGGTCTGGCCGGGTTTAGGGTACGTAACTGTGAAGGGTTTTATCTTCGCCCGGGAGAAACGAAGGAACTTGCCATAACTTACCATGCTGATTACTCTGTTTCTACAGTACAGAGGGACTTGGAACTTGTGCTGGCCAGTGGCGTTGTAGTTATACCCATGAAAGTTAGTATACCGATTTGCTTGATTGATTTCTGCAAAAGCTTGCTCTTTTGGGCGCGGATTAAGAAATCGATTCTCGGGATACTTATTTCAGCTTTCGTGCTGTACTTGCTTTTCTTCTCCTTGTTTCCCCGAGCAGCGCCGGGCTCTACGTTCCTTCCCTTCAAAGGTTTCAGAAAGCCCTCTTCTCCGCTGTCTGTGATTAGGGGATTGAGTTCTTTGCAACTGAGTTTGAACTTGAAAAATGGGCAGATCAAGTCTATGGTCGAAGACAAGGCTGTGCTCCTCGATCATTATCCCGCCATTGGATGTACTGAGAATCTCGTAAGTGAAACTACTGTCAAAGAGAAGCAAATGGATTCGATATCTAGCGAACCTTCGGCATCAAAATCATCATCGTGCGATAACGTTGTAGATGCTCAAGAAGACAGCATTCAAGACTCTAAAATCCTGAAAGTCAGAGTAGGCAAAGAACAGGGGAAGAGAAGGAGAAAGAAGAAGAGCTCTGCTTCAAGACTATCGTCATCTTCACTATCTTCTTCGATGTTTGTCGAAGTCTCGAGCAGCCAAAGCGGCAACTCGACGCCATCTTCGCCTATCTCCCCTCTCACATCATCATCTTCGACCCCAAGAAGGTCAACGCTCGTCTCTACCAATCTAATCATGAAAGAAGAAGAAGCATCATCTGTCGCAGTGAAGCCCAAGACTTCATCAAACATCAGCAAAGATCGTCTCTCTCCCTCGAGGTATGGTGATGGCAAGAAACAGCAAGGTTTATTCACTACTGCTAATAACAGTCCTGCTATAGCTGTGTCAAGTGCTATTTCTACACAAGAGAGCAAGAAAATGGCTGGTCGGGCTATACTATTACCTTCTACGTTCCCTCGAACGTTAACTGCTTGGTCGTGCCATTCTCCTTTTTTGGGCCTGGGCTTGTCCCCCATTGGACCGTGTGCTCGTGCCTCGAAGTTTGGTGAAGTTCAAGCCGAGGAAGAAAAGAGTGAGAAGAATAAGTACACCTACGATATATGGGGTGATCATCTCTTCGAAAATGCTCTAGCTCATATCTTTCAGTCCAAGAATATGGGTAGTAGTGAGAATAACAGTGGTGTAATGCCTGCTGCTTTGTTTGAGAACAATTCTGATAGTTTCTTCGTGTGGGGCCCACCGGCCATGGTGAACAAAGCTCTTATGGAATCATCATCTGTAAGCTCTAATATGAAGGTTGATGATTGAATGGAATAATATTGGTAATGTTAAAAATTATGAATAGCCCATTTGTGTGGGCGCGTCTTTTTCTTGATTTTCATTTTTGGTTCATAATGAAGCGAAAGAAATGCCACGAACATCCATTGCTCAAGCCAAGACAATTACTACAGCTTAAATCAAAGCACAAAACTGATCCTACAAACACTTACACAGCAACCACAGTTGTAAAGAGCTAACAGTCTTCTATTATCACATTGATACATGGACACACTACTCGGTTTCTAACCCAGGTAAGCCCCATGCTTGAACACAGCCACTATTAGAGCTTTCTTCTGCTATATAATGACCTTTTCCCCGTTTTCTTGCCACATCATCGGGTCAGGCACGGGGGTTTCAATTAGATTTATAGACCGAATCTTGCGAGCAAATGATAACCCTTTGTATTAACGTGCTTTGGGAAGAGAACGGCTAGAGACTCCATGTAATAACTTGACAAATCCGAGGAAACTGAGCTTTCCATCGTTCTGTCTAACCCAGTCGTTCAGAACTGCGTGGACGGGGACAGATGGACTCAGTCCCAGTTCCTGAAAAAAGAAATATTTTAAATTAGGAAAAAAAAAATGAAAAAGATAAAATGTAAGAGTAGATGACAATCTGTATTAAGCTTGTTATGTTGTTATTACCGAAGCTAATTCCTCAATCGTTATGGTTCTGTTACCATCCTTATCGAAGATTTCGTAGGCGCAACGAGCGTGCTGTTCCCACCTGTCGCGGGCTTCTAATTGGTAAACGCTTAGCGCAGCAGCGCAGAACTCTTTGTAATCCATTCTTCTGTACTGAAGTGCATTGAGCTGTTTTCGCAAAAGACAAAGGTTTAATAATCCTTCCTTAAACATGCATATGATGACGGGAAATTCCAGTTAAGCTTTACCGAGGCGAGAAAATCGTAGACGCGAGATTCGTTCATGGCATCTGTTGCGTTCTTCTTCAAGGCCTGGCCAAAGCTTAAGACTTGTTCAGATAACGAAATTCACTATGTTATCTCAAATGGTGGCAGTTCTTTTCTTACCGCTTTGATGGTGTCCAAACTGATGGTGCCATTGCTGTTAGGTTCCAACTGAGCGAACTGTTCTTTCAAATAGACCAATTCATCGGTCAGCGTCTTCGATAGAGCCTGTAAGACATTAAAATCCCACCATATAAACGATCTATTCATGCAATGTAATCGTGCGAAAATCATATAAGCTACGTATTGTAATTTGTACCCTCAAAGCAGCTTTTCTTAGAGGAGACGAACGCATGTAAGCTTTCATGAGCTTTAATATCAGCAAATCCATCGGAACTTTGACATCATTGCTTTCCCTTAGCCATGGATGACCTGTTGCATAAAAAACACGTGAGAAAATCAACATTGTAAAACCATTTACTCTACAGGGAGAGACTCACACATGGCTTGAGCAGCAGTCATTCTCTTTCTGGGATCTTTATTCAGCAAACGTTTGACAAAGTCTTTGGCTTCAGAAGAAAGGCCTGGCCAAGGTTGTTCTTCGTAGCTCGGCTCTGCTTTTACAACAGCACGGAATATTCCCGACTCTGTTCTAGCCCAGAAAGGCCTGCTTCCGCACAGTAATATGTATGCTATTACGCCGATGCTCCAAACATCGGCCTCTGTACTGTAAGCTCGATGTAAGACCTCTGGCGCCACGTAATAAGCACTCCCAACTATGTCGTTGAGCCTTTGATCTGTTCCAAGAAATGAAATTACACACAATGCGATATTCGATGTATATTTGCAAAGAAAAAGTGAAAAAAAAAAAGAGGTCAAACCTGGCCTCACGAAATCTGACAATCCAAAATCTATGGCCTTTAGTTGAGCATTTTCATCCTTTGACGTAAATAAGAAATTCTGACGAAGTGGCAAAGCCAGAGTCAGACAAAGTTACAGTAGTAACCGATTTTCATCTCAGATCGAAGATATATTGTAATAACTATTACCTCAGGTTTAAGATCGCGGTGGACAACCCCTTGAAGATGGCAGAAAGCTGCGACATTCAGTATTTGAACCATAACTTTCTTGGCTTCCTCTTCTGTATACTTACCGCCCCTATGCCGAAACAAAAGCGTGTAATAAAAGTGTATCCGTATATTTGCAACTATGTAAGATCTAGTAGCTAGCACGACTACCTCGAGAGTATTCTGTCTAAAAGCTCGCCTCCTTCGCACAACCTGAGAAATCAAAAACCTCGACATGAGAGGCTGATTCAGATATTACATGAGAAGGAGGACAAATCAAGAATATCTTACTCCATAACGATGTACACATTGTCATGATCTTCGAAAGCATCGTAGAACTGTATCATATTGCTATGCCCTGTAAGAGTTCTCAAGATTTTGACTTCTTTCCTCACATCTTCAATAGCTATAGCAGTTGTCATCTGATATGGATTCAATTAGAGAAGAGAAACAACGTCAGTAAGACAAAAAGGATCAAAGCTCACAACAAAACAAGAAGATAAGGACAACAAACCTTAGCTTTGGGAACGATCTTCACGGCAACCTCTTTGTCCTTCAAATCCCCCTTCTTACACTTTGCCCTGCAAGTATACCCAAAATGCCCTCTCCCCACCTCTTCGCCCAATTCATATTTGTCTTGGAACTTCTTCGAAAACCCGAAACTCTTGTCCAAACGCACGCCGGCCTTGCCGCCGCCGCCGCAGTCCTCCTCAGGTATCTCAGCCCCTCCCCCTCCTCGACGCCGAAGGAGCACCGCTTTTATGTGCTTGGCCGGAGAAGGCGGCGGAAAAGCCCCTTTCAAGAACCTAACCGCCGGAGATTTCTTGGAGAAGAGATAGTGAGCGGGGCTCGGGGTGTAGAAATACGGCAGAAAAGGCGACTTCTTGCCGCCAGGGTTTTCGCCGGCCGTCGGCGGGTTGGGATCCGCCTTGACGACGACCTCTCCGCCGCTTCCGCCGCTTGGGTCAGCTGTATCGTTTCTTGCAGGGGAATCGAGTTCCGACGGAGGTTTTGGTTTCGAAGTACATATGCCCATGATTCGTCTTCTTCGTCGCTTCTTTAACAATACAACAACTTCTTCTTCTTCTTCTTCTTCTTCTTCTTCTTCTTCTTCTTCTGTTGTGTTCTTAAATGCTTCTCTACAATTCCATAAATCACAGGAAATTCGAAAGGCAACTGATTGATGAAGCCATTGAATGATCCATAATCAAAGGAGAAGGTGGATGAAATGAAACGGAAAAAGGAAGAATTATTGATTATGGGTTTATCGAGAGACCAAAGGTGGGATGAATAAATCAAAATTTCAATCATTAAAGATCTTGATTGTGGTCCAGGGTATTACAGTTGAGATAGTCGACGTGGTTTCTTCTTTTTAGTTTATCAAGAAAATATACATAAAAAATTAACAATTTTGTCATACTTCTTGTTGGGATTGGATATATGGGAATGTTTTATGATTAAAATATTTGATTTTCCTTTCGTTAGTTGAATTGTCATTTTTTCATCACTTGTTTTTATGTAGTTCGTCAAGTCATTTTTACCCACACAAATATATTTTCATATAACATCCTAATCTTAGTCAAAGGTAATAATTAATTAAACTAAAGGATCCATGATATATCGGACAACCTAAACTATGTCATAGATTCCTGTACTCGTTGGTCTGTCTTTATTTGAGGTGTTGACTTGTTTAAACTAAAGTTTGTTGATCAATTTTTTTTTATATTTATATCCATTTCATTTGCTTTGGACTGCAAACACGTTCAAGCTGAGCTTAGTTCATCCTAATCACATCAAGGGTAAAAAATAATTATCTTTGAACTTTCCTGTATCGCTTTTATATGTTTGTTTAAATTTATGACTCCTCTAAATTATTTCAGTCGGCGTCATAATGACAGACATCAACCTCCAACAAGCACTACACTAGTGATAATCATCCATGCATCAAAAAGCATTCCAAGAAAAATCATAGGCCTCAACGATGTCTTAGGCTCATCGCCTAAATAATGTATTAACAATCAGAGCTATGAGGCACCTTCAAATCCCTACAATATCACTTGAAAAAAACGTTTGACTGAAAATATTTCTTTATTTCTTTCGTTATTTCTTAAATCTCAGACAACGGGCCGAGTCAATTTACTGTCTGGTTCCTCAAAAGCTTGTACTGTAAGTCGACTCCATTTTTAATGGTTATATAGTACTTAGAAACTTAGGATCGTAGTTCGCATGATTTGCATAAGATAAAAGGTCGGACGTTTGTGTAATAAGCTCAAGATCCTACTAGAATTGGTCAATCATTATTCCACCACAGTCAAACCCATGGTTGTTAAGACCGGACCGGCCGGTTCTTGTTGCGAAACGGACAACGTAATAATATTAAAAATGAATGTGAGGATTAAATGGACACAGGAATTTACGTGGAAAACCCCTTTTTAACTTGGGGTAAAAAACCACGGGCGAGGTAGAAATTTAGTACTGGGTAAAAACAGGGGTTACAACCTCTCCATCTATAAAGAAAAAAACACTCACTATCTCTCTTTATAGTCGGAGCAGATACTGAACAAACCCTCTATTTTTTCTTTCTACTTCTATCTTATTTTCTCTCTAATTTTAGGATACAATTTACAATATCAAATGGCATAGATTTATAGGCAAATGAGATCACATAGCACACGTTTTATTTTTTCATGTACCACATGTTAACGTACCTTAGCACTCCATTGTAGTATTTTTATTTTTTCATTTATCACATTTTAGCATACCTAGGTTGACAATCTCCCACTAGAAGACTGATTGAAACGCAATCAGATCTTCATACCATTCTCCTAGATCGTCTTTGCATTACTTAGATTTTGTCAATCCGCAGGATCAACGGCACCACATAAATTTGTCTACAGTAATTGTCTTGGACATGTAGTTTGCCAGATTATCCGCAGCGTGAACTTTTTGCATGTCCACTGTTCCCTCTTCCACTTTTTCACGTACAAAGTGGTATTGGACCCGGATGTGTTTGGTTCTTGAATGATATGCTGGATTCCTTGCAAGATGCAATGCACTCTGGCTATCACAATAGAGAACAATTTTCTCCTGTTTGTGGCCGAGTTCTTCCAGCAACATCTTCAACCATATCGCCTCTTTACTGGCTTGCGTAGCTGCAACAGATTCTGCTTCCGTTGTTGACGTTACAACAATGGACTGCAGTTTTGAAACCCAGCTTACAGCACCGCCAGCAAGATTGAACACATATCCGGTTGTGGATCTGCTTTTATCAAGCTCACCTGCATAATCTGCATCAATAAAACCATGGACAGTAAAATCTGTACCTCCATAACATAATGACAGATCAGAGGTTCCCTTGATGTATCTGAGAATCCTCTTAACAGCACTCCAGTGCTCCCGACCAGGGTTGGACATGTATCGGCTAACGACTCCCACTGCATGGGTAATGTCTGGTCCGGTACAGATCATTGCGAACATTAGACTTCCTACCGTCGATGCATATGGTAGTCGAGACATCTCTATCTTCTCATCTTCATCGATAGGACACATCTCGGATGATAGCTTGAAATTAGCAGCATGAGGGGTAGATATTGGTTTACTATCTTGCGTGTTGAACCTTCGCAAGATTTTCTTCAAATAATTCTTCTGGGAAAGCCAAATCTTCCGCTTGCTTCTGTCTCGAGAAATTTACACGCCAAGGATTTTGTTTGCTGGTCCCAAGTCCTTCATTTCGAATTCACTGGCCAGTTGAGTCTTTAAGTCGGCGATACGACCTTTGTTGGGTCCTGCTACCAGCATATCGTCGACGTACAACAACAATATGATGAAATCGTCATCGCCTAATCTCTTGAAATACGCACAAGGATCTATATATAGCCTATTGTAGCCAAGACTCTATATGAAGGAGTCAAATCTTTTATACCAGCATCGAGGTGCTTGTTTGAGCCCGTAGAGATTTGAACAATCTGCAAACTAAATCCTCTTTCCCTTGTTCCTCGAAACCTTCTGATTGAAGCATATATATTTCTTCATCCAGGTCTCCATGGAGAAATGCTGTTTTCACGTCCAACTGCTCAAGATGCAAGTCGAATGTAGCAACCATTGACAAGACCACCCTGACTGTTGTAAGTCGTACCACCGGTGAGAAAATTTCGTTGAAGTCAATCCCTTCTTTCTGAGCATATCCCTTTACAACCAGTCTAGCACGGTATCGCTCTATCTGGTCATCACCATTCCGCTTGATTTTGTATACCCATTTGTTGCCAATGGGTTTCCTTCCTTGCGGCAATGGCACAAACTCCCATGTCTTATTTTCATAGAGAGCTTCCATTTCCTCTTGCATTGCTGAAATCCACTGACTCGCATCTGAATTATTCAGTGCTTCTTGGAAAGTGGTTGGCTCTCCATCCTCCGTTAGAAAACTGTACGCAAGATTGCTCTCTATCTCATAATTTGAGTGCCAACTTGGTGGCCTACGCTCGCGTGATGACCGCAAGAGATCCGGCACTTCAGATTCGACTGGGACGAGCTCTTCGTGCACCGATTCAGCTTCAGAAGAATTATATAGCCCCAATTTTCATTTCACCGGTGTAGTCTTTGTCACGCCTTTTGAACTGCTATCATTTTCTACTTGCTCTTGATCGCCATCCTCCAGGAAAATAACATCTCTGCTGATAATCACTTTGTGGTCAGTGAGATCCCACAAGCGATACGCCTTTACTCCATCAGCGTACCCCAAGAAAAGATATTTCCTGGACTTTGCATCCAACTTCGTCGTTTATTGATTGTGGTACATCGCGTACGTTGAACTTCCAAATATATGGAGATTTGAATAGTCTGCAGGTGCACCAGTCCACATTTCCATCGGTGTCCGCATCTCTATAGCAGTAGATGGGGCCCGATTCACCACATAACAAGCAGTACAGACCGATTCCGCCCAGAACTTCTTTTCCAGGCCCGCAGTTCTCAACATAGCCCTTGTTATTTCCAATAGTGTCCTATTCAACCGCTCTGCCACTCCATTTTGTTGTGGAGTGTAAGCCGTGGTGAACTGCCTTCTGATGCCCGCGTCTTTGCAGAATTCAGTGAATTCTTTGCCAGTATATTCTCCTCCATTATCTGACTGGAGACACTTGACTTTTCTGCCGGTTTCAAGTTCAACTCGCGCCTTGCATGTTTTGAAGACAGGAAACACGTCGTCCTTCTTCTTGATTGGGTACACCCAGCATCTCCTGGAATAGTCGTCAATGAGTGATACGAAGTAGTTGGCTCCTCCCAAGGATTTGACCGGTGCTTGCCATACATCAGTTGATGAATTCTAGAATTTTTTTGCTTCTAGAATTTGAAGTGGAGAACTTCAGGCGATGCTGCTTGCTCACAATACAATGTTCGCAGAACGGTAGCATAACCATCATGAGACCAGGAAGTAGATTCTTTTGCGCAAGAATTTTCATGCCTTGTTCAGACATATGACCAAGTTTCTTGTGCCAAGTCATCGTGGACTTTTCATTTGAACTTGTCGTAGCAACGGATGCCTGCCCTTCTTGCAGAGTCTCTCCCTTTAGCATGTATAGATTTGCAGCTATCTTTTATCCCTTCATCACCACCAGCGCTCCTTTGGAAACCTTCATGATCTTGCTTTCCAATTCAATTTTGAAACCAAGATCATCCAGTTGCCCCACGGACAACAAATTTTTCTTCACGCCCTCCACATGTCGCACAGCATGGATGGTACGCACAGTGCCGTCGTACATCTTTATTTGAATCGTACCCACCCCGACAATCTTCAGCGCTTGGTCATTACAGCTGTAGACATTCCCTCCAAAGTTGGCTCGTATTGACGAAACCATTCCCTTCGAGAGGTCATGTAGAAAGTAGCTGCTGAGTCCATGAGCCACACGTCGTTGAATCTTTCCTCTTCATCGATAGTGGTTGCGGCTTCACACACCAAGGCAATTCAACGTCGGTAGTGTTGGCGACATTTCCTTGGGCATTGGGATTTTTATTTGGAGCCCAACAATCTTTCTTCACATGACCTTTCTTGTCACAGTGGTAACACTTTATAACCTTCTTATTTTTTGTAACAAAGTTTTGCTGTTTTGACTACTTGGACCAGACTCTCCGGGACTTGTTCGTTTTCGGCTCACATTTGGACCACGAGCTCCTGATCTTGCCCTCGTCAACGTCGACGCTTCCGCCTGTTGGGACATTATCAACTTGTCTTCTTTGTTATTGCGCCGACTTTCTTCTTCGAGAACCGCAGCCGCAATACTATCGAAGATAAGTTTTCCCGCAGCTTGGTTGTTGCTTAAGTTGATGACGAGTTGATCGTAGGAGTCTGACAGACTTTGCAGTAGAAGCTCAGTACGTTCACTTGGCTCTAGTTTGTAGTCCAAGTCTTTAAGTTGCGAGAATATAGTATTCAACTTGTTGATGTGCTCGGTCACTGAAGAAGATTCCTCCATTCGAAGATGATATAATTTTCTTTTCAAGAAAATTTGGCTGTGGAGTGACTTGACTTGATACAACTTCGCAAGATGGTCCCAGATTTCTTTCGCGCTGGTTTTTTCTTCGACGCTTGACAATAAGTCATCTGCTAATGTCAGATGAATATTGGCGATGACCCTCCCGTCTATCTTCTTTCAGTTGGCGTCACTTGTGATTGTTGTTGGTCTGCCAGTGATCGCCTCCAGACAATTTTCTTTGAGTAAAATTGCCTTAACCCTCATTTTCCACAGTGAGTAGTTTCTCCCGTTGAATTTCTCAATTTAAATTTTAGCTGCCATTATTCTTCTCTCTCCAGAAACTTTAACGGATGAATAATAATAATCTAACAAACTTTCTGATGTGGAGGATCCAATATCATTGGCAACCACAAAGCATACGGTAAGTAGATTTTTATAGATACCCAGCCAAAGCTCTGATACCACTTGTTGCAAAATGGACAGCGTAATAATATTGAAATGACTGCGAGGATTAAATGGACACATGAATTTACGTGGAAAACCCCTTTTTAATTTGGGGTAAAAAACCACGGGCGAGGTAGAAATTTATTACTGGGTAAAAACAGAGGTTACAACGTCTCAATCTATAAAAGAGAAAACACTCACTATCTCTCTTTATAGTCGGAGCAGATTCCGAACAAACCCTCTATTTTTTCTTTCTACTTCTATCTTATTTCTCTCTAATTTTAGGATACAATTTACAACATCAAATGTCATATTTATAGGCAAACTTTAGCTAGCCAAATGAGATTACATAGCACTCCATTTTATTTTTTTCAGTTCTGACCGGAAATCCGGTCCGGTTCCGGTTCGGTCTTTTTTTTAATTTAAAAATAAATAAAAAAATTTGGTCTAAATAAATTATAAAAATAGGAAACCAATAAGTTAGTTTGGTTTAGTGGTTAAGTTATGAGTATTTTATTTAATGGACTTGAATTCAAATCCACCCAACACCCTAATTTTTAAATTTTATAATTAACCTATTAGCTCACTATATCAGTTTTATTCAAATTTGACCCCAACTCATAGATTTAATACTTGACATACGAATTAATTTATAATAACCCACACAATTTACTTTAATATTAACCCCTTAATTTATATAATTATAGTTTCAAAAAAATTCGTAAAAATATGTATATTTTTCATATTATTTGATTAATTCATAGAAAATATTTATTTATTATATTTAAGATACCGATTTTACTCCGATTTTATTCCGGTTCTATACCGATTAAACCATTAAACTTTAAACCACTAAAATTTCCGGTCCGGTTCGAAAACCCGGTTTCAGAACCTTGGTCAAACCCTATGTAAGAAATACTTGCCCACAAAAAAAAATATCAACCACAAATATAATGTATAGATATAAAGTCACTTCATGTTTGAGAAAATACAAAGCACACCAAAAGCAAACCAAGAAGTAGCAATTAGGTACACATAAGACATGCAATGCAATATACAGCGAGCCGAGTAGTAAAGACCCAACAAAAAAGAGAGACACAAATGGACAATCTCTTTCTGCCTTGAGTTTGATAGATAGATAGCTAGATAGATAGACAGATGGACACACTAACTGCATAAAAACATCATCGGATAACTAAAACAGCATTCAAGTAATATGACCCTCCAATCATACTACTAGTACAACTTTACTTCATCCCCATTTCCATGTAGTGTAGTGTATGCACTTTCTTTCTTTTTTCAACCACAGTCTCTCAATTCGATTACCTGACGAATCACATTGCATATATAACTTCACCGCTGCTATCGACATCAAGGTCGGGATCAGAGTCGAGGTCTTCCATATCGTCATCGATCATGTCGAGGTTGTAAAGACCAGCGGGAGGTATTGTGGCTTCTGAGATTATCTGCATTATGACTTCGAGGCTTTGCATTGGCTCCTCCAATTGGTTCCCCATTGCACTTTCGTCCATTAGATCTGCTGGGAGGTTCTTGAGGAACCACGGGTGGGTGCTTATCTCAGCCATTGTTATGCGCTGTAATAAGCAAGCATTGAATAAATGTAACCCACAAATGTATGTTACAAAAAAGAGTGACATATGAAACTAACTTGAGTAGGGTCGCCGACAAAGATCCTTGAAATGAGATGTCGACACTCGTCTGATATAGTGATGTTATCTGGGATGGAGTACTGAACGTTAAGAATTCTCTGAATTGTTTTCCGAAAGTCCTTGGGTTCGTCAGGGTCTTCAAATGGATACGCACCAACCAACATGACGTATAATGTTACACCGCAGGACCACACGTCTGCTGTCTGAAGCAGAAAAGGATTCGTTATAGAGAAGAAAGAGATTCTGGCTGGTACCGCATGATATAATAACAGATTATTGATTCTCATGTATATCCATAGAAGAATACTAATTTCTCCACATGAACCGACATAAAAGCATATTATTGATCCTCGAAGACTTACCTTTCCATCATATTCTTTTCTGAGTAAAACCTCTGGAGCAATATATGCAGGAGTCCCAACTGTAGATTTCGGTTGCGAGTGCAGCAACGAAGACTGAAAATGCAAAAAATATCAGGCAGGAATAAGAAAGCTGGCTGACCAATATTAAAGACGATTTACTTAACAGTTCAACAAAAGATGTTGAGATTGAGTACAGAAAGACTACCTTGGAGTAACCAAAGTCGCATATCTTTAGCCGAGGAGCTGGGCTTCCATCCAAGAGTGTGTTTTCCAACTTCAAGTCCCGGTGACATATTTGCTTCATCCACCAAATCGACTAGTCAGTCTTTCTTTATCTTTTTCCATTAAGCAAATACAAATTGTGAATACGAAAATGAAGTTGGATATGTAAGACAAAAGCTGATACCATTGCATGGCAGTAGCTAACTCCTGAGATAAGTTGTTGAAAAAAGAAACGGGCCTGGTAAAGAGCATTTACAACCAAGACAGTTAGTAACCGTGCTTATCATTCTCATATCCGACTACTAACATAAACAGAAAAAATAAAAAAACCTCATCCTCATTGAAGCGTCCTGCGTTGCATATGCGCTCAAATAATTCACCTCCAGATGCATACTCCATGACAATAGCCAGGTGAGTTGGTGTTAAAATTACCTAAACAAAACGCTCAAAAGTATCAGCCATGAAGAATGCTCAAAGTCATACATAAGAGAAATGATAGGTACCGACCTCTTTAAATCGGACAATATTAGGGTGCCTCAGAGACCTGTGGTTTATTATTTCCCTTTGAACATTTTCATCAATCTGCAACAGAAATCCAGGATTAAGTACAAGCTGCATCGTCTGTTACATATAGTCTCACTCGCGGACACAACAACATATGAGTTACACGAACCTATAACTTTTTCCATAAGGCAAAGAGAAGGTTTTTCTCAAGACTCGATGACGAACCCTAAATCCAATCAAAAGATAAAAGCTGTGGACGCACTAACAACAAACTCATAAGTAATTTAACATAATAGGACAAATTATGAACATTATATCCTCTAGTTTATCCACTTTCAAAGATCAACAAATAAGTCAATAATCGTCTTTGCAATCGATCTAGATCGTTTGTACATATTCTGAACTTTATCCCAACTAAAAAGTTAAAAACAACGATAGAAAAGAAGATAGAAGATAAAGCGACCAATCCAAACGCACAACGAACACAAACAACAGTATTTCCCAAAATAGCCTATTTCCCCATTTGCACAGACAGAGACTAATTGCGTCCCGAAATACACACCAACCACCCTCAAATTACCTAATCAAACACGAGGAACCACTTAACCACAAGAGGATCAAATTGTCCAAACTAACCTTATCTCCTCGCTCGATATACTTCACTGCCAGCAGCTCTTTCGTCTGCTTGTCCCTCATCAGCCGAGCCACGCCGAAGTTACCCGAGCCTATGTCGCGAACGAAGTCGTACCGATCACTGTCGTGCATGATCGGCATGTCCATGCCCGGACCGACGGTCAAAGCAGCTCGATCCATGTAATAAGCCTATCAAATCGCTACTCGAACCGGAAAATCGAACAAGGAGGGCTTTGATTTCTCTGATTTGATCGAAAATCGGTCGAATGACACTGTGCAGGCGACGGCGTATACAGAAAGCTCTGAAAATTGAAGCCGATAGGGTGTTGGAGAGGGATAAAAGGGTTCGCTTGCTTGTTTGGTGTGTTACAGTTTTGTCCTTGGGATAGAGATAATAGAGTCGATTGTTTCGGAGGCTGTTTGTGTAAATATATCACGTTTCTTTTTAACTGTCGTTATTTTACACAAGTGTACTGATTTTTTGCTAATTCAAACCACACCCCATATGATTTAAGAACTACAGAATTAGATAACTAACAATCGACAACAGGGTTAAATTTGTTTAAATACAAAACATTAGGGACTTATATGTAATATTCTATTGAGTGGTTTGTTTTAGGTAGGAGATATTTGGCTATATTTTCTGTGGTCGGCGAAGGATGCGATAAGTCGAATAACGACGTCGTAATGGGAAGCGTCAGTGCTTGATTGGACAAAAGCTTTTGTTGATGGTGCTATGTTTCGACTTTTGTCTCACAGCTCGGCTAATGACTTAAATGCCCCTAATGTGGATAAGCACTGGGGATCGTCACTATGATGGGCAATAGCTTTATCTTTATATTAAGTATACTTGCAGAACTTATTTCTGAATTTCATTAAATAGGAGCACGACATATATTTATTGGGTCTTTACACATAAATACCTATTTGATAAAAACTTATAATTTATTACCCTGTTAGGATTTTTTATATGTAGGTACCTAACAGAATAAATTTTTTGCACATAGGTACCGATTCCCGAAAGTACACCATACAACAATTTTGGTACCCTATATCAACACATTTTGGTACCCTATATAACAGAAAATGGTACGACGTATGCTATATTTAGGTACGCCCTATGTAACACACAGGTATGCCGTAGTTACGACGTATGTTATATTTAGGTACCCTATATCAACATGTTATGGTACGCAATATACACACACGAAGGTGTGACATGACTAAAGAAACTGGTAAAAATTAAATTGGATACCTATCTATAAAATTTTCTGACATGAGTACCTATGTGTAAAAATTTTATTCAATTGGATATTTTTCTATAGATTCACCTATATTTATGGCCCTTCAATTCAAAATTATCTATTTTTTTTACAAAGACTTATCCAACAGTTTTGGGCGATGTCCGCGTACTAAAAGAGGGAAAAGATGGATCGAAAAAAGCTTATCATTTTTATAATATAATTCAACATTAGATTAGAGAACAACACTCTGTTTAAATATAATATGTGAATCATAGGGCTTATCACACATCACATTATCCGAGAAAGGGGAACACGGATGTTGAAAAATTACACAACATGATTATTCGTTCATTTAGTTTTTGCGAAAATAATAAAGACAGAAATTGAATACGATGTGATAAAGATTTATGGTTGTGGTTCGCTTGTCCAGTAGTCTAAACACTCTACCATGTTCTAGATTTCGGATAAAGACAAAGTCGAGTTACTATTTTTTTCAATGGTAGGTAAAAATTATTAATATTTAACGTAAGCGATTATTACAAGTCTGTCCAATTAAATGTATTTTACTTCCAAGTTCGGCTGACCAAAGATGTATAGTTTTGGAGTTTGATGAATACATTATTTTATTTATTTGTTTGTTTGGGATTCCACAAGAGACGTTTGTTTCGTTCTTATTGGTTCTAAGAAACGAGGCCTACCTCTTTCGGAGTTAATAACTTTTTGTCCATTCTTTATGTACAATTAAATTTATTAGACCATCTCCAACAGTCAACCGCAAACGCAAACGCATTTTGCAGTAACAACCATAATATGCAGTAATTCTTCTCCAAGAGTCAACTGCAAACGCAAACGCAAAAGAATATTCCTGTAATATTCTCTTTCATATCAACTTTTATAACTTTTCACTATCACCCCTATATTTTACTACTTTAGAAACTAAACACAATATTCTTTTAATTTTGAAGTCATTATTTATACATATTAAAAACATAAAACAAAATGTTTATTAAAAATCGAAATTACACCACATAACAATAAAAAATATTTATTGAAATATTTTTCAGATTACTAACTTTATCTTAGTTTAATATTATGTGATGTGTTTTCATTCCGTGGTTGTGCGTATTTTTATAATTTATGATGTATTTTATTTCAGTACTTGTTTATATTACATTTTATTTCAATGTTGTTGTTTTATTAGTTTAATTTATATGTGTGGTATTTTTTTATGTTTTTATTGTGATATTTTGTAAAACATTAAATCTATATTTGCGGTCAAAACAATATTTAATTATGTTACATATAAATAAATATAAAAAATTAATAATAAGATATAAAAAAATTACTACTAACATAAGTGTCAAGGTTAAAATAATATTTATTATATCAATATAATCATAGTATACAATTTTCAAATTCTTTAATATATTTTTATTTATTTTATAATTTTTATATGTTTGATTTAATAACTCAACACAAGTAAAGGGCTTATTTGCAATTTAGAAACATCAAACGCATTTTTGCGTTCAGACGCAAATTTGCGTTCGAAACATGAGAGAGAATGCAAAAAACGCATTTTGCGTTTGCGTTTGCAGTACTGTTGGTGCAGTTTTACTGCATTTTGCGTTTGCGTTTGCGTTTTGCAGTACTATTGGAGATGGTCTTAGAAAGTCAAGGTCCCCAAATATATTAAATCGAGGACATTCAACTATAAATTTCACGCACCTGAAATAGGGCATGCCCTTAAAGGCTCAACATCTTACTAAGGTAGAATGGAGGAGAAGAAAAGGTCATGAATATATCTAACACTATTAGAAAATGACTTATTGGCCACCGCATTATAGGCGACTGGTGTACAAAATTCGTTGCCTATAATAGACGCGGTGGCATTTACGTAATTTATTTGAAGTATCGGTGAACATAGGCGACGGTTGTCCAGCAAAATCTATCAGTTAAGTAAACTTTGGGCGACGGGTCGGAACTAAACAACCGTCGCCCAACGTGTTAAAAATTATTATTTTCAATTATGGGCGACGGTTCTTTCAGGAAATAAAGTCCGTCGCCCAATGTGTTAAATTAGTTTTACAAAAATTATATTTTTTGGATTATGGGCGACGGATTTTGCGGTAACAACCGACGCCCATGATTTATTAAAAAATAATTAAAATTTATATATCATGGGCGACAGTTACGGGATTTTTCTGTAGGAACCGTCGCCCATGAGTCTTTAAATAGTTTTCTTCCTCCTCACTTCATTTGCTTCGACAAGACGAAAAAAAAAAACGAAACTAACGGCGGCTTTGGCGATTTTCAGGCGAAATCGAAGGTTATCCGACTATCCAAGCTTGGAGAACACGGTAAGAACTTCATTTTGCATTTTCCCTCATTGTATTTAGCGTTTTGCGGCCTGGAAGTTTCGAAATAGGGATTTTTCGAAAATTGGGGGTTTCGAATTTTCGAGAATTTGGAGCTTAATTTATGTGATTTCGTAGCTTATTCGTGTGTTATATTTGATGTATGGTTGATATTGATGTTTATCATTGCGAAAATTAGGTATTTTGGTGAAGTTGGGACGTTAGGGATTTTTGGTCGAATTTTGGCCGTGGCCTCACCTTCACCGGCGACATTTTCCGGCGACATCGACTTTCCGACGTTTCCGGGCTACGACAACACGGTAAGATCTCTCCTAACCATTTTCCTCATTGTAATTAGGAATGTGTGTTAAATACTTCGAAAATTGAGGTTTTTCATAAGTCTCTATTACGAAAATTTGGGTATCACGTGTGTAATTTTGGCTTAGACCCTTGTTATATTCGATTTGAGGTTGATATTGAGCTTATATTTTGCGAAACGTAGGTTTTGGTTAAAAAATTTGGACGATTTGGGCAATTTGGGCGATTTTCGGCTTTGGACAGCTATACGTAAGTTTTCAAACTCATATTTGATTTGTATGCATTCGTCTTTGTAAATTTAAGTTTTTATTTAAGCTTAGATACCCGTTCAAGGTTTCTCATTAGGAGAAAACCTTGAATAGTCCCCGTTTGGGACCGTTCTTAAACGTTCGCTATCGCTTTAGGATGTATATGTGCATTTGCGCATTCGATGTTGATTAAAAATTTGGTTTGCATTTCCCTTAAATGTTCCCCGGGTAGACATATGGGTTTGATGTATATCCTTTTCATATTTTTTCGTCTACTTGGAGTACTGTGGGGAAATGCTGCCGAATTTTTGTCAATATAGAAGCTCAAAGACACATTTACAAGCGATAGTGAATGTTTTAAGATGGGTTAGGTTGGAGCGATGAGGACCCTATCAAAGCCGTTCGATCAATTGTACTTGATCATGTGAAATACCTGTAGATTTTTATTTGTAGAGTTTATGCTCTATTGGAATGGATCGAGGTTGGATGTATTGTATGCGAACAACGGTTCAGTGTGCGAAGGGTGTTGAGGAATTTATGAGATGTGCGGAACAGAATCGTAGGAAAAAGGCAATCTAAGATTTCGTGCCCGTGCCGTAATTGTAATAACATGAACTGGTGGAATAGTGATGTTGTGAAGGAACATTTGCTACTAGCCGGTTTCAAACCTGGGTATACGAATTGGATATGGCACGGTGAAGCCGTTGTCGATGAAGCTAGTTCTGCGGGTGTCGGAACTAGTACAACAGTGCCATTAGATTTGGAGGTCGATGTCGTAGCTGAAGGTTCTTCGGACGACGATAATGATCGTATCGAGGAAATGCCTCGTGATGTCCAAGAGAATTTTGAAGAACGTCCTCCCATATTTGACAGCCTTGTTAGGGACAACAATATCCTTTGTACACCACGTGCTCAAAGTACACAAAGTTGTCTGCTGTGTTCAAGCTGCTGAACGTTAATGCTAAATTTGGTATTTCAGACAAGTGTTTCTCAACACTTTTAGAACTATTCGCGAATATGCTTCCAGATGGCAATGAGCTTCCGACATCGACCTGCGAGGCAAAGAAGCTATTGTGCCCATTGAACTTATAGTACGAAAGAATCCACGCTTGTCCGAACGACTGCATACTTTATAGGGGAGATTGTTCTGCTGATAAGTGCCCCACGTGCGACACCTGGCGTTATAAGAGAAAGGACGAAGTCGGTGGTCCCCCCGCTAAAGTTTTGTGGTACTTACCAATAATTCCTAGACTAAAACGCATGTTCTCAAACGCTGACGACGCTAAGATGTTTAGATGGCATGACGAGGAAAGGAAAAAGGATGGGAAATTGTGACATCCGGCGGATTTCCCGCAATGGAGGAACATTGATTCGATGTATCCTGAATTTGGAGGCGAGACACGAAATCTCCAACTGGGGCTTTGCACTGATGGGATAAACCCTTTTGGCGATTTAAGCAGCCGTCACAGTACTTGGCCTGTGCTGCTTTATATCTATAACCTTCCTCTGTGGCTTACGATGAAAAGAAAATACATCATGTTATCGTGTTTAATCTCCGATCCAAAACAACCCGGGAATGACATTGATGTCTACTTGGCTCCGTTGATCGACGATCTGACAACACTATGGTACAAAGGAGTTGAAGTGTATGATGCATCGATCAGATCACGGTTTACTGTACGCGCCATGGTATTCTGTACTATAAATGATTTCCCGACTTACGGGAATATGTCTGGCTACAGTATAAAAGGCAAGAAAGCGTGTCCAATTTGTGAGGATAATACGGATAGTCAGTGGTTGAACAACTGTAGGAAACACACCTACATGGGCCATCGGAAATTCCTGCCACCTACCCACGAATATAGAACGAAGAAAAAGCTACTACAACTGTTTAACGGGAAAAGCGAGACTTCAAGAGCTACAATACCCTTGAATGACACGGAATTGAATGACATCGTCGCACGCATCAATACTCAGTTTGGTAAGAAGTGCAAAACATCGAAAGACGGCAATGTCTGGAAGAAACGATCAATATTTTGGGAGCTACCTTATTGGGAGAACCTCGACGTCAGACACTGCATCGATGTGATGCACGTTGAGAAAAACGTGTGTGATAGCCTTGTAGGCACCATTTTAAATATGCCTAGTAAGACAAAAGATGGACTAAAAGCCAGGCTTGACATGGTCGAACTTAGAATGAGCCCTGAGCTAGCACCGATTGAAAAAGGAAAGAGGACTTTTCTTCTCTCGACTTGCTTCACACTTAGCAGGGCTGAGAAGTTAAGTTTCTGCTAGTGTCTAAAAGGAATTAAAGTCCCATTCGGTTATGCCAGTAACATAAGGAGATTCTCGATGAAAGACCTGAAGCTGGGGGGTACAAGTCTCATGACTGTCATGCATTGATGCAGTATCTACTGCCAATCGCAATCTGTGGTATGATGCCGAAGCACGTTCGTCACTGCATTTCAAAATTATGTTTCTTTTTCAACGCAGTACGCAATAAAGTTCTTGATTTCGAGGTGCTTGACGAGCTACAAGCGGATGTCGTAATATCACTCTCGCTTCGAGATGTTCTTTACTCCATCTTTTTTCGACATAATGGTACATCTAGTCATACATCTAGTTCGAGAAATCGAGATATGTGGCCCTGTTCACATGAGATATATGTATCCATTTGAACGATACATGAAGATCCTTAAGGGATATGTTAGAAATCGGTATCATCCAGAAGGTAGCATAATTGAAGGATACACTACAGAGGAATGCGTTGAGTTTTGCTATTCGTACTTGGCAAATGTTAAAGCGGTTGGGATACCTACGTCTCGCCACGATGGACGACTAGGAGGGAAACCATTGACGAAACCGCAGTACAAAACAGTATCGAGAGAACTATGGGAAAGTGCACATTTCCTCGTGTTGCATCATATTTCTGAAGTGCACCCGTTTATGGACGAGCACATGGCTACATTACGGCGCAAAAATCCAAAAATATCGGAGCTCTGGTACATAAATGAGCATAATAGACTATTTCTAGGCTGGTTCAGAACGAGGACACTTTATGCAGATACCGGATCAAATTGCAGTGAGATGATAAAATGGCTGGCATGGGGACCCGAATGGACTGTTGCGACTTATGAAGGTTATGACATCAATGGGTACACATTTTCTACGAAACGGCGAGATGATAGGAGTGCGTCGCAGAACAGTGGGGTCACATTAGTTGCGTTGTCGAGAGAAGTATCTCGTGGAAAGGATGCTCGAGTTACAAGCAATGCAACTTCATACTATGGGTTTGTCGAAGAAATATGGGAACTCGTCTATAAGAACAACGTCAAATTTGTTTTACTAAGTTGTCAATGGGCTGATAACAGACGTGGCGTTCGGATAGATCCAGAGTTAGGATTAACAATAGTGAATTTACAGAAAGTGGGTTATGTGGACGACCCTTTCATCCTTGCAGTGCAAGCAAAACAAGTATTCTACGTTGAAGATCCTACTAATAGTGGACGGCATATTGCATCTTGCAGTTCGACGATGCCGGTACATGCATCGGCCCTGATAATGATGCAAGGGTCAAATTTAATAACTACATTGGTCACGTGACAAGATCGCAGGTTACCGACTACGTGACTAATTGGCACGAAATAGGCGTCGGGCTCAATGAGGTACTTTGGGCAGACATTCAGGTAATTTAGTGATTATTTTACTTGTGTTATTATCTGTTGATATTAATATAGTCAAAATGTATTATCAGCGGACCTGGAACTTGCCTGATAATCCTGATATAAAGAAGAAAGTCCTCAAAGAAGCCGGTGAGCTTCGCAAGAATTGAAAGCACAAATATGCTGTAAGGAGAAGAAGAAAAGGCCTCAGTTGGCTAATGAGTATGAGCACCTCAGTCAGGAAGGACTGCAGGTGTGGAGGGACTATAGGGAAGCCCCGGAATTTCAGGTGATAAAGTGATGGTCCTCTAATTTTTTCATATATAAATAAATATATATATATATATATATATTCACACCTATTTTTTTTATGAATTGCAGGAGATTAGTCAGAAGGCTTAACAAATCCAGGCTCACCACTTATACCCACACCATCTCGGCACGGCTGGGTATATAGGTCGGCGACCCAAATGGGTTGAGGAGGACCCGCTAACGCACATGCCCCCCGAAGACAAGGAAATATCCGAATCTATCCTCCAAGGAAATAATAGAACTAAGGATTATTTTCTCAGTCGAATGAGCAAAGGAAAAGATGGTCAGTATCACCTTGACCACCCAGCGAATCGGGAGCTGGCTGAGAGATTGGTAAGTATATTACTTTATAAAAAGTATCTCACACAGTATATATCTTACTTACAATAACTCGTATTTGACAGATAGAGGTGCATGCCAAAGAAGCGCGAGGAGAATTTGTCCCTGTTAGGCACAAAGACGCGTTGTTGAGAATTCATGGAAAGTCTGGTCATAGCAGCCGACCTAGAGGATGCGGGAAGGTGAGACGATACGGAGCGTGTTCGGCAATCCATCCGAGCGGTCGAGGCCCTCTTCGAGCCAGATTTCCATGGAGCAAATGAGATCCGAGTTGAGGGCCGAGTTGAGGGACACGTTGAGGGAGCAACTGAGGACCGAGATGCGGGAGGAAATGAGGGCCGAGTTTAGGGACGAGATGCGGGAGGAGATGAGGTCTGAGATGAGAGCCATGTTCGCTCAAATGGGCCTTCTAGTGCCCAACAGGGAACAAGACGAAGTGGCCCGCGGCAATGTTGAATTTGACCCTCGCAACCAGATATCGAGTTCTCGCGGTTCAGGTGGCGAAACCTTAGATTCATTTCCGTTGTCGATGAATGTGGTGGTATGCATTTATTCTTAATTATTGTTTGATGTGCAACGTCTTAATGTTTTAGTATCATTAACAATTTATTGTTTTAAAATCATATTGTATCCTAGGGTTCGATTGATGTTAGCAATCGAAGGGACGTTAGAGGTTGTCGGTCTTGGCACCGTCGCTGAGGGACATTTCGAAATACATGGAACATCTGTTACGGAAGACAACATTGGTGTCTCCGTTGATACCGTCGTTCTCGGCGAGGTCCAACTGCCTGTACCGACTATGCATCTGATAACTCTTGGAGATGCACTAGGCAGCTATGTTCAATAGCCAAGAGTGTTAATAAGTTCAAATAATGTGGTAATAAAGTACTATTTATTGATTTTCGAATAATAATATTTTAATAACGTGTTGTACTTGTAAACACAGAAAGGAAAATCGCCAACGAAGGGAAAGTCGCCAGCTAAAGCGCCAAATGTGTCTATTCGTCAAGATAACGACATCGCACGCCTCGATCAGAGGGTGGTGAATAGTTTGGGCCCTCAATGTCGCCAGCTCTTCGAATACCTCGCCTCACGCGACGATCGACGTATGTCAGCTTCCCTCTCATTTAGTATGAGAGACGTCTATTACAATCCGAATAACGAAGTCGCTGGCGTGTAAATGGATAATAATGACTTCGTCGATTTGTTCAAGCTCGAGAGTGTGGATTCCTCAGTTATTCAACTTTTTATGAGATATTAGTTATTATTTCGTTGAAACAATAAATCATTACAAGTTTTATTTTTTTGCCTTTTTACATTTTATTGAGTAATCATATTCTAAGGTATCTTCATAACGAGTCTGAGAGCTTCAAGTGTTGTGACCCGAGTCGTTTGGCGGCTATGGAACATGATGAGACAGCAAATAGCGAGGTTGATTTCCTTGCCGATATTATCAAAGACTCGTATCGGGCCGGCACTTACTTGTTTGCGCCTTACTGTGATGGGTAAGAAAATAATATATATATTTTCTTAATTCATAACTTATGTTATAAATAATCATTTCTTTCGTTTGTTTTAGTGACCATTTGATTTTATTGGTCATCGATTTTCCTTCGAACTCGGTGTATGTATTCGATTCGCTCGCACCGCCCATCGGCGTAAGGAAGATAAGAGTTCGTCCTATGCGTAAGTTTTTTTATCTACAGTAAACTTCATATGTTAATAAATCTGTATCATAAAATTACTTAGTTTTACCTACTTTCGAGTTTCAGGGTAATTTGACGGCGTCGTTGTTGGGTGCAGTTAGAACTCGTAATGGGAAATCGAAGGTTACTTGGAAGAGATGCAAGGTTTGCATTTGACATATGCATTTCAAATATTATTTGGGTTAAATTATTACCATTCAATATTGATCAATCTTTCTAAACTAGTGCCCACGACAACCGAACGTGAGCGAGTTATGTGGCTTTTACGTCATGAGGTACTATTATCTGCAATCGTATCGGCAGAGATGATACGACGAACTTGCCAACGGTATTATTTTAAACCATCACCTTCTTTAAGTTTAAAGTTTAATTACTTTATAAAAGTATGTTTTAATATTATCCTCTCGTTTAAATGTTTTAGATACTAGAACGCTCCGCTTACGGCGTCGAAAAGATCAACGAAGTACGGGAGTTGTGGGTGGGGCATTTTATGCACTATTTGACGTAGGTTAGACTATGAGCATTAAATATATGTTAGTGTTTTATGTTATTAGGATATATCTAATGTTGGATGATAATTGGTTATTATTGACAATATTTGTTGGATAATTGTTTTGGTTAATTTGGATTTGATTGAAATGATTTGGTTGATTTGGGTTGATTGTTAGGGATGACTAAAATTAAAAATAATAATTAAAAAAAAATGATCATGGACGACGCACACTGGCCAGGAAAGCGTCCCCCATGCGGATTATAGGATAAAAGAATCGTTGATCATGGGCAACGCGCGCTTTGCCAGAATGCGTCGCCCATGACTTATATATTAAAATAATTAAATCATGGGCGACGCATTCTGGCAAAGCATGCGTCGCCCATGAGTAATATATAAATTTAAACTATTGAGTATGGGCGACGCATTCTTGGGCAGAATGCGTCGCCGATACGTCGTCGTGGGCGACGGTCCGTCGCCGATGTTATATTACACAGTCGCCCATATGCTTTACTGCACTAGTGTAATAATGAACATTTACGGAATTATGCACATTACTGTCAATTTCGACGAGATGAATATTAAATGGCGGATGACTATGATTGTCGATATTTGTCTTCAGCTAACCAAATCATTGCAATGTATAATTTCTTTCGTTCAACTTATAGTGGAGAGAGACAGTTGTCTCATATGTTTTTTTTTTTTTTTTTTTTCTTTTGATATTGCATATAACATATACATAGACGTATATCGAATTATTACGCCTTTTGAACTGCCAATATACACATAACTCGTCAAAAGTTGTTGCATATTTGAAAAACGGGTATTTAGTTAAACCGTGGGGATGAAACTAATGTCTCAGAGGTAATGCACCACATGACAAAATTATACAAATCAAAATACTTAA
Organism: Craterostigma plantagineum; assembly: GCA_027422505.1. NCBI lineage: Eukaryota > Viridiplantae > Streptophyta > Magnoliopsida > Lamiales > Linderniaceae > Craterostigma > Craterostigma plantagineum. Next base: position 846,308 of record JAPQWV010000066.1, on the reverse strand, counting down.
ATAATGAATATCTGGCCGTTTTACAAAGAAAACCCTAGTTATTTTTCGGACCCAAAATAGTAGATTAGAATAAAATTAAATACAACTTATTATCTGACTGATGCGGGTATGACCCCGATCAACGATATTTGGTTCGGGAAAGGCGGTGATGGGTAAGACGGACTGGGCCTTGATGTTCTTGGAGTGTGTTAGGGTTTATACTTTAGTGCTATGAAGGAAAGGAATGAGAGAGACAAGGATTTAACGTGGTTCGGACAAGTGTCCTACATCCACGGGCCGCCGGAAACAGTATCCACTAGTCACAGTCGCGAAATACACACACAGACCTCACTTCGCTCGTTACAGTGCTTTCATGGTGAAAGAATGGATGAAGAAGATGAATAATGTAGAAAATATCTAAGTGTCTTGGTGTTATGTTGATTCTTCCTTGATCTCGTCTCTCTCTATTCACATATACCCAAATTCCCTTTGTTTGCCTAGCTGGCATACTCCCAGGACCACTTGACAGCGACAGGCAGTACATCCTGGGAGGAGACAGCACCTGCGATCGTATTGTTGTCAGACTGACGCGCGCCTCCTCTGTTTATAATGTCATCCAATCACAAAATGCCACGTGTTCCCTGGTCGGCCCTTATCCAATATTTCCCGCTCAAGTTGCTTTGCTGCTGGGACCCACTTCACCTTTTCCGTACAGGGTCACAGGTCCCCACGTGTACTGCCCATCTGGACATATGTCCCAAAAGTCACTATCTTCAGGTGTCCGAGTAAGGAGGAATGCTAGGCTAAAGTTCACCCCTATCATCCAGTCCCCCTACTCCGAAGTGTAATACGCTAAGTAGTACGGTTCGGAGTACATTTGAAGGAGCATTCCTCCTCTTTAGTGCTCCTGGACTCTTTAATCGGTCTGTGTCGCATTTATGCTGATTGGACAGGTCCTGCACGCTGTGCAGAAGAAAACAGCGTCCGTAGGGTGACACGTGTACCTACCTGTCACCTCTGCTTTTTGAATTCCTCGAGGCAGTTTCTTTTTCATTTTCCCCCCTTTTTCGAAATAACTCTCCATACTTAGCAAAAAAAACGAGACCCCAATCGTCTTTCTAGGGTTTTCATCGTCTCCTTACCCCCAATCGCACAGTGCCCAGAAATCGCATCTCGCTCGGATTTCTTCATCGTCTACTGCTCATTCAGGTACGCTTTCGTTCCTCCTTCTCGTTATTTCCCCTGTTCTCGTCGATTCGCCCTTAGTTTTCCGTATTTCCCCACTTTTTGTGCGCCGAAGACATGTCTGATACCACCGCTTCTGAGAGTGCTCGTGCGGCGTCGCCGGACGTATCCACGTCCTCCACTGCGCCAGGTGATGCCGCCAAAAGGGGGACAAAGCGGAAGGCCCCATCACCAAATGCGGCGGCGCCTGATCTTCCTCAGCCTTCTTCCTCTCACGCTCCTGCCGACACCTCTTCGGCCGCGCTGACGCCAGCGCCGCCAGCCCCCGATTCGTCTACCTCTCGTCAAACCCGTTCGCGAAGTACTGCCGGAGACAGCGCGAGGGTGGACGATTGGAAGACATTTGGCCCATCCAAGTCAACCTATCAGCGCTTGGGGAAGCTCGTCCCAGAGGGTTTTCACAGCCCTGGCTTCCACATCTCTGTCCCAAATCACAATCAGCGAGCAAACTTCCCGCCTTCGCCGGCCCTTGCTTTCTGGGAGAGCCAGATAAGGGCCGGCCTACGCTTTCCAGTCCACCCTTTCTTCGCTGCAGTGTCGCAGGCTTTTCGCATACCTCTAAATCAGTTCAGTCCCTCTTCTATACGCCAGCTGGCAGCCTTTTATTTCTTGGTTTCTGCTGCAGGGGGGAGACCCTCTATAGAACTCGTCCTTTCCCAGTTTCAGCTTAAATCTGCTCCCCCCTTTTTCTACTTGTGCGCGAATCCGCGCGGTCTCGTTCATTTCCTCAGTAGGGGCACTCACAAAGACAAGGAGTGGCACCCTTTTTACTTCTTCGTGGCCCCCACAGAGGGTAGCTGGGACTTTCCTCATCGCCATTGGGTTCACCAAGCGCCTCAGAGACTGCGAGGGATCCAGCCTGAATGTTCCGAGGAGAATGAGGCGGCTCTTAACCTTTTGAACCTTAGGGCCCCTGAAAAGAAATTTAACATGGTCGAGTTGGTCACCTATCCTGGCCTTCTCCATCACTTCAGCCTCTCCTCAAAGTCTCTACCCTTCGATCCTAAGGGTAAGCAGGTTTCCCTCCTGCTTCCTGACCTCCTTTTTAGATTTTCCTTTCTGACTTAATATGTCTTTCTGCAGATATGTCGTTCTCTTGGAGAGATGCGTTTCGTATGCTTCCTGTGAAACAAGAAGGATCCGAAGTTCCCGCTGCGTCTCACCCCTCAGCAGGTCTTGATGGGACTGACCTGCCAGCTTCGGAAGTGAAAGGAAATCCTCCTGTTGGATCTTCTTCTCCTCAGGTGGTGCTATCTGACTCAGAAGGCGATGTGAGCAAGAAGGATGCCTCGCCGGTGCCTCCCAAGAAGAAAAAGAAGAAGACTGCCGTGGCAAAGGGGAAGAGGCCACGTGTGGAGACAACCTCTCCCTCTCCTGACACTTCTGAGTTTGCCCCTTTTGTCCACCAAAGCTCTGAGTGGGGTATCAATCAGCGGGCTGACGGGAAGATGGTGCTGGACATGCCCAACAGTTATGACTCATTGAGTCCTGAGGAGAAGATGAAGTTCATCCAGGCCATCGTGCCTCTCGAACAGCAAAAGGCGCTCCGTCGCCGATCTGACGCTTCTGTCGCTGAGCTCGCTGCCCATCATTGGGCCGAGGTAACTCTCTCCCTTGGCCTCCTTTTGTTAACTATATATTTTTTGTACTTTGTTGATTCGGGCTTGGTGGTCTCAGCTGTCCTCTTTGCTGCCTACTCTCTTGTCTGCGACCTCCCATCGGGGTTTGGCACCCGGTGGTCCCGCCTCTCCTGGGAACAACATGCTTGAAATAATTGAGGAGCGGGACTTAAAGATCGCTCAGTTGGAGGAAGAGCTTAAAAAAGAGAAGGATGAGTGTGAGGTTCGTGCAAAGGACTTAGCTTTAGAGAAGTCCCGTCAGTTGGAGGTGGAGAGTGCAGCTGCTCTTGCTGCTAAGGAGGCTGAGCTTACGACCCGTCTGCATAAGCTCATAGATGCACAGCAAGCTCAAATCGAGCTGAGGGCCAAGGAACTGCTGGCTGAGAGAGAGAGGACCCTGAGGGCTGAGTTGGAGCAAGCTTTCACCGCCAAGGTTGGGGATAGTCATTCTGCGGGACAGCTGAAAGGAGTCCAACTCTGCCAGAAGTACCTTATGGGTTCGCCTCTTGGTATGAAGTTCCTTGCTCAGCTGAGCCAGAGTTGGCATGAGGGCTATCTGTGTGACACCCTCTCTCTGGTGGACTTCGCACCTTTCATGCAGCACTACTTCTTGGGAGGTTTTGCTGCCGGACGCGAGCCCACCTCTACTCTGGACGCAGCGATGGAAGCTATGAGTGCCCCTCCAACTTTTAAGGGAAATCCGGAAGCGCCACCTAATCCGGGCTTCTGGTCTGCCAGGGTGCCTCACTGCTCCCCCACTTTGCTGGAGGTCTCGCCTGAGGTCCTTCTGGGTCAGCTCTCCGAATTAGAGCAGCTTGAGTCATCTGCTACTTCAGAGGTCCCCGACTCCACGGCCGGTTCTGGTGCCCCACCTTCTTAGCTTACTACTCTGTTTCCTGTTTTTCGAACAATCAATGTTGTTTTTTCCTTTTTCGGACCTCTTTTGTTATTTTCCTATTTTGAACGCTTGTTGCTGTTCCTTTTTCCGTATGCGTAGTGTTGTGGCGTATTTTCCTTCCTTTCTCGCTTGCCTCCCAACTTAATCGCATCCAGATTTAAATACTTTGGGCCATTTACGCTGAGGTTCTGCATTACTACCACTCTCTACTCCCCCTACTTCGAATAGTGCTGAAGTCTGTCAGCGTATTCGAAGTACACCGAGAGCGTTCCTTTCGACTAACCAGCCTTATTCTTCCCCATTATTATTCCATCAGGCTGTGCTCGTCTCGAAATTCCTCCTCAGGGAAATATTAACCAACAGAAACGCGTACCTGGGGATTTAATGGTACCTCAAACGCTGGCCTTGTTCGACTTTTTTGCCAAGTTCGTTAGGTATTGGTGAACCCGTATAGAAGTCACCTGCATAGCTGCATCTAGTGCTCATGAGTATGCATCTTTACGGCCGCGTCTGGGCTAGCCCCATCTGGGTTAAAGGTGCGCAATCTGCGCGGCCACATCTGGGCTACAGGTGCGCAATCTGCGCGGCCACTTCTGGGCTAGCCACATCTGGGCTACAGGTGCGCAATCTGCGCGGCCACTTCTGGGCCAGCCACGTCTGGGCTATAGGTGCGCATTCTGCGCGGCCACGTCTAGGCCAGCCACACCTGGGCTATAGGTGCGCCATCTGCGCGGCCACGTCTGGGCCCGCCACATCTGGGCTATAGGTGCGCAATCCGCGCGGCCACTTCTGGGCCAGCAACATCTGGGCTATAGGTGCGCCATCTGCGCGGCCACGTCTGGGCCAGCCACATCTGGGCTATAGGTGCGCCATCTGCGCGGCCACGTCTGGGCCAGCCACATCTGGGCTATAGGTGCGCAATCTGCGCGGCCACTTCTGGGCCAGCCACATCTGGGCTATAGGTGCGCCATCTGCGCGGCCACGTCTGGGCCAGCCACATCTGGGCTATAGGTGTGCAATCTGCGCGGCCACGTCTGGGCCATTAGGGAATCCAGGGCAGTCCGTAGACAGGATTCGTGGTTATCAATTTTGGGAGAGGGGCCATCAAGACACGAGTTTCTGAAAAACCATTTCATTCAATGGATGGTGCCTCGTTAAAACCTTGCCAAGTAAAACCCCCTTGGGATAAAACCTTGGCGAAGGAAAAAGAGTACACCTTCCTGTTTGATTTATATACAACCTTCCAACCCCTTACTAAGCGTAATACCTCTTGAGTTTTGAGATGTTCCATGGGCGGGGTATTCTGCGCCCATCCTCATCCTCCAATTCGTATGCGCCGCCTCCCAAAACGCGGGCCACTTTATAAGGACCCTCCCATGTCGAGTCTATCTTCTTCAGCGGCTTAAGTACATCGGCTCTCCTCAAGATTAAGTCTCCCACTTGGAATTGTCGAGGCCTTACTCTCCGGTCGTAAGCCGCTTTTACTCGACTCTTGTATTTTTCCATCCTTACCAAGGCTAGCTCCCTGATTTCCCCTATTAAGTCCAGATCTTCTCTTCGGAGCCGTGCGTTCTGCTCCTCTTCATAGTGGATGACCCTATGCGTCTCCATCCCTATCTCCACGGGTATCAGGGCGGCGGATCCATAGACTAACTGGAAAGGTGTTTCATCCGTAGCTTCTCGCGGAGTGACGCGATATGCCCATAACACGGGGTCAAGGGATTCTAACCATTTACCACCCTCCTGGTCCAATCTGGCCTTGATCCCGTGGAGGATGGTGCGATTGGTGACCTCCACTTGTCCATTAGCTTGAGGGTGTCCTACTGAGACGAACCTCTGCTGTATCTTCATCCCCGTGCAGAACTCACGGACTCGGGCTCCACAGAACTGCGTGCCATTATCGGAGATCAGGATTCGAGGGGCTCCAAACCTACAACAAATGTTATGCCACAAGAAATCTATCACGTTAGTTTCATCGATCTTGGCCACTGCCTTGGCTTCTACCCATTTGCTGAAATAGTCGACGGCGACTATGATGAACTTTTTCTGAGCCTTGGCGACCGGCATAGGCCCGACTATGTCTATTCCCCATTTGTCAAATGGACAAGGGGAATGCATCAACCCCAGTTCTTCCGCGGGTACGTGGATCCTCGGGCCGTGTTTCTGGCAGCTTTCGCATCGTCTGACCAGCTCCTTAGCATCCCTCAATAGGGTCGGCCAGAAGTACCCGGCCCGGACCACTCTTCGAGCTACCGCCTTGTACCCGGCATGGTTGCCAGCACACCCTTCATGCACCTCTTCCAACACCGACATCCCTTCCTTTTTGGACAGGCATCGAGCGTAGGGATGTACAAAAGTCCTTTTGTATAACTCCCCTCCGATGAGGCAGAACTTTTGCCGAAACTTACCTGCGTCCTTGTGTGTAGGATCACGCAAGGCTTCCAGGATAGGAGCCCTCCAATCTTCTTCCTCTCTATACATCCCACCTGCTCCATCCGGTCCTCTCGGCTAGCTGTCAGCATCGTCACCTTTCGGGTCCCCTCAGGGATTGCGGCGCTAGCCAACTTTGCCAAGGAATCCGCCCGTCCGTTCTCCTCTCGGGGGATCTGCCGTATCTCGAAGCTGTCGAAAGAGGCTTTTAGCTTTCCCACTCGCTCAGCGTACCTCACCATCTTCTCATTCTTAGCCTCGTAGTTCCCTTGGACTTGCTGAGTTACCAGCTGGGAATCCGAGTATATGACTACTGCGGTAGCTCCCAGATTGTTAAGGATCTCCATCCCTTTCACCAGGGCCTCGTACTCAGCCTCATTATTAGACGCTGGAAAGTCAAATGTCACCGCGAATTGTAGTTCGTCCCCTTCGGGCGTAATGATGAGGACTCCTGCCCCGGCCCCAGTTGCTGTGGATGAGCCATCCACATAAGCTTTCCAACTTGGTGACACCTCTCCTCGGGTAGATTCTAACAGAAAGTCCGACAAGGCCTGTCCCTTAATGGCGGGTCGCCTTTCGAACTCAACATCGTATTCGCCCAACTCAACTGCCCACTTGACCATTCTTCCAGAAAGGTCTGGCCTACTCAGGGTTTGTTTCAATAATAAATTGGTACGTACCCGTACTTTATGAGATAGGAAATAGGGGCGCAGCCTCCGAACCGACACCATTACTGCCAAGGCGGCCTTCTCGATCTCGGAGTACCTGCTTTCGGCTCCCTGCATTGTTTTACTCACGAAGTACACCGGCTTCTGGGTGTCACCCTCCTCTTTCAGGAGAACCGAACTCACGGCCTGCTCTCCTGTAGAAAAATACAAGATTAGTTCATCTCCAGGCAAGGGCTTGGTCAATACCGGCATGTTGTGCAAGTAATTTCTTAGCCCCTCGAATGCCGACTGGCATTCTTCTGTCCATTCGAACAGGCATCCTTTTCGGAGTATTCTGAAGAAGGGTAGGCTTTTATCTGCGGACTTGGCGATGAATCTGCTGAGTGCCGCCAACCTTCCCGTTAAGCGTTGAACCTCCTTGATGTTCCGCGGCGGCTGCATTTCCAGTATGGCCTTCACCTTATTGGGGTTCACCTCGATCCCCCTCTTGGTTACCATATACCCCAGGAACTTCCCCGACTGCACCCCAAAGGTACACTTCGCAGGGTTCAGTTTCATTCCACAGGTCCGGATGGTCTGGAAGGCTTCTTCTAAGTCCGCTTCATGATCCTTGGCCCAAGTTGATTTAACTAACATGTCATCCACGTATACCTCCATGTTACGACCCAACTGGCTCTTAAACACCGTATCAACCATCCGTTGGTAGGTAGCTCCTGCGTTCTTGAGTCCAAAGGGCATCCGGACATAACCATACGTGCCACCTGCCGTGACAAAGCAAACTTTATCCACGTCCTCCGGGTTCAGCTTAATCTGGTGATACCCCTGATAAGCGTCCATCATGCTTAACATTTCACATCCAGAGGTGGAATCTACCAGCTGATCTATCCTTGGTAAAGGATAGTGATCCTTAGGACAAGCTTTGTTGAGGTCCCGGAAGTCTACACACATCCTCCAGGACCCATTTCCTTTTTTGACCATGACGACATTGGCCAACCAGGTGGGAAACTGTACCTCTTTGACGTGTCCGGCTTTAAGCAACTTCTCCACTTCCGTCCTGATGTCTTGGTCCCTTTCGGCTCCGAACTGTCGGAGTCTCTGTTTCACCGGGTGGCTACCCGGGATTATGTTCAAGTGGTGCATGGCTATCCTCGGGTCCACCCCGGTCATGTCTGCTGGCGAAAAGGCGAAGAGGTCGGCATTCCTCCTAAGGCATTCGACCAGCTGCGATGCAATCTCCTTATCCATCTTCGTTCCCACCTGAGTGGTGAAACCCTCCCTTCCTGGGTAAAGTTCCACTGTCAGCAGTTCTTCATCAGGTTGGGGCTGCAACCTCGTAGGCTCCCCGTCTTCCTGCTCTAACTTCGTTCGTTTTGCTTGTTTGGCCTCAACTCCATCTTTCTCCTTTCCTCCTGTCACAACCTTAACCTCATTGGCATAACAACGACGAGAGCTAACCTGGTCTCCTGAGACTTCCCCCACCTGGTCTCCTACTGGGAATTTGATCTTTAAGTGGTACGTCGAAGGTACTGCCCTGAATCCATTTATGGCTGGCCGCCCCAATATGATATTATATGAAGAAGTAGCATCGACAACCAGGAAGTTAACCATCCGTACCACCCGCCTAGGGGCTTCTCCTAGTCCCACGGGAAGTGTAACTTGGCCTAACGGCTGTATACCAGCTCCACCGAATCCGTATAAGGAAGTGGCCACCGGTTTCAGCTCCGTTCCCAACTTCATCTGCTTGAAGCAGTCTAAGAATAGGATATCTGCTGAACTACCCCCATCTATGAACACTCGTGACACGTTATATCCTGCCACGTCCGTGGTAATCACGAAAGCGTCGTTATGGGGCCGAACGACATCGACCTCATCCTGTGCTCCAAACTGTATGTTCCCTGTGGTCTCCATCTGACCCACCAAGCTGCCTTCTGTCTGGGCCTTTCCTCTATCTCTCATTCTAGCATACGACTTCCGCGCTCTGTGTGAGTCCCCGCCATCTGGGCCTCCCACTATGATGAGGATATGAGCTCTCGGCTGGCTAGGTCCCGGCCTGTTGGGTTCCATCATAGGTTGTTTTCCCTTGTCGGGTAGCGGACCTTCCCTCTCCCGAGGCTGTGTTGGCGGGACCGGTCCTCTATCTCGATATATAAACTCCTTGAGATGCCCTGCCTTTATCAACCTTTCTATTTCATTCTTCAGATGCGTGCAGTTGTCGGTATGATGCCCATATTCATTATGGTAGCGGCAGAAGGGCCCCGACGTGGGCTTTGGGTGTCCCCGCGGGTTGGCTCGAGGATACCGCATGTCTGGGTGTCTTGATGCCACAGCCAGGACTTCTTCCAGGTTCGCTCGCAGAGGAGTGTATTTCTGATACCTAGGAGGGAATCTGTTCGCACCACCCGCCATAGGCCTTCTGATCGCTGGAGGGTGAGTGACCCGGACATTTGCCCTGCTCCTATTGTGGCTCTGTACTTCTTTCTTAGGCATCACTCTGGACGTTCCTTCTCGGATTTTCGCCAGCCTGCTTTCCTCCAGGTTTATGTACTTATCCGCTCTGCCCAACAGTTCCTCAAACGTTTGTGGGGGCTTTTTAGAGAGCGATGCGAAGAAGTCGCCAACCTGCAAACCATGAACCAAAGCGTTAATTTTAACAGAGGTGGTGGCAGAGGGTACCTCCAAGGCTGCCACATTAAATCTTCTGATGTAAGATCTAAGGCTCTCGTCCGGTCGCTGCTTGATTTGAAACAAAGACATGTCCGACTTAGGTGGCTTCCTAGCGCTAGCAAACTGGTTGATGAACATCTCCTGGAACTCCTCAAACGAGTGGATAACCTCTGGTTCGAGCTGGCTGAACCACTGTTGAGCAGCCCTCACCAGAGTTGTCAGGAAGACTCTGCATTTCACTCCCTCCGAGAAGTTGTGCAGTAGGATGGTATTCTTGAAACGTAGCACGTGTTCCTCCGGGTCAGTGGTACCATCATACTCATATGGCAACTGTTTAAAGTTGACCGCAACTTCCCCTTCCAACAACCCTTTGGCCAAAGGCGTACCGGCCTGATATAGCCCTCGCAGATGGGGCCTGGTTGTTTTGTTTCGGATCTCATCTAGTACTTTCCTGAGGTCCGACACTTGCCTCCTAAGCTCCTGTCCCTGGGAACTAACGCCTCCTTCTCGACCGCGCATGCCCTAGCTTCTAACTTCCACTTGGTGTTCCCCAGCCTTCTCCTCTCCTTCCACCATGTGTCCACTGGCCATGGTCATCGGAGGCACGGCGTTCCTTGGATTCACCGGTCCTTCCTGAACTCCTCTGGAAGGTCCCCCTCGCCCACGCGTTGGGGCCTGCGGCCCCACATCTCTCTCTTCCTGGGTAACCTCTCTTCTCGGCGAGTCTCTGTCTGGCGGGCGACGCAAGGCTTCTTCCCCAGCCACCATGTTTTCTCCTACGGTTTCTTCCCACTCTGAGACATGGCCCTCTGAGGTTCTGACCTGAACGGAGAAGGGCTGCTTCCGTTTGCCCTTGCTCCTTGCCTTCTTAGCGGCTATGGCCGCGTCCACTGCATTCTTCACCAACAGATCTAGCTGTTCCACCGTCATGGTCACAGGGGTTTGAGGCGGTATGGCTCCAGATGGTCCCGCAAAGGTGGGCAGTGGTGTAACCACTGGGGCCTCGATCGGTGAAGCCAGCGTCGGAGCCGGCGCAGGAGTTTCCCCCGATTTCCCCGCAGCTTCCTCAAACCGTCCTTGCAAGTTTTGTGCCAATGACGGCTGTTCCTCCATCGTGGTTAACGTCTATTCGTCTCTAAGATCTACTACTCCTCTAGCAACGACAACCTTCCACTGTCTCTCTCACGTTTCTTCAGATAACACGATCTCAGCTTGCCTTCCTCGATCTATCTTCAAGCAGACCCAGAAACAGTCTGCCTTCCTTGCCGTTACTACCCAGCGCACTCACGTCTCAAGCCATCTTTCCCACAGACGGCGCCATTTGATGCGGGTATGACCCCGATCAACGATATTTGGTTCGGGAAAGGCGGTGATGGGTAACACGGACTGAGCCTTGATGTTCTTGGAGTGTGTTAGGGTTTATACTTTAGTGCTATGAAGGAAAGGAATGAGAGAGACAAGGATTTAACGTGGTTCGGACAAGTGTCCTACATCCACGGGCCGCCGGAAACAGTATCCACTAGTCACAGTCGCGAAATACACACACAGACCTCACTTCGCTCGTTACAGTGCTTTCATGGTGAAAGAATGGATGAAGAAGATGAATAATGTAGAAAATATCTAAGTGTCTTGGTGTTATGTTGATTCTTGCCTTGATCTCGTCTCTCTCTATTCACATATACCCAAATTCCCTTTGTTTGCCTAGCTGGCATACTCCCAGGACCACTTGACAGCGACAGGCAGTACATCCTGGGAGGAGACAGCACCTGCGATCGTATTGTTGTCAGACTGACGCGCGCCTCCTCTGTTTATAATGTCATCCAATCACAAAATGCCACGTGTTCCCTGGTCGGCCCTTATCCAATATTTCCCGCTCAAGTTGCTTTGCTGCTGGGACCCACTTCACCTTTTCCGTACAGGGTCACAGGTCCCCACGTGTACTGCCCATCTGGACATATGTCCCAAAAGTCACTATCTTCAGGTGTCCGAGTAAGGAGGAATGCTAGGCTAAAGTTCACCCCTATCACTGACAAAGTACTGACGACGGATTACAACTTACAAGTCTGAAACAACTCCGAAAATGGAGATTCTTGTTCAAAATCTCCGAAAGAACCAACACAAATTCTTCCCAAGCAGTTACAAGAGTTAAAAAAAAGAGACATTGAAACGTAAACACGAAGCTTCTGAAAACGAATCTGAAGTGGTCTCGGTACGATATGGATGTAAGACACTAAGTATAACCTAGATGTTGGGTAAAATGTCGGGGTAACACTCAACCTAACATTCAGATGCACAGCGGAATATTGTAATTACTTAGTGACGAAACTGAAATAACACAAGGTGTAAATCTGTGCGGCAAGTTATAAAAACTCGCTGCGTGCCTCAAGGCAAAATTCCACTACAGCAATGGATGCAAAATAACTATCCGCAGATAGTCAAAACAAGTCTAGAAAAACTACGAATCTAAACGATTCTGAAAACTACGAATCTTATCGATCCTGAAAAACCTACGAAGTACTAAGACTTCTGAAAAAGAAATACTAGGCTAGGCTCGCTCAAATTCTCTTAAAGTAAACTCGATAATTTTCGCTCATAGCTCTCAAAAGTTTCTCGTCCAAAGGTGTAAAGTTGCAGCTCGAAATCTCCACTTATTTATAGGTCTTGGCTCATGTTTGAATTGGTAAAAAAATCCCTTGAATATCTCGTCAAATATCTCCTCGAAGATCTCCCTAAATATATTATATATTTAGTTCGATGTTCTCATCTCATTGGTCGATCTCTTATCTCCTATTTATGGTAGCTGGTTGAATGTTTCTCTTTTGATATTCAGATCTTCTAATCTTGGTCGTGGCTTGACTACTTCTCTTTTGATCTTCAAATCTTCTATTTATAGTAATTGCACTTCCTAAATTCGTTCAAGCAGCTCCACGCGTTTTCCACCTGATTTAGACTCGTTCCAGCCCTTAAATACGTCCTGCATATTATTATTTATTAAAGCCACTAAAAAAGGTTAAACGGTTTTTGGGCATGAAAGATAAAATCGAATGTTGACCAATTCATAGACAACAATGTTGGCTGGAATGTAGCTCGACATTGTCAATGCTAAGCTAGTCAACATTAACAATCTCCCCCTTTTTATCTTTCTTCCCAAAACCCGTGCAGAATTAACTGTTCCAAAACTCCCCCTGAAGGCAAAATCTACTCAACCACAAAAATATTAAAAGATGGTTAGAGTAGTCGAAAACAGAATAGCGATTAAACTATTCAAAGTACTACAAAATAGTACATAGCCACAACAAGGTCTTAGGTTAACATCTGCAAAATAAATGTACTCGACTAGTAAGCAAGCAAACATGTAGACATACCAGAGAAGCAAATCAGCATGCACATAGTAAAAGCAAATTAATCTTGACATGCAAAAATAAAAACCAGAATCAATTATGCATGCAAAAATAGAAATGATCAAATCTTCACACTCAATAGAGTATGGAGTTTCCTTCTGATGCAATAAAAATCAGAATCAATTATGCATGCAAAATAGAAAGGATCAGAGCTTCACTCTCAATGGAGTATGGAGTTTTCTTCTGATGCTTTCTCGGCTGCTTCTCCTTCTTGGTCAGCTCCCCCTGTTTGTTCGGCTCCTTATTTTGCTCTCCCGAATTTCCTCATCTCCACCTTTTTATCTGCACAACGTTCTCCCCCTTTTTGGAAAGAAAGAAAAAAACACAGAGAACTTCTCTGTTAGCCAACTTGCAGATGTTGAGGCAAATGTGGGACTAACATCTGGGCCAACATTCTGAGACTCAGAAACAAGTTAGTTCGCCATAAAGAAATCAAAGATAAATCCAAAAATGATAAGATGAGAACAGAATGAGTAACCCTCTATAATATCAACCACAATCAAGAACAGAGAGTAATTTCAGCGCCAAGTTCGAACTATGAAATAGGATATGCGAAAGTGATGAGAGCTCAAGTCGAACCTAAAAAGAAAAATATCCAATGACACAAATAAAACGGTCACTCAGAATAGGGATAAATCGTGGTGTAAGTGAGTGAAGTAAACTAATCGTTGGAATATAGAGCATTTAGAAAGTTTGAGGATGTCGAATTAGGTCAAACATGTTGTAATACCCGTAAATTTAATACGGGATTTTTGATATAATTAATTATATAGTTATGGGAATTAGGAAGTTGGCAAAGAAATTGCAAAATGAAAATATATATATTCTAGTTTCAACTTGATTTCGAAATTTACTAAAAAGCGAGATGAAATTTATAATGTTGGGATATACTAAATTGGGCTAAATTAAATTGAAATATATTTGGTCTTTTTGAATTAAGGCCCAAGTACTTAAAAAACAAACTTTAACAATATAGTTACTTATGCCTTAGGGAAATCTACGTCATTAACTTGTCCCATCAGCTCTAACTTCGAATTCCAATACTTATCTAACAAATTCGGATATCAAAGATCACTTAGCAAGAGAACCTTAGTTGAGTAAGAACAAAGAAAATAAAACAGAAGCTAAGAGAGAATAAGGAGAAATTTGATTGAGCTTAGGAGCTTTGACTTAACGAGTACGGCTTTGGAAAGAAAAGGTATGCAAAAGTCTCCAAGCTTAGTATTTTATAATTATACGTAATGATTTCTTGAGAAGGTAATAAGGGAAGGAGTTCGATGTTAGAACAAAACGGTGGACATTTGAAGGTGGTAGGGTATTACTAATTAGGGTTTAATTCGTTTCAAGTGTAGGAACGTTTTGTGGAGGTAGGACTTCAGTCTTCGGCAACTATGCTACTTGAGAAAAATAATTACGTGTATCTATATATTTTCAACATGTGAAAGTTTTTGATATGTAATAAAAATAAACTAGTCTAAAGATTTCAGCTGCATATGTTCACGATAGGGTTTTCAATCTTACTAGAAGTTCTATTTGGCATATAGGTATTTACGGATAAAAGTTCGTGACCTAGGTTTTAGTATCATAAGGTTTTTGTGGTTCAATGTAGGTAAGTAAGCTAAGTTTTCCATAGTAGGTACATACCATGTTTTCGGCAATTGTATCACATTAAGTTTGAATTACTTTTGGAGTGTTCAAATATTAGCAAAGGTTCGGAACTTTTCAGTAATATAATGTTTTCGGCGCTTCTAGGTTGTGACAATATAAGTTTTCGATAATTCATCATTTTTGGGCACATTAGGTTTTCCAGAACTTGTTTTTATTATGTAAGTAAGTTTTGGCATGAATCAATTTTTCGACATGAGCTCAAGGAGAGTTTTCGGCATATCTTCAAGCACACAAGAAAAGTCTTCGGTATTATTAGAGTTTTAATAATATTAGGGTTTTCGATATTTGGGGTTTGAGAATTTCGAGACTTACGAGAATTAGTAAATAGATTAACATAGTAATGTTTATCTGTCCAGAGTTTCGACATTTAAGAGATTTACCAGATATCGCGACTGACTATATCAGGAGGACAGGTAGGTGGATTATCCATCTACAATACGTAAACACAATTATGTGTTTCGTGTGATTATGTGATTTACGTGACTTATGTGACTTATATGTTTTACGTACATTTTATATAAATCATGTTTTATGATATTTTTATATGAATGGCACGTGCATATCACGTTAGGGCGAGAGATGTTTGTACCGTAGTGTGACGGTAATAATATGAGATATTGACGTACGGGGTAGAAAGAGATGCTTGTGATTGGTGACTCTTAGAGGAGTCGAGGTTGGGCTCACTGGGCACCTGGCGGAGACAGACGTGATCGATCTGTCTACCCGGATGTGATCGATTCGGGATGCATACCGCCGGATGAGATTTTCTTTGTGATTAGTGCGGGAGTATACGACCTGGTAGGAGGACATCGACGTGATCGATCAGTGCACTACCGGCGTAGCTCGCCGGCGAGACTTGGGGGTGGCCTCCTAGTAGTCTATTACGCGCGGAGGTGTCGAGCCTAACCTAGGGCCCTGTGTTGTGCGAAATAGGAATGTGGGAAAAGAAAGAGTGTGCATTATATTATGTTGTGAGATGTTGGGATTGGGGTTGAGTGCACACTTGCATCCATGCATTTTATTCACCTACTGGGCAAATTGCTCAGTGTTTACGTGTTGTAGGTATTGAGTCCGACGTTGATACGCGTCGTGACTGAGGCGGCTGGTGGCGGTGCTCCACGGACTTTTGAGGGCGGTGCGGTACATGGATGAAGACCTGTGGAGCGGCTTTAGGACTTTTGGTTCTTTTGGTATTTTTGGGGCTTCGGCCCGTGTACAGACATGACGATGTAGACGAATTTTTATCTTTGTGTTTATTATTTTTGGAAAAAGTTTTAATTAGACGGGCCTTCCGCGGCTTACGTTGCGGAAATCCGCCAGTAATCCTAGTTAGAAAAGTAGGGTCGCCACAGTGGTATCAGAGCTTCGGTTTTAGATTCTGAAGACTGTCCATGTACTGCCGCTCAAAAGCCTGGAGAACTAGTATGGCCTGTAAGTAATGATGATTGATTATGTGATTATGTGTTATTTGATATATGGACTTTCTGTGAATAATTGTAGAAATAGTTAAGAAATGCCAAGGACACGTAGAGAAGCGAGTGAAACTAGTCGTAGGACAGGATCTGAATCCCCACCTAACGACAATTCTACCATCCATGAGTTGACCGATCTGATCCGACGACAGTCGATCAGATCAATGATCTCATTCACTGTCAGAATTCTTCAGAGCGTCATGCATCCCCGGGACTAGAACGTGTAGAAGCTGCCAGGGAGAGGTTCCGAAGGTTAAACCCCCCTATGTTTGAGGAGGCCGCCGATCCTACCGATGCCGAGGATTGGCTTAGGACCATCGAAAATATGTTCCGTGTGAGCCACTTACCCGATATAGAAAAGGTGACATGTGCCACATTCATGCTACGTGGGAATGCGGGCTACTGGTGGGATACAATTCAGGTGCTTGAGGATTCCACTACGATGACCTGGGAAAGGTTTAAGATTCTATTCCGAGGAAAGTATTTTACGGCGCCGGATAGGACGCGGAAGCTGAACGAATTTATCAATCTCAAGCAAGGAGGAATGTCAGTATCGGATTACATCCGCAAGTTCGAGCAACTCTCGAGGTTTGCGCCACATATAGTAGCTACCGATGAGCTGAAGATCGAGCGTTTTCTGGAAGGTCTCAAACCCGAGATCTTCCGAAACGTAAGTATGTATGACACCGAGGGGAAGACCTACGCAAGCATTGCTGAACGAGCAATCCTAGCCGAACAGGCGGAGAGTAGAGTTGCAAAAGTGCAAGAAACAAAAAGAAAGACAGAAGTACAACAGGGAGGAGGGAACCAGAAGCGTCAGTTCTTTGGTAAGGGGCCAGACTACCACGGGAATCCACAAGGCCAACAAAACTGGCAACCGAGGCCGAACCAGGGACCGGGTAATGTTCCAAACCGGTACCTCAATGTCGACAGTGTGGGCGCTACCACTACGGAGTATGCCATGGGCCGAAACCAAACCCAACTCCCCAGTGTTTTCGGTGCGGAAAGATTGGCCAATATGCCAGGGTCTGTAACGAGAAAATACCGCAAACTTCGAATCAACCCTTAATCCGACCTCCACCGGTACCAGCACGCGTTTTTACTTTGACCAATGAGGAGGCCGAAGCAAATCCTTCCGTAGTAACGGGTACGTTGACTATCTATAACGTGCCCACTTCTGTGTTAATTGACTCTGGGGCTACACATTCATTCGTGTCGGCCAAGTATGTGGAAAGGGTGGGAGTCTCTCCTACCTTATCTGAATACACTTACGTGGTTAGCTTTGCACACGGTGATCCAACGCACTAACCAAGTGCTAAAAGGATGCTCCGTGGACGTTGAGGATAGAAATATTGAGCGTCGACCTAATTGTGATCCCAATGAATGACTGTGATGTCATATTTGGGATGGATCGGCTTTCGAGATACGGAGCCATTATAGATTGTAATAAGAAGGTCGTAAAATCTCACGTGCCCGAAAAAAGAGGTATTCACTTTTTTCGGATAAGGCGAATAAGAATAGTGTTCCGTGAATATCCGTTTTGAAGGCTCAACGACTATTGAAATCAGGTTGTGAGCCTTTTTCCTACGGTGAAGGCGGAGGAATTACCTCAACCAGAACTGAAAAGCATACCGATAGTTAATTAGTATGCTGATGTATTACTCAATGATCTCCCGGAGTTACCCCTTAATCGAGAAATACGGTTCAGGATAGATCTGATTCCAGGGTTTGCCCCTATCTCTAAAACTCCTTATCGCCTAGAATGCACAGCGGAAGCGTGATGGGAATAGAAATAAGTATGCTTAGAGGGTATGGGGAATACACGAATAAATGTTAGTCATAGAACCGAATGTGAGTCCTCCACCACCGAATTTCGGGGGCGAAATTCTTTTAAGGGGGAGAGGATGTAATACCCGTAAATTTAATACGGGATTTTTGATATAATTAATTATATAGTTATGGGAATTAGGAAGTTGGCAAAGAAATTGCAAAATGAAAATATATATATTCTAGTTTCAACTTTATTTCGAAATTTACTAAAAAGCGAGATGAAATTTATAATGTTGGGATATACTAAATTGGGCTAAATTAAATTGAAATATATTTGGTCTTTTTGAATTAAGGCCCAAGTACTTAAAAAACAAACTTTAACAATATAGTTACTTATGCCTTAGGAAATCTACGTCATTAACTTGTCCCATCAGCTCTAACTTCGAAATTCCAATACTTATCTAACAAATTCGGATATCAAAGATCACTTAGCAAGAGAACCTTAGTTGAGTAAGAACAAAGAAAACAAAATAGAAGCTAAGAGAGAATAAGGAGAAATTTGATTGAGCTTAGGAGCTTTGACTTAAGGAGTACGGCTTTGGAAAGAAAAGGTATGCAAAAGTCTCCAAGCTTAGTATTTTATAATTATACGTAATGATTTCTTGAGAAGGTAATAAGGGAAGGAGTTTCGATGTTAGAACAAAACGGTGGACATTTGAAGGTGGTAGGGTATTACTAATTAGGGTTTAATTCGTTTCAAGTGTAGGAACTTTTTGTGGAGGTAGGACTTCAGTCTTCGGCAACTATGCTACTTGAGAAAAATAATTACGTGTATCTATATATTTTCAACATGTGAAAGTTTTTGATATGTAATAAAAATAAACTAGTCTAAAGATTTCAGCTGCATATGTTCACGATAGGGTTTTCAATCTCATTAGAAGTTCTATTTGGCATATAGGTATTTACGGATAAAAGTTCGTGACCTAGGTTTTAGTATCATAAGGTTTTTGTGGTTCAATGTAGGTAAGTAAGCTAAGTTTTCCATAGTAGGTACATACCATGTTTTCGGCAATTGTATCACATTAAGTTTGAATTACTTTTGGAGTGTTCAAATATTAGCAAAGGTTCGGAACTTTTCAGTAATATAATGTTTTCGGCGCTTCTAGGTTGTGACAATATAAGTTTTCGATAATTCATCATTTTTGGGCACATTAGGTTTTCCAGAACTTGTTTTTATTATGTAAGTAAGTTTTTGGCATGAATCAATTTTTCGTCATGAGCTCAAGGAGAGTTTTCGGCATATCTTCAAGCATATTATTAGAGTTTTAATAATATTAGGGTTTTCGATATTTGGGGTTTGAGAATTTCGAGACTTACGAGAATTAGTAAATATATTAACATAGTAATATTTATCTGTCCAGAGTTTCGACATTTAAGAGATTTACCAGATATCGCGACTGACTATATCAGGAGGACAGGTAGGTGGATTATCCATCTACAATACGTAAACACAATTATGTGTTTCATGTGATTATGTGATTTACGTGACTTATGTGACTTATATGTTTTACGTACATTTTATATAAATCATGTTTTATGATATTTTTATATGAATGGCACGTGCATATCACGTTAGGGCGAGAGATGTTTGTACCGTAGTGTGACGGTAATAATATGAGATATTGACGTACGGGGTAGAAAGAGATGCTTGTGATTGGTGACTCTTAGAGGAGTCGAGGTTGGGCTCACTGGGCACCTGGCGGAGACAGACGTGATCGATCTGTCTACCCGGACGTGATCGATTCGGGGTGCATACCGCCGGATGGGAGATTTTCTTTGTGATTAGTGCGGGAGGTATACGACCTGGTAGGAGGACATTGACGTGATCGATCACTGCACTACCGGCGTAGCTCGCCGCGAGACTTGGGGGTGGCCTCCCAGTAGTCTATTGCGCGCGGAGGTGTCGAGCCTAACCTAGGGCCCTGTGTTGTGTGAAATAGAAATGTGGGAAAAGAAAGAGTGTGCATTATATTATGTTGTGAGATGTTGGGATTGGGGTTGAGTGCACACTTGCATCCATGCATTTTATTCACCTACTGGGCAAATTGCTCAGTGTTTACGTGTTGTAGGTATTGAGTCCGACGCTGATACGCGTCGTGACTGAGGCGGCTGGTGGCGGTGCTCCACGGACTTTTGAGGGCGGTGCGGTACATTGATGAAGACCTGTGGAGCGGCTTTAGGACTTTTGGTTCTTTTGGTATTTTTGGGGCTTCGGCCCGTGTACAGACATGACGATGTAGACGAATTTTTATATTAGTGTTCATTATTTTTGGAAAAAGTTTTAATTAGACGGACCTTCTGCGGCTTACGTTGCGGAAATCCGTCACTAATCCTAGTTAGAAAAGTAGGGTCGCCACACATGTCTAAGTAAACATGGAGCTATAATATAGTATGTGGACGAATTAGTCATGCGAGCAAATAGGAGCACATCAGATCATGATTCAACCCAAAGACACCAAGTCAAAAGTCAAGGTAGAATCAAGCAAGACTAACCGTTTGAGCGACGATGATGAGCACTTGAGCCAAGTGTAACAAGCTGTTCTTCGAGAGTTCTAATGCAATTCTGAGAGATATCTAAACTAGACATACGAAACTGACACATGCTGACTTAAAAACTAATGCACATAAACAAAAGCACAAAAATATAACATGATCAAACTGACAGTCACATATGTTGCACTAACATAAGACTCAACATTCTACTCTGAAATTCGAGACTTTTCTGTTCAACACCCTAAACTCAATTTCCTTTCATTTTCTGCCATACTTACCTCAATAAAGACGAGTAATATTATGCACAGCCCTTATAAGATCCTTATCATCAAGGTTAGGATTTTTGTCGCAAAGAGTGCATCGTCACCGCGAATCCCGTGCACCTAGGAAAGCTTATTACCTGAACCTGTATCTTGAAAAAGGATCACGAGTAATTTTTTTTAAGAAAGAGGGTCATTTCAGGGAACGTTCTAGGTGAGTCAAATCATTTCACAGAATAACAGAGAGAACATTAAATCAATATCAAAGCAGTAACGATCAAGTTCGACTTCTGCTATGTTGATCCAAATGTTGGACCAACATTCAGGCAGACTGATGCAAACCTATGGACTTTTTCAGGTCCGAAAACCTTTCAAAATCCAATGCTTTCGTGAAAATGCCAGCTAACTGATGTTTCTTGTCTATATACTCAATGTGCACTAATACTTTCTCTACCATATATCTCATAAAATGATGTCTATCTATATGCTTCGTGCGTGAATGCTGGATAGGGTTCTTAGTTATATTGATGGCACTAAGGTTATCACAGTACATGAGAACTGACTCGCACTCTAAACCATAGTCACACAACATGCTATTCAACCATATTAATTGCGTATAGCAACTACCCGCAACAACATACTCAGACTCAGCAGTAGATAAAGACACACAATTCTACTTCTTACTGTACCATGCAACTAAATTGTTACCTAAGAAGAAACAGCCGCCACTTGTGCTCTTGCGGTCATCCTCGTCACCTGCCCAATTAGTATCGCTGTAGCCTACAAGACTCATATTAGTATCTTTAGAGAACCATAATCCTAGGCTACACGAACCACTCACATATCGAAGTATACGTTTAACGGCATTTAAGTGAGAGATCTTAGGCTCAGACTGATATCTAGCACAGACACATATGCTATACATAACAGGTCTACTCGCTGAAAGATAAAGCAAACTGCCTATCATGGATCGATATGATGTTTGGTCAACATTCTGTCCAACATTATCCTTACATACCTTTTGTGATGAACCCATTGGAGTTTTCATTACCTTTGCCGTGTCAAGCCCGAACTTCTTGACAGTGTTCTTCGCGTATTTCTCCTGGGACATAAAGATCCGTGTCTGCTTTGCTTAATCTGCAAGCCTAAAAAATAAGTTAGTTCCCCGATCATGCTCATTTCGAAAGTGGAGTTCATGGCCTGTACAAATTGATCTAGCATAGATTGTGAGCTCGAGCCAAAAACAATATCATCAACATAAACTTGGGATATTAAAATATCAGAACCGACCCTTTTTATAAAAAGAGTGTGGTCTGCCTCACCTCGAGTAAACCCAAAATCGAGTAAAAATGTAGCTAACCTACCATACCAAGCTCGAGGCGCTTGCTTCAGTCCATATAAGGCTTTCTGCAGCTTAAAAACATGGTTAGGAAAATGTGGATCCTCAAATCCCTTAGGCTGTTCAACATAGATATCTTTATCAATATGCCCATATAAAAACGTAGCCTTAACATCCATTTGGTGTAACGTGATGTTAAGCCAACATGCAATAGCTAATATTAACCTAATTGATTCTAACCTAGCCACGGGAGCGAAAGTCTTATCAAAATCTATGCCCTCAACTTGCGTATAACCCTGAGCTAGTAGATGTGCTTTGTTCCTAACAACTCTACCAAGTTTATCGGATTTATTCTTAAAGATCCACTTCGTGTCTATGACATTAATGTCCTTCGGCCGTGGGACTAAGGTCCATACTTGGTTTTTCTCAAACTGTAAGAGTTCCTCTTGCATCGCATTTATCCAGAAATTATCCTTGAGAGCTTCAAGGACATTCTTAGGTTCTATCTCAGAAACAAAACAATTAAAATGTACCTCAACGTATACCGTGTTCAAGCATACGTTTCTTACCATAGACTTGTATTCCTTCCGCGGTTTTTCTCTGGTTTTCCTCCCTTCGTTCACATCTCCAATGATCAAGTCAGTAGGGTGGTCCTTCTGAATCTTAGCAGGCGGATCTCGTCGCACTTCACTGGGTCCAGCCTCAGTGTTCTGGTCTGGCACAGATGTTGAGTCAGATGTTGGCTCAACATTTTGATCCACATTCTCCTCTGTTTTATCCACAACTTGTATAACATCTGAAATATCAACTTGAGGAGACACTTTGCTAAGGTCAGTAGCATCATCAAACACAATATTTACCGACTCCTGGACAGATTTCAAGCGCAAGTTATACACACGATAAGCACGACTATTAGGCGAGTATCCAAGAAATATGCACTTGTCACTTTTTGAATCAAACTTGGTCAAGTACTCACAGTCATTCAACATATAACAATAGCATCCAAAAACATGAAAATACTTGACAGTCGGCTTTTTCCCATTCAATAATTCATACGATGTCATTTTAGTACCATGACGAAAGAAAACACGATTAGATATATGACATGCGGTATGCAAAGCTTCAGCCCAAATCTTTTAGAAAGACTCTTAGAATGCAACATAACACGCGCCATTTCTTGCAATGTCCTATTCTTCCTTTCGGCCACCCCATTTTGTTGGGGCATCTTAGGAGATGAATATTCATGAATAGTACCTTTCCTATCACAGAATTCATCGATCAATTGATTCTCAAATTCCCAACCACGATCAGACCTAATACGAAATATAGGAGCACTGAAATTATTCTTAATCATAGGACAAAATTTTTTGAAAAAATCGAACGACTCAGAATTTTCCTTAAGAAAGTAAATCCATGCATATCTATAGTAATCATCAACAAGCACATAAGCATATCTCCTACCACCAATGCTATCTACTTCCATCGGACCCATCAAATCCATGTGAATAAGCTGAAAACAATGAGTAGTTTTAAAATGTTGGGCAGCATGTTGGTCAATATTATGGCTAGCATGCACTTGCTTACCCTTCAAACATGACTCACATACAACCTTACCGAACTCCTTAAGTTTCGGAATGCCTCTGATTGCTTCGTGTTTGATAAGTTGCTCCAGCGTTCTATAGTTGACATGTCCCAGTTTGTAATGCCAAAGGATGACATCGTCCTCGGCCTTAGAGAGTTGGCACACGTCCTTCACACTAGATTTTTCACCGACTAGATAGCAATTGTCACTCGATCTTTTTCCTGCCATAACTCGAACACCATTGCTGTTAAAAACCTCACAGCATCCCTTATTAAATCTTACCTCAAGGTCGTCGTCGCTAGCTGACTTATGCTAATCAGATTAGCCACAAGTCCGTCGACGTGTAGAACGTTGCTCAGCTTCGGAAAATTGGGCACGTTCAATCTGCCCCGACCGAGAATTTGCCCTTTAGCACCCCCTCCGAACGTCACAGATCCACTCCTTAAAGGCAAGTACTCACTAAGATATTCTTTGGTACCCGTCATATGTCGGGAACACCCGCTATCGAAGTACCAAGAACCTGTCACGTTAGCTCGCAAAGAGGTATACACAACATTGCACTTATGCACGGACTTCTCTACCCTAACTTTCTTAGATGATAAAACATCATTTGGTTACTAGAATTTGAAGGTGAGCCAGCTGAACTTTCTCCACACATACGTTTCAACACTGATTTCTCTATGTTGAGCGGGATGTTGGATGACATTTTAGCCGATATCGATTTCTTTGCAGAAATCTCTCCCTTCAATTTCCAGCAATATGGCTTAATATGACCAGGCTGCTTGCAATGTTGACATTTAAACGATACATCCTTAAGTTTGCTAACATCATGCTTAGGACTTGACTCAACAATCTCACTAACATCACTCAAGGCATGCGATTTTTCCTTCACAAAAACTATCTTAGGCTGAACATTGGACACAGGTTTAGGATCATCACATATGGGCTGAGAACTTAATCCTAGAACTTGCTTATGAAAAATACCTAACGATAGTACCTCATCAAGGGTCGATTTATCCTTGTTCAATTTAGTGAACGTTTCCTCGGCCTCGTTGACTCGCTTTCGAAGCTTGTCAATCTCTTTGTCCTTACGTGTCAACACAGCTTCCATTTTGTCCATCCCTTCAAGTAGGCTTTCAATCATCTTTTTGCTCTTCTCATTCTCATCGGTCAGCTTCTTAACCTCGACTTTGAGTTTTGTGTTCATCGACTTCTCCTTTTCATATTGCGCGGACAACATCTTGTCGGCTTCATTAACTTGAATTTCTACACAAGTGTCAGCTTCTAACTCTGCATCATCAAAACTAGAATACCAATCAAAACAGTTTGAATCATCATAATCGAAACTAATATGTTTTTCAGATGTTGAGTCAGATGTTGGCTCAACATCAGTTACCGCAGTGAAACCGATTTGATGATCTTCGTTGTCCGAGAATGATTGAATGGTCCAAAGTGATTGCTTAGTCTCCTTGGCATACTGATGATTGCTTAGTCTCCTTGACATACTGTTCTTCCTCTTCATCATCGGAGAGATTGATCCAAAGTGATTTCCCGCGCTTGCGAAGGGTGTTCGCGCATTCATTGGCATAATGACCCCAGCCCGTTCAAGCATGGCATCTAACTGAATCCCAATCGACATTCTTCTTTCCGTCAGTATTGCGTTTGAAGTATGGAGGAGCAGACGAAGGTTCTGCTTTGGCATTCTGGCCCTTCCTGAATTTGGGCCAACATTCTGCTCGACATTCTTCTTCTGAATGAACTTTGGAAATTTCTTCACGAGCATAGCCATATCCTCATCATTGTCAGTGTCAACTTCAGTTTGCACCTACTGACCGACTAGAGCAATGCTTTTGCCGCGTGAAGCTCTCTTTGGACTTCGAGGTTGGTCTCATAGTTCTTCATAATGTTCATCAACGTGTTGAATTCCATTGTGCCCAAATTATATGCTTCCTCGACAGCTACTACCTTCACATTAAACATTTCAGTTAGCGTACGTAAAGCTTTAGAAACTAGTGCCTTATTAGCAATCGGATCTCCGAGGCTAGCACATTCGCTCGAGATCGTCAGAATATTGCCGAAGTATGTGGTAACATCCCCATCATCCTTCATTATGAGGTTTTCGAATTGGTTGAGGAGATACCGTAGTTTGGTTTCCCTCACACTTGCATCGCCTTCGCAGTACCTCTGAAGTAGATCCCACGCATTCTTCGCCGTAGTACAGTTTTGAATGATCTTGAACATAAAGATATCAACTTATGAGAAGATGGCGTTAAGTGCTTTGTCGTTGAACTCGGCCGCGTTCTTCTCAGGGATTGTCCATTCATCGATTGGCTTGTCAACAACTTTGCCATCAGCATCTGGAGGAGATCGAGGTGAGTGTATCCGTTAAGCACAGCTTCCCACGCTCTCACATCTATGGATTTGATGCATTGTCGCATGCGAACCTTCCAATATGCGTAATTGGAACCGTCAAACACAGGGACTTTGCCGAGATGGTTTGAGCTTGTAACATCCATTATAAAAGATCATAAACGCTTAGTCACGTCAAGCAGAGGCTCTGATACCACTTTGAAGTGGTCCCAGTACGATATGGATGTAAGACACTAAGTATAACCTAGATGTTGGGTAAAATGTCGGGGTAACACTTAACCTAACATTCAGATGCACAACGGAATATTGTAATTACTTAGTGATGAAACTGAAATAACACAACATCTAAATCTGTGCAGCAAGTTATAAAAACTTGCTGCGTGCCTCAAGGCAAAATTCCGCTACAGCAATGGATGCAAAATAACTATCCGAAGAGAGTAAAAATAAGCCTAGAAAACTACAGAATATAAACGATTATGAAAACTACGAATCTTAACGATCCTAAAAAACCTACGAAGTACTAAGACTTCTGAAAAATAAATACTAGGCTAAAAGACTGTAATACCCGTAAAATTTAATTAGGGAATTTACAATAAAATTAGTGGTGGAGAGTATTTAATTAGAAACTTTGTGGAATTAATTAAATGAGGAAATTTGGAACTTTGGGTGAAATTCTGATTATAATACATAATTATTTTGAATTCGATGTGTGATATGATGTTTTTACGTCTTATGCCTTTAAATGACTTATGTGTCTGTATGATTTCATGATGTGTTATTTATAGTTTGTTATATGTGTTATATGTACGCTACATGACTTATTATTTTATGATGATATTAGAACTTATGGTAAGCAAGATAATAATAATATAAGGACTTAAATATTAGGGTATGCTTAATAAAATAATAATAGAAAGACTTATGAAATTGGGCCATGTGTAATACGTAAATTAAAGCCCATGTTTGCAAGATAAACCTCAAGTTACTTAAGACATAGGAAAATAACGTCATCACATGTCCCATCATAGAAAACCTTTCGATAGTTTAATGTTTATCAAGAATTCCTTTTATGGTAAAACATCATTCAAATTGTAAAACTCGTTGAACACTAAGCTGATCGTCCAAGGAACTTAAAACAAGAGAGAGGGAAGAAAGGAGAATCTAGCAAAAGACGAGTCACGTTAAGCTTGGAAGTAGGTACAATATTTTTCCTTTCAATTCAAGTTTTCATCAAGTTAGTAGCATGTTTTAAAGAAATCTTAAATCAGTAGACCATTACATACTTAAGACTTATATTAAGTAGATTATCAAGGGTCTAGGATGGTAAAAATTCGAAGGATATTCATGTTTTCTTGAGAGAAACGGGTTTCGATTGAAAGGTTAGGAATCCTCACGATTAATAATTGTTTTCTTAAGATTAAATGTTAACCTATTTAAATATAGATGACTTAGGCTTGTACGTCGTTCTTGGAGGTTTTGAAAAGAATTTCGAAGTTCTTATGATATTTAAAATTTTCTTGGGAAGAATAGCATGTGGATCGAAAACCCTCAAGTTTTAAATTGTTAAAAAGGTTATAAGCGTTATTATGGGTCGTGAAGTATTGGATTCGCAAACCACAAGAGATTCGCGAACCATTCATGTGGAATGAGGGTTTTTGCGAATTGGAACTAAGTGATGAACCCTAAGTTAGTAGGGCAAAATAAATGTGTTACGAGTTAGGTGGATTTGACGAATCGAGCTTCACGAATTAAAAAAATGATTGCAAACCCGAGCTATTTCGCGAATTGAAGAAGTTTGGCGAACCCTTGGCTTAGGAATGCTTTGCGAATTATATTAAGTGCACGAATTAGGATGAGTTTAGCGAATGGTGGGGGAAAATAAAAATAACAATAGAATAATACTTATTATATGACCTAGATAAGGATCAACTAAGTGTTGATGTCATTTAGATAGTTCTATACGCAAAACAGAAATAGAATAAGGGACATAATTATTCATATCATAAAAGAGACTTCACGAGACTTAATAAAAATAATATTATAACACAGAACTTTACAATTGTATGTCACGTTGAGAACGAAGCTTAGGGAAATAAAATAATACTATAAACACAGAATTTCACAAGTCCATGTCACGTAGAGAACTTTATCAATTTAGGGGTTTTTAAATGTTTGATTCGCACTATAAAAGAGTCATGAATTAGAATAAAGTGCGAACTAGGATATTATTGATTCACGAATTTAAAACCACTTCGCAAACTGTGAGGTGTTAGTTTTACGAGTTGGACTTCACGATTAGTAGAGACTTGATTCGCGAAGTAAGGTCTACACGGACTATGAGAGTCCACGAATCATGAGAGCCTAAGTTGTTTCACAGGTGATACTAATTTCACGGGTAACCTAACTTAGCCAATCTTTTAAATTAAATACTACTTAGGAAGTTTAAGACATAGACAATGTAGTAATTTAAATAATACGCTGATATTATAATTTGATGCTTACGACCAGGGACTAAGAGTTCACTGAATCACTACCAAATAATCTACGGAGGGCAGGTAAGTGGAAATCACAACTACAACACATAATTATATGTGTATGAATTATGTGTCTACGTGCCTTTCATGATTTTATGTGACTCCTATGATTTCTATGTGACGTAAATTTACGTGATTTTTATGTGACGTAAATCATTCTGTGAATATTGCACGCATGTTTATAGGATTCATGGCATGAGCACGTGCACGCACGACTAGTATAAGAGTCAGGGAAAGAGAGCGTGCATGAGTATAAGATCGCCTGTGAGCGATGTATATCTGCCGATATAGGCATTTGTGTCGACTCAATGATGAGTCTCGGCTCTTCTATGCTACCACGGCGATTCACGAAGCCGAATTACCTGATTCACGAAAGGTAGGGGAAATATATTACGGCGATTCACGAGGCCGACTGCCTGATTCACGAGAGGCAGGTAAATACCCCGTAGCGGGAGATGCAACCTGGAGGATGCGACTCGAGGGTATGAGCGGCACCGAGGGAACCTCGAGTGTTGGCGACCTCGTAGTAAGCTACCAGTGAGAAGCGCCCGCGTGTCAGACCGCATTGGGATGGAAAGGCGCCTTAGGGTTAAACGAAATTTGTGTGCCCGGGTTAGCCTCTCAATGGGAACACATTGGGATTGAAAGGCACTATTAGCCTCCCAGTGTGGACCGCATTGGGATTGAAAGGCACCATAGGGTTAAGCACAGATTTAGTACTCGGGTTTAGCCTCTCAGTGTGTGTACTGCCACTTGTACCCTTAGGGGTTTGAGCTCTATATGGTGCATAGTAAGATTGAAAGCCGAGGGCCCAAATATGTTATGAAAAGTCAAGAAGAATGTGAGAAAGGTCAGGAAGAATGTGAGAAGTAGATAGCATTGGCGCGGATGCCTTCGCTATTTAGGTCACGTGCATTGCATGCATGATTTTCACTTACTGAGCTTTATAAGCTCATTCCACGTTTTTATGTGTTGTAGGACCCCGCGATCACGGTACGTGATCATTTCCACGGCGAGGCCAACTTTTGAAGCTTCCGGGGGCTTTTGAGATGGAAGTGTGTGCATGGATGCGACCTCGTGGAGGCCCAGTAGATAAACTTATTTTGAACCGCATGCACGCTTTCCTATGTAATTAGGACCTAGGAAGATTTTGTAGAAATCGTTACGATTCCTTTTTATGAAAGGAAAAATTTTATCCGAAATTTCATACGATTTATTTCGTTACTACGACACTAGTTACGTAAACTAGTGCAGAAAGTAGTGGTGGAAGGCGGGGCTGCCACAGGTGGTATCAGAGCTTAGGATATAGGTTCTGCAGACTGTCCATGTACACACACTCAAAAGCACGGAAGCGGCCTTGCCTGTAAGTTTTATGTTTTTATGAATTTCTGGTATTACATGATTTATTGATCGTGGGAACGTTAGGATAGAAGAACGATGGGTAGAACGAGAAAGGAAAATAGTGCGGGTGCAGATAAAGGTAAAGAACCCGCAGCCTCTACTGATAGTCGTGATGAGACTATCCTCCAACTCGCGGAACTAGTCCGCCAACAATCTGCCCAAATTCAGCAATTGATCCAGCAACAAAACGCTGGCGGGCAATCAAGCAACGGATCTTCTCAGGCCGACAGAATCGAAATGGTCGGGGAAAGATTTCGTAAACTTAACCCCCCAACCTTTGAAGATGCTGTTGACCCAACCTCGGCTGAGGATTGGCTCCGAACCCTAGAAACTATGTTCCAGCATAGCCGTACCCCTTAAACCGAAAAAGCCTTGTGTGCTGGGTACCTATTAAGGGGAAGCGCCGGCCACTGGTGGGACACGATCCTAACTTTAGAAGATCCCTTGACAATGACCTGAGAACATTTCAAAGAACTTTTTCGAAACAAGTATTTCACCGCTCCCGTTCGAGCCCAAAGGATGAACGAGTTCATCAATCTCCGCCAGGGAACAATGACGGTGGTAGAGTATATTAGGAAATTCGAACAGCTTTCCCGATTTGCCACCCATATGGTGAGCACCGACTCGCTGAAAATCGAACGATTTATGGAGGGCTTGAAGCCAGAACTTTACCGTGATGTTGGCATGGCTGGATTCCAAGGGGTTACTTATGCTCAAATGGCGGAACGAGCTCTGATGGCATAACAAGCTGAAATCAGAATTGTACGAGCGCAGGAGTTTAAAAGGAAATTCGAACAAGGATCCAAAGGGAACGGAAATAACCCGAAGAAACAATTTGTTCCTAGGAATGTGAAGCCCAATTTCCAAAACCGTCCTGAACCTACCTAACCAAACTAACACGCGTCAAGGGAGACCCCGACCGAATGCACCCGTATGCCCAAAATGTGCACGACGTCATCTAGGCGTCTGTTTCTCCCGAAATGCCACCTGCTTCAGATGTGGCAAGACAGGCCACTACTCCGTAGCCTGCCCAGAAAATGCATCTGGAAGTAAGGAAACAAATCGGGCCAAGCCGCCGACAGCACCCGCTCGAGTATATATGCTTACGGCGGAAGAATCTGAAAACAACCCATCCGAGACGGAAGGTACCCT
Organism: Craterostigma plantagineum; assembly: GCA_027422505.1. Classification (NCBI taxonomy): domain Eukaryota; kingdom Viridiplantae; phylum Streptophyta; class Magnoliopsida; order Lamiales; family Linderniaceae; genus Craterostigma; species Craterostigma plantagineum. The sequence continues at coordinate 815,303 of JAPQWV010000066.1, read as the reverse complement.
CCTAACCGATTAAACTTCAACATACATTCTAGTGGACTCATGAACCACACTTACCTTTTTGAATCCACCACTTATATGGTAAGACTCGAGAAGTCTTTTTGCCGACTTGGTTGATACCAGTTCAAGTGTCGACCTGATTCGTGATCGTAGTAGATAGGCATTCGAAATAGGAATTCGTACCTGAATTCCTGAAACCTAAGATTCAATAATATTCGGGGTATAACTCTATACCCCAATCTTTTGCTCATCCTAAGGAATATATCCGTTCGATATCAGAATGGCGCAGCGGAAGCGTGATGGACGCTAAGGATTTTCAATCTCTACCTAAGTTAGAATTATAGGAATTATTCTTAGCTCTTCGAGGTGATAAAAGTTCCACTATCTGGAACAATCTTCATATCTACTTCATCAGGATTCCATTCCTTTCTATCCTAGAGAAAAATTATTTGAGATTCCTTGTATAACTTTCTAGGGTGAATTTCTATCACCCAACCAAGCCAGATCAACTCCCTACCAATCGTCACCCTGCATTATTCCACGGGGCAAAATTCTTTTAAGGGGGGGGAGGATGTAATACCCGTAAAATTTAATTAGGGAATTTACAATAAAATTAGTGGTGGAGAGTATTTAATTAGAAACTTTGTGGAATTAATTAAATGAGGAAATTTGGAACTTTGGGTGAAATTCTGATTATAATACATAATTATTTTGAATTCGATGTGTGATATGATGTTTTTACGTCTTATGCCTTTAAATGACTTATGTGTCTGTATGATTTCATGATGTGTTATTTATAGTTTGTTATATGTGTTATATGTACGCTACATGACTTATTATTTTATGATGATATTAGAACTTATGGTAAGCAAGATAATAATAATATAAGGACTTAAATATTAGGGTATGCTTAATAAAATAATAATAGAAAGACTTATGAAATTGGGCCATGTGTAATACGTAAATTAAAGCCCATGTTTGCAAGATAAACCTCAAGTTACTTAAGACATAGGAAAATAACGTCATCACATGTCCCATCATAGTAAACCTTTCGATAGTTTAATGTTTATCAAGAATTCCTTTTATGGTAAAACATCATTCAAATTGTAAAACTCGTTGAACACTAAGCTGATCGTCCAAGGAACTTAAAACAAGAGAGAGGGAAGAAAGGAGAATCTAGCAAAAGACGAGTCACGTTAAGCTTGGAAGTAGGTACAATATTCTTCCTTTCAATTCAAGTTTTCATCAAGTTAGTAGCATGTTTTAAAGAAATCTTAAATCAGTAGACCATTACATACTTAAGACTTATATTAAGTAGATTATCAAGGGTCTAGGATGGTAAAAATTCGAAGGATATTCATGTTTTCTTGAGAGAAATGGTTTCGATTGAAAGGTTAGGAATCCTCACGATTAATAATTGTTTTCTTAAGATTAAATGTTAACCTATTTAAATATAGATGACTTAGGCTTGTACGTCGTTCTTGGAGGTTTTGAAAAGAATTTCGAAGTTCTTATGATATTTAAAATTTTCTTGGGAAGAATAGCATGTGGATCGAAAACCCTCAAGTTTTAAATTGTTAAAAAGGTTATAAGCGTTATTATGGGTCGTGAAGTATTGGATTCGCAAACCACAAGAGATTCGCGAACCATTCATGTGGAATGAGGGTTTTTGCGAATTGGAACTAAGTGATGAACCCTAAGTTAGTAGGGCAAAATAAATGTGTTACGAGTTAGGTGGATTTGACGAATCGAGCTTCACGAATTAAAAAAATGATTGCAAACCCGAGCTATTTCGCGAATTGAAGAAGTTTGGCGAACCCTTGGCTTAGGAATGCTTTGCGAATTATATTAAGTGCACGAATTAGGATGAGTTTAGCGAATGGTGGGGGAAAATAAAAATAACAATAGAATAATACTTATTATATGACCTAGATAAGGATCAACTAAGTGTTGATGTCATTTAGATAGTTCTATACGCAAAACAGAAATAGAATAAGGGACATAATTATTCATATCATAAAAGAGACTTCACGAGACTTAATAAAAATAATATTATAACACAGAACTTTACAATTGTATGTCACGTTGAGAACGAAGCTTAGGGAAATAAAATAATACTATAAACACAGAATTTCACAAGTCCATGTCACGTAGAGAACTTTATCAATTTAGGGGTTTTTAAATGTTTGATTCGCACTATAAAAGAGTCATGAATTAGAATAAAGTGCGAACTAGGATATTATTGATTCACGAATTTAAAACCACTTCGCAAACTGTGAGGTGTTAGTTTTACGAGTTGGACTTCACGATTAGTAGAGACTTGATTCGCGAAGTAAGGTCTACACGGACTATGAGAGTCCACGAATCATGAGAGCCTAAGTTGTTTCACAGGTGATACTAATTTCACGGGTAACCTAACTTAGCCAATCTTTTAAATTAAATACTACTTAGGAAGTTTAAGACATAGACAATGTAGTAATTTAAATAATACGCTGATATTATAATTTGATGCTTACGACCAGGGACTAAGAGTTCACTGAATCACTACCAAATAATCTACGGAGGGCAGGTAAGTGGAAATCACAACTACAACACATAATTATATGTGTATGAATTATGTGTCTACGTGCCTTTCATGATTTTATGTGACTCCTATGATTTCTATGTGACGTAAATTTACGTGATTTTTATGTGACGTAAATCATTCTGTGAATATTGCACGCATGTTTATAGGATTCATGGCATGAGCACGTGCACGCACGACTAGTATAAGAGTCAGGGAAAGAGAGCGTGCATGAGTATAAGATCGCCTGTGAGCGATGTATATCTGCCGATATAGGCATTTGTGTCGACTCAATGATGAGTCTCGGCTCTTCTATGCTACCACGGCGATTCACGAAGCCGAATTACCTGATTCACGAAAGGTAGGGGAAATATATTACGGCGATTCACGAGGCCGACTGCCTGATTCACGAGAGGCAGGTAAATACCCCGTAGCGGGAGATGCAACCTGGAGGATGCGACTCGAGGGTATGAGCGGCACCGAGGGAACCTCGAGTGTTGGCGACCTCGTAGTAAGCTACCAGTGAGAAGCGCCCGCGTGTCAGACCGCATTGGGATGGAAAGGCGCCTTAGGGTTAAACGAAATTTGTGTGCCCGGGTTAGCCTCTCAATGGGAACACATTGGGATTGAAAGGCACTATTAGCCTCCCAGTGTGGACCGCATTGGGATTGAAAGGCACCATAGGGTTAAGCACAGATTTAGTACTCGGGTTTAGCCTCTCAGTGTGTGTACTGCCACTTGTACCCTTAGGGGTTTGAGCTCTATATGGTGCATAGTAAGATTGAAAGCCGAGGGCCCAAATATGTTATGAAAAGTCAAGAAGAATGTGAGAAAGGTCAGGAAGAATGTGAGAAGTAGATAGCATTGGCGCGGATGCCTTCGCTATTTAGGTCACGTGCATTGCATGCATGATTTTCACTTACTGAGCTTTATAAGCTCATTCCACGTTTTTATGTGTTGTAGGACCCCGCGATCACGGTACGTGATCATTTCCACGGCGAGGCCAACTTTTGAAGCTTCCGGGGGCTTTTGAGATGGAAGTGTGTGCATGGATGCGACCTCGTGGAGGCCCAGTAGATAAACTTATTTTGAACCGCATGCACGCTTTCCTATGTAATTAGGACCTAGGAAGATTTTGTAGAAATCGTTACGATTCCTTTTTATGAAAGGAAAAATTTTATCCGAAATTTCATACGATTTATTTCGTTACTACGACACTAGTTACGTAAACTAGTGCAGAAAGTAGTGGTGGAAGGCGGGGCTGCCACAGGTGGTATCAGAGCTTAGGATATAGGTTCTGCAGACTGTCCATGTACACACACTCAAAAGCACGGAAGCGGCCTTGCCTGTAAGTTTTATGTTTTTATGAATTTCTGGTATTACATGATTTATTGATCGTGGGAACGTTAGGATAGAAGAACGATGGGTAGAACGAGAAAGGAAAATAGTGCGGGTGCAGATAAAGGTAAAGAACCCGCAGCCTCTACTGATAGTCGTGATGAGACTATCCTCCAACTCGCGGAACTAGTCCGCCAACAATCTGCCCAAATTCAGCAATTGATCCAGCAACAAAACGCTGGCGGGCAATCAAGCAACGGATCTTCTCAGGCCGACAGAATCGAAATGGTCGGGGAAAGATTTCGTAAACTTAACCCCCCAACCTTTGAAGATGCTGTTGACCCAACCTCGGCTGAGGATTGGCTCCGAACCCTAGAAACTATGTTCCAGCATAGCCGTACCCCTTAAACCGAAAAAGCCTTGTGTGCTGGGTACCTATTAAGGGGAAGCGCCGGCCACTGGTGGGACACGATCCTAACTTTAGAAGATCCCTTGACAATGACCTGAGAACATTTCAAAGAACTTTTTCGAAACAAGTATTTCACCGCTCCCGTTCGAGCCCAAAGGATGAACGAGTTCATCAATCTCCGCCAGGGAACAATGACGGTGGTAGAGTATATTAGGAAATTCGAACAGCTTTCCCGATTTGCCACCCATATGGTGAGCACCGACTCGCTGAAAATCGAACGATTTATGGAGGGCTTGAAGCCAGAACTTTACCGTGATGTTGGCATGGCTGGATTCCAAGGGGTTACTTATGCTCAAATGGCGGAACGAGCTCTGATGGCATAACAAGCTGAAATCAGAATTGTACGAGCGCAGGAGTTTAAAAGGAAATTCGAACAAGGATCCAAAGGGAACGGAAATAACCCGAAGAAACAATTTGTTCCTAGGAATGTGAAGCCCAATTTCCAAAACCGTCCTGAACCTACCTAACCAAACTAACACGCGTCAAGGGAGACCCCGACCGAATGCACCCGTATGCCCAAAATGTGCACGACGTCATCTAGGCGTCTGTTTCTCCCGAAATGCCACCTGCTTCAGATGTGGCAAGACAGGCCACTACTCCGTAGCCTGCCCAGAAAATGCATCTGGAAGTAAGGAAACAAATCGGGCCAAGCCGCCGACAGCACCCGCTCGAGTATATATGCTTACGGCGGAAGAATCTGAAAACAACCCATCCGAGACGGAAGGTACCCTCCTAACCGATTAAACTTCAACATACATTCTAGTGGACTCATGAACCACACTTACCTTTTTGAATCCACCACTTATATGGTAAGACTCGAGAAGTCTTTTTGCCGACTTGGTTGATACCAGTTCAAGTGTCGACCTGATTCGTGATCGTAGTAGATAGGCATTCGAAATAGGAATTCGTACCTGAATTCCTGAAACCTAAGATTCAATAATATTCGGGGTATAACTCTATACCCCAATCTTTTGCTCATCCTAAGGAATATATCCGTTCGATATCAGAATGGCGCAGCGGAAGCGTGATGGACGCTAAGGATTTTCAATCTCTACCTAAGTTAGAATTATAGGAATTATTCTTAGCTCTTCGAGGTGATAAAAGTTCCACTATCTGGAACAATCTTCATATCTACTTCATCAGGATTCCATTCCTTTCTATCCTAGAGAAAAATTATTTGAGATTCCTTGTATAACTTTCTAGGGTGAATTTCTATCACCCAACCAAGCCAGATCAACTCCCTACCAATCGTCACCCTGCATTATTCCACGGGGCAAAATTCTTTTAAGGGGGGGGAGGATGTAATACCCGTAAAATTTAATTAGGGAATTTACAATAAATTTAGTGGTGGAGAGTATTTAATTAGAAACTTTGTGGAATTAATTAAATGAGGAAATTTGGAACTTTGGGTGAAATTCTGATTATAATACATAATTATTTTGAATTCGATGTGTGATATGATGTTTTTACGTCTTATGCCTTTAAATGACTTATGTGTCTGTATGATTTCATGATGTGTTATTTATAGTTTGTTATATGTGTTATATGTACGCTACATGACTTATTATTTTATGATGATATTAGAACTTATGGTAAGCAAGATAATAATAATATAAGGACTTAAATATTAGGGTATGCTTAATAAAATAATAATAGAAAGACTTATGAAATTGGGCCATGTGTAATACGTAAATTAAAGCCCATGTTTGCAAGATAAACCTCAAGTTACTTAAGACATAGGAAAATAACGTCATCACATGTCCCATCATAGTAAACCTTTCGATAGTTTAATGTTTATCAAGAATTCCTTTTATGGTAAAACATCATTCAAATTGTAAAACTCGTTGAACACTAAGCTGATCGTCCAAGGAACTTAAAACAAGAGAGAGGGAAGAAAGGAGAATCTAGCAAAAGACGAGTCACGTTAAGCTTGGAAGTAGGTACAATATTCTTCCTTTCAATTCAAGTTTTCATCAAGTTAGTAGCATGTTTTAAAGAAATCTTAAATCAGTAGACCATTACATACTTAAGACTTATATTAAGTAGATTATCAAGGGTCTAGGATGGTAAAAATTCGAAGGATATTCATGTTTTCTTGAGAGAAATGGGTTTCGATTGAAAGGTTAGGAATCCTCACGATTAATAATTGTTTTCTTAAGATTAAATGTTAACCTATTTAAATATAGATGACTTAGGCTTGTACGTCGTTCTTGGAGGTTTTGAAAAGAATTTCGAAGTTCTTATGATATTTAAAATTTTCTTGGGAAGAATAGCATGTGGATCGAAAACCCTCAAGTTTTAAATTGTTAAAAAGGTTATAAGCGTTATTATGGGTCGTGAAGTATTGGATTCGCAAACCACAAGAGATTCGCGAACCATTCATGTGGAATGAGGGTTTTTGCGAATTGGAACTAAGTGATGAACCCTAAGTTAGTAGGGCAAAATAAATGTGTTACGAGTTAGGTGGATTTGACGAAACGAGCTTCACGAATTAAAAAAATGATTGCGAACCCGAGCTATTTCGCGAATTGAAGAAGTTTGGCGAACCCTTGGCTTAGGAATGCTTTGCGAATTATATTAAGTGCACGAATTAGGATGAGTTTAGCGAATGATGGGGGAAAATAAAAATAACAATAGAATAATACTTATTATATGACCTAGATAAGGATCAACTAAGTGTTGATGTCATTTAGATAGTTCTATACGCAAAACAGAAATAGAATAAGGGACATAATTATTCATATCATAAAAGAGACTTCACGAGACTTAATAAAAATAATATTATAACACAGAACTTTACAATTGTATGTCACGTTGAGAACGAAGCTTAGGGAAATAAAATAATACTAAAAACACAGAATTTCACAAGTCCATGTCACGTAGAGAACTTTATCAATTTAGGGGTTTTTAAATGTTTGATTCGCACTATAAAAGAGTCATGAATTAGAATAAAGTGCGAACTAGGATATTATTGATTCACGAATTTAAAACCACTTCGCAAACTGTGAGGTGTTAGTTTTACGAGTTGGACTTCACGATTAGTAGAGACTTGATTCGCGAAGTAAGGTCTACACGGACTATGAGAGTCCACGAATCATGAGAGCCTAAGTTGTTTCACAGGTGATACTAATTTCACGGGTAACCTAACTTAGCCAATCTTTTAAATTAAATACTACTTAGGAAGTTTAAGACATAGACAATGTAGTAATTTAAATAATACGCTGATATTATAATTTGATGCTTACGACCAGGGACTAAGAGTTCACTGAATCACTACCAAATAATCTACGGAGGGCAGGTAAGTTGAAATCACAACTACAACACATAATTATATGTGTATGAATTATGTGTCTACGTGCCTTTCATGATTTTATGTGACTCCTATGATTTCTATGTGTCGTAAATTTACGTGATTTTTATGTGACGTAAATCATTCTGTGAATATTGCACGCATGTTTATAGGATTCATGGCATGAGCACGTGCACGCACGACTAGTATAAGAGTCAGGGAAAGAGAGCGTGCATGAGTATAAGATCGCCTGTGAGCGATGTATATCTTCTGATATAGGCATTTGTGTCGACTCAATGATGAGTCTCGGCTCTTCTATGCTACCACGGCGATTCACGAAGCCGAATTACCTGATTCACGAAAGGTAGGGGAAATATATTACGGCGATTCACGAGGCCGACTGCCTGATTCACGAGAGGCAGGTAAATACCCCGTAGCGGGAGATGCAACCTGGAGGATGCGACTCGAGGGTATGAGCGGCACCGAGCGAACCTCGAGTGTTGGCGACCTCGTAGTAAGCTACCAGTGAGAAGCGCCCGCGTGTCAGACCGCATTGGGATGGAAAGGCGCCTTAGGGTTAAACGAAATTTGTGTGCCCGGGTTAGCCTCTCAATGGGAACACATTGGGATTGAAAGGCACTATTAGCCTCCCAGTGTGGACCGCATTGGGATTGAAAGGCACCATAGGGTTAAGCACAGATTTAGTACTCGGGTTTAGCCTCTCAGTGTGTGTACTGCCACTTGTACCCTTAGGGGTTTGAGCTCTATATGGTGCATAGTAAGATTGAAAGCCGAGGGCCCAAATATGTTATGAAAAGTCAAGAAGAATGTGAGAAAGGTCAGGAAGAATGTGAGAAGTAGATAGCATTGGCGCGGATGCCTTCGCTATTTAGGTCACGTGCATTGCATGCATGATTTTCACTTACTGAGCTTTATAAGCTCATTCCACGTTTTTATGTGTTTTAGGACCCCGCGATCACGGTACGTGATCATTTCCACGGCGAGGCCAACTTTTGAAGCTTCCGGGGGCTTTTGAGATGGAAGTGTGTGCATGGATACGACCTCGTGGAGGCCCAGTAGATAAACTTATTTTGAACCGCATGCACGCTTTCCTATGTAATTAGGACCTAGGAAGATATTGTAGAAATCGTTACGATTCCTTTTTATGAAAGGAAAAATTTTATCCGAAATTTCATACGATTTATTTCGTTACTACGACACTAGTTACATAAACTAGTGCAGAAAGTAGTGGTGGAAGGCGGGGCTGCCACAAAGACACTTTGGCTCGCTCAAATTCTCTCAAAGTAAACTCGATAATTTTCGCTCATAGCTCTCGAAAGTTTATCATCCAAAGGTGTAAAGTTGCAGCTCGAAATCTTCTCTTATTTATAGGTCTTGGCTCATGTTTGAATTGGTAAAAAGATCCCTTGAATATCTCATCAAATATCTCCTCGAAGATCTCCCTAAATATAGTATATATTTAGTTCGATCTTTTCATCTCATTGGTCGATCTCTTATCTCCTATTTATGGTAGCTGGTTGAATGATTCTCTTTTGATATTCAGATCTTCTAATCTTGGTCGTGGCTTGACTACTTCCCTTTTGATCTTCAAATCTTCTATTTATAGTAATTGTATTTCCTAAATTCGTTCAAGCAGCTCCACGCGTTTTCCACCTGATTTAGACTCGTTCAAGCCCTTAAATACGTCCTGCATATTATTAATTAAAGCCACTAAAAAAGGTTAAACGGTTTTTGGGCATGGAAGATAAAATCGAATGTTGACCAATTCATAGACAACAATGTTGGCTGGAATGTTAGCTCGACATTGTCAATGCTGAGCTAAGCAACATTAACAGAATCACATCTACGGCTTGAAGGTGCGTTTGAATTGAATTATTACGATATAATTCGTATATTTAAACCTCTTACGAGATCTCATTTGAAGCAGCACTTGGACGCGATTCTCCCCGACAAAACCCTATTCCCAACACGAAGAAATAAAGGTTTTCTTTTCCTGCTTGTTAATCTCTTGCCCGAAGAACTTCCTTCATTACCATCGCTCTTCTCCCTCTTATTACCAAAACTTACCCTTCTCCCAACACCGTAATAAGGAATACGCAGCTTCTCCAACCTCCAAAATGCCATATCCCTTCTCCTCTCCGTCGCAAATTTAACGTCATTAGCCACGAAAACCCTACGCCCGGCGGTCGAAGCTCGTTTCCTAGCTTTCCTTTTTTAACATCTCATACTCTTCTCTATTCATCTCCATCATAACGTTCTTGTCCTCGAATTTGCCGACGTAAAGCATAGTTTGAGATTCAGACCTACGAAAAGCCTCGCACTCCATCTTTATCGCCTTATAACTGAGCTCCAATGTACGAAGCGTATGCCTCTTTACCTTCAATGCCCGTTTTAATTTCGACCTATTACTACGAACCCTATCGATCTTCGACTTGAGCGTTTCCATCTCCTCGTGCTTGGCGTGGAGCTGTTGGTTCTTTTCGTTGATCGATTTTGTTCTTCCTCGCTCTTCTTGTATTCGATTAGGGTTTTTAGGGTTTTTAGCTGAAGGCGAAGGTCGTCGGCGATGAGGTTGGATTTTAGGGAACGGTTTCTTACACTACAAAAAAAGTTCGGATAGCGACGACGTGAACCGTGGCATTTCCGTCGGTAACAAGACTTTTGCGACGGAATTGCGACGGAACGCCACCGTCGCTAAAAGGCCCGTTGGGAAAACAAACGGTCAGTAAAAGCCGTCGCCATAGTTTTATGACGGCGAGAATCCGTCGCAGCATGTTTTGCGATGAGCGAAGTTCCGTCGCAAAGATGGGGTAAAAAAATAAAAAAAAAACCTGCCGGAGAACCAGCAAGCCACCATTGCCGGAATCTAGCATCCAGCTCATCGCCGCTGACTTGTCGTCTCCACCGCTCGTCGTCGCTTCCAGCTCATTGCGCCCGCCTCGTAGTCGTTGCCCGCTCGTCGTCACTGCCTCCACCTCGTCGTCGCTCCAGATCGCCGTCGCCGCCTCGTCGTTGCTGCCAGCTCGTCGTCGTCGTCGCCTCCGCCGCCTTGTCGTCGCTCCAGATCGTCGCCGCCGTTGGTCGTCGCCACCTGCTCGTAGTCGCCGCGGCTAGTCCTGCCCCAGAAAGATCTGTCGTCCACCAGATCTGCTCGCCAACCTTCCCTCGCTGCCAGATTCGCCGCCACAACAGCCGGCAGGCCACCAGATCCGACAGATCTGAGGAAAAAAGAAAAGAGAAGAATGAAGGTGAAGAGAAGAGAGAGAAGATTGGGGAGAGAAATGAGAATGAAAAGATTATATAATGTTTGTTTACGGTGTTTTAAAATTTTAAAAATCCATCTCAAAATTTCGGAGAAAATTCCAGAGAATTGCTTTTCGCTTGCGAAGGTAGGTCCGTCGCACAGTACCACCGCAACATTTTGCGATCGAAACCCTGTCGCAAATTCACGTCGGGTTTTGCCGACGACTTTTTTTGCGACTGATATGGCACGGGTATTCTGTCGATATACTTTCCGACGGATATTCCGTCGACAATAACCGTCGATAAGTTTTGCGACGGAATGTCCGTCGCGGCTTCGGTCGCTATTCCATCCTTTTTGTAGTGTTAGGGTTTTTAGCTCGGCTTGGCTCTTCTCTAGGTTTTCGATGGAGGGCCGAGAATCCAGCCATGATTGGGTGACGTTTTCTTTCGCTTGTTTTAGGTCGGTTTTCATTCGTTTCAGTTTGACGATCTTCGATTGCAGAAATGTTGACGTCATTGCATGGGTTTTAGTCGTTGTTTTGATATGGTTTTGTGCTTCCTACTCCATTTTGAAGAAATATGCAAAGGATGATGATCGACAGAAATCAAAGATGAAAGCGCGGCAGTTTCAAGTGCACTAGTCGTTAAGGGCAATTTTTTGTAATTTAATTCTTACAATAGCGTTTTATCCTTTCTCTGTTAAGTGGTTTTCCGTTTTCTGATTAAACACTGTATATAAGCGTTTAGCTTCCCGCCCATTTGGAATACAACAGAATTTTCATCTTCTTCATTCAGCTCAATTAACACTTCTCTCTGCAAATTGTTTTACATCAGTAAAATCAACATGGTATCAGAGCATGGGCAATCGATCGTAACAGATATTGACATTGATCAATCAAGAATCAGAATCGCATTTTTCCACAATCGCAAGAAATGAGCACATCAAGTAACTCAGCTACGCAAGAACAGATCATCATTTCAGAAATGGAAGAAGATTATTAGCTGCACGGATCCTACAATCCAGGCGCGATGATCGTTTCTACTCAATTGACTTCCACAAATTACCTGGTTTGGAGAAGCTCGATGATAGAAGCTCTCGAAGCCAAGATGAAACTCGGCTTCGTGAATGGCAAGTACAAGAAACCAGCAATTGAGTCGCCGAATTACAGGAAATGGAGGAAAGTGAATAGCATGGTGACAGGTTGGATCAAAAGTTCAATCTCTAACGACTTCGTGAATAGTTTTATGTTCATACACGAGGCAGAGCAGCTATGGAATGAAATCGCTAAGGTACGGCACATCAAATATTTATGCAATCTATGAAATCAAAAGAGAAATCGCTCTGCTTAAACAGGGAAGCATGAGTGTTGTAGATTACTATAATAAGATCAATTTTTGGGACCAACTAGAACAGTTGAGGCTGGTTCTTAGGTACCCAGATGTGAATGACCTTGAAAGTCTATCCAGTACTTGGGTCTATAAGATATTTAATATTTCTAAACCTAGTCATTCCTAGTCTTGGTGACCGGTATTGACTACCACTGTTTTTATACTCATAATTATACCCCTGATTCCCGCTATGTTCATGCCTATTAAATATTGGTCTAGTTTGTGAAGGAACAATTTCTGGCAGTCTCTCTTTTGATTGATATTCTTTCCCTATCCTAACTGGGGGCTTTGGTGTGTTGTCGGTATCATTTGCTTGTGAGGAGCTAGCTGAGACGAACTTGATCCATCCGGTATTCTTCGCGTGTGATGGGGATTCACCTGGTCCGATGTCCTTAAACCCTAGCCCGGTCTTGTCATTGCTGTCCTTCAGGCTGCTCTGAATGCTTTCTGCTTTCTTCTTGGACTGATTCCAGGTCTGTATAATGGTGTTTAACCTAGAGTTTTCGATTTTAGCTGTACTATCTCTTTTCTAAGTTCTCTAACCTCCTCAGTCAGAACCCCTGTTTGACTGAAGTCATTATTGGTTTGTTCAACCGGTGTGATTGTGCCAATCTGCGTAATTCTAGCAGACAGCTTCTGATATTCATCAGCCATCTCTTGAAGAGCCTGAAGTAGTTCTTCTGTAAAGTCATTAGAGGCGGATTCACATACCTCATCGTCGGTCATGTTAGCCATAAGACACTCATGGGTTTCTTGGTCGCTGCTGGTGTCTGACTCATCACTATCTGATTCTTCAGTGTCAGAGTCATCCCAGTTTCTTCCATTTTTGGCTACTAGTGCCTCTTCATACTTCTTGGACTTTGTACTAGCTTTCTCCTTTTCTTTCTTAGAGACTCGGCAGTCAATAGTGTAATGTCCTTTCCTGCCACATTCAAAATAGGAAACATCAGTTCTTTCAGTTTTGTTTTTTGAAGAGTTCTTACCTTCCGAAGTATTGCTTCGATTTTTCTTCACGAACTTTCCGAATCTCTTTATAAAGAGCGCCATGAATTCATGGGTCAGTTCCTCAGATGTTTTTGAAGTTGAGGCTCCTGGGGCTACGAGTGCCTTGACCGGTTATTCTGTAACTGCTTCTTCCTCGTTTGTAGCTCGAACTCATAGGCCTTGAGATCAGCAAATAGATCGTGAACCTGTATCTTGCTGACATCCTTTGATTCTCTCATGGCCATGGTCTTTACATCCCACTCACGAGGAAGTGCTTTCATTATTTTGATGGCCACATCTCGGTTTTCCAACGTCCTTCCAAGAGCAGTGAGGCGTTGATAATGTTCATGAATCGGCTCTCGAAATCGGCCATTGATTCTCCTGGTTTCATCTTTGCGCCATCATACTTTTGAATGGGAACTATCAGTTTGTTTTCCCTTGTAGATTCATTCCCTTCACAGATTTGGCAGAGTTTCATCCAGACCTCCTTTGCGGTTTTACACAGCATGACTTGTCTAAATGTTCCGGTATCCAGTGTTTTGAAAAGAATGTCTTTGGCCACGTTGTCCAGATTCATCAGTTTCTTTTCGCCCTCTGTCCATTCACTATTTACCTTCGGAATTGTTTGTGGCTGTGTCTTATCTTGAGTGTGTAGTGGGTTGATCTTCATCAGCTCTGGAGGTCCATCCGTGATGACGTCCCATATATCCTCGTTCTGGGCCGCTAGATGAGTCATCATACGAACTTTCCATTCCGTGAAATTTCTCGAGAGAACATCGGCAACTCGCTTGATGTATTCATTTTTATCGGTTGATGATTGAATTAAACCCGCTCTGATACCACTCGTTAGGATCAGTTTACTCGTTTAAAGAGGGGTGAATAAGCGCTTGACTCTTTTTTCAGCTTCTTTAGCCTTTTAGTACGGAGACTGGTATTCAATCAGTGACCGGTCAGTATTGGTGCGGAAGAAGATACTGAACGATTGAGACAGACGTAAAATGAAATACGTGTGTGTGTGTGTGACCGAGTTGTTTCTGGAAGTTCGGAGTTAAAATCTCCTACGTCTCCCCTTCTTCCTCGCAAGGAATCACTAGATCTTCAGTTATACAAATCACAGTACAACCTACCCAGCTAAACACAGCCTTAATCTAGTGAATCACCTAGGCAGTCGTTTACAACAATCCACCTACTTCAACAACTTTTTACAGTCCGTTGGAAACAAAGAACATAGACTAAGAACAGTTATGTCTTTTGACTTCACTCTTGATTTTCGCTCTTTCACAGAGTTTGAAGATTGTTGATAATCCCCCAGAATACGTGAGATTGTGAAGTATTTGTCTTCAACTTGTATTACTCCTTTTAAAGCTGATGTTTGAATTTTAAACCGTTGTGAGATAAGCTCTTCACTCTGAACAGTGCATTAATTGACTTTCCCAGAATGGGTCTGTCCGGTTTGTGCTGCAGTTTATCATGTCCCTTTGCTTTATTCCTTATTTGCGTTAGTTGACCTCTGCTTCACTCTTAAGCTTGCAGCTCTGCATTAAATGTCTGAAATTTCCTTTTTGTCTTAGCACGCTCTTGTCTCGAGTGTCCAACCTGTATCTAGTCCGGTCCAGCATACTTCAGTGTTCTGTTTGAAGTCTTGTTCGTGACCGGTATCCAGAGTCGGTATGCGATAGTATTCTTCGTACTTGGTTCAGACCGGTCACTTAAGTGCAGCATTTGTTTCTCAGTGTGAACCGATGCGTTAGATCTCCGGTTTCATATCTTTAGTTAGTTATGTCAACACCAAAACTATTAATCCGAATGTTTGAATTCGTATTACTAGCACTTCGAATTCTCAAAATGATGATTTAATGATTATAATATAAGTAACCCTTTGACTGAAAATCATTTAAAAGTCTAGGATAAGGGCAAAAACCTAAAATAGTCCCCGACGTTTACCCTGTGAACCAATTTAGTCCCCAATGTTTCGCGGAGACCAATTTAGTCCCCGATGTTATCGAAAATGAACCAAATTGGTCACTTCGTCACTCCGAGCGTCAATTTAGACGTGCGGTATCAGCGATGGATATTCGGTCGCTAACTGAAAAAGTTAAAAAAAACATTAAAAATGAGGAAAAAATCTAAGAAAAGGAAAAAAATCAAAAAATAGAGTAAAAAATTCAAAAAAAATAAAGCAAATATTACTAATAAATTAAATAAAAAATAAATATTAATGAAAAACAAATAATAAATTAAAATAATAAACTAAATTTAAATAAAAAATATATAAATTTAAGAGTTAAAAAGTAAATAATAAAAATATATTTATCTACTAAATTAAATAACAAGGAAAACGAAATTAAGGATAGAAAATGCCTTGAATTATTTTTAACAAATAACTGGGATGATTGCATCGTCGTTACAGTTCTCGAATGTTTTTAACATTATCACGATTAATTGACGATAATTCCCGATCTCGTCTTTGTCCAGTTAACGGCGATGCAATCAAACCAGTTTATTTGTCAAAAAAAATTCGAGAACTAAGACGATTATGTCCTCATTAACTTGGCAGGGACGGTATTCGTAAAACTTTTAGAGGCATTTTTTGTCTTTAATTTTGTTTTTCATTTTTGTTTAATTTTTAATAAATAAATGCATTTTAATTTTGTACTTTTTTCAAATCTAAATTTATATTTATCATCTTTTATTTTAATTTTGGTTTATTATTTTATTTTTGTTATTATTTATCTTTTATTATTATTTATTGTTTATTTAATTTATTAGTAATATTCTCTTTTTTTGAATTTTTGATTCTATTTTTTGAATTTTTTTCCTTTTTTTGGATTTTTTTCTCATTTGTAATTTTTTTTTTAACTTTTTCATTTAGCGATGGATAATACCATCGCAAATACCATCGCCGTCTAAATTGACGCTCGGACTGACGGAGTGATCAATTTGGTTCATTTTTAATAACATCTGGGACTAAATTGGTCTCCGTGGAATATCGGGAACTAAGTTGGTTCACAGGGTAAACATTGGAGACTATTTAATTGCCCTCTAGGATAACAAGATGATTAGTGGCAGCACTAAGCATAAAACAAGGAAGAGACACTTAGAAAAGTATTTTTGTGTGGCTACACATTGCTACTCTAGGAAGAACTCAACATTGCTTTTACGACTCATGATCTCTCAAACTTCCTCTTTCCCTCATACTCTCTGCCACTAACATTATCTATCACTGAATCTCTGTTCTCTATTTTATTTCATCTCCTCCTCTGGTCTGTACGACAATTAGCTCCTTTTATAGAATAAAGCTTTGAACTGGTTCTTTTCTTTTCAAGGTGGGGATATGGATCCGGATCTGTCAAGCGTAATCCTCCACTCTTCTTTTTCGTCTCATCGTCCCTCTTTTCAACGAAGACCTCGTTGACATTTAAGTTTTGGTCGAATGAGCTCCATTTAAATAATTTAATTAGCTGAACACTAATCATTGATTAATATATATAAACAAAAAAAACTAAAAAAAGAGAAAGAAAACCCAACGACATTCAGGGGTAAAAAATAAAATTGAAAAAAAAAGAAACTCAAATGACATTCGGTCTCATTTACGACGCTACAACACCACCAGCACTAATGACATGCAAGAACGATCATTTATGGCCCCAAACAACCATCGATTGGAGAAACAAAATTCAGAAAAGCTTCCGATTTGCTGAAGTCGAGTGGTTCAACCAAGAAATTTGTCACATTGTTTTCGAAACTAAGTCATTTTTTACAGGCACTAGTAGAAAACGACACATAGGCGACGGCACCTTCGGCGACGGTTCCTCAAAAACCGTTGCCTATAGTGGACGCGGTGGCACTTCCGTAATTTTTTTAGTTTTTGTCCATAGTTCAAAACCGTCGCCTATAATTGGCGAAAGACTCCGGCGACGGTTTCATCCATAATAACCGTCGCCTATATACATTATTAACTTAATGTTTTTTTTAAATATAAGCTTGGGCGACGGTTTCTACAATGATAACAGAAACCGTCGCCCATAGTCTTTTTTAAATTTATTTATTTTTTTATTTTTTTACTATGAGCACAACCGTCGCCCATGGTCGACTTATTTTTTTTTATTTTTTTTATGAGCATGGGCGACGGTTGGGTAAACTTTGGACAATTTGGATTTTTGGGTCGAATTTGGCCGCGACCTCTTCTCCCTCGGTGACGCGACCACGGCTCTTTTCCGACGATTCCGGGCTACGACAACAAGGTAAGATCTATCATAACCATTTTCCCTCATTGTATTTTGCCATAAAATTTTCGAAATTCGTAGTTTTTTAAAGATTGGGGTTTCGAATTTTCGGGTTTTCCGAGCTTGTTTTATGAAACTTCATAGCTTATTCTTGTGTTATATTTGATATAAGGTTGATATTGAGCTTATGTTTGCAAAAAATAGGTTTGTGGGTAAAGTTTGGACAATTTGGATTTTTGGGTCGAATTTGGCCGCGACCTCTTCTCCCTCGGCGACGCGACCACGGCTCTTTTCCGACGATTCTGGGCTACGACAACAAGGTAAGATCTATCATAACCATTTTCCCTCATTGTATTTTGCCATAAAATTTCGAAATTCGTAGTTTTTAAAGATTGGGGTTTCGAATTTTCGGGTTTTCCGAGCTTGTTTTATGAAACTTCATAGCTTATTCTTGTGTTATATTTGATATAAGGTTGATATTGAGCTTATGTTTGCAAAAATTAGGTTTGTGGGTAAAGTTTGGACAATTTAGGATTTTTGGATCGATTTGGCCGCGACCACTTCTCTCTCGGCGACTTTTTCCGGCGACCACGACTCTTTCCGACGATACCGGGCTACGACAACAAGGTAAGATCTCTCATAATCTTGGGTATTCCGTGCATAATTTTGGCTTAGTCCCTTCTTATATTCGATTTGAGGTTGGTAGTGAACTTCTTTAAGTTTTAAGTTTAATATATGTGTATCAGTATGTTTTAACAATATCCTCTTGTTTAATGTTTTATAGATGCTAGAGAGCTCCTTCTCTTATGGCATCGAAGAGATCAACAAAGTACGAGAATTGTGGGTGGAGCACTTTACGGGCCTCCCTCTTGTAGGTTAGCGTTTTGCGTTTGACATATGTTTGTGTATGTTATGAGATATTTGTTGGATGATGTAACTCTTGATTGTATTGAGGATTATTAATTTGTTGAGGATTGATTTGTTGGATTGATCTTTTGGGTTGATTTGGTTGTTTTGGATTTCATTGATGGGCATGTGAAAGAGAAAAAAAAATATTCACATAGGCGACGGTTCCTGACTTAGAAACCGTCGCCCATGCTTAGTTTAAAAAAAAATTTACTTTGGGCGACGGTTTCTAAGCTAGAATCCGTCGCCCATTCTCTCGTAATAGCACCCTGCGGGGTACTTTGGGCGACTGTTCCAACAACCGTTCCGTCGCCCAAAATCACGCACATGGGCGACGGTGCTCTGGGCGATGCATGGCGAATAAGAACTGTCGCCCATGAGTATTTCTGTACTAGTGAGGGTTTTCATCCGTCAACTTCAACTTTGAGTGGGTTTGCTACTTGTTGATTTAATTTAAACGAAGTCATTGCCGTCTTGATGAATGTCGTAATCAAATTCCGGTTAGTTTTGGGTTCTTTGTTGTTACTTTCACTAAGATCCAGAGTGTTGGGTTCTCTTTCGCGGGTGTTAAGAGTAGAGAAACCTTTTTTCACCGTCTGATATGAAGCGATGAACCAAAATCGTAGTTTAGTCTCATGGTAGGGATACCATATAGTCTTCTTCAATACGGGTCCTCAGTTTTATAACAAATACCCCGCTATGAAATGATTCCCGAGTACCCGATATATCTCTGAGAACCTATAGGTTCTCATCTATGAAATGATTCCCGAGTACCCGTTATATATCTGAGAACCTCTAGGTTCTCAGCTGTATAATTTCCAGAGTTTTGTGGTTCAATGTGTAATTTGGTTTCCAGGGTTTTTAGGATTTAAAGGTTTTTGTGTAATTTACGTTTAGTAATGTTCTAGGGTTTTTTAATATAGGGTTTTGTGGTTTAATTTCTTTTGGTTTTTAATTATAGGGTTTTAGGGTTTGCACGATTTCTAGATAAAATTGTTTCAAGCACCGACAGAACCGGAAGCGCCCCTTCTTTCAAAGAGAAGAGAACGGTTTATTCACATTTCATTTGTGGTCAGAGACGAATTGTATATGATTGTCTTTTCACATAATTTTCAGGTGATCTCCATGATATTAACAAACATTGTGTTTCGACTCGGTGGGCAATGAACAATTATCGATGATAATACTTCCAAATGGTATCCCTCGCCGGATTGTCGATGACAAGAAATCCGAGTGGATGAGGATACGTGCGGATTGGAACAAGTGAAAAGTCAAATACTAGAAGTGTTGTCGTTTAGAGCGTTAATACGAAAGTAAATTTAACGTACATGCTGGATGTCATGTACCCATCTCCACGGCCTATTTATATAAAAAATGATATTGGGTTACATTCATATCTCGGACTTAGTTGTACAAGATCAAGACCAGTGCTTCATGTAGAGGTTGGGTATCGTGAAGCACAACATAGGACAACCTGAAGCCAATGAATTTGGAAGCGATAATGGTCTTATCGCAGATTATGATCGGAATGAAGAATTTCAGCCTATCGCGGGTCTTATCATATGCGGAGCTCATGAGGATCCTTGTTGTGTGGAAAATTACACTGCTCGTGAGGACCAACACTGCATCGAGGGTCGTGGTAATGTAGAAGAGAATTTTGAGGAAGATGAAGAATATGCTCAAGTTCGAGGGGAAATCCCTGATGACGATCAGCGCATGGAGGTTGATGACTGAATCAATGACTTTGCTGAGGATGGTACATTTGCTTTTCCCGACTGTTCAAACCTTGAAGTAGGGTAGGAATTCCCCAACAGGAAGCCGTGAAGAACGAATTGATGGATGTGGCTATTAATGGATCATTTGGATACTCTGTTGTAAAGTCAACCACAATCCTGTACGTAGTCCACTGCGTGAACAACCTGCGTAGTTGGCTTGTACGATTTGCGAAGGACAAAGGCTCGTCAACTTTTTCCGTCAGAAAGTATTGTAACACACACACACACACACACCTGTGATGTGTCTAATCATCGTCGGAAACATCGTCAAGGAAGTGCTTCATTGGTCTCTAGTATGCTGACGGAGAATTTCCATGAATTTAGAGAAATTCAAAGACCAAAAGGAATCGTTTCGATGATGCAGAAGAGGGGCTGTGACGTTACATAATGGAAGGCTTGGAAAGGTAAACATATTGCAAATGACACGTTGGTTGGCGACATGAATGAATGTTTCGCTTCATTGCCTCGATACTTAATAGGCTTTACGAAACACGAACCCAGCAAGTATTACTGATTTGGAGGTTGATGAAGAAAATAGATTCAAATACCTATTTATAAGTTATGGCACGTGTGTTAGGGGATTCTGGTTCATGAGGAAAGTTGTTTCTATTGATGGTACTGTTTTAAAGGGAAAGTACAAATGAGTGTTGCTCATAGCTGCGGCACAGGATGGTAATCACCATCAGTTTCCTATTGCATAGGTTGTCGCTGACACCGAGTCAATGCCTTTTTAGTCATGGTTTCTCGCGAGGTTGCGGATTGTGGTGGGCGACACTAGTGATCTTTCATAATTTCAGACAGAAATGCCAGTATAAGAAATGCCATGGAGGCAATATTTGAGAATGCATTCCATGGATATTGTGTAAGGCACATGAAAGAAAATCGAAAAGCGACAAAAAGAATAAAGGCGTTGTTGATATGTTCTGGAAAATGGCAAATGCATATACGGCGTTTGAGTTTGCCCATTTGTACGCTATTCTAGGTGAGAGACACGAGAAAATCAAGGAATATTTGGAAAAAGGGTCTTTGCCTGATAAGTGGAGCAGGGCATCCTGTCATACATCTAGATACAACATAATGAAAACCAATTGGTCGGAATCTGCAAACGCATCTTTGCGTCATGATAGAGAGCTACCACTCAGTGGATTGTTGGATGCGATTCATAAACTGACTGAACGTTGGTTCGCTAGTCGTCGAACCACTTCAACTGGGTCAATCGATAGTGGAACGACTACCTGTACTCCCGTGATTGAATCAATTTTGCAAAACAATGACTAGGACTCTGAACTCTACCAGGTAACTGAGGTAGGTGTTTCAAAGTTTGTGCGCGTACTCAGAATGTTACAGAGGTCGACGATCATGAAATGAAATCGTGCAGTTGTAGAAGGTTAGATATCGACCGAATTCCATGTCCACATGCTTTCTCGACTTGCAGTGTAGCTGGAGTTGATGTCTATTCGTCACTAGATGGTTATTACATGCTGTAGATATGGAAATCAGCTTATGGCGATACGATTTGGCCGGTCACCGAGAGACTATAACAATGAAGGAAGTACCACTACCATTCTTCCTCGGATTTCAAAAGTAAGTGTGCCAGATTAAGGACACAAAGATATCCGTCAGTCGGTGAATAAGAAGGTGACTTTCATATTAAGCTATATTTATCGAAGTCCAACAAGGGTCTCCCTAGCTTGCGTTGTTTTGCTGGACGGATTTATGACAAGTTTAATGGAAGGTCCTCAGGTAATCAACAAGGTCCTGAGCACCTGTTTCTTATTTGAGAACCCCGTATAAACTCTAAGTACCCGTCAGTCAATAGTTAATCCACTCATGAATGATTCCTGACAGTTATATGACATGTCTGACTGTTTTTGAAAGCGACCTTTAATTCACTCTGACAGAGAATATTATCGGGTACTCAGGGAAAGAAATGGTACTCAGCGTTGAAAATATGTTGTGAGAACCTGTGCAACGTGTGACGACCCTTTCAGTGAAATGAACTTTGACTACGATTTTGAACCCCAAAATAGTTCAATGGAAGGAACAACTCGCCATGGATAATATTCCACCATTAATGATAAGTCACTTGCATCGTTAATAAAAAATGAGGAACGTCGATAATAATACGAAAGTTGTAGAACATTATTCATACAATCATACTCATTATCATTCAACACAACGTGTTATCTCAAAATTCTAAATAAGCTGAGATTTCCAGACATATATTATCTCCCCAATGCAAACTACTAAACCACCGAAGATTGAACACTAAAACCGTCTCTAGACACGAAATAGTAAGAAAATCAACTGTGATTTGCCTAGGGTCCTCAGGTAATCAACAGGATCCTTCGTATTTCTTATCAGAGAACCCGTAAAGACTCTGAGTACCCGCCAGTCAAGAGTTAATCCACTCATGAATGATTCCTGACAGTTACGGTGACAACGACAGTTATGACATGTTTGACTATTCCTAAAGTGACCTTTAACTCACTATTTTTAAAATATATAGGTTACTTTACAAGGGTTATTATTGGTACTCACGTAAAGAATGAGTACTCAGAGTTGAATCATTTTGTGAGAACATGTGTAAAAGTCTGAGGACCCGCTCAGTCAAACGAATAAAATTTTACATGTCGTTAAAATTGGCAATAAGAATCGTTTAACCATATACATAAGTTAAGACAAACAGTCAAACAGTCATGTTATACAACCACCTCATCTAGAAGTTGCAATATCTTCAATAGCAATATTGAATAAGTTGCCGTAGGTGAACATCAATGCAAATGCAGCCCATAGCATGTATATCCCACACTCACCTCGGCATACCATCAATTAGATCTTTACAGTCTCAAAATGAATCCATCATAAGACATTCTATCATAAACTTAATTAGAAAACGTACGAGAATTTTGTTGTGGAAAATTCGGATCTCGGGGTTACATGCGTCACTCCGTTCGTAAGTCCCATGTGCGAGAACACTTTTGGAAGTACATGCAGGATATTGGCACATGCCTTTTCAACGTTTATGCCTATCACGTCAGATGAAAAGTCCGAGTCGTAGACAGTCATTGTGTTGTTCTTATAATCCACAACGCCTAGGACCCAGTATGACGATAAGTTTGGCCACTCTCCATGGCACGGACCCCCATTCCTCAGAAGTCCCGATAGCATATTCCGTAAGAGTCTTTAGCATATCGTCATTAAGCTCCCTTTAACCGTTCATCATGATGAAGTTTATATAGTTGCCAAACATCACCGGTATGAAAGCGATATCCTTGCAAGCTTCCGCCGCATTATTCTGGATGGTGATAAATCCCTTCATGGATTCATCAACATGCTGCAAAATAGAACTATAAATATATATCACACATATTTAAAGTAAATATTCAAGTAAATCATACCGCACTATCGATCCACTTCTTTGCTGTCCACCAATTGAGAAACCACTCCTTCGTCTACAATCCTAATGCGCATTAAACGTTTTGGCCGCTACGCATTGAATGAATCCTTTTGTCGACCGTGGTCCACTGTTTCAATCTATCTTTTATGAAATTGGAAACAAATGTAGAGTTTCCGTTTCATGGTTCTGCGTTGGTGGCGGGATCGTGTACGGATGAGACTTATACTTGGACGGTCTCGCTTGCCGAGGTCGGACATTAGGTGTTTTCGTCTTGGCTTTCCCTTTGTCTCGTGTGTGGTCCAGCACCTCCAATGGATCCTGTTGCATCTCCACCTCTCGCGAGGGCTCCTCCAGCATCTCTCCTCCTATTTGCTCCTCCGCCACGGTTTCTCCTTGCGGGCCATCCCAGGACATCCGCCGGACCAGCAACTCGTATCATGTCCCCAAGGTTGGGATTGATCAGTTACGGCTATGAGCCATAACAAAAAAATATTACTGAAAAATAATGTAATAAGTAGTGCAACACAATGTTTGCGTACCTCCAAAACCGTAGAATTTTCGCTGAATGTCTTGCCGCAACAGATCAATGCGGTCCAAGACGGCACTATTTCCACTGCCTAGAACTTCATTTCTGAACGTATTGATCTTGCTACTGATGCCTTCTTCGAGATTTAGTAACTTGCTACAAACCCCTTCTTCAAACATGCGAAACCACATGGGCGGGAACTGTTGCATGTGCTCACTAGGTCGTATTGCTGACGGCGAGAACGTCTCGACGGTCGAATGCGGAAATCACCAAAATAATCATGACGTCCTTCTGGGGGGGTTGCACTGACAACTCTGAGACACATGTCACAGTCCTTCCTTACTCGAGTAAAGATGTGACGTGGTCAAGCACTTCATCGGCTTCTTGATTGCCAAAATCCACGCCGACGTAGTATGCAGCCTGCATCTCTTCCGTTGTAGGAACCTATATTCCAGCAATGCTTTCTGATTGAAGAGCCTCATGTGTAATCATCGGTAGCTTTGGAGCTTTTTTGGTGCTCCACCGCGATGTATTCCGGCGACGAACACGTGGGAATATTGGCTCATCTACGCGATGGGCAAACCGAGGCACGATCCCCGGTATGCATTCGTACGCTAGAATCTGAACAAAGTTAGCAATACTATTCTTTAGGTTTTGTTGAAATTTTACAAGATACTATTGAAATTAATACCATATTACATGAAGTGGATGTACGAATCCGCTACGCAGAAACTAGAGTAGTCGCTGCCACCTCCACTCAATTTTGCCTCGAACTCACTCTTCTTCCGTACAAAATCTCTTTTCAATGTGTTCAGGACCTCAGCGAAAGCCACGGTCCCCCATGGATATTGTTTCCATGAAGGCAAGTCTTCTACCAACGAAAGGGCCCAGTTTGGCGGCGAGATCCTTCTTCGTTCGACGAGAAAGGAGGGGCGGGTGCGGCAAAGTAGAGAAGTGCCAACTTCACCTTCTCAATGTTATACTCCATAGCATCTTCACCGGACAATTCTACCATTCGGCTCTCCAAGTAGGATTTTCTGATTGGATCCATCCCGAGAAATTGGCGATCACGGAACCCCGTCCTCTCGTTCATGTTCGGAATATTGGAGGAGCAGTTAAGGCCTGTGATCAAGCAGTACTCCTTAATAGAAAAGCGGACTGGGGTTTGATTGACGATCATCCATATTTCATTTCGATTGTTGATCGATATCTGCCTATTCATTAAAAACCAAATTAATTGGTTCGAAAGGTTCTCGAATCATGGCGCAGCACAGATTACGTGGTCAAATTGTGATGCCAGTATTTCGCAAAGCTCATTTTGGTTCAGGAAATGGATTATACGCTGACAGGTCGGTACATAATCCGCGGTCATAATGACTTTGCAGTCGAAGTCATCATACTGAGAAAGTTGTAGTTTCAACAAAACCTATATAAATTCAGAAAAAAAAATCATATTTAGTTGAGTAAACGTTTTAAACTGTTGTTTACAAATGATGTGTGTTGGGCTCTTAGATCAGGTCCTCAGAAGTGAGCACCAATCTGAGGACCCATAAAAAATGTGTGAACGCATGAATCGTGAAGGTAGATTCTCAGACCAAGAACGGGTTCTTAGATCTTACACGGGTCCTCAGGCATGGACTGAAATCGGAGAACCGGTCTAACATCTGAGAACCTTTTTCTCATATAGGTTCAGACCATGAACGGATTCTCAGAACTTGCATGGGTCCTCAGACATGGACTCAAATCGGAGAACCAGTCTATTGTCTGAGAACCATTTCTCTTCTAATCGAACGAACTCTGAAAACCCTCTTCTCACGATTTAAACTCACACAATCCAACCACCATCAAACACCCATAAAATCAACAACCGTATAATAGACAGTTGTGTGAACCTGTTCCGCTGTGTGAGTACCCGCGAACTCAACACTCGTGAAACACCCAAATAACAAAGAAAACTACTCGGCCACGTCTCGAAAGAACTGAAGAAGTAAAATAACTTACAGTTTCAGACGCCATTGCGAGAGTTCTTTGTGCTGCAATGCTGAAAATCTTCACAGAATTCTCACGATCTCGCTGCTTTGTTTTTTACAAGACTCGATGGTTTCTTTTTTCTTTCGTCTGGGTCTCACGCGTCTGTCCGGGTTCCTTTTTAGTTTTTTATCTTTTTTTCGTTTTTAACAGTTCTTATCCTTTAATTGTATTTAATGCCCAGAACTACCCTTTAAGTAAGGGTATTATAGTAATTTGTCCTTAGTTAGTAAGGATACAATTGTATATTAAAAAAGTGGAGGTCATTCACCTAATATGAATTTGAGATGAGGTTATTTAACTAAAATACCCTATCTTGTGGCCATCTCAAATCACGATGGGTTGTCAAACTCATCTTCATTCACGACAGCTAAATCAATTGAGCAGACAAAAATATATCGAGCAGCCAAGAAAGACATCGGTTTGTTTATATATCCTTTGACAATGAGTGGATCGGGCTTGAGTGGCTCGTGTTTATTTTTCAGCCGTTTATGTCTCTTATCTCTTCTTTATAATCTTTAATTTGGATATTTGATTGGGCCGATTGAAGCTTATATGGACCTAAAGGTTTGGCTGATTGGACTAAAGGACCCATCTTTCCGGTTCTATTTTGCTTATTTTGTTTCGATACCTGTAAGGCATGTAATTAAAACGTAAGCGTAGAATATCTGTGATGGATTATACAAATATCGACTAAAAATGCACTTTTTCGGGGGTATAAAAATTGTAATTTGTTATATATCAAACATTTAGCACTAGACAATCATATCAATTTCCGATAATCTCAGTAAAGCCTGAACGCCACAAAAATCAACAACTCTCACATGGATTCGTTAAATGCGCTCAAAGTGTTTATGGATTGTACATATATCGACCAAAATGCACTTTACGAGGATATAAAATATCGTAATTTGTTATAAATCAGTGTGCATCTTCTCATCTTTATTACCGT
The DNA here is from genome assembly GCA_027422505.1 of Craterostigma plantagineum. Lineage (NCBI taxonomy): Eukaryota > Viridiplantae > Streptophyta > Magnoliopsida > Lamiales > Linderniaceae > Craterostigma > Craterostigma plantagineum. The sequence goes on along the minus strand of JAPQWV010000066.1, from coordinate 788,197 downwards.
AATTTTTCCTCTTCTGGGGAGATTTTGATGACCACCACGAGATTTGTGATAACGACCACGGAAATTCTGAGAACCACCACCGTAATATCCTCGACCACGACCTCGGCCTTGACCAAGACCGCGTCCGCGACCGCGATATCCACCACGCCGACGTCCACGACCATTACCTCTATTATTAACATTATTACTTCCTCTGACTGCATTGGCTTCAGGGAGTGCATTTGAACCAGTCGGTTGGGATTCGTGGTTTTTCATCAACAACTCATTATTTTGCTCAGCTAAAAGTAAACAAGAAATTAGATCTGAATACTTTTCATATTTTTTCTTCCGATATTGCTGTTGTAATACAACATTTGACGGATAAAATGTGGTGAATGTTTATCCAACATATCTGCATCGATAATTGTTTGTCCACATAATTTCAACGTGGAAGTAATTCTGTAAATATCAGAATTGTATTCGCTTATATATTTAAAATCTTGTAATCGTAAATTCATCCATTCGTACATTGCATTTGGGAGAATAACAATTGCCTGGTTGTTATACCTTCTTTCAGATTTTTCCACAACTCATCTAGGTCTTTTACGGTTAAAATATTCACTTTTCAAACTTTCATGGATGTGGTGCCGAAGAAATATAAGCGCTTTTGCCTTATCTTGCGGCACTGTGGTTTTTGTGGGGTCAATGGTGTCACTTCCACCTCCGGCTTGAGTGCTTGCGCTTTCGGGTCGACAATGGTGTGGCCTAAGCCTTTCGCATTTAGATGAACATCGTCATCTAATGCCCAAGATAAATCCCGAGATATCAAGTGCAACAAATTCTAAGCTCGCCTAGTTCGATATTATACTATCATAAGATCAAAAATATGTTAACAACTAAATCATATAAGATAAATAATCAAAATCAGAAGATCCAAAAAATATGTAACAAGAATAACATAAATAAATATAATAAATTCTTCATTATCCGTTTATTTAATTTCTGTAAGGTCTGGTAATTATGGTGTCCGAAATCCGTGTCCGTTGTCCAAAGTCCGTATACATGTCCGAAATCCGTGTCCATAGTCCATAGTCCATAGTTCGTCCAATCGATAATTAATTTAAAGTATTTAAACAAATATTATTTTATTTTATTTTATTCTTGAAAAAAAATTCCACGCGCCACCAAAAGGAATCGAAATCTAGACCTCTCACTACTAATGACGCTATTATGCAATACCACTCGGCTAGAGGCGTTCTGTTGTATATTTTACTTTTTCTTTAAATATCGATAAAAGTGTACTATTGATATAAGTAAAATTACCGTACATAAAAATATAATTATCATACTTCACTCGTGAAAGTATCTCGACGGAGGTTGATCGTTGCCGGAGAGCGCTCGTGCTGATAACGTTTTACAACAATATTATTGTGATTATTATTTATATTATGATTATATAATTATGGAGAGAAATCTATTCTATTATGGGGTGTGGGTGGATATAAACTGCCAATTTGGTCTGTCATATATTTACAATTTGATCCCTTTATTTTATATCTAATTACATTAATAATTTTCATGTTCTTTAACATTTTTAATTATTATACATACATCCTTAAACATCAGGTTTTCTTTTATATAGTTAAAAATTGTATTTCATCTAATTGATATTAAAAAAATAAATGTCACAATTAAGATAATGTAAAATATAATAAATTCGAAGCACAAGCATAGAGTGTGCGAAAAAGTACTAGTATTCAGATAGAGGAAGAATGAATCAATTTCAATACTTTGGTGTGTAGGTGCAAATTTCTCAAATTATAAACACAAAATAAGATATTACATTCTCATAAAATAATCACATCTAATTTATATTCCCATCTATTACATCCTTATTTAACCACCAATATAAATAATATACATCTACTATTTATTCGATCCTTATCATATCAACTAGTCCATATAATATACATCCACTATAATATTTCATAATAATGTTAAGAATTTGAAATATTTTACGATTTGACTACTGCTCGTAGTGTTGCTTCTAATATAATAATAGTAAGGGCCGCTTGATTGGAGGGATGAATTTAAACGGTATGAGCTTTATTTTAGTTTAAATCATGGAGCATACGGATTGTTTGACTGTTTGGTTAGTGGGTTTAAATAATAATATAGTATGTGTTTGGTAAATGGATTTAGATGATATTATATTTAATTAAATGCAGTTACAATTTTACCCTTACTTTGATTAAGAATTTATAAGTAGTGGTTTATGGTTTGCCTTTTGTTATATAATGCGCTATAAACAATATTGATTAAGGCATCAAATCCATCTTTCGTTTTGCTTATTCAATTACTGAATTTTTTGTTCTTTTTTGGTGATTTGATATTCGCAAGTGTGTTAGATATTCTTTTTGTTTGGTTCTTTGATTATTGCCTGCTTTGATATTCTTTTCGTATGATAATCGCAACTCTATTTTTCTCATTATGACATTGATGTATACCAACGCTTAAACCCCCAACCAAACAACCCTTAATAGTTTGTCAATTCTCATATGATAAAACTCAAGAGTCGAAAGAAAGATCGTTGCTTAATCCATAAGCCATATGTGTCGAAAAGAAAGTCTTAAAGCTTAAGGTCACTTTTTAATCTCTTTTTTTTTTTTTTTTTTCAGTTTTCGCTTTTTATTTCTTAACATCCAAGACTTCTCATAACATGAAATAAACTCTAATTCGAGCAAAAAAATTATAAATTTGGATCACGGAGCTTTTATTTTATTTGGATCAAAATATTTAGATAATATCATCCGAAAATATTAAGCCCGCGATTCAATTTTGTGATAAAATAAGTCGAAAATCCTATTGAGAATATTCCATACTAATAATCATAGTGTGTACGAATTCAAAGTAATTTTATCTGAAAAATAATCGAATATACAAATTTGTGCTAACATGCAACGAGATTATCATATCAAATGTAGTATAGTAATCCAAAAAAAAAATCATTATATGTAACTACTCAAAGTTATAATAAGTATGCTAGAAAAATTAACATGAAAAGCGAACGACTATGATCATCATGCCGAATAATTCAGCATTATGATACATGGTGCCTGCATGTTCTAGGCTCGCTTCCATGTTCCAAAATGATTAATTAATAAAACAAATTATTTGATGTTTTATTAAGGTGCGAAGATTTCCAATTGCTAGTCCAACATATATTCAATATTTACAGTATCGGGTATCAAGTGTATTTTAAATACACACACATATGTATATATATATATATATATAAAATACACACACACACACACACACACACACATATATATATATATAAATACACACACACAACACTTATATATATAAATACACACACAACACACACGCACATACATTGATATGGGGCAAACCCAATCAACGAAATTTATGTGTGTGGGTAAATGAATTTATATAGCCGGAGAATCGATAAAGTTATGTGCGTAAGGTGCTTATTGAAAGAGAGACTGAGGGGGACGTGTTTAGGACTTGTGGGGGACGCATTTGTGGTATTGGGACGTATTGTGGAAGTCGGGACGTGTTTGGGGACCTGTTTGGGATATTGGGGACCTGTATGGGACATGCTGAGATGTGTCTGGGACGCTGGGGACCTATTTGAACGTGATTGGAATGCGGGGGACCTGTTTGAAGGTGTTTGGAACACGGGGGACCTGCTTGAAGACGTAAACGAAAATAACACAAGGGTTACGTGGTCGGATCTTTGTAGATCCTACGTCCACGGGCGCTCGGGAACTGTTTTCACTATACTTTGAAGATTACACACTCAAGCAGCTCACTTTCTCTTCTTTATATCAAGAACACCTAATAAAATAGCTACTGGGACGTAAAAAATGTAGAGAGAGAATATTATAAGTGTTAAGAAGCGTTGCCCGGAGAATCGATGGTGAAAATGACGAAGTCCCCTTTTTATAGGAGAAAAGGCGCTTGGGTATTACATGAAGGTACGTCCTAGCTCCTGGATATTGCCTGGAGGTCCCTCTCGAGATCCCTGGTGATAAGACCTTCTGGGACCGTGTGATGCTCAGGATGACAGGCCGTCTGTCAGAGATGACAGTTTGCAGATAGCTTTCTATAGTGAACAGTGGTCGCAGCTTTTGCAGGGGTGCCGCCCTCTCTCCATCAGCCACGTGGCATTTTTTCATTGGATCCCCCTTTCTACAAGATCTTTTTACTGGCTGCGTATCAGGGAAGCTTTGTTCGTCTGTCAGGTAGTTCCTCAGGTCCCTAGTTCCTTCAGCTCCTGTTGTTAGTTCCCCCAGGTCTCTCGGAGGTCCCCTCAGGCCCAATAAAATGGGCCTACTGGGCCTTTATTTATTAATTTCTCGGGCCCATCTATTTTAGTCCACATCAACCACTCCCCTACTCTAATTTATTTTTTGGGACAAAAAGTAGATTAGAGTAAAATATTAAGATGGGCCTTACCTCCCTACCACAATTACATCTTGAAGGGACACGTTCTGTTGGCTTATGTGGAGGGGAAACTAGCTCCTTAGTCCCTCCGACTCCCCAAGCCAGCGCACCAATTGTAGCTCCTTTATTTCCTCGGGTCCTGGTGGCAAGGGATGTTTGCAAGGAGATTCATCCTTTTGCAGGGACGACGGACGTCCCTGTGGTTCCTTCTCCTATTATGGGAGCTCAAGGATCTCCCATCATCATAGCCCCTGTTTCTGGTGTTTAACAAGAAGACAACTTCATCAAAGGGTCAAAAAGGAAAACAAAAAGGAAGTGACGTCCTTCTTCCCCTTGGGGTGAATATGCTGAGCCTCTTATGGGACCTATGGGGACCTCAATGGTTGAGCTCCCTACTTCTATGGACCATCTGAACATAGGTGAAAAGATGAGCTTGTTAGGTCGTCGGGTGCTCCCAGGCGTTCAGAGTGTTATCTCCCAGATGGTGGGCTATGTAGCTGCCGGACCATCCGCCAAGTCGTCAATCCAGGAGTTAAGGTGAGTTAATCGAATCTTGAGGATCCAATCGGAACAAGCTTAGGCCGAGCTGTTGGCAGCAAAGCGGAGGCAGCCCGGGAAATTGAATCCGAGTTGCAAAAATGTGGAGGAGGGACGTGCCGAGTCAGTGGAGCAGCGCGAGAGGGAACCGCAGAGCTCTTGCTTCTATCAGCAGCAATGCAGCATCCCCCGGCCATGGTAGCTGGAAAGGAGTTCCTTGAGGACATAGTTGTGGACCGATGCTAAGCGTCCCTGAAGGACTTTATGTCTCATGCAGCACTGCTTCGTGGGCACCTATGGCGCTAGGTCCTCGAGAGCTGAAGCCAAGTCATCCCTTCGGGACCTTCCTGATCCTACATTCTTCAAGGGAAATCCAACGGCTCCCCAGAATCCTCTGTTTTGGCTCCATGCTTCAGAGAAGTATATAGAGGTCCTGCCCGCTACTGATCTCGAACGTCGTCTCCAACTTCCCAGGGAACTTGGTGGGAGTCCTTTTCGGACATCTTAGGACCTGCAATGTTTTAGGGGAGCTTGTTTATGTGTCTCTGTTGGAGCTCGTTTTTCCTTAGGCTTTATCGTCGCCGTTGCATTCATCGTCCTTGGAATCTGGAGGGGACCCGATGGGACCTGATGGCGGAGCTCCTTTTGCACTTCGAAGGAGATCCCAGGTCCTGCCGTATGTTGCTTCTAGCACCCTGGGACATCCCATTTATATAGAGCTCTCCTCCTTTTCATCATGGTGACAGCCTGCAAAAAATACTTTGTCATGTTTTTCTTTCGAGGCATAATGGTGTGGGGAGCTTAACTCCCCATGTACGCATATTACGTCGGAGTTCCCTTTCTCCTTTATTATTTTTCTTTCGTCTTTTCGGGACCTGAGCGATGTTTCTGGGAACATCCTTATTGTGGCATGGTTATAGTGCCAGCTCGCTTATTCAATTCGTAAGCCAAGTACGAATTCACGCCCTTGGTTGCAATGACCGTCTCATTGTCCTCGGGTGTCGCTTTGCGCTAGGCTCTCTTTGTCCTTAGCAAATTCAGTAATATAGGCCCGAAGGTCCTAAAAAGTGGGGATCTCCCCCACCGTTTTACCCTGGTTATAGCGCCAGCTACGCTGAGGTACCTATACACGTCGCAGGTCTTACTGATGACCTTTGATGTCCTGTACACCGCAGCCCGTCAGCGGCGGCATCTTGTACGCCCTCATGGGCATCTTTCACATCGCAGACCTGTGGCCTTTGATGTCGGGTACACCGCCGACCCGTCAGTCTTTGGCATCATCTCACGTCGCAGACTATCAGTCTTTGATGTCTTTGTACGCCGCAGGTCCGTCGACCTTTGGTATCGAGTATATCATATGGTGCACCTGTTATTATATGATAAAATGTACATATCCCTACAAGGCGGTTCTCAGGGATATAATTATTTTACCCTGGTTATAGCGCCAGCTTCGCTTGAACGCGTGGTTATAGCGACCGCTCGCTTAAATGCGTGGTTATAGCACCCGCTTTGCTTAGTATTCGGGCTCCTTACTGGAGGCATGAACTTTGAAAGTAATGAAGAAGTGGAGCACCTTCGTCCTCGGTTAGTGATGAGGTCCCTGGTCAGATCTTCGGAGGTTCAGACATTCGACTGCCTAAGTGTATTATTCGGGCTCTGCTGGAAATTGGAATTCCACTCCCTGGGTCTTCTATTATGATAGGGACGTGAGCCCTAAATGGAGCTGGCCCTTATCTAGAGGAGGTGGGGGTTGTCTGCTTTTTGGCACAGATCCCCCAGACTCCTTCTTGGCTACCTCCCAACCTTGCTTGATGACACGATCGATGAACTTCCTCAGTTGTTCCACTAGGGAGGGAAATTCGATTTTATCCTTCACATAACGTCTGTCGTTAGTATTATGCATGTAGTTATTATAGTATCGATGACATAAATGAGAGCAAGGTTTAGAGGGCCCTGCAATTCCGGCTAAGAGCCTTATCAGTGCGGTATGTCTCCGCGTGTTAGCATGGAGCTGTCTTCTAGGTCCCCTGGACCTTCGTATGTCAGCGCAGAGCTTGACCTTTTTGCCTTCAACCATGAGGCGGGACCATAACGTGTCATATGGAACTGCCTTACTCGCCCTGGAAAATCAAATCAAGTCGTTAGCCAACTTATACTTATTGAATCTTAGGACCTTTATGGGGGATCATGTCCCGGATGTTGGCGGAGCTCCTGCCGTCAGGTGGGGCTGTGACCCCTTCAATCTCTCCTGTGGTCCACCATTAGCTTTCCCCAGAACCTCCCATGGGGTTTGAATCCGAGGTCCGTGATTATGGCAGGACAGAGATAGTCCGCCCTTATCGTTGTCCTCGTCAGGGACTTATATCCCACATGCTATCCTGCACATCCCTTCTTGCCTTTCGATTACGTGCCCTTCAGGACCTTCGGGATAGAGTCCTCTAATTATCGTCTCCTTCCATGCTTCCCACAACTTTCCTACATCCTTCTCTTCTTCCGTGAAATTGGTGATGCCATCCTCTCTGATGGTCAAAAACCCGGCTCGTCATTTTGGCCATGTAGTCAACTCTACGACTTTCCTTCCAATGACGTCCCATGTCCCGTCTCCTTCGCAATCCTCCAGAAGTTAAGGCTTTGTATTCAGAATCGTTCTCAGGGAATGTGAAGGTCGTGATGAAACGAAGCTCCTCTCCCATCGGGCTAATGATAAGGACCTCCGCTCCAGATCTATGGGAGGTCATAGATCGTATGTGTGCATCTCCCATCGCTGCTTATATGGTCCTTTGGTGATCTCAAGCACAAGGTTGGAGAGGATCTGAGTTTTTTGGGGGGCTGTCCGTTGTTTTGAATTCCCCGTTGCACTCCCCTAGCTTGATGGTGCATTTCATCATTCTCCCGGATAGATCTGACTGACTTATCATCTGGTTTCATCCTCCGACAGTACCTTGCTTCATAAAGTAGGTCGGCTTGGGGAGGGCTCTTCTTTCCTTAGTAAGACGGAACTAATGCTTCCATGGAGAAATTTTTCTTGTTCCATATTAGATGTTTTGCTGGGAGATGTGTATTGTGGAGGTATTCCTTTAATTCTTCAAAGGCCTCCCTACTGGCATCTGGACCTCCCAAATCCCCTGGTAGGCATCTATGGCGCTGGGGACCTTACACCTAGAGGTGGAGTCCACCAGCTGATTCACCCGGGGTGATGGAGAATGATCTCTAGGACACGCGTTGCTCAGGTCCCTACTTGGAAGAGCTTGTCTACTTCCTCCTTCAGGATCTGGGTTCTCTCAGTCCCGCATGGTCGGAGCTTCTATTTGACGGGTCATCTTCTCGGTATGATGATGTGTGGTGATATCCGGGCGAACTCCAGACATATTTTTTGGAGAAAATGCGAATGGGTCCGCATTTTTTGTAGACATCCCGTCAGCTCCTTGTTGGGATCTTGTTGTAAGTTAGAGGGCCCCTTTTCTTCTATCGTAATTCTCTGATCTCCCGTTTTCTCATAATTGTGGCTTCTTTTATAACATCATTTGTGTCGCATCGTCGGGAGCTTCGTTGATTCCTCCGCCGTCGAATGGGCTCTTTCTCTATATCCTTTAAGCGACGTGATTTCTTCCATGGGTTGTATCTTTGGAGGTAGGTCTTCCCATGTCTTCGGCGATCCCTGAGGCATCGTTATGTGGCCTGGCCCTATGTGTCCCCTCTCCTGGCACAAATCGAATTTTGGCCGACGCATCCTTGTACGCCTCACAAATCCCCTTGCGTTTGGATTTCCTATCGTATGAGTTTAGAGCTCTTGGGCTCTTGTCGGGATCTTTCTTTATTTGGTCTTCCCTCCATGATGAGAGTAAAGGCTCTGGGGAGAATAGACGTGACCTAATTTGGAGGAAGTAGGGGTTGTCTGCCTTTATTAGGCATAGATCCCCCTACTTCTTTTTTCGGTGAGTGTGGAGTCATGTTTGCCATCGCGGCCAACAGTTTCTGCCTGCTTAGGTATACGATTTTGGGGCTCTGTTGGAGGTTGGGATCCACCTTGCCCGGAGCTCCCATCATGCTAGGGACGTGAGCCCTAATCAGCATTGGCCCTTAGAAGTGACAGGGGTTGTCTGCCCTTAGTCGGCACAGATCCCCAAGACTCCTTGTTGATCACCTTCAAATCATGCTTGCTATCGTGATTGCAACCACTTTAAGGTGTTTCGTCATGACGAGCCACTTGATCATATCCTTCAAATAACAACAGTTATTAGTGTGGCGCATATATTTATCATGATAAAATAATATAATAAAGAATAAGATCTAGAGGGCCCCGAGGTCTAGGCTAAAAGCCTTAAGTGCGGGATGTCTCCCACGGATTTTCATGTGCCCACGTGGAATGGGACTTTTGTCTCTCGTGGATCTTCAGTTGTCAGCTTGGAGCTTGGCTTGTAACTCCCACGTATCGTTGGACCTCAGCATGGAGCATGACTTCTAGGTCCCCACGAACTTCCGTGTGCTAGGTGAGGAGCTTGGCTTGTATCTCATGCGGCTCTTCAGATGTCGGTGTGGAGTCGGACTTCTTTGCAAACACGGAGTTGGTTTTTTAAGACATCAGTGGGTCTCCACCAAGGAGTTGAGTTTTACGGATCAACTTGGAGCTTTCAGGCTTTCATGGAGCTGGGCTTTTTAAGACTTCTGCTGGCGCGGAGCTAGACTTTTGGGTCTTCTGCCAGCGCGGAACTGGGAGGTCCTGCACGCGGAGCTTTGGGTCTTTCTGCTAGCATGGAACTGGACTTTTAGGTCCCAAGGAGGTGCTTGGATCTTTAGCGGGGAGCTGGACTCTTAGGTTCCGAAGGCGGAGCTCCTAGTCTTCGCTCCAGTGCCAAGCTGGGCTTTTACTTCATACATATTTCGACGCTCTAGCCAATGTCTTCCTGGCCTGTTTAGAATACCCTCCTTTAGGACTTCCCACTATAATGGGAATGGGGGCCCTAGATAGTGGCGGAGCTCCTTTGTTTGAAGGTGGTGGAGATGGTTTGTCCTGGTTCGAGGTAGATCCTCTGGATTTTGCTTTGGGACCTGGAACGGAACCTTGGCAGCAAACTCCTTTGAGGCGACTGCACGGACGAGCCTCAAGGGCCTTATCAACGTGGGATGTCTCCCGGCTTGGTCAGGATCTCCTCGGTATTGTTACATGACAGTATGAGGTTCTGCGAGATCCCAAGGGGAGATCCCAACAGCTCCCAATCCCAAAGTTGAGGTGGTCTTCCCTGGAAGTATGAGGGGTTCTTGGGACAGCGGGCTCCCATCGTTGGGGCCATTAGTTGGTGCACTCATTTGTTGTGGAGAAGATGGTGGTGGATATCCCCAAGGTCGTAATGTTGGACCTGCTGATGCATGCGCGGAGGTCCCCTTTCTTCTTCTAAATGGAATTGGGAACTAACTACAACAGCTGTTGAACTATCTTGACTTGTGGACGAAAAGGATCTTCACGCAGAAGCATCTCGGATCTTCTATGGAGCTAATATAGTAGGCCCCTAACAGAGGGATCAGTGCTCTGCCCTTATAGTGGAACTGGTGAGGTTCTCAAAAGTGAACCTTCGTATGCAAACGGTGCATGGGACTTGGACATTTTGGACTCATGGCTCGCGTCTCTGTTTCCAGCGGAGCTGGTCTTCGTAAATCCCCTTTGGTGGTTTTCTTATGCCAATGGAGAGCTATAGTCATAGGTCCCAATCCAGCATGTGGATCTTTCGTACGCCATCATGGGGTCGAGTGGTTCATCTCACCCTTCCTTCGTTTCTAGTGTGGAGCTGGTTCTCGAAGATCCTCATTGGATAATTCATGCCAGCGAGGAGCTGGGCTTGTTGGTCGCGAAGGGGAGCTTCGGATTTTCTTGCCAGCACGGAGCTGGGCTTTTACGTCCCGAAGGGAAAGCTTCAGGTATTCTAGCCAGCGTGGAGCTAGAAGGTCCCGAATTCGGAGCTTCGGGTCTTCGTGCCAGCGCGGAGCTGGGCTTTAGGTCCTGAAGGTGGAGCTCCAGGTCTTCTAGCCAACGCGGAGCTGGAAGGTCCCGAATTCGGAGCTTCAGGTCTTCGTGCCAGCGCGGAGCTAGGCTTTTAGGTCCTGAAGGCGGAGCTTCAGGTCTTCTAGCCAGCGTGGAGCTAGAAGGTCCCGAATTCGGAGCTTCAGGTCTTCGTGCCAGCGCGGAGCTGGGCTTTAGGTCCTGAAGGGGGAGCTTCAGGTCTTCTAGCCAGCGTGGAGCTGGGAGGTCCCGAATTCGGAGCTTCGGGTCTTCGTGCCAGCGCGGAGCTGGGCTTTAGGTCCTGAAGGGGGAGCTTCATGTCTTCTAACCAGTGCGGAGCTGGGATTTGAGGTCCCTCTGACCTTTGTACACCATTGTGGAGCTGGACCTCTAAGTCCTTGAGATGCTCAGGTGTATGATTCTGGCTCTGTTGGCCATTGAAGTTCCCAGTGCCTCGCGCTCCTACTATGACAGGGACATGAGTCCTGACTGGAACTGGCCTTCACCTGGAAGAGGTGGACGTCATCTGCCTTTAGTTTGCCCAGTTCCTACAGACTCCTCCTCACCCACCTCCGGATCTTGCTCTAGGCCATGATCAGTGACCTTCCTCAGATTTGCCGCCGGAATGAGTCGTTCAATTTTATCCTTCAAGTGACAACAATTGTTAGTATTGAGGTCATATTATCATATGGTATATAAATGAAAATAAAATTTAAAGGGTCCTGGAGTTCCGGCTAAAGGTCCCCTCATCAAGGGAGGTCCCCAAGCTGGTGTCAACACGTCTTTCTGGATCTGCATAGTGGTGTGAATCTCCATGAAATTCTTGGCAGAGACTCCCAGGGTTCCTGGTGGAGAGGCTGTGGCGTTGGAGCTCCAAGCTCGCTTCGCTTTTTCGGGTGGCTCACTAGTGAGACTCGTGGAGGTCCGCATGGGTGCTCTGAGATTCCTTTAAGATTCATCTGTATCTTCTTGCTCGTCTTCATCATTTCAGACCTGCGCTTCAGGTCCTGGCCGCTCCTCAACATGTTTGGCAGCTTCTGGAGGTCCTCCTTCCCATATTGCGGGTCTAAGTTCTTTGATATGGACAAATCTTCCTCCATTGACGTCTCGCGCGTTTCGTTTTGTCCCAACAGAACAGAAGAAAGATAAAACAGCAAATCCTCGCACAACTTCATACTCTAGCAACGAAAAAGTTACTCACGTCTTCAACTCGGATTTCCCACAGACGGCGCCATTTGATATGGGGCAAACCCAATCAACGAAATTTATGTGTGTGGGTAAAGGAATTTATATAGCCGGAGAATCGATAAAGTTATGTGCGTAAGGTGCTTATTGAAAGAGAGACTGAGGGGGACGTGTTTAGGACTTGTGGGGGACGTATTTGTGGTATTGGGACGTATTGTGGAAGTCGGGATGTGTTTGGGGACCTGTTTGGGACATTGGGGACCTGTATGGGACATGCTGAGATGTGTCAGGGACGCTGGGGACCTATTTGAACGTGGTTGGAATGCGGGGGACCTGTATGAAGGTGTTTGGAACACGGGGGACCTGCTTGAAGACGTAAACGAAAATGGTTACGTGGTTCGGATCTTTGTAGATCCTACGTCCACGGGCGCTCGGGAACTGTTTTCACTATACTTTGAAGATTACACACTCAAGCAGCTCACTTTCTCTTCTTTATATCAAGAACACCTAATAAAATAGCTACTGGGACGTAAAAAATGTAGAGAGAGAATATTATAAGTGTTAAGAAGCGTTGCCCGGAGAATCGATGGTGAAAATGACGAAGTCCCCTTTTTATAGGAGAAAAGGCGCTTGGGTATTACATGAAGGTACGTCCTAGCTCCTGGATATTGCCTGGAGGTCCCTCTCGAGATCCCTGGTGATAAGACCTTCTGGGACCGTGTGATGCTCAGGATGACAGGCCGTCTGTCAGAGATGACAGTTTGCAGATAGCTTTCTATAGTGAACAGTGGTCGCAGCTTTTGCAGGGGTGCCGCCCTCTCTCCATCAGACACGTGGCATTTTTTCATTGGATCCCTCTTTCTACAAGATCTTTTTACTGGTTGCGTATCAGGGAAGCTTTGTTCGTCTGTCAGGTAGTTCCTCAGGTCCCTAGTTCCTTCAGCTCCTGTTGTTAGTTCCCCCAGGTCTCTCGGAGGTCCCCTCAGGCCCAATAAAATGGGCCTACTGGGCCTTTATTTATTAATTTTTCGGGCACAACTATTTTAGTCCACATCATACATAATACATACGTTCGTTTATTCCTTACCAAACCTTTACACCGTAACCTGGTACACTTCTGCTAACACTATGCCAATGCCTGGATCTGCTCTTATACTTCAGATCTTATCGTACTGTTCTTTCTTCACTTACTGATTTTCCAATAACCTTTTCTTTTTCTCTCTCTATTTTGCAGTTGGGCAAAATCTAAAAACTCATTCATGGGTCAAAAGCTCCTTCTTCTCTGTTTTCTTGCATCATTCTCATCGCTGCACATTGTCTCCTCAGCCGAGGACGCTTATAAGTATTGCACGTGGACAGTCCGTCACCTATGGCACTGCTTCACCCCTTGGCTCTCCCCAACAGGTTAGTTAATCTTAGTTAGACCTTTCACCTGTTGTATTTTTTTTTTCTGTCCAAGAATTTTCAGACAACATTCTTCGCCTGTATGAGTTATTGAAACAACACATAGGTAATCTTCATCAACTGTCGATTCCCGGGCCCAAGGCTCGACACGGTGACCAACGACAACGTAATCGTAAACGTGATCAACAAGCTCGACGAGCCTTTCCTTCTTACATGCAACGGAATCAAACAAAGGAAGAATTCGTGGGAAGACGGAGTGTCGGGAACCAACTGCCCAATACCCCTCGACTCGAACCAGTGACGGATCCAGACTTAGACAAGCTGGGGGGGCAAGATGTAAATTAAAAGCTCTGGGGTCAAAGGGTAAATAATAGAAAGTGAGGATAGAAGAAAAAGAACAAAAATGAACCTGGGAACCCGCATCAAACAATCCAAAGAAACCTAAGCATTGAACATCTACCACTAGGCTAATGGACAAATTTGTACTCAAAGCACACATAATATTACTCTCTCATAGTTTCGGCTGGGGGCAGTGGACCCCCCTAGCCCAACGTAGCTCCGTCGCTGACTCGAACTACACGTACAAGTTCCAGACCAAGGATCAGATCGGAAGCTATGAGTATTTCCCGTGAGCCATGCACCGAGCCGCCGGAGGGTTTGGCTCGATCAACGTGTACGCCCGGTCCATGATCCCCGTACCGTATGCCGAGCCCGCCGGAGACTATAGCTTGCTCGTTGGCGACTGGTACAAAACTAGCCACAAGGTTAAGACATTTAGAATGTTTTGTTACGTACTGTTGGTAATATATTATATAACGTTTAGGTGAAGTGATCATCAACATAGTATCGGAACTTAGTGACAAAAAAGTTTTCGGTATTGAAATGGCGACTATGCGTTTATGAAAATTGATCGTCTAAGACAAATAATAGAGAAACTCAGTCCAGACGTGAGGAGACGTGTTGAATATATGATATATAATGATACAGTCCCCAAGCTTAAGGTTTTAAGTGAATCGGTCATTCAACACTTGGATTTGTACTGCATCCGATTCGGTTCGGTCCAAGATGGTGTTAATTCATTCGAAATGCAACTGCAGACATTGCGGCATATTCTTGACTCAGGAAAAGCCTTGCCCTTCCCTGACGGGATTCTTATCAACGGACAGAGTCGATCTTCGTTCAACGGAAATCAAGGTAGCACATGATGGAAATAAAATATATAAACTTAAAAATATGGCACAATCACTTCAAACCTAAGCTTTTAGGAGAATTGATCGTTCAAAAATTATTATATGCGATCATGCTATTACTTATGGTCCTTACTACATATGATGACGATGATCCTTACTTTTCGTTGCTATTTTCAATTTTCCAGGTTTACATGTTCCGAGTCACCAACGTTGGCCTATCCACGCTGTTCAACTTCCGAATCCAAAGCCACAAGCTCTAAGTCGTGGAGGTCGAAGGGTCCCACGTGCTACAAAACACCTACGATTCCCTCGACGTCCACGTGGGCCAATCCGTGGCCGTCCTCGTCACCTTAGACCAAAGCCCAAAAGACTACTACATAATCGCATCCACTCGGTTCACGAAAACCATCCTCACCGCAACTTTGGTCCTACGCTACTCCAACTCACGGGCCGCCCATTAACGGGCCCGTGTCCATGGGCCCGACTGACGGGACGGTCGAATGGTCCGTCGACCAAGCTAGGTCTTACCGATGGAACCTGAGTTCCAATGCGGCCTGGCCCAACCTGCAATGCTCATTCCACTACGGTAGCATAAGGCCCACCCGAACTATCATTCTGCCGAACTCGGCCATGATCCTAAGTGGGAAGCATAGGTATGTGGTGAATGAAATCTCTTATGTGGGGCCCGATACGCCCCTCAAGCTTGCGGATCACTACGGAATTCCCGGGATTTTTACAGTGGATTCTATTAAAAGTTTTCCTCCTACGGGCGATTCGAGGGCTAGCCTCGGGACGTCCGTGCTCGGGGCGAACCTCCACAATTTTGCCGAAGTTGTTTTCCAAAACAACGAGGAGACGATAGAATCTTGGCATTTGGACGGCTACGATTTCTGGGTTGTGGGGTGAGGGATTTTATAATACTTCGAAACTTTATGCTATTTTTGTTGGGTGTCAAACTCAAGTCCTAGCTTGGATAATCTAAAGACTTGGGAGCTCCTTATAAGCTTGTGGGCTAACTCCCTTAGTAACAACTAGTTTTAGAGGGGAAGCCCACAAC
Source organism: Craterostigma plantagineum (assembly GCA_027422505.1). Taxonomy (NCBI): domain Eukaryota; kingdom Viridiplantae; phylum Streptophyta; class Magnoliopsida; order Lamiales; family Linderniaceae; genus Craterostigma; species Craterostigma plantagineum. The sequence continues at coordinate 772,377 of JAPQWV010000066.1, read as the reverse complement.
CTTATATGGGCTTAGCTTGGACTAGAGTTGGGCTCGAAATAATCCCTACATTTTTCTTGAAGAATTTTTTTTTTGCGTAGATCTTGCTCCGGAAAGTGGACACGGAGCAGTAGGAGAAGCTACAACCTCGTCGATGCATTGACAAGACACACCACCGAAGTAGATTTTGGCCTTAAAGGTATATATAGCATCAATCAATAGATGGTTTAACATAGAAAACATCTTGATATTTTGTAGGTTTATCCCAAGTCTTGGACAACTATTTTAGCGTCGTTGGACAACGAAGGAATGTGGAATTTGAGGTCGGCAATGTGGGGAAGGCAATACCTCGGACAATAGTTGTATGTCAGAGTTTATAATCCTACGCCGAGCCTTGCGAATGAGTACGATATGCCAATGAATGTCTGCTCTGTGGCAAAGCTGTGGGGCGATCAAAGTTGTAATGAGATACTTTAGTCTGTATTGTATTGTAGTAAGCGTTGCTCTTTACTAATTTATATTTTTTTTCGGAATTTCACTAAAAAGAAAGAAAGAAACCATGAGTATAGTTACAGCGTGCATGATATCGCTCATGACGCAATAAGCGGTAGCAGTCTACCGACCAGACAGCACATCAACAAACCAAAAACAGCCCAGACAACCTACAAGGTCCCAACAAGACCCAAGGAAAAAAAAGAAAAACACACAACAAAACATAGGCAGAGGTAGGTGTATACAACCACTCTTCAATCAACTGGTTCCTGGCACCAGATGTAGTACCAGCAGGGCAGCGAGGCGATGTGCAGACAAAAGAGCAAGCGCATAACAGATAATATCACGGGATAATTATCAAGCGGGAGGAGAAAGTAATAACTGCAACCATAAGTCTGGTCGGGGAAAAAGGGCGTAGGAATGCCACCTTCTGTTTCTTTTTGCCCAGAAGGGAGGGATTCCACGCGGCAAGGCCATCCCACAAGATGTGAGTAGTGATCAAAACAGGCAGCCCAAACCCATCCAATAACAAAGCAGCCTGCAAGAACACAACAACGAAAAGAACAGGACACAAAAACGAAGGCTAGATAAAGAGATATAGAGATATGACCAGAGACAAAGAAGTCAGAGAAACTCCCTCTTTCATTAGCTGTCACATCCCAGCGCATCTCATCAGCACCGTCCTACCAAGCAATTCACCTATCCTCGCAGCGTCGAAACAAGTGCCAAGATCTACCAAGTAATCCTCCAAAGCCGCCTCAAGGCTAGGAGCTGGAAAGAGTACTTCGGGGGCAGCGTATCCAAACGTGTCCAAAGTGTCCCAATGACATCTGCCACCAGAAGGTCTTCAGCTCAAAAAGATCCAATCCTCTATCGCCTATTGCTTTCCTGCCACAAGTGACAAACAAGTGAGGCAAGCATATGCCGGTTAGCGAGATGGGTAGATGCTTTCAACGCCATTTGGCCGCGCCCAAGTAATGCCCATGTCCCATCCACGATAGGGCCAAATGAAACAGAGTTTGTACTTTAAGAGCTGGATGCATCGCCAGGAGTAGGTGCATTCAATGAAAGGTGTTGTGCGGATTCCTGTTCCCCTCCATTACACAATAAGCATTCTGTCGATCCCGTAGCTGCCGCAATCCACGGTTGATCCCTTGTCGCCACCCTTTTCCTCCTGATAGCCTGCCAAATGATAACTCGTGAAGGGGGATGCAAAGGGGACCTCCAAAGAGAACAGCCCGAGGGACCTTATCGCGCCGATACCTGATGGCCTCTCTGACATAAGAGGTAGAGAATAGACCATCCGATGAGCCTATCCATCGATATCGATCCGGCACATGGAATCGGAGAACAGGGAGATCCGCCTCAAAAGTCAAGTATTCATCAGTAGATCTCGCAGGCGAGTTCCATCCATTTGCATCGATCACCCTACTAAGACGAGAGTGTAGGGGTGGCCCCATAACCAGTGGACCACATGGATGCCGATCAACAAGAGGCTTAGTGTAGAGACAAGGATCGAGCCCTAAGTAGATGGACGTACCATTACCAACCTCGTAGATATAAGAGAGCGCAAAGTCGGACTGAGTTTGAGCAGCTTATTCCAGCTCCATGTTACCCTAGCTGATGGCCGAAAAGTCCAAATCGAGGCACACGTCAACGACGGGTGTTGTTGATCCAAGATACCCAAATCGTGTTTGGGTCACGTGAGAGGAGTCGCCATAGGTGTCGTATTAGGAGAGCACGATTATCAACCTTGATGGAACGAATGCCTAGCCGTCCCTCAACTTTGGGTAGACACACATCAGCCGACACAACCTTTGAAGTAGAACCCCACCATAAGAAGCGCCTGATACGACTTTCATTATCTTTGATAACGCCCTTGGGGAGTAGAAAGACGCCGGACCAGTAAATATGGATTGCCAAAAGTACAGATTTTATCAACTGAACTCTTCCCGTATAAGATAAGGAGCGATTCATCCAAGAGCACAATCTTCGATCAACATTCCGTAGTAATGGGGAGCAATCCTGAGTAGGGAGTCGTGTCAGCCTGAAGGCTAGGAGTAAGACGCTCAGCACGCTTGGAAACGTACATCTCGCTTTTAGAGGATTTGCGCGAAGTCCCAAGAGAGCCGCAAACTCATTAAGACTAGTCTTAAGAGTACCAACAGAAAGCTGCCCGCATGTGAGAAAAGTAGGATATCATCCGCAAAGGTAAGCATAAATAGCTCGGTGGATTCACAACGCCAATGATATTGAAAGTTCGGATTATGGGCAGTTTCCTTTAGAATACCATACAGAACCTCCATTGCAAGCGTGAATAAATAAGGTGAGATAGGATAGCCCTGTCGCAATCCTCGCTGTCCCGCAAAAAATCCCTCACTTCGGCCATTGAGGTTCAGAGAGAATCTTGTTGATGTTAGGCATGTCCGAATCCAACCAATGAAAATGGGATGGAAATTCATCCCTTCCAGCGTAGCAAAGATAAAATCCCACTCCAGTCGATCATAAGCTTTGGCAAGGTCAACTTTGAACGCGACGCGTTCCGGGAGGTGGCGGCTCTTGTATCCGTGGCAGATTTCTTGCGCAAGCATGTTGTCTTAAATGCATCGCCCTGGGATGAAAGCGGCCTGCGTGATGTGTACGAGCGAGGCAAGGCTGCCCTTAAGTCTGTTAGCGATAACCTTCAAGATCACTTTGTACAACACGTTGCAGCAAGAGATAAGTCTACAATCTGAAGCTTTCCGCGGCGCATCCCCCTTCGGGATAAGCGTGATCAAGGTGCTTTAAGTTCTTTTAGTAAGAATCCCGTCCTAAAAAATTCTAGCACCGCATGTGTGATGTCGATACCCACAATATCCCAAGCTGCCTTATAAAATGTCGTATAGCCGCGGGCGTCTTATCACCTTTGATGGAGAATAGAGCATATTTAATCTCACCCGGCTGGATAGGCCGAACCATGTCAGTCGCATCGGTTTGGTTTAACTTGCGTGGGAGGTAATTACCGATGGTGAGCTGCGTAGGTGAGGTTCTTAGCTGCCCAGAGCATTTGATGATAGCGAAGCAGTTCCTCGCGAACACCATCTGCACCCTCAAAGATGGAACCGTATTCACCCTCGAGATAGAAAATTCTGTTCGCAACCCGATGCATCGCCATTTCTTAAAAAAAGGAGGAGCATTGATCTCCTTCCTTTAACCACTGAACTTTGGCACGCTGCGAGAGGTAAGCGCGTTCCATGTCGATAGCTCTAGCATAAAGAATACGACAGCTGCGCTCCAAGAAATAGAAGCGATCTTCTCGTGGGTAGACGGATGTTAAGGGAAGGGACTTGAGCTTATATTTTAACAAAGAAATTTGGTTAAATATTGTACGAACAACTCGACAAATGTGATTAATTGAGGCCCAACAAGGCTTCGTAAAGGCGCCATAGCACTAAATTAAGCTCACTCACAATACAAAGTAGAATAAAAAGCAACTTAACTAAAAACTAGTATATTCTCCTTTCATTGATATAACGGTGAGCGTAATTCTTACAGAGCGCAAGGAATGACCATTAATGGGCGTGCCTTGTGCAAAGTAATCCCATCTTCCATATCCTCCAAAACATCATTGCTCTCAACATTCCAATCGAAATGGTTCAAAAGCGAGTCGATCATCGCCGGCAGCACCCTAACGGCCAGCGGCAAGCCAGGGATATCCTTCTTCCCGTGCCGAAAGGAACAAGCTCAAAGTCCCTTCCCTTAACATCTGTCTCAGAATGTAACGATAGGGACCTCTCGGGATAAAACTCGTCGGCTTTCCCCCAAACAAAGTCGCCCCGTCCGATGGCCCACGCATTTACCAGAACCATCGAATCCTTGGAAACTGTACCCCAACGTGATCGCCCCTTCTTGCCCGATGCTCCTCGGGATTAAGAATGGGAGCACCGAGTGGAGCCTCAAAGTCTCCTTCACCATGCACTGGAGGTAGGGCGAGCGCACGACGTCCTCTTTGGTTGTTACATTCCCTTTCCCGAAGATGTTTTCCAGCTCGGCTTTGGCTTTCTTTAGTAGCTTTGGAGCTTTCAAGAGCTCCGCCATCGCCCACTCCACCGTGTTCGAAGTCGTGTCCGTTCCGGCGAGGAAGATGTCCTAAGATGCAATGAGAAAAATCGATAGAATTGTTGAGATTATTATAGTGTGGGTCGTCCCGCTTCGAATAATCAAGCTCTCGAGAATCTATTAATTTATCTAGATACATCTATACATATCACAATTTGATTTTAGGATGGACTCATCTACTATCTAATATGATATTAGAGCGTGTTCAACTGCATGTCATGGCATCAATGTTTCACTCGGTGTCGCCCTATTTATATGTACACGCGTTAGCCTTCAATCATATCTAACGTGTGTGGCCGTGTTGAGACTTTTATTTCCATCCCACGCAGGATAATGTTGAAATTGTATATTGGGCTTTTTTCACACCGTCGAATAAACCAAGCTCTCAATTTCACCTAATATATGAAGAGATTGTTATGTATCTCTTCCTATCATCAGTTAGTTTTAGATAAATGACCATATCAAAAATCATGATCTTCCTAAAACCAATATAATGAGATAGCCTATCTACGTGAAATTGAGATCTTGATTTATTCGATCTGGGACAAAGCCCAATATCTCAAAAGATAATTCAAATCAACTGCTTCAACTAATACAGGTTGTAGCCCTCAATTTCTAATATCGTTCTATCCTTCTTTTTCAAGAGTGATCGAAAATTCATCAATTACCAGGCACAATGTATGTAAACCCTGTCGAGCTCTTCCGGGCTCTGTTCGCTCAACGCAAGGAGGACATCGAGCACGTCATTACATATACCTCCGTTGATGTCGCCTCTACGGTAAGTCTTGTAGAGTATCAATTTTAATTGTGCTTGATTTCGTTAGTTGTCCTTGTAATTAGGAGCTTTATGTATAGTAGTCCTTAGATTGGGACTAGTTAGATATTTATACCAAGTTTGTTTGGTATAAAATAGTCAACACACATTGAGCTTAATACAGAAAATTAGAGAATCAATCCGAAAGGCTGCCGAATTCAATTCTAGAGAGAGAAACAGCTAAATTTCTCACACTAAAGGAATTCTCTCTCGTGTTCTTCAAGTGAAGGTTTTCGATCGAAATCATAGTTCAATAATTCTAATCGATTTCATTAGAATTCAAGCCTAGGATTGACTGTGTTGACAAAAGAGGACCTAACAATTGGTATCAGAGCAGATTCGTTCTGTTTTGAATCGAAATTGTTAGAATTCGGATCGAAATTTATATTCTGGAACTGTTCACGCGAAGAACAGTTTTGGCGCGAAATAGTTTTTCGATCTTAATTGCCTAATTCTGTGCGTATCTGATTTGATTTTGATGTTTCTGTGTTTGTTCTAGCAATAGAAATCGATGGCGATTAGATCCGTAGCAGTTTGAATATCAATTTAGCAGAATAGATCAGATTTGAATCGTTACTTTTCGCGCGAAGAACAGGACGAAATCAGAGCTCCCCAAAGCCGGGAGCGAGGACCGGATTTTGATTAAAATTGACATATTTTGCTTCATAAATGTGTTTAATTGTCTGTTCGTGCGAATCAAACTTCTGATTACGACCAGAAACCTGCGATTTCATAGTCTAATTCATCATTTTTGTTTGAATCGGGGTTGGGTTCTGATTTTATTCGCGGGACTTCAATTTTTTTTCACTAAAGTTTTCGATCGCAGAAATTTCTCGATCGCAAAACTCCGCGCGAGAATTTTTATCGATCAGAACACTAAGTCAGCGCTAAAATCGTGTTTACTAGGAACGATTCTAGTAGAAGTATTTTTCGAGCGTTACTTAGCGAAAAACTTTTTCGACAAAGATCTATTTTGACCTTTGCGCTCGCAAAACATACCGTCGAAATTTTTTCGGTCAAAACTAATACAGTTTGACCAAGCAAAAATGACTTGCGATCGAAAAACTTTTTCACTCAACGAATTTATTCTGACTAAGCAAGAAACCTACCTTAAGTACTGTTTTTGCGTTCGAAACAAATTCACGATTAAAAGATTTTTCTCGATCGAAAGTTTTTGCACAAATTTTTCTCGCTCGAAAATTTTCTCACTGACGCACTTTCTCGCACGAGAATAGTGACATACATTTTAATCACGACTGAACTATTTTTGATCAAAAATCTAAAGATAGAGTTGAAAATAATTCTCGACTGCTTTAATATCAAACGCCACTAACTAATTTGCTACTTGTGAAGCACATAACATCGCTCAAATCCATGAAAACAATAAACGAAGATCCTTCGTCAACAAAATAAAAAAGCAAAGAAGAGATGGATGCATACTCGCTAGGAAACGACAATCGTCCGCCGATCTTGCAACGCGGTGAATATACAGTCTGGAGAAGCCACTTCCTAAACTTCATACCTCCGAAAGATCAAGCCAAAAATTTATTGCAGTCACTCGAAAAGGGACCTGCATAGTTTTGGATCACCATAGCCGGTGATGACACGACTACTCCTCAAATTCCCGCTACTAGGCGACTTAAGGAGCCTAGGGAGCACTCTATCGAGGAGAAGGCCCGCACGAAGGCTGTCTAGTAGCCATGAACACACTCATGCAAGGCATCCCTAATGACATCTATAGACAGATAGACAGCCTCCCAACGGCTAAGGGAATGTGGGGTGAGTTGCATAGGATGATTAAGAGGACGGAAGTAGGCATCAACGCCAAAAAGGCGAACATTCTCACTACTTATGACTCCTTCAAAGCAGATCCGGAGGAGAGCCTATATGATGTATATCAAAGATACCTCACTCTTCTCAACAAGATGAGGAAGATAGAAATCTCGAAGATGAACATGGAAACAAATATCAGATTTCTATCCTCTCTGCTCTCGGACTGGAAAAAGATATCCACTCAACTTAGACAAAACAAAGATATGGAGGAGTTGGATATGCATGCAGTCTTTGATAATCTCGCCCAACACGAGGAAGATGTTTGCGAGACTCAGAGAGTGTAGAAGGGCAAGCAGGTTGACAACACCGTTGCTCTAGTCTCAGAGAAGCATGGAACAAAGCCTCGCAAAGAGAAGATCGTTAGGCCTCCCTCCTCATCTGAGTTAGAAGATGATTCAGAATCAGACGTCGAGCCAAGCATGAAGGCACTGGGGAAGCAGTTGGCCTTAATCGGAAAAATGATGAGCAAGAAATACTTCAAGAAGAAGTCCTCATCCTCGGCCAACAAACTTCGGACCTCAAGCTCTAAGAAAAAGGAACATGCACTAGAGAGCTCCAAAGTCAAGAACACTAAAGAGCCCAACAAGTGCTTCAACTGTGGCAAGCCTGGTCATTTTGCCAGAGAATGCACTCTTCCCAAGAGAAGAGATGGTAATTACTACTCCAAGAATCTTAAACTCACGAAGCAGAAGGAAGCAGGAGTAGCCCTCATGGCAGAGCTGGACCACTGGCTCGAAGACACGTCTAGCTCTGGAGACGAGAATCTTGCCCTCATGGCACGCCTTGACGACGACAGCGACACCGAAACATCCAATCAGAAGAACGAAGATGACGCATCCACCTCATCACAAGAGGTAGACTCTTCTTCCACATTATTGACCATGTTAGAATCATATCAAAAACAATATGCTAACATGGAACGTGAGCAGAAAAGTATTAAGGAAGTAGAGGATAAACGTTCTAGATCTCAGGAGAAAATAAAGTCTCGAATCAGAGCCTACATTCTAGAGAGACTAGTCAACCTCAAACAGGATAGCTTAGTGAAAAGATTAAAGAATTAGATGATAGGCTAACAAATAACTACAATTACTTGGTTAGGAATCTCAATGAGAAAGCCACCCTAAATTGTAGGATAACCGAAGCTACCACTAAGATCACTAACTTAGAAGCTCAACTAGAAATATCTAATGCAAAGGTTAGTGAGCTTAGTAAAGAACTAGATGCCTGTCGATCTGTTCAACTGACGGTAGAAAATACTTATGCTCTCCTAGGTAAGGAACGTAAGAATTTATATGCGAAAATTAAGAAATTAGATGATATTCTTACGCGTAGGGGACATTCTGAACAGACGATATTTCTAAACTAGCCCAAGGATACAGAATTCTATAATCCAATAGAAGGCAAAGGTTTCACTAACCCACGTGTTCTACAGAAGAAAGAAATATATGATATTAATAACATGGGTTTAGGAGTAACCTCTCTTAGAAATTTTACTGAAGCGACAAAACAACGTACTTTAGATTCGTCTAAGAGAAGAGCCTCACATGGGCCTGAAATCCCCTTTGACTACACAAAACTAAATGAAAGAGACAAAAATATGAAACCATCTTTAACACATGTCTGTGATTTAGTTCAACCTCCTGAATCTCAAACACACTACGAGGAAGTCAAAGACGTTCATTATAAAAATTCTCTCCACAAACCTCCTATAATAAAACAGATAGAGGAAGCTCAATCCAAATTAGATAAAGAAAGAGAGAATTTCGAAGCTGAAAAGAAAAAGTTATTAAAAGAGATGGAAAATCTCAAAGCTTCCTCATCCTCCCAAACTACCTCTCACGCTACTATGAAAAGCGTGAAAATTGAAAAATCACATTCGAAAGATCAAAAGTGCATTGATAATTCTGTTAAAAGTGCTAAGACTAATATATTTTACCTTTGTCTACAGGGAGCGTAGGGCAAGCACTAGAACCGAAGGCGAGAGTGTCTAGTATTAAGAAGGAGCTAGTAGATTTGAGTATGTCTAAGAATGTTGCTCCTTCTGTACAAAAAATAACACTCGTAGAAATAAAAGAGTCATTTCTTCACTTCGAATAATTGCTTCTACATGTATTCTACAGCCTACTAATTTTAGAAGCACTAATTTCGAAATTGGCTCTACATCTGAAGCTAAAAATAGTCATTCTGAAACAAATGCCACTAGGAAGACCCGTAGAAAATAAGATCCAGCCATAAAGAAAGCTTATGGTGCTGTACATGCCTGTACTCACCTAAGGTATCCCGTAAAGATTGAGTCCTCCAAGCACCTGAGGAGATTATCAAAAGAAAAGATCTTTTCCTCGGTCAAGCCTACCGAAGCATTTGTACATGCTGAAGTTAACCTTCCCTGCAAGGTTCAACCCAAATGAGTTCCTAAATCTCCGCCTATGACGACAAAAGCTGAAAAGGCCAAGTCACCTAAAGAGGCTACACCCAAACACACTTCTCTGAAAGTAACTTGGGTTATTAAAACTCCCTCCAAAAATAATTTAGGAACCATATCCGAACCTAAATCTATATCTGCTAATCTGAGAGGACCCATGTTTAAGTGGATACCTAAAGCTCCCTAACTTGTTTTTACAGATCCATCATGTGTGGTACCTCGACTCTGGTTGCTCCACACATGACTGGAAATCAAGAGCTGATGAGCAACTACAAAGACCGACCAAACGGCAAAGTCAGATTCGGAAACAATGACTCAGCTCCCATTCTTCGATGTGGGGATATTATTTTGGAAAATCTAACGATAAAAGATGTCTCTTATGTCGAAGGCCTCCGCCATAACTTGTTCAGCATAGGCCAGTTCTCTGATAAAGGATTTCAAGTGGTCTTTCACGCTGACCGGTGCAGAATTTTTGACAGTCAGGACACATAACTCCTTTACGGACTTCGGAAATCCAATCTTTACACGATCAACCTGACGTCCGTGCGGCCCTCGACAGCTGTATGCCTCATCTTTCAGACTGTTTTACAGAGGAACAACTTATGGCATCAACGAATGTCTCATCTAAATATGAAAGCTCTCCAACGCATTTCTACGAAAAAGTTAGTTCACGGTCTTCCAACTATACTACTACAAATGGGGCATCATTGTTAGGCATGTCAATTAGGAAAAATGAAGCGAGCGTCTCATCAAGTCAAGCAAATTGCATCTACCTCTCGACCTTTGAAACTAATCCACATGGACCTCTGTGGGCCAATGCAGACACAGAGTATCAGTGGACGCAAGTACGTGCTAGTAATCGTCGATGACTTCTCTCGCTACACTTGGACAAAGTTCATCCGAACCAAAGATGAGAAAAGGGACTTGATTATCAACTTTGTGAACACTACTCAGAATCTGCTGCAACAGACTATTCAAGTTATTCGAACAGACAACTGCACTGAGTTCAAGAATCAATATCTCAGTGAGTTTTATCAGAAACTTGGAATAAGTCAACAATTCTCAACCGCAAAAACACCTCAACAAAATGGGGTCGTTGAAAGGAAAAACAGAACCCTAGTGGAAGCAGCTCGTACAATGCTGATCCATTCCGGCCTTCCACACTTTCTTTGGGCTGAAGCAGTAACAGCCTGTTTTACCCAAAACAGGACGGTGGTTCACAAATCGTTCAACAAAACTCCGTACGAGATTGTAAATAAAAGTGTACCCAACATCTCCTTCTTTAAAGTCTTCGGGTGCAAGTGCTTTGTGGCGAACGACAAAGAGCAACGTGCAAAGTTCGACCCTAAAGCATTCGAAGCAACTTTCTTCAGTTATTCTTCAACTTCAAAAGCGTACCGATTATACATCAAGCCCAACCGCACGATTAAGGAAAGCTATAATGTCATTTTTCACGAAGTGAACGAGATGGCTTCTAAACAAAACAGTTCAGGACCCGTGCTCAACCAGATGGCTTCTGAACAAAATAGTTCAGGACCCGTGCTCAACCCGTTGGCTTCTGAAGACAACATCTCAGAACCCGTATTCACTGGTGTGTTGCACCAACAGAAGATGGCAACAACTCGGAACAGCCAGACGAAGCTCTAAGACTTGTGTTAGAAGACTTTTTCCCTCTTTGAGCCTCAACATCCGCCAGTCGTCGTCAATCATACCCCCGACGAGGCCGATGTACCAAGTTCTTCAACAGTCCCTACCTCACCCGATTCAGATTTTCCACAGAACAATGAAGAATTTACCGTGGATGAGAAAGAATCATCAGAGTCGCTCCCTCCCAGTGCAGATTTGGAACTTCCTCACACTAATGAACAATCGGAGTTCATTGGAAATCTATATCCACAAATTGCTGATGCCTCATCTTCAGCTTTGTCACATAAGCACAAGTGGACTAGAGCTCACCCGGTTGATCAGATAATTGGCGATCCTTCGAGCGGAATAAGGATACGACATCAACACAGTCTTTTCAGCTGCTTCTTAAGCCAAAACGAGCCCACTAAGGTAGCAGACGCACTACAAGACCAGGATTGGATTATTGCAATGCAAGAGGAAATCAACCAATTCAAACGTCTTCAAGTGTGGAAATTAGTACCCCGTTCGCATGGGAAAACTATCATCGGAACAAAATGGGTATATAAGAACAAAAAGAATGAAGATGGCCAAGAGATCAGGAACAAGGCACGACTAGTTGCTAAGGTATACAACCAACATGAAGGCATTGACTACAACAAAACATATGCTCATGTTACCCAAATTGAAGCTATTCGTCTCTTATTGGCTTACGCGGCTCATAAAGCCTTCAACGTCTATCAAATGGACGTTAAAACCGCCTTTCTCAACGGCGTACTTAAAGAAGAAGTCTATGTCGCTCAGCCAGACGGCTTCGTTGATCAAGAACATTCCGATCACGTCTATCGATTGGATAAAGCTCTCTACGGACTAAAACAAGCCCCACGTGCTTGGTATGATGCCTTGAATGACTTCCTCGTAATGTCTGGATTTATTTGAGGAACAACAGATACGACTCTCTTCATCACATGGCAAGACAAGGATCTGATGGTCGTTCAAGTGTACGTCGACGACATCATTTTTGGTTCAACAAATCGACGGCTTTGCAAGAAGTTTGAAGATCTCATGAAGAGTAAATTCGAAACAAGCCACATGGGAGAGATGCAACTTTTCCTAGGACTTCAAGTCAGACAGCTCGATGATGGGATATTCATCCGTCAAACAAAATATATTAAGGACATCCTGAAAAGGTTCCATCAAGATCAGAGCAAGCCTCTCAGCACTCGCATGTCAACAAGTTGCAAGTTGGATGCCGATCCCACAGGAAAATCGGTCAGCATCACACTCTATCGTAGCATAATTGGATCTCTTCTCTACCTCACTTCTAGTCGGCCGGATATCATGTTTTCCACTTGTCTTTGTGCCCGCTTCCAAGCCGATCCCAAAGAATCCCACATGCTCGCGGCGAAGCGTATTCGCTACCTTAAGGGCACAACTACCTTAGGACTATGGTATCCTAAAGGTACGAACTTCAAACTTATCGGCTACACTAACGCTGATTATGTAGGTTTCCGAATGGACAGGAAAAGCACCTCTGGTGGCGCTCAATTTCTAGGCGAAAAACTAGTCTGCTGGTCATCCAAAAAGCAAAAGTGCGTCTCAAAGATCACGTGCAATCCTGTTCACCATTCACGCACGAAACACATAGACATTAGATATCACTTTATCAAAGATCACGTAGAAAAAGGCACCATGGACATGTACTTTGTGAACACGGAATATCAACTAGCCTACATTTTCACCAAGGCATTGGATGAAAAACGATTCCAATTCCTTGTCGGAAAATTAGGCATGTTGAATCTTCCGTGATATGTGCATTACCTGATTTTCTGTGCTATCACATGCTCTATTCTATGTGTTTTCCATGCTCATTTGTCTTATGTTGCGTGATAATAAAATTACTAAACTAAATAAAAAGATAAATAAATAATAATAATGATAAAATATACATATACCTATAATATAGGGGAATGAAGAAATCTTTAGGATGCTCGATCTACGTCACAATTAGATTTCCCTGACATGCGACTGATTACTTGCTTAATTTTGTCGGTCTAAGCATTCTTGTGTCTAAAGCATTTAGTTTGCTCCACTAGACACAAAGCCACTTTACATAAGTAAGAATTCTGGCCTGTTATTTTTCCTTTCTATTGATTAGTGAGTCACATATCAATTGCTTATCTTAACTAGTAATTCTTGGCTTCATACTCACCTTTCGCTAGATCCTTAGGAAAATGATTAGAGCACTTAGGAAATTCCTCATTTGGCCTTACATATATAAAATTTCAATCCTTTAATACAGCCTTTAGTCATCCATCTTGAGCCTTCTGCGATATCATTTTCTTCACTTGAAATACTTTGAGCCTTCAACCGAACAACTAAGTCTTCGATGGGATATTCAATCGAGACAATGAGGGGGAGAAAACGAGACGACAAAGAAAAAGATGACAAAAGAAGGTGGAAAACGCACACGAGGAATGCTCAACGTACAACAATAGTCCAAAAGAACCTGCCCCTCGACTATCACAATCTCATATCATGAGAAGGGGCATGGATCTTGTTGGGAACTTCTCCATCGATAATCTCGTACACTCGTCAAAACGGCTGGAAAGGGGAGCACCACGAAGTGAACTTCTCCAACGATAATCCGGTCTTATATCAAGACAACGAGAAGAGGAGCGCGGCCTTGGGTTCGAATTCCACAACTGTGAACTTCTTCAATCGATAATCTCTGAGACCTCACTAGGGATTAAGAGAAAAGGAGCGCGGTATCGGCCCGAGAACGAACAAGAAGATCTTCGCTTTAAATAATCTCTCAGCCTCGTAGAGAAGCGGAGCTTCAGCTTGATCAAGTGCAGACTGAGTCAAAGAAAAATCGTTAAAGGATGAGAAAGATAAACAATAAGAGAAAAACGGTAAAAAGGAGGAGAACGACGAAGAAAATGAAGAAGATCCGTAGTCCACAATTCCAAAACTATCCTTCCCTTCTTAGTCAGAGCCACATTAAAACCTTTCATAGTCTCTATCATTCCACATCGACGATCTTTTGCAAAGGTGAAATGATTAAAAATGCCTCGATCACAGGTAAATTGACTTAAGATTGCTTGTGTTGACTAGAGTGATATAAATATAATCATCCAAAGGTAAAAATAATTGAGTGCTAAAGTGAACCCAGTGAGAGTTGTCGAAATGGATCATTCTATGAACTTAGGACTCTTTAGTTTGACGACATGACTTGACGGTATGTGATCTTTTCAAGTGTCTTGTAAATTTTAGGCGTGACAATGATCGTAGCAAAATAAATCTGACCCCATACTATTAATAATATTAATATGCCTATGAAAAATTATATATATATATATATAGATCTATGATATTTTTCTGAAAATTTACTTCACTATATATAAAAAAAATTCGCATAAAAATCGCATATTTTGAAATGAAATTTATATTTCATATGCATTGACTTGTTTAAATGTGATTATCTATTTTTGCTCATACCCTCGCGCTAAAATGAAAGTTACATGTATAGGGGAACATGTATCTAAGCTAAATGTGTTGAATTCGCGTATCTCAAATTTTGGTGCGTTATTTGACGGGGAGCATTTGCAAACATATGCCTTAAAAGCTCCAGATATTTTTAATGTCTTCCTCTAAGTGTTGCAGAAACAATGTGGAGGTCAAGAATTCTTCAAGACTTGGACTATTCGGCATAAAACTTGTTGGTTGGTTAAATTTTTTATCGCTAACATCTTTCTATGGTTTTGAATTTAACCAATTTTTCTTATGAAGGGGGAGCCTCATTAAAACAGGTATTGCTTCCATAATTAACTCTAATCATTCTTGAACATCTTGCTCTAAAGTTTTGCAGACTCGCGAAATCTGATTTTGCAGCCAGATGTCATCATTCGAAATTTCAGGGAGTTAATTGCACTTATTTTCATATCTAGGGGGAGCAATTATGTGGTTGAATACTTAAACTTAGGGTCTGTCTGAAATATTTTGAAAAAAAAAAATTCCCAATCGAAAAATTTGGGCTAAATTTGTAGTTTCCGATTACAAATTATCGATCGAAAATTAACTTGGGACCAAATGACAATTTTCGCTTCAATTTCTCGAGCGAAAATCAAAATAGGTACCAATTTTTCGATCGCAAGCAATAATGGGCCTTGAATTACAAGTGACGAATAAACGTCTAATTTGCCCATTTAACGAATTTAATTCTTGCAGTCGAAAATTCCCAGATACACACAAAACCCTCAATCTAAAAATTCAAAAGTCAAATTCTCTCGCGCAAAACTTTTCTCTCAAAAGACGAACGTCAAAATTTTCAAAATCTTTCGATTTTTCATCTACTTTTCGTCTTTTGAAGGTAGATTTGACTTCCTTTAGGGGTTATCGCGAATTTAAACTAGATTTGCATCTGTATTCTGTGATCTTTCGCCTGATTCTGTGCTAAAATCTCGATTGTACAGAATGTGAAAACTCGAATGCTATTTTGCATTATTTACGAGCATTCTAGGTGTATAATCTGGGTTAAATCTGCATTTAAGATAGTATTAAGAATTCTGGGAACATATCGCTTCGATTATTTCCGTTCTTAAAGGTTGATTTTGAGTTCGACTAAACTGGATTTCTCAAGTGTTTAAAGGCGTCGAAGAACTTTCTCGATCGCAAACAGTGTCAATTGAATTTCAATTTGATTGATTTACTGTTTGCATCGTAAAAGATTTTCGGTCGCTAAATTTCTTTTTGGTCGTTCACATAATGACGCTGATCGAAAAATAATTACAATCGAGAAATTGATTTTTGATTTTATGCGAGCGAAAAGATTACTGAACAGAATGGATAAAATATATGCAATCTTTTTTAATTATTCGAGCGCAAAACTTACAGTCGAAAATTTCGATTTCAATCTTGTTCTCGGTCGAAAAATTTAGCGGCGAAAAAAATTTATTTTTTCGATGATAAAATTTCTGGATCGTAAAAGCACGCAGCGATAATTTGATCGATCGAAAATTTTCTCGATGGTTGACTTAGTCTCTCATTGACAATTTTCTCGATCGTAAAATTTCGCAGCGAAAAACCTTTTTAAAATCGATTCTTGCTCAATAAATTTCATAGCGAAAAATTTTTTCGATCGTAAATTTACATGGAAATCTAATTTCTCGATCGTAAATTTACACGAAAATTTTTCTCGATCGTCAAATTTCTCGGCTACAGTACCACAACTTAAGTTCAAACACTTAGAAATTTTCTAAGTCCTATTTCAACTGTACCTATCATTAGCGAATAAAATTTTCGCTCGCAAATATACACTTCAAAATCACATTTAGGCAATTCAATTCAAACTCTCGCGCGATAAAAACACGGAGTGAATAGTACTTTAACACTTAGTAAAATTTTCGACCAATTTTGTTGAATTTACATGCATATGTCGAAATAGAATTATTTCTTCAAAAATTCACTCTATATGACCTATATGTGCATTGACATTTCCGCTACAATTTTATCAAACGTTGTTATAAATAGCTTCATCATTATGGTTTAATAAATTCGAACTTCGACTAAATTTTAATCTAGCTAATGACTTGAATATGTATTTCAGATGGATCACTACCCTACCTACAACAACATCTACGAGAAGGCTCTATACCTTAACGTACACGACACGAACTTCCAAATAGATCTGACCACCTTCCGGTGTCCAGACGACATCATCGTGTCCATACTGCAAGGCCATCCACTATGGCATGCTCTTACCGTAACGGCCTCAGTGCCGATGGTCTACCTCCAGCAGTTTTGGGGTATGATCAAGAGCCTCATCATGACGGGGCGTAACACTTCACCACATCTGTAGGGATGAGGCATGTTTGTATGAGCAAGAATGATCTCAGACTTCTGCTCGACCTCCCTCACAGCCAAAATTACGACCCGCTCCCATCAGATGTAGAATTGGTGCATGATTTCCTCCAGATGGGGTACCGTCCGTCGCTCACCAAGCTAGCTCAGATGCAGAGCAACGGGATTCCCCATCCGTGGAAGGCACTTTTTGGTATATCAATAAGTGTTTGTCCTCGAAGCACGCAGGCTTCGACAAAGGCAACAGCCACATCCTCCGGATATTTCACGGAGTAATGTTCTCGCGGAATTACGATTTTGCTCAACTGATCTGCACCTCGCAGAACCGATCAGACAGAAAGAGAAGAAACGGTCAAAAAATGTGCCGTATGCGAGATGGTTCTCCGTCATCATCCGTCAACAAATGGATATGTACGAGCAGAATATTCCTCGCCTGCCTCCGGGAGGAAACTATCAGCCACATAGGCTCAAGTTCTTCCACAACCCCAAGTTCGCGGACCTAGCCCAGTCATCGATGGCCATTCTGCTCGAGCCTCTACGTCTCGACGACCCCGCGAGAGATGAATATCAGAGATACTGTCGGGAACATCATTTGACTGAGTAGATGACTCGAGGGCCCCCGACAGAGTTCCAAGTGAGCCATCCACAACAACAGCCTAGTCCTGAAGACACGATGATGATGAAGTGGCTTAGGAACTAGAGATGGAGCCCCCAACTCATGACGAAATAGTGTCGTGGCTCAAGAGTTGGAACTCGAAGCTCCACAAGTAGCACTTGGTGCTGAAGTGCCATCATTATCGGCATGCTCGAGAACCTATTAAGGAAGGTCTTCTAGCAGCACAGCCCGAGGCAGAAACGGGGCACATCTCGCCACAGCCGTCTACTACGCCAGAAACTGAGGCTCTAATTTCAACGATACAACCTATCGAGCCTCCGGTGATGGAACCAGCCAGTCAGGATGCAGCACGAGGACTCTCACCTCACACGGCTTCCCAGACATGGAGTCAGATGAGGAGCTTCCATTGATAAGAAGGACTCCGAGACGACTAAGTGTATCACTTGAGTCCATCTTCACCGTCGTCACCACCGCACCAGACATCGCGTCGATCTTACCGTCAAGTGCTGGAGACATTCCTTCGCTCAATCTTGAGCCGCTGCATGACATACCGGTGTCTGGTTCACAGGTTCAATCAGAACCTGTCGAAACACCCATAGAGGAGAATCTTCAAGATTCGACTCAAGGATTGGGTGGAAGTCTCCAACAGTCACAACCTCAAGTGACTGCGAGCCAACCTGAGAAGCCGGTGTTAGCTCAAGGGTTGATAACAGGCGACATCAGTCGTCCTGGACCATCCACAACAGAGGCGTCCGCTCCGTACGTGACTGAGACAAACTTCAGGCCGCTCTCACTAACGCGCTGAAGAATTTTGTACACAAAAGTATGGAGAGCGTGCACAATGCCATCGAGACGTCCCGCCAGATCGTGGGAAAGCACCTGTCTCGGAGCCGTCTTCATCACAACCCATCCTCACACCCACTCAACCCATACTATCCTCACAAATCCCAACCCACCCACAACCTAATAAATCATGCCACAGTACCCATCAGCGAACTCCACTTAATTCTGGTCGCCAGGCTGTTGGAATTGACCACACGAACGCCGGAAGAAGAAGATCTCTTTCGCCATCTCGTTGATCGTCCTGACCCATCCGAAACGTGCCGCGGCCAAGTATCCCACTCCAAACGTCGACATGACGACCCAGATGATCAGGGCCGTCCTGAGGGGGAGAAGAGGCTAAGGATAATCACAAGGGGTCAGAGACAGAACCCTGGCGCGACTCAGACAAGTAAATGAGTCGCTGGAACCTCACAACCCACTACCAAAACAACCACCACCACGCGCCGCACCACTCAAACCCAAACCCAAACTCAAACTCAAATCGACCCACCAACCTTTCAAATAAGGACGCCTCCGCCCACACCATCGACCTTTTCAAGCCCCTTACTACCAGAAGAAGAAGCAGGTGCTGCCATGCTAGTCGCCCTAGTGCAGACTCAGGCGACTCCCTCAACTGCTCCAGACCAACCGGAACCATCAGGACATGGCGTCAACCCACACGAGGTCCTAGACAAATACATATTCGAATGACAGTGGATGACCCATTCCATGCCCGATGAGCATCAAAGACAACGGCTTCAGGACATTACGACACTTCCTACAACAAGCCTCGGTAGACCTCGTGCTCATAGAAGATAAAGAACTTTAGGAAGGCGAAGACTACCAGCAAGATATCCCAAGGCTACCAGAGTTGATCGCGCAACGAGCGGTTCCCCCACAAGACAAATGCCAGGGACCGTTCGGATCGACACGCCATGGGAGAACATCAGAATCGAAATTACTTTCCTTGAAGAAGTTCGTGAACACATCTGAAGGTCACCGGACAGCGTCAAGAAGCCGAACGAGTTTGAGCTAAGAGGGATCTCTCACTGGGATCAGCAGAAGAGGATGACCTACATCTGGATGCTGACTCAACTTGGACCAGATGTAAGGATGAAGATGACTAAAGCGCAAGCAAGGAATCATTATCAGAGTCTATCTTCTATCTGCCAGTTTATCAGCGTCTACTGTGCCAAAGGAGGTCTTCCAACCCCAACTTACGCTATCGAGCGAGTGAACAGAACTCGAGAGGAATTAAGCAAGAGTGACCTACCGTACCTCCCTGCCGACGAGGTATAGAACCTCTATCAGCTGTACGTGGATAAGTACAAAGGTCCTCAAGGCTTCATCAAGAAAGAAGGTCTCGAGGGGCTCTACCAGTTCATGATGCGCCAAGTCAAGTACTTCGCTGCGCATGACCTTCAGATGGCTCTATAGAGCAACATGAAGAAGGTCAACATGACCGCACCACTCAACAAAGGACCTGAGATCGAAGGGCTTCCAAGCAATCATGTGCACATCAGCTCGGTCCTAGGCATCACCTACCACAATCCAATCACCAAGAAGACTAGGTTGATGCTAAGATTGAGATTCAAAAGTTTTGCGACGAAACGCTCAAGGTCATCAGGAGGAATATAGAGCAGAGGTTGGAAGAAATCAACCGAGAGACAATGTTGAGAAATCATCGGTCCGTGAGAGAACAGCTGCTCCTGATGGAATTACTAGATGACATCGAGGAGCGCCTGAAGCTGAGGGAAATGCTCAGTAATTATGAGCATGCGCTGGGCTTGCGCAGGTTGTACTATGCCCGACGAGGACAAATGGAGCGGCATGTCAATCAAGCACAAAGGGGGAGATTGTAGAGTATCAATTTTAATTGTGCTTGATTTTGTTAGTTGTCCTTGTAATTATGGGCTTTATGTATAGTAGTCCTTAGATTAGGACTAATTAGATATTTATACCAAGTTTGTTTGGTATGAATAGTCGTACACACATTGAGCTTAATACAGAAAATTAGAGAATCAATCCGAAAGGCTCCTGAATTCCTAGAGAGAGAAACACCAAAACTTTCTCACACTAAAGGAATTCTCTCACGTGTTCTTCAAGTGAAGGTTTTCGATCGAAATTCATAGTTCAATAATTCTAATCGATTTCCTTAGAATTCATGCCTAGGATTGATTGTGTTGACAAAAGAGTACCTAACAAGTCTCCAACCTCTCGTCGATCAAATCGCTGAAGATCTTCAAAACCCTCCCGAAATAACCCGTCATGCGCCGATTTATACCCTGAAAATCAAACCCTCGAAAAAAATGGGAATTCCGACAAGTTAGGCTTCCCCACCTCGATCATAATCCCCGTGAACACCGCCTTCAGATCCTCAGCCGAAAAAACGAGCCCACAAAGTCCCTCGAGAAAACCATATTGGACAGAGAATTCAAGCTCTTCCTAAATGCCGCCTGACCTATATTCACAGCCTCCTTTAACTCGCCCTTTTTCTTGCAGTAAGCCACCAATTCACGCACCTTCTCGTTCCTCAGCTCTCCATTGGCCGAAAGACGGTTAGAATAAAAGATGTTTGCGTTCATCATCCTTCTCATGGACCGCCACCTGGCGTTTTCCGGGAGGAAGACGACAGAATACTTGTGGTGGTCGTGGGCCCGAATTGCGTCGGAGATGTTTCTGCTTGAAAATGCCGAGTCTTGCTTTTGGAGGACTTCTTTGGCTGCGTAAGGAGATGTGATGACAATCGTCGTTAGTTGTCCTAATTTGATGGACATTATCGGGCCGTAAGCCTTTGCGAGTTTGGACAGAGATTTGTGAGCTTGTTTTCCGAGCAGATGAAGGCTTCCTATGATGGGGGTGGATTGGACCTGGAGGTAGCTTCTTGTTCCCTGGATGTAGGAATTGTCGGAGATAGTGAATAAAAATGAAGGTGATGATGGTGATGGTGATGGCGATGGTGATGATGATGATGATGATGATGATGAAGGATGGTAATGATATGGTTAGACATTCTGATGTAAGAAGAGGCATGTTTGGTTTTGGGTTTGCCTTTTTTTTCCTGAGGTAGTCAGTGGTTTTTGATCAGTTTTAGGTGGAAGAGCGTGTGTTTATTATGGTTATAGGCAGGATAAAAGGGATTAATTTTAGTTTTTTTTTTTTCTTTAACTTAGCATGTGATGAATGAGTACGAGGACGACGTGATATAATAGGACATGTATCGCAAGAATAACGTGGGGTGCAATATTTTAGTAGTAGTAATGTCAGGAGATAGGTTGTTTTTTCTACAGCTAAAATATGAGTAAATAATTAAGAGGGGCCCTTCTTGCGGGAAACGATTAACATTTATGACTTATGAGATGCTCTTAGATTGGTTTAACCTGTAGTTTTCGTTACTGTTGACCTCTTTGGTCCATGAGTGTTAGAGAATTTTGATGAACAATGTAATTGTAATGACGTTAGATCTTTAAATTAAGCAATTCGACTTATGATCAATATAATGTCTCAGTATATGAAAATATTCACACATGCATTGATTATGAGCTATAGATTGATTAAAGTGTTGAATATTTGATTCGCATATAATTTGATGATTAGTTGATGAGATTAGGTGATCGCATGTTATAGACAGCCCATGTGATAGGATATATCGTTATGTGCTATATATAGAAATAACGCATGAGATATCCTACTGAGTTATAAAAGGAAAATATGCTGTTTATATATGGAAAGTGATATATCCGTTGATACTAGGTCATTTCTGGACGAAAGTCACATACACGATTCTTTGCATGCTTTCCACTGAATTTAATGCGCAATATTGAATTGATATCTTTCCTTATGCTGATTGGAATATTATATTTAGGAAAGAATTAATTTGATTGACTTTGAAGATGCTATTATATGGTAATATGCTAAACGCAAATATGATCTCTGAAATATGGAAAGTTGTGGCATGACAAGTAAATTCGTGACAGCTGTGATATGATATGATATGATATTATGTGCTAAACATGGAAAATATGATTGATTTGTGCTAAATATGGGATTGATATGCTGCTATCTCGTGTGCTATACTTGGAAAGTAAATCTGGATTGACTTGTTCTAGAAACTGATAGCAGGGAATCACTTATGGGAAGTTCTGATATGGTAAATATATGCGAAATGGTTGAATATGCTTGAGAAGGAAATTGAGCTTTTATATTGAATATAATCATGCTATAATGTGCTATATGACCGTTGTGATGATTGATTAAGAGCATGATTTATATGGTATGATTGACTCGAAAATTGCATGGAAACTATGCTTGATTTGGTGATTATTATAAGATACGATTTTCCATGTGAAGTGTTGGTGGAAAAGGATTATAGATGAGCTACACTTCAGAATTTTGAGGTAATTAGAACTTGAGAACATAAGCGTACGAGAGATTTTTGAGCAGAAACATATTGAGAGATTCTTGAGCCTACATTTGCGATAGCTTTCTGCCATACTGAGCTTTAACTTGCAATTCCATCACTGCAGGAGTGATTCATCCCGTTATTCCTACCTACCATATATTCTTTCTTCGGACGTGTTGTCTTTGGACGTGAGCAATACCAAGGAGGCAAGGTCGACGTTTACACACACGTGAAGGGAATGACGAGTTCCTGGGGCCCTTCGGTAGCGAGCTGTGTTTGTAGGGATCGGGGGATTCCGAGGAACGAAACTCGGCGTTTGGTAACCTAGTGTGTCTAGTGTTCGACTTGTTTCGGTTGTGTATTGGGCTAATCAATCAGTTTTGTATCCAGCTACGGTGCATTATAGTGATTGGTTAAACTCTTGGGGAGCAAACCCAAGGAGAGGAGTCCAGTTGGGGATATAACCTCTATAAAAATCCTGTCTCGCATTTACTTTTCAGTTATTTCATTATCTCTGTGAGACAGACCGACACACATTCGACATAAATAGGATATATCAGGCATACTCGTCACAAGCATCAATAGGCATATCTAAGTCACTAAACTTAGGATTTGTGAAAAAAGAAGCATAAAATTTTATAAGCCTAATTCACCCCCACTCTTAGGCACATTTGGTATCAGAGCAGGTTACTCAAACGACGGGCCTAACAAGCCTGAGTTAAAGATCTACTACTTCTTTGAGTTTTGATGTTTTTGCAGAGGGACAATCCCATTCCAGGCCACCACTCTTCGATGGAACCAACTACGCCATATGCAAAAACCGGATGAAGGAATTCCTGATTGCTACTGACTATGATCTGTGGGATATCATCACGACTAGACCTTACGCTCCTAAGAAGGAGGTTGGAACTCCAATGAAAGGTTCTGACTACGATGCAACAGACAAGCGAAGAATCTCCTTGAACGCCAAAGCAAAGACCATGATCGCCTGCGCGCTTACAAGAGAAGAATTCAATCGTGTGAGTTCCTGCGAATCTGCCAAAGATATGTGGGACATGCTTCACACATGAGGGAACTACTCGAGTTGTTCAAGAAAGAACAGCCCTCCCAACCCACCAATACGAGCTGTTCAAAATGGAGGACAACGAGACTATAAGCCACATTTACGCGAGATTCATGAACATCATCAATCAAATGTTCTTGTTGGGAAAGAACGGTGAGAAAGTGCGGATGGAATCCCAAAGTAACTGCCATCTACAAAGCGAAGGACTTGGATGAACTTTCCATCTCAAAACTGATTGGATCCCAGACCATCTATGAGATGACTCAGATCTCCATCAAAGAGAAACCACCAGTCCGGAATCAACCGAACATCACCTTCAACACTGAACAAGACAACGATTCTGAGGGAGAAGAAGAAACTGAGGAAGACCTACTGGAGTAGATCGCCATGCTGACCAGAAAATTTGAAAAGTCCCTGCTGTAATACCCGAGTCCTGTAAGTAAATCGGCCAATAAATGTGCATACATAATATGTGACTTACGTGACTGCATGGAATATGTTTTTATGATTTTATGTGTTAACATGATCTCAAATTGGGTGCTATTAAAATTACTAACCAAGTAAATGAATTAATTGAAATTAGGGTAGTTATTTATTTTAGGGTTTCTAGTACATGGCATGCTAACCCCAAAAATTTAGTTTAGCATATTAATTATTTATAACACGTTTTGGCCTTTTGGGAAACACGAATTTATAAGAATAGGTTTCGAAAAGGCTAGATAGAGATTTTTGATCATTAGGGTTTCGAAACTAGGAATATTCGAGACCTTTGGAATCTTGAAATTTTTAAAGCTTGAAAGGTTTAAAACTCGAAATAAGTGAGTGTTAAGATGATAAAATATTGAAATAATGATGTGCTAAATAGGAGAATCTCGACATATTAAGACCTCGAGATCTTTAGATCTCAAAACTTTTGAAACCCGAAGATTGATAAGTTCGAAATCTTCCAAATCTAAAATCTGATTAGTCGAGACATTGAGAGGTGAAACTCGACTAACATCTGATACGATTACTTAGCTGATAAGCAAATTTATTTAACTAATATAATAAGAAGTATTACCTAGGGAAGTGATAAGTATCAACAAAAGTAACTGTACGTCTTATGATTACTTGAGCAAGTAAAATAGAGATAAGAAGAACCTTTGCAAACCATAACATATCGATGTCAAAGGCATTTGAAACAAGGAACGAGTGAGAAGCCGAATTGAATTCAAACAAGCTGGGAATAGGTATAATCTTTGTGCTAATTTTTATTTGAGCAATAGCATGTTCTAATCATTGGCTAGAATAAACATATCATTAATTTAAGTTAGTAGATGTAATTCTCGAAAATTTTGAATTTAGGGTTTTGGTAATTACGATTATAAGCTTAGATGTAAGAATAATTTTCTTGGTATGATTCAAAGTTTTACCTAAATAATATCATGCTTTAATAAAATTCTGGGCACAAGAATACTAAAATTAGGGTTTCTGAAGATTATGTGACGACTGTTCTTGAAATAATAGGTTTGATCGAAAATCTCGAGTGAAGATAAGGTTTTTCATATTATAATCTCGACAAATTTATTTATAATGTCAACATATGAGTCTCGAGATCCATCTTCAATGTCCATGTCGAAATCTAGCTAATACTAATCTCGAAATTCTGTTTATAAGGTCGACATCTATCCCCATACTGGTGTCGAGATTCATTTAACATAGCTTCGAAATATTAATTCAGCTCGACATTTATATCAGGATTGATCTCGAGATATACTCTGAAATATTATATGTTATGTTGTTGTCAAACTCGAGATTTCTTTCCAATATATATCGAGTCCATTTAATTCTTATCGAGATTGTGTATTAATTGGTCAAACATCGAAATCCAATTCAATGATAATGTCGAGATCTATTATGGAAAAAGACCTCGAAATTCCACCATTGAGTCCGAGCATTATGTAGAGATACGTATCGAGATGGTTGATATCGACATCTTACTAGGATTGCAACTCGACATCTTATTTTAATGTCGACATATCTCTCAAATATTATGTATAAAAACTCGACACATACATCTCGAGATCCATTTCCAATTCATGTCATGATCCATTTTTAATTCATTTTTAATTCATGTCGAAATTCCACAATAAAGTTTAAGATATATCTCGAAATGATATTCTTCAATTTAAGACAAAGTTTGAAACTTTAGGATTTCGAAATTTATAGAAGTTGGAACTAGGGTTTTCAAATTAAGCCAATTTCGTGAAATTAAAATTAGACTAACAAACCCTTATTTTATACGTTTCAATATTTAGGGTACGAAGGTTAGCAATTTACAGTACGATAAGCTAACAACTAAGGATACCAGGTAAGTGGAAGTCCCATTTACAACACATAACTATATGGGCATGAAAATTATATGTTATGTGTTCTATGATTTTATGTGACTTCCTACGTGAATTATTTGCGTTATATGACACGCATGATTTAATTACATTATATTATGGCATGACACGCATATTCATGACATGAGCATGTGCATGCACGTTAGAACGAAAGGCATGATATGATAGCGTGCATAATATACGATCGCCTGAGAGCGATAAAGATTCGCCATATGGGCGTATGATGTCGACTCACAGTTGAGTCACGGATCTTCTATGCTACCATGTTGACGTCGTATGGCGCTACCGTTATGACATGACATGTACAAGGCAAGACATTTTAGGGCTAATGCCCTCATGGCGGGCCGTGAAACCTGGAGGGTGCGAGCTGAGGGAGTAAGTGACACCGACGGTATCTCTGGTGTCGACTACCTCAGATTAGGCTACCAGTGTGAAGCGTCCGCGTGGCGTATGAAACCACCCCGGGACAGAAAAGGCGCCCTAGGGTTAGCCTCCCTTGAGTGGGTATTGCCACTTATATTTATTTATTCCTAGTGGATTCGAGCTCCATGATGGTGCATAGCAAGATAGCCGAGGGCCCTATATGACAAGACAAGACAAGGAAAAATATGAGGTCTAGGAAGCATTGGCGCGGATGCCTTTGCGAATTTAGGACACGTGCACGGATGCCTTTTTGAAGCTTCCGGAGGACTTTTGAGGTGGCAATGTGTACATGGATGCGACCTGAATGGCGGGCCAATAGATTATTTTTGGACACGCATGCGCACTCACCTTGTATTTATGTCCTAGGAATATTTTGTACTGTACAGAGAATTTCTTTTATATAAAAGGAAAAATTTTGTACGCATTTTCGTATATAGATTTCACTTATATCACATGTAGTCACATAAAATATTAGTAAGAATGGGCGGTAGGAGTCAGGGGCGCCGCAGGTGGTATCAGAGCAGGTGGTATCAGAGCTTTCGGTTACAAGTTCTGTAGATTGTCCATGTACACACACTCAAAAGCACGGAAGCGGCCTTGCTAGTAAGTTTTATGTTTCCATGAATGTTGTATGTGCGTAATTTATTGGCCATAGGGACTACTAGGGTATCAGGACAAGAATGGGTAGAACGAGAAGTGAGGGTAGCGGGAGTGTGAGTAAAGGTAAAGAGCCCGAAACACCAACCGATAATCGCGATACGGTGACTATTCAGCTGACGGAACTAGTCCGCCAACAGTCTACCAAATACAAGAATTAATTCAGCAACGCAACACGGGCGGACAATCAAGTGGTGGACTTTCTCAAGCAGAGAGGGTGGAAATAGTGGGGGAAAGATTTCGCAAACTCAATCCCCTGACTTTTGAAGATGCGGTCGACCCTACTGCAGCCGAGGACTGGCTCCGAACACTGGAAAGTATGTTCCAGTATAGTAGGATTCCAGAAGATGAGAAGGTGTTATGTGCTGCCTTTCTTCTGAGAGGAAGTGCAGGCCACTGGTGGAATACTATTCTCGCTTTTGAAGACCCTATTACGATGACGTGGATCGATTCAAGGAGCTCTTTAGGAGCAAATATTTCACCGCCCCGGTGCGAGCCCAAAGGATGAATGAATTCATCAACCTACGCCAGGGTCCGATGACCGTAGCAGAATACATCAGGAAATTTGAGCAATTATCACGATTTGCAGCTCACATGGTGAGCACGGATGCGTTAAAAGTGGAACGTTTCTAGGAAGGCCTAAAACCTGAACTATATAGAGACGTGAACATGGCTGGATCCCAAGGAGCTACTTACGCTCAGGTGGCTGAACGCGTGCTAATGGCCGAGCAAGCAGAACTCCGAATTATGCGCGCCCATGAAGCAAAAAGGAAGTTCGTTCAAGGGCCCAAATGGAGTGGAGGTAGCCCGAAGAAACCCTTTAACCCTAGGAATGCCCCGACCTAATTTCCAAAACCGACCTGGACCTCCACAACAATTCAGTTCTAATCAGGGAAGACCTCCAATGAGCATACCCCCATGTCCTAGGTGCACACGCCGACATCTGGGCGTGTGCTATTCTCAGAGTGCAGTCTGCTATAAATGTGGCAGGACAGGCCAATTTTCCAAGGCATGCACGGAGACTGCGTCTGGAAGTCAAGCACCTGTTCAAACTAGGCCACCTACGGTACCTGCTAGGGTTTACACACTGACTTCGGAAGAAGCGGAGAACAATCCGGCTGTGGTGGCAGGTACTCTCCTTATCCATTCAACTCCGACATGCATATTAGTTGATTCAGGAGCCACGCATTCATTTGCATCTACTAACTATGTGGCGAGACTCGGGATTACACCTGACCTAGTTACTATGAATACAACGTTACCATCCCCCATGGAACCCCTTCGAGAACCAACCAAATCTTAAGAAATAGCCCAGTAATAGTGAACGATAGAACCTTACCCATTGACCTGATAGTCATTCCAATGAACGATTATGAAGTAATCCTTGGAATGGATTGGCTATCGAAATACGCAGCAGTTATTGACTGCAACCGTAAGCAAGTAACTTTTAACCTAGGAAACACAAAACCATTCACTTTCACGGGAACTAGAAAGAATAACAAGATTCCCAAGATTTCAGCAATGAAGGCGCATCGTTTACTCAAGACAGGATGCGAAGCGTACCTAATATATGCAATATCATCTGAAGAACGTACACCCCCGAAGCTAGAAGAAGTCCCAATAGTACAAGACTTTCCCGATGTGTTTCCCGAAGACTTACCCGGACTTCCGCCGGATCGTGAAATTCAATTCACGATTGACCTAGTGCCAGGAGCTGCACCGATTTCTAAGGCGCCGTACCGACTTGCTCCAGCTGAGTTGAAGGAATTGAGGGAGCAACTGGATGAACTGTTGCAGAAAGGGTTCATTCAGCCGAGCTTCTCACCATGGGAGCCCAGGTTTTGTTCGTTAAGAAGAAAGATGGGTCGATGCGGCTCTGCATCGATTATAGAGAGCTGAACAAGATGATAATCAAGAACAAATACCCCATCCCTCGAATTGACGACTTATTCGACCAACTACAACGTGCAACCGTCTTTTCGAAGATAGATCTGAGGTCAAGATATCACCAATTGAAGATTCGAGAAGAGGATATTCCGAAAACAGCTTTCAGTACCCTCTACGGGCATTACGAATTCCTAGTCATGCCTTTTGGGCTGACTAATGCGCCAGCAGCATTCATGGACTTAATGAACCGAGTGTTCAAGTCTTTCCTCGACAAATGTGTCATCGTATTCATCGATGACATTCTCATTTATTCGAAAACCAAGGAGGAGCACTAACAACACTTGAAGATAGTATTAGAGATTTTACAAGAAAAGCAGTTGTATGCAAAATTCAAGAAATGCGAATTCTGGCTCAATCAAGTCGCATTTCTTGGACATGTTATCTCGGGAGATGGAATTTCTGTTGACCCCAGCAAGATCGAGGCTATTAATAACTGGCCTCAACCGACGAGTGTCACCGAAATACGAAGTTTTCTCGGACTTGCTGGATATTATCGGAAGTTCATCAAGGATTTTTCCAAAATCGCATCAACCCTGACGAAGTTAACAAAGAAGAATACTCCATTTAAATGGGACGACGCTTGCGAGCATAGCTTTCAGGAACTTAAGCGCACTACGGCTCCAGTGCTAACCATTCCCACAGGAACTGGAGGATTTTCAGTTTACAGTGATGCGTCTAAGAATGGCCTAGGGTGTGTTCTAATGCAGAATGGAAATGTCGTAGCTTATGCTTCACGACAACTCAAGAATTATGAGAATAACTACCCGACTCATGACCTAGAGCTTGCCGCTGTAGTCTTTGCTCTCAAGATCTGGAGGCACTACTTATACGGCGAGCGATGTGAAATTTTCACAGACCACAAGACTGAAATACTTCTTCACCCAGAAAGAGTTGAACATGCGACAACAACGATGGCTCAAGATAGTCAAGGACTATGACTGCGTGATTAGCTACCATCCGGGGAAAGCAAATGTAGTCGCGGATGCGTTAAGCCGCAAAACTGTGAATACGGAGCTACAAAGGCTCGAAGTGGAGTTAATACCTATGGGCGAGATTGAGACAAGACTAGCAGCGTTAACGCTTCGACCTACACAGATGGAGCAGATTACAAAAGCCCAGGAGAACGACGAGTTACATCTGAAAATTAAAGAAGCACCAATGGAACAAAGATCAGCAGACTTCACCATACGAGACGACGGAAGTTTATATTACAGAAGACGTTTATATGTTCCAAACGACGTCGAACTTCGAAAGACTGTCATGATGGAAGCTCATACCACCATTTACTCAATCCACCCAGGAGCAACGAAGATGTACAGAGATTTACGAACCAACTATTGGTGGCCAGGGATGAAAAGAGAAATCGCAACCTTCGTAAGTCAATGCCTGACATGTCAGCAAGTTAAGGCAGAGCACAAACGACCGGCAGGAACCTTGCAATCCCTGCCAGTACCCGAATGGAAGTGGGATCGTATTACGATGGACTTCGTTGTTGGCTTACCTAAGATTGTGAAAGGCCACGACGCTATATGGGTCATTATTGATCGACTAACCAAGCCCGCTCACTTTCTACCGATTAGCTCAACATTTTCAATGGAAAGATACGCGGAATTATATATCCAAGAAATAGTACGACTTCATGGAGTTCCAATCTCGATTATTTCCGATCGCGATTGGAGATTCTTATCCAAGTTCTGGATGAGTTTACAGAAGGCCATGGGAACCAAATTATCATTCAGTACAGCCTACCATCCTCAGACAGACGGGCAGTCTGAACGAACTATCCAGACATTGGAAGATATGCTAAGAGCCTGCGTGCTCGATTTTAAAGGGAATTGGAGCCTATACCTTCCGTTAATTGAATTCTCATACAACAACAGCTTCCATGCAACGATCGGAATGGCTCCATACGAAGCGTTATATGGACGCAAATGTAGATCTCCAATCCATTGGGATGAAGTTGGAGAGCGAGCAATACTAGGCCCTGATCTACTACAGGAAATGTCAGAAGCCATTGCTCAAATACGAGAAAGAATCAAAACGGCCCAAAGCAGACAGAAAAGCTACGCAGACCAAAAGCGTAGACCACTGGAATTCCAAGTAGATGACTTCGTATTTTTGAAGGTGTCCCCAATGAAAGGTGTGAAACGATTTGGGAAAAAGGGCAAGCTAAGCCCGAGATATATAGGACCGTTCCGAATTATTAGAAAAGTCGCGAAGTCGCATACCAGTTGGAATTACCAAATTCGTTAGCTCAAGTACATGACGTCTTTCACGTCTCAACACTGCGAAAATATGTCGCAGATCCAAGCCATGTGTTGAACACCGAAAATTTTCATCAACACCTCAAGCCAGATTTGAGCTACGAAGAGAAACCAGTGGAAATCCTTATGTACGACACGAAACGACTACGGAATGAAGCAATTCCATTGGTTAAAGTATTGTGGCAGAATCAGTCCACTGGGGAAGCTACGTGGGAACGGGAAGATGATATGAGAAACCACTACCGTGAGTTATTTCTCCCTACCTGATTTCGGGGGCGAAATCTCTTTTAAGGGGAGGAGGATGTAATACCCGAGTCTTGTAAGTAAACCGGCCAATAAATGTGCATACATAATATGTGACTTACGTGACTGCATGGAATATGTTTTATGATTTTATGTGTTAACATGATTTCAAATTGGGTGATATTAAAATTACTAACCTAGTAAAGGAATTAATTGAAATTAGGGTAGTTATTTATTTTAGGGTTTCTAGTACATGGCATGCTAACCCCAAAAATTTAGTTTAGCATATTAATTATTTATAACACGTTTTGGGAAACACGAATTGATAAGAATAGGTTTCGAAAAGGCTAGATAGAGATTTTTGATCATTAGGATTTCGAAACTAGGAATATTCGAGACCTTTGGAATCTCAAAATTTTTAAAGCTTGAAAGGTTAAAACTCGAAATAAGTGAGTGTTAAGATGATAAAATATTGAAATAATGATGTGCTAAATAGGAGAATCTCGACATATTAAGACCTCGAGATCTTTAGATCTCAAAACTTTTGAAACCCGAGGATTGATAAGTTCGAAATCTTCCAAATCTAAAATCTGATTAGTCGAGACATTGAGAGGTGAAACTCGACTAACATCTGATACGATTACTTAGCTGATAAGCAAATTTATTTAACTAATATAATAAGAAGTATTACCTAGGGAAGTGATAAGTATCAACAAAAGTAACTGTACGTCTTATGATTACTTGAGCAAGTAAAATAGAGATAAGAAGAACCTTTGCAAACCATAACATATCGATGTCAAAGGCATTTGAAACAAGGAACGAGTGAGAAGCCGAATTGAATTCAAACAAGTTGGGAATAGGTATAATCTTTGTGCTAATTTTTATTTGAGCAATAGCATATTCTAATAATTGGCTAGAATAAACATATCATTAATTTAAATTAGTAGATGTAATTCTCGAAAATTTTGAATTTAGGGTTTTGGTAATTACGATTATAAGCTTAGATGTAAGAATAATTTTCTTGGTATGATTCTATGTTTTACCTAAATAATATCATGCTTTAATAAAATTCTGGGCACAAGAATACTAAAAATTAGGGTTTCTGAAGATTATGTGACGACTGTTCTTGAAATAATAGGTTTGATCGAAAATCTCGAGTGAAGGTAAGGTTTTTCATACTATAATCTCGACAAATTTATTTATAATGTCAACATATGAGTCTCGAGATCCATCTTCAATATTCATGTCGAAATCTAGCTAATACTAATCTCGAAATTCTGTTTATAAGGTCGACATCTATCCCCATACTGGTGTCGAGATTCATTTAACATAAGCTTCGAAATATTAATTCAGCTCGACATTTATATCAGGATTGATCTCGAGATATACTCTGAAATATTATATGTTATGTTGTTGTCAAACTCGAGATTTCATTCCAATATATATCGAGTCCATTTAATTCTTATCGAGATTGTGTATTAATTGGTTAAACATCGAAATCCAATTCAATGATAATGTCGAGATCTATTATGGAAAAAGACCTCGAAATTCCACCATTGAGTCCGAGCATTATGTAGAGATACATATCGAGATGGTTGATATCGACATCTTACTAGGATTGCAACTCGACATCTTATTTTAATGTCGACATATCTCTCAAAATATTATGTACAAAAACTCGACACATACATCTCGAGATCCATTTCCAATTCATGTCATGATCCATTTTTAATTCATTTTTAATTCATGTCGAAATTCCACAATAAAGTTTAAGATATATCTCGAAATGATATTCTTCAATTTAAGACAAAGTTTGAAACTTTAGGATTTCGAAATTTATAGAAGTTGGAACTAGGGTTTTCAAATTAAGCCAATTTCGTGAAATTAAAATTAGACTAACAAACCCTAATTTTATACGTTTCAATATTTAGGGTACGAAGGTTAGCAATTTACAGTACGATAAGCTAACAACTAAGGATACCAGGTAAGTGGAAGTCCCATTTACAACGCATAACTATATGGGCATGAAAATTATATGTTATGTGTTCTATGATTTTATGTGACTTCCTACGTGAATTATTTGCGTTATATGACACGCATGATTTAATTACATTATATTATGGCATGACACGCATATTCATGACATGAGCATGTGCACGCACGTTAGAACGAAAGCATGATATGATAGCGTGCATAATATACGATCGCCTGAGAGCGATAAAGATTCGCCGATATGGCCGTCTGATGTCGACTCACAGTTGAGTCACGACTCTTCTATGCTACCATGTTGACATCGTATGGCGCTACCATTATGACATGACATGTACAAGGCAAGACATGATTTTAGGGCTAATGCCCTCATGGCGGGCCATGAAACCTGGAGGGTGCAAGCTGAGGGTGTAAGTGCACCGAGGATATCTCTGGTGTCGACTACCTTAGATTAGGCTACCAGTGTGAAGCGTCCGCGTGGCGTATGAAACCACCCTGGGACAGAAAAGGCGCCCTAGGGTTAGCCTCCCTTGAGTGGGTATTGCCACTTATATTTATTTATCCCTAGTGGATTCGAGCTCCATGATGGTGCATAGCAAGATAGCCGAGGGCCCTATATGACAAGACAAGACAAGGAAAAATATGAGGTCTAGGAAGCATTGGCGCGAATGCCTTTGCGAATTTTGGACACGTGCACGGCATGCATGGCTTTCACTTACTGAGCTTTATAAGCTCATTCCATGTATTTATGTGTTGTAGGTTCACGGGATCACGGTACGTGATCTTTACGAAGGCGAGGCCTATTTTTGAAGCTTCCGGAGGACTTTTGAGGTGGCAGTGTGTACATGGATGCGACCTGAATGGCGGGCCAATAGATTATTTTTGGACACGCATGCGCACTCACCTTGTATTTATGTCCTAGGAATATTTTGTACTGTACAGAGAATTTCCTTTATATAAAAGGAAAAATTTTGTACGCATTTTCGTATATAGATTTCACTTATATCACATGTAGTCACATAAAATATTAGTAAGAATGGGCGGTAGGAGTCAGGGGCGCCGCACCTGCTGAGAAGAAAGTTCAAAGGAAACTCCAAGTTCCAACCCAGGAACAAAGGAATATCGTCAACTAGGAACAATATGCAGAAATGCTTCAAGTGCAACAAGCCAGGCCACTTCGCCTCAAACTGCCCGATGGAAAATGGTGACAAAAAGATAAAGAAGCAGAAAGCCATGGTCAGCAACTGGGAAGAGGCCGGAAGTGAAGAGGAGGAAGATCTCGCCTACATGGCCGATAATGATGATCAGGTAACTTCCTCAACCACTATTAAGAAAATACTCTTTTTGAATGAATTATATGCTAGGCAAAATGAGTCTCATGATAACGCTTCCTCAGTTCCTGAAGTAGATGAAAAGGAAGAAATGTTTGAAATAATTCAAAACGCAAAAAGAAGGATTAAGTCGATCAACTCACAAGTAAATAGTCTGGTTAGGCAACAAGATAACGTAGCTAGAGAAAAGCACAAAACGGATCTAGAAAATGAACGCTGGAAAGCCGAGCTAGAAACCCTTAAGGAAGAAAAAGCCTTATGTTATCGTGAAGAGCTTAGGAAGCAAAATAATGATATATCTAGAGACATGTCTGTTCTTAAGAAATCCTTAGAAGAAAAAACACGAAATGTTGATAGACTTCTTGAAGGAGAATAAAATCTTGATATGATACTTAGTATTCCTAGACATGTTGGAAAATCAGGGATATGATATTCCACGACACCTAAACATGCAACACCTCCACAAGATGTTAGGAAGCCTAAATGTTTTTCATGCGGCCGTTACGGTCATTATGCTAACCACTGTTTTTTGAAGAGAGCTGATAAGTCTAGATATATCTGGAGGCCAAAGCAGGTTCCAAAGAATCAAAGTTCTAACATTGGGCCGCCTGTGTTTGTGATGTGACAGATGATATATCATTTGTTAACAGGAGTTATTTTGCCAATAACCTTTTAGGACCCAATCAAAGTTGGGCACCTCAGAAAAGAACTGATTCATGCAGGTACAAAGAAGAAAATCCAGCAAGAAAAATAAATGGTACCTCGACAGTGGGTGTTCCCACCATATGACATGCGATATCAGTAAGTTTGTGTCGGTGAAAGCATATGACGGAGGATATGTCTCCTACGCCGACAACACAAAAGCTAAGATTATTGGGGTTGGAACTGTTGGTAACACTTTACATACTACTATAGATGACGTATGGTTGGTTAAGAATCTAGAACATAATCTCATTACTATTAGTCAATTATGTGACAAAGTCCATACGGTTACTTTTGAAATGATAAGTGTTGTTAGAAATAACAATAAGGTGTTATTTAGTGCGTCTAGGGATAGAAATATCTACTGTATTACTCTTGATGATATCACTGACCAGAATGTCAAGTGCTTAGCAGTTACACATCATAACACCTGGTTATGGCACAGACGCTTAGGACATGCCAACATGGAATTACTGTCTCATATTACAAGCAGTGCACTGGTACAAGGTGTTCCTGACATGAAGTTCGTCAAGGACAAAACATGCAAAGTGTGCCAAATGGGTAAGCAGATCAAAATATCATTCAAAGCAAAGAATGTGATATCCACATCCAGACTGTTGGAAGTGCTTCATCTCGACCTTTTTGGTCTCTGAGAGGTAAAAGATATGCCGTTGTTATTGTTGATGATTATTCCAGGTATACATGGGTGATATTCTTGCACAGAAAAATGAGGCATTAGATAACTTTGCATCGCTAGTAAAGAGACTTGAAAATGAAAAATAAATGACTCTATGTAGATACGCAGTGATAACGGACTAGAATTTGATAGTAAGTCATTTGCATCATTCTGTGATCAATATGGATATAGTCATAACTTCTCTGCCCCTATAACTCCCCAACAGAATGGCGTAGTTGAACGGAAAAACAGGGTGTTACAGGAAATGGCTAGATCTATGTTACATGAGTATGGGCAGAAGCTGTTAGTACAGCCTGTTATGTGTCAAATCGCGTGTTCCTTAAACCGATATTAAAGAAAACATCATATGATATCTGGCATGGTAGAACTCCAAATATAAGTTACATTCGTGTATTTGGATGTAAATGTTTTATCTTGAATGATAGAGATAAGAGAGGAAAATTTGACTCTAAGGTAGATGAAGGGATATTCCTTGGTTACAGTCTTCACTCTAAGGCCTATCGTGTAAATAAAAGAAAGCTGACTGTTTAGGAATCCATACATGTTACTTTTGATGAGGTACCTAACGCATATGCTACGGATGAGGAAGGTATAGATTTGCCTTGTACAGAGTTACAGGATACTAAAGACAGTGAGGAAGATGTTCCAAAAGACGGAAATGGGGAGACACTGGAACCGGAAGCTAATGAACAGAAATGGAGAAAATGGAAACATGCTTCCAGTCATCCTACAGATCAAGTGATGGGGAATATCACATCTGGAATCAAAACTGGAGCTACTGCACGAAATCAGGATACGGAGGAATCCCATGTTGTACTGCTCGCAATAATGGAACCAAAGACAGTCCATGAAGCTCTAGACGATATATCTTGGGTCTCTGCCATGGAGGATTAGTTATCTCAGTTCGAAAAGAGCCAAGTGTGGACACTCGTAGAGAGACCACGAAAAGTCCATCATAGGAACCAAATGGGTCTTCCGCAACAAACTCGATGAACACAGTAATGTCACTAGAAACAAAGCGAGGTTAGTTGCAAAAGGATATTCCCAGGAGGAAAGTAATGATTTCTATGAAACTTTTGCTCCGATAGCTAGCTTAGAGTCTATATGTGTTTTACTTGCATATGCATGCATTAAACGCTTTAATCTTTTTCAAATGGACGTAAAAAGTGTATTTTTAAATGGTTTTATAAATGAGGAAGTCTATGTAGAACAACCACCGAGTTTCTCTAGGGAAGATTTTCCAAATCATGTCTTTAAATTGAATAAAGCATTATATGGTTTAAAACAGGCTCGGTATGAAAGGTTAAGCAAGTTTTTGATTGACATAGGGTTTTTGACTGAAACTATTGATAATACACTGTTTATTAAGTATGAAGGTGATCACATGATACCGGTCCAAATCTACGTTGATGATATCATATTTGTAAGTACTAATATCCTTCTTTGCGCGGAATTCTCTAAGTCTATGCAGAAGGAATTTGAGATGAGCTTGATGGGTGAGCTGAACTACTTTCTCGGGTTGCAAATAAAGCAACTTGACAATGGAACCTCTGTAACCCAGACTAAGTACAACAAGGAATTACTGACAAAATTCGGGATGAGGGATTCCAAAGCTATTTCGACCCCTATGCATCAGACCAGCAAAATAGATTGTAACGAATCAGGTACACCAGTTGATCAAACATAATATCGAGGTATGACTGGAAGCCTTCTCTACTTAACTGCTAGTCGCCCTGATATTATGTTTGCTGTTGGTATGTGTTCGAGATATCAGTCTGACCCTAGGAAATCTCACTTGACAGCAGTCAAGCGTATACTTAGATATATCAGGGGTACTGTGAATTTTGGTCTGTGGTATTCATATACGGATGAATTCCCATTAATGGGATATTCTGATGCCGACTATTTCGGCTGTAGGGAAGATAGAAAAACTACTAGTGGAACTTGCCAACTACTTGGAAATTCCCTGGTAGCTTGGTGTAGTAGAAAGCAAAATGATGTCGCCCTCTCCATAACCGAAGCTGAATATATGGCCTTAAGAAATTGTTGTCAACAAGTTCTTTGGATGAAGCAAACCCTTAGTGATTTGGGTTAGGTTATGACAAAATTCCTATTCTGTGTGATAGCACTAGTGCCATTAATATTACTAAGAATCCCGTGCATCACTCTCGTACTAAGCATATAGATGTTACACATCATTTTATACGAGACCATGTTTAGAAGGGGAATATCAGTGTGGAATTCGTAGGAACAAATGATCAGCTTGCTGATATCTTCACAAAGCCCCTAATTGAGGCAAGATTTTGCGACATTCGTGATCGATTGGGAATCATCGAGCTAAATAAGGTTAGTAAATCTGCCTAATTCTGCCATTTACTCTAGGATATGCTATCTTAGGTAGAAATTCGTAGTTATCTTAATCTAAAGTATTCATTCAGCCCTTAGAATAAGTTCCTCGGATCTTATAGGTCTTTTCCTTAAGTATGATTTTAGTATGTTTAGGAAAAATTCATAGTTATCCCATTCCAAGATATTCCTTCAGCTATCTAGGTTATTTTAGGAATGCCCGATCTTCTGGATCGACTCATTGAATGTGATTAAGTTATTGTAGGAAGAAAGTTGTAGATATCATTCCAGCCTGCTCAGTTATTTAAGGAAACTCGGATAGTTAAAACCTCCTATTCAGCTAATTCAAATCCTTTCCATATTTATGAGATCCCATCAAATCAGTCCGATATTTCTGACAATCTTTCTGACTGCTTCCCACCTTTCCTTTTGAAATTTCAAATTTCGAATTTTAAAATTTCCTTATCTCTTCCTTCACAAACTGCTCAACATGACCCCTATGGAGTGGAAAAGTCGGCAGTGGAGGCCATTCAACAACCATGAACTTCATGAGCACATTCGCTGTCTATATGATATCTCATAATCGCAAGTTCAACCTTGAGTATATCATCCTGAAGCACATGATCCAGGCCTTTGAGAGCAGAGACAAGGCCTTGCCCTATGGGATGTTACTCACTCATCTTCTTGAGTGTGAAAACATAGTTACGCCGCCTGCTTGGGAAGACAGACCCATCCACGTCGTGGACCAAGTGACTCTGAAGCACATGGGAATTCACTACTCAAAAAGTCAAGGTTGGTTCAAGGCCAAGGAGAATAGGCCAGTTGACAGTGCCCAAAAACGGTCCACCGCAAAGGGGAAGGCAAAGGATAAGAGCGACGACGACGACTATGAAGATGAGCTCAGCGGCGTGAAGGAAGGAATCTCAATGATACGCCACGATATCTCTGATATCAAGGCTGCTAATCAGAAGCACTTCCGCAAGCTCAAAGAATAGTACACTGAGTTGTCGCTGAAACTGTCCAAGCTCTCCAAGATGATCAAGAAGTCCCTTTCTAAATACGTCGATTCTGAAACCTCTTCAAGCCAGTAGGTTGCTCCTCTGTTCCGTTCATGATCCTAGTTACTCTTAGGATATTCCTCGCAGTTCCGCTTTTGCAAGTTCATTTTTAGTGTCCCTCCCGCCTTTTGATAATGAAGGGGGAGTAAGGTAAGTTTTTAGGCGTTGAGCGTCTAAGTGTTTTGGTGTTTGGAAGGTAGGTCGTGTATAGGGAAGTTCGTGGAACCCAAACCTATATATTTGCTTTAATGATATATCTCTTATGCTTCTATGCGATGCTTAATTTTTTCCTCTTATCGTTGGATATATATGTGATGCTCTTATACTGCATTGCCTGATCTTATGCTCTGATAGTGATACTCTGATACTCATATGTGCTAATTAACGTGTGTGAAATTTCTTGATAAGTGCTAAGTGCCTGCTGCGATGATTATCTGATTGCTTGAATCATGTTTGGAAAATGCCCACTTAGGCAGGGGAGAACACTCACGGGTAATTTCAAAATTTTGCACTCATGATCGAACTTAGACAAGGGGAGAGCAAATTCATTCATGATATATCTTTGCATGTCATATAGATAACTGCACGCAGGGGGAACAAATATGTATCATATGTGATATTGGGAATATCGTATGTCTGCTTAGTGATTATGGAACACTTAGACATATGCGCTAGGACTTGCGTGATCGAATATGCTGACATGCTTATGTGCTGTATCAATTACATGTCATCATCAAAAAGGGGGAGAATGTTGACCTTTTTGGTGCATGAGAGTTAGAGAGTTTTGATGAACAATGAAATAATGACGTTAGGTCTATAAATTAAGCAATTCGATTTATGATCAATATAATGTCTAAGTATATGAAAATATTCACACATGCATTGATTATGAGCTATAGATTGATTAAAGTGTTGAATATTTGATTCGTTTATGATTTGATGATTAGTTGATTAGACTAGGTGATCGCATGTTATAGACAGCCCATGTGATAGGATATATCGCTATAAAAGGAAAATATGTTGTTTATATATGGAAAGTGATATATCCGTTGATACTAGGTCATTCCTGGACGAAAGTCACATACACGATTCTTTGCATGCTTTCCACTGAATTTAATGCACAATATTGAATTGTTATCTTTCCTTATGCTAATTGGAATATTATATTTAGGAAAGAATTGATTTGATTGACTTTGTGGATAAGATGCTATTATATGGTAATATGCTAAACGCGGATGTGATCTCTGAAATATGGAAAGTTGTGGCATGACAAGTAAATTTGTGACAGCTGTGATATGATATGATATTATGTGCTAAACATGGTAAATATGATTGATCTGTGCTAAATATGGAATTGATATGCTACTATCTCGTGTGCTATACTTGGAAAGTAAATCTGCATTGACTTGTTCTAGAAACTGATAGCAGGGAATCACTTATGGAATGTTCTGATATGGTAAATATATATGAAATGGTTGAATATGCTTGAGAACGAAATTGAGCTTTTATATGGAATATAATCATGCTTAATGTGTTATATAACCGTTGTGATGATTTATTAAGAGCATGATTTATATGGTATGATTGATTCGAAAATTGCATGGAAACTGTGCTTGATTTGTGATTATATATCATATGATTTTCCATGTGAAGTGCTGATTGAAAAGGACTATATATGAGCTACACTTCAGAATTTCGAGGTACTTTGTACTTGAGAACATAAGCCTAGAGATTTATGAGCAGAAACATATTGAGAGATTCATGAGCCTCCATTTGCGATAGCTTTCTGTCATACTAAGCTTTAACTTGCGATTCCATCACTGCACGAGTGATTCATCCCGTTATTCCTACCTCCCACCATATATTCTGTCTTCGGACGTGTTGTTTTCGGACGTGAGCACTACCAAGGAGGCAAGGTCGACGTTTACGCACACGTGAAGAGAAGGACAAGTTCCGAGGTCCCTTCGGTAGCGAGCTGTGTTTGTCGGGATCAGGGGATTCCGAGGAACGAAACTCGGCGTGTGGTAACCTAGTGTGTCTAGTGTTTGACTTGTTTCGGTTATATATTGGGCTAACCAATCAGTTTGTTATCCAGCTACGGTGCATTATAGTGATTGGTTAAACTCTAGGGGAGCAAACCCCAAGGAGAGGAGTAAACCCCAGTTGGGGATATAACCTCTATGTCCTGTCTCGCATTTACTTATTAGTTATTTTCTTATCTCTGTGTGACAGACCCGACACACATACGGCATAACTAGGATATATCAGACATACTCGTCACAAGCAACAGTAGTCATATCTAAGTCACTACACTTAGGATTTGTGAAAAGAAGAATCATAAAATTTTATAAGCCTAATTCACCCCCCCCCCCTTAGGCACATTTATATCTTCAGTTACCAATATAATTTGGAAAATTAATTTATTCTCTAATTCATTAAATTAATATTAGGGTGTCATGTGATGATATTTATCACCACACATCTTTAAATCAACGGAACCCTACCAGGTTCAATAATCAATTTCATACATCCAGTTATATTGGCATTTAGACCATCTCCAACCGAAAAACGCAAACTCAAACTCAAACTCATTCATAAACTCAAAATGCGGTAATTCTTCTCCAACCGTTAAACTCATTCGCAAACTCAAAGGACCATATTCTAAATTTTCACGTGCACATCTACCTTAAGAAATGTTCAATTCTGTCCACTTATTATCTAACTTAACTAATTATATCCTGATATTATCTTAAATTAGATTGAGACGAGACAAACTGCTAACTCCCAAAAACCGAGTATATAAAATTTATAAGTACCGAGTATATAAAAATTGTAAGTAATAATAACAAGAACAACTTGA
Organism: Craterostigma plantagineum; assembly: GCA_027422505.1. Taxonomy (NCBI): domain Eukaryota; kingdom Viridiplantae; phylum Streptophyta; class Magnoliopsida; order Lamiales; family Linderniaceae; genus Craterostigma; species Craterostigma plantagineum. Next base: position 729,447 of record JAPQWV010000066.1, on the reverse strand, counting down.
ATATCCTTTTCTTATCGTTAAAGTGATCAGCAGACATAGATTGAAAAACGATTTATACAGTCAGTCATTGAGTCTCAGTTGCATTCGAAAAAGTAGCACTGTAGTTGTTGAGTTCTTCGCCGCAGTTTGGACATGGAGAACTTGCTGTAAGAAGGTTCACCGATTTCTTACAAGTGATGCATCGATGAGTAGGCATTTTCTAGCTTCTGCAAAACATCAAAAAAGCCGTAAATATATGCGAAATTAGTCAACGATGCAGCTGAGAAGCTTAAGCAGATGAAATTGAATAGATTCCCAAATGCAGACTTACGAAATATTTATCGCAAAATTGAATTGCTGATATCGATTCGATTTGGGCATAGATGCTACGTCTCACATGGAACAGAGAAGGCTTGGTAATCGGTCTCTGCAACGAAGGCATTGAAGAGACTGTCAGAAGGATATATATTTCTTGAAGGACCCATAGATTTTTTTCAACCAGTGTAAGCCCAAATCATGTAATTGCCAATGTATGAAATGCAAAGAATTCTGGGTATAGATTCACCATTTTCACAAGCACAATTGCACATCGCAGTGAGATGGGAACACATTCGGAAAATTCACATACCTGAAGAAACGAAGGGCAGCAACAGTCATAAACTAGAAAGTGAAAACACCAAGAAATATACGGAAAGAAAGTACAAAGAGAAACCCAAAAAAGGACTCTTTTGCAATTATTAAACATGAGACGCAAACGTCAGTTGAAACGAAAACTTGCGTTTAATAGGAGAGAGAAAGAGCATGAAACGCATTTTGGGTCTCATTTTTTGTATCAGTTGGAGTAATTTTATTCGATATTTTGGGATTTAGAGCACGGTTGGAGATGCTCTTAGGATAGATATTTTATAATCTATACTATATAAAAGTTAGATGTGGTCTCTCATTGCCCACTCTCATAGCCAATACATATGTGACATGTCAGCATTAGAAATACAAATGACTATTTTAGGTTTATATGGGGTTGTAATTACACATGCCATTTTATTAAGTTAATAATAAATTATACTAAATCATACAAATAACTCTTTTAGGTCTATTTAGGAATAACTTCATCTTAAGACTAGAGCGTCAAACGGGCCCACGGGCCGCGGGCAATCCCGCCCTAAAATAATATATTACATAAATATACTAAATAATAAGATTATAAATAAATTATATTGATGATATTTTTTGAGTTTTTTAATAACATAAATAATTAATAATTAATAATTAATTTATAAATAAATTATATATTCCAAGTTGAATTCTTTAATTTTTTATTCTTCCCTATTTTTTATATTATTTTTATCTATTTTTTATTATTTTTTCTTATTTTTCCTTTTTTTTATTTTTTCTTTTTTTCTTTTTGAAAATTGGCAGGCTAAGCCCGCAAGGCCCGCTAGCCGCCCGCACGCGTTATATACATATATATTCCAAGTTGAATTCTTTAATTTTTATTTTTTCCTATTTTTTATATTATTTTTATCTATTTTAATTATTTTTTCTCATTTTCCTTTTTGTTTATTATATTTCTTTTTATTTATTTTTTTGAAAATTGACGGGCTAAGCCCGCAAGGCCCACTACCCGCCCGCAGGCGGGGCGGGCCTTCATTTTTCAGCCCGCCTACTTGTCCGCCCTGCCGGCCCGTTTTGACAGCTCTACTTAAGATGTTAGTAATTGCAAATACGTGGTCTTACGAATGTACAATGGCTTGGATTTGGATAACGGAGATTTTGTGACGATCAAGCAAGTTTCGATTGAGAGCATTGCACATGAGGATCTTAACATTTTTAGGGTGTGCATTCAGTGTGAATTTGTTTGTTTTGTGATGAATTGAATATGCGACTCATTTATCGTTTTTCTATTTTTTTTCTTTTATGAATTTGATGGTGGAGGAAAATCTAACTGGGGTTCAATCTTTGGGGAATGATGATGTAGCTAATAATTCTAATTTTTCAGGTAGTGCAGTGCAATATTTTTTCTTTTGGCCTGTTATGGTTGTTCTGATCCGATGGCATTTGTTATTTTTTCTTTTGTTGTTTCTTTTTTGGGTTTGTCTCAAAGTGCTTTGAAACTGGGGATATGTAGGTTATGTGATCTTCAAGGGTTGAGTTCATGGACGGGCATAATTATATGACATAGGTTATGATATATGGTTTAATGAGCTTAAACGACTCAAATTTGTGGATATTATTTGCTTCTTGGATATTAGTATTTGTGTTATTTTTCAGAGAATGAGCAAAAAGGCCTTATCCTTCAATAGTTTTGGTTCGATGACTTTTGATATTTTAGATCTACCCACCCAAGAATTCATGTTGCAGTTTTGTTATGTGGATAATTAGCATCAACCTGTGTTTAATACGGTATGTCTATAGTACTGCGAGACTGTCCAAATCAAAAATAAAAGATTTAAGACTGAAAGACTTCAAGGTATTACTGGCAGGACCAATTTTGCCGTGGACAGGGTTTTTATGTAAATGTATCTCCTCAAATGCTGACATATGTTCATAATTGTAATAAATTTAGAAATAACCATAATAAAAACATGAACAAACTACCCATTATCACACAAATTACTATAAATAGTTATTTATTAAAAAATAAAATAATTGTATAGTTAACATCGTGCATTGTACGGGTAATAAACTAGTGATATATATAGATATATATATATATATATATATATATATATTATATGTGTGTATGTGTGTGCTTGTGGTGTAGCGAAAATCCAAGGGACGATTGGGGGTGAGGCCCCATGTAATTTTTAAAATAGAGAACATACCTATGTCAGAAAAAATATAGTTTTAGGGACCCCAATTCAGAAATTAACTTAGAATAATGGTTGTTAGATGAAAATACCCTTATAAAAGAGTAGTTATGAAGTGGTATCCAACGCCTCGTTCTGTTATCAAATTGCAGTATAATTGTTATCAGTTATCATATAACAGGAAGTGTTACTCAGCACAAATATTATGTTATTATATGGCTAATAAGTGTTATTAACAGAATAAAATGAGTTTTGACAACCGAAATAAGCATCCGCTGCAGATATAAGAGTTTATTTTGATATTACATCGTCAAATATAAGATTTGCGAGGGTATGCTTCGAATCTAATTGACGCAAATACGAAAAAAAACAATAAACTAATCCATGTTTCGGCTAAAATTGCAGCCAATATGTATAAATTCAAGAGACACATAGCTTGGATATTACGTCGCGCCACCGTGTCGGATCAATCGTTCGTCATTCAAGGTTAATGGAGCTGAAAATGAAATCGCTCGAAAATATTAACGTAAATAAATGTTTGTTGAAGTGGTACTAATTCAAATGATTTGTCATTGTGAAACCAATAAGAGGTATCTCACGTGAAACATGTAGAATTTCAAATGATTTGTCTTGCGCAATCTTCATCCTTTCTGGATAATACTTCCTTATTTCTGGACAATACTTTTGCTATTCACATGAACATGTTATTCGCTTGAATTAAGTGTTAATTTTTCGGCCATATTCGTTAAAAGCACTGTAGAAATTGTTACTTGATATGCACAAATAGTTATCCGAGTAATTTGTTAATTTCCAAACGCTTCAATTTTGGATCGAGTCAAAATATTTACCCGATTTCTGCAGAAACACTTTAGGGGTCTCCTGTACCACTTCTCTGTTCACACCATTACCACTTCATGGGTCTACAAAATGCTGTACTACTTCACTGTTCACCAGTACAACTTCATGGATCCACAGTACCACTTCATTGTTTACCAGTACCACTTCATAGTAGTACCAATTCATGGATCTACAGTACCACTTCATGTACACGGTATACCACTTATTCATGGATGCTTTGCTCGTTCGAAGAAGACGATGGCAATGATTCGTAATTCTTTTTGTTAATTATGGGCAAATATGTCTTTTATCATGGATTATGTCCTTATTTCTAAATGAAGTACTTCTATCTATTTGAAACATAAATATGGCCTGAAATCAAAAGCAAACTTATTATTTGGGCCTGACATGTAATTACTTCAAAATCCAAAACAATTATGTCAAACACTCACATTGTAACTAATATTTGCTTGTAGTTTATAATGTTTGGGCTTGGCCGGTTTTTCCCCTTCTTATCCCACATAGGTATTCCGTCATTTTAAGGTATTTTGTAACAATGTAATTTTAATTCGAGAATGAGTTTGAGTTTGAGAATTAGTTTTTCGGTTGGAGATGGTATAAAGTTAGCTCATTGTAATATTTTCTGATTATCATTTTTGGTGCAGATGAGATCAAAAAGATTGTATGATTCAATTTTCCATAGTTGATTTTCTACCTCTATGGTTGCCTGGATGTTTTTTCTTTTGATTTTTAAACTTTTCACAGTAGTTATACCTCTAATACTTCGTTTTTTTCGTAGTTAATGACTGCCCACCAACCATATGGGCATTAGTTGTTCACATTAGTTTAGTAATGTTATAAACTTTATTTTAGATATTGGATGTCCACTGACTTCTTATTCAACTCATAACTTCCCCATTGTCACTTATTCACTCCACCTCTTGATTTTACTTAAATCTCTATTATCAATTACCCCAGTATCTTTTGTGATCAATGTAAGGCTTTACCTCAAGCCTATAAATAGTGGTCTTTGTACAAGTGAAAAAAAAAAAGTGAATGGAAAAATTCTCCCTTATGATTTATACTCTCTTACAATAATTTCACAATATGTTATCAACACAAGACTCTAACCGACTCCGTTTCTATACTTCAGTTAATTCGGTACGTTCTACTTTGCGTTTTTCATCTACACATTTTCATTATGGCTAACCTCAGAAAAATCGAATCCATTTGTTCTTGATATCACGGGGAAATTACTTGTCATGGATCCTAGATGATGAAATTCATCTAGATGCAAATGATCTCGTTGAGACAATAAAAGGAATGCCATCATTGCAGTCTGAAAGATCATTGATCACGTACATGCCGTACGCAAAAGATTGTTGCGGCTTGAAAGGCTATTGGTCACGTACCTGTCGTACACAAAAGCATTTGTTGACTTCGATCAAGCATCCTTGAAGAGAAAGGAGAAAATATCGAGATAAACGTTCTTAGATATCTTGATCTCAGAGGCATTGACTTTGTTGCTTTTACTTTTTAATCATTGCTTTCTTTGAAAAGGCACCCCGAAGGTAAAACTATTGTTTTGCTATGATTTTGTCTTTCAATGGCCCCGAAGGTGAAATTAGTGATAGTCACCCCGAACGTGAAATTATCGTAAATTACCCTGAAGGTGATATTGCTATAATTATCCACGAAATCTATTAATATATTTTGATGTAATGGAATTGTCAATAATTTTTTAATTTATCCATTATATTTAATACTCTTAATGTTTAAAAATTAGCATTATTTCATTTTTCTGTTTTAAAGAAAATGGACGTTTCTCGTACGAATGGCAAAGAATCATGTCTGGTAGACAGCGCAACAACGCATTCAATATTTAAGGACAAGAAATACTTTTCTTCTCTCGTGATGAAAGAGTCACATGTTAGTACTATATGCGGTAGTATAAATATTATCGAAGGCTCCGGAAGAGCAATAATAATTTTGCCTCGAGGAACAAAATTCCGCGTCGATGATGCATAATATTCTTCAAAGTCCAAAAGAAATTAGTTGAGTTTTAAAGATATCCGCCAAATGGATGTCATATTGAGAATAAGGATGAATGTAAAAATGAATATTTGTATATTTCAAGTATTATTTCCGAAGAGAAAGTTGTATTGGAAAAATTACCTTCTTACTCCTCGAGATTGTACTACACGCATATTTCTACGTTTGAAACAATTGTAAACCAGAAGTTTACAAGTGATAATGAGTTTATTATTTGGCATAACCGGTTAGGCCATCCCGGTTCTATAATGATGCGAAGAATTATTAAGAATTCATGTGGTCATTGTTTGAATAGTCGAAAATACTTCGATTTAACGAATTCTCTTGTGGTGCATGCTCTCAAGGCAAATAAATTATTCGGCATTCGCAATTAAAATAAGAAACGAATCTCTTAAATTTTTGGAGCGCATACATGGCGATATATGTGGGCCGATTCACCCACCGCGTGGACCTATTATTTTATTATTTCAATCGATGCATCGACGAGATGGTCGCATGTATGCTTATTATCAACTCGTAACCTCGCATTTGCGAGATTATTCGGTGAATTGATTCGGTTACGCGCTCATTTTCCCAATTATCCTATCAAGACATCCGTCTTGACAATGCTAGTGAATTCTATTCACAAGCTTTCAATGATTATTGCATGTCAATTGGGTTAAGTGTCGAAAATCCAGTAGCTTATGTTCATACACAAAACGATCTTGCGGAATCGTTTATAAAGCACTTACCATTAATTGCTCGGACATTACTTATGAGAGCATATCTCCCAACTTCTACTTGGGGTCATGCTATTTTGCACGCGGCAACACTAATTCTCATTAGGCCAACGCATCACCATGAGGTCTCCCCAATGCAATTGGTTCAGGGTCAGGAACCAAATATTTCCCATCTAAAAATATTTGGGTTTGCGGACTATGCTCCGATTAATCCATCAAAGATGGGGCCTCAAAGAAGGTTCGGAATTTATGTTGGCTTTGAATTCCCATCTATAGTTAAGTATCTCGAGCCAAAGACTAGAAGTTTATCTAATTCCATATTAGTTGATTGTCATTTTGACGAATCAGTTTTCCCAACATTATGGGGAGATGAAAAAAAATCGGAAAAGAAAATTGGTTGGAATGAATTATCATTATGTCATTATGACCCTCGCACTAGGTGTAGAATACTAATTGTAGTTGTGTTTTGATTTTAATTAGTTGTCCTTGTAATTAGGGGCGTTTCTTGTAATTGTCCTTAAATTAGGACTTATATGTTATTTATACCAAGTGTGTTTGGTATAATTACATTTGTAACATTGAGCTTAATAGAGAATTTTAGTCAATTGATACGAAAGGCTTGCAAATCTAATTCTAGAGAGAGAAAATTAAAATTCATTTTCTCACTACTCGAAATCTCTCTCGAAGCTCTCAACGAAAGGTTTTCGATCGAAATCTAATTTACCATAATTTTAATCGATTGCCTTAGATTTCAAGTCTAGGATCTAAGAGCTGATAAATAAGGACCTAACAATTGGTATCAGAGCAGATTCGTTCTTTTTTGAATCGAAAATTGTTAGAATTGGATAGAAATTTCATTTATTTTACTGTTCCATCGAAGAACGGTTTGGCAGGAAATTCAATTTCGATCTAATAGCTTAAATTTGGTGCTTATCTGAGTTGAATTTGATGTTTCTGTGCTCGCATAAGTAACTTAAATCAATCAGGAATAGATCGGTAACAATCAGAATGTGATTTTACTGTTTGCGCGATGAACAGTTTGAGCGTGTTCTGATTTTTGCAAAATTGATATTATTTGATTTGAACATGTTTAATCTTCTGTTTGTGAGTAATCAGTAGCTGATTCCGAGCATATACCTGTAATTTCATCGAATAATTTTCAGTATCCGCTTGAATTCAGTGTTGAATCGTATTCTGTGACTGTTTGCGTAATTTCAATTTTTCTCGCTAAGTTTTTCGATCTTTAATTTCTCGATCGAAAAACTACGTGCGAAAAATTTTCCAATTAGGGATACCGATTTACTACCGAAGCCTTGCTGTCAAGAGCGCTTTTAGTAGAAAAATTTTTCGAGCTTTAAATTTTTTCGACGAGAATTGAAGATTTTGACCCCGCGCAAAACCTTTTCTCTCGAAAAAACTTTTCGGTCAGACATTTCGTGTTTGACTTAAGGACTTTCGCTCGTAAAAGTTTTTCGATCAACATACTATTTCGACTCAGCGAGAAACTCCATTGGGTACTGTTTCTCAACGACCAAAATCAGTTGACGCATCAAAAAACTTTTTCGACCGCTAGAGTTCGATCAAATTTTCAAATTCAATTTGGCTGAGGATATACAGGCTGGACTGCCTTTAGACCGAACGAGATCAGATTGTTTACAGTCAGATAACTGGACCGATAGGTTTAACAACGCCACGTATCTTCTAAATTCTTTCCGATCGAAAATCTAGCGCTAAATTGAAACTGTATACTCGAGAAATGTAGTCAACTTCTCGAGTCAATATTTTGAAAAAGCCTACAGTTTGATTTTCGGTCAACAAATTTTTCGACGATTAAAATTTTCGATCACCAAACTTCACGAGTCAATTTGACGATTGAGTTCACTGTGTAAACAATTTCCATCGCAAAATTACATTCGAATCGAAATTTTATTTCGCTCGAAAAGTTTTTTGTCGAACAGTACTTGGCGCGCAAAATCAGTAACGCTATTCTTAATATTTCTATCAAACTTTAAAGATTGAATCAAAAATAATTCTCGATCATTCTTTTAAAAATCAAACGCTACTAACAAATTTGCTAATTGTGAAGCACGTCACATCATTCTTCTAATCATCAAAACAATAAACGAAGATCCTACATCAACTCAAGAAAAACAAGAAAGGAAGGCTTACTCTCTTGGTAATGACAACCGAGGCGAATACACAATATGGCGAAGCCGCTTTCTTAATTTTATATAGCTAAAAGATCAAGCAGAAGACCTTCTCTTATCACTTGAGCAAGGCCCAGCTCAGTTCTGGGTAAATGTATCCGGTGACAACACCGGTAATCCTCCAATTCCTGCCTCTAGGCGACTCAAAGAGCCTAGAGAATACACAGCAGAGGAAAGAGTGAGAGCTAAGGCTGATCTGATAGCCAAGAACACTCTAATGCAAGCCATCCCAAACGACATTTATCGCCAGATCGATAGCATTCCTATAGCTTAGGGAATGTTGGATGAGTTGCATGAGATGATACCAAGGACAGAAGTCGGTATCAAGGCCAAGAAGGCTAATATTCTCACAGCTTACGACACCTTCAGCGCTAAACCCGAGGAATGCCTACATGATCTCTATCAGAGATATCTCATCTTGAATGAGATGAGGAAAATCGAAATCACAAAGACGAACATGGAAACAAACATACGATTTCTTTCCTCTCTACCCTCAGAATGGAAGAAAATATCCACTCAAATCAGACAAAATAAAGATCTTGAGGAGTTGGATATTCACGCCATGTTTGACAATCTCGCTCAACACGATGAAGGTATAAGCGAGATTCAGAAGGAGCAGAGGGCAAACTTATTGAAGACACGGTTGCCCTGGTCTTAGAGAAGAGAAGCTCTAAACCACGTAAAGAGGAGATCATCAAGCCTCCTACCCCTCAGAGTCTGAAGTCGAATCAGACTCAGACATGGAGCCCAACATGAAATCGCTAGGAAAGCAGTTGGCCCTCATTGGAAAAATGATGAGCAAACAATACTTCAAGAAGAAGTCCTCATCATCAGCCAATTGACTTCGGACCTCAAGCTCAAAGCCTCAAGCCAATTGACAAAGAACGTACACGTGAGACCTCCGAAGAACATAAAAGAACCGACCAAGTGCTTTGACTGCGGGAAACTAGGTCATATATGCCAGAGAATGCACTCTCCCAAAGAAGATGCCAACTACTACTCCAGGAAGCTTCAACTCACAAACAAGAAGCTGGAGTGGCTCTAATGGCAGAAAAAGACCACTGGCTCGAGGATACGTCCAGCTCAGAATAAGAGAATCTAGCCCTCATGGCCCGCCTGGACGAGAACTTTGACGCCGAAACCTCCAATCAGACGGACGAAGACCAGGCATCCGAACCTTTGGAGGAGGTAGTTTCTCATTCCACATTATTGACCATGTTAGAATCGTATCAAAAAGAATACACTAACATGAAACGTGAGCAGAAAAACATAAAGGAAGTAGAGAAGAAGCTATCTAAGTCTCAGGAGAAAATCATTAGTCTCGAATCAGAACTTAGGAGCTCTAGTACTAAATAGAAGCTTACTAAGAGCATACATTTTAGAGAGATTACGAAACTTCGAAAATAACGAAAAATTAAGGAACTAGAAGACATGATAGAAAATAACTATAATTGTTTGGTTACAAATCTAAATGAGAAAGCTAACGTCAATTGTAGGATAACGGAAGCATCTACTATGATCACCAACCTAGAAGCCGAATTAGCTAAATCAAATACTAAGGTTTGTGAACTTATGAGAGATCTAGACGCCTGTAACGCTGCCAAATTAACAGTAGAAAATAATTTTACTCGATTAGGAGAAGAGCGTAAGAAGCTATACGCTAAAGTTAAGAAATTAGAAGATCTTCTAGCAAAAAGGGGACAAACTGATCAAACAATATTGTTGAATCAACCCATGGACCAAGAGTTCCATGACTATAAATTTGGCTTAGGCTTTGAGAATCAACGATGCTTGTCAAAAGTTGATTGCAAACAACTTTACGATGTCAAGTACATGGGTTTAGGATTAACGAATCTCATGGTCTTTACTAACACAAAGAAAATAGATGACTTAGAAGAGGCCAAGAGAAAAGCCAAAACTAGGGTTGAAATCCCCTTCTCCTACACCGAGTTGAATCAAAGCTACAAAACTAGGGATCTTCCCAAGGGTTGGAGCCGTGAGTCAACTCACCTTCAAGAAGATCATTCTATAATAGGGGAAGCACAATCTCATCATTCTGAGAATTCTCTCTACATACCCCCTATCATTAAGAAAATAGAGAGAGTAAGATCTTCTTTAGAAAAAGAAAGAGAGGATTTTGAAGTTTAAAAGAAAAAATTCCTAAAAGAGATAGAAAATCTCGAAGCTTCCTCCATCTCACAAACTATTTTTCACGCATCTCCCTCAAAAGATAACATCATTCTTAAAAGCGTGAAGAAAGAAAAGATGCCTTCTCCTAAACCAAAACCCAAGAAAAATATTTTCAAAAATATTATTTCTAATCTTGTCTCTACTACGTCTACAGGGAGCATAGTGACAGAGCCTAAGGAGTCGAAGGCAAGAGTGTCTAGAATAAAAATAGAGAAGGGACATGTAGATTTAAATACTTCCGATGTCCGTCCTTCTTCTGTATAAATAAAAGATACTCGTAGAAATAAAAAAGCCATTTCTTCACTACAAATAATTGCTTCTACGTGTTCCCTTCAGCCTATAACTTTTAGAAGCACCAATTTCGAAATCGGCTCCACGTCAAAAATTAATATTAATCATTCTAAAACTAATGCATCACGGATGACCCGTAGGAAACGAGATCCAGTCATAAAAAGGGCTTATAGTGATATTCACGCTTGTTCTCACCTAAGGTATCCCGTGAAGATCGAATCCCCAAGCACCTTAAGAGATTATCCAAAGAAAATATCTTTTCCTCGGTCAAGCCTAACAAAGCATTTATACGTGCTGAAATTAACCTTCCATGTCAGGTTGAACCCAAATGGGTTCCTAAGTCTCCGCCCAAAAAGACGAAAGCCAAAAAGGTCAAGTCTTCTGCTAAGGGCAAACCCACACCAACCTCTTCGACGTTGACTTGGGTTGTTAAAGCTCCAACTAGTACTAACTTAGGAACCACATCTCAACCAACATATAAATCTGCTAATCTAAGAGGACCCATTTATAAGTGGGTACCTAAAGCTCTCTAATTTGTTTTTGCAGATCCATCATGTGTGGTACCTCGACTCTGGTTGCTCCACACACATGACGAGAAATCAAGAGCTGCTGAGCAACCACCAAGACCGACCTAAAGGAAAAGGCAGATTCGGAAACAACGACTCAGCCCCATTCTAGGATTGGGGACATCATTCTGACGAATCTGACAATAAAAGATGTCTCCTACGTCGAAGGTCTCCGCCATAACTTGTTCAGCATAGGCCAGTTCTGTGATAAGGGATTCCATGTGGTCTTTCTTGCTGATCGGTGTAGAATATTGGGCAGTCAGGACAAAAAACTCCTCCAAGGATTTCAGAAATCTAACCTTTACACGATCAACATGACGTCCCTGCGGCCCTCGACAGCTGTTTGCCTCATTTCTCATACTGTAATTCAGAGGAACAGCTTATGGCATCAAGGAATGTCTCATCTCAACATTAAAGCTCTTCAAAGACTTTCAACGAAAAAGTTGGTTCACGGTCTTCCAACTATAGTATCACAGAAAGAGCATCAATGTTCGGCTTGCCAACTAGGGAAAATGAAGCGAGCATCTCACCATATAATGTTGACTGCCTCTACTTCACGTCCACTAAAACTTCTACACATGGACCTCTATGGACCAATGCAGACACAGAGTATCAATGGATACAAGTACATGCTCGTTATCGTTGATGATTTCTCTCGTTATACATGGACGAAGTTCCTCCGAACTAAAGATGAGACAGGGGACTTGGTTGTCAATTTCGTGAACTCGACTCAAAATTTACTGCAGCAAATTATCCAAGTCATCCGAACAGACAACGGCACTGAGTTCAAGAATAAGTACCTCAGTGATTTTTATCAGAAACTTGGGATTAGCCAACAATTCTCAGCCGCCAAGATGCCTCAACAAAACGGGGTCGTTGAAAGAAAGAACAGGACTCTAGTGGAAGCTGCACGTACAATGTTGATTCATTCTGGCCTCCCACACTTTCTTTGGGCTGAAGCAGTAAATATCGCTTGTTTCACTCAGAACAGGACGGTGGTTCACAAACGCTTTGATAAGACTCCATACGAGATCATTAACAAGCGGATACCCAAGATTTCCTTCTTCAAGGTCTTAGGGTGCAAGTGCTTTATGGCGACGACAGAGAACAACAGCTAAGTTCGACCCTAAAGCATTCGAAGCCACTTTCGTCGAGTATTCTTCAACTTCAAAGGCGTACAGGGTATATTCAAGTCCAACCGCATTATCAAAGAAAGTTACAATGTCACTTTCCACGAAGTGGCAGAGATGGCTTCTGGGCACATCAGTCCAGGACCCGTACCTAACCAGTCGGCTTCTGAATATGATAGTTCAGAACCCGTTCTCACTGGTGTGTTGGCACAAAACCAACAGAAGATGGCAACTAATCAGGATTTAACGTCAGAAGAGGCTTTGAGACTTGCTTTAGACGATTTGGACTCTCTCTTTGAGCATGTATATCGGTGAAACACCATCGCTGCTACACCTTTAGTGGATCCCCCACGCACCGAGGCCGCTGTACCAAGCCCTTCCAATGTCCCCACCTCACCCGATTCAGAATCACCACAGAACACTGAAGCACCTACCATGTTTTTTGAGGAAGTCTCGACGAATCAATCAACTCAAGTGCAGAATTAGACCTCCCTCGATCTAATGAACAACCGGAGATTATTGGAAATCTCGGTCCACAAATGGCTGATGCATCTACTTCAGCTTTGCCTCATGAGCGAAAGTGGACTCGAGCACATCCAGTTGATCAGATTATTGGTGATCCTTCGAGTGAGGTAAGGACACGTCATCAACACAGTCTCTTTAGCTGCTTCTTAAGCCAAAATGAGCCTACTAAGGTAGCAGATGCACTTCACGACCCGGATTGGGTAATAGGAGTGCAAGACGAAATCAACCAATTCGAGCGTCTCCAAGTGTGGACGTTAGTACCCCGTCCGCTGGGAAAACAATTATCGGGATGAAATGGGTCTTTAAGAACAAAAAGAATGAAGATGGGGAAGTGGTCCGAAATAAAGCAAGGCTGGTTGCGAAGGGATATAACCAACATGAAGGCATCGACTACGACGAAACTTATGCTCATGTTGCCCGGATCGAAGCCAGCCGCCTTCTCTTGGCGTATGCGGTCCATAAAGACTTCAAAGTCTACCAAATAGATGTTAAGACCTCCTTCCTCAACAGCGTCTTAAAAGAGGAAGTCTATGTCGCTCAGTCAGAAGGCTTTGTTGATCAAGAGCGTCCTGATCACGTCTATCGATTGGACAAAGCTCTTTACAGACTGAAACAAGCTCCACATGCTTGGTATGATGTCTTGAGAGATTTCCTCGTGAAGTCAGGATTCATCCCAGGAACGATCGATATGACCCTCGTCATCAAATGGCAAGACAAAGATCTGATGGTCGTCCAAGTTTACGTAGACGACATCATATTCGGATCAACAAATCCACGGCTCTGCAAGAGATTTGGAGATTTAATGAAGAGCAAGTTTGAAATGAGTCACATGGAAGAGATGCAATTATTCTTAGGACTCCAAGTCAGGCAGTTTGAAAATGGCATCTTCATAAGTCAGACGAAATATATCAAGGACATTCAGAACAAGTTCCATCAAGATCAGAGCAAGCCCCTTAGCACTCCCATGTCAACTAGCTGCAAGTTGGATGTCCCACAGGAAAGCGGTCGACATCACACTCTATCGCAGTATCATCGGCTCTCTTCTCTATCTCACCTCAAGCCAGCCGGATATTATGTTTGCCACTTGCCTCTGTGCCCGTTTCCAAGCCGACCCCAAAAAATCCCACATGCTTGCGGTCAAACGGATCTTACGCTACCTCAAGGCACCTCCACCCTAGGATTACGGTATCCTAAGGGCACGAATTTCAAATTAATTTGCTATACTAATGTTGATTATACAGGTTGTCTAATGGACAGGAAAAGCACCTCCGATGGCGCTCAATTTCTAGGCAAAAAGCTGGTCTGCTGGTCATCAAAGAAGCAGAACTGCATCTCAATATCTACGGCTGAGGCAGAATACGTTGCGGCCGCCAGCTGTTGCTCGCAAATGCTGTGGATGAGGACTCAGCTTCGCGATTATGGATTCAATTTAAGAAATATACTCACATACAGTGATAGCCAGAGTGCCATTACTATAACGTGCAATCCTGTTCACCACTAACGCACGAAACACATAGATATTAGATATCATTTTATAAAAGATCACATAGAAAAAGGCACGATCGAAGCAAAAATCTTCAGAAAAAGTCATCTCGGTCGGTTTCAGTTCTTGGTCGATTTTGACTCGTCTTTTTGTTGTGCTTAGCCCACAAATTGGTCGATTATGTGTTTAGGGAAGAATTTCTGAAGTTTTGGATCAAGTTTGAGTAATTTTGGTTGAGATTTGAGTGAAAATCGGACGATTTTCTGGTAAAACTCGCGACAGTAATGGAACAGTGAATACATGTTCTTGGCCGCGAAATTTTCTGTCACGTCGTTCAAGTCCGAGAAATTTTATATCCGAGAAATTTCATTCAGAGAATTATCTAAATCGTGAAAATTTCTCCGTTTCACTTCATTTTTTTCCAACTGCTCATTTTCAAAATCCGAGAAATTTGATATCCGAGAAATTTCATTTCGAGAATTTATCTAAACCGCGAAAATTTCTCTGTTTCACTTCATTTTTTTCTTTTCTGAACTGCTTATTTTCAAAATCCGAGAAATTTTATACCCGAGAAAGTTCATTCCGAGAATTTATCTAAACCGCAATAATTTCCAAAAATTGAGAAATGTTTCTAAGTCGAGAAATTTTTCAAAACCACGACTTGTCAAATCTGAGAAACTTTCTAAAACCTCACTTCAACCCGCGAAATTCCTTCCAAACTGAAAATTTTTCAACCTGAGAAATCTCAAAACTGAAACTTTCTCACATGCAAAATTTTAAATCTGAGAAAATAGTCTTCAACTGGGAATTTTTTTTGTCCGAGAATTTCCCTTTAAACAAACAAGCACTGAAATTTCTCAAACAATAGTTTCTCGGGTAATTTATCTCGCAATCACGAACCATTTTGAAACGTTTTTTTTTCAAACCGCGAATTTTTCTTGTGTGAAATTTTTTCTCGAACTTATTCAAGTCTTGATCCTTTACACGTTAGTCCTACCCTCCTAGACCATTTTTGACAAAAATTTACTTTTCAATCTCGTTTTTAAATTTCTAGAACTACTCCGAATTTCAAGATATTTCCCTTCATACGTTTTCGACCATCACACACGTTCACTTCGTTCTAAGAAATTCATTAAACGATTTTCTCAAACCCTACTCGTTAAATTCATATTTCTCATCTCGTTCGTCACTAACCTTCTTATCTATACAAGATCAAAACCACGGACGATTCGACTGCACCAACCATGTCTATCTCAAATGACATCTCAACAGTGTGTTCCGACACCAGGCCTCCGATGCTGCGACAAGGTGATTATAGCATATGGACAAACAGGTTCCTCACGTTCATCAGGAACAAAGGCGCACCACTCTCTCAGTACTTACTGGACTCCATCTTCAACGGACCAGCACAGTTCTGGACGATCATCCCTGCTCAACCAAATGCGAACCCTTCTATGGCTGAACGCCGCACTCCAAGAGGTCCCATTAATGAGGTAGAAGAGGCTTGCCTACAGGCCGATGAGACTGCCAAAGGATACCTCTTCCAGGCTATGGGCAACGAAGTCTACGCACACTTCGAGTGCTGCTCAACTGCCAAGGAAATATGGGATGAACTCGTGGAAATTATGGCAGGCACAACAGAGAGTGCTCAGGGGAGGAAATCAGCCTGTCTTTCGCAGTATGAACACTTCCAGGCCTATGAAGGAGAGGAGCTGCATGACACGTACCTCCGATACTTGAAGGTCATCAATGAACTCAAGAAAGCCAAGATCTCGAGGGACAAATTCGATATCAACAACCGCTTCCTTGGTAGCCTCAAACAACATTGGGGCAATGCGACGGTGATGATGATTCAGAGTAAGGACCTCTCCAACACCTCCATCCACGCCCTCTACGACAGCCTGTCTGCCTATGCTCCTTACGTGCAACCGAAGTCTACCAATACTCGAGTTGACCCGCTGGCTCTCCTCTCGAACAAGACTTCTGAACGATCTTCCACGCCTTCGGTGTGGAAAGCCGGGCCACTTTGCCAAGGAATGCCACGCCCCACGCGTGAAGGACTCTGGCTACTACGACCGTAAGGCCAGAATGACCCGCAAAATGGAAAGTGGGAAAGTTCTTCTCACCGAAGAAGTTGAGTGGGTGAACGACACTTCCGAAGACGAGGAGCCTAAGGATGAGGATTGTTGCATGGCAAGGCTGGTCGAAGATGACGAGGACGAGGAGATGGTTAACACCGGTGAGAACACTGCTGAGACCCCTACCAACGCAGAGTCTGAGGTACGAATTTCACAACTCGATGACGTGTTTAACCGACACACCATTAAGAAATCCACCGTAGACACTAGGGATTATGATGAACTTACACTGAAATTTGAAAACAACTATGCCTTACTTAGTTTAAAAGTAGAAGAGCTTGCTTGCGCAAACGAACGACTAATTGCCTCTGAAGCATTAGTCAAACGTCTGCAAAACAAGAATCAACAAAGTGAGCATCAGGTTAAGGAAACCACACTGGCCATCAGTTCATGTGAAACATCTCGTCTCTTGACGGCCTCACAATATGAACTGCTTATTAAGGAAAGAGTTAGCCTGTATCAAAAGGTGAAAGAGCTTGAAGAGCAACTTCACTTTAGAAACAAAAACGCACACCTCTTATGCCAACTGAACCAACCGGCTGAAGCATAATTCTACGATGCCCGGGTGGGAATCGGCCTGGCTAGCAATTGCGAACCAACGTCGATAATGGTTAAAAGGTATAACATGTACAGTACTGCATTCATGCAAACGAGGAAGGGTGCTCCCTCACAGCTTATGCCATTTATGAGATCCTCCTCCGTTGTCCTTTCGGAAGAAAAGAGGAATAGAACATTCGTTGGGCGGAAATCGCGTATGACTACACAAAGTTGAATGCTAGTTATAGGATTAGAAAACCTTCACTCTCTGAGGACATCAAGACTCTATTTCCAACCAAAGAACAGGAAATTGCTTTCCAAGAAGCGCTTTCTCGCATCTATATCCCAGAGAAACTTCTGGTCATAGCAGAACTAGAACGAACCCTCGAATTAGAACGGAAAGCCTTCGCTAAGGAGCGAGATGAGCTACTTAGCAAAATCTTTACCCTAGAGCAATCTCACAATACGAACAAACCTTCCACGTCAAGTCAAGTACCCGATTCTCAAACATGTAAATGTA
The DNA here is from genome assembly GCA_027422505.1 of Craterostigma plantagineum. NCBI lineage: Eukaryota > Viridiplantae > Streptophyta > Magnoliopsida > Lamiales > Linderniaceae > Craterostigma > Craterostigma plantagineum. The sequence continues at coordinate 711,463 of JAPQWV010000066.1, read as the reverse complement.
AGAGGACGGTGAAGATGACTCCTGAAGCTGAAACATGTTCAACCACTAACTCTCGTATTCCTATGGATACAGGGAATGTGAGTTCGACGTCACTGGAAGGGAGTTCGTTTGAAATAAAGGAGAACCCGCTCTTCGATGACAGGAAGAAAAGACCATCCTATATTCGTCTTTCTTCTTTACGTAATGAATCCCAATCTCTTAAGGACGTAGATAATTATGTTGCCAGAACTTATCTTCCTTTTACCAAGCTTATGTCTATGTGTTGCTGCAATGACTTTGTTCTCCCATGCTTTCATGAATATGAAACACACGAACACGCAACACTCCGACCACGCAAGCGAACCTCCTCCACGACGCCTTTGCATTCTCTCATTTCGCCTAAACCTACGGTTAAGCAAAAATGCCTTTTGTCGCTAAACGCAAAGTCACCTACTGCTCGCAAGCGAAAGACGACTAAAACCGAAGCACGAAAACAACAACCACATCCCCCACGCCAATTCATGCATGAGGCACCGTACATGCAAGCACAAGTTAGGCAAATATGGGTTAGAAAAACCATAATCCCGCCACATCAAACGAATCACAACCGAAAACCTAAATAGATCATGCGCAACCTGATTTAGACTCCACATTTCCCGTTAAGCGCACGAAAATTTTACTTGTATCACAAGAAGGTCCCGTCCGTAAACGGGGACCCAACGTTTGTTGATGATTGCAGGTCTGTCATATGTGGTATCTAGATTCAGGTTGCTCCACACACATGATGGGGAACAAGGAGCTGTTGAGCAACTTCTCTGAGCGCTATCTCGGAAGGGTCTCCTTCGAAAACAGTCAAATGGCGCCAATTCTCGGAACTGGCGATCTCGTCCATGACAAACTGACAATCAAGGGCATCTCTTACGTCGAGGGTTTGAGCTACAGTCTCTTCAGCATTGGTCGTTTCTGCAACAAAGGATACAAGGTTCTCTTCGAATCTAACATCTGCAGCATTATCGATGCCTCGGGACTGCCTCTTCTTTCTGGAACGCGCACGTCTCACCTCTACGTAGTCAATCTTACGACCTCTCGACCAATATGTCTTCTCTCTCGTGCTACACTCAAGTTGAACGATCTATGGCACCGACGTCTTTCCCATCTCAATTTCAAGACTCTCAATAAACTGCGTCAGAATAAACTCGTCAACGGTCTACCCCAGTTGTCCTATCATAAGGAGCATCTCCGCTCTGCCTGTGAATTGGGTAAGATGAAGCGCTCGTCTCACATCTCCAAGGAAACGTCGTCCTCTAAGCTCATTCTCGAGCTCCTGCACATGGATCTTTGTGGCCCGATGCCTACGGCTACACGCGGAGGAAGACGGTATATTCTTGTGATTGTCGACGATTTCTCGCGCTACACGTGGACGAAACTTGTTCGCAGAAAGGATGAAGTTCCTGATTTAATCATCGAGTTTGTTGTTACGTCCCAAAATCTTCATCAACAGAAGGCTCGAATTATCAGAACTGACAACGGAACTGAGTTTAAGAACAAGAAGCTCAGTGATTTCTATGCCATGCAGGGCATCACCCAGCAGTTATCAGCTGTGAAGACACCGGAACAGAATGGCGTCATCGAACGTAAGAATATGATCCTAGTTGAAGCTGCTAGGACTCTCCTTATCCAATCCGGCCATCCTCACTCTCTTTGGGGCGAAGCTATTCAACGGCTTGCTACACGTAGAACCGGGCTTCTATCCACAAGAGATTCAACTGCACACCATATGAGATGCTGAATGACCGTCGTATCCCCGATATATCTTATCTAAGGGTCTTCGGTTGCCGATGTTTTGTTGCCAATGATCGCCAACATCTTGGGAAGCTCGATCCGAAAGCACTTGAAGGCATCTTTGTTGGATATTCTCTGAACTCGAAGGCATACAGAGTCTATCTTAAGGAGAAACGATCAGTCATAGAGAGCACAAACGTCACCTTTGATGAAAACGAAGGCGACCACATGGCTTCTGCTCATACCAGACCAGAACCTGGTCTTCTACAGGCGTTTACGAAAGGTCAACTTTCATCGACGGGAACTTCCTCATCTGAGGAAAACTCTGGCGAACTGGATCTCGATCTGCTTTTCGAGTACTTCTATCCAGTCCCCAATACACCCGTCGCCACCAGTCAACCTACCGCTGCAACAACCCACCCCACCTACACCACCGGCTATCGACGATGATGTCGTCCCTCCAAACTTGGATGATCTCAATCTCAACGAAGATGACATTTTACCCAACCATGGGAACATTGCTGATCCTGATGCCGAGCCCTCTCAATCTACTACGGTTGAGATCTCTTCTTCGGACACCGGACCCCAATCTAATGAGCCGCCACTCGACACTAATGCGGCTAACTCTTCACAGACTAATGTACCACTTTGGGTTCGCTCTCATCCTGAGGATCAAATTATTGGGGATCCCACATCCGGTGTTTCGACACGTTCGGCTACGATGAATGAAAGTTTGTTCGCTTGCTATCTCAGTCAAGCCGAACCATCACGAGTAGCTGAAGCTCTCAATGATCCTGATTGGCTGATTGCAATGCAGGAGGAAATAAATCAGTTCGAACGTCTGCAAGTTTGGGAACTCGTACCACGCCCTCACGACAGATCCATTATCGGCACGAAGTGGATCTTCAAGAACAAAAAGGATGAAGACGGTGTTGTCATCCGCAATAAAGCAAGACTTGTGGCTAAGGGGTACAATCAACAAGAAGGCATCGACTACGATGAAACTTTCGCCCCCGTTGCCAGGATCGAAGCTATACGGATCTTTCTTGCCTTTGCTGCTCACAAGAACTTCAATGTCTACCAAATGGATGTGAAGACTGCATTTCTGAATGGATTTCTCAAAGAAGAAGTGTACGTTGATCAACCTGAAGGGTTCTTGAGCGAAGAGTTTCCTCATCGCGTATATCGAATCTACAAGGCTCTCTACGGACTGAAACAGGCTCCCCGAGCTTGGTATGACGTCCTTTCAAACTTCCCCGTTCAGTCAGGATTCAAGAAAGGATCTCTGGATACAACTCTCTTCACCAAGCGGAATGGCCCGGACATCATGCTTGTACAGATTTATGTCGATGATATCATTTTTGGATCGACGACCACAACTGTGTGAAGAATTCGCAGAATTGATGAAGGAGAAATTCAAAATGAGTATGATGGGCGAGCTGAACTTCTTTCTAGGTCTTCAAGTAAAGCAACTCCCCGACGGAATCTTCATCAACCTGTCCAAATACATCCATGACATCCTCTAGAAATATGGAATGAAGGATGCTAAGACTGCCGCTACACCTATGTCTCCCTCTGGCCGACCCGACGCGGACCCATCTGGTGCTCCCGTCGACCAAACCGTCTATCGTGGGATAATAGGCTCTCTTTTGTACCTCACTGCTAGTCGACCGGATATCGTTCTCTCGACAGGAATCTGCGCTCGTTTTCAGGCTATACCTAAGGAATCCCATTTCACTGCTGTCAAAAGGATTCTCCGCTAGCTAAAAGCAACACCCAATCTGGGTTTGTGGTACCCCACTCAACCTGACTTCAAACTGGTTGGATTCTCTGACTCGAATTACGCAGAATGCAAGATGGATCGGAAAAGCACCTTTGGAGCTGCACACTTCTTGGGCGGTAAACTCGTGAGTTGGTCTTCTCGAAAACAAAACTGCATCTCAACTTCGTCGACGGAGGCAGAATATGTCGCTGCCGCTAGTTGTTGTTCACAGCTTTTGTGGATGGGAACCCAACTACGAGATTTTAATTTTCATGTTGATAAAATTCCCATTTATTGTGACTCGAAGAGTGCGATTGCGATGACGAGTAATCAGTGCATCACTCGCGAACGAAACACAAAGACATTCGTCACCACTTCATCAAAGAGCATGTCGAACAAGGGACGATTGAATTGCACTACGTAACTACCGAAGATCAACTGGCCGACATTTTCACAAAGCCGTTGGATGTCAAACGATTCCAACACCTTCTGACTATGTTGGGCATGATGAATATTCCGTTATGATCAATCGACCCTACATAAACTTTGATAAAGTGTACATATTTTTCTTCATTTTACTCCATTTTCTACGTGTCTTGTGTAAATTTCGGGAAGTAGCCTTATTTATGTCTCTTGAGGGGGAGTTTTCGATTAAGGGGGAGTTTCTGATTTTTCTTATTTAAAAAGGAGTTTTCGATTAAGGGGGAGTTTCTGATTTTTCTTATTTAAAAAGGGAGTTTTCGATTAAGGGGAAGTTTCTGATTTTTCCTATTTAAAAAAAAACAAATAAAAAACAAATTATTATTACTGGTCAAACGGGTCAAAATTTTCTTTAAAATTTGTCTAAATGTCAAATTTTTATTTTGGTCAAACGGAGTCAAAATTGGACCAATTGGACCCAATTTTGACCAAGTCCGCGAAATTTGGCCCATTTACTCAATATCTCGCATGAACAGTCACAAAACCCCAAAATACTTAACTCCTTTCACAACCCTTTCAACTTCCCGAGAAAATTCAAAATATTTCGCATCCTCCCCATCAAAAATTTCTCTACCTCTCGCGTCGTCTTCTTCAATCTGCCTTCATAATTCGTTTTCCTGCATACTCCGTCGTTGCAATTCTATTTTTCGGTATGAATACACCCCAATAAACAAATTCCCTTTCGTATTATCATGTTTTTGCCCAGGTTTTAAAATTTTTAGGTTTAAGATTATTACTTTGGGCTTCGATTCGGCCGCGTGATACAATTTTGGTGTTTAAACCCCCAAATATGTATTTCCCGTCCAATTTCGAGTCGATTGAGTCCAGATTATCACATTGTGGTTAAGATTTGAGTGGTTCCAAGGCAAAAATCATCGCGTCGTCTCGTTCGCTTTTGCACTATGTTCTTCACCGAGAAAAATTTATCCGAGAAAATTTTTTACGTTAAAATTTCGCGGCTACAGTGAGTCATGCCCCGAGAAATTCTCATACCTTTCACGTCATATTACATCTTTTCGCAGCTTCAATATTTCGCGGCTACAGTGACTCAATAATTTCTCAACCCATGAACTTCAATTTTTTCTCGGATCCGTGTTGATCAAATTCTTTCGCAGCTACAGTGGTTCAACAATTTCTCAATCCATGCATCATTTTTTTTTCGCGGATCACGCAACTTTCTCAACCTGAGAAAATTGTAAATCCGAGAAACTTTATCACTTATCAAAACCTGCGAAATTTTTGCTAGCTTGGAAATTTCTCTACTTGCGAAACTTTAATACCATTTGAGAAAATCTTTAACTGCGAAATTTTTGGACAACTTAGAAAATTTCTCTTGCGAAAATCAGAGTGCTCACTTGTGAAATTCCTCAACTTGCCTATGTGTTATATAACCTGCGAAATTTTACACTACATGTGAAAATTTCCTCTCCGCTACATGTGAAATTCCTCAACTTGCTAGCTTGGGTTCTTTTATTTTTCGTTTTATTGTTTCACCTACGACTTACTTATATCCATCTTCTCGCGATTTAGTCCGTACTAATCATGCTACAATTACTGTCGAGCACAGATATGACCAACACAAATAAAGAAGCACTTGAAGCACTTGAGGCTGCAGCAATCCAAAGAGACGTCGCTCGCATCGAGCTCAATACACTAACATTTGTTCCACCGATCAAGCAGGTCTTCCCAACAAGTCGATGGGCTGCCTTGATGCCACACAATCACATGGCGGACTTGGACAACTTTCGGTGCGATGCCCCCATCATCATAGAGATCCTCAAAGGGCATCCCCTCCGACACGTCCTCACGCATGGCGAGCCAGAAGCCCAAGTCTATCTCCAACAGTTCTGGCACACACTGCAGATTACAGGACCGCACTACAACGCTTCAGCAATGTCCGCCGAAATCGATCAAGAAATCGCGGTCCTCACTCGCAAGATTGTCCAAGATGTACTTCAACTGCCAGTCTACTCACCATACGAACCACTTCCGACGCACGAACAACTCATCGATGACATCGACAGATTGGGCTATCAACCTGAAAACAAGAAGAAGCAAGGCCTACTGGTTCTCAGCGAAGTCACCACACGCAACCTACTACAACCCTGGCGGACACTGTACCTCCTACTGAACAAATGCATGTTAGGCAAACATGCTGGCCAGGACCGCGGGAACCACCAAATCCTTACCATCTTAACGGGCATCGCACACAACCACAAGTACAACTACACTGAGATCATCTGGATGGATCTTGTCTCTATGATTCAACGTCGCGATCGGGAAATCGCCAAGGACTTCAAGAACCACTTCGTACCTTACATGCGATGGCTCCTAGCGCTCATCAAACACTTCCGCATGTTCTCTAACCGCATCCGCATCCGCCCGGCGAGTGAACATTTCGTGATCCCCGTTGTCGAGAAGTTCGCCAAGAAAAACACTACGGCGAAAGATCGACACGCTATGATCATCCCGGACGAAGTACTTGCCTATGCCGACCCGACACCGCTTCATTCCGCGAGAGTCCCTACACACTGTCCCTACGGAGCAGACCAACCCCGCTGCTCCTAACCCCGGGACTAGCCAAAACCCCACCTCCACTACTAAAAAGTCATGGAGTCGTGCCACATCCTCTTCCACTCGCGTACCGAAAAAACGATCGCGCGAGGATAACGTAAGCCGCACCACGGAGCGTCGATCAAAACAGAAAAATGATCGACCTCATCAGTCACAAACAAGCCGAGCCCAACCCATAGGTGCAGGGGGTGATGTGTTCACCTCCCGAGTAGAAGATGTGGCACATGGCTCAACCATGCAAACGACCCCACCAATCCACTTATCTTCCTCTCAACAGGAAGATACTTCATTCCACGAGGAGCTACGTATGCCATCGACATCCCACTTGGAGATAGTCGATGTTGAAACAAGCAGTCCTCCGCCTCAGATGCATCCTCTTCAATCACATCGAGTATAGTGCCCTCACTCCCCATACTTTCATATGTTCCTAGGACACATACACTTTCTACTGCACAACAGAGTCTTCGTGATTCTGTCAGAATGCTCGGTGATGTCTCTGTGACTGAGAGCGGAAGACCTAGCATGGCCAACGTCGCCACAACCATGAGCCTAGGCCATCAATCGTTTGAGTCTGTCTCATCGATGATGCCAACGGGAAGTCTTAGTGACCCCGACTTTTCCCGTCCTGTGCAAACGGGCGGCCGATCGGCTCTCTTTTCCGACTCGGTGTCAGTTGGAATTCTTCGTGACTCCAACTGGTTAGACTTACCCCGTTTCGTCACCGGGACCGCGCTAGAGGCTCGCCTTCAAGAGTTTGCAAAGACTCTTGAGGCGTCCACCCTAGATAAAGTCTATGCGGGTCTCGAGGCGTCCACCCGCGACAAAGGCAAAGGTGTGGCCCCAGAGACGCCACCACCAACGCAACCTGTGGACGTCAAAGCTGTCCTCGCCTCCATTTCTGCAAAGGAGCTCTTCTACACCCTCCGAGCCCGACTCGAATCAATGACGGTACTAAACGAGGAGGAACAGCGAATGAAGGATATCATGACTCAGCCGATGACTTTCCGCACTCAAGGCGAGTCTAGCGGGTCAGACACGACGATCAAGACGATGATCATGATCAACGCGAGGGGGAGAATAGGCAGCAAGGGCAATCTCATGGACTTGAGCAATCGACGCCGCCTTCCTCCTCTGCACCTGAAACGACACCCGCGACAGAAACCTCACACCCCACCAGCCAAAAATCCCATCCTATTAACCCCGAGTCACTAGCCAAGTCACCCTCACTACCACCTACTGTAACCGTCTTCGAAACTGTAATCGTCACATCGATATTAGAAACCACCACCGCACCTTCTCCACCCACCTTTTCGGAACCTCTAACTGTCACATTGACATTAGAGGCCACCACCACATCTACGCCTCCCGACACCCAAATCATCCTCGCCAAAACCATCACCTCAACCGAGCCCCCAGAATCTCCACCACAACCATCCCTACAATCCACAACCTCCTCCGACGCAACACCCTCGCCATTACACAGCCCTACCCCTCTCAATACCGACCCCAGCGTGGCTCCCGAGGACTTCTACTGCGCGCAGAACGAGATCGAGGCCTACATCTTCAACGATGAGTGGCTTTACACACCTGCCGACGCAGTAGCAGCCAGGAAGTTGATGGAGAATGCTCGACGTCTGCTAAAGGAACAATCGCTTACGCTGATCAATACTGCAGACAACGAGAGCGGGGAGGAGTACGAGGTTGACCCGCCGAGCTCCAGAACATCCTACGATTTCAAGCGCAGCAAGCTGAGGCTCCTGCTGCTCAACCGGATGTGCCCATTGCGGATAAGCCGGAAGCACCGTGGGAAAACAAGAAGATCACCGCACCATTCCAAGAAGAGATTAGGAAGAAGATCTAGCGGCGCAAGGAGCAGATCATCACGGTCTTCGATGAATACGAGCTGATGGATATCCAAAACTGGAGCGAGGAGAAGAAGAAGCTCTACCGATGGAGTCTCGTTTGCCGCAAGTGCCCAAAGAGGACGCTGTCCGATGAGGAGACATCGTGCTTGAACTGAATTGGGCTCCCATCTGCAAAGTCACTGCCATTCGCCCTGAGTCGAAAGGTCGTGTTCACTATCCAGTGTTCATGGTAAGGAGGCGAGATGAGAGCTACAGTAAAGTGAGCGAGGCAGACTTCAAGTTTTTGCGCCTGGGTGATCTGTACAGCATGCTACACTCTATGAAGCAGTTCAGACTCATCTCCAGAGGTTCTGGACATTTCGTACAGGCTGAACCAGTCACTATGGGCTACACGGCTCTCAAGCGGCACATGCTTCGACAGGTGAGATTCTTCGCCGCCACGATCTGCAGATGGCGGTGGAGCACAACCTAAAGAAGGTGAACTTGACTCGCCCATCTTTCAAGAACGTGGACGACTATCGAGAGGGCGATGTGATCGACGGAGATGATCCGGCGGTTGCCTACTCGAACTACAAGGGAAAGATGAGGCTACTACGCTGCTCGGAAGTGGCAAAGTTCTCGGATGGGACACTCACCCTCATTCAGGACAAGCTCATGAGGATTTGCCGCATCCTTTCTGAAGAAGACCCACACTGCCGATCCAAATTCGCGAAGTTCATTGACGCTATAGCTGATCGAATCGTTCTTCGAAGGAATCTCCGCGCCTTCGAGTTCAAGCTAGGCCTTCGTGGAACACACACTCGCTGATCCACCATCACTATGCCCAAGATCCAAGACTCCAAACAATTAACACAAAGGGGGAGATTGTTAGGATATTTAATAGATTGTGTCATTAGTTTACGTCTTGGGTTATCTATTGTAATTATCCTTCTTGCTTGGGCTTTGGACTAGATTGTAATTAGCTTAATCATTTGTGTTTGGGCCTTAATATACCTAGGTCTAATGTGGTATATAAGGTTTTTCCAGCACAATTTTCGAGATAATCAAAGATCAAAAGGCAAACCCTATTTTTCACACAATACACACACTTGAAGGTGAGATCCTCTCCCCTTTCTTCCCATCCAAGCCTCTTTGATTCCTTGTTTGGTGCAATCCGGACCAACATTTGCTGACGTGACTTGACGGCATATGATCATGGCAAGTGTCTGGTGAAATGTTAGACGTGGCAATGATCGAAGCAAAATAATCTGACCCCATACTAAATAATAATAATATTTCTTGAATTTTTTATTACATGTAATGAAAATTTAAAAAAGAAATTATACATATAAAAGATTTTTCCCACATTTTAATATGCAATTTTAATTTGCATCTATGCGGAATTGATTAAATACGATATTTTGTTATTTATCGCACATTCTGATATGCAGTATTACTTTGCATTTGAGCTGCATTTTTAAAAATTGGAATATTTGTTTTTGCTCATATCCTCGCGCAAAATTTTGAATACATGATTAAGGGATCATGTATCTAGGCTAATGATCAATTGCGTGTTTTATGAATTTTGACTTAAATTGATTTTATATCTTTGCATGATATATCAATTTAGGTGCATTATTTAAGGGGGAGCATTTGCAAAATAACATGCCTTGACAATCGGAAAATGATACAACGCGCATCACAATGAGGAGGATTTCACGAATTTACACAATATGGAATTTACGACATTGATACAGAAATTAAGAGCAAGCCTTTGTTAAAATTTAGTAATGATTAACTCTAACATGTCGACATTTTTGTTCCAAGTATTGCAGATTGATCGAAAATTGAATTTGGAGCCAAATGTCACAACTCGGAATTTCAGGGAGTTAATTGCACTTCAATTTTAATAAACGCGGGTTAAATGTGTGATTATTAAGTGAAATAGGGTTCAATCTGAAATCGTAAAAAAACTTACTATAAAAAAATTTGGGCGAATTTTGTAATTTTCGATCGCAGATTCTCGAGCGAAAATTAATTTGGGACCAAATGATAATTTTCGCTTCCAATTTGTCGAGCGAAAATTAAACAGGAACCAAATGAAAATTCTCGATCGGGGTTTCTAGAGCAAAAAACTATAATTGGGCATGTTTCATACGCGAACTCAAAACGTCAAATCAGCTCAATTAGAAAAGGTAACTTTTTAGCAGTCGAAAAACTTTATCTCACGCAAATCCTAATCGAAAAATCAACAGTGTCTTCTCAAATACTCTCTCGAAAACTTTTACAGACGATTCAAAATCTTTTCAAGATCTTTCGATTTTCATCCAGAAATTGTCTGTTCAAGGTAGAGGCGATACTTATTTGATGTTTGCATGCGATTTAACTCAGTTTCTATCTACATTTCATGATCTTTCGTCTCTTTCTGGATAGATTTTCGATTGTTCGAACTGTTATAACCCCACATACGATTTCATCAAGATTTTGACATATTTTTGTGTTAATCTGGGTTGAAATGTGCTTTCACGGATAGTTTAAGGGTTTTCGATCATTCTAGGAGTATTTTTCCTCGACTATCTGCGTGTTTAAAGCTTGATTAAAGTTCGAACTGGAACTGGTTTTAAAACGTTTGAATGCGTCGAAGAACTTTCTCGCTCGCAAACAGTGTCATTGAATTTCAATTTGATTGAGTCCCTGTTTGCATCGTAAAAGTTTCTTCGATCGCTAAAATTTCGACTTAATCCGTAAAATAAATAACGTAGATTGAAATATACTTACAATCGAAAAATCTCACTTTGCTTTTATGCGTGCGAAATAATTACTCAATGGCATAGATCAAATAGGTGTAATTAAGTTTCGAGCGCAAAACTTACCATCGAAAACAATAATTTCGATTTCAATTCTGTTCTCGGTCGAAAATTTTAGCGGCGACAAAATTAATTTTTCTACGATAAGATTTCTCGAGCGTAAAAGTACGCAGCGATAATTTTAGTCGATCGAAAATTTTCTCGGCGAGTCACCTAGTTTCTCGTTGTCAATTTTCTCGATCGTAAAATTTCGCAGCGAAAAGCTATTTTAAACTCGAAATACTTTCTCGCTCGATAACTTTCACAGCAAAAATTTTATTCACGCGCGAAAATTTTTCAGTCGTAAATTTACGCTGCAATCAATTTTCTCAATCGTAAATTTACACGAAAATTTTTCTCGATCGTAAAATTTATCGGCTACAGTACCACACGTATAACGTTTAACACTTAGCAAAATTTTCCAAGTTCTTTTCACTGTAGCATAACTTAGCGAATAAAATTATCGATCCCAAAATTGAACGGCAATTTGAATAAAAAATCAACACTTGGTAAATCAAAAATTAAAAATTCAATTTCACGTGCGAACTTCACGGAGTGAATAGTAAATGCTAAACACTTAGAAAATTTTCGAACACACTTCTTATATGCACAAGTCGAAATTCACTTTGTATGACCTATGTTAAATAAATTGAATTTCAATTACAAATTTATCAAACATACCATGACATGATAGACTATTATAGTTTGATTAAATAAATTTTCGACTCAATTAAATACTTGAACTAATATTTTGTTTTTCAAATTGATTTTCAGATGGATCACTATCCGACTTACAATCATATTTACGAGAACCTATACCTCAAGGTTCAAGACACCAACTTTCAGCTGGACCTGACTACCTTCAGGTGTCCGGACGAGATCATGGTGTCTATACTACAAGGTTATCCCCTCTGGCACGCGCTCACGGTGACAGTGTCAGTGCCCACGGTCTACTTGCAGTAATTCTAGGGAAGAAGTAAGAGTTTAGTAGCTGATGGCTCTTATCGCTTCACAATGGTCATCAGGACGAGACATATAAGCTTCAGCAAGGATGACTTCGACTCGTCCTAGACCTACCATACAGCCAAAACTACGACCCCCTGCCTTCAGACGCAGAGATGGTGCGTGACGTTCTCCATATGGGATACCGCCCACCGCTCACCAAACTTGCACAAGTCCAGAGCAACGGAATCCTGCACCCATGGAAGACACTGTTTGGTATAATCAACAAGTGTCTATCGCCAAAGCACGCCGGGTTTGACAAAGGAAACGGCAACATTCTCCGCATTTTCTGCGGCATCGCATTCTCGCGGATTACGATTTCGCTCAACTGATTCGGAACGATCTAGCATAACAGATCAGACAAAAGAAAAACAAAAGATCGAAGAATGTTCCGTATGCCCGATGGTTCAACGTCATCATCTGACAACTCATGGAGATGCACGAGAACATCCCTTGTCTACCTCCAGGAGGGAACTACCAACCCCCAAAACTGACGTTCTTCCATAATCCGGGTCTCACAGACCTAGATCAGCCGTCGATGTCGATCCCATTCGAGCTGCTACGTCTTGCCGACCCCTCGGGAGACGTCTATGGGCTGTACTACCAGAGAATCATCTCAGGGAGCAGATGATTAAAGGGCCCCCGACTTTCATGTGAGCCCTCCCCAACAACAACAGCACCAACCTAGCCCTGAAGCCGAGCTGATTGATCAAGTGGCTCAGGAGCTAGATCATGAGCCTCCAACTCAGGTAACACAAGTACCAGACGATGATGCCATGTTGATTGACGCAGTGGCACAAGAGTTGGAACATGAGGATCCACAACAATCGTTTGGTGCTGAAGTGCCCATCACTGTGGGTGTGTTGCAAGGATCGCTTGAGGAGATCCTGCCAATACAGCCCAAAGCGGAAATGGGGCACAGCTCACCATCACAGGCAACTACGCCTGTCCCAGAGGCCGAAATTCCCACGATCACATCTCAAAGGCCTCATGTGACAAAACCAGCCAGTGAGGATGTTTCTCACAGATCATCTCCTCACACGGCTACGTCCGACACCGAGTTCGACGAGGAAATCCGACTGATAAGACAGGCTCCAAGACGACTGAGCATCCCATTCGAGTCCCTCTTTACATCTGTCACCACTACATCAGACACGCCACCAGTCATCACTCCAAGTGCTGAGGCCGAAGTCCAGATTCCACTCATTACCAGCCCAGTCCCACTGGTGTCTGATACACAGGTTCAATCTGAACCTGCCACAACATCCATAGATGAGAATCTTCAAGATTCGAATCAAGGATTGGATTGAAGTCTCGGACAGTCACAACCTCAAGTGACTACGAGTCAGCCTGTGGAGCCGGCGATAGCTCAAGGGTTGACAACAGGCAACATTAGTCGACCTGGTCCATCAACGGAGGCGTCCGCTCAGTTCGTGACTGAAGCTCACTTCCAAACAGCTCTCTCTACGGCCATCAGATCACTTGAAGACAAGATGATGGAGAGAGTGTTGGCAGCCATCGAGACGTCTTGACGCGACAATGGGAAAGCACCCGTCTTAGAGGGCACTTCAGCACAAGCAAACCTCCCAACCCCACAACCCTCTCCCACCGACCCGCTCACAAACTCATCCATCCTCATCAACCCATACACCATACCCATCATCGAACTCCACGACATACTACTTGCCTACCTTATAGGCCTTCCCACCCGAACGCCTTACAAAAAATCCCTCTACAGGCATCTCGTGGACCACTCTGAGCCACCTACTCAGTCATGCCGAGGCTAAAGCTCCCATACATGATGTCAACATGACTATCCAGATGATCAGGACCGTCATGAGGGGCAGAAACGACCTAGGACATCATCTAGTGGCCAAGGTGAAGGTCAAGAACAATGTTCGAGCGCGACAAAGACAAGCGCTGGAGCCGGTGAAGCCGCACAACCTACTAACCAAACAACTACCGCACCGCACCACCCATACTCTAACCTACATCGACCCACCAACCTTCCACCTAAGGACGCCTCCGTCCACACCACCACAGACCTCAACAAGCCCCTTGCTTCCAGAAGAAGAAGCAAGTGCAGCAATGCTCGTGGCCTTGGCAGCCACTCAGGCCACTCCCTCGACCACTCCAGAACAATCGGGACCATCTGGACATGCCGTCAACCCACATGAATTCCTCGACCGTTATATATTCAAAGGACAGTGGATGACCCATACCATGCCCGATGAGTTTCAAAGACAACGGCTCAAGGACGTTCGACACTTTCTTCAAGCAGCTTCGGTGGACCTAGTACTGATAGAAGACGAAGAACTTCAGGAAGTTGAAGACCATGAATAGATTCCCCAACGGCTTCCAGAGCTTATTGCACAACGAGCGGCTTTCCCTACAAGATTAATGCTAGGGACCGTTCGCATCGACACGTCGTGGGAGAATATCAGAATCAAGATTCCCTTCCTTGAAGAAGTTCGAGAACATATTTGGAGGTCTTCGGACAAAGTCAAGAAGTTGAACGAGTTCGAGCTCAGAGGATCTCTCACTGGGATCAGCAGAAGAGAATAACCTATCTTTGGATGCTGACCCATCTTGGACCAGACATGAGGCTGGGGAAGACCAAAGGACAAGCAAAGAGCCATTATAAGAGTCTATCCCCAATATGCCAGCTTTTGAGTGTCTTCTGTGCCAAAGGAGGTCTTCCAACACCCTACTATGTCATCGAGCGAGTAGACAGAACTCGAGTAGAACTAAACGAGAGCGACCTGTCGTACCTCATTACCGAGGAGGTGTACCGTCTCTACCAGGTATACGTAGAAAAGTACATGGGTCCTCAAAGCTTCATCAAGGAAAAAGGTCCCGAGGGACTCTACCGGTTCATGGTGCGACAGTCAAGTACTTTGCCGCTCACGACCTTCAGATGGCTCTGGAGAGAAACATGAAGAAGGTTAACATGACTGCCCCGCTCAATAAAGGACCTGAGATCGAAGGACTTCCCAACAACCACGTACACATCAGCTCAGTCTTAGGGATCACTTATCACAATACGATTGCGAAGAAGATCAGGCTGATGCTGAAGACTGAGATTCACAAGTTTTGTGATGGGACAATCAAGGTCATGAGGCAGAACATAGAGAAAAGGTTGAAAGGGATCAACATGGAGACAATGCTGAAGCTTCATAGGTTCGTGATAGAACAACCGCTCATGATAGAATTGCTTGAGGACATCGAAGAGTGACAGAGCTGAGGAATACATTAAGGAACTTCGAGCATGCGCTGGGCTTGCGCAGGTCGTACTATGCCCGGCGAGGACAGATGGCGCGGAAGAGCAATCAAGCACAAAGGGAGAGAATGTAGAATGTTTGATTTTAATTAGTTGTCCTTGTAATTAAGGGCGTTTCTTATAATTGTCCTTAGATTAGGACTTATATGTTATTTATACCAAGTGTGTTTGGTATAAATACATTTGTAAACATTGAGCTTAATAGAGAATTTTAGTCAATTAATCCGAAAGACTTGCAAATCTAATTGAGAGAGAGAAAATCAAAATTCATTCTCTCGCTACTCGAAATCTCTCTCGAAGCTCTCAACGAAAGGTTTTCGATCGAAATCTAATATTTCAAAATTTTAATCGATTGCCTTAGATTTCAAGTCTACGATCTAGGAGTTGATAAATTAGGACCTAACACTAGGCTATGTGAATTGGAAGTTCAATAGATAATTCATTTGCAAAATTTAGCAAATCAATTACCAGACGCGTTTACTGTCCTAAAAGAGTTACTAAATCTCCGACTGTTAATGCTCCAATTAAAACTAGTGTCCCTGAAGGACAAATAACCACTGCTAATGAGTCTACAACACGTTTAAAATGTGGTAGATCGGTTCTAAAGATAAAGTTCCTCGTAAAAGAAAAGGAGCAATAAATCAAGGTGGTCCCGAGGAAACTAAAACTCATGAAGAGTCTACTGACATGGCTATTGAAAAGTTTCCAGAACAAACACAGGTACCTGAAAATGTTTATAATCATGAGATCTCAATAAATTATGTCATGAGTAGAAAATACGGAGTCGAAATAAAATAATCATCGACGATATTTTTGCATATGCAGTGGCATAAACAATTGTTAATGATAATGAGGATCTTGAACCTATTTCTACGAATGAATGTAAGCTTAGAGATGATTGGCCAAAGTGAAAGTCGTAATTCAAGCTGAATTGAATTCACTGGCAAAACGTAACGTTTTTGGACCAGTGATGCGCACACCAGAAGATGTGCAGCCTGTAGCGTATAAATGGGTTTTTGTGAGGAAAAGAAATGAGAAAGATGAATTGTGCGATATAAGATGCGTCTTGTAGCACAAGAGTTTTCTCGAGAACCCGGCATTGATATCATCAAACGTATTCCCCCATAGTCAGTGACGGAACTACGCTGGGACTTGTGGGTCACTTGCCCCCAGCCCCAATTCGTACAGATATATATGGTAAAATCCTTAGCATATTTATCACATTGGGCCAATGGTTAAAGGATCTAGCATAAGTTCTTCTAATCACAGATGATGGTTCGATTCCTATGAAGACCATTTTATTTTCTTTTTTAAAATCCAATGGGCTAGGCTGGGCTGTTGGGCTGCCCTTTCAGTCTTGGATCTGAGCTTCACTGGGTTGCCCCTCCAGACATTTAATTCTGGATTTGTCCCTGCCCATAGTGGATGCGACTAGTTTTCGATATTTAAAAAGTCTGCCATCAAGAAAAATTGGAAATGCGTTTGATGGATGTTGTCACGTCATATTTGGGTTCGTTGGATAGTGACATTTATATGAAACTCCCTGAAGGATTTAAACTGCCTGAAGAATGTAGTCATAGTTCTCGTGATCTTTACTCGATCAAATTCTGCAGATCTCATTACGGTTTAAAGCAAGGCGAACGTATGTGGTATAATCGCCTTAGCGAATACCTATTAAAAGAAGGATATGCAAATGATCAAGTATGCCCTTTGTTTATTTATAAAGAGGTCCAGGTTAAATTTTGTCATTATAATTGTATAAGTTAATGACCTTAATCTAATTGGAACTCCAGAAGAGCTCCAAAAAACGACTGACTATTTAAAGCAAGAATTTGAAATGAAGGATCTTGGCAAGACAAAATTTTGTCTTGGTTTACAAATTTAGCATCTTGAGGATGTCGTCTTCTTGCATCAGTCCGCTTATACTGCAAAAGTGCTTAAACGCTTTTATATGGATAAAGCACACCCCTTGATCACGCCTTTGATAGTGAGATCACTTAATGTGAATAAAGATCCATTTCGACCTCGTGGAATAGCGAAGAACTACTTAGTCCAGACGTATCTAAGTGCAATAGGAGCACTAATGACAAGCCATACCCGTCCTGATATATCATTTGCGGTTAATTTTCTAGCAAGGTTATGCGGATGCTAGTTATTTATCTGATCCTCATAATGCTCGGTCTCAAAGGGGTTATGTATTTCCATGATGGTGGTACAGCTATTTCTTGGCGCTCAGTGAAACAAACAGCCGCCAATTTTGGCAATACACGAAGCAAGTCGGGGGTGTTTTTGGTTGAGATCAGTGATTCATCATGTTCGAGGAACATGCGGCTTAAATGTGGACAAAGGTGCTCCAGCTATATTATTCGAAGATAACGCCGCATGTATCGCTCAACTAAATAAAGGTTACATAAAAGATGATCGGACGAAACATATCTCGCCAAAGTTTTTTTCACTCACGATCTTCAAAAGAATGATGAAATTACCGTTCAACAAATTCGTTCATGTGACAATCTGGCGAATTTGTTGACGGAATCGTTGCCGACTTCAACATTTGAAAAGCTGGTTTATAAGAATGGAATGCACCTAATGAAGAATATCACATGATGTGCTCAAGAGGGGGCTATGTTGTACTCTTTTTTCCTTAACCACGGTTTTTTCCTATTGGATTTTCCGGGTAAGGTTTGTAACGAGGCAACGTTGTCTAGGAAAATGTACTATTTTTCCTTCACTATGGTTTATCCTCTTTGGTTTTTCCTAGTAAGGTTTTAACGAGTCATTTTACCAAAAAATTGGACATTGAAGGGGGAGTGTTATAAACTTTATTTTATATATTGGATGTCAACTTCTTATTCAACTCATAACTTCCCTACTATCACTATTCACTCCACCTCTTGATTTTACTTTAATCTCTATTATCAATTACCCATTATCTTTTGTTATCAATGTAAGGCTTTACCTCAAGACTATAAATAGAGATCTTTGTACAAGTCAAAAAAAAAAAAAAAAGTGAATGAAAGAATTCTCTCTTATGTTTTATACTCTCTTGCAATAATTTTAAACAAGTTCGTAATTTTTAAACGTTGAGTAATGCGAGTTATGTATTCTTCGGTAGCAGTTAATAACTGGCCACGAACATAAATCCTCCAATACATGTTCCACGTAATCAATTTATCAAAAAATTGATTCTTATATATATAGAAAAATATAAGATATGCATATCAATTTGACCATCATGACAACAGAGAATATGTTTGTTTGCGTTTATCACACAAATCACAGTAATAACGATGATTTTACGAGTATATATCTAAAAAGTTAGAGAAAAATTAAATAGTTAAAAGAAAGTTTCTCAACCTCAAAATTTGACAACCGGCTTATGGTGAATAAAACATACATTAGACCATTAAAAAAAAATAGAACAAATAATCCCAAGTGCCATACGAGCAAACTATTTTTCTTAATAAGGCTCTCAAAGCACGTTTAGAAATTGCAGCACCCCACAAACGTTTCTATTTGGATGTACAACATGAGAGGCAGCTCGTACAATCAATCGATGCGTTGCATGGAAAATTGAGAAAAAAATAATAGCAGAGATTCGAAATGAAATTATCATTATTCTATTATCTATTATATTAACGGAGAGGGATGAGTATAAATCATCCCATTGCCTGTCAGTTAAGTTCTGAAAAAATTAATTAATAAAATAAAAAATGACTATTTTGTCAGAGAATATCATTTTAGTTAATTACTATTTTTACTTAATGACTATCTTTCTTTTAATTTTATAATAAATTAATTTTTCATTTTATATATTTAGAATATAAATTAAATATAGATTATAATTTTCATTGAATAATTCAAACTAAAATAAATTTAATAAAATATAATTATATGTAGTGTGAAGAAATTACTAGTTGATATTATTGAAGCAAATGACGGAACAATATCGAGTTCCCAGATTGATTCGCGGGAAAAAGAAAAAAAAAAAAACATTCTCAACAACTCAAATGGAATAAATACTACAAGTCCAACTAGTTCATTATGTCCAAATCATGCAGCAAAACCTCTGACAATTCTTTCCACTTAGAGAACATAACCATATGATCTGCCCGAGAAATCATCCTCACCATATTCGGAGGATTCTTCTCTATCATCCAACCTTGAAATTCCTTCGTCATCACCAAATCTTCTTCGCATACGATAAAAACGCGGCGCACGGAACCGTGTTTCTCCTGCGACAGATAAATCTTCGAATCGAATAGGCCGAAGGGTCTCATTAACGACGTCGCAAGGGCCAAATCCTGCTTTTCGTTTCAGCAATTATATTATAGCCATCTTTTGTTTCTCAAATCACCCGCGAAATTTTGAGGAAAAGAAAATGGCTATGTGTAAGCCATAGCCAAACCTCGGAAGGTGAAAGCTGATAGAGCTTCGTGGCCATGAACTCAGGCCCCATATGGCATGACGTTGGAGGCTTATCTTCTCCGTTTCTGTAGACGAATGGACAGTCCATGTAAGAGAAATTCTTCTGAAACTGTTTGAGGCAAAGAGGGTTTTCCTCAGCAACAATAATTTAAACACCTGCTAAGCATAAAATAATTGTGCGTCTCCCACCAACCTCTTCGTCGATCTCCGAGGTGGTGAAATCGTGGCCGGGCATGAAGCCTGCGACGAAGACGGCGCAATCGATCTTCTGAGGGAAGTTTTCCATGGCGATTGATATACAGATGCCGCCCAACGAATGGCCGACGAGGATCAATTCCTCGTCGTTTCGGTCCAAGGATGTCAGGAAATCCATCAGCGGCTGGGAGTAATCGAAGATGGAGTTGAGCTCCTCGGCGCGCGTGGGATTGACGCCTGACGCCGCCAAGTCTAGGGCGGTGACACGGTGGCCCTGCGATTTCAGATGGGTTAAGACTTTGTACCAGCACCACGCGCCGTGGCTAGCGCCGTGGATCAGAACGTAGTGTTTCGGTTTCTTTCTTCGCGTTTCTTCCATTTTTTTTTTTATATTTATTATTATTGGTGTTCGTTTTTTTATTGGTGTTTGTTGATTTATAAAGCTTATCTTTATAAGGTCGTTTCTCGAGGTCTCCGAGGAATCGCTGGCGCGTCAACGTCACGGACGGCATTGATATGCCCATTCTAGATTTGTTTATTTTCTCTTTCTTTCTAAAATTAAAATACTAAGGGCAAATTGCGCCAACATCCCTCAAATTGTAGTTATACAAGTTCAGGTACCTCATTTCTCAATGCCTTTACTTAGCGAATCGAATTGATTGTAGATCGTACAACATTTTATGCCACGAGTACCGCCACCATTAAGCGAGATTCACTCCACAACGTCACTCTTCATTCAGAGATGCACCACCGCCACGCCCACCCTGCGGGAGGCGCGTCGACTGCACGCTCTCTTAATCACAAGCGAAGCTCCATCCTCGCTGTACCGATACAACAACATTCTCGCGGCGTACGTTCGTTGCGGGCCCGTGGCGGACGCTCAGCGGCTGCTCGACGAAATGCCGCGGCGAAGCGTCGTTTCATACAACACTCTGATCTCCGCATATGCTCGTACCTGTCAACAAGCGCACATGGCGCTCGGGCTCTTCGATCAGTTGGAGCGCGAGGGCTTCATGCCTACTGCTTCCACCCTTACTAGTCTTTTGCAGGCGTGTTCTAAATTAAGAGATTTCATCGTTGGACTGTTGTTGCACGGGCATTGCTTGAAACGTGGGTTCTTGGATAATATACGCGTTCAGACATCGTTACTTGGGATGTACTGGAGTTATGGGGAAGGGGGTTGTGCTCAGAAGGCATTTAGCGACATGAGTGATAGAGATGATGTGGCTTGGAACTCCATGATCTCTGAATGTGCGAAGAATGGCAGAGTTTCGCAGAGTTTCGAGCACTTCAAGAATATGCGGGCTTGTGATGTTGAGCCTACTCAGATTACGTATTCGTTGTTGTTGAGCGCTTGTGCCAAGATGGAAGACTATGATTGTGGGAGGCTTATTCACGCGCTGGTGCTTGTATCTGGAATCTCTATTGACTTGCCTCTGCAAAATGCTATGCTTCACATGTATTGCAGCTGTGGTGACACTGAGACAGCATTGGATTTATTTTCGAGTATTAAGGATCCCGATTTGATTTCATGGAACACGATAATTAACGGGTTTTCAGAGAACGGAGAAGGACATAAGGCAATGGACTTGTTTGTCAAATTTAGACGAATAGTAACATCTGTGAGGCCAGATGAATATACTTATGCTGCTGTTATCTCAGGCATCATTGGATTTCCAGCTTGTAGCTGTGGAAAGCCACTCCATGCTCAAGTTGAGAAGGCGGGGTACACAAATAGTGTATACGTCGTAAGCACACTCTTATCCATGTACTTCAGCGACGAAGACTGCACATCGACTCAAAAGATCTTCACTTTGTTTCCCTACAAAGATGTCGTCCTTTGGACTGGCATGATTTCAGGACACATCAGTGTAGGAGAAAACGAGGCTGCACTACGGTTGTTCAACGAGATGTCCAAACAAGGACACAATCTCGATTGCTTCTCACTGAGCAGTTCCTTGAGTGCGTGTGCTGACCTTGCGAACCTAACACAAGGCGAGATCATTCATGGGCTCGCTCTAAAAACAGGGAACGACGCCGAAGTTTGCGTACATTGCAGTTTAGTAGATATGTATGCCAAGAACGGCGAACTCAAAGCTGCTACTTCTGTCTTTCTGGGCCTACCCGAATGCGACCTGAAGTGCTGGAACTCAATGCTTACGGGCTTATGTCACCATGGAAAGGCCCGAGAGGCTTTTCAGACATTCTACGATATGCTGAAACACGGGCTAATCCCAGATCAAGTAACATTTTTGTCCCTATTCACCGCATGTAGCCATTGTGGATTAGTGAAAGAATGCAAGTATTTCTGGAAATTCATGAAAGAAAATGGCCTAAGGCCAGGGCCGAAACACTATTCTTGTATGATCAATCTGCTTAGTAGGAGTGGATTGTGGGACGAGGCTGAGGAGATGATAATCGAATCGCCCTTCAAAAGCCATTACCTCGAGTCGTGGAGGACAGTGTTGAGCTGCTGTATCAAGGATGGTAATTTTGAGGTGGGGATTTCTGCTGCTGAGCAGATTTCGAGCATCGATGGTGCAGAAGATAGTGGGACGAATGTTTTGCTCATGAAGGTGTATGCTGCTGCTGGTAAATGGAGAGAAGTCTCTGGCTCGAGGAGGAAGATGAGGACGTCGAATGTGGAGAAAGAGCCTGGTTTGAGCTGGATTGAGGTTAAAAAAGGTAGTGTTGATGTGTTCTCTTCGGGCGATCTTTCTCACGAGCGATGTTCTGAGGTTATGGAGGAGCTGAGAAGGTTGCTTGGGATATTAAGACGAAGACCATATGCAGACACCTTCATCGCATAAACAAACATGCTGGGAATGGGATTAAACTTGTTGATTTTCTTGGTACAAGGAAATAACTTCTGTTATATTAATCGATCTTTTTGTATGTGTTTTTGTAAGCTTACATCGAGCCTATATATACAAGTAGCTAGAAAACAAAAATTACAAGTAGCTGTTAGGAGCATTAAGTTTAATTGACCTTGTATGATTTGCTCTACTAATTGGTTTGACTTCTTGTTTTTTACTGTTGGTGGCTTGCTCTTTAAGAAAACTAGACAAGCTCGACGCTACGTTTCTTGATCAACTGGCTCGTGAACTCTTTGCTTCGTTGCCCGAATTTGACATTAAAGGAGGTGCGCACCTTGTTCGTATGTAGGTGCCTAAGATTAAATACGAAAGAGGAGCTTCGGTTGCATTGAAAGTAAGGGATGGAAATCAAGGCTTGATCAGCCCCGAATTTCAACGATCTTGGACAGCCCCAAGCACGGCCAACGTGTATCTTTGGGTATTGATGATACTACCATTTGAGGCCCATGGAGAACGGAGGCCCATTGATGATACTACCATTTGAGGCCCAAGCAATGCAAGTCAAGTCATCGCTGATATTAATACTACAAACATCACATATATTAAGCTCATAGCGGACACTTACTTGACTTGTAGTAATTAGCTTATAGGAAAGAAAAACAAAAAATGTTGCTCTATTGTGGAATTTTCTTTGTGCAGTCGTTCAAATCTAAATCCACCGCCAACGTGTCAAATGAAGAGTATTATCCCTTGTAGTCACTACATCTATTTAGTTAGATAAAAAGAAATACTTTACTAGTTAAAATGTGGCAATAAGTTTGAAAATTAAAACATCGGTTCCAGTAGGTTGTTGACTAAGACTGAAAATGTATCCAAAAACAAAAGCAATCGACATGAGATATAAAGACAGGGATAAACGTGTTCAAACTTCTAAGATAATAATGCTATAATACTCTTACTACGTACTTCTACGCAACTTATTACCATTATAAGAAAATAAATTACATAACATTACAATGTGATGGAGTCTAAGGCATATGTTTACGTAAGTAAAGCGATCATTTATCGCAGTATCGAAACTATTTGCACCCCCTAATTAATATGTAGAGTAAATATTAATTATTTACCAATTACATAACCCAAAAAGGAAAAAAGGAGTTTAATGGTAATAATTTAAGTAATATGTAATGTAATATTAAATAAATACTTGCCGATTAAAAAAAAAAAGCAATTTTTCCATCTAGTGGGCATGGTAAATGAAGGCCCGCCCGCCCAAGTGGCGGGTAGCGGGCTTGGTGGGCCGGCCCGTCCTAAGAGAGTAAAAACGAAAAAAAACTATATAAAAAAGGAAAAAAAAAACATTAAGATAAACTAATGAAGTTGAATTACTCCTAATCACATAAATTCTTTAATAGAATTTTTTTTGTTATTAAATTTGATTAAATTAAAAATTGGATCTAAAAAATATAACAAACCTATATAATTCATTTATATATTAATTTTTTAAAAACCGATATTTTATGATATTTGGCGGGTATGCCCGCGGCCCGCGGGGGCTTACTCATTGTAACGACCCTCATTTTCTAATAAATATTCTGGCGGATTTTCGCAACGTAAGTCGCGGAAGACCCATCTAATAAAAATATTTTTTTAAAAAAAATGATATATTACATCACGCACATCTCGCAAAGTCATATCTTAAAATATACACACCACTCATACACGTCTTATCATACAAAGACCGCAACCCATTATTTTTATTCTACAAAGACTATTGGCCTGAAACACAACAATACCCTAACGTCGCTCCACAGGTCGCATCCATGTACCGCCCCGCCCTCAAAAGTACCTGGAGCCACCGCCACAGCCCGCCTCAGTCGCGACGATGTTGTCGGACTCGAACGTACCTACAACACGTAAACTGAGCTCCTTGCCCAGTAGGTGAAAATATGCATGACATGCAACGTGCACTCAACCCTGACTCAAACCCCAATACCAGCACTTTCATATCTCATATGAAAGTGTTCTAACCTCACCATGCAATGCACGCTCATCCTATGATTAGACCTCGTCTCAACCTAGATCTCACAACCACAGGTCTCACCTCAATCACTAGGCCCACAGGCTAGAACTAGGCACCTCGCGCAACCCATTTAAGGAAGGAGTCAAGAGATCAGTTCTCGGGCAGCCCCCGGCTCTCTCCCGAGACGTCTACATGCCCCGACGATGCCTACGCTGGTAGCGTCCTCCCTGAGCAAACTCTACCAGGTCGCCTCTTCCGCCAATAGACCGTCTTAAGAGAGGTCTCGACAGTATAACTGTCAGGTGCACTAGTACTACTTCAGACTATACCATGAGTCGACTGCCAATATCGGCACATCACACCCCACACATCGACACCGTAAGGTATCATCGTCTCAACACGGTGTCCCCTCGCATCAACATGTCGTGCTCATGATATGCAAGTGCAAATAATCAAATATATATATAATATGCAAAATATTTAAAACCTGCAAAATATGTAATTAAATCAAATCACACAATTCACCCATTCACATAAATATCACATAATGTTTACGTGTCGTAGGTGGATTTCCACCTACCTGTCGTCCTTAATGTTGCAAACGGTAAATCTTTAATATTCTGGACCTCAGGACCTTTTAGACGTAAAAATATACTGATATAAGTATATCAACTAAGTCAAGTCAATATGAATACGAACCCTAATTGTTGAAAACCCTAAAAATACCATAATCCTTAGAAGTATCGAAAACTTAGTAAACTCACATTTCTAAATTATTTCGGGTTAAAACCTATACATGGCGAAACATTCAACATCAACCACTGTTCTCCTACACACTTACAAAACACCACACATTAAAATATTAACAAGTTCACATGTTTATCAAGCCCTCTAAATATAGTTACAAATTGTAAACTTCTAGGTGTTTCAAACTATAGTTCTAATAAATATCGATTACTAAATCACATAAGCACAAAACACTTCTCACATGGTTCCAAACATGAAATCTAACCCCAAAAATCATCCTCCAATTCTCTCCTTACATGTTTCAAAATAAATCTAATACCTAAATTCTTTATATAAATACTAATATACCCTTAACATCGCTATTTCAAATCCTAGAGTTTAACCCTCACACAAGTCATGAAAATATCACGTAATACACCGAAAACATAATAATTCCTCAAGCAAGTCATGTAATACATAAATATATATTATTCTATCGAACAAAACGTCTATAACTAAATCCCCAAAATCCTTAGGTAAAAGCCGAAATCTTTTATGAGTTATGTAATACTTTTATAAAGTACCCAAATAACACAACTACAAATTTTTAAACAATTCAAGCATTGACAAACCCTAATTCCACGAAACTTGAGCTTAACGATTGTTTGGACATTCTCATATACTAAAACAATTCAAATTTCGAAATTCTCTTAATTCAACACAAACCTTTCGAAACTCTTATCTAACCCTATTTTCGAAAATCATAACCATCAAAATAACTTCCTTGATCAAGAACTTCCATACTCTTCATAATCATTAACTCTCGAAAATTAAACATTGAGAAAACCCTAATTTTTCGAAAACCAACTTTTCAACAATCCAATAGCATGCGAAAACTAAGCCTTGCCACAATTATAACTCATGGAAGAAAACATTTTTTTTTATTTGGAAATCACTAGAGCTTCGAAAATATCCTTTCTCAAGAGCATGTTAAATACCCTAAGAACTTCCAATATATATTCAAATATATTAAAAGTCAAACCTTCTTTAAAACATGAGTTTATGAAATTTCCGTGCTTATCTCTACTTAGAACTGCTAATTTCATAACTAAAACATAAAATTCTTAGTAAGAATTCGTACCTTCTTCCAAGCTATATGAGCATCGTTGGTATATTCTTTTCTCGACTCTTTTCTAAACTATCTCACGTTTGAAGATGAATGAGATATTCCCATATGCCTATCTTAAGTTAAATGATTGTCATTAATTTAATATTATGTAACCTTCGTTATTGGCTAAGTTTCGAAAGCTTTGTTATTACTACATTCCTAACATGTAATGTTAAGTAGGTGTAGTTGTTGGCCAACCTTTGTCTTCACCTATTTAACTTGTAATTATTTTAACATTAAGTTATCTTCTCCATCAACTAAACACTCTAACACTCCTTATTTCCAACCCTAACGTGTAATAATAAGTGAAGTTGTTGGCTATTTTGTCCTTACCTATTTAGCTATGTTTTTATTATTTTTGGTTTCCTCACTTAAGAATTTCGAAACTAACTGGGCTTAAAGTTTCGAAAATCTTCCTACTTAGGTTTTCAAAATCCACTCTAAATCAATTTCAATAATTTCGAACTGCCCATGCTTAACATGTGATGATCTCTAATTGATAGTAACCTTTACCTATTGTTTATTTATAACCCATGTACTAATCATTAATTTAATATTATTTATGTTAACTCTTCATCGTGAATTTCGATAGACCTCCCTGTACTTACCTAATGTTTCGACCTTTTCCTTACCACATTATTTGAAATCATATAAACACACAGATACACTCAAATTTATTATCCGATCCTACTTGTAAAATTCGGTGTATTACACTCATAGGCTCGGTATCTGGCTAGCCTGAGAAATGGTTGTCCGCCCCGCCCTACTGGCGGGTAGTGGGCCTGGTGAGCCCGACCCATCCTAAAAATATAAATGAAAAAAGTGATATAAAAAAATAAAAAATAATAAAATAAACTAATGAAGTTGAATTACTCGTATATCAAATTAAATTCTTTAATAAAATTATTTATGTTATTAAATTTGATTAAATTAAAAATTGGATCTCAAAAAATATAAAAAATCCTATATAATTCAGTTATATTTAATTTTTTACAAAAATATTTATGATATTTGGTGGGCCTGCCCGCGTCCCGCGCGGGCTTACCCGCATAGGCCCGCCCTCTGGCGGGCCTGAGAAAATGGCACCTGCCCGGTCACTTTTGCGGTCCCGCGGCCACGGGCCCATTTGACAGTACCAGTGTGGGACGGGGCACGAGCATTTTCTAAATGTGTCATTGGTTAAAATGACTTAATTAATAAGATCGTATCCCCGGTCGAAGGAATGCGTTCCACCTCTTGAGCTTCCATTCGTGGGTTTAGAGATCGATAGGGCCCACCACCTACTTGATTCCTTTCTCCGCTTTCTTTCTTTCGGAGCCGTTTTGGCGGGGCGTACTAAACCCACTACGTACCACACCACCGGGCAGATCGCCTGAAAGCTGAGTCTTTCTCTGCCGTCAACTCGACGTCGTCGTCACCATTTTTAAATAGTCCATGTAATTAATATTATTTATTTAATGGAAAATAAGTTAATAAAATATTTTCTGTTGAATCATGTGATTATTTAAAATTATTACAAAAATAAAATGTTTGGGCGCGTAAAGAGTATTATAGGGGGTGTGAATAGTAGGACCAAAAAAGAAATATGCCCACACGTGACACAAGTGCTTATTGGCAAGGTTCTGAAACAGGGTTTTCGAATCGGACCGGAAATTTTAGTGGTTTGAGGTTTAGTGGTTTAACCGGTATGGAACCGGAATCAAACCGGAGTAAAATTGGTATCTTAAATATAACAAATATATTATATATACGAATTAATCAAATAATATGAAAAATATACATGTTTTTATGAACATTTTTCAAACTATAATTATATAAATTAATGGGTCAAATTAAATAAAAGTAAATTGTGTGGGTTGTTATAAATTAATCGTATGTCAAGTATTAAATCTATGAGTTGAGGTCAAACTTGAATAAAAATAAAATAGTGAGCTAATAGGTTAATTATAAAATTTAAAAGTTAGGGTGTTGGGGGATTCGAACCAAAGTCCATTAAGTAAAATATCAACAACTTAACCACTAGGCCAAACTAACTTATTGGTTTTCCTATTTTGTATAATTTATTTAAACTAAATTTTTTATTTATTTTTAAATAAAAAAAACCGGAGCGGAACCGGACCGGATTTTTTACCGGTCCGGTCGGAACCGGCCGGAACTGGCCGGGGTCGGGTTTTAACAACCATGCTTACTGGTTAGAAAATATGTAAATTAATGATACACTCTATTTTAAACCAAGACTTCTTAGATATGTTTTTGACGTAATGATAAGCATACAACTAGATAGTAGGTGTATCTTTTAATTTACATAAATACATGCTATGGGAACGGATCCTCTGTCCTACAAATATATCTCATTTTATATCCTAGTTTTTAAAATATGCAAAATCTAATATATGAATATCAATATGATCATAACAAAACAGAAAATAAATTAGATATGTTTATTTGATTATATTATATAAATATAATGAATCATGAATGATTTTGGAATTTGGTGGAATACGTAATTGGAGAATTATAAACTAAAATAAAACCAAAAGGGGAAACCTTAACCATTTGATTGGACACTTGTCACATATCCTTGGTGTGGGACATAAATGGGACCAGGGACAGAGAATCGCACTCCGTCTAGAACGAGCGATTTTAAATGTAGTAAGAAGAGAGCCGCTTGAAAAGTAATGACGAGTTTTTAATTTAAACACACTATTATATAAGAGTTTTGTCGTGGTAATAGTCTTCGCCGGGACGTACTTTAACTTTTATAATTGCCAAAAATTTTAATTTTAAACATGTTTAGCAAAATCGAAAGGTTAAGATGTTTTTGTTTTTGTTTTCAAATACAGAAATCTTAAAAAATGCAAGGGAAGGAGAGTAACCTTTTAAATTTTAATGTACAACTAATCTAACTCGACACGGTTTTTTCTCCGGTCACTATGGTATCTCCACAACGCCACCACAGTTCCCACTCCCACACAAAGCCAGCTATACTATAACAAATTTTTGAAATAAATCGGCGCCCACTTTTTTGTTGATAGTATCCCAAACTATCATCGTCTCCGTATTCCAACTAAATTCAGTCTGAAACGAATCTAACCTTAATATCAATTGTCTACCACAAATTTGGGATTAATCCTCTCTGATTCATGTGATATACCGAAGTTTCAAATATCAGCTATGTGATTCAACCACTAGGATAGATCGTGGTGTTCGGGTTATTAGGGGAGATTAGAGGGGTTCGGATTAACTAAAGTAGTATTTGGTTGGAAGGTTTATTTAAATATGGAATTTAGCTAATACCCCTTAATAAGATATTATCTAAAGCTACATTTTCCCTTTTACCTTTAGCTAATCATGTTTTTTATGACAGATTTACCCATCATCTATAAAACTTTAAATTCAAATAAGGATAAAATAGTAATTGAATTTAATGAAACATAATTCCATCTAAATCATCTAAAACCGTATCCGTATCATTATGTAAATCCATCAATCAAACAATACAAATATTCATACCCTTCATTATTTAAACACAACTAAAGGTAATACCGTCTAATCTCGTCCTGCCTAACAAACAGACTAAAGTCGAGCTATCTTTGTCGCTCAACGGCTAGCGTTTCTTCAACATCTTTATTTATTATTATATTATCACTATTAGTATTATTAGATAATCATCATTATTATTATACCTATTATTATTAATTCGAACTAGTCATTATTTCGTAATAATTCCTGATTTTTCTGTTATTGTTCCGGGATCTATTTTATTATTATTATCATTATTATTTATTATTATTGTTGTTGTTGTTGTTGTTGCTGCTGTTGTTGTCGTCGTCGTCGTCGTCGTCTATTTTTCTTATCTATATGTAGTTACCATTATACGTTGGACAATATATTTGGTAAATATGATGTCATTTTTTTTTTAAGATTCTCTTTATTCAATAACTGAATGGTCACCTTTTATAGATGATGCCAAAGTTCAACATCGTTAATGGTATATTTAGTCGGACTCGATCCCATATGTAACTGGTTTTATTGATTGAAATAATTGAAGTAATAAAGAAAGCTTTAGTCATACTTAATTTAAAGGGTTACTTTGTTGTTTGCATCTATTTTAGTTAAGGGGGTATTTGAGTTAAATGATAAAGTTTGAGGGTTATTTGATTTTTCCGTTATAATTGACGATATAAATATCCAATATGATGGCAGTATTATGTGTAGAATATGTAACGATTTGATGAAGGAATACTATATTGATTCAAGAAAGTGTTCACAATTGCAGACAGAAAGGTTTTGGGCTACAGTGCTATATATATCTTCTCACTTTTACACTTTAGCCCTTTACTAATGATAAAATACATAAACTAGCTAACCATAAATTTAAGATTACAATATTATCCTCACTACAATTTCACTCAATCACTCTTAATACTCCCCTCAAGTTTGGTGTTTAAATAAATTTATTACACCAAACTTGGAAAGTAAATACTCAAACTGACTTCTTCCCAACACCTTCGTTAATAAATCAGCGGGCTGTTCTTTGGATGGTATATACTCGGTCTTCACCATATGTTCTTGTATCTTATCTCTATAAATGACAATCTACCTCTATATGTTTTGTTCTGTCGTGGAGAACGGGATTTGCAGCAATTTGTATCGCCGACTTGCTGTCTGAGTATATGATAACTGGTTCTTTCTTTGTAAAGCCAAAATTTTTTAATACATGGATTAACCCCAATACCTCGGCTGTGACGGTGGCCATTGCCCTTTATTTTGCTTCTGTTGAACTCCTTGCGACAGTTTTCTGCTTCTTTGTTTTCCAAGATATCAAGGAGTCTCCCAAGTAAACCATGTAGCATGTTAATGATCTTCTAGAATCTGTGCATGATGCCCAATCTGCATCACAAAAGGCCTTCAAAGACAATTCAATGGTAGCTTTAAGGAATATACCAAGTCCTGGCTTCCCTCTCAAATACCTTAGTATTCTATACATTGCATCAAGGTGAGCCCTTTTTGGGTTGTGCATGTGTTGTGACAGACTTGGACTGAGTATGATATATCTGGCCTAGTCTCACATCTACATTATGCTATGTAGAAGAGTTATAACCAGCTCTTTCTGATTCTGGTTTTCTGTTCCCGTTAGTAAAATCTGTTAGTTCGCTGGTCATAGTTGAATCTGCAAACTTAACATTCTGCTCAGCTGGAATAGAAAGTGGTTTGGCACCTAACATCCCAGTCTCTACTAATAGCTCCAATACATTCTTTCTTTGACTAAGTACAATTCCCTTTTCAGACCTAGCTACCTCAATTCCCAAAACATATTTTAGCTCACCTAAGTTTTTCATGTGAAAAACTTTATTCAAGTAAGACTTGGTATAATTTATCATGCAATCGTCATTACCTGTTATATGTATGTCATCCACATACACTAATAAAATCACCAAGTTTCTCCCCCATGATTTGACAAACAGAGAGTAATCATTCTTTGATTGTACAAATCCAAAGGCACTCATGGCAGTGGTAAACTTAGTATTCCATTGCATTGAAGCTTGTTTTAACCCATATAAGGATTTTTCAAGCTTACACACTTTGACATTATTACCTGAATTATTAGAATATAAGTCGGGTGGTATGTCCATGTATACTTCCTCACATAAATCTCCCCGCAAAAACGTGTTAGTAACATCCATTTGCCAAAGTGGCCAATTATATATAGATGCAACTGAGATAATCAACCTAATTGTAACATGCTTGGCAACTGGAGCAAAAGTATCTTTATAAATAACTCCTTCTACTTGATTATATCCTTTTGCTAACAAACGTGCCTTGTATATTTCCATAGAACCATCCGTTCTATATTTAATAGAATATACCCACCTACATCCTATTTGGGAATTACCTTTAGATAGATCAACTACCTTCCATGTGTTGATGGATTCAAGTGCTTGAAGTTCAACTTCCATGGCCTTTCGCTATTGTTCTGACCTTAATGCTGTAAGGAATCGGTGCACATAATCACGTATTACACGCAGCGGAAATTTAAATTTTATATCAATATATCAAACCGATTCCACCAAGATCCATGCGAATTAAATCTTAACTCGTTCGTAGAGATCATACCTGATATTGTCTTGAGATGATTACGTAGTTTAAATACCAAACGTATGGTATCTCTACCGATATCCACCAAGAAAAGGACCAAAGAGTCGACCTTCACTAGCTAGAAGATTCGGCCGACGTAACTCGACTCACTGTTTCACGAAGAAAACAAAAAACCCTTTTCTTTTTCTTCCGTTTCTACTGTAATTTTATTAATGGCTATTTCAAATTGATTGATGACATATAAAGCCACGATCTTCACTTTTATAGGCAAATTATCTTCATAATTGGATAAGAATAATTAAATCTTATTTAATTATTCTTCTTGCCATGATTGAGATCATATCCCCTTTAGCAATCATGACCAATCATAGGAAATTCATTACGTTTAATGTAGCTTCCTTATATACTATATTGTTCATGATTAGCCCTTAATTTAAGGCAATAGTCGATTTCCTAAATCGGATATTTTACCCTAAATTAATAACCATTAAATGCTAAATATATATCACATATATATCTATATATCATATATATATGAATCATTATTCCACATGTGAATCTTATCTATTTTGTATTATATTACGGACAAATAAATCATCTCATAATCTATGTATCAACATGTTTACATCTCTATGTAAAATACAAAATTTGATTTCTTTGATCGTTTCCCTTTTGGTGTGACCCAGTAGGATCCATGTCACATTGGCAATAGAATTAGAACTCATTCTAGTTCTATAAATCATAAGCGGTACCTAGCAAATACATTATGACTACCCAAGTGACATAGATAGTAAGTATCTCAAATACAAATCATCATCCTTAAGCAGTAACTGCCCGTGTCAATTCCTTGTCGCATAATACCCCAAATAAGTTCGAGGTAGGAATGTGCCATCCTCGCAACTTATTTATTTCTTGATTCCAAAAGTTCTATCGTAAATGTGATTGCTCTTAATCACATTGCATGCATTACGGTATCACTTTTATCAAGGGGCCCGTGGATATCATTAGTCATAAAATATGAGGGACAAAATATTCTTGATGAACATAATCTACTGCACTAGTCACGCCTGTCGTAGCACCACCCGTATAGTTACCTTTTACGGCTACGTTGGGCGATACTAACAGACATGCATTTCTAGTGATGAAAAATGAACTTCTCATATTATAGAATTCAAGACACGTATGAAACAATAATGACACAAACACAATCCATAACATGTTTCATTTCGGGTCTATCCGATATCATAATCTCTATTATATATCTGTGTGATTAAATTGATAACTCTTTATCAAATAGTTTGTAGAATATAACTATCATTTAATCCACACATTAGTCTTAAACATGATAGTTAGTGTTCCATGCTAAGAATCAAGATTAAGGATAATTTAGAGTAAATATTATTTATTCCAATGTGGAATTCTACAATCTAAGTCATCGACTTAAATGACCCATAAATAATTAATTTACTCAAGGAACAAAATGATATAAATCATTCAATTCGTGAAAATTAAAAAGCTCAACAATATAAATGTTGGCTTCTTGATCGCAATACTAACAATCTCCCACTTGATCTAAAGCCAAAACCAAACATCTCTATGCATGTAGCAATAAACAAGGGTCCTCAGAATAATCATATAATTCAAAGCCAATTTCAATCGTATCTAATACCCATAGATTCACTATGAGAAGTGTGCTTGGCTTGAGGTAAAGGTTTTGTCAGTGGGTCGGCTGTGTTGCCGGCGGAATCAACTCTGCAAACCTTCACATCACCTCTATCAACGATTTCTCGTATTAAGTGATAACGACGTAGAACATGTTTGGATCTTTGGTGTGACCTAGGCTCTTTCGCTTGAGCAATAGCTCCATTGTTGTCACAATACAACTCAACTGGGCCATCAATACTAGGAACTACACCAAGCTCAGTTATGAACTTTCTTATCCAACATCCCTCTTTAGCCGCTTCAGAAGCAGCTATGTATTCTGCCTCAGTAGTGGAATCTGCTGTTGTTTCCTGTTTGGAACTCTTCCAACTAACAGCACCTCCATTGAGCAGAAATACATATCCTGATTGCGATCTCATATCATCATGGTCGGTTTGAAAACTAGCATCGGTGTAACCTTTTACAACGAGCTCAGGTTCACCACCATAAACAAGGAACATATCCTTAGTCCTTTTTAGGTACTTGAGGATATTTTTAACTGCACGCCAATGTGCTATGCCTGGAGTTGCATGGTATCTACTTGTCACAGTAAGTGCGTACGACACGTCAGGGCGAGTGCATATCATAGCGTACATGATAGATCCAATTGCCGAAGCATATGGAACCCTACTCATCTCATTCTGCTCATTAGGTGTTTTAGGACACTGAGTCTTGCTAAAATGTATACCATGTGACATGGGTATGAAACCTTTCTTGCAATCTGGCATAGAAAACCGTTTCAAGACCTTTTCAATATATGCACTTTGACTCAATCCTATGAGTCTCTTAGATCTATCTCTATAGATCTTGATGCCCAAAATATAAGCAGCATCGCCCAAATCCTTCATCGAGAACACTTTCATTAACGAGGATTTGACAAACTCCAACGATGGAATATCATTGCCGACAAGAAGTATGTCATCTACATACAGTACTAGAAAAACTATTGCACTCCCACTAGTTCTCTTGTATACACAAGGTTCCTCTTCGTATTTGATAAAATCAAACATTTTGATCTCTTTATCGAAGCGTTTGTTCCAACTTCGAGATGCTTGCTTCAACCCGTAAATGGATTTCTGAAGCTTGCATACCTTCCTAGCATTCAATGGATCTACAAAACCTTCTGGTTGTGTCATGTACACATCTTCCTCTAAATCACCATTTAGAAATGCAGTTTTAACATCCATTTGCCATATTTCATAGTCGTGAAATGCGGCAATTGCTAGAAGGATCCGAATCGACTTAAACATAACGACTGGTGAGAAAGTTTCGTCATAGTCAACTCCTTGAACTTGTTTGAAACCTTTCGCTACAAGTCCTGCCTTGTATGTAGTCAGATTACCGTCCATGTCTGTCTTCCTTTTGAAAACCCATTTGTTTTCAATGGCTTTTACACCATCAGGAAGATCGACTAAGTTCCAAACTTGATTGTCGTACATGGACTGCATCTCGGATTTCATGGCTCCTAGCCACTCATCAAAGTCAGGTCTGTCTAATGCTTCTTTATAAGTCATTGGGTCCTCGGTGTCCAAGACCAATATCTCATGTAGTCCCAAAAACCTCGCAGGCATTCGGACTATCCGTGTTGACCTACGTAAAGGTTGTTCTTCCGGCTGAACCTCATCCGCAACAATTTGTGGTTGTTCAACTTCGACCGATGTCGAATCAACTTGAGGCAATACTTGAGCTTCTTCCGCAACTTGTTGCGAAATTGGCTTTTCTTGACTCGCGTTGGTGGAAACCATCATGGGTTGGGATACATGATAACCCATAACCATATCGTCTTGTAACGTCCCTTGAATTTCTTCAAGTCTAACACTACTATCGTTGCCTTTTCGAGTGAGAAACTCTTTCTCCAAGAAAATGCCATGGATCAAAACACTTTGTTCTCCGACTTATGATAGAAATAATATCCTTTGGTTTCTTTAGGATATCCGACGAAGAAACATTTATCTGATCTAGGACCAAGTTTATCAACCATCAACCTTTTGACGTAAACCTCGCAACCCCAAATTTTCATAAAATTCATATTTGGTACCTTACCAAACCACATCTCATATGGTGTCTTTTCTACAGACTTAGAAGGAACTCGATGTAGTGTGAATGCAGCTGTTTCAAGCGCATAACCCCAAAAGGGAAGAGAAAGTTTAGTTTGACTCATCATAGAACGAATCATGTCCAACAAGGTTCTGTTCCGCCTTTCAGAAACACCATTCCATTGTGGCGTTCCAGGAGGAGTCAACTGTGAAACAATTCCACATTCTTTAAGATAAGCACCAAACTCTATGCTCAGATATTCACGTCCACGGTCTGACCGTAAGGCTTTCATTTTCTTGTTGAGCTGGTTTTCAACTTCATTGTTGAATTCTTTGAACCTTTCAAATGATTCAGATTTGTGTCTCATCAGGTAGACATAACCGTATCTACTGAAATCATCAGTAAATGTAATGAAGTATTGATAACCTCCCCGAGCATTAGTCATCATCGGACCACAAACATCGCTATGTATTAGTCCTAGTAGGTCATTTACCCTTTCGCCTCTTTTGGTGAAAGGCGCTTTAATCATCTTCCAGAGCAAACAAGATTCGCATGTCTCAATTGATTCTAAATCAAATTGACCAAGAAATCCCACTTCTTGTAATTTCTTAATGCGTCTCTCATTTATGTGACCTAGGCGACAATGCCACATAAGAGTCATACTTTCATGAGAAACCTTGGATCTTTTGTTATTGATGTTTAAAACTTGTTTTTCCATCTCAAGCAAATATAGACCATTCTTCTCATAAGAACATCCATAATATAAATCATTCTTATAAAATGAAAAACAACCATTCTTAATGGTAAAATGGAAATCATCCATGTCCAAACATGAAATAGAAATAATATTTCTAGAGATAGATGGAACATAATGAACATTTTTCAGTTCTAAAATAAGTCCACTTGGCAAAGACACATCTATGCATCCAATAGCAACAGTTGCAGCACTTGCACCATTCCCGACATGTAGTTGTACTTCGCCTTCTCTTAGCATCCTCTTATTCTTTAGTGCCTGTATATTCGAACAAATATGAGCGCACGATCCGGTATCAAATACCCATTCGGAATCAGAAGTAGCAATGTTAACTTCAATAACAAATATACCTAAAACGGTTGGAACCTTTCCATTTTTCAAGTCATCAAGATACTTGGGAC
Organism: Craterostigma plantagineum; assembly: GCA_027422505.1. Classification (NCBI taxonomy): domain Eukaryota; kingdom Viridiplantae; phylum Streptophyta; class Magnoliopsida; order Lamiales; family Linderniaceae; genus Craterostigma; species Craterostigma plantagineum. The sequence continues at coordinate 673,566 of JAPQWV010000066.1, read as the reverse complement.
AATTTCTCTTCCAGTGCCCAATGCCTTTACAGTAAAAGCACTCAGCAGTAGCAGCAACCTTGACCTTGGGAGCGCTCGAAGCGACAACCTTAGCCTTATTTTTACCAACGTTTGGCTTGCCTTTTATTTGGCGCTTGAATTTGTCTTTCTTAATCTTTTTCCCACCTGCATGAATTGCGAGCACATGAGGAATTCCATTCTTCATGTCAAGTTCAGCAGTTTTCAGCATCCCATTGATCTCATCCAAGCGTCCATTCCATGCATATGATAGTTCATGATGAACGATGAATAGCTGGGAGGAAGAGAGTTGAAAATAATATCTGTGGCCAACTCTTTGCCCACAAGAGCTTCAAGTTTTTCCAACTGTTGCACATAACTCAACATCTTGAGCATGTGATCACCAACAGAGTTACCCTCAGACATCTTACATGCCAGCAGAGCTCTAGTCACATTATACCTCTCAGCACGTGCATGCTCTTGAAACATTTTCTTGAGCTGCTCCATGATTTCGTACGACGTGCTCAACTCGAATCGCTTCTGCAATTCGGGTGCTATCGTCGCCACAATCAGACATTGTACATCGATCTCATCGGAACAATGTCGGTCGTACTCATCGACTTCTTCAACACTTGAATTAGCATCGGGATCTTTGGGAATGGGCGTATTAATTACATATTCCTTACGCTCTTGCCTAGGAACGATTCTTAGGTTACGGTACCAATCAATAAAATTGGTCCCATTAGAGCTCAATTTGTCCTTGTCCAAAAGCGAACGCAACGACAATGCTTGTGCTGCCATTATCTACATCACAAAGAAAAAGGTTTTATTATTTTCACGTAAATGTTTTATTCACAAAATAAAACTCCCACTACAATTTAATGCCCCACAGTAGTAGGTCCAAGATCCATATTTTCACTAAGAATAAGCCAACGTCGGCATGAAACTTTATCTTAGTTATTTTAGGTAAGCAACACCTTGCTAATCAAATCATATTTGACTCTTGGTTTTGTTGAGTCCCCTTTTAAAATTAAGTTTACTCCCTTGCTATTCTATCCGCGCCGAATTTAGAAAGAATATTGGTGGGACCTACTCAGTAGGCACCGTATTTAATCTTTAAGAGTCGTGGGGTATGTCCGACATGCCGTATCAAATAGAATGAGTTTGCTTATCAAGAGACCAAAACCGTTTTGGGTCTTGGGGAGACGTTTTGTTAATATACGATGCTAACAAAACCAAGAGTCAAATATGATTTGATTAGCAAAGTGTTGCTTACCTAAAATAGCTAAGATAAGTTTCATGCCGCTGCTGGCTTATTCTTAGTGAAAATATGGATCTTGGACCTACTACGATGGGGCATTAAATTGTAGTGGGAGTTTTATTCAGTGAATAAAATATTTACGTGAAAATAACTGAAACCTTTTCCTCTGTGACGTAGATAATGGCAGCACCAGCATTGTCGTTGCGTTCGCTTTTGGACAAGGACAAATTGAGCTCAAATGGCCCAGCACCAGCACCAGCAAAAGTATCTTTATAAATAACTCCTTCTACTTGATTATATCCTTTTGCTAACAAACGTGCCTTGTATTTTTCTATAGAACCATCCGCTCTATATTTAATAGAATATACCCACCTACATCCTATTTGGGAATTACCTTTAGGTAGATCAACTACCTTCCATGTGTTGATGGATTCAAGTGCCTGAAGTTCAACTTCCATTGCCTTTCGCTATTGTTCTGACCTTAATGCTTCCTGAAAATTCTGGGGAATCTGTTCACTGCTTGATGCAGCTAGATAGGTTGCATATCTTGGCCTGATTCTATCATACTACAGATAATATGAAATAGGATATTTGACAGAAACAACTTGATTAGTATTATTGTTAAAACGAGTAATATATCCCTTTAACCAATTTGGAGGTTTAATATTTCTGCTTGATCTCCTTAGCGGCACACTTTGATCTGTCTGGCCTCGATCTTCATCTGGTTTTGGTCCACCTAAACAACTTACCTTTGGCTGTTCATCATTATTATCACTGGCATATCATCATTCATATTAGTCATATCATTGTCAAGAGATATATCCCAGCTCCCTTCATTGCTTTTTTCATTTTGGCATAATAAATAATCAAATCCTAATTCACCACTTCCATTGGATTTTGCTGACTGAGAATGTTTTGCATTTCTGACAGCAAAAGGAATTCTGTCCTCACAGAATATTATATATCTTGAAATTATAAAATTCTTTGTATTTAGATCAAGCAACCTATAAGCTTTTTGATTGACAACATATCCCATCAACACGCATGGTTTGGATCTATGTTGGAACTTATCAGATTGAGGTATTATTTTAACATAGCATAGGCATCCAAATACTCTACGGTGATGAAAGCTTGGTTCTGTTCTATATAAAACTGAAAAAAGAGTCTTCCCATTAAGTAAAAAGGTCGGTGTCCTATTTATCAAGTATATGTCAGTTTTGGCACATTCCCCCAATATTTAATTGGTACTTGTGACTGAAATCTTAAAACCCTCGCGACATCTAATATGTGTTTATGCTTCCTTTCCACCACCCCATTTTGTTGGGGTGTGTAGGAGCATGAACTTTGATGGATAATTCCTAAAGAATCAAATAACTTCTTACATCCTATATTGAAAATTCCATGGCATTATTTGTCCTAATCACTTTCACCCTAGGTTGAAACTAATTTTGCACATATAATAGGAATTTCTTTATAACATTGAACACTTCAGATTTGTTCCTCATGTGAAAACCCCACATGGCTCTAGATTAATCATCAACTACAGTTAAAAGAATATCTATCTCCGCTATAAGTAGGTTCCCTATAAGGTCCCCTAACATCCATATGTAATAATTCCATTATGGAAGTTGTTTGGTTTGTCCTTTGTGGAAACACAGTTCTGCAGTGCTTTGCTAGAGGGCAAATAGAGCAATATTTATAACTGCCCATCACTTTCAAATTCAAATCATGCAACAGTTCAAGTCTCTTAAAAGACATGAGACCAAATCTTTGACGCCATAATGAAATTTTATTCTCCTCCATATTATTGCTATGTTCTGACACTTCTGCTTCTCACTATTACATGAATTCACATCAAAGTCAAAAGCAATACTACCAGAATTTTCTTCAATCTTATGCAAGTAGTAAAGGCCATTCCATATCTTACCAATCCCCTTTATCTTATCAGTCCCAATCTACTGTATTAGGCAAAAATGAGGATAAAAGGTAACACACATTAGCATCACTTGATAATCTGGAAACAGATAGCAAGTTATGCTTAAAACTTGGTACATATAGTACATTTGTGAGTCTCAGGTCTTTTGCCAAAGTGACAGTACCTGAGTTAGCTACTCGATTGATACTACCATTTGGTAGCTTTGCAAATGCATCAGAATTACCACAGGTAGACCAGTAGTCAAACATAGACTTGTTTGAAACCATATGTTTATTTGCCTCTGAGTCTATTATCCAGTTATTGCAATTCCAAGAGTCAGAGTTAGAAGTTCCTGGTCTATTACCTGCTTGATTTGCTGAAGCCATGGTAGCTACTGGTTCCTGCCCTTGTATTTCCCCAAGGATTGTCAAGATTTGTTGGCATTAATGCGGTGTTAGCTGCGGCATTCCTCCAACATTCATCACTCCTGCAGCTTGCATATTGAATTCTCCATGATTCGTCTGATGGCCGGAATTAATAGGATGTACTGCCTCATTTGGCACTGCAGCTTTTCCTTGTAATTGTAAGTTGGTGAAGGTTGAGTTTGCTTTGAAGTAATTTTCATTCCATCTGCCTTGGCCTTGGTTGTTAAATCTTCCTCTTTGTCCTCGACCTCTTGAGCTTTTCTACCACCTCTTTTTTGAGGGTATCCATGTATTTTGAAACAATTTTCTCTCGAATGCCCATTCATGTCACAACGATCACACCACATTATTCCCCTATTTTGTTGTATACTCCACCGTTTCCCATGAGTAGAGTTACTATATAATGCTATAGGATGTTCTACATTATCTCCATGAATACTTATGTTTCTATGTGCCTTCTACATATCAAAGAGTATACTTGTCTTTGAGATGGTAACGGAGCCATCAATAAAATATGTGATATCTATGAGTCCGATAAGAAATTGCATCATCTTCAACTGGTCACAGAAATCCACATATTCCTTCGATATATTGCTAGCTGGGGATGGTATAAGACTATCGTACTCATCCCATCATTGACGCAACTTAGAATAATAGTATGTGACTGAATTTGTACCTTCTGTGATCATGTTAATCTGGCAATGTAGGGCATATAATCTTGCTCCATTTATTCTATCAAATCGCTCCTTAAGATCTTTCCAAATTAGATGTGCAGATTCACAATAGATGATTCCTTGACAAAGTCCGATATATCCACGACCTTACCAATGCATTGCATCGCTTCCACTACTGATTCAAGATTTGATCCTTCTCAGATTGTTTGCCGGAACCATCAAATAAATCCTATTTTATTCTTTGCCTCGAGCGCAATCAACATCTCTCTACTCCAAACCTTGTAATTTTCAGCTCCTTTCAATATTTCAGTCACAAGCTCCAAGTTCGGGGTATCAGATGGATGAAGATAGAGTGGATCATTAAATTTAATCATCGTCCGCTTCTTTGCAACTGGATTGGATGGTTGTAAATTCTGATTTTCTTCGTTGTCATCTGATATCGTAGGATTATCTCCTCGTCTGACATTGTACAGAAAACTAGTCTTAATCTATTCTCTAATTAGGGTTCAAGTGATTTGGGAAAGGTGTTGGCTCTGATGCCATGTAAAGATTTGAAGAAGGAATAATGTATTGATTCAAGAAAGTGTTCGACAAGGACAAACGAAAGGTTTTGGGCTACGTGCTATATATGTCTTCTCGCTTTTACACTTTAGCCCTTTACTAATGATAAAATACATAAGCTAGCTAACCATACATTGAAGATTACAATATTATCCTCACTACAAATTCACTCAATCACTCTTAATACAAGGTCTGCGATAATTTATTTTAAATATGTTCCCCTGTTGAATATGGAAGAGAATCCTGTCCCAGCATACAAGGAAAATGTTAAATTTACTTTATTCTAAGTAAACCATCTCCAATGGTACTAGAAAAAAAATCCTAAAATCACTACAACTGAATCTAAAATTAATCTCAAAATAGATTTTTGCACTTTCTATTTCCTCCAATAAACACATCTATGCGTTTGAACCCAAAAGGTGTTCCATATTTAGTAAATACTTTGAAGTCCTTTTATTTATTTTAATAATAAAAGCATCCTTATAAAAATGAAAAATATAAAAACTAAACAGATATTTTTTAAAAATTATAAAATTTATTACCAATACTATATTTGTTAGATGTAATATAATATGAAAATGTAATTTTTTTGAAGTTATAAATTTCTGGGAAGGATTGAAAAGTTGCAAAAGTTGATTTTTAAAGTGAATATTTCGGATATAGTAGTTTGAGTTTATAATGCGTTTACCTAGGCGGTTTCTAAGCGGAAATTAATCGGTAGGCATGTTTTTTTATTATTTTTAAGATGCTTTAAATTTATCTTGTCATTCTAAATAAATGATAGTAATCTCAACAACACAATAAACAATAATTAGTATAAAATAGCATTTTAATCATAATCTCAAGTTCTACTATTTTTTTTTATTTCGTTTACATATATTTTATTTATAATTTAATATTTATGCAACAAACCTCTATATGTTAACTAAAAAAGGTCTAGATGTTTTTATAATATTCCAACAATTTAGAGAATTTAATTGAAGTCTCCAAAAGTAAAATGTGGGTATCACATATCTAATATATTAAATAAAACTATCGTTAACTAATATATAGGCATTATTGTTAAATATTTAATGCACACGTCTTGAAGAGATTGAATATTTAATGCATGGCCCATGGCAAATGAAGATATCGAGAAGAGAACTTGAATGTAGTATTAGTTTGTCCCACACCGGTAGATGTCTAAAGAAAAGCTGAAAAATGTTCCATATATATGCAAGCCCAATCGCAGTCATACCTTGCCCAATCCTTCCATTGCTTCAGTGTTGAAAGCAACTGTCTACTTCTGTAGACTGTAGTAAAATTTTTAATTTTTTCATTAAATTGGCTGACTAATCGGCCGAATAATGATTAATCGGATTAATTGGCCGATCAGTCGTTTTGGCGATTAATGGTTCGATTAACTCATTTTCGCCACGGTGGACCTGCGCCTAGCACCTAGGCGCTGCTTAGTCAGCCGCCTAGGCCGAGTTTTACAACACTGTTAATTTTGTGAATGAATCACATTCAATTTTGATGCGGGTACGACCCTGATCAACAAGATTTATGGTCCGGGAATCAAGGTGAGGGCCAAAATGGATGGAATCGTGGTTGACAACATAAGAGAAAGAACAGAAAAGTAAAGAAAAGTAAAGGGACAGAGATTTACGTGGTTCGGATTCGGGTGAATCCTACGTCCACGGGCCGCCGGAGAATATTCACTATTAACGGAGGAAGATTACACACTCTATCTCACGATCTCTCACGTTTACAAGTATTTCCAAGCTATAAACAGTAGAAAGAAGATAAAGAGAGGGAGAGAGAACATGTGTGTGTGTTCTTGGTGTGTTAGTGTGTGTGGGGCGTGTGGAATCTGTTGTACAATGGATAAGGAGCCCTATTTATACTTATGGGCGCGCCTAGGGTCTGGTACTGCTTCCCTCGCCAGGTCTCCTGGACGTTCCCTCAGCTCTTCCGAGCTCTTCTTCTGGCCCTTCCATATAGTTCCGTAGCTTCCTGGGATATCTCCCTCTTCAGGTCTACTGGACACTTCCTTAGCTCTCTCGATTACTTCCTTTGGTCCCTCTGGATAGCTCCGTAGCTTCTTGGGACATCTCCCTAGCTCCTCCCAATATCACTTTCGTATACCGTTCTGGTCGGACCTCGTACCTGGTCCTTACCACCTTCAAACCCAATCTCCTACTCTGTTCTTTGTAGGTTGTCAGGTCAGGAGGAATGCTGGATAGGTCACCCCTATCATCCAGCCCCTACTCTGAGTTGCAATATGCTAAGTATAGTAGCACTGAGTATTATTAAGAAAGCATTCCTCTTCTCGTATTCTTAAATTTCTTCGGCCATTTTCTCCCGTTGCCCAAGAAGTCCGAGACAGCTTAGGACTTAACGTGTCTGTACGGAGATATACTCAGTAGTCTCGAAGAGATGACTTGGATACTCGCCAGTCGATGCCTTGCCGGATATCCTGCTAACAGAAAGCTGATCCCTGAAATCCTAACTAGATAGGTCAGGTCCCCTTCGTTAGTGGAGAGCTGGTCTTGAAAATTCTGATCATATAGATCAGGTCTTTGTGAGTTGGCGGAGAACTGGCTTCAGACAATCGAACAAGATAAGTCAGGTATCCGCCTGTCAGTTGGATCTGGGCTTAAAACGTCCGGACGAGGTGTGCCGGATCTTTGCTTGCCATCTTGAAGCCAGACTCGGGAACCTCAAATAGATGACAGGGCTTTTGCATGCCAGCATGGCTCCGGCTCAGAAATCCCAAGTAGATAAAGTAAGTCTTCTTAGGTTAGCATAGAGCTGGACTTGTAAATTGGGATCGAGCGGATCAAGCTTGCAGGTGAGGACAAACCTAGAGTCCTAAGAGCTGACCTGGGAATCTTGGAAACCTGATCGGATTGATCAAGTCTTCGTTGCTGGACACCTGGCCGGATTGATCAGGTCTCTTTGTCAAGGGAGAATTGATGTGGAACTCCTGCTGCTGGAGTCAGGTCTCCATACGCTAGCGTGAGAGTTGTGTTACGATGCTGTGGACCTCGCCGTTCTCCTTAGGTAAGTGGGACGTCCACTCTGCTGGCCAACTCCTGATCGTGACTCGTCCCCACGGAGCTAGCCGAACTGCTGAAGTATAGGGATGACACGATTAGGCGGTTGAATGATGAGTTAGCGAGCTTGCAGCAAAACAGGAGCAGCTCATCGAGCGAAAGGCTGCAAATCTGTGATCTTGCTATCCTTCTATCAGTGTAGATAGTTTTTTCCAAATGTATGATCGAGTCTTTCCCCCTTCTGACTGTGCCTACCATAGTAGCACCTCCAGAATACTCTAAATTAGATGGAATCTCCTTCTGCTCATTTTACACGCCAGGCTACTGCTATGCATTTCGAAGCTCGACTCAAAAACCTCGTGGAGAGCTGTACTCAGATATCCTGAACACTTGATTCAAACTTCCACTCGTCAGCTCGTGGTCGAACATAGATATTCTCTGTGAAGTAGGCCAGCCTCGGCGTGCCGACGGAGAGCTGAGCTCAGGTACCCTGATGAAATAGGTTGGGTCCTTAACGCCGGAGCGGAATTGGCCTTAGATACCCTGACAGACAGGTCAGCCTTAGTGTGTGTGCCAGCGTAGAGCTGGGCTTAGATATCCCAACCACATAGTTTGGGGCGTTCAGGTGCCAGCACGAAGCTGGACTTTGATATCCCGAATAGACAATCGGGTTTCCACGTGCCAGCGTAGAGCTAGGCTTAGGTATCCCAACAGATAGGTTGGGTCTTCTGGTGCCAGCGCGGAGCTAGGCATGGGTATCCCAACAGTTAGATTGGGTCTTCACATGCCAGTCCAGAACTGGACTTAGATAGATACCCCAACAGTTAGGTTGAGTCTTCTGTGCCAGCCACACTTAGATATCCCGAGCAGACAGATCGGGTTTCCTGATCCAGCACGGAGCTGGACTTAGATTTCCCAACAGTTAGGTTGGGTCTTTGGACACCAGGCAGCATTAGTGGTAATTGTATCGTGCTAGCTACCCTATTTGCTATTTGGTATCCTTCTTGCACCCTCCTTTCATGGTGCGGGAGCTGGGAGATCTGTGTCGCTCCTGACGACCTGTCATTGGTCGTCTAGCGGTCCGGGCCAGAAAGCTGATCTGGAAACCATCGGCAGATGCGTAGATCCATAGCAAACGCCGAAACATTTCTGCCTGGAAGATGTCCGCCAAGGCTAGACTTGGCGCTCATCGCTTTCGTTTTCGCGATTTGGGGGCTCGTCTTCACTAGGTCCGTGGATCAACCACAGAGGTACCCTCCTGGAGCTAGGCTGGGTCCTACGGGCCATGTTTCCAGCTTGGGGTTGAGCCCGGACTTAGAAGAGCAGAGTGCAGCCGATCTTGCTGCCAAGGAGAATGAGCTTGCGTTCCATATGAACCAGCTCGTGGAGGAGCAGCAAGCCTTGATCGAACGTCGGGCTAAGGACTTGTTGGCAGAGAGAGAAAAGGCTATGAAGGCTGTTCTGGAGTGAGCCTTCGATGCTGAGCCGGCGAAGGGAGTGCTGAGTGACTCGAGTTAATGTGCCGGGAAGGACGTTATGCAGGCAAGCTAGAGGGAACACAGCTTTGCCAAAAATATCTCTCAACCTCTCATGCGACACTTCTTTCTGGGAGGTTTTGCGCTGGACGAGAGACAGCTTCCACCCAGGATGTAGCGGTGGTGGCTATGAGTGCTCCTCTGGCCTTTAAAGGAGATCCTCAGGTGCCTCCTGCACGATATCCGCCTAAGTCGGACTCGACAGACGTTGCTGTTGTATCCATGGTTTGGATGCCCGTCATTGAAAGGTTCGTAGACTGACTGGGAAGGCTCCCACCTGGAGATAGGTTAGGGCTTTCGGCCTTGTTTCCAGCCTGGGGGCTAAGCCAGGTCTTGGAGGCTTCGTGGCATGTTTTCTTTGCATTTTGCTCATGCCCTTGTCTCCTTTTGGAGGAGTTTTTCCTCTTAGTATTCTGGGCGAGCTTTACTGTTAATGTTCGGACCTGTACTACTACCTTTCTCCACTCCCCCTACTTCGAATTGTGCTAATGTCTATTAGCACATTCGAAGTATATGAGGAATGTTCCTCCTGACTTACCAACCTCGCCTTTTACATTGTTAAAACTTGGTGGTATGCGTTAGGCCCTCTTTACAAACAGCAATATACGTTGTTTGTGCGAGACGTTCGCCCTTTGCGTGTTCTCTTTCCAACACCTTACCCAATCTGCATTTAGAGATTTTGTATCTGAGAAGTTGTTAGAGAACGGAAATCGTGTACCTGAGAGCTCCTTGGTACACTAGATCCGACATCTCCTGATCTCATTTTTCGTCAGGCTCATCTAATATCGACGAACCTTTCCCCCTATGTAGAGCCAGTATTGACAGGTTCCGTCCTTCGTTTTGGAGTTGAATCGAAGCTTAGGAGGTTCCTTTCGTACCTGGAATGGTTCAGAGCTGGAGCTTGTCTCCGTTCGGGTCCGTTAGGAGTTCACCCAGGGTAACCGGGGGCCTAGGCACATTTATACAAGTGCAATCTGTGCGGGGCGCACTTTCTATCCCGGGTGCCAACAGGTATCCTAGTCCGGAGTAATCCGAAACCTGGGCGTATCTTTCATTTCGAGTGCCAACAGGTGTCCTAGTCCGGAGTAATCCGAAACCTGGGCATTTTTGTTCCGCGCGCCAACAGGTGTCCTAGTCCGGAGTAATCCGAAACCTGGGCGGCCTTTTCGCGATGAGTGCCAACAGGTGTCCTAGTTCGGAGTAATCCGAAACCTGGGCATTTTTTGTTCCGCGCGCCAACAGGTGTCCTAGTCCGGAGTAATCCGAAATCTGGGCGGCCTTTTCGCGATGAGTGCCAACAGGTGTCCTAGTCCAGAGTAATCCGAAACCAGGGTGTATCTTTCATTTCAAGTGCCAACAGGTGTCCTAGTCCGGTGTAATCCGAAACCTGGGCATTTTTTGTTCCGTGCGCCAACAGGTGTCCTAGTCCGGAGTAATCCGAAACCTGGGCGGCCTTTTCGCGATGAGTGCCAACAGGTGTCCTAGTCCGGAGTAATCCGAAACCTGGGCGGCTTTTTTCCAGCCTGGATCAAAGCCAGGGCTAGAGGCTTCTTTTCCATCTGGAGCTATGTCGGGGCTCAGGGACTTCGTGCCTTGCCTGGATCAAAGCCAGGGCTTATAGGTTTCACTCCCAGCCTGGGTTTAAGCCTGGGCTTACATGATTTCACTTCCAGCCAGGGCTTATGGTCCCCTCTACCAGCCTGGGTCTTACCCAGGGCTTACGGTCTTCTCTACCAGTTTGGGTCTAAGCCAAGGTTTACAGGCCACTATTGTCAGCAGAGAGCTGGACCATCATACCTGCCAAATCTACAAGCACAGCCACAAGCAACTCCAACGCACGAGACGCAGTGAGTGTCGTGAGATAATAAAAATAATAAAGAAATAATATTTAGTAATTGCCTAGTGAAACAGTGCGTCATGGCAGGTTAGAAGTAAGCATGTACAAATAAATTTTAGCACATAGCCCAACCCTCTTAATCCGGTGATCTAGAAAGGTCGGATTTCGAGATATGGGCTAGTTAAGTAAGAGTGCCAACAATAGCTAAATAGGAAAGGTGGAGATCAGTAGCTAAGCAGGAAAGCTGTGGATCAGTAGCTAAGTAGGAAAGCTGTAGGTCAATAGCTAGGTAGGAAATGTGATTAGGAAAGCCGGAGGTCCGTAGCTAAGTGGGAAACCTGGAGATCAAAGGTAGTGTACGGAGGAGGTACATAATCCCGGCTAATCCTGACACAGGGTTTGAAAAGTACAGGACGATTTATAGCCGACCAGGGAACACACAGAGGGTACTGGTTGGGGAACGTTATGGTCAGATAGAGGGTATGTTAGTCTGACAACAGTACGCCTATAACTGTCTGTCCTAGGCTGTATCTTTTGGGAGTCCTGATGGAGACCTACTGGGACAGCGGCCCGATGGCAATAATTCCAGCAACCCGCATATAATACCTACATGCTTAATAGGCCCAAGCCCGTTAGAAAACCCTAGGTACAATAATCCATAGTGCCCCGAATATTATAAAAAATTCTATTTTGCCCCTCAGACTTAAAACTTCACAGCATTTGGTCCCAAGGCAAATAACAGAATTGACCCTATTATTTCTATAATTCTATTTAGCACCCCAAAAAGTTAGAAAACTTACAATGGACCCGGGGCGTGACTTCCGGCGAGGACGGCGCCGGCAACCGGTGCGGCGGTGGCCACGGTGGTCATCCTCCAAGCGTGACAGCCATGGGCCCGGCGGTTCGGCCTCAAAAGGCCCGAAAGCGGAGCTTGATTGTCGAATGGTTTGTGACTTATGCTCGAGGCTACGATGGCACGGCGGCGGAATTCGTCGGGGATGTGTTCGGCGACTGCGGCGGATGTTCTAGGTACGCAGGCAATTGATTCAGGCCCTGGGCGCCCTTGATTTCGCGAAGTTGGTGCTGATTTTTCTGGTTTTTGGATCCAACATTGTTGGGGCTTCTGTTTAGCACTGGGGCTTTATTCGGTGGCAGCCTTCGTTCGCTGTCGCTTGGCTGAGGGACGGCGTGATGCAAACGTCGGCTGAATCGGCGGAAGTCGCTGGCAACGGTGGGCCAAGGTCATCGACGGTCACGGTAATGATGAAGCTTCCTTAGTCAGCGGTGGTTCGATGGTGGCGCGAAGGAGAAAGAATAGGATGGCGACGGCGGACCACAGACATACGAGGCAAGTGCCACGGTGTCTTTCGGAGGGCCAGCTACAGCAAGGGCTATACGGTGCCACCTTGATGATGGCTGGACGGTATGGGTAATGGAATGGTCGCTGACGGTGAGGTCGAGGCGGTCGGTGGCCTTGCGTGTGGTGGGGCAGATTTTTGCTCCGCAAGTGTTCGATGAAATGCCATAGAAGAAAGTGAAGAACGGCAGCCCGGAAATCTTTCAAAAACAGTCGTTTAATCCAAGCCACGACTCCATATCTCACGTTTCAAACCCTCGTTCCCACAGACGGCGCCATTTGATGCGGGTACGACCCTGATCAACAAGATTTATGGTCCGGGAATCAAGGTGAGGGCCAAAACAGATGGAATCGTGGTTGAAAACATAAGAGAAAGAATGGAAAAGTAAAGGGACAGAGATTTACGTGGTTCGAATTCGGGTGAATCCTACGTCCACGGGCCGCCGGAGAATATTCGCTATTAATGGAGGAAGATTACACACTCTATCTCACGATCTCTCACGTTTACAAGTGTTTCCAAGCTATAAACAGTACAAAGAAGATAAAGAGAGGGAGAGAGAACATGTGTGTGTGTGTGTTCTTGATGTGTTAGTGTGTGTGGGGCGTGTGGAATCTGTTGTAGAATGGATAAGGAGCCCTATTACTTATGGGCGCGCCTAGGGTCTGGTATATGGGCTCGCCTAGGGTCTGGTACTGCTTCCCTCGTCAGGTCTCCGGGACGTTCCCTCAGCTCTTCCGAGCTCTTCTTCTGGCCCTTCCATATAGTTCCGTAGCTTCCTGGGATATCTCCCTCTTCAGGTCTACTGGACGCTTCCTTAGCTCTCTCGATTACTTCCTTTGGTCCCTCTGGATAGCTCCGTAGCTTCTTGGGACATCTCCCTAGCTCCTCCCAATATCACCTTCGTATACCGTTCTGGTCGGACCTCGTACCTGGTCCTTACTACCTTCAAACCCAATCTCCTACTCTGTTCTTTGTAGGTTGTCAGGTTAGGAGGAATGCTGGATAGGTCACCCCTATCAAATTTATTGTTAATTAGTCGAATGAATCTTATTTAATCGTGAATGAATCTCATTCAATTCATCTTCAATTAGTCATATAATTCATATCTAATTCTGCGAATGAATCTCACAAATCAAATAAACTAAATGAATTTATTAAATCCACGTATTAGGGTCTTGATTTTCCTATTCACTGGGTTATATCAAAATTCCATTTAAAAGTTAGACGTTTGGTCTATCCATGTTTAAACACACATTACAGTCATCATACCTAAATTAATGTCTCATGTCAAACTATGATTATACTTGAGTTAAACCCAAATGAATAAGGAAGATAAGAGCATTTATCATATTGAATTGAGGTTGATGAATTACCACAATTACCCCCGAAGGCTGGTGGATAAGTTCCTTACCTTCAAGCAAGAGAACAGTTGTGGTCCAATAGTCGACAATGAGTTTCAAATTCGATTCAGACCGCATCTAATTGAAGTACATGGATTATGGTGTTGTTGTGTGTGGGTATTTACCTGACCGAATAAAAAAAAAAGAAAAATTACAACAATTGCCTAAATAGATTTCATTATTTCAAACATATAATTATTATTATTATTATTATTATTATTATTATTATTATTATTATCACTACTATTCCACCCTATCACGACTAGTACTGTTAAACGGGCCCGCGGGCTGCCATTTCAAAGTCCTGCCAGAGGGCGGGCCTAGGCGCATAAGACTGCACGGGCCGTGGGATTTGGCGGTGGGACCTGGCGGGCCATGGGCAGGCCCGCCCATTATTACAGAATAATTAAAAATTAATATATATAAATGAATTTATAGGTTTTTTATATTTTTGAGATCCATTTTTAGTTTAATCAAGTTTAATAACATAAATAAATTGTTATTAAATAAGTTAAATTTGATTAGGAGTAATTCAACTTAACTATTTTAATTTAATGTGTTTTTTCTTCTTATTTTTTCTTAAATTTTTGTTTTTTATTTTTATTTTAATTTCTAACGAGCTTCTTATCCGCGCCGGCCCCACCACTTTGGCCACAGAGTGCTTTACCGCCCAGGACAGGGTTTTCTGCGATCGGCCAAAGGTACAACCACAAAGCTGCTCGACTACAACTACGCCATGTTCGGCCTCGCTCCTTACAGCTCCTTCCGGCGTGAGCTCCGCCGCCTTTCCACCGTCAAGCTCCTCTCCACCGGCGCATAGACATGCTAAAGCGCGCGTCGGAGGTGGGAGGCATTCTTGCAAGGGTTACGGTGCGTGGATCGGCACGAAAAGCCCCAGGGCGGTGCCTTCGTGGTGGAGATGAAGAAGATGCTCGGGGAAAGACGCTCAACGCCTCCGTCAGGATTGTGAGCGGCGAGAGGATGAGCGGTAATAAGAAGAGCGGCGGCGGCCATGAAAAGGTGATCAGGAATTCCATGCACTACTTGGAACCTTCGTCGTCGGCGATGCCATTCCACTTCTTGGGTGGATCGACCGTCTATTGGGGCGCGAAATGACTATGAAGAAGACGTGGGAGGAGCTAGGCGGTCTCGTCGGCACGTGGCTCGAGGAGCATAAGGAGAGGATGAAAACTCGGCCGTTGATCATGGAGGGAAGACTAATTGGACCATCAATATTTCATGGATGTGATGTGTTGGAATAGTAGTGTTATTATACCATTTTGTTAGAAATTAGGACTTCTACAGGAAGGGAGAAACTTTATAACAAGGCTAGTTTTGATAGGAAGAGGCTTAATATTACAAGTAACTCTGTTACGAACTTTTTATCTTGATTTATTGCTTGCTTGATATATTACAAGTAACTCCGTTACGACCTTTTTATCTTGATTTATTGCTTGCTTGATACAACTCCTAAACTCTCATTCCCTGTTTATACTAGTAGCACCTCCTTAAGGTGTGGCTAAGATTTACCAAACACCACACTATTCTAGAATACTTATCTATAGGATTCTAAATACTTCCATGGATATCTCTCGAATATCCATGAGTTTCTAGATATTGGGCCATTATGTTAACTAAGCGAACTACAAAATTCTTGATTTGTCATTGCGAGCCAACTTTGTAGTTGTATGAAGTCTTCCTTTTTGAGTGGCTTTGTGAAAATGTAGGCTACTTGATCTTTGGACTTCACATACTCCATTTCGTCATCCTTCCTTGTAATGCACTCTTCGGTCGAGTGTTCTAGCTTCGGATGGAAAGTGTATAAAATGGTAGTGCGTATCGATGTGATTGCTCCTATCATTGAAGACTGGGTTTTTGGCTAACTCTATTGCTGACTTATTATCCACATGAATCTTACTTGGCTCATCTTGAGGAATTCTCTGCTTCTTAAGCAGATTCCGAAGTCAAACTGCATGACATACACATGAGGTAAGTGCCACATTCTCCGCTTCACATGTAGAGAGGGTAACAGTCGGTTGCTTTTTTGACATCCATGTTAAGGCAATATCTCCCATGTAGAATACGAAGTCACTTGTACTTTTACGATCATCGATATCTCCTTCTCAGTGGATATCATTATATCCAATGAGCTTGAAATAATTAGAAATAGAATAGTACAAACCATAGCTGGTCATACTTTCGATGTATTGGAGAATTCTCTTTGCCACCTTCAAGTGAGTCGTTGTTGGAGTTTCCATATGTCGACTAACGACCCCAACTGCATATAAAATATTGGGCATTGTGCACGTCAAGCACCTTAGACTTCCAATCAATCTCTTAAAAAATGCTGGGTCCACTTTTTCACCTTCTTCATGCTTATTCAACTTAAACGTGCATTCCATTGGTATGCCGACGGAATTTGAATCATCCATCGGATTTATTGTGTATTAGCATAACCTTCTTGAGTTATGAGAATCACATTGTCACCTTGCTTCACTTCAATTCCTAGATAGTACGCCATAAGCCTGATGTCGGTCATCTCGAACTCTCTGGTCATCTCTCTTTTAAAGTCCTTGTACATGCTTGGATTATTGCCTGTGAAGATTAAGTCGTCCACATAAAATCATGCAATTAAGATATCATTACCTTGTACTTTGATGTAGAGTCCATGCTCATATGGACACTTGGTGAAGTTTCTTTCTTGAAGGTACTCGTCAATCCGTGAGTACCAAGCTCTCGATGCTTGCTTCAACCCTTAAAGAGCCTTAATCAATCATAAAACCTTGTCTTTCTCTAGGAACTTTATATCCTTACGGTTGCTCTATATAAACGTCCTTTTCAAGAACTCCATCAAAAAGGCGGACTTCACATACATTTGATGAATTCTCCAATTGTTCTGAGCTGTCAAAGATATTATTAGTTCAACAATTTCTAGTCGAGCGACTGAAGCAAATACCTCGTCATAGACGAACCCCGCTCTTTGACTGTAACCTTTAGCCACCAACTTGCCTTGTATCTTTCAACTTCTCCTTTGGCATTTTTCTTTGCTTTATACACCAACTTTATGCCAATCGGTTTATGCCCCTTTGGAAGTGTTGCTAACTCCCATGTGTCGTCTTTCTCGATCGCCTTAATTTCCTCATGCATGGAGTGTTTCCAGTTCTTATTTCTCACTGCTTCTTGAAAGCTCATCAGCTCACTGTCCGCAAAGATACAGAAGAGGGTTAGGTTATCTTGATCTTCTTTTACTCCACATATCTCTTTTAGGCTTCTGAATCGTGGGGTTCTCTCGCTTGAGCTTTCTTCTTCTGAAGCAGTTAATGATGTTATTGGAGTAGTGGGCTCGTCTTCTGCTTGCTCCATTGTTGGTTGTTCTGTGTTATTTTCTTCAAAGAGTGGAGTATAATTGTACTTACCTCTGAATGTGTTCCATCCCATCCTCCTTCGTCGAATATCACGTCTCGACTGATGATAGTCTTGTTTGTCTTCGGGTTGTAGAGTTTTTATCCCTTGGTGTTGTTATCATAACCTATGAAGATGTACTTCTCACTTTTGTATTCCAATGTACTCATTTTCTCGTTGGAGATGTGTACGTGGGCTATGCTTCCAAAGACTGTCAGATGGGATATGTTGGTTTCCTACCACTCCATGCTTCTTGTGGTGTCATTCCCCACACACGTCTTGTTGGATATCTATTAGAGAGGTAGACTACACATGCAACTGCTTATGGCCAGAACTCCTTCGGTAGCTTCTTACTTTTGAGCATGGTTCTAACCATGTCGAGGATTGTTCTATTCTTTCTCTCTACTACTCTATTCTGTTGGGGGGACCATGGTACTGTCAGGGTCCTTCTAATCTCGTGCTCCTCACAATACTTTTTGATAGGGGTGAACTTTAGCCTAGCATTCCTCCTTACTCGGACACCTGAAGATAGTGACTTTTGGGACATATGTCCAGATGGGCAGTACACGTGGGGACCTGTGACCCTGTACGGAAAAGGTGAAGTGGGTCCCAGCAGCAAAGCAACTTGAGCGGGAAATATTGGATAAGGGCCGACCAGGGAACACGTGGCATTTTGTGATTGGATGACATTATAAACAGAGGAGGCGCGCGTCAGTCTGACAACAGTACGATCGCAGGTGCTGTCTCCTCCCAGGATGTACTGCCTGTCGCTGTCAAGTGGTCCTGGGAGTATGCCAGCTCGGCAAACAAAGGGAATTTGGGTATATGTGAATAGAGAGAGACGAGATCAAGGCAAGAATCAACATAACACCAAGACACTTAGATATTTTCTACATGATTCATCTTCTTCATCCATTCTTTCACCATGAAAGCACTGTAACGAGCGAAGTGAGGTCTGTGTGTGTATTTCGCGACTGTGACTAGTGGATACTGTTTCTGGCGGCCCGTGGACGTAGGACACCTGTCCGAACCACGTTAAATCCTTGTCTCTCTCATTCCTTTCCTTCATAGCACTAAAGTATAAACCCTAAAACACTCCAAGAACATCAAGGCCCAGTCCGTCTTACCCATCACCGCCTTTCCCGAACCAAATATCGTTGATCGGGGTCATACCCGCATCAAATGGCGCCGTCTGTGGGAAAGATGGCTTGAGACGTGAGTGCGCTGGGTAGTAACGGCAAGGAAGGCAGACTGTTTCTAGGTCTGCTTGAAGATAGGTATAGGAAGACAAGCTGAGATCGTGTTATCTGAAGAAACGTGAGAGGGACAGTGGAAGGTTGTCGTTGCTAGAGGAGTAGCAGATCTTAGAGACGAATAGACGTTAACCACGATGGAGGAACAGCCGTCATTGGCACAAAACTTGCAAGGACGGTTTGAGGAAGCTGCGGGGAAGTCGGGGGAAAGTCCTGCGCCGGCTCCGACGCTGGCTTCACCGATCGAGGCCCCAGTGGTTACACCACTGCCCACCTTTGCGGGACCATCTGGAGCCATACCGCCTCAAACCCCTGTGACCATGACGGTGGAACAGCTAGATCTGTTGGTGAAGAATGCAGTGGACGCGGCCATAGCCGCTAAGAAGGCAAGGAGCAAGGGCAAACGGAAGCAGCCCTTCTCCGTTCAGGTCAGAACCTCAGAGGGCCATGTCTCAGAGTGGGAAGAAACCGTAGGAGAAAACATGGTGGCTGGGGAAGAAGCCTTGCGTCGCCCGCCAGACAGAGACTCGCCGAGAAGAGAGGCTACCCAGGAAGAGAGAGATGTGGGGCCACAGGCCCCAACGCGTGGGCGAGGGGGACCTTCTAGAGGAGTTCAGGAAGGACCGGTGAACCCAAGGAACGCCGTGCCTCCGATGACCATGGCCAGTGGACACATGGTGGAAGGAGAGGAGAAGGCTGGGGAACACCAAGTGGAAGTTAGGAGCTATGGCATGCGCGGTCGAGAAGGAGTCGTTAGTTCCCAGGGACAGGAGCTTAGGAGGCAAGTGTCGGACCTCAGGAAAGTACTAGATGAGATCCGAAACAAAACAACCAGGCCCCATCTGCGAGGGCTATATCAGGCCGGTACGCCTTTGGCCAAAGGGTTGTTGGAAGGGGAAGTTGCGCTCAACTTTAAACAGTTGCCATATGAGTATGATGGTACCACTGACCCGGAGGAACACGTGCTACGTTTCAAGAATACCATCCTACTGCACAACTTCTCGGAGGGAGTGAAATGCAGAGTCTTCCTGACAACTCTGGTGAGGGCTGCTCAACAGTGGTTCAGCCAGCTCGAACCAGAGGTTATCCACTCGTTTGAGGAGTTCCAGGAGATGTTCATCAACCAGTTTGCTAGCGCTAGGAAGCCACCTAAGTCGGACATGTCTTTGTTTCAAATCAAGCAGCGACCGGACGAGAGCCTTAGATCTTACATCAGAAGATTTAATGTGGCAGCCTTGGAGGTACCCTCTGCCACCACCTCTGTTAAAATTAACGCTTTGGTTCATGGTTTGCAGGTTGGCGACTTCTTCGCATCGCTCTCTAAAAAGCCCCCACAAACGTTTGAGGAACTGTTGGGCAGAGCGGATAAGTACATAAACCTGGAGGAAAGCAGGCTGGCGAAAATCCGAGAAGGAACGTCCAGAGTGATGCCTAAGAAAGAAGTACAGAGCCACAATAGGAGCAGGGCAAATGTCCGGGTCACTCACCCTCCAGCGATCAGAAGGCCTATGGCGGGTGGTGCGAACAGATTCCCTCCTAGGTATCAGAAATACACTCCTCTGCGAGCGAACCTGGAAGAAGTCCTGGCTGTGGCATCAAGACACCCAGACATGCGGTATCCTCGAGCCAACCCGCGGGGACACCCAAAGCCCACGTCGGGGCCCTTCTGCCGCTACCATAATGAATATGGGCATCATACCGACAACTGCACGCATCTGAAGAATGAAATAGAAAGGTTGATAAAGGCAGGGCATCTCAAGGAGTTTATATATCGAGATAGAGGACCGGTCCCGCCAACACAGCCTCGGGAGAGGGAAGGTCCGCTACCCGACAAGGGAAAACAACCTATGATGGAACCCAACAGGCCGGGACCTAGCCAGCCGAGAGCTCATATCCTCATCATAGTGGGAGGCCCAGATGGCGGGGACTCACACAGAGCGCGGAAGTCGTATGCTAGAATGAGAGATAGAGGAAAGGCCCAGACAGAAGGCAGCTTGGTGGGTCAGATGGAGACCACAGGGAACATACAGTTTGGGGCACAGGATGAGGTCGATGTCGTTCGGCCCCATAACGACGCTCTCGTGATTACCACGGATGTGGCAGGATATAACGTGTCACGAGTGTTCATAGATGGGGGTAGTTCAGCAGATATCCTATTCTTAGACTACTTCAAGCAGATGAAGTTGGGAACGGAGCTGAAACCGGTGGCCACTTCCTTATACGGATTCGGTGGAGCTGGTATACAGCCGTTAGGCCAAGTTACACTTCCCGTGGGACTAGGAGAAGCCCCTAGGCGGGTGGTACGGATGGTTAACTTCCTGGTTGTCGATGCTACTTCTTCATATAATATCATATTGGGGCGGCCAGCCATAAATGGATTCAGGGCAGTACCTTCGACGTACCACTTGAAGATCAAATTCCCAGTAGGAGACCAGGTAGGGGAAGTCTCAGGAGACCAGGTTAGCTCTCGTCGTTGTTATGCCAATGAGGTTAAGGTTGTGACAGGAGGAAAGGAGAAAGATGGAGTTGAGGCTAAACAAGCAAAACGAACGAAGTTAGAGCAGGAAGACGGGGAGCCTACGAGGTTGCAGCCCCAACCTGATGAAGAACTGCTGACAGTGGAACTTTACCCAGGAAGGGAGGGTTTCACTACTCAGGTGGGAACGAAGATGGATAAGGAGATTGCATCGCAGCTGGTCGAATGCCTTAGGAGGAATGCCGACCTCTTTTCCTTTTCGCCAGCAGACATGACCGGGGTGGACCCGAGGATAGCCATGCACCACTTGAACATAATCCCGGGTAGCCACCCGGTGAAATAGAGACTCCGACAGTTCGGAGCCGAAAGGGACCAAAACATCAGGACGGAAGTGGAGAAGTTGCTTAAAGCCGGACACGTCAAAGAGGTACAGTTTCCCACTTGGTTGGCCAATGTCGTCATGGTCAAAAAAGGAAATGGGTCCTGGAGGATGTGTGTAGACTTCCGGGACCTCAACAAAGCTTGTCCTAAGGATCACTATCCTTTACCAAGGATAGATCAGCTGGTAGATTCCACCTCTGGATGTGAAATGTTAAGCATGATGGACGCTTATCAGGGGTATCACCAGATTAAGCTGAACCCGGAGGACGTGGATAAAGTTTGCTTTGTCACGGCAGGTGGCACGTATGGTTATGTCCGGATGCCCTTTGGACTCAAGAACGCAGGAGCTACCTACCAACGGATGGTTGATACGGTGTTTAAGAGCCAGTTGGGTCGTAACATGGAGGTATACGTGGATGACATGTTAGTTAAATCAACTTGGGCCAAGGATCATGTAGCGGACTTAGAAGAAGCCTTCCAGACCATCCGGACCTGTGGAATGAAACTGAACCCTGCGAAGTGTACCTTTGGGGTGCAGTCGGGGAAGTTCCTGGGGTATATGGTAACTAAGAGGGGGATCGAGGTGAACCCCAATAAGGTGAAGGCCATACTGGAAATGCAGCCGCCGCGGAACATCAAGGAGGTTCAACGCTTAACGGGAAGGTTGGCGGCACTCAGCAGATTCATCGCCAAGTCCGCAGATAAAAGCCTACCCTTCTTCAGAATACTCCGAAAAGGATGCCTGTTCGAATGGACAGAAGAATGCCAGTCGGCATTCGAGGGGCTAAGAAATTACTTGCACAACATGCCGCTACTGACCAAGCCCTTGCCTGGAGATGAACTAATCTTGTATTTTTCTACAGGAGAGCAGGCCGTGAGTTCGGTTCTCCTGAAAGAGGAGGGTGACACCCAGAAGCCGGTGTACTTCGTGAGTAAAACAATGCAGGGAGCCGAAAGCAGGTACTCCGAGATCGAGAAGGCCGCCTTGGCAGTAATGGTGTCGGTTCGGAGGCTGCGCCCCTATTTCCTATCTCATAAAGTACGGGTACGTACCAATTTATTATTGAAACAAACCCTGAGTAGGCCAGACCTTTCTGGAAGAATGGTCAAGTGGGCAGTTGAGTTGGGCGAATACGATGTTGAGTTCGAAAGGCGACCCGCCATTAAGGGACAGGCCTTGTCGGACTTTCTGTTAGAATCTACCCGAGGAGAGGTGTCACCAAGTTGGAAAGCTTATGTGGATGGCTCATCCACAGCAACTGGGGCCGGGGCAGGAGTCCTCATCATTACGCCCGAAGGGGACGAACTACAATTCGCGGTGACATTTGACTTTCCAGCGTCTAATAATGAGGCTGAGTACGAGGCCCTGGTGAAAGGGATGGAGATCCTTAACAATCTGGGAGCTACCGCAGTAGTCATATACTCGGATTCCCAGCTGGTAACTCAGCAAGTCCAAGGGAACTACGAGGCTAAGAATGAGAAAATGGTGAGGTACGCTGAGCGAGTGGGAAAGCTAAAAGCCTCTTTCGACAGCTTCGAGATACGGCAGATCCCCCGAGAGGAGAACGGACGGGCGGATTCCTTGGCAAAGTTGGCTAGCGCCGCAATCCCTGAGGGGACCCGAAAGGTGACGATGCTGACAGCTAGCCGAGAGAACCGGATGGAGCAGGTGGGATGTATAGGAGAGGAAGAAGATTGGAGGGCTCCTATCCTGGAAGCCTTGCGCGATCCTACACACAAGGACGCAGGTAAGTTTCGGCAAAAGTTCTGCCTCATCGGAGGGGAGTTATACAAAAGGACTTTTGTACATCCCTACGCTCGATGCCTGTCCAAAAAGGAAGGGATGTCGGTGTTGGAAGAGGTGCATGAAGGGTGTGCTGGCGACCATGCCGGGTACAAGGCGGTAGCTCGAAGAGTGGTCCGGGCTGGGTACTTCTAGCCGACCCTATTGAGGGATGCTAAGGAGCTGGTCAGACGATGCGAAAGCTGCCAGAAACACGGCCCGAGGATCCACGTACCCGCGGAAGAACTGGGGTTGATGCATTCCCCTTGTCCATTTGACAAATGGGGAATAGACATAGTCGGGCCTATGCCGGTCGCCAAGGCTCAGAAAAAGTTCATCATAGTCGCCGTCGACTATTTCAGCAAATGGGTAGAAGCCAAGGCAGTGGCCAAGATCGATGAAACTAACGTGATAGATTTCTTGTGGCATAACATTTGTTGTAGGTTTGGAGCCCCTCGAATCCTGATCTCCGATAATGGCACGCAGTTCTGTGGAGCCCGAGTCCGTGAGTTCTGCACGGGGATGAAGATACAGCAGAGGTTCGTCTCAGTAGGACACCCTCAAGCTAATGGACAGGTGGAGGTCACCAATCGCACCATCCTCCACGGGATCAAGGCCAGATTGGACCAGGAGGGCGGTAAATGGTTAGAATCCCTTGACCCCGTGTTATGGGCATATCGCGTCACTCCGCGAGAAGCTACGGACGAAACACCTTTCCAGTTAGTCTATGGATCCGCCGCCCTGATACCCGTGGAAATAGGAATGGAGACGCATAGGGTCATCCACTATGAAGAGGAGCAGAACGCACGGCTCCGAAGGGAAGATCTGGACTTAATAGGGGAAATCAGGGAGCTAGCCTTGGTAAGGATGGAAAAATACAAGAGTCGAGTAAAAGCGGCTTACGACCGGAGGGTAAGGCCTCGACAATTCCAAGTGGGAGACTTAATCTTGAGGAGAGCCGATGTACTTAAGCCGCTGAAGAAGATAGACTCGACATGGGAGGGTCCTTATAAAGTGGCCCGCGTTTTGGGAGGCGGCGCATACGAATTGGAGGATGAGGATGGGCGCAGAATACCCCGCCCATGGAACATCTCAAAACTCAAGAGGTATTACGCTTAGTAAGGGGTTGGAAGGTTGTATATAAATCAAACAGGAAGGTGTACTCTTTTTCCTTCGCCAAGGTTTTATCCCAAGGGGGTTTTACTTGGCAAGGTTTTAACGAGGCACCAACCATTGAATGAAATGGTTTTTCAGAAACTCGTGTCTTGATGGCCCCTCTCCCAAAATTGATAACCACGAATCCTGTCTACGGACTGCCCTGGATTCCCTAATGGCCCACAAGTGGCCGCGCAGATTGCGCACCTACAGCCCAGATGTGGCTGGCCCAGACGTGGCCGCGCAGATTGCGCACCTGTAGCCCAGATGTGGCTGGCCCAGAAGTGGCCGCGCAGATTGCGCACCTACAGCCCAGATGTGGCTGGCCCAGAAGTGGCCGCGCAGATTGCGCACCTACAGCCCAGATGTGGCTGGCCCAGAAGTGGCCGCGCAGATTGCGCACCTACAGCCCAGATGTGGCTGGCCCAGACGTGGCCGCGCAGATTGCGCACCTGTAGCCCAGATGTGGCTGGGCCAGAAGTGGCCGCGCAGATTGCGCACCTACAGCTCAGATGTGGCTGGCCCAGACGTGGCCGCGCAGATTGCGCACCTGTAGCCCAGATGTGGCTGGCCCAGAAGTGGCCGCGCAGATTGCGCACCTACAGCCCAGATGTGGCTGGCCCAGACGTGGCCGCGCAGATTGCGCACCTGTAGCCCAGATGTGGCTGGCCCAGAAGTGGCCGCGCAGATTGCGCACCTACAGCCCAGATGTGGCTGGCCCAGACGTGGCCGCGCAGATTGCGCACCTACAGCCCAGATATGGCTGGCCCAGAAGTGGCCGCGCAGATTGCGCACCTGTAGCCCAGATATGGTTGGCCCAGAAGTGGCCGCGCAGATTGCGCACCTGTAGCCCAGATGCGTCTGGCCCAGATGTGGCCGCGCAGATTGCGCACCTATAGCCCAGAGGTGGCTGGCCCAGAAGTGGTCGCGCAGATGGCGCACCTTTAACCCAGATGGGGCTAGCCCAGACGCGGCCATAAAGATGCATACTCATGAGCACTAGATGCAGCTATGCAGGTGACTTCTATACGGGTTCACCAATACCTAACGAACTTGGCAAAAAAGTCGAACAAGGCCAGCGTTTGAGGTACCATTAAATCCCCAGGTACGCGTTTCTGTTGGTTAATATTTCCCTGAGGAGGAATTTCGAGACGAGCACAGCCTGATGGAATAATAATGGGGAAGAATAAGGCTGGTTAGTCGAAAGGAACGCTCTTGGTGTACTTCGAATACGCTGACAGACTTCAGCACTATTCGAAGTAGGGGGAGTAGAGAGTGGTAGTAATGCATAACCTCAGCGTAAATGGCCCCAAGTATTTAAATCTGGATGCGATTAAGTTGGGAGGCAAGCGAGAAAGGAAGGAAAATACGCCACAACACTACGCATACGGAAAAAGGAACAGCAACAAGTGTTCAAAAGACCAGCAACAAGTGTTCAAAACAGGAAAGTAACAAAAGAGGCAAAAGGAAAAAACAACATTGATTGTTCGAAAAACAGGAAACAGAGTAGTAAGCTAAGAAGGTGGGGCACCAGAACCGGCCGTGGAGTCGGGGACCTCTGAAGTAGCAGATGACTCAAGCTGCTCTAATTCGGAGAGCTGACCCAGAAGGACCTCAGGCGAGACCTCCAGCAAAGTGGGGGAGCAGTGAGGCACCCTGGCAGACCAGAAGCCCGGATTAGGTGGCGCTTCCGGATTTCCCTTAAAAGTTGGAGGGGCACTCATAGCTTCCATCGCTGCGTCCAGAGTGGAGGTGGGCTCGCGTCCGGCAGCAAAACCTCCCAAGAAGTAGTGCTGCATGAAAGGTGCGAAGTCCACCAGAGAGAGGGTGTCACACAGATAGCCCTCATGCCAGCTCTGGCTCAGCTGAGCAAGGAACTTTATACCAAGAGGCGAACCCATAAGGTACTTCTGGCAGAGCTGGACTCCTTTCAGCTGTCCCGCCGAATGACTATCCCCAACCCTGGCGGTGAAGGCTTGCTCCAACTCAGCCCTCAGGGTTCTCTCTCTCTCAGCCAACAGTTCCTTGGCCCTCAGCTCGATTTGAGCTTGCTGTGCATCTATGAGCTGATGCAGACGGGTCGTAAGCTCAGCCTCCTTAGCAGCAAGGGCAGCTGCACTCTCCACCTCCAACTGACGGGACTTCTCTAAAGCTAAGTCCTTTGCACGAACCTCACACTCATCCTTCTCTTTTTTAAGCTCTTCCTCCAACTGAGCGATCTTTAAGTCCCGCTCCTCAATTATTTCAAGCATGTTGTTCCCAGGAGAGGCGGGACCACCGGGTGCCAAACCCCGATGGGAGGTCGCAGACAAGAGAGTAGGCAGCAAAGAGGACAGCTGAGACAACCAAGCCCGAATCAACAAAGTACAAAAAATATATAGTTAACAAAAGGAGGCCAAGGGAGAGAGTTACCTCGGCCCAATGATGGGCAGCGAGCTCAGCGACAGAAGCGTCAGATCGGCGACGGAGCGCCTTTTGCTGTTCGAGAGGCACGATGGCCTGGATGAACTTCATCTTCTCCTCAGGACTCAATGAGTCATAACTGTTGGGCATGTCCAGCACCATCTTCCCGTCAGCCCGCTGATTGATACCCCACTCAGAGCTTTGGTGGACAAAAGGGGCAAACTCAGAAGTGTCAGGAGAGGGAGAGGTTGTCTCCACACGTGGCCTCTTCCCCTTTGCCACGGCAGTCTTCTTCTTTTTCTTCTTGGGAGGCACCGGCGAGGCATCCTTCTTGCTCACATCGCCTTCTGAGTCAGATAGCACCACCTGAGGAGAAGAAGATCCAACAGGAGGATTTCCTTTCACTTCCGAAGCTGGCAGGTCAGTCCCATCAAGACCTGCTGAGGGGTGAGACGCAGCGGGAACTTCGGAACCTTCTTGTTTCACAGGAAGCATACGAAACGCATCTCTCCAAGAGAACGACATATCTGCAGAAAGACATATTAAGTCAGAAAGGAAAATCTAAAAAGGAGGTCAGGAAGCAGGAGGGAAACCTGCTTACCCTTAGGATCGAAGGGTAGAGACTTTGAGGAGAGGCTGAAGTGATGGAGAAGGCCAGGATAGGTTACCAACTCGACCATGTTAAATTTCTTTTCAGGGGCCCTAAGGTTCAAAAGGTTAAGAGCCGCCTCATTCTCCTCGGAACATTCAGGCTGGATCCCTCGCAGTCTCTGAGGCGCTTGGTGAACCCAATGGCGATGAGGAAAGTCCCAGCTACCCTCTGTGGGGGCTACGAAGAAGTAAAAAGGGTGCCACTCCTTGTCTTTGTGAGTGCCCCTACTGAGGAAATGAACGAGACCGCGCGGATTCGCGCACAAATAGAAAAAGGGGGGAGCAGATTTAAGCTGAAACTGGGAAAGGACGAGTTCTATAGAGGGTCTCCCCCCTGCAGCAGAAACCAAGACATAAAAGGCTGCCAGCTGGCGTATAGAAGAGGGACTGAACTGATTTAGAGGTATGCGAAAAGCCTGCGACACTGCAGCGAAGAAAGGGTGGACTGGAAAGCGTAGGCCGGCCCTTATCTGGCTCTCCCAGAAAGCAAAGGCCGGCGAAGGCGGGAAGTTTGCTCGCTGATTGTGATTTGGGACAGAGATGTGGAAGCCAGGGCTATGAAAACCCTCTGGGACGAGCTTCTCCAAGCGCTGATAGGTTGACTTGGATGGGCCAAATGTCTTCCAATCGTCCACCCTCGCGCTGTCTCCGGCAGTACTTCGCGAACGGGTTTGACGAGAGGTAGACGAATCGGGGGCTGGCGGCGCTGGCGTCGGCGCGGCCGAAGAGGTGTCGGCAGGAGCGTGAGAGGAAGAAGGCTGAGGAAGATCAGGCGCCGCCGCATTTGGTGATGGGGCCTTCCGCTTTGTCCCCCTTTTGGCGGCATCACCTGGCGCAGTGGAGGACGTGGATACGTCCGGCGACGCCGCGCGAGCACTCTCAGAAGCGGTGGTATCAGACATGTCTTCGACGCACAAAAAGTGGGGAAATACGGAAAACTAAGGGCGAATCGACGAGAACAGGGGAAATAACGAGAAGGAGGAACGAAAGCGTACCTGAATGAGCAGTAGACGAAGAAGAAATCCGAGCGAGATGCGATTTCTGGGCACTGTGCGATTGGGGGTAAGGAGACGATGAAAACCCTAGAAAGACGATTGGGGTCTCGTTTTTTTTGCTAAGTATGGAGAGTTATTTCGAAAAAGGGGGGAAAATGAAAAAGAAACTGCCTCGAGGAATTCAAAAAGCAGAGGTGACAGGTAGGGACACGTGTCACCCTACGGACGCTGTTTTCTTCTCCACAGCGTGCAGGACCTGTCCAATCAGCATAAATGCGACACAGACCGATTAAAGAGTCCAGGAGCACTAAAGAGGAGGAATGCTCCTTCAAATGTACTCCGAACCGTACTACTTAGCGTATTACACTTCGGAGTAGGGGGACTGGATGATAGGGGTGAACTTTAGCCTAGCATTCCTCCTTACTCGGACACCTGAAGATAGTGACTTTTGGGACATATGTCCAGATGGGCAGTACACGTGGGGACCTGTGACCCTGTACGGAAAAGGTGAAGTGGGTCCCAGAAGCAAAGCAACTTGAGCGGGAAATATTGGATAAGGGCCGACCAGGGAACACGTGGCATTTTGTGATTGGATGACATTATAAACAGAGGAGGCGCGCGTCAGTCTGACAACAGTACGATCGCAGGTGCTGTCTCCTCCCAGGATGTACTGCCTGTCGCTGTCAAGTGGTCCTGGGAGTATGCCAGCTCGGCAAACAAAGGGAATTTGGGTATATGTGAATAGAGAGAGACGAGATCAAGGCAAGAATCAACATAACACCAAGACACTTAGATATTTTCTACATGATTCATCTTCTTCATCCATTCTTTCACCATGAAAGCACTGTAACGAGCGAAGTGAGGTCTGTGTGTGTATTTCGCGACTGTGACTAGTGGATACTGTTTCCGGCGGCCCGTGGACGTAGGACACCTGTCCGAACCACGTTAAATCCTTGTCTCTCTCATTCCTTTCCTTCATAGCACTAAAGTATAAACCCTAAAACACTCCAAGAACATCAAGGCCCAGTCCGTCTTACCCATCACCGCCTTTCCCGAACCAAATATCGTTGATCGGGGTCATACCCGCATCACTTTTGATATTCCGTCGAAGTGACTTATCCTCCACGATCACGTCTCATTGCTTTTATCTTGAGGCCACTTTCTTTCCCAACGAAGTCTTTGAACTTCTTGACGTTCTCGAATACTTCCGACTTGTGCTTTAAGAAGTATACCCATGTCTTTCTGAAGGAAGCAGTTACCTTTACCAAGTGAGCTCGGCTTAATCGATCCGCACACGTCGGTATGAATTAGCTCCAACGGCTTCAAAACATTGATGCTCACTGCTTTGAAAGACTTCAAATCTCAAGACTTTGATGCTGACATAATCAACATAGTCATTGTCTGGTAATAAGGTCACTTCCCTCAGATGTAACAAAGTAAATTCTTTTTGTTGGCTCTTTACCAAATATTTTTCCTCGTCGTCCTAAAAAACATGGGATGTGATCTAGGGAACAAGCGATACATCAATGGTGACACTAACATGGGCTATGTCTCTCCTCCTCAACAACCCATAAAACTCAGAAAAGGCGCAAGAAGTAGACAAAAAACATTCCAAAGCACATAAAAGTGGAAGAAATAGACATAAAGAACCTCGAATACATCCAAGCTGTAACAAGAGAAGCCCTAAGGTTGTACCCTCCTTCCCCACTCATAGGGCTTCGCCCAGCCATGGACGACTGCACAATATCAACGGGCCACCACGTGGGAAAGGGGACTCACTTGTGGTTTGTGAGATATGAGTGAGAGCTTGGAGATTAATTTGAAGGCTATGCCGCTTGAGGTTTGTGAGAAACCTAGGATTGATGTCGTTGAGGTTTACGGTTTCTGATGCGATTTGGTTAAACTTGTATTGTAATAAAGAGTTGTTATGCGTAATTTCTATATGTGTCTCTATAGTTTGTATGGCTTGTTGAAGGATTTCTGGGATCGAACAATTTTTCCTTTTCATAGAAGATCTTAAATCATTTTAAGAACTTGAAATATTTAAGCGATGTCAAACGTCACGACAATTGCTAACTGATAAACGTAATTTATTACGTTCATATCTGTTAATTTTAAGTCGTTTGCATTTATTAATGAAGCCGTTTTCGAATAGCACTTAAATGTGAGTTAATGGCAATATTAACATTGGTTACGGCAGTTTAGTATTTCTTGTGGATCACAAAGTGAACGACGTCCAATTTAGCTGAAATTTTAATCGATGATAGAAGACTCGTTGATATCGATTTTGACAAAAGGAATTTCCATTCCAAGTTCCAGATCATAAGATACGAATTTTTGAAGCCACACTACCTTGATGCGCAGTAACAGCCCGTAATTGGGCCCATTACAAATCAGCCATTTTGAACAAACCCAACCCACTCAAATGAATTTTTTCTGTTGCTAGGGCAGGCAAGGGACGATGGCAAGGTGGTTGATTGGTATTTCTTTCCTTGAACCAAGGAAACATGCTCAAGATAAAAGAAGTGAGGAAAAGACACGTTTTCAACATTACCCACTTCTCCTGCCATAATTCCCGTAAAGCGTCCATGTCTCCAAGATCAACATTGACTACAGCCCAAATAAATAAAGGAGGTCTGAAGAAAGGAAAAAAAAAATGAGCGGGGGCCGAACTTGGCTACATCGATATATCAAGCAACCACCTCTCCACTCAAAGGGACTTCAGCTCGAGATCTAACCTCTCAACCACCAAGAACACTTCACCCACCTCTGAACAACCAATCGTCAACCTCCCCAAGCTCCAAAACACGCAGCTGCAACTAGGAACCGAACCACACAGCTTCAAGGGGCTCATCGAGCACTTCACGGCTGGACGAAATTGAAGCTCGCAGCTGCGGTCAGACTCGCACTCCACGTTTACAGCTGCCATCGACGCAAACACCAAGCACCTACTTCACCTCAAGCACATATCTCAGCCGCTCACCAACCGTTCGACGAAATAACCCAACGACGCACACGTTAGCGCAGCGAGTAACTGACGCTCGCATATCACACATCCGTAGGAGGGCAAAGTTACGAGGACCGACTGAGACGTGACGCGAGATAGAACCGAAGCGGGATCGGGAAACTTGGAGGGAACGTGACGTTGACGGAGCCAAATATCAGGGAAGAAATATGTTTTATTTCTCTTTGTCATTTATGCTTCTCGTTGCGCTAATATTTCGTATGAGTAGCTAAGTTTATTGTGTGCTTGGGATGAGATGAACATTAGGTAGAGTTATTGGACGTAAATTATTCGTGAACATGCGATATTGGCTATTTATCATTTAAATTTTATGAGTGATTAGGATGCATATGCGTAGTCGATTTCTTTCTTGCATGATGAACTTAGTGATACATGAAGGATTCGTATACATAACCTTATTTTTTGTGAGATTTTGAGCCTACGAGCTTTTTGCTCATTTTTTTTGGTTGTGTGAAACTGTGCCTAATTTACGTCTCTCTAGAACATGCTCGTGTATTACGTGCTGAAACTGCTTAAGGTAAAAATGTGTGAAAATGAGGAATGCATTAGGAATTAGTCCATAGCCAAGGTTTCTGACCACGCCTGATCATCGTAGTTAGCCACTTTGAGCCTGAGCCTTTTTATTGTCGAAACCCATTACTCATAGCTACCAAACCTAAATAAGCCTTCAGAATTAAACCCCCATCGGAGCGATAGTGTAAGTGAAGGATGAATGACGGAGTCACAGTGCACAATTTAGTCAAATGTTTGACAAACACCGAAATTAAAAAAAAAATGAAAAAAATTGAGAAAATGAGAAATAGCTAAAAACCTTTCCTCCGATAGTCTTTCCTCTCTAGAGCACATTTTAATACCCTAAGTAGGGATGTCGAAAGAAGAAAGGCTTGCTCAGAAAAAAAAAAGGGAAAAAAAAAGAAGAGAAGAGACGAAAAAAATTGGGTGGAAATCAGATGATCGACTTATTGGCGCATTCGTGACAAAGTCATGATTCCAATATGACTATTGCTCATATCCTTCGCACTTATGCCTTTCATACTTTGGATATTTAGTCCTGCCATAACCCGGTTAGTCATTCCGATTCACACTTAATTACTTTGGGTAGTAGATTTACGAATCACTTGCAAGCTTATGGTAGAGATCAGATTAGTGCATGAATAGAGAGATTTCACTGACATATAAGCCTATACACTGTGTGATTTGAGTGAATCCCTGTGAGGTACGAGTCTGGATTAATATTGCTAAGGAATTTGTGTAGTAGACGTCAGCTTCAAATGTGTTTTCCGACGTTACTTGCATTATTTTATTACGTGATTCATTCTTAAATGATAAGTTGCAGGATTTAATTAATTTTATGCCTTATTATTTCTTTGCTTGATGACAAACAAATGCTTAAGTGTGGGGAGATTTGATAAACGTAATTTATTACGTTCATATCTGTTAATTTTAAGTCGTTTGCGTTCATTAATGAAGCCGTTTTTTAATATCCTAGCACTTAAATGTGAGTTAATGGCAATATTAACATTTGTTACGGTAGTTTAGAATTTCTTGCAGATCACAGGGTAAACGATGTCCAGTTTAGCAGAAATTTTAATCGATGATAGAAGACTCGCTGATATCGATTTTGACAAAAGGAATTTCCAGATCAGAAGATATGAATTTTTGAAGCCACACTACCTTGATGCGCAGAAACAGCCCGTAATTGAGCACATTACAAATCAGCCATTCTGAACAAACCCAACCCACCCAAATGAATTTTTATGTTGCTAGGGCAGACAAGGGACAATGGCAAGGTGGTTGATTGGTATTTCTTTCCTTGAACCAAGGAAACATGCTCAAGATAAAGGAAGTGAAGAAAAGACACGTTGCCAACATTACCCACTTCTCCTGCGATAATTCCCGTAAAGCATCCATGTCTCCAAGATCAACATTGACTACAGCCCAAATAAATAAAGGAGGTCTGAAGAAAGGAAAAAAAACGAGAGGGGGCCGAACTTGGCTACCATCGATATATCAAGCAACCACCTCTCCACTCAAAGGGACTTCACCTCGAGATCTAACTTCTCAACCACCAAGAACACTTCACGCACCTCTGAACCACCAATCGTCAACCTCTCCAAGCTCCAAAGCACGCAGCTGCAACTAGGAACCGAACCACACAGCTTCAAGGGGCTCAACGAGCACTTCACGGCTGGACGAAGTTGAACCTCGCAGCTGCGGTCAGACTCGCACTACAAGTTTACAGCTGCCATCGACGCAAACACCAAGCACCTACTTCACCTCAAGCACATATCTCAGCCGCTCACCAACCGTTCGACGAACTAACCCAACGACGCACACGTTAGCGCATCGAGTAACTGACGCTCGCATATCACACATCCGTAGGAGGGCAACGTTACGAGGGCCGGCTGAGACGTGACGTGAGATAGAACCGAAGCGGGATCGGGAAACTTGGAGGGGACGCGACGTTGACGGAGCCAAATATCAGGGAAGAAATATGTTTTATTTCTCTTTGTCATTTATGCTTCTCGTTGCGCTAATATTTTGTATGAGTAGCTAAGTTTATTGTGTGCTTGGGATGAGATGAACATTAGGTGGAGGTATTGCACATAAATTATTCGTGAATATGCGATATTGGCTATTTATCATTTATGATATTATTTTTCAAATTAATATGTCTATGTGTTGGTTTGAAAATCACTTCGATATGTCTATGTATTGATGTAATTTCGTGGTAATATCGTTTTAGGGTGACAGTTAGAAAAACGACTAGGCCTTTCACTAAATGATAGGAGTTTGATTATAGGACGACAGCAAATAATCGATCCTCGCTTAGGTAAACTAATATATATTCTCACAACCGTCTAGGACGCAACAAATTCGGGTGCGAGTAGGAATTACCGCGACTTAGTCATTATATTTGTGTTAACGATAATTTACGGCCTCGTCAATGATACCTAGTTGGATTCGAAATCCCGAGCACATTTGTTTTATACAAATGGTTATTTTTAAATATTTAAGTTGCGTTTAAAGCTGTTGGTTTTGCTAGGTTAAGTTGTTAGAATTTATTTTATAAATTAAACTATTAAAAAATATTTATTTAGGCTAAATATCAGAATGATAGGTTACTACTAGTACTCAATTTATTCCTCGTGTTCGATACTCGGATATTCGCTATAGCTATTCTACAAACGATAGGTACATTGCCTATCGCGCGTGGTGCTTTATATTCGTTTTAATTATTACTTGACGTACTTGCACGAACCTTTATTTAATATATTAACGTACACGCACGCGATCACTAATGTACCCGTCTCCTTCTAGATTGGCTTTAGAGAATATCTTCCTCCTTTAGATTCCGTCGGTTTCGGTTTCGGATGAATTTTCCGGGACCGAAACGAAACCGAGTAATGGGACCGACGGGCCGCAACGGTTATGGGCCGGTTCAGGTTCCGGTTCAGCCCATTTTATTTTTAATTTTTTTTTTGGACTTCCAAAAAAAAATTCCAATTCAAGAAAAAAAATAAAAAAGTAAACACAAAGTAGTACTTAGAAATTTTAAAAAAAAAAAACATAAAAATACAATTTATTCGACTTGACTATTAATTAAAACTATGTTCTCTCACTGGTTCTTCGATTCGGCAAAAACTAATCCTTCGACAATGTAAGCGTTGCGAGCGAAGTTTGATATGCGTGCGTCAATCTTCGATAATTTGGTCGGATGTGGAGAATGCGGACTCGGAGGCGACACTAGACGCTTCCACGGCTAAAACGTGATATTGTCGGCCATCTAAGGGTAACCTAAGATTTAAGGATCTCTATCGCTACAGTGTTCGAACTTGCATTATCTAAGGTGATAGACATAAGCTTATCTTGAATTTGATATTTTTTTCACAACGTTCATGACATACATCGATATAGTCGTTCCTGTATGCTGTGAAACTAGGGGATCTACGGAAAGAATACGCTTTTGTATGGTCTATGTTTCAAATCTATCCAATGGGCGGTCACCACCAGATAAGATTGCAACGTTACGTTTGTCCAAATATCCACAAGTCAAACTAATCCTACACGATATGTTCGCCAAATGACTAATTAGATTGATATTCTTGAAAACATTCTGAACATTTTTCCTAAGGGTTTTACGGGTTACATTATGGAATATGGGTTGTATCGTACTCGTGCATTCGATAAACCGTTCACTTTCCGCAATGCAAAAGGGTTCTCCGCACATTACTACGAATTTCACTGACACTTTCCTAGCAATTTTCCTAGTACTAACAAAATTCCAACCCGTACTAACGTTTGTTTCTTGCTGTCTAGGTTCGGTTCCTAATGGTTCCAGCGTATCTGAAATTATGAACCTTCTCAAGATGTTTTTTCATGAAACCCGTCCGCCTTGATTGGGGGCGGCATTAAATTGGTAGGGATGATGTCACATTTTACAATAGGCCGTTCCAAGCTCGAGATTACCTTTTCTTAATTCTAAGTCGAAATAATTCCATATCTTAGACTGCCGACCACACGATTAAGTGCCTTCATTAACTAATCATGCTTACTCTTTATTAGTTCCAATAGGTGAGTCTCGCTCTGATTCTGAGACGGGGGAGAAGGTTCTGGGTTGGGCGCCGCCATCTATGAACTTAGTTTCAAAACTAAAGGCACCGAAAATCTCTACATGAGAGAGAAAGTGAAATTTTCTTGCAGTTTGATGAGTAGAGAGCTGAAACCCAACATCGATTTATAGCTAAAATTACATGATTTAGCCAAATGTGACCACCATTACAGAGATAATCTGTTGTAGTATCAGGGGGAAAGGTGCTGTGTTTTCACATTCCTTTAAAAGACAATGTTGGTATCAATAGCCATGTAGACATAATCCTCCATTAATTTCATTTTTGTCTATAATTTGATTATAACAATTAATAATAAGAAAGTAGAATAAAAATTGCGGTGAAAAGACAGCACCTTTTGCCCTGATACTGCAACAAGTTATCTCTGTAATTGCAGTCACCTTTGGCTAAATCATAAAGTAATTTCAACTATAAATCGATGTTGGGTTTCAGCTCTATACTCTCATTCTCCTGTAGAGGTTTTCGGTGCCTTTAGTTTTGAAATTAAGTTCATAGATGGCGGCGCCCAACCCGGAACCTTCTCCCCCGTCTCAGAATCAGAGCGAGAATCACCTATTGGAAATAATAAAGAGTAACCATGATTAAGTTTATTACGGCATCTAACCTTGTTGTAATAATATCGAATCTACTGGTGTGAAGCCGACTTCGCGGCCATTAGCCGCGAAGACAGTTTGGCCCAAAACATGGGCCTCCTTATTAAAAAAATATGTTCTTCCTTAATTCATCTTCTTCCCTGTTCTCTTCTTCTTTTCATTCAATGCGCAAAACAACCTCGAGGGCGACGGCGAACAACGGGCGACACACTGCCTAACTTCCTTCTTCCTTATCATCCTCGATTTCAGTATGAATTTTGCTAAACTTTTGATTTCGAATGTTCTTAAATATTGTTGAATTCGTGATTTTAAATCTATGTTCTTGGTATAGTGTGTGCTATAAATACAGTGGGTTGCTTATTGGATTGATATAACACGTCAATTTCGGATATTTGATTCGATTTAAGACTTTTCCCCAATTTTGAAACCTAATTTTGAAATTAGGATTTCTAGCTTGATTGATTCGATTATTCAATACATGATTCAATTTATGTGTTGAGTGTTTTGTTGTTGTTATTTGTGGCGATATTGACTTGTAAATGCTAATTTAGGATGGATACGAATGAATATTACGACCCGATCGATAGATTACTATTGATATTTCAGGATAGTCATCGTTGTAACGATGTACTATCCAATTCGAATGTGTGCCAGACATGCCTTTGACCGTTAGGGGTTTGGAAGGTGTTGTCTGGGGTAAGCTTTCACGACCGCTGCGGTTGCACGGTCGTATTCTGGAGAAATTGGATGTGATGTCGTTTTACGACGTCTATTGTTGTGGATCCCAGAAAATAGATCCACACTTTATTACGGCACTTGTAGAGAGGTGGATAGGAGACGCACACGTTCCACTTGCCTATGGGGGAGGTGACCGTTACACTAGAGGACGTGGGTGTTCTGTGGGGACTCCCCGTCGATGGTACTTCGGTCAGTGGATCGATTACCTGAAGGATCCGACTGGTAACAGACCTGTTGTAGGTGCGTACAGCGGGACGAAGGTGTCGTTGAGGAAGTTTGCCTGGTTAGAAGCCAACCAGATCGACGATGACAGCGAGGATTGTGAGGTAGATCAGCGCGCACGTGCATATGTGCTCTTACTAATGGGATCAGTTCTGTTGCCCGATTCCAGCGAAAGCTCGATGTCCATGACTTTTCTTTCGTTGCTCGAAGACATTGATGCCATGCACGCTTACAGCTGGGGCAGTGCCCATTTGGTTTTATTGTACAGAGAGCTATGTACCTCGTGCCAACGTCAGAAGATGAACCGTGGTGGAGCTATTCGGTTGCTTCAGGTGCGTTCTTTTATGTAATTGAATTTTCTTGAGGCACATACTAATCACTAATTTAAATCTTGTGTAGGTATGGGCGTGGATGCGTATATTATCTTTGAAGCCCATTATTATCCGTCCTCGAGTGCCGATGTTGGCCAACGTTGTCGATGGAGAGTTGTCCACTCCGCCACATGCTGCGAGGTATTAAGACGATGCGCCATACCGCCTCTGTGGCATAATGTTTTTAAATAGTTGTCTTTAAACGCCTTATTAAAATTCGATACGACGTGACGTAAACAGTAATGATGCACTCCATTCCGTAACCTATGAGCTTCCAACTGTTCTACTGCAGAAAGTATCCCTGCATTCAGTTTAGTAATAAGAACTAGTTTTAGTAAAAATAAAAATAAAAACGAAGATCTTACCTGGATGGCAATCTAAAACTAGGCCTACCGTTGGACGTCCAATACATGAACATTAAGTAAGTTCAAGAACCACCTCCAAGAATGTGCGCCTTCGAATGTAATGATGGCAAAAGTAAGTGGAAAAACTTTCTGATTTGCATCGAGTGCACATGCAATCAACATTTTATGCTTGTACTTTTAATATAAGTGCGTACGGTCAATACAAACCACTCTACGACAATGCTTGAAACTGTCAATGCAAGGCTTGAATGCCCAAAATACATACTACTCCCGACATATCTTGAAGATGCCACCACTTCACCACCTTTTCAGGGTCGTAACGCTGCAATGCTTTCATGAATATAGTAAGCTGTTGATTGAAGTTTCCCAAGTACCATAAACAAACTCTTTTGCTCTTTGAGTCCATGACATGCTTGAATATACGATATGTCGTACCCAAAAGTATCATTTACGAGCTGCTGCACGTTTTTGGGTAAATACTGAGTCGTTCTTCATCGTTTCTATTAATATTCTCGCAACTTCATTTCGCAAAATATTGTGATGCGTGCTAGCCAACTCGTGCGTGAAGCCCGTGTGAGGTCCTCCATATCTTGTCAATTCCAAAAAAAAATCGGTTTGAAGACTGCTCGCAATTTCCAATTGTAGTCGTCGATGCATTGCATCTCACGTTCCATGCGGTTCTATTACTTTCGGTCACGTGGTACTCACGTCTAACAACACTCAGTGGTATAACATCACATTTCAAATGATCTTTGCTGTTAAAAGTCATACCTACGAAAAATGTGGGATCGTCCCTATCGTAAAAATCACTACCAGTTTCGCCAACTTCTGGGGGAGCCATTTGATAAGTGGTATTAAATGGCACCGTCCGGTACAATGCTCAGGTCTCTTCTGGTTCTATTGGCATATCAGTAGTCGGTCCATCGTTATTATCATCATCGTCTTCTGCGAGATTTGGAAAATCGTCTGGCCACGCTCCTCTTCAGCTTCAGAGTCGTTGATGTCACTATCTTGGACGGCATCATGAACGATCTCAGGTTGTGCCACCGTCGAACTAGGAACACAACGACTACTCGAAGGCATATCTTCGTGAGGGGCGTCGAACGAAATATTTGTCAACTCTTCAGTAACTGATGTAATGCCGGGAAACGAATAAGTCGATGCGGGATTCTTGTTCTCGTCGGGAGCATCTACGTTGCGATCGAACTAAACGTTCTCAGTGCCTTAACAACGACCTCAATATAATCAAGTTCGGTGTCGGAATCCAAGAAGTATGCGCGCTCGGCATCGTTAGCCATTCGTAGGAGCTTCTGATAATATTCGTTCTTCACCCGAACGATTAATGAGAAAGAAGTACCGTCAATGGATGTCATGTCGTACAGCATACTAAGAAATTGATTGAAATTGGTTTCTTGACGAATTCATCGATAACCGATGCGTTGACGACTATATCAAATGGTGTTTGATTCATGTATATTTCACCGTCGTAATATACAACTATTTGAATTTTTCTAGACATCATATTGAATATCTACGAAATTTTATGAATTTATAACAATAACATCGACTCATTAAATAACCAAAATCGTCGCATCTAATGGCCGCGACGTCGCATGTAATGGTCGCGAGGACTATGAATTATTGGGGACAATGCGTATTCGGCCGTCAAATCGATGTTTGGCTGCATCAACCCTTCGCGGGTATTAAACGCGACGCCTCGCCTAATGGGCACAACGGACGTCAATTTTGGGCCAAATATCGGCCCAACACGTCTCTACAAAAAAGGAGGCCCGTTTTTGGGGCCAGCTCAGCCGCGACGTCGCGCTTAATAAAAGCGTCGTCCCTTTAAATAGGCGCGTTGTTCTATTTTATTAATTTTGAATGAATCCTATTTTATTAATTTGTGATTTAAATTGCATTACTTTATTCAAAAGGCCAAATTATTTGTACGAGTGATTATTATTTTATTCATTTAGTTGTTTCTTTTCTTATTACGATGCAACTTCTTCATGGTTCATTTGTGGCTTTTCTCAAGTCGGGAAGACCGGTAATTCGGCTTTTAGAAGACAAATATGTGAAATCTTTTTGTCCTTTTTATTATTATTTCGTTTAGCATAATATATGATCGAGAAAATATGAATTTAGTTGATCAGCGTAAGTTAGAATAAAACAATTCTTTCAAAGTGACTTCTGCTGGTAGGAAAAATATGAGTTTAGTTGATCAAACATAGTTGACATTTAATTTTATATCGGTATTTTTAATTAAATAACTAAAAAAATCAATCATTAACAAAATAATCATAAACTCAAAAGTATTAATAAAATAGCGCAAATCGTATGCTCAGCTTACGAGTTAAAGTAACTCCTAGAACGAGTATACGAGTTACTTATCCGAGCTGGCAAGCGCGTGATGTGGCATAACTCGTAATCCCCGAGTTGCAGCTCGTAACTCGTAATCTGAGCATACGAATTAGATCTGTTTTTAAAAACCTACAATGGCCGCACACGACGAAGAGATGAAGACGAAACCGACAACGAAGATGAAAACCGACGACGAAGACGAAGCCGACGTCCTCTGTCCCTGCCTGCACGCCGCGACCCGCCGATTGTCCGCGCGACGACGCGACCCGTGTAATTCCCGTATACAACGTTGTAGTTAGTAGAATATACACGTAACTTAGAAATTTTAAGAAAGAATATAAGTTTCGGAAGGAATGTACACTAACCTCTATATTTTAATATCAATCATAACTAAGGGATAACGATGCTAATAAAATATTTTGTATAAAGGGATGATTTTCCTTGCTTAATCAAAGAGGAAAACTCGTCACCTATTAGCTAGTCCCATCGATCATAACTCCCAAACTTTCAATATACATCTAGTATATCATAATCATTAAGAAGAAAACCTACACAAGGAAAGAAGCAAAGTTTTCGTGGACCTATATAAATACCGATACAATGATACTAATAATATTAAACCTAAGAAGTTACTCGTGGAGATCATTGAACATATTAATGAGTATGACTACGTTCTTAACCTTAAGGTAATTTCAAAGCACATTCGTATATCTATATATAATTACATGTGTGTTTGGGAGAAAAATTATCTTTATGACTTGAGCAACAAAAAGGATAATAAAAAATAGGGAGGAGGCGAAAACATTAAGAACAAAAATTCAACCAAGCTAGGAAATTTCAACATAAAATAGGTAAACTCTCAACTACACTACGTGGCTATTTTATAATATATTGTGTGGTGTGTCTTGTATGATCCTTCCATGTTTTATATGAATATTTCGACATAAGAGATAGGTGTTTAAGCTAAAGTTTGGATTTGAGGAATTTGTATGCAAGGTTGGGAACCTCAAGTAAGAAAGGTTTCGATTCATGAATATAATTGAGGGTTTTAAAATAATTTCGACACTTACATTTCTAGATACTCGAAACAAATTGAAGGTGTTAAATTCTTGCAAGGGCAGGAAGTTTCGTTTGGCACTTTAAGGCTTTGGACTATTTAGAAGTTTTAGCATAGTAATTAAGACCATGGAGTTCTCGATGAAACAAGGGTTTCAGCTTTAGGATATTGAACTCTTTAGGAATTCCTTCGGCATGGTAAGTTTTATTAGATTTAATGTTTCGGTATGTTAGAATTATGTGTGAATAATGAGTTTTGAATATATAAATATTTGTGAACCTTGAAAGTTTTCCACACTAAAGAATCTTGGGATTTGAATTAAGAAGTATTAGAACATAAGAGAAACTTTCATGACCTAGTAAATGGTTGCATGCAATATAGAGTTGGATAGGTTGAAGTTTTCGTAACCTGGGTTTTGCTACCCAAAGTTTTCGTGAAACAATATAGATAAGTGCACTAAGTTTACGATGTTAGGTGCATATAGTGTTTTCGGCATTTCAAACATTACAAGTTTTCGGTATTGTTAATGATTAGTTTTCGTGACCCCCCAATGATTAATTCTTTATTAAATATTTTATACAATATTTTCGACATTTCAACCATTTTTACAACTTTTGGAAGTTTTCGGTATTTCTTAAAATATTTTCCGCATGAAGTTTTCGACGCTAATCTTAATACGCTAATCTTAATCAACGTTTTCGGCATAGGCATAAAACTTTTCGGTCCTTATAAAAGTTTTCGCATCACACTAAATTTTCGGCAACTTAGGGTTTTCAAGATTTCTAGGGGTTTTGAGCATTTTAGGGTTTGAGGGTTTGGTGTTTATTTTACTTAACAGATATACTTATATGATAATACTTTACGTTCAGAGGGTCCAAAATACTAGGAGATTTACAAGAGTACTTGACTGACTTTATCTGGAGGACAGGTAGGTGAATCTTCATCTACAACGCATAAACACATACCTGATACTTAAGTGCTTCTATGTGCTACTATGTGACTATGATTCGATGAATTATGTGTTTTACGTGTTTTATGTGCGTTTCATGTGGCATCACATTATCATGTATTAGCACGTTAAATGCCTGGATGGGCATTACACGTCATTTCATGGAGTGTACCGTGGTGGAACGGTGGTACTGTATTGTACCTATTGAGAGTGTAGATAATATTGGCTGTCGACCGTAAAGGAGTCATGAGAGTGTGGGCATCTGCTGTGCATCAACGCCTGTAACGGTGAGCCATTGGCCCGTTCGACATTATGCGGCAGACTGCGGGCGACCTAGAAAGGAACGACTTGGGACATCCCCAAGTAGGCTAGCTAGTGTAGGCCACGCTGTCGCATGCGGGAGGAGGCGACCTGGAGGTTGCGACCTGGGTACCCTTACGGGACCTAGCGTTGGCTACCAGCGTGGGCACCGCATTGGCAGAAGAGGCGACCTGAGAGTGTGACCTGATACGGCTCGGGGAGCTGCTCAGTGTAGGCCACTACT
This sequence comes from Craterostigma plantagineum, assembly GCA_027422505.1. NCBI lineage: Eukaryota > Viridiplantae > Streptophyta > Magnoliopsida > Lamiales > Linderniaceae > Craterostigma > Craterostigma plantagineum. The sequence goes on along the minus strand of JAPQWV010000066.1, from coordinate 630,210 downwards.
GTAGTGTAGTGATCGTGTTGTGGTTGTGTTCGTAATCGTGGTAGTGATTTCGCGTGATGGTGCACAGTATGAAGCCCGAGGCCGGTTGTGAGGTGGTGTGTGTATCCTGGTTGTTACGAGTGATAGTGAGTGGCATTGCATTGGTGAGAATTGGAGGTGAGTGAACGTGAGTAAGTCACACGTGCATGTGCACTATATCACCTACGGGGCAACAGCTCAGTGTTTACGTGTTGTAGGTAATCCACGATCGAGGTTGGCCATCAGAGCTTCCATGGGCTTTTGAGGGCGGTGTTGTACATGGATGACAACCTGTGGGCGAGTGATAGGGTGATTTGTGCTAAGGCCCGCTTATACTAACATTTTGTATGAAGAAATATTTTTTGTAAAATGGTTCTCCGCCGATTTCGCTGCTAACTCCAACGTGAGCTATCGCTAACTAGCGATTAGATAGTGAGGGTCGTCACAACCCGCCGGTTGCCCGCCTCTGTCCCCCGCCCTGCGACCCGTCGCAGCCGCTGCCTGCGCGCCGCCAGAAACCCCACCGCCTCACCCCCGCACGTTGACGTCCTCTGCTGCGACCCGCCGTGACCCCCCGCGAGTCGCCGCCGCCTCTGCCCGCCGGCCCGCGACCCGCCGCCGCCACCTGTGCCCGCCGCCTCGACGAGCTCCTCCACCGCGACCCGCCGCCTCACGACGATCTACGCACGATTAACTACGGTTAGCGACCCCGTTTTTTATATCCGAATGCATGTTGTGTTAATTTCATCATTATCAAATGCTATTTTTATTGTTCCTTTGTTGTCGTTTCTTTTAACTGTAGAATGGACTTCGATTATTCTTACAGGCCTGTAGATAATTCGGTGTTGACGATGCAGTCGAATCACCGCAGTAGGGATTTGTTGTTAGATGAGGGGGCGATAGATAGAACAATTAAGATTAGGTCGTTAGAGAATGTTGTGTGGGGTACTAGAGAAGCACCAAACGTCCTACACGGTCGCTTATTAGGTAATTTGAACGATATGGATCTATACAGCGTCTACAGCTGTATGTCGCAGAGGGTTGACCCTCATTTGATTACAGCGTTGGTAGAGCGTTGGAGAAAGGAGACCCATACGTTTCATTTTTTGTTGGGGAGGCGACCGTCACTTTACACGACGTAGGTATCTTGTTCTTCAGTGTGATCCATTCGAGGACGGTCGCAGGGTGAATGGACGAGCGAGCGGTTGCTAGATTTTAGACCGACTGCTGATACAATTAAGGGGTCATCGGTATCGATGAAGTCGTTAGCGAGTTGGTTGTTGGACAATCGGATAATGGATGACAGTGGTGAGGAAGAGGACGAATGTTCAGCACGGGGTTATGCGATGCTGCTCTTCGCTGCGGTGATGTTCCCCGATTGTAACGCCAGCACCGTATCGTTGACGTACCTTCAGATGTTGGAGGATATTGAGTAGGTGCGCACGTTTAGTTGGGTAGTGCAGTGCTGGCATTCCTAAACAGAGAGCTTTGTTCGGCATGCGAGTCGAAAAAACTAAATATAAGCGGACCCCTACGGCTGTTGCAGGTAATTATATAGAAAATTAGATTAAATTTATAGTTATTTTAAACATTTATATAGAACAAGGGATTGTTTTAGGCATGGAAATATGTGAGGATCTTGCCATTTCAGCCAGTTTGAGGGGTTAATCGTATCATGATGGAGCCCGAGTAGTCGACGGGATAGTCTTACCGACCCCACGACATGCTGCGAGGTATGTTCGTTCATCCAAAAGTTGCAATTTTTTTTCCTTCCTACATTTATAATTGTTGTGTAAATATTTGACAGATTGAACACATTCTTTGATTTTACTACGAACGTGCGCACCATCCGCGAGTGCATTGATCGGCTACAGCCGCATCAATTTTTATGGATCGTACGATATGACGCTCCCGGAGATTGACGCTCTTCCTCCCGAGTGCTTACCGATCGCTTGTCGATCGAGGTGTCCACTGATATTCTTCAATATCGTGGAGATTCATTACATCGAACGAGTACTGCGGCAGTTAGGAATAGTCCAAGGAATTCTCATTATTCCGTCGTATCGAGATACGAATCTTCATATGTACGAGCGTCGACAGCGATCGGGAATAGATTGGAGAACACATCATGCAGGCTTGATTGGGTTATGGGAGGAACGAGAGGACACCGTCGTGAATGGTCCTCCCGCTACTTCCTTCAGCTCGGTGGAGGATGGATATTACGAGTGGTTTCATCGGATCACTCGCCTCTACATATCTCCACATGCGATACAGATGTCACAGGGCTTCCAGATGGGGGATGCGGTGTTTATGTCGACCATCATAAGTTTAACATATGTATTAATGTTATTTATAGCCAAATGATATAATTTACTCTTTCATTTTTAGGAAGGCGGGGTTCACGACAACCTTCGTTACGCGAGGACCAGCGATTATAAACAGTCGATCCGCTTATTGGAGCAGATGGATGGCATGTTTATCTCGCGACGCCAAGTTCGACGAGGGAGTAAGGCCGAACCATCTCATGTACATGAGGCCGGACCACAAGTGCACGAAGCTGTGAACCCGTCTTTCTTTGAAGACTTTTCGCCCTTTTCGCAATCATCTGCAGCCCAGCACAACCCAGAGCCGTAGTTTATGGACCATCAGGTATATTAAATTAATTTAAATTTAAAGCCCTTAAATTATTTACTAAAATTAAAATTTGGTTATCACAATTTAGCCGTTTACAACACCTTCACCACGACCGCGACGACCTCGAAGTCCGGTAGATGATGCGGAGCAAGGCAACCGTCGAGGAAATAGAGTACGTAGGCCAGCTCGTTGTGGGACCGGCGGTCATTTGGCGCATCATGACAGATAGATCGTTATGTGAAATATTATTTTTTGTTTTGTAATGATTATTAAATGCGTTCGAATCACAGTTTTTTTTGTAATAACTATTGTGATTATATTTATTGTTGTTGTTATTATTGTTATTATTATTATTATTATATTTATTATATTTATTATGATGATTACTATTATTATAATTATTGTTATTATTATTATTATTATTATATTTATTATTATTATTTATTTATTATTATATCTATTATTTATTATTAGTATTCTATTTATTTATTATTACTTATTATTATTATATCAATTATTATTATTAGTATATTTATTATTGAAGATATAAAAGTGCCTAAGAGGGGGGGTGAATTAGGCTAATAAAATTTTATGCTTCTTTTTCAAAACCTTAGTGTGGTGACTTAGATATACCTACTGATGTTTGTAACTAGTATGCCTGATATATCCTAGTAACGTCGGATGTGTGTCGGGTCTGTCTCACAGCGATAAAGAAATAACTGAAAAGTAAATGCGAGACAGGATTTTTATAGAGGTTATATCCCCAACTGGGGTTTACTCCTCTCCTTGGGATTTTCTTCCCAAGAGTTTAACCAATCACTATAATGCACCGTAGCTGGATACAAAACTGATTGGTCAGCCCAATACACAACCGAAACAAGTCGAACACTAGACACTACTAGGTTACCACACGCCGAGTTTCGTTCCTCGGAATCTCCTTGATCCCGACAGACACAGCTCGCTACCGAAGGGCCCCCGGACTTGTCCTTCCCTTCACGTGTGCGTAAACGTCGACCTTGCCTCCTTGGTATTGCTCACGTCCGAAGACAACACGTCCGAAGACAGAATATATGGCAGGGGATGATGGAATATCTGATGAATCACTCGCTCAGTGATGGATAGGCAAGTTAAAGTTCGGGTAGGCAGAAAGCTATCGCAAGTGAAAGGCTCAGGAATATCTTAGTATCTCTCTGCTTAAAAATCTCTCGTACGCTTAGATTCGCAAATTCACTGTTCTGTTCTCTCTTCCTCGAAAATCTGAAGTGCAGTTCATATAAATCCTTTTCTAATAGCACTTCACATGGAAAGTCATATCAAACAATAATCACCAAATCAAGCATAGTTTCCATGTAGCTTTCGAATCAATCATACCATATAAGTCATGCTTCTAATAAATCGTCACAACGGTCATATAGCACATTAAAGCATGATTATATTCCATATAAAGCTCAATTTTCGTACTCAAGCAATTTCAACCATTTCGCATATATTTTCCATATCGACATTTTCCACAAGTGATTCCCTGCTATCAGTTCCTAGTAACGAGTAACTTTAGATTTACTTTCCAAGTATGGCACATAAGATAGCAAGGCATAAGCACGTTTTCCATGTACAGCTCATAGCATTTAATCAATATATTTACCATGTTTAGCACAAGAATCAGATCAGAGCTTACATAAATCGATTTTTCACATCATGGCACTACTTTCCTTAATTCAGAGATCTCACCCGTTATAGCACATACCATATAAGAGCATCTTATCCATAAGGTCAATCAAATCAAATCTTTCCTAAATATAACAATCCAATCAGCACAAGGAAAGATATCAATTTAATATTTCGCATTTAATTCAGTGCAAGGCAAGCAAGGATCGTGCATATGATTTTCGTCCAGGAATAAACTGGTATCAACGGATATATCACTTTCCATATATAAACAGCATATTTTCCATATATAGCTCAGTAGGATATCTCATGCATTATTTCCATATTTAGCACAGAAAGATATATCCTATCTCATGGACTGTCTATAATACGCGATCACATAGTTCCATCAAATCATCACAGAATCACACGTAATTCAAATATTCAACACTTTAACAATTTTCATCTCATTTGTAATGCATGGTTGAACATTATCATGAACTTAGACATTTTATTTGTCCCAAATCGAATTGCTTATTTTATAGACCTAATGTCATTACAATTACATCGTTCATCAAAACTCTCTAACATATATGGACCAAAAAGGTCAACATTCTCCCCCTTTTTGATGATGACATGTAATTGATGCAGCACGGAAGCACGTAAGCATATTCGATTATGCAAGTCCTAGCGCATATGTCTAAGTGTTCAATAATCACAAAGCAGAGCATACGATATTTCCTAATCACATGTGATTCTATTTGCTCCCCCTGCCTATGTGCAGATATCTCTATGATACGCTAAGATATATCGTGAACAAATTTTGCTCCCCCTGTCTACGTGCGGATATATCCTATTAAATTCTATGTTATATCTTAAGTACAAGAATTTCGAAATTACCCGTGAGTGTGCTCCCCCTGCCTAAGTGCGCATTTTCCAAGCATGGTTCAAGTAATCATGTAATCATCGCAGCAGGCACTTAGCACTCATCAAGAAAATTCACGCATGTCAAATCGCACAGCTAAGCATCAGAGTATGAGATCAGCATATGATATATCCGAAGGTCAGAGCAAAGAAAATATTAAGCATAGAAGATATATCATAATAGCAGCAAAATATTATATTAGGGTTCAACGAGCCTCCCCATACATCACTTACTAGCAAAACACTTAGACGCTAAACGCCTAAACTTACCTTACTACTCCCCCTTCATTATCAAAAAGGCGGGAGGTAAACCTAAAAACTGAGCGATACTGGAATATCCTAGGGGCAACTAAGAGCAGAAAGGAACTGGAGAGGCAGCCTACTGGCTTGAAGAGGAGTCGGAAACAGCGGGTTTTGAAAGGGATTGCTTGACGAGCTTGGTGAGCTTGCAGAGTTTCAGCGACATTTCGGTATACTGTTCTTTGATCTTGCGGAATCGCTTCTGATTGTCAGCTTTGATATCGGAGATATCACGGCGCAACACGGCAATTCCTGTCTTCCCGACGCTGAGCTCATCTTCGTAATCCTCATCATCGTCGCTTTTCACTTTTGCCTTTCCCTTTGCAGCAGCTCGCTTCTGGGCGCTATCCACTGACCTGACTTCCTTGGCCTTGAACCAACCTTGGCCTTTTGTATAGTGAATTCCCATGCGCTTCAAGGTCACTTGGTCCACGATGTGGACGGATTTGTCTTCCCAGCCAGGCGGCAACACAATGCCCTCGCACTCAAATAAGTGAGTGAGTAGCATGCCATAAGGCAGCGCTTTGTCTCTGCTTTCGTAGGCCTGGATCATGTGTTTCATGATGACATATCCGAGGTTGAACTTGAGGTTTTGGGATACCATGTAGACGGCAAAGGTGCTCATGAAGTTCATCGTCGTCGAGTGGCCGCCGCTGCCAATTTTGGCACTCCAGAGAGTCATGTTGAGAAGCTTGTGCAGGAAGAAGTAGTCGATAGGGAGTTGGTTCAGTCATTCATGTCATAGTGCTTAAGTCCCTCATCAGCAACTCCCAGCATAGCGTTCATCTTCTGAGTGGTCCATTCGATCTTATGGCCGAGAACATAGGAACGGATGTTAACATGCCCTTCGAACTCGTCGTAGTCGAGATTAGCATAGAAGAGTTTGACTACTTCAGGGAAGTGGGGTGTGTTGAGGCTCAGGAAATGCTCCCATCCAAACTCTTTAAGCCAGGTGATTACGTTCCCAGGGGGCAGTTTGTCGAAGGCAACTCCGCGACCACGAGCGATATCTCTTTTGAGGAAGCTTTTGTAGGTGGTGCGGTTACTCTCTTCCAGAAAAAGCATTTCAGGTGGGATTTCACTGGGTTGGCTCAGATCGATAGGCGGAATGGCAAAGGATTTCGAACTTGATGGCTGAGTTGGCGAGGTCTTATCAAGTGGTGAGGGCTGTTTTTCAGGAGACTTTGGTGGAGGTGAAGGCGATTTCTGGGTTTCAATTGGAGTTGGGGATTGCTGGGGTGATACCTGGGTATCCTCAGGAACTTCTTCAGGAATTTCAGAGCTTGAGGCAGGTTTTGCGGGTTCGGGTGTCTTGGATTTCTTGGTCTTCTTCTTCTTCTTGGCAATCTTGGAAGGACTTGAGATCTTTTCGGAAGATTTTGCTTTAGAACGAGTTTTACGAGCAGAAGGCGAGGCTGATTTTGGTGATTTGGAAGGTGATTTGAGCGGGGTTTCATCAGTGTCTGACATGGGCTCCTTACGTTTGCGGCTTGATGATTCAGGGTTGACAGCTTTGGAAGTTTTGGCCATTGAAGAAGGTTTGAATGTCGAGGGGATGTTTGAAGAGGATGATTGAATGATGAAGATTGAGGAACGGTTTTGATCTTTTAAAGAAGTGGAGTCGGTTTATTCTTGGAATGGATAAGGATGGATTTGAAATTTGAATTTTGAAATTTCGAAGTTGGAAAGTGGAAAACTGTCAGAGATATCGGACTGATTTGACAGGATCTCATAATTATGGAAGGGATTTGACTGGGCTGAAAAGGAATATAGTTTAAATAAATGGGTTCCCTAAAATAACTGAACGGCTGAGATGATATCTACGAATTCCTTCCTAAAATAACCTGATCACATTCAAGAGCAGATCCAGGAGATCTGATATTCCTAAAATAAACTGGATGGCTGAAGGAATGTCTATCTACGAATTTCTTCCTAAAATACTAGAATCATACTTAGGGAAAGATCTGTAAGATCCACGGAAATATTCTAGGGGCTGAATATCTTAAGATATGATAACTAAGAATCTCTAACTAAAATAGAGTAACCTAAAGTGAATAATAGAATTAGGCAGATTTACTAACCTTATTTAGCTCGAGAATTCCCAATCGATCACGGATGTCACAGAATCTTGCCTCTATTAAGGGTTTCGTGAAGATATCAGCAAGCTGATCATTTGTTCCTACGAATTCCACACTGATATTCCCCTTCTGAACATGGTCTCGTATGAAATGATGTTTAACCTCAATATGCTTAGTACGAGAGTGATGCACGGGATTCTTAGTAATGCTAATGGCACTAGTGCTATCACACCTAATAGGAATTTTGTCATAACTTAACCCGAAATCACTAAGGGTTTGTTTCATCCAAAGAATTTGTTGACAACAATTTCCTAAAGCCATATATTCAGCTTCGGTTGTGGAGAGGGCGACAGCATTTTGCTTTCTACTAGACCAAGTTACTAGGGAATTTCCAAGTAATTGGCAAGTTCCACTAGTACTTTTCCTATCTTCCCTACAGCCGGCATAGTCGGCATCGGAATATCCCATTAATGGGAATTCATCCGAATGAGAGTACCACAAACCATAATTAACAGTACCCTTGACATATCTAAGTATACGCTTGACTGCTGTCAAGTGAGATTCCCTAGGGTCAGACTGATATCTCGAACACATATCAACAGCAAACATGATATCAGGACGACTAGCAGTTAAGTAAAGAAGGCTACCGATCATACCTCGATATTCCGTTTGATCAACTGGTGTACCTGATTCGTCACTGTCTATTTTGGTGGTCTGATGCATGGGAGTGGAAATTGCTTTGGAATCGTTCATCCCGAATTTGATCAGTAATTCCTTGTTGTACTTAGTCTGGGATACAAAGGTTCCACCATCAAGTTGCTTTATTTGCAACCCAAGGAAGTAGTTCAGCTCGCCCATTAAGCTCATCTCAAATTCCTTCTGCATAGACTTAGAGAATTTCTCGCAAAGAAGGATATCAGTACTACCAAATATGATATCATCAACATATATTTGTACCAGTATCATGTGATCTCCTTCATACTTAATAAACAGTGTGTTATCAATAGTTCCAGTCGAGAATCCTATGTCAATCAAGAATTTGCTTAGCCTTTCATACCATGCCCTAGGAGCCTGCTTTAAACCATATAATGCTTTATTTAATTTAAAAACGTGATTTGGAAAATCTTCCCTAGCAAAGCCCGGTGGTTGTTCTACATAGACCTCCTCATTTATAAAGCCATTTAAAAATGCACTTTTTACGTCCATTTGAAAAAGTTTAAAACGTTTAAAACATGCATATGCAAGTAAGACACGTATGGACTCTAATCTAGCTACTGGAGCAAAGGTTTCATCGAAATCAATACCTTCCTCCTGGGAATAACCTTTTGCAACTAACCTCGCTTTGTTCCTTGTGACATTACCATGTTCATCGAGTTTGTTGCGGAAAACCCATTTGGTTCCTATGATGGACTTTTCATCTGGTCTCTCCACGAGTGTCCACACTTGGCTCTTTTCGAACTGAGCTAACTCATCTTCCATGGAAGAGACCCAGGATATATCATCCAAGGCTTCATGGACTGTTTTTGGTTCCATCATTGAAAGTAGTACATCATGAGATTCCTCTGTATCCTGATTTCGTACAGTTGCTCGAGTTTTGATTCCAGATCTGATATTTCCTATCACTTGATCTGTTGGATGACTGGAAGCATGTTTCCATTTTCTAGGTTGTAGCTCATTTGCTTCTGGTTCCAGTGTCTCTACATTTTCGTCTTCTGGAATATCATCCTTACCATCTTCAGTATCCTGTAATTCTGCACAGGGAAAATCTATACCTTCCTCATCAGTAGCATCTGCGTTAGGCATTTCATCAAAAGTAACATGTATGGACTCCTGAACAGTCAATTTCCTTTTATTATAAACCCGATATGCCTTAGAGTGAAGACTGTAACCAAGGAATATCCCTTCATCAACCTTAGAGTCAAATTTTCCTCTCTTATCTCTATCGTTCAAGATAAAACATTTGCATCCAAACACTCGAAAGTAACTTATATTCGGAGTTCTACCATGCCAGATTTCATAAGAAGTCTTCTTTAATATCGGCCTAAGGAAAACACGATTAGACACATAACAAGCTGTACTAACAGCTTCCGCCCAGAACTGTTTAGGAATATCATACTCATGTAACATAGATCTAGCCATTTCCTGTAATACCCTATTTTTACGTTCAACTACGCCATTCTGTTGAGGAGTTATAGGGGCAGAGAAGTTATGACTATATCCGTACTGATCACAGAATGATGCAAATGACTTACTATCAAATTCCAGTCCGTTATCACTGCGTATCCTACATAAGTTTGTCTCTTTTTCATTTTCAAGTCTCTTAACTAGTGATCCAAAATTATCTAGTGCCTCATTCTTATGTGCAAGAAATATCACCCAAGTATACCTGGAATAATCATCAACAATAACAAATGCATATCTTTTACCTCGCAGAGACATCGTCTGGACAGGACCAAAAAGGTCGAGATGCAGTAATTCCAGAGGTCTGGATGTGGATATCACATTCTTTGCCTTGAACGATGTCTTGGTCTGCTTGCCCATTTGGCATTCCTTGCATGTTTTGTCCTTGACAAACTTTATGTCAGGAACACCTCGCACCAGTGCATTGCTTGTGATGTGAGACAGTAATTCCATGTTGGCATGTCCTAAGCGTCTATGCCATAACCAGGTGTTATCCTGTGTAACTGCTAAGCACTTGACGTTCTGGTCAGTGATATCATCAAGGGTTATGCAATAAATATTCCTATCCCTAGATGCACTAAACAGTACCTTATCATTGGTTTTAACAATACATTTATCATTTTCAAAGGTTACCGTATGACCCTTATCACATAATTGACTAATGCTAATGAGATTATGTTCTAGATTCTTAACTAACCATACGTCATCTATAGTAGTATGTAAAGTGTTACCGACAGTTCCAACCCCAATGATCTTAGCTTTAGTGTTGTCGGCGTAGGAGACATATCCTCCATCATAGGCTTTCACCGACACAAACTTACTGATATCACCTGTCATATGGTGGGAACACCCACTGTCGAGGTACCACTTGTTCTTTTTGCTGGATTTTCTTCTTTGTACCTGCATGAATCATTTCTTTTCTGAGGTGCCCAACTTCGATTGGGTCCTAAAGGGTTAGTGGTAAAATGACCCTTGTTAACACATGATATATCATCTGTCACAGACTGTGATCTCATAAATGCAGGCGCGCCAGTGTTAGAACCTTGATTCTTAGGAATCTGCTTTGGCCTCCAGATATATCTAGTTTTATCAGCTTTCTTCAAGAAACAGTGGTTAGCATAATGACCGTGACGGCCGCATGAAAAACATTTAGGCTTTCTAATATCTAGTGAAGGTGCAGCATGCTTAGGTGTTGTGGAATATCCTATCCCTGTATTTCCAACATGTCTAGGAAGATCAAGTATCATGTTGAGATTATGTTGTCCTACAAAAAGTCTAACATTTTTGTTTTCTTCTAAGAAATCCTTAAGGACGGACGTGTCTCTAGACCTATTTTCTTGCTTCCTAAGCTTTTCGCAACTACATAAGACTTTTTCTTCCTTAAGAGTTTCTAGCTCGGCTTTCAGACGCTCATTTTCTAGCTCTGTTTGATGCTTTTCTCTAGCTACATCATCTCGTTGCCTAATCAGACTCTTTACTTGTGAGTTGAGCGACTTAATTCTTCTTTCTGCGTTTTGAATAATTTCAAACATCTCTTCCTTTTCATCTACTTCAGGAACTGAGGAAGCGTTATCATGAGATTCATCTTGCCTAGCATATAATTCATTTAGAAAGTAAATTTTCTTAATAGTAGATGAATCTGATACCTGATCATCGTCATTGGCCATGTAGGCGAGATCTTCCTCCTCTTCACTTTCGGCCTCTTCCCAGTTAGTGACCATTGCTTTCTGCTTCTTTATCTTTTTGTCACCATTTTCCATAGGGCAGTTTGAGGCGAAGTGGCCTGGCTTGTTGCATTTGAAACATTTCTGCATGTTGTTCCCGGATGATGATATTCCCTTGTTCCTAGGCTGGAACTTGGAGTTTCCCTTGAACTTTCTTCTCATCCGAAACTTTTCAAATCTTCTGGTCAGCATGGCGATCTGCTCCATTAGGTCCTCCTCAGTTTCTTCTTCACCTTCAGAATCATTTTCTTGTTCGGTGTTAAATGCAATGTTTGGTTGACTTCGGACCGTTGGTTTCTCTTTGATGGATATCTGAGTCATCTCGTAGGTGGTAAGAGATCCAATCAATTCTGACACGGAAAGTTGGTCCAAGTCCTTTGCTTCGTAGATGGCAGTTACTTTGGGATTCCATTCTCTTGGCAGAGATCTCAGTATCTTCCGTACTTTCTCACCGTCCGGTATTTTCTTTCCCAACGAGAACATTTGATTTATGATGCTCATGAATATTGCGTACATATGGCTTATGGTCTCGTTGTCCTCCATTTTGAACAGCTCGTATTGGTGAGTTAAGAGGGCTATTCTTTCTTGTACAACTCGAGTGGTTCCCTCATGTGTGACTTGAAGCATCTCCCACATGTCCTTGGCAGATTCGCATGAACTCACACGATTGTATTCTTCTCTTGTAAGCGCGCAGGCGATCATGTTCTTAGCTTTGGCATTCAAGGATATTCCTCGCTTGTCGGTTGTATCGTACTCGGAACCTTTCTTTGGAGTTCCATCCGCCTTCTTGGGACTGTAGGGTCCAGTCGTGATGATATCCCACAGGTCATAGTCAGTAGCAAGCAGGAATTCCTTCATACGATTTTTCCATATAGCATAGTTTGTTCCATCAAAGAGCGGTGGCCTAGAATGGGATTGTCCTTCTGCAAAAACATCAAAACTCGAAGAAGCCATTAGATCTTTAACTCAGGCTTGTTAGGCCCGTCGTTTGAGTAACCCGCTCTGATACCAAATGAAGATATAAAAGTGCCTAAGAGGGGGGGTGAATTAGGCTAATAAAATTTTATGCTTCTTTTTCAAAACCTTAGTGTGGTGACTTAGATATACCTACTGATGTTTGTAACTAGTATGCCTGATATATCCTAGTAACGTCGGATGTGTGTCGGGTCTGTCTCACAGCGATAAAGAAATAACTGAAAAGTAAATGCGAGACAGGATTTTTATAGAGGTTATATCCCCAACTGGGGTTTACTCCTCTCCTTGGGATTTTCTTCCCAAGAGTTTAACCAATCACTATAATGCACCGTAGCTGGATACAAAACTGATTGGTCAGCCCAATACACAACCGAAACAAGTCGAACACTAGACACTACTAGGTTACCACACGCCGAGTTTCGTTCCTCGGAATCTCCTTGATCCCGACAGACACAGCTCGCTACCGAAGGGCCCCCGGACTTGTCCTTCCCTTCACGTGTGCGTAAACGTCGACCTTGCCTCCTTGGTATTGCTCACGTCCGAAGACAACACGTCCGAAGACAGAATATATGGCAGGGGATGATGGAATATCTGATGAATCACTCGCTCAGTGATGGATAGGCAAGTTAAAGTTCGGGTAGGCAGAAAGCTATCGCAAGTGAAAGGCTCAGGAATATCTTAGTATCTCTCTGCTTAAAAATCTCTCGTACGCTTAGATTCGCAAATTCACTGTTCTGTTCTCTCTTCCTCGAAAATCTGAAGTGCAGTTCATATAAATCCTTTTCTAATAGCACTTCACATGGAAAGTCATATCAAACAATAATCACCAAATCAAGCATAGTTTCCATGTAGCTTTCGAATCAATCATACCATATAAGTCATGCTTCTAATAAATCGTCACAACGGTCATATAGCACATTAAAGCATGATTATATTCCATATAAAGCTCAATTTTCGTACTCAAGCAATTTCAACCATTTCGCATATATTTTCCATATCGACATTTTCCACAAGTGATTCCCTGCTATCAGTTCCTAGTAACGAGTAACTTTAGATTTACTTTCCAAGTATGGCACATAAGATAGCAAGGCATAAGCACGTTTTCCATGTACAGCTCATAGCATTTAATCAATATATTTACCATGTTTAGCACAAGAATCAGATCAGAGCTTACATAAATCGATTTTTCACATCATGGCACTACTTTCCTTAATTCAGAGATCTCACCCGTTATAGCACATACCATATAAGAGCATCTTATCCATAAGGTCAATCAAATCAAATCTTTCCTAAATATAACAATCCAATCAGCACAAGGAAAGATATCAATTTAATATTTCGCATTTAATTCAGTGCAAGGCAAGCAAGGATCGTGCATATGATTTTCGTCCAGGAATAAACTGGTATCAACGGATATATCACTTTCCATATATAAACAGCATATTTTCCATATATAGCTCAGTAGGATATCTCATGCATTATTTCCATATTTAGCACAGAAAGATATATCCTATCTCATGGACTGTCTATAATACGCGATCACATAGTTCCATCAAATCATCACAGAATCACACGTAATTCAAATATTCAACACTTTAACAATTTTCATCTCATTTGTAATGCATGGTTGAACATTATCATGAACTTAGACATTTTATTTGTCCCAAATCGAATTGCTTATTTTATAGACCTAATGTCATTACAATTACATCGTTCATCAAAACTCTCTAACATATATGGACCAAAAAGGTCAACAATTATAATTATTATTATTACATTTATTATTATTATTGTTGTTATATTTATTATTATTTATTATTATTATATCTATTCTGTATTATTATTACTTATTATTATATCTATTTATTATTATTATTACATTTATTATTATTTATTATTATTATTATTCGATTTATTTATTATTACATTTATTATTATTATTATTTGATTTACTATTAAGAAACCAATTTTGAAACCACAGTGGATATGTAAGCCCAAAATGGTGAAAACAACATCGTATATTATTTTCAACGCCTCCCGCGTTGTTTAGCAAGAGTTTCACCCATGTCCATCTCATTCCTGAATCGATTTCGACAATATCTTCCGAGACCAGTTCTGTCTCGACGAGTTCGTTATGAATAAGAGTCCAATCTTCGAGGGTCCAATAACGTTCATCGTGCAATAGTTCGAAGGTACCTTCATATGTCTTCAAATACTCATCCTTACTGTAATACTGCGCCACTTGTGCGTGACAACATGGAATGTTATACCTTCTCCAATTTCCACACGTGCATGTTCGATCATTGATCCTTACCACATATGTGTGCTGATGAATTCCAGATGTTATGACTTCTGATGTATGTTGTCGGACATCAAAACGGTATACAACGTGATCCCAAGATTCTGCCGACCAACTTTGAAACATTCTCGTTGCATAACGTGCCCAATCAGTTTCATTATTCGCCATTAGTGACGATGCTTCTTGAAAGCGATCACAAATATACTGTATGCATCTGTGAATTTTAAGAAATAAAAGAACAAGTCATAACAACAAAATTAAAATAAAAAATCTAAGGTCGTGATTAGCTTACCAATGAAAGGTGAAATCGACGATTGCTTTAGCGGGTAGCGTTCGAGCACCTTTTAATACCCCGTTGAACCCTTTTGAAATATTAGTCGTCATGACACCGCATCTATAACCACCGTCGTGTACGAAGTCCATTGCTCGACGTTTACTTTTTCTAACCAAGGCTTCGCACGTTCATTATTTTCCGCAATCTGAGTCATAATGCGATTGAATTTATCCAATGTTGGTGCAGTACCGGCTCTATGACATAGATCCTTCAATTGTTGATTCTTGAATTTATTGAAGAAGATTGATTTTACATGGCGAAGGCAGAAGCGATGCACTCCATTTGGTGGACGAAAAAATTCAGTCGCTTCTACGGCTCCATAAGACCTGCACACACCATATACGCCACTAAAAGTAACTGATTTACGAAAATAACGAGTAAATTACATTACTAAGATTAAATACCTAGGTGACGATCCGATAAGGCAAACCGATTGATTCTCTATGTTCAAATCGTCAAGGAACCAAGACCACGAGTGTGTACTTTTGCCGTGATAATGCCAAAAGCCAGGGGAAAGACGTTTTGGTTGGCGTCCAGCGACGTAGCAATCAACAATTTGTGTCTATACTTGGAGTATAAACGCGTACCATCGACACAAACAGCTTTGCGGAAATGTTTGAAGCCATCGATGCTCGGTTTAAAAGCCCAAAAAACATACCCGAGTTGGAAGTGTCCAGGTCTCCCTGTCCCCAGATGGAGTCACCTCATGATTGTCCCTGGATTGTAATGCTGCAACGCCTTCATAAATATTGGGAGTTTGCTAACAGACTCTTCCCACGTACCGTAACATTTTTCATAGCTGTTTTCAGACCATGCCAAGCTTGAATATACGAGATTTCGTAGTCTTATTTATCTTTCACGAGTTGTTAGACATTCTTGAGTAGGAACTGTGGATCGATTTCACAGTTCCAACCAACAAATCAGCAATAAACTTTCTAGAGATATTACGGTGTGTGCTCGCCAGCTCAATCGTATAGCAAGTGTGCGGTCCTTCAAATTTTGTAACTGACCAGTAACCTTTTTTTGGCTTGAAGGATGCCCTCAGTCTCCATAGGCAATCAGTCGTGTGATTACATTGAACACTCCAACGTGTACTGCTGCTGTCGTTGACGTGATACTCGCATCTAGCAACCCTGATCGAAAAATCTTCGGCGGGACATTGTAAATGTTTTTTACTTGGAAAAATCATACATCAACATAACAGAGGGTTAACTCTGTCATAAAACTCCCCGTAACCACCGTAGGCGTCACCACCAAGAGGTGGCATTTGTTACGTCTGGAAAAATGGGACGGACTGAAACAGCGTTGGAGCAGCAGAGGCCAGTGGAGTGGTATCATCTGGCGCATTGTCATCGTTGTTATCGTCGTCCTCGTTGGGATCGGGTAACACGGACAGTGGATCCTCATCATCCGCTTCTGAATCACTAACATCAACGTCTTCCTCGGGTTAAAGCACAAAATTTGGCACGGGTTCTGACACGGATTCTGGCATATTGAATGGAAACCAAGCGTCGGCATCTTCAGAGAAACATTGCTGAACCCTGCCGTAAGTGAGACAATGTCCATAAAATCCGGACATGTATAACTCGAGGAACCAACTTCAAAATTCCGATGAGGCTCTTCGTTCAAATCAAAAGTTTGAATTTCCAACTATTTCAACAAAAACCTCAAAACAATTGTTCTCTGAGTCGGTATGTACTTCCTCCGTCCCATTTAAATGTTCCCGAAGATTAGTGGGCACAAACTACACTATTTTAATATTATAGTAAACCTTTTGAGGTATGGAGAGAGAAAAGTTATTAGTAGACACGCAAATCGAGAAGACTTTTTTTAATATTAATGATGTAATTAGTTTAATTAGTGGGATAATTTTTTACCAAAAATGGAAATGGGAAGAATTATGTGGGACGCCCGAACTAGAAAGATGGAAAGAAATAAGTGGGACTGAGGTAGTATGAAAAACTGTAAATCGTTGTCGTTGGGGATTTGAAAAAGCTGATGAAAGTGCCGGGAATGTTGAAAGTATTTTTGGCATGGACAATCAACGAACAACGACTGCTATCGGCACCCGTAATTTCGATCAACAACGATATAAACTCGGAAAAACTGGTGTTGCGATGAATTCGCCTATACCCAACAGGACGGATACTATATTTGATGGTAGAATCGAATGATTGAATTATTTCGCCGCCGAAATATACTATGACTTGTACGCGACTTGACACCATTGTTTGAGTTATTAAAAAAATCGACAATGTTAGTAGTATATATAGAAAACTAACTCGTAATACGGTGATACGAGTTAAGTAACTCATAATACCGAAGTACGAGTTACGTGAATTTATTGCAATAATTCACGTAACTCGTATCACCGGATTACGAATTATGTGAATTATTGCAATTATTCACGTAACTCGTATCACCAGATTACGAGTTAGAGGAATTATTGCTGACACGCTGCATGGTCATGCAGGTTGGTCGATTAAGTAAATCGTATTCTAGGAATACGAGTTATTAACTCGTATTATGGTGTTACGAGTTAAGTTAGTGCCATGTCAGGTCAGCGGGTCAGCGTGCCAGCGTAGCTCGTATTTTGGGAATACGAGTTAGTAACTCGTAATATGCGCATACGAGTTTGTCTATTTTATTAACACTTTCGTTTTTATGTTTATTTTACTAATGGTTGAATTTTTCTTTAGTTATTTAATTAAAAATACCATATCTTTTATATCACCATAACTTATTGTGTAGCGTATGATGTGATTCTAGACCTGAAATGACTTGTCAAAAGTCATCATGCATATTGACTCGATATTCATCATAAGATTAAAAGCTCTAGCCTCTAGGTATAAAATTGATTACACAACACGGTCGAGAAAAAAAATGAACCAATGATATGAGTACCTTAATCCAGTCAAACCTCTATACAATAATAACAGTGAGCCATTAAATTTTATTAATTTAGAGAGATACTAATATATCGATGGCCAATTGAATCAAATGGCCAAATAAATTTTAATGCAGCGATCTCTTAGTCTGTGTCAATGGCCAATTGAATCAAATGAGAATACGAGTTAATATATAACTTTATATTACATACAATAAGTTTTTATCCGATATTTATCAATACTACAATTCATAAGTACTTGTGGTAATAATATTTTAAATATATGACATGGTGGCCGTAACAAAGCTCATGAATATTTTATAATTGTAATATTTTGGCAAATTACCATAATATTGATCATTTTAATATTTATTATTAATTTGGAGTTTTAATGGGACCTAAAATTTATAAAGGGATTTTCTGAAATTTTATGCAAAGGCTCAAGTCGGGACCGGAAGATAATATATTTAGAGAGTTTTATTAATTTATAGCATATAAATTTATAGAGGTTTTATTGTAAATGTTTTGCATCCATGAGGATTTATATTACATAGTATATAACCCATCTCAACCTAACTTTGATCAGAATATCGTCATAAATAATTTTGAACATGCATGGAAAAAGCTTCATTGAGCTCGGAATTGATCAAGGGCTTCATGAAATACCATATATATCAAGAAACCAACCAGGCGTTCTCTAATGGTTTAATTCCATGCTAATATTGTCGCTTTTAGTCCCCGTTACTGATTTTGGATCACTTTTGTCGTCGTCCGACTAACATAATCACTATAGATGAAATTTAACAAGTGAGAGCACATGATCTTCCTTTACTTTGACTTAACATCTCATAAGTCACCATCTTCTTCAACTAAAACGCACGTGAGCATCATTACTCACTATTTAACTTAGTTTCAAGATCGTCAATCATTCCCTAAATGTGATGTCTAATGATGTCATGTGATGTTTGTCGTAGAAGAAGATACATTATGAGGTTTTAAGTCGAGTAAAATGAAGTCAAGTGCTCTCACGTGTTAAACTCCCTCTAAATTAGCGATTAAATTAGAGAGATAAAAATGTCCAAAATCTATAACACTGGGGACTAAAAGTGGCACCTCGAACATTGGGGACCCAAAACGCCCGTGCTTCAAACATTGGGGACTAAAAATATTGTTTGTCCAATTATAAAATTAAATTAAGCGGTACAAATTGCTAACAAAATGGAACCAAGAATCTTCCGAAAGAAACTATATTTAGAGCAAACTAGGGACTTAAGCAGATTCTGAAAAAAAAAAATAAAAAATCCCCCACAGCAGCATATACTAGACTACATTGTGAAAGTTTCATAATCTGCCAAAGAAATGGAGATGAGAATTGTCGTGATAAATGAAAAGCGGCTCTGCTTACCTTAGAAAGCCCGGCGATGATTTGAGTTCTTCAGAACAGCGTAAGTTCTTTTTTAATTCGATCTTAAATTATATTGAAGAAAAAATTCGTCAAAGATTCACGAAGATAAAAACCGGCGCGACCCGTCAACCCAATACGAACCACACTCGAAAATAACAGGTTTGAGTTGGCATTTTGACCTTTTAAGTAACTGGACAAACCCGAACCCGACCCAAATATTAAATGGGTCAAGGTTAGGGTTTGAATTTTCAACCCAATATCACCCTGGATTGGCGGGCTAATGGCGATTTGAGTTAAAGCAGGTCCAGTTTATGTCCAATATTTCAACCTATTTAAGTAAACAAGTCAGGTCAGTGATGAATCCGAATATGACCCATCCCAACAGTTTACCATCCCTAGTTAGAACAAGATTTTTGTGATATTGTAACGATGGATTTGCACCATTAGATATTGCCACGTGGATATCATTTATACGTGGGCAGAAGCCCTAAGCATTATGGGCTACATATTGGGCCTATTAAAAGTTGGCTTTTTTAATTAAATAGATAAATAATCCATCATTAATAAAGTAAACCTAAAATAAAAAGTATTAATAACATATGTATTTTCGTAATTTTTTTGTACGAGTTAGTAACTCGTAACAACATATTACGAGTTACTAGTCCATGCTGTCGGACAAGTAACTCGTACAACATAAATACGAGTTAAGTAAAATAAAAACCAAAACATAAAAAACTTCAAGGAAATAATTAGGATTTTACAGTGCAACCTTGTCAATGATAGCATAATACAAAATCTTGCAAACTCATCAAAAACCGAAATTTTGAGACAGATTTAGGGGTTCCAATGGCGCACCCCATGCCCATAAAGCATCGGCGTTTCACTTTTAATCTCGAACTGCTTAGGTTTCTTCGTGGATGATGAAGGGTTTGACGGTCCATCAACGGAACACCCCTCTCCAGCGAGAACCATGTTAACATCGGTATCGCGCGTTGCCAACGAGAATGCTTAGGTTTCATCGTCGCCTTTCGTTTAGGAGTTACTAAACATAAGCATACCTAATTTGTATTCTATTATTAGGAGATACTAACTCGTAATATTCCCATACAAATTATAACTTAAAGCCACATCAGCACTCGTGCCAGTCTGCTCAGTAACTCGTAATCTGTTATATTACGAGTGACTAACTCGTATTAACATGTTACGAAAATAATTAATTTATTAATATTTTTATTTTAGGTTTATTTTATTATTTGATGGATTAAATTTTATTTATTTAATTAAAAAAGCCTTAACAGTTGGGCTGTAGAAATATTTATTACAAAAACAAGATAATCATATCACTGCGTCCTTCACAATCGAGACAGATTAGTGATGGAACCTAATTAAGCTTCGGGCCCTAAAATCCCATTAACAACAGAAGTCGCCACCAAGACTCCGACGACCTCAGCTCCGGCCACCACGCCGGCCTGATACAGACCGCCGAAGCTCAACCCCTCCTCAACCTCCTTCTCCACCTCCAAAACACCTTTCTCCGCCGCCTCGATACCTTTGTCCGCCGCCTCGAGCCCTTCTCTAACTATCACCTCCGCCTCCTCTTCGACCTTTCGGAGTCTCTTTCTGATTCCGAACAGCGGTATGTCCTCCGCCCTCAGCACCGGCGCCGCCGCCAGAGCAGCCGCGCTGGAGATGGACAGGAGGAACTGCCGCCGAGTTGGGATGACGATGGAATTGTGGTGCTGCTTGGCGTTGGTTTGTAGGGTTGGAAGGGTTAGTTTTGCTGAGACGAGAGAGGTCATTAGGGACGACGACGACATGATGGCGTATTTTCCTTCTTTTTTTTTATTTTTGTTTTTGTTTTCCAAAATCTTGAAGATGGAGATGAGCTGAGTTGAGTGTGGATGGATTCTCTGAGTCTGAGGACGATACATCATCATGATTGTTTGTTGGTGTTGTGGGGTAAGGTTCATATGTGGCCTGAAATTTTTTTAATTTTAAATTACAGTTACATGCTCACTCAACTCGAAATTATCCTGTAAGTATACGCCATGCTTTTTGAGAAATTGCATTGCTCGTGCAAGGCTTGAATTGAACCAAGTAATGCAAAGTATGTCTAGTACACAGATTATGCGTGCAAATATAATTTCAGTGTATTAACTGAATTATTTAAAAAATAAAATTTTAATCTAAGGATAAACTTGTTATAAATTAAAATGTTATGGGTAAAATTGTAATTATGCGTAAGTTGTAACTGTAAGGAATCATCTATCGAATTGACAGACCAATTTGACACTGTTTATTTTAGATACAATCTTTATATACGCTGTGTTTAGTATGTTGGATGAGATAACACTAGATAATTTATATCATGTGATTTGTAATCTAGCTTTATCTAAATTATACCGTTCAGTTTACAATATCAGCACATTATATAGGATTAACAATACTGTTCAGTTACCACGATAAAACCAATACAATCTCATATCTAATTTGCAAAATTACAATTCTAACCTTCAATCTCTTCACTTTCACGATTGCATTTGCACACTATCTTAGGCAGGCGATTTTTCGATTTTGTGAGCCACCTAAAAGGGAGCTTCCCCAAATAATTCCAGATGCATTGGTTTATTACAGACCATCTAAAAAAAATGAAACTGATATGATATGGAGCTCTATTTCGATTGCGAATGAAGATGTCAACCACTTTAAAGGAATTGCAAACTCTGTTCATGGAAGAAATTGAATGAAGCATATGGGAAATGGCAATTATCAATCATAAATAAGCTGAAACCTCCTAACTTCACTCAAAAACATTGATGGGTGAAATACGAGGTTATTGAGGTAAAAACCCTTGTCGACGATGGTTTTACCCACCTGTGTTAACCTGCAGGCTGCAATGGAGCTTGTTAGATAAAATAGACATTAACATCTCCATATGTGTGTGAGGTATAAGCATAGCCACGTTTCTTGTTTGAAGTTCGAATTTCCTCGTCTGCAAAAGCTCAAAATTTGAGTTCATCGTCTGTTGTCAAATGAATAATGGTTTATAATTTGTTACAGAAGGGGCAGTTTCGTAATTTCGCAACTAGTATAGTGGGTTGGACTAATAATCTTCCCCACACCCTTCAGATAATTTATCTAGCATTTACTGGATTATAAAAACGGGCCTATTTTTGTTACGGGCTTTAGTGCAATTGTATTTTTCAAAAGTAAACAAGATAAAGTTGGATAAACGAGGCTTTATCTAGGCTTATCCTGCTAAGTAAACGCTGCCATAAGAGACTAAGAGTGAGTATGAGTGGTAAACAGGTCGGATTGAGTTACATTCGGGTTCAACCCGTTTAATAAACGAGTAGAAAACTTCAACCATGGTCCCTAACCAGACTTCTTTGCTTAAAGATAATGTTGAATTCAAATCGGACCTACTTTAACCCAAATCTAACCAGTTAACCCGCCAACCCATTTAAAGTAAAAAAAAAAGCAAGAAAAAAAAAACTAAATAAAAGAATTATGAATTCAAATTAAACAAACATAGAGAAACAAATTAATTGTTTTTTTCTAAAACATCAACATAATTAAGAAATAATTAAAAGGGTATATCATGGTTCAGTCCCTAAAACACATTTTTCAATATGGTTCAGGCCCCTTTGTAATTTTATTTCGGCCCAAAAACTAGTTGGACCAGTCACATTGTAAATGACCATTTTATCCTTCACATTTGCCGAATTTACACCCATGTGCCATCGTCTCTTCCAAACGATGAATGCAGAAACCTCAACAAAGACCAAAATTTACGATCTAAAAGCCGGCTCAATCTCGACGTTAATGACCGATGTTAAATCGATGATAATTTCTCATGGGTGTCAATAATCAACGAAATTTTTGAAGTTTATATGGAATAATGTATTAAGGTAATTTGACGCGAATAAGGTGATCGTGGGTCTTAATATTCAATGAAAATATTGATGTTAATCGCGAAGAAATTTGACGCGGCCATGATTGAAGCTTTTGCTAATAAAATGCTCGCTAAGTAACAATTTATGCATTCTGGGTAACAATTTATGCATTTTGGGTAACACTTTATGCACTCCAAGTAACGCTTTATGCATTCTGGGTAACAGTTCATGTATTCTGGCTATCAATTTATGCATCCTGGGTAACACTATGCATTCGTCTCTTCCAAACGATGAATGCACAAACCACGTTCAACGAAGACCAAAATTTATGATCTAAAAACCGGCTCAATCTCGGCGCTAATGACTGAATAAGGTTAAATAGATGATAATTTTCCATGGGTGTCAATAATCAATGATAATTTTTGAAGTTTATAATGGAATAACGTATTAAATGTAATTCGAAAATCTCGTTGAAAGAAGGGAAAATCTGGACTTTCATGACTAAATAAGGTGAAATTGATCGCGGGTCTTAATAATCAATGAAAATATTGATGTTAATCGCGAAGAAATTTGACGCGGCCCATGATTGAAGCTTTTGCTAATAAACCGCTCGCTAAGTAACAATTTATGCATTCTGGGTAACAATTTATGCATTTCGGGTAACACTATGCATTCTGGTAACAATTTATGCATTCTGGGTAACAGTTCATGCAATCTGGGTAACAATTTTTGCATTCTGGGTAACACTATGCATTCTGCATTGCCCAAAAATGGCAACTTGCACCTTTTGGAGTATAACTTTCGATCTAGAATTCAAATGACCTTGATTCAAGCTCCATTGATTAGCCAAGTTAATTATGTATAACTTTTATTCTTTACGTTATTTCTTATTCGAAATCCATTGACCTAAGAAATATGCCCGAAAAAGATTTACAGGTGCTTAGGAATGTTGTCCAAAAATGGCATTGCGTGAAAATGACCACCCGCACCTATTTTAGTATAACTTTCGATCTAGAATTCCAATGAGTTTGATTCAAATTGCTGTGAATATTCAACTTAATTATGTATAACTTTTATTCTTTAAGTTCTTTTCGCTAATACCAAATCGATAACCCCCAAATTAATCGAAGAAATCGAAGACGAGCAGCGACGACGAGGATGTTACAATTTGGTGTTATGTGTATCTGATACTTATGTGTAGGATGTTTCTTTTGAACAAACCTCGCTTCTGTTGCTGAAAATGTATGCATGATTCTGGTAAAACACTATCTTATTTACTAATTTCCTGCAGTAACAGTTTAACACTGATCAGAAACAATTAAAGAGGAGAAAAAATAGAAAATGATATGTAGGTAACAAGGGAACACAACAGAGTAACAGAATACATAGTCAAAATAACAATTTAGTATGTACTTAGTTTACTTTATGATTTTCAAATTTTATATTGCAAACACGCTACATTCACTAAAATATATGAATTTACGAAGTTTTAGATTAAATATACTAGTTTAGGTTGTGATTTTTGTGGAGGTTATGTTGGAGTTGAAGAAGTTGGAGAATATAGTATGGAAAACAAGTATCACTCTTCTTCAAAGGATGATAATGCTTCTATGAATTTGATTCTACTTACTCAAAACTCGTGGATATGAACTATTAGTTGTTTATTACGATTCAGATGGTCGACCTAACATAAATGATTCAACAAAACTAATGACATATTCATTAATCTTAAACGTAAACCATATGCCGTTTACTGATTTCCCGCAGTAACCGTTTAACAATGATCAGTAACATATCAAGATGAGGAAAGAACAGAAATGTCTACCACGGTAATATGGAGCTACAATGCGAGTAACAGAATACATAGTCACAATAACAATTTCATATGTAACTAATTTCGGTTATCATTTTCCAATTTTATATTGCAAACACGCTATATTCACTAAAATATATGAATTTGAGAAGTTTTAAACTAAAATATATTAGTTAAGGTTGTGATTTTCGTGGAGGTTATGTTGGAGTTGAAGAAGTTGGAGTATATAATATGGAGAACAAGTACCACTCTTCTTCTAAGGATGATAATGATTCTACGAAATTGATTCTACTTACTCAAAACTTGTGGATATGAACTATTATTGTTTACTACAATCCAGATGGTCGACCTAACATAAATGATTCAACAAAATTAATGAGATCTTCAATTAATCTTAAACGTAAATCATATGCCGTTTATTAATTTCCTCCAGTAACCGTTTAACAATGATCAGTAATACATCAAGACGAGGAAGGAACCGAAATGTATATTACGGTAACAAGGAGATACAATACGAATAACAGAATACATAGTCACAATAACATTTCATAAGTAACTAGTTTAGGTTATGATTTTCCAATTTTATACTGCAAACACGCTACATTCACTAAAATATATCAATTTACAAAGTTTTAGATAAAAATATATTAGTTTAGGTTATGATTTTAATCACAACCCTAATTCACAAACTATAATAATTCTGATAACATATAAACATATAACTAATAATAGTTTTACACATATCGGGTAACCGATAATCTATGCTTGATAAAATTTAGACTCCCGCCCAAAATTCATCTCATTCTGGTTTCCCGCCCGAAATTTCACCGACAATTTAGTAACAAATTTAGGCAACATAGTAACGAAACGCATATACTAGTAACAGATCCTGATAATTTTTATTTAGTAACAGTTGTTCATCACCTCAATCGACGAACGTCTGGATCATTCCATTAACATCTGGATTTCTGCTTAATGTCGATCTTTCATACCACATGCGTTACACCACTTACGGTTTGGGAGTTAACAATTGACGCATAATTTTGAATATAATGTCATAGTAAAAAATACCCAAAATTATAGGTCGATCGTACTCTCGCGAATTAAATGATGAACATCGGACGAACGACAAACCAAGGTGCCACATCGAGCTGCCCATACTATGGGCAATTCGAATTTATACATATTACATGTGATCGTTGCCAAAAACGACTTTGATTTCATCTTATTTTCGTAAATTAGAACCACATACATGGTAACAATTAATTACAGTT
The DNA here is from genome assembly GCA_027422505.1 of Craterostigma plantagineum. Lineage (NCBI taxonomy): Eukaryota > Viridiplantae > Streptophyta > Magnoliopsida > Lamiales > Linderniaceae > Craterostigma > Craterostigma plantagineum. The sequence continues at coordinate 603,824 of JAPQWV010000066.1, read as the reverse complement.
TAATAACGGTTTTGATGCACCTAGTAACGTTTTTGGTACTTCGAGTAACAGATTTGAAATACCGAGTAGCAGTTTGACGCAGTGAAAATATACCCAAATTATCGGGGTCGGCCGTATTTTCGCGAAATTTAAAAATGAACATCGGACGAACGAGCAAACAATGTGCCGCACCGAGCTTCTCATACTATGGGTACTTCAAATTTATACATATTAAATGTAATCGTTGCCAAAAACGGCTTTGATTTCATCTTATTTTCGCAAGTTAGAACCCTACACATGGTAACAATTATTTATAGTTTAATAACAGTTTTGATACGCCTAGTAACTGTTTTGATACTGCAAGTAACATATTTCATACTCCGAGTAACAGTTTTGATAGAGTCGAAATATACCCAAATTATTGGGGTCGACCGTATTTTCGCGAAATTAAAAGATGAACGTCGGACGAACGAGCAAATAATGTGCCGCACCGGGCCGCCCATACTATGGGCACTTCGAATTTATAGATATTAGATGTAATCGTTGCCAAAAACGACTTTGATTTCATCTTATATTCGCAAATTAGAACCCTAAATAGAAATATAAAAATTCATTACAAATCTTACACCTTGCTTCGTCATTAGCACAATACATCCTACCTTACAAGCCGAAATTGGTTGGTTAATGGGCATTCGAAATTTCGGAGCTCGATTCACTGTAAAAACGAGATTCATAAAATAAAACTCTGTCGATAACAATTTCCTGCATCATAGTAACAGATGAGGGATGGATAATAACAGTTCACCAGACCTTTGTAACAATATAATCTAACAGCATAACAGAAAGTCACAGGAAAATAACACTTAGTTCAGTATGTTAGGAAGGCTATTTTCGTCAATACATAGTTTTAAGCCTTATCTCTGCAATTTTTGAAAAGTTGGTCCTTTGAACTAATAGGATTTCTGACAGGGACTGAACAATTTACAAACTTACTGACTAGGGACTGACTAGAAATTCCCCTAATTAAAATTTCAAATGTGAAAAGTCTCACAAAATATAATTATATATCAAGTATTTCATAATCATCAGTGTCGACTGAGACCGATGATAATTAACTCGAACATTCGACCGTGCTCTCTTCCATTTGATATCCTCATTTCATGACATCTTAACATAATTCATCGAGCATAGGATATTTTAGAAATTTATATTATTTGGTAAATGAGTTAATAAACGGGTTGGTTTCGGGTCGAAATTTAAATTCTAACCTGACTCGCTTAATATTTGGATCGGTTCAGGTTTTACCCATTCACTTAAACATGTCGAAAATACTAGCACAGGCCTGCTAATTGCAGATTTGTTCGTCCCGAGTGGCGAATCGTGATGGTTTTTAGCTGCCCTATGTAAGAGTATAGATGCTACTATAAAGTATAAACCTTGTTTAAGGCAATTGGTTTAACTAACTATATATATTGTTTAAGAAACGATTTGTTAGATACAAATTTATACTATTATATTAAATCTTATAGCTTACTATTAACTGTAGCAAAATTGGTCTGTCATTTAAGACTTACTAAAAAACTAATAAAATTAGAAAAAAATCACATGTTACCTTAATCTAATTACTTTACATTCTATATCTTGTTAATTACTATTTTACCCTTAATTTTATGAGAAATTAATTTATGATTACATTTATATTCTTTTCTAAATAAGATTAATATGTGCCAAAACTTAAATTAAAGCTAAAAACACCGAGAATTAACGTGATTCAGATTTTGATTGATGATCTACGACCTGCAATGACTCTTTTATTAAACAGAAGATGAAGAATCACAGAGAGTGTGAAAGCTTGAAAAAAATTACAGAGAAAATGCTAATCCGTTCAGTATATATATATATATATATATATATAAGAAAAATGAGGGAAAACGGTTGGTAAGTATTGTAATACCCGTAATATTTAATACGGGGTTTATAAAGTAATTAGCAGTGTAAATGCTAAATTAGAAATTTTTTTGTATTATGTTAGAAATCATGAATCGAAGAATTCAGATTAAACAGTTTTGGTGATTGTCCAAACTTGACTGAGTAGACCAATTAGACGAAGACTCAAGACTGGGTACCAGTCAGCAGTTCACAAGCGCGTAGAAACCGGACGTAAAGTGCATGTACCGGAGTACAGATACCGGACCTGCAGAGTACAGAAACCGGATGTGCCACGTAACCAAGATTCAAATTATTCATGGCGCGGCAAGTTGAAGACTTCTGACACACGCATTTAATATAAGGCTGGAGCAGAGCCAGAAGTCAAGCCAGAGCTAAAAGAGGAATAAAGCAATGGCACAGCACGAACCGCTATGAAGACCGGACAGTACCCGTTTTGGGTAAAATGCATTTAATGCTTTGTCCGGTACAAGGAGTATCTCTCAACGAACTTCTTCAACAAAATCAGCTATATATAGCAGAGAAGAAGGACTAAGGAGATACAACACGCTACCATGACACTCAACAACGAAAAATCAAAGCCAAGATTCAGATCTCTCTAAGTGAAGAAATTAGAAAGTGCTGTCCTCACAGTACGTAGACCAGTTCGGTTTAGTAAGTGAGTTAGAGTTATTTCCGACGGATTGTAAAAAGCTGTTGAAGTAGGTGGTACAACTGCCTAGGGATTCACTAGATAAAGCTGAGGGCACCTGGGTAGGTTGTACAGTGAGTGTATAACTGAAGTCTAGTGAACCTTCCTTGCGGGGAAGAAGGGGAGACGTAGGAGGTTTAACTCCGAACTTCCATAAACAAACCGTTGTCTTCCTTGCACACACACTAGCACATCACACCTATCATCGGTCTTGGTTCAAAAATCTGACTAACTTGCTTCCGCACAAATCACAGACAGAAAATATCAAGAACTGGTATTAGCCATAACCGGTTAACTACCGAAAAGCGTTAAGCGTTTATTCACCCCCCCCCCCCTCTAAACGCATCTATCGATCCTAACATATTATTTGGATGAAGAATCCGAAATTTAGAGTAAAAGATATAAGGTATAGAAGTTGAGAGGAATAAATTTTAGGTTCGAATACTTAGATGAAGAACACGAAAAATGAGCAATATTCGGGTAATAGAGAAAGGTTCGGGCAATTTTCGCTGAGTAAGACAATTTTCGGGCAGTAGAATTAGTTTCGGGTGAAACTTGGATTTCTCGGTGAAAAATATTTTCGTGCCATGGAGTTGATTTTCTGGTGAAGCATGGAATTTTTGGATGATGGCATAATTCGAGTGACATGCAATTTTCGGATAAAAAACCAATTTTTCGGGCAATGATACGAGGCTTTATTCTAAGAGGAAAATTTGTCACCTACTTGTCATTCACTCGCAAATTTCCATAACCTTCATGTATATCTAATATCTCATTAAGTGAAAACCCTCAAAAAGTAAACACAACAAAAGGAGAGCAAAACCCGAGAGAGAAATAATATTTTCATCAAGAACAAAAATATGGCCAGCTACGGGTCTTAACAAATGGTATTTCGAACATGAAGTAGGTGAATATTCCATTTACAACACGTAAATATTTTTGTGCTTGATATGATAACGTGTTTTGGTGTTTTATGTGATTTATGTGCCATGAGGTGATTATATGAACTTTCGGGTGTGATATGTGCTTGGAAACCCATACTTTTTTGGGTTTATATGTAGGGTATGTTTATGTTTTTGCTTGTTCATGCATCTTTATGAAAATTCGTAGGAGATAAATGAATTTTCGGGCTGTTAAACAAATTTGAGCCCTTGAATATCTTCATGTACATTATTTTCGGGCATGTGAAGGTAATTTGAGCATTTAAATTTTCGGGTATTTCAATTAAGTTTTCGGGCCAGAAAGAAAGGTCGAGGAAAATCAATATTTTCGGGCATTGCTATTTAAAAATATTTTCGGGCATCCAATAAGATTTTCGGGTAAAAAATTTTGGGCCTTTAAAGAATTTTCAGGTCATGAGATTTTCGCCGTTCAAGTCTATTTTCGGGCGTTGACTTTACTTTCAGGCCAATTCAGCGTTAAAACTATATTTTCAGGCTTTGTGCCAAATTTTCGGGGAGAATCCATTTTATGTGATGTTGCATTTCACTTGCAAGACACATACATATTATGTCTGCACGAGTGAGGGTGACCGTGTTGATACGGCAACACTAAAGTATTTACGAGGGGGTAGTATGTGACCATTCATCAACTCGGAGTGGCGTTTTGAGGCTAGTACTAGGGCACCAGACGGAAGAGGGGCGTGAGCGACTAGTCTACTCGGATGCATTGGAGTGCAGTATAAGGTGCAAACCGTCGGTTATTTGCGAAAGGAGCAACCTGTTAGGGAGACCTCGCGCCAGCGGCCATTATATGCTACCAGTGTAGGCAGCCGCTTGAGTAGGAGAAAAATCGAGAGGGTGCGACCTGACGTGAGCGATCAAAATAGGCTACCCGAGTGCGGACCCCTGACCCCGTATTATATTGTGCGTGCGTGGTGACGAGTCTAGCCTAGGGGCTTGATGTGATGTATTGAGATATAGTAGGTTGGAATAAGAGGCAAAAGTCGAGCGCGAATATATTGTGAGGTATTTTGGGACGGGAATTGAGCGCACGCTGCATTCACGCATATTTTCACCTACTGGACAATTGCTCAGTGTTTACGTGTTGTAGGTACGACCGAGTGCAACGTCGAGGTACGTCGTGATGAGACGGGCTGATGGCGGTAGGGGTGAGCATTTAATCCGTCGCACCGCCCCACCCAATCGACCCAACCCAACCCAGACCGCAAGTGTCGGGTTAACGGTTTGATGGGTTGGTTTGCGTTTTAAAAAGTAAACCGCATATTTTGCAACCGGGTTTGGTTTTATATTTTTAAAACCGCACCCAACCGCATTTAAAAATATACTAAAATTTTACTATATTTTATTCAATATTTCATAAAATAATAGATATAACTCATAACAGTAGCGAGGTCAAAAATATTAATTACTATTAATACAAAAACATCGACTCATCATAACACGTTAAGTAAAGCTAAGCTCTAAATGAGTTTTTCATAAAAAATAGATATTATGTAGTGAAAAAAATTTGTATATGTTTATCCAATGCAACTCTCCTCCTTTATTCGGACTTGGAATCAATAACTATACATTTGAAGTTTATAGAAGGCGAGTTAAAATTTTGAAATAAATAATTTTCTTCTTCGAAATGGGATTGAATACAAGGACATGGCCAAATTATAATACATTGCGTAAAGCTAAGTTCTAAATGATGTTTTTTCTAAAAGAAATTAAATATTATGTAGTTTGAAATTACGTGTCTATCCAATGCAACCTTCCTTTACTCGGACTTGAGATCAAGAACTATAACACTTTATAAGGTAAGTTAAAATTTTAAAATCAAAAATTTATTTCTTGTAAGGAAAATTTTTAAATCAAATTAAGGCACCTGCTTTAGTTGTTTTAGCAAAAGCCGACCGTGAACAAGGAATATGGGCTTCAAATCATGCTTCTTATCGGACTTTTTTATCTGTTACTATATGACTATGATAATGACATTTCTGTATATACTTTTATATTTGTAAATAGGTTAATGATATACCTTTTTGCTCTATCTATACTATAGAATATTACCTTAATATGCGTTATAATAAAAATAAATATTACAACCGCAAACCGCCCCAACCCAACCGCACATAAGCAAACCGCAATCTATCGGGTTAAGATTTTTATGATCGGGTTTGGGGTATATTTTAGAAAACCGCAATACATTGGGTCGGGTTAAATTTTCGATAAAAACCGCCCAAACCGCACCACACTCACCCCTAGATTGTGGTGACTCCACGGACTTTTGAGGGCGGGCCGTACATAGATAGGACACTCATATATTTTGATGTTTTGGGCTGAGGCCTTTGTATTTGAAATAATTTTGTAAAACCCATTTTTAATGTAATATATTTTATTTTGCAAAAACGTTTGTTTTTTTTGTAAAATGGGCTTTCTGTGACTTTCCTTGCGAAATCCGCCACCAATCTAATTAGAAAATGAGGGTCGCAACAAGTATCCATTCCCAGCTCTTCATAAAATGCTGATCTCACTAATGTCTTTATAAGTGATAGAAGCGCTTAATATTTGCTAAACACACGTTTATATGTGGCTTTCTTCAGTAAGCGCCCCCCATAATTTGGACTTTCAGCCAAAAACTCCGTTTCTCTGTTATCAGTAGATCTCTCCCTTGCCATTTTTATCTTTATGCTTCAACAACCCCAGCAAGATTGATGATACAGATTTGTTACGGCCATCTTTACTAAAACCTATTGTACAAGGGAGCTGTGAGAGGCTTAATGAATATGTCCGCGAGTTGGAGTTCTGATCTTACTAGTAACAGTTTGGTTGTTCCATTGGAAGCATGATGCCGTATAAAATGGCAGTCAATTTCAATGTGCTTAGATCTCTCATGGAACTCCGGGTTGGAGGCCAGCTTGTGCAGATAAATTATCACAAAACACCACAGGTGCATGATTCAGTGATATTCCAAGCTCCTTGATCAATTGTTTGATCCACAATACTTATGCCACAACTGATCTAGAGCCATGTATTCTACCTCTGTGGATGAGCTGGAAACCGTAGGTTGTTTCTTTTCCTTCCAAGTGATATGAGTCTCCAATGAAGGTGCAATAACCCGTCACTGACTGTTGCGTCCAAGATGCCCAGTCGGCATCTGAAAAGGCTTTCAGCTCTAACATCTCAACTGAGCTCATGAGAATCCCTTGACCTGGTGCACTCTTGAGATACCTTAGAAGGTGATGAACTGCCATCAGATGATGTATCCTAGGAGCTCCGATGTAGTGACTCAGCCTATGAACTGTGTAGGCAATATCTGGTCGTTTAAAGGTTAGATATAACAGTCGACCCACCTGTCTCCTATACTTAAAAGAGTCCTTCAACAGATCTTCATCACTTGCTGGGAATTTGTTGCTAGTATTCATAGGAGTGGTCAAAGGTTTAATTAATATAGCCAGTGTCCTCAAGAAGTTGTGATGTGTATTGCCTTTCAGAGAGGTATACCCATGCTTCACTTCTTGCCACTTCAACATCAAGAAAATACCTTAATTCTCTCAAATCTTGATTTTAAAACATGATCTGAGAAACTCCTTCCATGCTTGTATTGCTTTAGCTGAGGACTTGCTAGGATTGTATCGTCCAAATATACCAATAAGATAAGCAACTAGTCTCCCTTGCCTTTTTGGAACAATGTATGATCAAATTCAGTTGGACAAAATCGAACCTAATCACAACATCTGTGAATTTCTTGTTCCATTGTCTTGAGGCCTGCTTCAAGCCATAAGTTGACTTGTGTAGTCAACACACCATCTTTTCTGACCCTGTTCTATCAATTGAGGCAAATCCATACATACTTCTTCTGCAAGATCCCCATTCAGAATTCATTGCTCACATCTAACTGAGTCGATTCCATTTGAGTTGTGTTTCTAAGGATAGGATAATTGTGATAGTTTGGCTTTGCCACTGGTGTAAATATATCAACTCCTTTTTTTGATCATATCCTTTTCCCACCAAGCGTGCCTTGTGCTTTCCACCTAGCCTTCTGGATTGAATTTAAGTCTATAGACCCATCGGCAACCTATATATAAACTTCTTGCCTTTTGGGAGTGGGATAACAGGCCATGTCTCATTGTCTTCGAGAGCTGTAAATTCATTCATAGCTGTCCACCATGGACATTCATTGATGAATGCCATGAACTGTTCTGAGAAGTTTTGGGAGGACATGAACTGTGATATTGGATACAAATATCCTTCTCTATGATAATACACTGCATTGGTAGTCCTGTAAATAAGAAGGCTTCCTTGACTCCCTACCTGATCTTCTATGTGTAACAGGTGGAATTAGCTCATGGATTTCTACTGCTCCAGTTTCTTTATCCCAATTCTATGCATCAGTTTGCGAGATTAGTCCTTCTTCCTAAGTAAGATTGGATCCAATCCCTCTGATGGTTCCATCTCATTCATGTAGCAATATCATCATGAAGTGGGCAATACTAAAGTGGAGATGGGGTCTTCGAGCTCGTCAGTTGATGTCAGATTTTTGAAGGTCGGTTCATTCCCCTAAACATAACATCCCGAGATACAAAGACCTCCCTCATTTCTGAGTCCGTTAACTTGTAGCCCTTCACTCCATTGGGTTCCAAGCAAAATGCACTGGGATTAAATTTCTTCCTACCTGCAGCTAATGTGGAACAGAAACACAGACATCCAAACACTCGTAGCATATTGTAGTTGGCTGGTTTATTATGCAATAACTCATAAGGTGTTTTATTATTTAGCATATAAGAGGGAGTTCTATTAATGACTAATGTGACAGTCAATACACATTCAGACCAAAAATCAATGGGAACACCAGATTGAAACATCAAAGAACGAGCTAGCTGCTTGCATTATATTCCTCTTGTACGCGGTGCTCCGAGCCTCCTACTATTATCATTTTTCTTTCCTTGAAAACTCAACTAAGCCGCGGCATTGGCATCATCACCCTTTATGCGCGCAAGTTTACAGGCTATCTGGTAAGATGACCTTTGACTCCTCTATTTCATGCAAATCAATCAAGAATTTATGATCACCACAAATATATCTCGTAGCTCAAGAGTCTACCAACCACACTTCTACATTATTAAAAACAGACATATGAAAAGACAAGTGAATACCTGGTTCCTTATCTACCTGAGTGATTGTCCACTCCCCTTCTAGTGCAAGAGAGGTAGCTTATTGATTTATTAGTGTCCTCAAACTTTGTAGTTGTGAAGATGTCTGTTGTTTCTCTGATCCCTGCTTAGTAATTGCATCACCTGATGCCTGATTGGTTCTTACCCCTTTCATTCTAACATTTGATTTGTAACCTGGTGGAAAACCATGTACCTGGTAGCATGTCTCCACAGTGTGTCATCTTTTATTGCAGTGAGTGCAGACTGGCTTCCCATCATATTTCCTCTGAGCAATAAATCCTCTCCTCATTTGATCCTGAGGATTCTTGGCTGCTAGCATGGGATATTGTTTGCCTGGTCCTCACTTGCACAAGTGAAAACTTAAGTCATGGATCTCTCTTGTATCAGCAAGAAGAACATCTTTATTGATCGTAGGTAATGGGTCCATGAAGGTCAAAACACTTTTTTTAAACCCATCAGGAAGGTCAAAACATATTCCTCATTATGATATCCCTTCATGACTTTGATTCCCCCAGATGTACACTCGCAGCTCTGCCTATAATTATTCAACTCATCCCACAGGGTCTTCAGCCTTGTAAAATACACTGCTACACCGTTTGAACCCTGTGTGAGGTTCATCAGTTCTTTCTTTAACTGGAATACTCTAGGCTTGTTGGACTACCCAAATCTCTCCTGTAGATCAACCCACACTTCTCTTGCTGAAGAGTTGTATGGAATGCTAGCTGAGATATCCTTGGCAACAGCGTTGATAATCCAAGAAATGACTACACTATTGTTTCTTTTCCACGAGCTCATTTGTGTTGTGTTGTGCAGGTTAGCCACGGGTGGCTTGAGATCGCCATTGACAATCTCCTCTTTATTTCTTCCAATAAGCGCAATCATCATAGCTCTGCTCCTGTCGCATGGACTAGAAGCTGCCCCGATGTATCATTGGTATTCAAGAAATATGGATCGTCGGCCGTCACTGTTGCTGCAGAATTCAATGGTGGAACCCGAGTCTCTGCAAATTGATCTGGTGTATACATGGTGTTTGATGGAATGATCAAGAGGAATCACTTAATCTTGTAAATCGCAGTTGAATCCAAGAAGCTCTAATACCATATCAAAACTTAAAACAAATTAAAGCTAAAAACAACGAGAATTGATGTGGTTCAGATACTGATTGAATCCTATATCCACGACCGTCAATGACTCTTTTATTATAAACTGAAGGTGAAGAATTACAAAGAGTGTGATTGAAAAATATTACAGAGAAAATGCTTAGATTTATATATATAAAATATATATATATATATATATATATAAGAAAAATTAGAGAAAAACGGTTGGCAAGTATACGTTCCCTCTTCATAAAACGCTGATCTCACTAACGTCTTAATAAGTGAGAGAAACGCTTCTTTTTGCTACCACGCTTTTATATATGGCTTTCTTCAGCAAGCACGCCACCACAGTTTGGACTTTGAGCCAGAAACTTTGTTTTCTGTTATCTTTACCCCACTCATCGACACTATACAGTGTTACCGTGACCCCGCACGGTTATAACTCCCCTCGTACCACGTGTATGCAAATGACTTGCAACATATCACAACGCAACATATAAAATGCAACGTATCGGCCTGAGGTATTAGCTCGGCCGATCTCGAAAATCCTCATAGACCAAATAATTCGGGCCCGAAGCCCGCATTCCGATTTGTTCGGCCCAAAACCTTAACCACCGAAATTCTCCCCGAAATTTCACGAAGAGTTCCCCAAAATTTAATCCTTTTCACTTTAAGACTCTAATTTCACAATTGGTCCCTAATTTAATATATTTTAAAATTCTAACGTCCAATTTCAAAATATCACTTAAGTTCCTAATTTAAAAATATCTTTCTAAATTTTGCATTCAAAACCCCAAAAACTCATAATCTACTTTTTAGGACCCAAATATTTTCCTAAGTTTCAGATCTGCCCCTAATCTTTAAAAATTTCAGATCTGCCCCGAAAGCATTATATTTCTTTAAAAATCTCCCCTGTTCGGATTTTACATCCTCAGCCTCCAGATTTTTGAAACTTTTCAATCTAGTCCCCAAATATTTTTTTTTTGAAAAACTATTTTATACGGCTGTTTTGCGACAGTTTAGTATTTCTCAATGATCATGGGGTAAACGATGTCCTATGGATCTGAAATTTTAACCATAGATAAAAAACTTGCAAATCTTGATTCTATCCAAAGGGATTTTTAATCTGAGGTCTAGATTGTGAGATATGAATTTTTGAACTTCTTGGACGAAATGGATAAAGAAAACCCTAGAAAACACTAATCCTCCCCAAGTTTTGTTCTATCCTCTTAATCACAAGTCCTCTAACTCTACTCTTATGTTTCATGGACCTAAACTTTATAAAGATTAAGATATTAAGCTGGCTGAATTTTAGTATGTAAGCATCATCACGAAAATCATACAAGAAATTCACGTTTAGCACATAAACACGTATAAATTCGAAAGAGATCATGCAATCACGTAAAATTCAGGGATTCAAAACTTGTTTACGTGTGTAGGTGATCTTCACCTAGCTTAATCCCGTAGAGAGCTACGTAACGGGTTGTTTCGTGTGATCCCGACCCAGAGCTTCGATCCCGAGCTTCCGGAGATTTTTCTTCTCCTCCTTCTCTTCCTTTCCTTCTTTCTCTCTTTTTCTTTCTCTCCCTCTCTCCCTCTCTCGGCCATTTTCTTCTCTTCCTCTCCCACGGCCTTTTCTCCTTTCCTCTCTAATATCTTTGGATTTATTAGTTATTAATGTGTCCTTAGGAATTTAATGAGGTGGCTTAGGTGAAAAGAGGTGGCATATTAGTTAGATCTTGTCATTTTTCTGTCTTTTCCTTTCCTATCTTCCCTCTCTCCAACGTGATTCTTCCTCTCTTCCTTTATTCTCCCTTAATTTATTTATCTTGTCCTAATGTGTGTAGAGAGGTGGCATTAGGTGTTATTATTATATATTTCTTTTTTTTATTTCTTTTCTCCCTCTCTCTCTCACCAACTCCCCCTCTCTTCTCTCCTCTCTTGTTGTCTCTTTCTCTCTTTCCCTATTTGATTAATTAGGTCTTGTCTTTGTGGTTTAAAGTGTTGTATTATGTTTATTTTATTTTATGGTAACATGAAGGCATCATGGAAGGTGCTATTATGGAGATGCTTTCTTGTCTCATGCAAGTCAACGAAACCCTTTATGGAAATGACCTATTATTCTTTGTCCTCATGCCATCAATGAGGAGCATCACCTCAACGTGTTATGATTAGTGGGTAATGATTTATTGGTATATATTTTTCCTATTTTATTATATTGTGTTAAACTCACATGGAGGTGAAATCGTTTTATTGTACTAAACTCACATGGAGGTGTCTTTATTTTCTTAATTTGGCTCCTAATTAATTTCGGCCATTTATATATATATATATATAATATATATATATGAGGAATTTTATGGTGCTCACCTTATGTGAGCACCTTATGTGGGCACCTGTTGATGTGGCACCGATTCGTGCCTTTTCAACATCCCACATCAACATCTAAGATTATGTCGTCTTAATTAAGACCTTATGGGATCCATTAATCGACATTTCGGATGTTGATGTGGCATATCAACGCCTTACATAACAATTTTCATGTCAACGAAGTATATCGCGTACAATATGCCACATCAGCGTCCGAAATATCGATCAATGGATCCCATAAGGTCTTAATTAAGACAACATAATCTTAGATGTTGATGTGGGATGTTGAAATGGCACGAATCGGTGCCCACATAAGGTGAGCACCATAAAATTATATATATATATGTATATATATACATATATATATTATTTTATTATTATTATTATCGTTATTGTTAGATCAAATTCCCAACCTTACATTCATCTCGCAAACTTAGGCCAATATTCTTCTTTATTTGGCCCACAATAAATTTTTCGGCCCCTTTTTAAATTTTTCGGGCCAATTGTAATTTCTTGGCTCGATTCGAAAAGAAATCAATTTTATTCGAACATCGACTCCACACATTCCGAATATTATTGAAATAATCCCATATAAATTTACGGGTATTACATCCTCCCCCTTATAAGAATTTCGTCCCCGAAATTACAGTACGGAAAATAACTCGGGGTACTTCTCTCTCATTTCGTCTCGCGTTCCCAAGTGGCTTCTCCCAATACTTAGTTCCGCCACAAAACCTTCACGAGGGGTGTGTTCTTATTTCGAAGGCGTTTCACCTCGTACATCAAAATCTCCACCGGCTTCTCTTCATTGCACAAGTCCGGCTTCAGTTGTTGATGAAGTGATTCTCCTTGCACTACATGGCTCGAGTCTGGGACGTACTTCCGTAATGTAGATATATGGAAGACGTCATGGACTTGTGTGAGCGATGTGGGCCCACTTCTCCAACTCGTTTCAATTGTGAAAGGTCCGTTATAGCTCGGACTCAACTTCCCTTGAAATCCAGAATGCACGCTCTCAACATATCTTCGAGCGTCTGGATTGTTCTTTCAGACTGTCCATATGTTTGAGGGTGATATGTCGTACTGCAGGATAATTTTTCGTCCCCATGGCCTTTCGTAAGCTCACCCAGAATTGGGACAGAAACCTCGAATCCCGATCTGAGACGATTGAAATCGGGATTCCATGGAGTCTCACAATAAATTTTTTTTATACTGCTCTGTGTACTTCTCCATGGAATTGGTTTGATTTATTGGCAAGAAATGGGCTGATTTAGTCAATCTGTCGACGATCACCCAGATTGTATGATGGCCCTTTACGGTTTTTGGTAACTCGACGACGAAGTCCATGGTGATATGGTCCCACTTCCACTCGGGAGTCGTCAACGGTTGTAACATTCCCGTAGGCCTTAGATGCTTTGCCTTAATTTTGTTGGCAGGTCAAGCACCGTTGTACAAAGGCAGCTACATCTTTCTTCATTCTTAGCCACCAATAATTTATTCGTGAATCCCGATACATTTTTGTTACCCCGGGATGTATCAAGTTGATTCTCGTATGCGCCTCCGTTATCGTAGTTCGACGGATCTCTTCATTGGGTGACACATATAGACGACCTCGGAATTGTAAGTTCCGTTGTCTCGAAATTCGAACTCCGACGGAACATTCCCGTCTTGTTCCGCCTGGATCTTTAGATATAGTTCGTCTTCTTTTTGTGCCTCAATGATTTGTTCTATCAGCGTTGGTTTTTAAAGTCAATGCTGCCAGCTTTGTTTCGATCTCTCCGAAGTTGATTATTTTCACTCCGAGTTGGCACAGGTCTGTATTCACTGATTTACGGCTCAAAGCATCTGTAACCATGTTCGCTTTGCATGGGGGACAATTTATCACACAGTCGTAGTCTTTTACTAACTCGAGTCATCGTCTTTGCCTCGTGTTTAACTCCTTCTGCGTAAAGAAGTATTTTAGGCTTTTATGATTTGTGAAAAATCTCGCATCGTTCTCCGTATAGATAATGTCGCCAGATTTTTAGGGCAATCACCACGGCTGCGAGTTCCAAATCGTGTCTGGGGTAATTCTTTTCGTACGGTTTGAGCTGTCGGGAGGCATATATACGCAATTACCTTCCCGTTATGCATCAACACTCACCCCAAGCCATTTTTTGAGGCATCAGTGTATAACTAAAATCCTTTGGTATCAGAGGGAATTGCAAGAACAGGAGTTGTTGTCAATTATTTCTTCAACTCCTGGAAGCTTTCTTCACATGCTTCAGTCCACTTCATTGGAACGTTCTTCATAAGTTAAGTCTGGCTTTCTTCACCGTTATGGCACAATGAGCAGCTGCCGTTGGATCTAAGATGGCACGCGATCAAATGGCCAGGATTTGAAGACTAAAGATTTAATTATGTTCGTAGGATATCGCGCGATGAGGTCAACGGCTGAGATGCTTAGGAAGTGAATGAAGAGGTTAGTGAATTATGAGCGTCGGATCAAATGAATGTTAAAACAGCATTCCTGAACGGTGACTTGCATGAGAATGTTTATATGATGCAAGCAGAAGGTTTTCTGGTTGAGGGCAAGGAACACATGGTATGCAAGGTTAAGAAGTCCATTTACGGCCTTAAACAGTCATCTCGACAGTGGTATTTAAAATTTTTGAAGGTGATCAGTGAATTCGGTTTCAAAGAAAATTTGGTCGACCAGTGCATATTTATGAAAATATGTGAGAGCAAATTTATCATCCTTGTACTTTATGTGGATGACATATTACTTGCCTGTAAAGATTTAGGCATGTTACACGAGACTAAGGATTTTTATTAAGTAAATTCGATATGAAAGATCTAGGTGAAGCCTCTTATGTTATTGGCATAGAAATTCACCGAGATCGAACTCGTGGCATGTTAGGCCTTTCTCAGAAAGCTTATATTGAAAAGATCCTTAAAAGATACAACATGCATAATTGCTCTTCCACAGTTGCACAGGTCTCTAAACGCGAATAAATCAGTTTATCACAGTGTCCCAGGACCCAACGCGCTAGCAGAATGGATAAAATCCCTTATGCCTCTGTTGTAGGGAACCTTATGTATGCTCAAGTCCGTACGCGTCCAGATATCGCCTATATTGTTGGCATGCTTGGACGTTACCAGATTAACCCGGGAATGAATCACTGGAAGAATGCCAAAAAGGTTATGCGATACTTACAGGGTACCAAAGATTATATGCTCGTTTATAGGAAATCAGATACTTTGAGGCTATTGGGTACTCTGATTCCGATTATATGGGGTGCGTTGACACCAGAAAATCAATGTCTGGATACGTATTTATGTTATCTAGTGCACCCGTTTCATGGAAAGGCACAAAGCAAAGGATTACAGCTTCTTCTACCATGGAAGCAGAGTTTGTTGCATGTTATGAAGCATCATGTCATGCGATCTGGATCAAGAACTTCATCGCTGGGCTTGAAGTTGTGAACTCAATATCAAAACCACTCAAAATTTACTGCAATAATCAAGCTGCTAAGATCTCTCCCTTGCCATTTTTGTCCTCATGCTTCAACAATATGAAGTATCTATATGTTATAGCACGTCATTTGAATATGCAAAATTAGTAGATTACCGACGATTCTTAAATTACACATCCATCATCCAAGCAAGGAGAGGACCAGTGGCTGTCTAGTGTGTTTGAAGTAAATTTTTTATGATTGAATCAAATCATTAATGATAGTAGAAACGTAAAAATGGGCCAGCCCAATAAATATTTACGCATCTTTTAGGCCTATTAACACAATACGACGCCGTTCAGCAGCACGGTGTTTATTTGATTTCGCTTTCTCATTTTTACGCCATGATGTCGAGACTTTTCCCCCGTTAAAGGGATATTTTAACAAAAGGGAGTCACTATAGGGATTTTAGAAAAAGGGAGTCAAACCAAGTCAATTCAATAAAAGGGAGTGGATTTAATTAACTAACTAACCATTAACTATAACTTAAATTAGTCATTAAATATATCTTTTTTAATATTAAATAGAAACGAACAAATCAACCGACGAAGTTGGACAGAAATCGAGCAAAAAAACAAGCAAATACCGAATCATCCAACGCATTACCCAAGATCCGGACCACCCAAGATCGAAGATCGAAGTTCCGATCTTCAACGCATTACAGTAAGTGGCATTTCGACATTTGCAATTTCTTTAAACTCGGGCATTGCAAGGATTAAGTTCGTTTTAACCACATTATGCATTTCGCGTACCGGGAATTTGATTTTCGGATCAGTGGGTAGTTGTGTTTCGCATTTTTAAGGTCAATGTGTGTGAATTTGAAGGAAAATGCCGAATTTCCGACTATTCGAATATATTATTCGAGTTTTTTTATGCTCGAAAGTGTTGTTCAAATAACTATTTTCTAAATTTTAAATTCGTATAACATATTCGAAACGATAATTTATTCGAATATGCTCCCCGAGTTTTTATTTGTTCGAAAATGTTGCTCGAAAAGATAGTTCGAATAAGCTTTTTCAACTTATTGTAGTGGCTCGATCTACGCCCTAGATAATTTATTCGAATCAACTTTTCGAGTGTCTTTTTACTCGTATGGGACACTCGAATAATTTTTCCTTTTCGAATATTTATTTTATTCGAATATTTCATTTGATTTTAATTCAATTTTTCTTATATGCAGGTTATGCCGATCAGCATCATGATTGATTACGATGGAGAACGGATAGTTGGAGATGATAACAAATATAGTTGGATTCCAAGAATGGGAACAAATTTAATGCCCGTTGGGTTCGATCGTGATTGTTGTTCGTTGGAGGATATCCGAAACGAAATATATGAGTCTATTAATGTAAGCAGGAGGCCGGATTTAAAGCTGAGCTATCAAGTATGTATGAGAGGTATCGAAGGTCGTGCTCCTTTGTATATAAGGAATGATAGAGAGTTGAAGGTTACATTTACTTAGGGGGTCCAATGGATAGACCGATTCTATATGTGGAAATCGGACTCCCTACGACACTTCTCCGTCAAACTCGTGCGGACGATGAAGTTAGTCCTCTTCTAGTTGAGATTCGTAGCGGCGGATGCGGTTACAACGATGATTATTTTGATCGTATCATCGACTTCGGGGGTGAGGGTCACGATGTGAATTATGGGGGTGAGGGTCTCGATGAAGCGAATGTGCACACCAACTTTGATGAGAATGTTGTTACACGGCAGAACGTGCACATCAATTTTGATGGCGTAATCGAAGAAAATGCACAAGAGGATGAGGAGGACAATGAGGAGGAAAATGCGATTATCCCTAGTGATCGGTATTCTTTTACGGATGGTGCCACCATGAGAGTCGGTGATGAATTTGAGGATAAGAGGGCTGCCAAGAAGAGGATCCAAAGAGTTGCCATAGATGCATCCTTCGAGCTCCGGAGCGTAAAATCTTCCCGATCGGTCTATGCCGTGAATGCAAAGAGGAAGGATATAGTTGGAGGATATGGACGGCAAGGATTAAGGATACGTCCGTATTTTCGATTCGTACGTATTGCAACACCCATACGTGCGACCTTGCAAATCGGAACGCGAGACTTACTCAAGCATTATCGTCCTCCGTGTGCGATATGCTGCTTGAATCTTTTCAGGGCTCTACAAGTACGCCGGCGCCTAAACTAATTCGAACAATGATGAGAAATCATGCGATCGAAGTTTCACACTTCAAAGCATGTAAAGGGGGCATTTTAGCCCAAAATGCAATGAAATGTGACCCCGACGAGAGTTACAAGTTGTTGCCGTCATACTTGTCAACATTGAAAAGGTTGAATTCGGGTACCATAGTAGGTCTATATCTAGACGATGAGCAGAGATTTAAACATGTATTCATATCCCTTGGTGCTTGTATTGCGGGATACCGTCATATGAGGAAGGTCGCTTGCATCGACGGCACTTGGTTGAAAGGAAAGTATAACGGTACGTTACTCGTTGCATCGGCAGAGGATGGCGACACCCATCAGTTTCCTCTAGCGTGGGGCATAATTGACGATGTAGAGTCGATAGAATCTTGGATGTGGTTTTTGAACGAGCTCTTGGCAGTCGTACCCAATGAGGAAGATTTTGTTATCGTCTCCGACAGAGCTGCTTCAATCAAAGTAGGCGTTGCAAATGTCTACAATAGTGCACACCACGGTCATTGTATTTGGCATCTATCTCAAAACATGAAAGGCCCTTGTAAGAAGCAGGGAGCGACTGAGATGTTCATGCGGATTACCGAACATCGTCGACATCGCCGACCGCAACATCCAAATACCGCACTTGCCGCTGTCCAAAAAAAAAACAATTTCAGCTGTAATACCAAACTATAGACAATTAAGCTTGATATGAATATTCCAATTGATAATTACCTGAACCGTTGTTGCGGAAACTTGAGGCACAGCGTAAATGTAAATTTAGCAAGATTGTCATTTACACCTACATCTTGAAGCATCAGCGGTATCAATTCGGATAGGGGTTCGAGGTACGACTGCATGAAGCGCATATCCGAATAAGTTGACCGGTCGGAGTCAATAATCTGGATGGTTCTCTCCTTGAACCGAGCGACTAGAACCACCCAATGAGCGTTAAACCCCAATGGTATGACGGCAACATCCGCTTGGCTCCAGTGGAGGGACGGCCTAGGATAAAAGATTTGTCCCGTAGCGAATTGTCGGAATGAGTCCATATCCCACGGGCGAGGTTTTTTGGACTCAAAAAAGACCGCATGTGCGAAGTTGGTATCCATGAATGCTAGTGCAACTGGAAGCACAAAGCATTCTTGCATCGCAATAAACCCCCGGAATACCTCGTTGACGTGCTGCAATAATAGCCTAATATGTTATTAAACGAAATAATTAACTAAGTAGAACATATTGAGCCAAAAAACATACCGCTTCCGAGAGCCAAGTTTTATGCGTAGACAGATCTTCGAAGAATTTCTTGTCATAAGCCTGTATTATGCCCTTACGTCCATGGGCCATGCTCATTCTTTCCAACTCCACCCTTACTGCATCCCAATTAGCCGCCCTCGATTCAATGTGATGCTGTAAGTTGTTGAGGCGAGATTTCGTACAAGGGGGTCGATTCGGGCAACGGTACAAAAGGGCTGCTCAGCACCTTTGATCGTTTCTTCTCACGCTCAGGCTGATCCCGTAGTCTTAACCGTTTGTACTGCCTCTTCTGGGCCACGGCCGTCTCGTTCCCCGCCCCCCTCTCGGCCACCCTCTCGGCCTCGGCCAACGTCGCCACCCTCTCGGCCTCGGCCCCCGCCACTGTCCTCTTGGCCACCCTCTCGACCTCAGCTGACGTTGCCCCCGTCCCCCTCTCGGCCACCCTCTCGGCGTCAGCCGACGTCGCCACCCTCTCGCCCTCGGCCCCCGCCACTGTCCTCTCGGCCGTCCTCTCGGTCATCTCAAAACCTTGGAATGGCGTATCATAACTCCTATCTCGTTCCCTTGCCGACCTCAGCGTCTCGAAACGTAAATATGAGTGATACAATGTTGAACTTAAACCAATATAATTTTATATAAAGTAAACATAAAGAAATGCATACCCTCGAGCACTATCGTGCGTAACTCCCTAATCTCGGCCCGCATATCCCTAACATTAGCCTCCATATTGTCCATTCTTCGATCAATATAAGTGATTGAAGAAGAAGAGACGGCGGATGCCTCGGGCCGCGGAGGGGATGCCTCACGTAAAGGCTCTGTCGACTGCGGAGGAGGAGATGGTGGAGATGGAGCGAGTCGATGGTTAGCGCAGTCGACCGTCATCCCATTTAGAAGATGCTCCACTATCCTCTGCGATGATACGGCATCATCCCTGCTGCCAGGAAAGCCGGCGATCGTGCGGCCGTGATCCGATTCCAATTCAGCCTCGGATGGTGTAAGCCAACACTGCACCGTCTGTGTATTTGTACGAGTTAAAAACTCAATCAAATTAGGGATATGCAACTCTAAAAACCCATATTATAAATAAATATATATATACTTACATTTATATCCACATCATTGAAGACATGCTCCACCAATTCATAATTTGGAGCAGAACTCTTGGCGAAGAATTTTGTCTTCCAATGGCACATGCGGGGTAACGGGAGGTTTTCATCGCTTTTCCTCATTGCAAAATCCCCGAGCCTCGGCCAACATTCGTACGCAAGAACCTGATAAAGAGAGTATATTAAGTTAAAAAATGTAATATAACTTAAATAAAATAAATTTAATTACCTGAAGCGGTTGGACGAAGCCGCTAATATCGAAGGTCGTCTGGTGCTTTCCCTTGGAAGTCATCATCCGACGCTTCTCCACTAGGTCTTTGTTCAGACCATAGAGAACCTCGTCGAACGCTATCCTTCCCCAAGGATATTTGTTGAAGTTGTCGAAATCCTCCACCAGACGAAGAACTCGCTCTTCACCTTCAGGTCCCTTTTCATTCTCCGCGGCCCTAGTACCGCGACGGCAAAATATAGGGCCGCGATTTTCAACTTCTCCATGTTTACACCTGTACTGCGACGGCAAAATATAGGGTCGCGATCATATCGTTGATCCTCGTCTCCAGATCGTCCAAATATATAACCCTCTTGCCTACGAGCCATAATACAGGCGTTAGTTTTTAAAATTGAAGTAAAAAGCTTCAAAATGATAATAGGAGAATCATACCATGCCAATGTCTCGTTACAAACTCGTTCAATGACGGTATCACTTGATCATCGGCAGCATGACAGTGCATGCCGGTGATTAAGCAATACTCGACCAAACGAAAATCTTAACGGCCGCTCACGAACGACCATCCACAGCTCCACAGACTCAGGTACATGCTCCACCTGTCGGCTCATCAGATACCATAGAAGCATGTCGCAGTTGTAGTGGTCTCGGGCCGCCTTTATCAGGTCCCGAACTGGGTCCTCGCGACCATTTCCGCCAATTCCCTTTTGTTCAGAAGCATACGAATGCGCTCGCGAGCTGTCATGTACGGCGAGTTAAGCGTAAGGGTGGCGTGGTAGTAATTATCCGCCGGCAACTTCGTCGGGAGATAGACCTGAAAAAATTGCAAAAACAACCAATGTTACCATGAAAAAGCACTGTTATCCGAGTAATATATTCGAGTATCACACACTCGAAAACAGAATCAGATAATCAATAGTAGAACTCGAATAAGCGCAAATTCAAAATTGGTACAAACTTCACCTATAATCCCGTTCCATGTGAAATCGACGTTTACCCGTCACCGATTTCACATGAAAATAGGTCGATTAAACTAAATGAACACCAAATACCGAAAACCCAATAAGATTAACTCACCGTCACTGTGTCGCAGTCGACAACCTCATCGACGCGGTCCCTTCGAAGCGTAGCCGGCGTAGCTCGGTTTGATTTCGTCATTGTATTCGGTGTCAGTTTTGTGGAAGGATTCGATTGATTAATTCGAGTAGGAGAAAATCGAAGAGAAGGAAAGAATTTAGGGTTGATGTGTGTGATTTTATTCTGACCGTTCTACTTATTTATCGATTGCAAATCTTATTCGAGTTTTGCCATCGAGTCTTTTACTCGAATTGTTATTTATGTCGGCGAGCATTTACTATTCGAGTGTTTTAAAACATTCAAGTCGTATAACTTATTCGAGTTTTCTATTCGATTGTACGTAGTACTCGAATATCTCATTAAGTTGGTTAAAACGTTATTAAGTTGGTTAAACCGTTCTTAAACATTTTATAGTAAGAGTATTCAAGTCATTTTCCCTCCCTTTCGTTGAATTCTTTTAGACTATCTTTATCAATGACCCGGACAACCGCTCATGCATTATTTATAATTAAAATAAATCAAACAATTAAAAGTAGTCCACAACTTCTCACAACCCGGTTGGTGGATCAACCTGGTTCACCAACCGGTTGTGCACAGTTTTCAAAACTGTTCTTATGGTTGTTATTGATTTTTATGATACATTTAATTATCTATTAAAATTTTATTAATTTTTTTGACCAAAATGTATGATTTTTTTTCCTCTACAAATAGAGACTAATATTGCTACATTTTGAGTCACAATTTCAAATTATCTATTTCTCTATTACATTCTATAATCCATCATAATTCATATAATTTTTCTATCTCCAATGACAAAAGTATCTAAATTTTATATCATATAATGTAATCTATTTTCAAACATTCAAATACTACTAAATATAATTATAAAATATAAATATTATGGGTTGTGCTGGGTTGTTGATAAAGTATGAAAATTGTTGAGGTGTAGGTTGTGAATGTAGATGAGAGAGAAATTAATATTTTATTCTCATGACCGGTTGTGGAGGTCATGGATAATCGTAGTCTTAGGTTTCGGTCGCATTTCTCAATATTCCCCCATTTTCTGCTTCACTAGTTGTCAAAAACCTCCGAGGGTTTTCTCTAGTTGTCTGCAGTTGCGCACTATCATTCCATCGAAATGGCTGACGAACCCGCGAATTCGACGATAAGCGAAACGATCGACCAAAACCCTAACTCCGTCAACGCCACCATCGAATCGAGCCTCGATTTCGGAGGAACGGAATCCACCTGCAACTTCAATGCTGATAGCTCTTCTGCGGTTGCTTCGAAAGAGGAGCTCGAGAAATCGCTGGAATACGCTGAAGAATTGACGGTGCGGGGATCCAAAGCTGCGAGCGAACGCGATTACGTTGAGGCGACTGATTGCTACAGCCGTGCCCTAGAAATCAAGTCAGATTTCGCTCTTTGCTACTATGTTTCTATTGGCATTTTTTTTCTGTGTTTGTTCTTTTATTCCAGCTTTAGTTATCGTGATTCTAGTTTCCAGTTTAGTAGTTTTTAGTGTAATTTTTAATCTACTCTTCTTGAAGTTAAACACTTGGCCTACTACGCCATAAAATATTTATATTGGGTATCCGATTTTGATAGAGGTGAAATTTATCTGACATGCATGCTGGGATTGTTTTTTGGAATTTCTTCTGTAATATCCAGTATGCCTGTTTGAGATTTTAAACTCTTCTAAGCGTTGTTAAGCGAGCCTTTATTTTTTTTTTTTTCAGGTGTTTATTCTTAGTTCTGATTGCCTGTTGAATTTATCCAGCGTATATACTTCTTGTACACTATTCTGTTGGAAGCTTTTAGTTCTTGCTATTTGATCCACATATTCAGTGTCTGCCTGTGCAGCTCCTTTATTTTTCTACTCTAACACTATGCATGTTATCTTGAAAAAAATTACTTTTACTCAGCTAATAATGTTTCAGAATGCTAAACTAAGATGTTCGCATGTCCTTTCACTTCTAAATTTCTTTTTCTGCAATGCATTACTTTCAGAGTTGCGCATTACGGGGAGCTTGCTCCTGACTGTGTTACTGCGTACTACAAGTATGGATGTGCTCTTCTGTATAAAGCTCAAGACGAAGCTGATCCCTTAGCATATATGCCTAAGAAAGAAGGTGCCTCTGGAGAAGATGCTGAAAAAGATGGTTCTGTGAAGAGTCCTGTGAATGCTGACGCTGAGTCACCTGCAGTATCTGATTCAAATAAGGCGGAACAAGATGGAAATGTGAATCATTCACATGAAGACGAAAATAGTGGTTAGTCTTATTTTCTATGAAATTTGGTCATCTTATTTTACAGCATTTACACAATCATTAACAATATATCTTAAACTTTGCCACCTTTGCTTGAAGAACAGAAATTAATTGTTAGCGTCCTTTTCTTGAAAATAACTGTACAAGGGAAAGGGAAAGATGATGAAGGTGATAGTGAAAGTGACGGCGAAGACCCAACCGATGGTGATGAGGATGAGTCTGACCTGGATTTGGCATGGAAGATGTTAGATGTTGCAAGGGCAATTGTCGAGAAGCAGCCGGGAGACACCTTGGAAAAGGTGGATATATTATCAGCTCTAGCTGAAGTAGCTTTGGAAAGAGGTTTGTATTCAGTATCAAGTTCGTTTATTGCCTCCTCAATGATCATGCAAATCTTCCCTGCCCATCTCTTCAAGTATGATGCTTTCTGCAGAGGACGTGGAAACGTCACTCAGTGATTACTTGAAAGCCCTCTCCATTTTGCAGCGCCTTGTCGAACCTGACAGTCGTCTTATAGCTGAGTTGTATCCTTCGCCATATTATACCCTTTAGCTACTCCTCTGCAAATCCAAAGCTTGTTACATTTAAATCTGTGTTTGATTTTTCATACCAAATTGCTTCCTTAAAGAGATAAAAACAGGAACTTTAGGGTGTGCTTGTGCCTGGAAATGGGTTCTAAACCAGAGGAGGCTATTCCATATTGCCAAACTGCTATCTCAACATGCAAGTCAAGAGTTCAGCGTCTGACAGATGCAGTGAAGAAATTAGCAGAAACTGCTTCTGAGAGTGATCAAGCCGTTCCACAATCCTCTACTACATCACAGTCAGACGATCCCATCGCCGACAAAGAAGCCGAGATTGAAACACTGAACGTCCTCTGCAGTGACCTTGAAAAGAAGGTAACGACAACAATACCTTGTCTAAGCCCTTGTAATCTCGATACAGTAACATTAACAGATGATCCATGTAATAATATACTCAATTTTCGACTTTCAGCTTGAAGATCTTCACCAGCTCATTTCAAACCCGCCATCACTCGTCAAAGACATCCTCGGGATTATGTCTGCGAGGGCCAAAGCTATTGAGCAAAACGCTCCTTCCCCAGCCATGAGCTCCTCTCAGATAGGCGCTGCTACGACTAATGATGGAAATAGCAACTCGCCGACTGTTTCAACTGCTCATACGAATGGTTCTTCTGGGGTAACACACCTGGGCGTCGTAGGGCGTGGAGTGAAGAGAGTTGCTACGGGCTCGGTCTCAGATTCGAGCCCGGCGAAAAAGCCCGCCACTGTTCTGCCGCAGAATAATGGAGAAGGTGGAAGTAGCTGTTGAGGTAACTACTACATACAGTTAATGCTATTTTTGATGATATTGATGTGTGACACTAATGTTGGTCTGTTATTTCTGTTGGAATATTCTCAATGTTGTGAATTGCGTTGCGATTATACTGCTGTCTCTGATATTTGTTGTTTGTTCTAATATTAAGGTTTGCCGAGGAGTCCAATCAAGTCATTTGGTGTTTTGATTAACGAAAATGGGTCATGAGGAAATTATATAATTCATGAAATTTATTAGTTTATTATGATGAAGCTAATAGTGTATTCTACTTTAAAAAAAATGACATCACAGCGCAGCAACCAACAACACACACGTGCATGCATTATAATTAATTCATCGCTCTGTACGCTTTAGATCTTGTCGCGTTTTTGCTGAATCAATGCACGACAACGTAGTAGTATTTTAATTTCCTTTCATTGTCTAATTTGACGAAGAATCGTGTGAAAGATCGATGCACCCCAATTCAAGTCTAAAGAGCAACAAATATAATAAACGCTACTATTGTGAAATCAAGGTGGGGTGCCGAAAATTATCAATTTATATGTATTAATTAAGTTGTAAATCTTCAAAATTACTTGATGATGCAACATGGATGAAACGGGTACTACATATATTGCATGCGAATATCATTAAATGGGAAAAAAAAGAGCAACTGAATGTTAATATTGTATTATTGAAGTTAATTGAGGGGCTATTCTTACTCCGAAAGGTTTTCTTGCATGCATGTGAAAGAAGCTTCAACGAAGATGGATACGAAGCATATTTGGGATAGTTCAACCTTTGTTTAATATTTCTATATTTTTAAGTTTTAATTATGTTAATCATATAATTATTTCTATAAGTAATAATGTTAAAATATGAGGAGTATTCTCGTCCATTAAAAAGTTAGATAGATCACCTCATCACGGTAATGTTGGATTACCTAAGTTTTTGGGATGATCTGAAATATGAAATATCACCCCATTTTCATCACCTAGGTGATCCATCATTCCGGTGATGGCTCATCACCTAGACTAAACAAACACAGTGATAAGTGGAAAACGAAAGGATCACGGTGATGTTTTGGAAGATGACCCCGAAATAAACACCCCACAAGGGATGGGAAGAAGTTATTATGACTTGGAAGTCCAAACAGTACACTACAGATCATTACGGTAAAACGTGGTCGGGTTGTTGGGGATATTTTCTTGTTCGTATTAAAGGCCTTCTTACAACCTTGCTTCTCATAAGATAATACTATAAAAGAAAAAATCCAAATTGAAGATACAAAAATTGATCAACTATACATCACTATATACGTGGCCTCTTGCATGTATTTGGATCGGAGCGAGCTGCCACGTTTTTATTTATTTTTAGATATTTGCTGCTCACGTTAGACTTCAATAATGAATGCCTTCATTTGACTTGGCGTAAAAATGTGCGTCACCTCAACTTGACAGTGACACTATGGAATCAAATTTGGGATCGTTATTTTGGAATCATTTTATTTTGATAAATATTAAACAAAAGAAGAACCCTTTTATCCGTTTCTCCACCAACCCATTCACGAGCATTTAGGCAAGTGCTACTCTAGGGCAGGCTAATCTTGTTGAAAGAAGATAATTTTTATAAATGTGAATTTTGAAAAGCTTGTAATAGCTCGAACCAATCAATTGCGAGATGATTCTTTATATTTTACACCCTTCAAAAATAAATTACCAATATGCATTGTGAATTCGTTCCTTCACATTTTTCAATTTAGCCTAATATATTTTACTTATTTGAAAGTTGTTTAACAAAAAAAAATAAAAATAAAAATCTCTTTACTGTGATTTTGAATTGTAGTTCGAATTTAGAAGTTTTATCCATATTCAATTTATTTTATAGGTATTTATGAAAAATGTACTTGTTCTAAAAATGTTCTTTAAATTGTAACAAATGCATATACTTGTACGCATCACACAGAAAAAGGGTGTTAATACATAGTGGTAAAAGGTTACTAATGTCATCTACTAACATCGTGCCATATACAAAATCCATCATCTAAATACCATAGTCGACAACTCCAAATTATTGCATATCAATATCATCGTTCGTCCATCTGTGAAAACAATAATAGCAAGAATAAGTTTTAAAATTTCATCGAAAACGACAACGAAAATAAGGCCAATGATGTACAACTTGTCCCCCACGTATTACAGGTTGTCACAGTCTGCCCAAATACATTATTTAATGTAACCTTTTCCCTATTATTTTTTTTGCCCCTCCTAACTTTTCATGTTCTCTCGATCAAGAAAAAACTTTTTATAATCTCCACCTGTAGCATTTATTTATGCAGTTGCATGTTATAATTATTTGCCACACTATTAATCAAGCACGCACTTTTAGATTGGCCCCCCTCATTTAAAAAGGAATGAATATTCACATCATTAATTATATATTGGCTATTTAATTGGAAAAATGAGTACTCGTGGTTCGCTTCCCCATACAACACCTAGTATATATATAATATACATCTATCTATCTATCTATATATATGCGCACATACACATTACCTTCACCAGCAGCATTTAGTAAAGCACCACAAAAGAGATATATTGAAAAAAGAAAAAGAAATAAGGGTGAAAAGAAAAAGAAAGAGATTCTAACGATAATGGGTATCTGTAGCTCTTGCCAGTCGACGTCGGTGGCGACGGCGAAGCTAATCCTTGAGGATGGAAGATTACAAGAATACCCCTACCCTGTGAAAGTATCCTACGTATTGCAGAAGAACCCTTCGTACTTCATATGCAACTCCGACGAGATGGACTTCGACGGATTCGTATCGGCGGTCAGTGCCGACGAGGAGTTGTTGCCGGGACACCTCTACTTCGCCCTGCCGTTGAGCCGTCTCCGGCGACGGCTCCAAGCTGAGGAAATGGCTGCATTGGCGGTCAAAGCTAGCTCGGCGTTGAGCAAATGCAGCGATAAGAATTGCGTGGGTAGCGACGGCGGTGGGACGGCGGTCGCCGGCGGTGATAAGTCTGTCGTGGGTGGTGGCGCCGGTGAGAGGTGGCGCCGGAGAAGAGGGGAAGGGAGGGTGGTGACGAGGCTTAGTGCGATACCCGAGTAAGGGTAGTTTTGGCCCTTTTGGGGAATAGTTTTTTTAATATTATTGTATTTTGTAAATAATTAGTGCTTGAGGTTCTTGTTCTTTCAGATGCTCTTGAAAAAAAATAGAAAAAGAGGAAAAATTTAAGTTGGAAATTTTTGATATAGGTTAGTAATATCAATAAATGTTTGGAATATTTCGAAGTCAACGATTGGTAAAAGCAAGCTAACAACTAATAATAAGAGATGTTTGATGAGTTCCATTATTTCCCTTCTATCGATCTATGGAGTATGTTCTTTATCTTTAGCAAATAATTAGAACTATACAATAAATAATCCCAAATGTTGGGTAATGCCCATGCAAAAGAGACTATTATTGTCCTGTCATGCCCAGCCCCATGGAATGCTTTCAGATAGTTTATTTGGAACTCGACTATGGGAATAGATTATGTGATATATTTAAAATCATACAATTTTCTGTTACTAGAGTCGAAACTCACACCACCCTCAATTGGTCTTAATGATTGAAATTACTCGTACTTGGAAAATTGAAATCCTTCAAGAAAATATCAATTCTCTCTATTACACTCATAAGAATAAATTGCTGAACTTATATGTTTTAGTTTAATTTCAATATAACGTTCATATACATTGGTATATAAACATGTGTTTCGTTTATTTATGTTTTGACTTTTAAAGCAAATAGAAACAAGTCTACATTCTCGAAGCATATATAATAATTGCACCACAGACGTAATTTTACAGCTGGAACCACTTCGTTGTGTGTAGTGTAAATAGGGTTGGTTCTTTTCCAAGTTTCATTTACCTCTCTAAATTATTTATCCTATTGATCTAGTCCATAACTATTTTCACCCATTCACTCCATTGACATTATTTTGAACCACAATTATTATATATCGCACTAATGTATCTTGAACCACAAATTCTATTTCATATTTGTCGAGTTTTAAAAGTTTGTGTAGATGCTTCACTTCCGCGTTTGCAATATAGAATCTAATGTCTAACATTATGGTTGATTTCTTGTGACTTATCGGAGATGATATTGTTTTATTACATTATGATGAGTGTTTCAGAAATAAGATGACTATGTCAGTCAAATTATAGAACAATTATATTGGGTGGTGGAACATGGAAGTGATCTTCAATTTCATGTATAATTTGGTTGTTTGTGGATAATTTCATGTATCATCATGTCATTATGGCCCAATATGTTCAATAGAGCATTATGTCTTCTTCTCTATGGGCCGACTTTAATGCCCATAATTTCATCACTGGCCTGATCTTTGGCCCCCGATTATTTGAAACATACTCTTTTGGAAATTCCGGTTAGTACACATGTAGTATTTAAGGATTTTCAGTTGGTGCCCAAAGTTATGTTAAATTTCAGTATTTAACACTTTTCCAACTGGCGCCCAAATTATTTTTTTATTCCGGTTGGTACTCTTGCGTTTAAGGCTTTTCTAATTGGTGCACAAAGTATTTAAGGTAGGTACCCCTAATTTATGACGTTATGATTTTCAATTACCAAAAAAATGAGCTTTCTAGGTGTAAGAATCATTAATTGCCAACGAGATTACAGAAATGGGAAAAAAAATGGTTCCTACACCTAAAAACCACATTTATGACTTTATATAGTCATTGCGTTAGGATACCAATATTCGGCACAAGTTGGAAAAGCCATTAACAAAGGAGTACCAACCGAGTTGAGAAACACTTTGGTAACAGTTGGAAAAGTCTTAAACACTGAAGTACGTATCGAAAACTAACTTTAGACACCAATTGAAAAAACCATAAACACATTATTATCAAATGGAATTTCCTTTTTTTTGTCCATTACTAGACATAACCAAATAACATCATTATAATCTACACATCGCGACTAAGAAAAAATGGGTAAAAGAGATATTATTTATTTTTTACCACATCACATCTTATTTATTACATATCACTTGCACCAAAATAAGAGCTCATTCTTTGAACTCGTGAATATGACTCGCTATGGATATTGAATTGCAGGCCAACTGGCACATTGACTCATACAAGACATTACAACATTCATGTGTAGGGGAAAAAAATAGATAGTGAAGAAAAAATTTAAATGATAAAAGGACGTAAATAATAATTCTGATGAATGCGAATTAAATGTGTCCCATAAATTGTTCATATTGGGCATCTGACGAGGGACCATGTTCCTCACTCAACGCTTGGACGGATATATGCCTTGAGATTCACAAACGGTACGTTTTAGAGTAAAAATGTTTTTATTTTCACCCATTTTGCTTTTTAGCTATATATATATATATATATATATAACACATATATACATATATGATGGCATTGTCATACGCTAGATTTACTTATTTGCGTTTAGTTCACAGAGACAAAATAGGGGTGAAAAAATAGAAAACATTTAATCAAAATTGATTAGGAGCTGGACCTATATTTGTCTTATTAATTTACTTTTTCTTTCTATTTTTTTTTCCTTGCAGAAACTGGATTACAAAGCATGTATATCAGAAAAACTTTTTCAGCTGCAGTTGGCCCAAAAAAAAACAAATAAACCATTTGCTATTTTCAAAAGCAACAAATCTGGTAAAAGGGTAATTAATAGTTGCGTTGCATATTGTTTTATTTCGAACTGATTGGCTGTTTTTAGGATGCTATTGTGCGGTTTTCTCTCTTAATTGAATGACCAGGTATAGAGTAAAACAAAAAATATATATCCCTCAAGGGAGAATTAAGAAAGATATATAATATAACTCTGACATGCAATCTTTTGCCGTTGGAATATTGAATTCGAAGAATTATAAATGTAGTGACAGCAGATCAAAACAATCGTACGAGAGACATATATATGCCCGGAAGATTTTGAATATCTAGTTGTTGTATGTAGTGACAGAGAAATCAAATGAAAAAAACAAACTATCAAGTTTTCTTTTCTAAATATTAATCGCAGTAACTATTGTCGCAAACGAGAGCAAGAATTAAGCTATACAATTGCAAGCATATAAGTACTTTTTTATGTGTTCTACGTATTCCTCCATCCTTATTCAACAATCCAGCACCAAAAAAACAAGATAAGCTCATAGGAAAAAAATCACAAGACGCTAAAAATGATCCCTTATTAAGTCACGACCATATTATAATAACTGTATATACTAATAACGATAATAAATATAAATAAAAAGCTCAACACCCCCCAAAGTCCCTAAGAGTAAAGGTATTACCAGCAATCTGATCTGGCAAATTCCCAGCATGACGTAGCCCTAATGTAAGTGACACGTCACCAGAGCCAGAACCAAATCTTATTACCCTTCCCTCCTTATTATTCCCTTGAATGCTGGGAAATGACTGTATTGCCCCTGAAGCAGTCAACGACGAAGACGACGTCGTAATGATGATGTTGCTGCTGCTATTATTACCAATTGCTGTAAATGAGGGGTCACTTTCTCGGACAGGCGTTGGAGCTTCTGAGTTGTTGTTAGTAGTGCTGTTGCTTACTGCTA
The DNA here is from genome assembly GCA_027422505.1 of Craterostigma plantagineum. Taxonomy (NCBI): domain Eukaryota; kingdom Viridiplantae; phylum Streptophyta; class Magnoliopsida; order Lamiales; family Linderniaceae; genus Craterostigma; species Craterostigma plantagineum. The sequence goes on along the minus strand of JAPQWV010000066.1, from coordinate 572,102 downwards.
CGTGGTCGTCGTCCCTCTCAAGCTGATAATAATTCTGATCATTATTAATAATTATATTATTATTACTGTTACTATTATTGAGATTATTATTATTATTATTATTATTATTACTATTATTATTATTATTATTATTATTATTATTATTATTATTATTATTATTATCAGAAGCAGCAGATGCACAAGCTTGATCTTCTTCTTCTTTGGATTCTTGCTGGTACATTTCCTCGACCATGGGTTTCCAAAGACGTACCCTGGCATTTATGAACCAGTTTGAGACCTGAAACCAACACCATTAAATAAATGCTTGCATCATTTATTATTACATTATGCAGAAAAGACAGGTGATTATGGTACTTGCAGATCTCATGTTTTGAAATGCTAGTCGTCTTTATTGTTGAGTGACAGAAAGGGTTTTATTGTGTATTGACGAGGGCTTTCTCTAACATGACTTTGCCCTAACATGATTACGAATTTGTAGTCTTTCGACGTTGTGAAGAATGTCACATGTGAGAGACAAATGTCCCACATCGAAAGTTAACAAGAAATTAAGTGAGTTTATAACCTTGATGGGCCACCCCTCTTAAACACCAATTGGTTTTAAGAATGAACCCCATCAAGCCTATACCGGGACCCCTCCTCATGTGTGGCGTGTGTACGTGGGCCTCGGCGAATGATTTACCGGAGGTCCGGCCTGAATTTCTACAGACAATTTCTACATGGTATCAGAGCGGGGAAGATCCAACTCAATTAAATATATATGGCGGGTTCGAAAAGAATGGCGTTCCCGCCCGATTAAATAAATGGGCTCAACTCAATTAAATATATATGGCGGGTTCGAAAAGAATGGCGTTCCCGCCCGATTAAATAAATGGGCTCACATGTGAGGGGGGAGTGTGAAGAATGTCACATGTGAGGACAAATGTCCCACATCGGAAGTTAACAAGAAATTAAGTGGGTTTATAAGCTTGATGGATCACTCCTCTTAAACACCAATTGGGTTTAAGAAGGAACCCCATCAAGCCTATACCGGGACCCCTCCTCATGTGTGGCGTGTGTACGTGGGCCTCGATGGCGAAGCTCTCTCTCTCTCTTTCAGAATTTATGTCTTTGGAAATTCTTCTTCCACGGCTCATGTAATAAGTCAACGAACACTAACGTCGTCCAAATTATAACTTGGCTATTTATTTATTTATTATTCCATTGAAAGAGATTACTAAGAAATGAATGCTTAATTACCTGGTTTCTTGATAAACCAGTCTGTCGGGCCAAGAGATGCTTATCTGCGTCGCTTGGGTACCTAATAAGATATAGATAGAGGACCACAAAAAATCAGACAAACAAAAAAGGGCAATTATATTCAGAACAAAAGATAAAAATTACTTCCCTGAACAACACAAAGCGACACCTTAGCTTTATTCATACTGTCTACATAGTTTCATATACACATCGGACCCTTAATATAATCTGTCCATTTTCCTTTTTCTTTTCTGTATTTTTCTCATGTTACCTTATTCTCCTCTCTCCGCATGGTGGCGTGATAATCTATGAGAGAGATCATAATATGCATTTTCAACAGTTCGCAGCAGTGATAATATGCTTGCATACCAGAAAAGATGCAGAAATCACAGCTCATTTTTATTTATCTATATTCAATTTAACATATCCCAAGTCATTTACTCTATCTATTAGAGAGAGAGCGAGGAAGTTGGAGAGAAAGACAGACAGATAGAAGATAGGTGGTTACTTCTGCATTCCTTATTTTAGGGTCTTGAATATTTCCTAGCTAATTCATGAAAACGAAGATGCCTAACCTAAGTGACACTAGCATGACGTCATATGTGAAGAGACAAGCTATGATGATAAGTAATAGTGCTCTTAATTAGCAATACTATATATATTTACCACCACACCCCAGATAGAGTACAATTCTAACATAGTTTTATTCATCTTTTGTCATCGTAATGAATAGGTCATCCTGGAATCTAATACTTACCCGAATCGCTAGGAGAGAAAGTTATTACAAAGGGTGCACACATTCATGACATGAATGCATGACGAAATTAACACTTTCTTTTATTTTCAGCTTTTATCTTAACCCCATAAAAAGGATACAGAAGACACAAGAGGCATACACTGCACTGAGCAACTTTAATCGACTATCACAAACAGAAGAGAAAAGCAGAAAAAGAAAGAGAGAATAAACAAAAAGATAAAGTTAACGAAAACAGTCCCAAGCACCACACAAAAAGGAAAATAAATGCAAACAAAAGCTTGTCTTATCATAGAATTCTGCACTAATGATTTCTTTCTTTATTAACCCTCCTTTCTTACTCCAAGACTACGACTCAATAAACGAATGCAAAAACAACACACACACCTATATATATATATATATTGAGAGAGAGAGAGAGAGAGAGAGAGAGAGAGAGAGAGAGAGAGAGAACGTACGGATGAAGAAAATGCTCGAAAAGCCAAGCCCTCAAAATGTTGACAGATCTCTCAGGCAACCCTCTTTGTGGTCTCCAAGCTTCTTGGTCGATGATTCCCATTTGATGGAAAGCTCTTTGCTGCCTTAAACTCTGCTCAAGGATTCTAAGCCTCGGCGTCTCTCCTTTGGTGACGCCTGAATTTCCGGCGTCTTTCTCCCCCAAGAGTTCGCAGCTGTGCTTCACTTGCGCTTGAATGGCTTCCTTCAAGCACCTAAAATGGCGGGACATTGCCTTCTGCGCCAGGCAAGTGTACGGCGCCGCCGCACCAAAGCCCATTACCATGTCGAAGGAGTTTACTACAGTCTGCATTTGCTCGCAGTAGTGACCGTACCTTCGATCCACCTTAATTAAGAGTAGTAAACAGACACAAAATTATTTATTATTCACGTGGGGCTGCTACTGTTGAATATAGTATTATTTTGTGTGAATCAGAGCCTAGATGATTGATGATGTGAAGGAAGAGATAACATCCTTGTCTCTCATGTCGACTTTGATTATTTTATCTTTTGCATGATTATTTTCAAGGGGTAGGTAGGTTAAATAAATGTATTACAAACCAAGAAATGATATTTTTGCAGGTGTGTGATGGATGGATATCCATGGCCTTCTTCTTCCTAATTCGATGGAATCAAGTTTTCATATGAAGGGTGGTTAAGCACTCGCTTTCTTTCGCCAAAAATGAAAGTATTAGTTAGTACCCTAAATGTGCCCCACTAATGCAATCATCAATCACATAAAAAAAAATAATCATAGAAATATCAAGGTTGGTGGAAAATGTTGTATAAGCAATCAATTATTTCATGTATTATAATTGTCAAAATTTCAAAATCCGTGGCAGCAAGTTTCATCAGGCGGCGAATTAATTAATTAATCTCGTCCTATAGTATTTTCCCTGAATAATCAAACATTAGCAACTCTGTTGTCTTACGACTGCTTCTGTAGAGACAAATCTAAAATAAATCATGTAAGAGAGAGCTGGTCATATCATAGAGTTGTATCGTAAATGATACCTCGTCAAGCATTGCCAAGAGTTTGACCTTTCTCCTCTGATGTTCTAACCTCTCCGTCGCCGACAAAGGAGGAACATCCTTGGACGAAGGAGGTGAATTCCCACCATTATTATTACCGCCTTGGTTCGAACTAGGGTTTCCATTACCACCATTGTTCTTGAACGTGTTATTCTTCTTGAACTGACCCCTTCCCACGCTGCAAAACTCTTCCAAAAGCTCTTGCGCAGCTTTCGCATACCGAGAATTCCTCAATATATTCACCGTCGAATAAGCAGATGATCCCACTTGCAACTGATGATGAGCAGCAGTAGTAGTATGCAAATTCTTGAACTGAGGATCATTAAACTGTGTATTAGCTTCTGTGTTGTTAGGCCCGAAAATTAGCATCCCACCTTCGGTCATACTCCTCAACTCCTCAGCCTTAGCTGCTTCTATAGACGAAGATAGAGACAAAGAAAGCCCTTGATGATGAATCTGATTATTATTACCATGGGTAGCAGCGCCGCCGCCGTCGTTGTTCTCTTCTGTGCTCCAAGTGAATTGATCAAACGAACCTCCCCCGGGCAGTAAAGGGTTGTGGTCTGGAAGGAGCATATGGAGAGTGGAAGTAGTCGTTTGAGTCTGAGGCGATGGAGAGGGAGGAGATCTTTGGCTCTGATGATGAAGATGCTGATGATGATGATTCTGAGGATTCATGAGAAAAAGCTGCATGGCTGCTGCAGAATTAGCAGCACTATTAATGCTCGCTATATGATCATGAGGAGAGTCGTCGTCATTTACTGCTATGTGCTGTGACTGATTCTTGGTATGCTCATCATCTTCATCGCCGCCACCAACGAGCCCTTGAGTTGCACGGTTGTGTAATAAGAACCAATCGGTGTTGTTATTATTATTACCTTGCCTGGCGGCAGCCGCCGCCGCCGAGGTGTTTCTGTAGTTTTGAAGTATTTGACTCTCTAACAGCTGCGTGGCTGATGTAATAGGCTGGCCAAACATCATCTCTGAGAACATACCTGCAGTTTCATACGCAGGTGGTGGTGCTAAAGGAGGATGGGCAGCAGTTTCTTGATCTTCTGCTTCTTCTTCTCCGACGAATAATGGCTGTTCAAACCCTTGAATTCTTAGCTTGTTTCTTCGGATCTGCTGTGCTATGTGAAGATGGTCGAGGCTTTGCTGCTGCGCCGTGGATCTACTGAATCCATTGGAGAAACTAGCAAAGTGGCCAGCTTGGTGCTGATGATAGTCTTGGGACATGGAGGAGTTTATGGTAATAGATTTCAGTTGACTCGATGATTCGATGAATTCAAAAGGATGGTGCTGAAGTAGTTCTATTTTACACTATCTTTCCCATGTCATCTTCTCCTTCGTTCTTCAACTGAAGCTACCAAAAGGAATCTAAACAAAAGTGAAAGAAGATGAGAAAACTTCTGTGGTAGTAAGTCCATATTATCATGTGTGTAATTAGAAGTACATAGATACCTCTTATAGTTTGGAGGTTGTAAGAGGAACAAAGCCCTCAGACATCATTTTCTTCTTCCGTGGGATTCGAGAAAAGAGAAAAAAAAAAGAGAAAAGAAAAGAAAAGATGATATCACAGGAGAAAATGAAAGACACACACAGAGACACACAACACGCTTGAATTCTTTTTCTTTCTTTCTTTCCTTTTCTTGTTCGTAGACTCTCTCTATCTATCTTTGTCTGCTATACTTCTGAGGTTATCTTCTCTATCTCTTTCTCTCTCTTCTGCACTGTGTGGGAGAGTGCTCTTGTTATATTCTCTGCAATAGAATAGATAGAGAGACGGAGAGAGAGTAGATAACAAAAAAACAAGTGGTGTTTATTATTATTGTAAAGGAAATAAGTGTCTTTTCTTTGTAATATATGGTTCTACCTATTATGCTCTCCCTATCTGTGCTTTCTCTCCGCAAGAAAAAAAGGCACACCAAGTTAGGACAGAGAGAGATTGAGCAGGGGGTAGACTAGAGATTGAGAATAGGTCTTTTTTTTTTTTTTTTTTTATTGGGTTAATTAAAGTTCAGGCCCTACTACCATTTTTAACTTTGGGTTCAGGCCCTATTAGTATTTTATTTAGGATAAAGGACCTAATTTTCGAAAATTTCAGTGGAAACTACCTAAAGGCTGCAAAAAGACATAAATATCCCTGACATATGCGAAATTTACCACAGAATACCTAAATGATCCGTTACAGTTGTCGAGATAATTATAACAATCTTGGACTGGAAAAAACACCTATGTTCATCTGGATAACAAATTGTCTGTATTGATAACAAATTGTCTGTATTGAGAACAATATCACATATATTTAGTAACAATTTTATGAATCATAATACCAACACTAATAAACGAATAAATCAGAGGAAAATACCTAATGATTGCATATTTAACCCTACATATGCCAAATCGACGAAAAATACTTGAATGATGCGATAACAAGTTTTGAAAAAATAATAACAGTTTCGCATCGATCTCTCCCAACAAGCGACGCATCGAGCTAAACGAGATTTCACGTTCATCAGACCCGAAGAGATCTCCACGATTGTGATGATATAATGTGAAATTATCGTTAATTTGATCATAAGTGTTGATAAGTTCCAGATATTAGTGACGTTAATTGTGAGAAAATAAATGTTTCCCGTATAGCAAAAAATACCACGTTTCTTTTAGTAAATAACAAATCATGTTGCAAAAGTAACACATCATTCAGAAACAACACCGCTTCCTGTAATAACACTTTCCTTACACTCAATCGGTCAAAAGAAGAAATTCATGTTCCAAATTCGATCCAATCTCGACGTTACTAACAGCACAAGTTGTATCGGCTTCAATTTTTAATGGGTCTTCATACTCAAAGAGAATTTTCGAAGTTCATAAAGCACGAAAGCTTCAAACACAATTCAGAAATTTCGTTTAATACGGTGAAATCTCGACTTTAATGACCAGATAATGTAAATTCGACACAATTTCATCATGGGCCTTAGTTATCGACAATAATTATTGATGTTAATCATGGAATAACAAAGAATTTTGATGAGATCTAAGCGGACGTTTGCTAATTAAAATGGTTACTGAATAACTCTCCATGCTTTATGGGTAAAATTGTTGGAACGATAATACCATATGTCTTGATGTTTATAACAAATATTTCCGCAAACGAACATATAACGGGAAAATAATAACGACCCGTCACCCGTAAATAACACATGTAATACCTAAGTAAATGCAAAGATGAATAGATCATAACGTGATAACAATGCGAACCTAGCCGAATTACGCGATAACAAGTTTCGAAACAGAAATAACACTTTTAAGCTAATAGGAAACATTTTCTTTCAGTTTAATAACAAAAGTCTTGTACTTAGTTCAAAAATTTGTATATTTAGTACATGTGTGTCATCTATAATAGCAGTACCAACACAACGAATGACAAATTTTCCAGTTGCGATAAGACATTTAACCCTAGCCAAAGCGACGACAAATAACAATTTAGTGCCCCCAAAATAATGGTTTAAGCTGAAAAAAGATACGTTTAATAAGCTGAAAAATTCATGTTTCAAATTCGACCCAATCTCGACGTTACTAACAGCAAGCGTTGTATGGCTTCGATTTTTCATGGGTCTTCATAATCAAAGAGAATTTTCGAGATTCATAAAGCACGGAAGCTCCAAACATACGTTTAATACGGTGAAATCTCGACTTTAATGACCGAATAATGTAAATTCGACACAATTCCATCATGAGCCTTAGTTATCGACGACAATTATTGATGTTAATCATGGAATAATGAAGAATTTTGATGAGATCTAAATGGTAAACGTTTGCTAATTAAAATGGTCATGAATAACACTTCATGCTTTCTGCGCAACAATTCGTGGAACAATAATACCATATGTCTAGATATTCATAACAAATATATCCGCAAAACGAACATATAATGAGAAATTAATAACGAGTCGTTACCCGTAAATAACACGTGTAATACCCAAGTAAAGGCAAAGATGAATAGATCGTAAAAAACAGGTGAATCTCGACTTTAATGAACTAAAAAGGTAGATTCGACTAAGTTTGATCACGAGTCATTTTAATTGAATGAGATTATTAATGTTGATAATGTGATAACGAAGAATTTTGATGAGACATAATATTGGAACGTTTGTCAATAAAAAGTTGGTTGGTAACACTTTCTTTATTCTGAGTAATAATTCACGCATTTTGGGTCACATCGTTAAGAACATTCTAGGAGTTTCTAGATTGTCAGAGATATTAACAGTATAGTAACACATTGCCTGCAAATAATACCACATGCCTGATAAAAAATAACAATATAGACAAACATTATAACACATTTGTAGCTACAAGTACCACAAAATAGCTAATCAATGCCACATTACTATTTCGATTAATTTCGTTCATAAATTCATTTCGTTCGGATGTATAAGATTGACACTCATGGAAATAGATGATATGATGAAGCTAAATCACAAAATTTCATTAAAAGACACGTTTTGCAAAGGTTGGTATCAATATGTGAAAGTTGAAATAAAAAATCATACAAACATATAGCTCTTCCTTCACAACATACTAGTATCTCTTTTAATGAGACATAATCGTTATGAATTCCAACACAAACGTGTTCAAAGTTCAAAATTAAACCACAAATATCATTTTATATGTCGTAAATCTGTATTTGATACTTTCTGGAAGTTATTTGTTAAGGAATATTAACAGGATGGTTCGTTAACGTTAACAGTAACAGATTGCCCGCATGCAATACTATATGTTCGCTAGAAAATAACAATACAGACCTACTGAATAACACTTTTACTTATAATGATACCACATAATAGGTTTCCAGTACCACATTACTAACTCGATTAATTTTGTTCATAAATGCACATTGTTCGAGATTTGCAAGATTAATATCTTGTAAATGTATGATCAGATGCATTTATCACACCAAATTCCTTTAAAAGCTACATTGTTCTATTGAGGTGGATAGTGAATGTTCGAGGTCAATAGTTATTCAAAACATAGACTATTACTTTGTTCATTGAAACATCACATATGAATTTCAGCACGAATACCATCAAAATTCAAAATTAAACCACAAATATCATTTTATATGTCGTAAATCCTGAAACCTTAAGGGCAACCCTGAAACCTTAAACCTTAATCTCCATAAACACATAAGCTAAACCTTGGTGCGACAACTAAAGCAATTTGTAACACATAAAGAACTTTTAGTAACATATTTAACTAATGCGTAACAGTTAAATAGTTATTAGTAACACTTTTGCACTAATTTAGCAATCCCGCCCAAAATCCCAACGTGGCATACCTCCCGCCCAATTAACCCAATTAATCCACAAATCCCGCCCAAAATTTAGCAAGTATAGTAAGTTCATCCAAACCCATCCAAAACCAATATCCCGCCCAATTAACACAATCAATCCACAAATCCCGTCCAAAGTTTAGCAAGTATAGTTAATCCATCCAAACTCATCCAAAACCAATATCCCGCCCAAATCGAAACAATTCTGCTACAAAAGTACCATATCAGTACTTATGAAAAACAGTAGCAGGACATAATATACCACTTCAGATATACCAAGTAATACTTCAATTTCAGGTAGTAACAATTCAATGCCAAAAATTAACGAAACAGGTCTGTTAAAAAATACTATATCGATACTTTTAGTAACACTTTCGATAAAACAAGTAACGCTTCCATTTTATTTAGGAACAGTTTCACGTCAAATAAATCGAAACAGGTCTGCTAAAAACATACCACATCATTACTTATGAAAAACAAAAGTATGTCGTAATATAACACTTCAGATAATAAAAGTAACGGTTTGATTCCACGTAGTAACAGCTCCATGCCAAATTATCGAAACAGCCTGCTAAAAAATACCATATAAATACTTAATACCATATAAATACTTATGAAAAAACAAAAGAAGAACATGATATACCACTTCGGATATTCCAAGTTTCAGTTAGTAACAATTAAATGCACCAAATTATCGTAACAGTTCTGCTAAGAAAAATAAAATACCAAATTAATACTTAAAACAAAAAAACGTCATAATATACCATTTTAGACAATCCAAGTAAAGCTTCTATTTCATGTAGTAACAGTTGATGCAAAAAATTATCAAAACAGGTCCGTTAAAAAAAACCACATCAATACTTTGGAAAAACAAATTAGGTCATAATATACCAATTAATCGACGACCAATTCGATTATGAGTTACCATTTGTACCATGATCCACTTTGTTTCTGGTATCATATGGTGGATAATAAATACCACATCTATAATTATTATAAACAAAACGAATTCAAAATATAACACTTGATCGGACAAAAATATAATTTATGAGTATAAAAGTAACGTTTCTTGGTACATTTATAACTAGAAGACGTAAATCAATAACAAGAATGCATAAAATAGTAACAATCATTCCAGATGAATCGATGCCTTCCATACGAACAGCTTCACACAACGTACGTTTTAAAACTGATGAGTTGACGATTGTATCACACAACGTACGTTTTAAAACTGATGAGGTGACGATTGTTTCACAGAGCCTATAAAACGCCCAAACGATGGGTACCTCGATTACACAAAGATTAGCTGCAATTGCTACGAAAATATAGTTCGATTTGGCCCGTTTTTTCTCGAATTTCAAACCGTATAAAAATTCATCAAAATTCTTACATCGTACTTCAACAATATCGGATAAATCCTACGTGACACGTCGAAATTGATTGGTTGATGGGGCAGTCGATTGTGCTCGATTATGTGAAAACTGGGTTTCGATTAGCCGAATAAATATAAATCTGTTAAAACAACATTTTACTATCGAGAAGTAACATGTTATCAGTTTAAAGTAACGTGTTTAGTTATTACGGTAACAAGTCGTCAGATATCTGTTAACATAAATATGGCGTCGAATACTCCCTCAGAGAACCCTTTACGAAAGGGTATTTTAGTAAAAATATAGTTTGGGTCTTTATCATTGAATTTTTCAAAAAAACAGGTCCTTCAAACTAAAGATTATTCTGACAGGGCCTGATCACTAAATTGAAACTTTTCTAGGGCCTATACGTAATTGACCCTTTTTTATTCTTAAATTTACCCCAATTAATTACTGTTATTATAATTATTTTAGTTCCCAACTTGCGAGAATTTAAATATAAGTTGCTTGATTCAGCTGACATTAGATAACAGACCTGAATTTATTTTACAATGAAATTTCAATGACGAATTTGCCCATCTATGTGATATGATAGTTCTATAATTGGACTCAGTTTAGCTTAAATCGAATTTGAACCTCATTGTTAGATATTGAACGATCCCACTTTCAATTCTTAAGATCAGTTTGAATCGAATCTTAACCTCATTTTCGGCATACCCTTTGGCGAATGAAACTATATAGTTGACAAATAATACTTTATTAACATGGTAAAATTATTCCTATAAATATTACATAGGTGTGACGTGGAACTTTATCGTTTTGTAAGAAGAAATCTAGACATAATCATCTATAATCAGTATAAGGGATTTCATCTTTCCTGAATTAATAAATAAAATTATATCTCTATTCTAGCAAGTAAAGTTTATAGATATAAGCAATAAAGATATGTCCTGAAATGTATAAATTCATGCTATTCCTGCAGTTATAACCACGAGTTCAATCGCAAGCTTCATGAATTGGTAATTAATGATCCGATGAGATGAGATGAACATAAAACTTCAATCATAATTTAATATCTTTTATTTAAAAAATTTCCAATATGTCAAAAACTCCATAGACTAGCGTGCTCGATGTGACAATGAACTAATCAAGTAGGCCCTGAATGCAATTATTTAATTCAAGCAATTACATATATATAAGACAATCTTGCAAACAACTACTTGAGGACAAAAAGTCAATATTTATTTATACATTGTTGAATGACCGTTTTCTCCCTATATTCCAAACGTTTCGCAACACAAATCAGGTGAAGCTAATATTATTGCAAATCACGTCCTCCTATATACATATATATTACATTAAGTCCGTTTGAAATTTGAATTTGGAACCTACATATATTAAGTCCGTTTGAATTTGGAACCTATATAAAGTGGAAATAAAATATGTATAAAATATAAGATGAGTCATGACACGCTTATAGAACTTTGAATGAGCTCGTGATAGGTTATTATTGTGCTCGATACTAAGCCAAAAATAAATTATAAACTATATGCGAAATTGGGATTTGACATCTTATATTGGCAAGCCTAGATGGTCATTGGATCATCGCTCAATCAACTAAATTTAGTCTAATAACAAACTTTCTAGAAAATAATAAACAGAAAAATAGTGTGATAAGAAATTAAATTGCGGCAAAGAAAGGTAGATAGGACATAAATGCGAGCAAGGGGGACATTAAATTATAAAAAATGGGTATGATAATTTGTCACATGATGATGATAATGTTTCGGCAAATGGTGTTAGGTTTTGTGTCGTGTGTTTTCGACGTGAAAGAATCGCGTAACTGATTTCATCCTTCCTAAGCCATTTATTGCTAAGCTCTCAAGTAATTTCAAATGCCTTTTTCATGATATTTATTTTATTAAATTATATACTCTCCTTTTACGGCAATGTGAATTAAATTAAGAGTCCAAAACTTAAAAGTCTCTGCATTAATTGAAAATGACCAATTCATATATAAAGTCAGAGTGAAAAGGAAGGAAGCATCTGTGTCAAAATCTCCTTATATGAGATTTATCATATCGTTCTCTTACCACATCGAGAAAAACAGAAATAAAATAAAATAGTTTTTGTCTCATCTGCAGAATATTTTTTTCTTTAAATAGTAAATAGCGTTAATAGAAAATGAAAACAACCGTCGTGGTTCAGCATATTTGCCAAATGTAGTCGTTTCGATCAATTAAAAATATCCCAAGTCAGCACATGTTTTTGCTTTATTAGAACTTAATTTAAAATAAATAAAAGTAGATATGGCACATGATTCCTTTCTTCTTGTTTACTTGAGAATCAATGGTCGAAGACTCGAAATGCAACAATAACTGGAAAGATTTAAGTTAAAAAATTGATTTTTCTTATTTCACATCGAATATATATTTACGAAATTTATGTTAGTTGTTGAGTTGCATGTGTGAAGAAAGCTTTTCAACTACAATGAAAAGCCAATCGTTTGATGCTCGACGAAAACGACCCACATTTTTCTTACACCTATCATCAGTTCCCCCACACGCTTTGCATGATTTAATATCAGATTACTCAACTATTATTTAAATTTTCAATTAGAGGGGTGCTTGTAAGTTGTAGTATCCAGCTGTTATCTTGAGAATGAGTATTATCGATATTTAATTAATATCTCTACACGCTTGGCTCGCTCGTCTCATCACCGTCCACCATTAGGCAATGTTATGTAATATCTTGAAATAATAATAAAAAAAAATATTTTGCAAGTTGAATCTACATCTTCTTATTACTCTCTCCGTTCCGCTAATTTTATCACATTTTTCCATCTCGGACGTCCCAATTATCACCTTTCCTTATTGGGTAAAAAAATTAAACACCAATTTAAATGTAATTGGAGGAAAAGTAAATGGTGGAAATAATTAGGAAAATATTATAAATTTAAGCAAGTTGTTTATGTCTAATCCATTGTACTATATTATTATAATAATGACACCTTAGTTTGCATGCCCATCAACTTATGTGATAAAGTTGCTGGGACAGAGGGAGTATTTTTTTTGGGGCTGTGCAATGCAAGTTATTTAGCAGCTGCCATTTGAGATAATCATAGAATGTTCTGAGATATTTCTAGAACTTGTGGCTGTTCACCATTGATTTTGGGAACAGAGCTTGTAGAGAAGAAATCTTATTTCTTTTGTTCTATTTCTGTTAAGAATCTGAAATACAACGCTACAGCTCTATATACATGAATCTAACTAATTATGTGTTCGTAATATCAAAAAAACCTGAGAAACAAATAACTATAGAATCGCCTACAAGTAGATTTACAAATAGATCTCAAGTCTTCTTATCTTCCATTTGATTTCTCCTTCAGTCTCAATAACTCATCATCCCCCCACAAGCTGAGACGGGAAGAAGATTCTTCACACAAGCTTGGAGAAAAGTGAGAAGAACGAGGGAGCAGCCAAGGATTTTGTAAAAATATCAGCTAATTGCTGCTGTGAAGAAACATAAAGAGGAACAAGAAAACCGTCGAGATAATGATGGGACAAAATGACAATCAACTTCCAAATGCTTCGTCCGTTCATGAAAAATGGGATTCTAGGTGATATGGATAGCCGATTTATTATCACACCAGAGAGAGATAGGTAAGGACACATACAACTTCAAATCTGCCAACAAATAGGACAGTCATAAGAGCTCTTCAGTGGTAGTGCTGAGAGCCCTATACTCGGCATCGGCCGGAGAACAAGACACAGTAGCTTGTTGTTTCATCTTCCAAGAAATCAAAGATGAACCGAGGAAAATACAAAAACCTGTGACTGACTTGCGGTGGGTCGGACTATAACTTTAATCCGCATCGCTAAATGCTTCTTAAAGTTGGACACAACAAAATAAAACAAACCATAAGAAGACTTGCCTTTGGGGTATTTCAATACGTGAACAAGAGAATTCCAATGATCGGTGCAAGGAACATGCACATGCTTACTCAGCTGTTGAACTGCAAATGTTATGTCTGATCTGGTAAAACCAAGGTAGAGCAATTGACCAACAAGCCTTCGATATGGGGAAGCATCGTGCAATGGTGGACCAGGTGTATCTGAAAACTGATGACATTTAGGCAGAGGAGTTTGACTTGACTTGCAACCAGATAAACCAACAAAAGCAATAATGTCCAGTATATAAGTATGCTGGCTGAGAAAAATCCGATCTTGGGATCTCGCAATCTCAATGCCAAGGAAGTATTTAGCATAACCAAGGCCTTTAATGGTAAACTGATCATTCAAATAAGCCTTGCCTGCAACAATATCCTCTTCACATGGTCCCGTAACTAATATGTCATCCACGTCAACAATCAAGGCCATAACAGAACGCCCTTTAGAGTGGGTAAAGAGGCAGGGATCATGTTGAGATTGAACAAAAACCATACCTTCCCAGTTGCTTTGTGAGTTCTGCATTCCACCATCTACAGGCTTGCTTCAAGCCATATAGAGAGCATTTGAGTTGACATACCTGCCCCCGACCACACTTAGCATAGCCGTCTGGTGGTAGCAGGTAAACTTCTTTAACTAACTGGCCGTGGAGGAAGGCGTTATTGATGTCCAATTGATGTATAGACCATTAGAAGCTGCTGCCAAAGCAAGTAGCAATCTGACAGTAACGACTTTGGCCACGGGGGAGAAGTTATCAAAATAATCTTCCCCTTCCACTTGACTATAACCTTTTGTGATAAACGTCTACTAATACGTTTATTATACTAGTTATTTGGGTCATAATAGAGTATTCTTCACTGTTTCATGCATTTAGATGCTCTATTTACACCTCTTTGCACTTTATAGGACCTTTAGGACGGTTACCAGGCGAAATGAGCGAAAAAGGAGCAAAAACGAGACAAAACGGATCAAGTATGAAGACGCCAGTGAAGCATCACGGCCGTGACACCCTATGCATGAGGCATGACGAATGTGTGAAAGCAAGATTTCATATAGTCACGGCCGTGGCACCTTGTGTTCCGGGCTGTGACTCAAAGTAGCAGAAGCATCAAAAAATTCATATCCCAATCCAGACCTCGGATTGAGAATCCCTTTGGTCAGAGTCAAGATTGACGAGTCTTCTGTCTATGGTTAACATTTCAGGTCAATCGGACATTATTTACCCTTTGATCTGCGTGAAACAAGGAACTGCCATAAACCTGCCGAAAGCGTCACTGTCGAATTTCACTATAAAAGCCCAATTTCGATTAAAAAGAGGGGAACTCCTTTCAGAACTCAACCCTAATATATCAGAGATGAAAGAGAGCCGTCAAGAAGAGAGAAACACCCCCAGAAGCGCAAGAGACGGATTAACAACGCATTCACGCCGAATTGATCAAGGAAAGAGAATCTTCCCCCGAGACCATCCCAGATCAATCAGAAGGGAAGCTTATGAGTTATCCACTACTAGATAATGATACATAGGCGTCGGCATCTTGGGCGACGGTTCTTCACAAACTGTCGCCTATAATGGACGAGGTGGCAATTTCGCAATTTTATTTAGTTCTTGTTTATCATGGGCGACGGTTTCTTGGCCGCAACCGTCGTATAAAATTGACGAAAGCCTCCGGCGACGGTTTCCTCTACAATAACCGTCGCCTATACACTTTTTATTTATTTATTTTTAATATGACCATGGGCGACGGTTGTTTCGTGGAAACCGTCGCCCAAAGTCTTTAAATTTTTTTTTAAAAATTATTTGCTTTTTATTTGGTTATGGGCGACGGTTGTTTCGTAGAACCCGTTGCCCATGGTCTATCTAACCCTGAAATTTATACTAAGTTAAAACAAGCCGCCACACATGTTTCCATTTCCCTCTTCTCTCTCTTTCTAACTTTCCCCCTCTCTATTTTCCCTCCTCTCTCTCTATCTAGCGTTCCTCACTTTTCATTCCATTATACAAACAAAAAATTCGAGGAAGCAGAAGAGGCGAAATTCGAAGGACACAAACCGATCGAAGAATTAGAGAAGGAAGACGGCGGCTATGAGGTTCTCTAACACTCATCTCTCTCCCTTCTTCTCCCCTCCGTTCTTTTCCTTTCTTCTTTTCTAGACTGCTCAGATCTGGCAGATGTTGTTGCAGTCGGATGTCGTAGCGGCGGTGTGGACGTGGTGGTGTTGGGCGCGGATCTGGACGGCGGGGCTGCTACTGATCTGGACGGGGGGGCTGCTATATTCGGCGCTAGATCTGGTCTCGATGGTGTTGGAAACGGTGACTTCCAGATCTGATCTTGGGTTGTGGGCTGATATGAGGGTGGCCGGCGATGGACTACGACGAGTCATCGATGGCCGGATCTGGGCGACGTCGGGCAGGGTCAGAGCTGGGTGGCGATGGCCGAATCTGAGCTTGGCGGGCTTGGCAGCGACGACGACTAACATATATGTGGTGTTGCTTGGGTTAATGTGGCCGCAAGGTTCCGGCAACGGGACGGCGGCTGCGGCTGATTATTTTTTTTGTATTTATTTTTTTTATTTTCAGTCGTTTTTGGCGACGGTTTCTAAGACAGAAACCGTCGCCCATGATTAAATTTAAAAAAAAATCACATGGGCGACGGCTGCACACCCGTCGCCCAAAATCACATATGGGCGACGGGGCTCTGGGCGACGCTCGTAAACCGTCGCCCATGGCCTGTAACAACCGTCGCCCATGTGTATTTCTGTACTAGTGATCTGACCTTGTTCTCTATTTCTTTTGTTGCTTTTCTGTTGATTATGAGTAGCTAGGTCTCTGTGTTTGGGAGTAGATGAACGCTAGTTGATTCGTGCTTAAGACATATATTGTTCGTGACTCGTGTATCCTGACTATTTATCTATCTATGAAAGTGTTTCATCGCTTTAATATGTCTATGTGTCAAAGTGAATATGTGGAAAATCGTTTAGGGCGACAACTAAACAATAATTAGGCCGTTCATAGATGATAGGACTCAAGTATAGGGCGACAACAAATACTCGATCCTCATCGTTAGTAATTGTCGAATCTCAGATCCCCGCGAGCGTCCAGAGCGATAGCAAATTCGTGAGTGGGTAGGAAATTACTACGATCTAGTCAAGAATCACGTAGGAGCGATATTTTAGTGTCTTAGACGATAGTATCTAGCGGGATTCGAATACCTAGCGCGATAGCAAGAATCCCGAGTACATTATTCTTATCTAAAAACACTTATATCAATTTAGTCGTGTTCTCTTAATCTCTTATTGTTTTATGATTGGTTTGTTAGGTTGATCCGTAGTATAAACAATCTGCATACTTTATTTAGGCTAGATATCGAGTCGATAGGTTATTACTAGTAATCAAGTTTACTCATTTACTCACCTTGCTACACTACAAACGATAGGTCCACTGCCTATCGCACGTTGGTGATAGTAAGTACGTATTCGTTTTACTTATCACTTGTCACACCTGCACTCTACAATAGTACACCGCGTGTCGATCACTTAGCTACAAGACGAGCCTTGTACTTGTCAAGGGTCCCATCAGAATGATACTTGACTTTGTAGACCCACTTGCTTCCAGTAGCTTTTTTCTCACAAGGAAGATTAGTAATGACCCAAGTATGGTTTTTCTCAAGATCACCAAGTTTAGATTGCATGGCCTTAATCCAGTTAGGATCAGTCATTGCTTGATAAATAGTTTTAGGTTCTTGAATTTTATCCAAGCATGCTAAAAACAACATGTGCTCAAGAGAAAACGAGGGTTGTTTAGTGAGGCAATCATGAATAGGTAATGTATGAGATATGTGATGCGAAGAAGAAGAATTGATGCTCAATAAAGCATTAGATGTCACAAAGTCATTCATCCATATGGGCTTACTTCTTACTCTAGTACTTCGCCTAGTTTCAGGTAATAATTCTTGTGATGGTTGAGATTGGGAAGGAATAATATCTGAGGGTGATTAGGGTTGTAGGGAAATCAGAGGATATATGAGGATGTGGGGAGGGCTGTGGTGTTGGGCTCAAAGGTTGTATATCTGAAGGAATATGTATGGGCTGATGTAGTGAGGGATTATATGAGGGTGCCTCTTGATCAATTACGGGAAGAAGACCTTCTGTATTTTGATAAGTAGGCCATGGTGGTGGCTGTATATGTGTAGGGTGTTTGGATTTGTAAGGGAATGTGGTTTCACGAAAACTGACATCTCTAGACACTATGACCTTCTTATTCAGTGTATCATAGACCTTATATGCCTTTTGGCCTGGAGGATACCTTATGAAAACAGCTGGAAAAAGCTCGGGGATCAAACTTACTTTTATGAGGGGAAGTATTTGTAACATGACACAAACAACCAAAGACTCTGAGGTTGGAAATATCAGGTGGTTTGGAAAACATGACTTCATATGGGCTTTTCCTATTCAAGAGCATGGAAGGTAGGCTATTATAAGGTAAGTGGCTGTAAGTATTGAGGCCCCCCAGAAATATTTTGGCAGACCAGACTGAAATAATAAGGCTCTTGCGACTTGTAAAAGATGTCTATGCTTTCTTTCAATGACCCCATTTTGTTGTGGGGTGTACGGTGTTGATCTTTGGTGTATGATACCAACATCATTGAATAAAGATTGTGGTGCTAAGGAATTCAGATCCATTGTCTGATCTAAATGTTTTGACGCGCTTTTGGTATTGAGTTTGGACTAGCTTTATGAAGGTAGATAGGGTTGTGGCTGTTTGGGTTTTGAATTGCATGAGAAAAGTCCAGGTTGTCCTATAATCATCTACTATGGTAAGAAAATAGTGAGCCCCACTCAAATATTTTTGTGTATAAAGTCCCCATACATCTATATGAACCAACTCAAAAAAATTAGATATGGCTGTGAGGAAATGAGGATCGACTTCGTTTTGCCATGGGACATTTGTGACATGGTTTTTCAGCATTAGGTTTTGCTATAATGGCTGTAATTTTATTCATGATAGGAATAGATGGATGACCAAGTCTCATGTGCCAGAGATCATGATCTACATTGACAACAAAATTAGAAACATGAGAATCCCTAGACTTAAGCTGTAAGACAAACGGATGAATGACATAACTGCTTGTAAATTTCAGAATATTGTCTGGGCTGAAAGAGTTGTGGTCTATGACATAAAGTCGGTTCATGACCTTTCCGACCCGTATAAGGCGATTAGTCATTTGGTCCTGTAAGACACAAAATGTTTTGGAGTAAAAACAGTTAATCTGTGAAATCTTTGGCAAGTGGCTAATAAGCTTGTGGGCCAACTCCCTCTATTGCCAATTGGTTAGCATCTTCTTGCCCATATGCCATGTGAACGTCCGCCGATTCGTAGTCTTCATCTTCAATAAAATCAGCCTCACAAAGCATTAGGGGTTTTAGACGTGTACCTTGTAAGGTTTGGGCAATTCCTCCTAATGTGGCCTTCTTCGTGGCAATGGTAGCACCTCACGGGACTCTTAACTTCTCCATTTCCTTCCTTCTTCGACTTCTTGCCTTGCCATTTCGTAGCTTTCTCTCGAACGTGTAGCAATTCCGTCGATGGATCCATACGAACCTCTGCCTTGGCGGTGAGCTACCTCGATGCGATTTCCGAGAGCACGTCTTCCAACTTCAGAGCGTCTCGCCCGTAGAGCAACGTCTCCTTGAAGCGCTTGTGACTTTTAGGTAAAGCGCAGAGCAATAGAAGCGTTTTGTCTTCATCTTTCATCGGCTCATCGATGTTATCAAGGTCAAGCGTCAATTTCTGGAATTGATCGAGTTGCGCTTCAATCGATCGATCTTCCACCATCTTGAAGGAGTAGGGCACTTGCTTCAGGTATAGCCTTATTGCTAGGGTCTTTGTCATGTAAAGGCCTTCAAGTTTCTTCGATAATTCGTCAGGTTTCATCTCCTTCGAAACCTTCCTTAATACTTGATCGGATAGGCTCAAGATTATAGTGCTCTACGCCTTCGATCTGATCTTCGCCTTTGCATCCGCCATCAAAGTCGTGGGGATCTCCTCCGTCAAGGCTTCATCTAGGCCTTGTTGAATCATGATCGCCTTCATTTTGAGCTACCATAGCCCAAAATCATTCTCCCCCGTGAACTTCTCCATTTGGAGTCTGTTTTGCGCCATCTGAGAATCGCGTGTCGTTCCAACACCTTGCCGCACCAATTGTTGAGAAATCAGCGCCTATAGATTTGCCTTTGAGAGATCTTTCGAGAGTGTGTGGCAATCGAAGCAAAAGATTCAATCTTGATTGGTAATTCGCTCAAAGAACAGAGAAAAGAAATCTGAAAACAGAGCAGTTTAACGTGGTTCGACCCAAGAATTGGTCTACATCCACGGATCAACAATATCCTTTTATTCTGAATCGATTACAGAGATTACAAGTTTGTAACTTTCTCTCTCAACTCACAGTATAAAAGTCGAGCTAATTCGCCCTATATATAGACGACAATTGACCTAGAAGGTTCCTACTTGACTCAGAAATTCTGTTAAAACTGTTATCAAGAACCTGAAGCTTGTCACGGCCTCGAGCTTCCTCCGTCACCGCCTTGACTCATTCGAGCAGATCTTTGTGCATGTTCAGTCAAGCTTCACGACCTGGGACAGCTGCCTTCACCGCCGTGAATCCATCGGCGCTCAATTTCTTCAGGTTCGGTCCTATGTCACGGCCTAGTGCTCTAACTGTTACGGCTGTGACTTCAGCAAGCAGTAGCAGCTCAGCTCAAGTTGTCCACTGTCACGGTCGTGACCTCCCATGCGAGCAGCCGTGAAGGTGACCAGAAGAGCTTGCTTCGATCCGTCTATGTTTCGATCTCGTCCCCGATCATTCTCCGACGATAGTTCCCGGAGTTTTGGGTCATCTTCCCCAACATTTTGTTGAAGAAGTTTTTGTGATTCCTAGCACACGAAATGTGCTCTGATACCATCTAGAATTTGTAGTTGTTCGCCATTGATTTTGAGAACAGAGCTTGTAGGAAGAAATCTTATTTCTTTTGTTTTATTTCTGTTAAGAATCTGCAATATAACTCTACTGCTCTATATACATGAATCTAACTAATTATGTGTTCGTAATATAAAAAAGAACCCTGAGAAACAAATAATTACAGAATCGCCTACAAGTAGATTTACAAATAGATCCTCAAGTCTTCTAATCTTCCATCCGATTTCTCCATCAGTCTCAATAACTCATCAATATTCCCCTCAATTATTTAAGTGCGAGGTTTATTTACGTGATATTTAACATTTACACTTGTGTATATATTCACGGAATTTTAGAAAATAAAAAGAAATACATAAATAAATATTACGTGATCACTATAATTGTAAGGTACAGTGAAAGAGAAAGAATAGTAAGTAAAACATGGTACAGACATCTTCTATGTTCGTACGAGGAAAAGCGTCAACGCCCATTACTAGTTTTTTAACTGTTCCGTTTGCCCAATGGAGAATCCAAAAGGAAACAATTATAATGCTAAAGCTAAAGCTAATAATAGCCCACAATACATATTGGATTCCCCGTTAAATGCTAAAAAATATAATAATAGAAAAATAAAAATTAAAGCAGTTCGCAACATATAATATATACATTTTTTCGAATTCGGAGGCGCTCACAAGGCAAGTCCATTAGAAATGCAAACTTGCTTAGACCATCTCCAACCGAAAAACTTATTCTCAAACCAATTTTGAAGTAAGTGTCACATCCAACAGTATTTCTTCTCCAACCATTAAACCTATTTACAAACTCAAAAGAATATTATAGGAATATTCTTCTCCACACCAATTCTTATACCTTTCCAGTAATACCCATAAACTTCACAACTTTTCAATACTACCACATAATAAATGAGTATATACTATTTTATTATAAGAATCACTTTTTATAATTTATTTAAGTATTTAATTTACAATAATACATGTAATATATAACTATAAAATAATTAAATGAATAATAATAGCTAGTTAAAAAGTTTAATATATCAAAAGTAAAATATAATTTAGCAGGGGTCAGTTTTATATTGTTAAAAAGATTTGAGTTTGTGAACAGTAAAATCTCAAATATGCGTCTGAGAGGAGAGAGAAATAACATCAAACTCATTTTCGGTATTATTTTAGGTGTCGATTGGACTAAGTTTTATGGGTTTGCGTTTGATTTTCCGTGTCGATAGGAGATGGTCTTAGGATGAAATGGAAACATAAATTTAGGAGGAAAAAAGATGCCATTTATCTACCGATGTAGAACATTAACCGACAAAATTTTAACCGTTACATATAATTGGCTGGCAATATAGATATAGCAACTATAACGTTTTACTTAGTATCTAAGCCAATGACTTCACCACCACCAAATATTTGGTCGATGTGTTTGTTTAACATTTCAGTTTCTCTCCCGATTGGTCCAAAAAGTTGAAATTAATCTATTTTAATAATATAAAATTCCTATAATAATTAATGGCCCATTCGTGACATCGCCAGTTGTAGTTGGTGTTTGATTCCAAAAAGTAAAATACAATTGTCACTCATAAATGTTACTAAAAGAAGATAATTTACAAATGGGGCCGGTCGATGACATTTATTTCCTTCAAGTATAGCCACAAATGTTTTCTTGGATTATATATATAATACGTTGTGGTAGGGTAGACCACGTAAAACACTTTGGTCGCACATATTAACAATTAAATATTGCTAATATTGTCACGTTTAAATTTTTCTTAAGCTAGACATTGTCGGGCCCCATAGATAAAAAAAAATTAACAAAAATGTAATAAAAAAAATCATTCATGAGTTCGTTTCAGGAGCCATCTCGACTCTTCTTTCACCATTGACATTTGTGCACAATATTTTTCTTCCAAACAATTTATTTCTATTGAATAAATTGGGGTTTAGATTTTATATCCTTGTGGAAAACAAATACTCCCTCCGTCCCGTTATCTTTATCACATATATGGTTGGAACGCAAATTAAGATGCTATTATTACAATAATATAGTACAATGAAAAGGTAAAAAAGTGTATATTTTAATACGTCTTTTAAGAATATTTAATGTTATTATATTGATTGTTTCTGATACGTTTTTGCTAAATAAGGAATTGTGATAAAATTATTGAGACGCCTGAAATGAAAAAATGTGATAAAAATTAACGGGACCGAGGGAGTATAGTTTGTCCTTCTCACTTGGGTCACTTTTCAGGCGATGGTTACATTTAATTAAAAACCAACATTCTCAAGGTACGATTTCATGAAATTTTTTGTCTTATATCAATTTAAACACCCTAATGATTACATTTTTCTCTCATGGCTTAGGATTTTACTAGATAGCAACAATTATAAAAGCATCATAAGTCGAAATAATAGGAAAATAAATGATTACATACTCCACATTACGTGTACAATACATAAAAAGAGAATAAAAAGAAAAGAATAAACGAAAAGTCAATAAATTGAAATACGGGCTATGGACAGCTTTAAAGAATGGGGCCATTAAGAAAGGGACGTGAAATGATTCAAAGGCCAAGCACTCTTATTCATTCATTAGATTCAAATATTTGTATCTATTTGCGCTTTCAAATTGCTACTTATATTCATATTTTTATATTATTATTATTAAACAAGGTGGTCCGCCACCAGTGTGCGGTGGCGATGGCCGGCAAGGATTGGCCGCCTCCACGTGGGTGTTGTGGTCCATTTGGGATACATTTTCCTGAAATAACCGACACGTGCCATTAACTGATACAGCCTGTTTTTGGACAACATTATGCAGATGCCGTATGATATAGGAATGTAATTTTTATAGATATATAAATTCGATGCATGTAAACAAGTGTGCCGAAGATAATAAGGAGGCAGATAAATCTTCCCTTTTGGTCATAAAAATGGGCAATAGAAATATAATTTGTTTTAACCTATTGTCGTGTTAAGGGATCTTCATCCAATATATTCGCGTAAATTTAAATGGATGGTTTTTTTATCATTGTTCATTTCGTTGGGCGTTGATATGTAATAATGAGAATGACGTTCATAATGTCTCGTTTCTAAATTGCATGCTTTTCATTATGTTCACATGCTTGATAACATTTTTTTGAAAAACATAATAGTTATAACCATCGTAGAAAATAGAATACACATATTCTAATGCAAGAATCATTGCTATCCATGTTGAAGGTGGTCCCGTCAGGCTCGATTCTAAAAACACTAAGTATAAAATGGATTCTGGATGAAATGTTGGGTTAACACTCAATCTAACTCTCTAGCGCACAGCGGAATAGATGATTACTTAGTGACGAAATGATAAACACAAGATATAAATTTTGTGCAGCAAGTCAATAAACTTGCTGCTGCCTCAAGGCGAAATTCCACTATAGCAATGGATGGCAAAACAACTATCAATCGATAGTAAGAACAAGCCTAGAAAAACTACGAATCTAAACGATCCTGAAAAACTACAAACTCTTAAGACTTTTGAAAACTCAATACAGGCGAAAATACTCTCATGATATCTCGCTCAAATCTCGCTCGATATTTTCTCTCGTCAAAAACTCTGTCCTTAGTACAAACTCCTTCGACTTGGGCATTACTCCACAAATGGACTTAGGAACTGCCACTAACGTCCACTAACGTCCACAAGGTAGATTTGGTTCGTTAGTGACCGTTAGGAAGTGACTTGGTCAGCTCTACTCACTTGGTCTCCACCTTAAGCTCCAAACATCCTATATTTAGTATGCTCCACTCCTTAATTCGCTCAAGCTTATTACATGGTTCTCACTCGGTCTGATCCATTCCCAACCTTTATTCAAGTCCTGCAAAACACTAAAAATAGCCTAGACACAGATTAGACTCGTTTTGGGTATGAAAGATGAAACTGAGAAAGGGGACATTCTCGGGCAACAGATGTTGACCAGAATGTTCCCCCAACTTTGCCAATGTTGAAGCCTCAACATCAACACATGTCACATTTGGATTACAACCTCATTCTAATACATTAGAAAAATAAAAGTTCCTTTGTAGAAAACCATAACCCGATATATTAGTCCAAGTAGGGTTTCCTTTTGAACCAATTGGCATCTATTTAGCAGCCAACTAAGCTTCTATGCAACATTAATTATTCTTTTTTTTAATTATTTTTTTTTTCAAAATTATTTTTTTTTTCGGAGGAATTTTTCAAAATTATTTAAACGACTCACCAATGACACAAGGTGTGTGTTGGTGATACTTTTTTTATTTAAAATCTATTTAGGAACTTAGGACAATTCTAGTGCAGAAAAGAGGGGGCCTGGACTGGATAATGGAGAGATAGCCTTTCTAAATGTTGGGCAATAAATCCACCTCATTCGGGTCAATAAAATTCATTTTCCCATTATCGTTTTCACCTACTTCGCTTTTACAAGTAGCCAAGCAAATGATTGGCAAGAATTGGGGAAACTCATGCAAATCGAGTTGTCTAAGAGGTGAAAGAAAATGGTGGGAATACATATTTGCGGTGTCGGCTATTATTTTTGTGCTATTTTGTCATCTATTGGCAAATGGTACAGATGAATAGAATTTAATTAATTTGTTTATATTCATGTTCATTGTATTGTATTAGGTATAAGTATTGATACGGACATAAATTAGGCAGGCGAAATAATGAGAATTAAGGAAATAATTAGCTTATGATAATTATGGGGACGTAACACAGACTGCTTGTAGCTCCCCGATGTGATGGAATGCATCCCATCCCCAGGATTCTAGGGTCGGACCTTCAGGCAATATCCAAGGGATGTGGACGTACCTTCAAGCAATATCCAAAGAGCCTCCTATATAAAGGAGACTTCATCATTTTTCACAAACAACTCTCATTCCAATGCTTCTTAACACTTATAATATTCTCTCTCTACATTAAACACATATATTTCACGTCCCATTAGCTATTTTGTTAAGTGTTCTTAAGATAAATGTGAGAGAGTGAGTTGTTTGAGTGTGTAAATCATTGAAGTATAGTGAAAAGAGATTTTAGAGCGTCCGTGGACGTAGGATCTGCAAAGATCCGAACCACGTAACTCCTTGTGTCATTTCATCTACGTCTCAACATGTCCCAGCACATCCCCAATGTCCCAAACAGGTCCCCAATGTCCCAAACACGTCTCAACATGTCCCAGACACGTCCCCAATGTCCCAAACAGGTCCCCAAGCACATCTCAACAAGTCCCAAACACGTCCCTTACAGCTCCCTTATAAATAAGCACCTTACGCACGTCCTTAAACCTTATAATAATCGATTCTCCGGCTATATAAATTTCCCCACACATATAAATATCGTTGATTGGGATAGCCCCATATCAAATGGCGCTGTCGGTGGGAAGCTCGAGTTGAAGGCGTGAGTAATTTTTACTGCTACTGTGCGAAGTTGTGCTGAGAATTTATTGCTTTTTCCCTTCTTCTGTTCTTGGGATGAAAACGAAACGCGCGAGACATCAATGGAAGGAGATTTGTCCATACCGAAGAACCTAGACCCACGATTCGCGGAGGAGGACCTCCAGAAACTGCAAAACGCATTGAGAAACGGTCAGAACCTGAGACACAGGCCTGGGATGATGAAGACATACAAGACGGTACATATAAATTGTGGAGGAATCTCAGAACCCCCAGACGGACCTCCACGAGTCCCGCTAGTGAGCCACCCAAAAAAGCAAGGGGAGTTGGGAGCTCCAGAAGAAGGAAAAAAGCCGCCACGCTTGGAAAAAAGGGAAAGCAGCTCCACGCTGACGTCCAAAGATCCGTGGGGGATATAAGCCAAGCTCCTCGCTAGCACACGAAGGTCCATGGGACCTAGAAGCCAATCCACACGCTGATGTACGAAGATCCGCGGGAGATCAGAGTTCGTGGACCTAGAAGTCAGCTCCGCGCCGACACTCAAAGACCAGTGGGAGATAAAAGCCCAGTTCCATGAAGGAACATGAAGATCCACAGAAGACATCCACGTTGATAAGGCCCTTGGCCAGAATTCCATGGCCCTCTACATTCCCTTCTCGATTATATAATATTGTTATCATAATAAATATATGCAGCACACTAACAAGTATTATTGTTTGAAGGATGAAATAAAAAAGACTCGTCCAGACAGTTGCCTTAAAGGAATTTGTCAGGGTTTCCGTCCTAGACCCCAGAGCAAAACCGTAGCTCCCCCGAACAAGTGAAGACCATCTCCACCACCTCCAAACAAAAAGCTCCACCACCACTTAGGGCCCCTATGCTCATTACAGTTGGAAGTCCTAGTGGAGAAGATTCCCAACGAGCTAGGAAGACATGCGCTAGAGCGATCGAAGTAAAGCCTCAGCTCCGCACTGGCACATGAAGCTCCGCGGGAGGTTAAAGGTTAGCTCAGTGCTGACGTACGAGGACCTCCGTGCGCACATTAGCAAGGAGCTGTCGAGATCTCTCGTTAGGGCCCTATGGAACCTTCACCATTACGCAACAACATGGTGGAAATCCGGACATTAGCCGGGAGATATCACGCGATAAGAAAGCCCTTTGCCGAAACTCCGAGACCCTCTAAATCTCATTTTCATTTACATTATCCATACCACATTAAATAAATGCATCGTACTAACAATTACTATCATTCGAAGGATCGAAACATTCGAAGATGAAATCGAAGGGCCCCTCCTACTAAGGAAGTTCGTACAATATGGCCCCGACTGAGGTCTGAAGGCGGCTGAGAAGGAGCCAGGGGGGTCTGCGCCGACTAAAGGCAGACAACCCCCGCCTCCTCTGAAGGACCAACTCTATTTAAGGCTCAGCCTCAAGCCGAGCTCCGCGCTGGCAAAGGTCCGTAGGACCTCAAAGCCCAGCTCCGGACTGGCATCTGGAGATCCCCGTGAGGTCGAAGTCCCCCTTTGCACTGGCATACAAAAAACCACAGGGGTTTAGAAGTCCAGCTCCCCGCTGGTACAAAGACGTAAAAGCCTAGCTCCACCTGGCATAAAGGCCGAATTCCCCGGGACCTAAAGACCAGCTCCGTGCTGAAAATGAAGACATGATCTATGCGTTTGAGATCTCCATGCCGAGCTCCTCGCCAGCAAGTGAAGTCCGTTATAAGGGATCTCCGAACCAGCTGAAACCTAGCTCCGTGCTGGTTGAAGGCAAAGAAGCCAAGCTCTGCGCTGACACGCCAAGGTCCAAGGGACCTAGAACATAGCTCCATGCTGACATCCGAACCTCCGGAGATTTGGGGCCAGGGACCTCGTTATTAATCGAGAAGAAAGGAGCTCCATTTCGCCATCACTTTCAAATCCCAGGCCTCCAACAAGGACCCCTGATACTAAGCGAGCGGGCGCTATAACCACGCATCTAAGCGAGCGAGCGCTATAACCACGCATGTAAGCGAGCGGGCGCTATAACCACGTATTTAAGCGAGCGGGAGTTATAACCACGCGTTCATGCGAAGCTGGCGCTATAACCAGGGTAAACTAATTATATCCCTAAGAAAATACCGCCTTGTCGAAATATACACATTCTATCATATAATCAAAGGTGCACCATATAATTTAATCGATGCCGAGGGTCGACGGACCTAAGGTGTACCCAACATCAAAGACTGATAGTCTGCGACGTGAGATGATGCCAAAGATCGACGGGTCGGCGGTGTACCGACATCAAAGGCCACAGGTCTGCGACGTGAAAGATGCCCATGAGGGCGTACAAGATGCTGTCGCTGACGGGCTGCGGTGTACAGGACATCAAAGGCTCTCAGTAGGCCTGCGACGTGAATGGTACCTAGAAGCGAAGCTGGCGCTATAACCAGTGTAAATTGATGAGGGGATCCCCGGGGTTATAATTTTTTAGACCTAATTGTCTACCCAGATACTGAACTCGCTAAGGACAAAGAGAGCCTAGTGCAAAGCGACACCTGAGGACAATGAGACGGTCATTGCAACCGAAGGCATGAATTCGTACTTGGCTTACGAATTGAATAAGCGAGCTGGCGCTATAACCATGCCAGGATAATGATGTTCCCAGAAACATTCGTCAGGTCCCGCAAAAGAAAATATACTGCATGGAGAAGGGGAACTCCTATGTAATATGCGAACATGGGGAATTAAGCTCCCGCACACCATTATGCCTCGAAAGAAAAACATGACAAAGTATTTTTTACAGGCTATCATCATGATGAAAAAAAGAAGAGGTCTATATAAATGGGATGTCCCAGGGAGCTAGAAGTGACGTGCAGCAGGACCTGGGATCTCCTTCAAAGTACGGGGCTCGAAGAGGAGCTCCCCCATCAGGTCCCTGCCAGGTCCCTTCCATATTCCAAGGATGATGGATGCAACGGCGATGATAAAAGCCCAAGGAAAAACGAGCTCCAACAGAGAAACACAAACATAGGGGAGTTAAGCTCTTTCAAAACATTGCAGGTCCTAAGATGTCCGGAAAGGCCTTCCACTAAGTCCCCTGAGGAGCTGGAGATGACGTCTGGGAGATCATAGCATGGGCCAGGACCTCCACATGCTCCTTCGAGATGCCAACCCAGAAACGAGGACTCTCCGGAGCTTGGGGACGTCATTCAAAGCAATCAAAGATGGCGGCTCTTGAAGATAAGCCAAATGCACCTCCGTCATACGCGCGGACATCCCACTCTTCCTTCTCCTTAGCGAAGGAGCTCCATAGATCCTCCTCGCGCTATTTCATAAGCTGCATTTTTGTCTTTCCCTCTCCAGGGAGCTCCGCAGTTCCCTCTCGTGTTGCTCCACTAACTTTGTCTCGTTAGCTATCTCCAGGTCCGAGATCGATGACTTGGTAGACGATCTGGAAGCTACGTGGCCCACCACCTGGGAGATGACCCTCTGAACGTCTGGGAGCACCCAATGAAAGCTCAACTTTTCACCTCTGTTCAGATGGTGCACAGAAGTAGGGAGCTTATCATCTGAGGTCCCCATAGGTCCCGTAAGAGGCTCAGCATATTCACCCCAAGGGGAAGAAGGATGAACTGTGATGATGGGAACTTCTTGAGCTCCCTTGATAGGGGAAGGAACCGCAGGAACATCCGCCGTCCCTGCAGAAGGAGGAATCTCCGTGCAAACGTCCCTTGCAACCAGGACCCAGGGAGCAAGGGAGCTACAAAAGGTGCGCTGGATTGGGAATCGGAGGGACTTGGGAACTATTCCCGCTCAAAAAACAGAAACATTGTAAGGGTTTTGGGGTGAGGCCTGGTAAGACCTACCTTGCGATTATTTACTTCATTTACAGCCTCTGCCTTACAATTTTTAGTCTAATTCACTTTTGTCCCGAAAGATAAATTAGAGTAGGGAAGTGGTTGATACGGACATAAATTAGGCAGGCGAAATAATGAGAATTAAGGAAATAATTAGCTTATGATAATTATTAAGAGAACTTAGAGTTTCCTTGAAAAATATAAGGTTAGATTATGAAGGGAGGCTTTTAGGGACCTCCGACAGGTTTTAGAGACCTCCGACAGATTTTAGGAAGCTAACAACAGGTGCTCGGGACCTGAGGAACTACCTGGCAGCTCTTGAGGACGAACAAAGCTTCCCTGATATGCCAACAGTGAAAAGATATTGTAAAAAGAGTATCGAATGAAGATGCCACGTGTCCGATTGAGAGAGGGCAGCTCCACTGCAGCTGTCAGCCGACCACTATTCACTGAAATGACTGCAGACTGTACAAAGCTGACAGACAGCCTACACTGTACACAAAAGGCCCTATCATCAGGAATTAGGGGACGTAACGCAGACTGCTTGCAGCTCCCCGATGTGATGGAATGCATCCCATCCCCAGGATTCTAGGGTCGGACTTTCAGGCAATATCCAAGGGTTGGGGACGTACCTTAAAGCAATATCCAAAGAGCCTCCTATATAAAGGAGACTTCATCATTTTCACAAACAACTCTCATTCCAACGCTTCTTAACACTTATAATATTCTCTCTCTACATTAAACACATATATTTCACGTCCCATTAGCTATTTTATTAAGTGTTGTTAAGATAAATGTGAGAGAGTGAGTTGTTTCAGTGTGTAAATCATTGAAATATAGTGAAAAGAGGTTTTAGAGCGTCCGTGGACGTAGGATCTGCAAAGATCCGAACCACGTAACTCCTTGTGTCATTTCATCTACGTCTCAACATGTCCCAACACATCCCATGTCCCAAACAGGTCCCCAATGTCCCAAACACGTCTCAACATGTCCCAAACACGTCCCCAATGTCCCAAACAGGTCCCCAAGCACGACTCAAGAAGTCCCAAACACGTCCCTTACAGCTCCCTTATAAATAAGCACCTTACGCACGTCCTTAAACCTTATAATAATCGATTCTCCGGCTATATAAATTTCCCCACACATATAAATATCGTTGATTGGGATAGCCCCATATCAAGTATAACTCTATTCTTTTGTTTAGCCGCAACTTTGTGAAATTAAATAACATGAATTAAATATGATAAAATAACATCTATTTGCTCACTAATGGTCCCCATAGCCACTTCACTTGCATATGAGGGCCATTGGGCGAAAAGGAACTATTGGGCTCTTTTCATGATGAAACTATTCTTATATGGGACCCTTAATCAGAATTTAAAATGTCGTATTGTAATTTGTAACAAATGTTTAATCTTTTGATTTAATACGGGCCGCTTGGATGATTTTACATAGTTGTATGATTCCAACATATAATGGTAAAATTCGACCCTTAACCTCAGCTTTGTGTTTCCTCCGCAGCGTAAATTCGTTAAATGATATAACAAGCTCAGAGCATAGGACATAAACTTCGTGAAAAAGATGTTATCATGTGTTTACCTAACACATCCCTTTATTATGCTTTGGGTTAATAAATATTGATTGCTATCAATCATATCAACGTGCTCTGCTCTTATAATTAAATTGTAATTTTGTCACCCTCAGGATTTTCGGCTAACGGTAAAATAACATTAACTATAGAATCGCCCGCGAAGTAGAAGGCGCGAGAATAGAAACGGCTAATGGGACGGATAATCCCCAAGGAGCAGGATTGAGGATCCGAGGAAAGAGGACGTTGCTCGTGCAACTCTCCGAGAAAGGGATAAAAAACCCGAGAAGGGCGGTCTCCAGGCACCTGACTGAGACAGTCGGGCCTGAGGAGAGGAGATGCTACACGCGCAAACCGAGCAATTAAGGTAGTGTGAGACTGGACAGCATGGGATCCCCCCGAGAAGGAAGCCGAAGCCCGAGTGGTACGATGCTTTGGTAAGAAATAGAGGTCAAGAGGGAAGATAAGGGGAGAGGATTCGATTCAAGAGGTCAAGTTTGAGAGGTCATGAACTACCTGAGGGGAAACTGCCCGAGAACAAACCACCTGAGAATAGAAGAGCCGAGAAGATGAGACCGAGTAGCGTCGAAACTCCTTAAGCGAGGCAAGAGCCCGAGTGGGATGGCCCCGTAGTGGCAAGAAGGAGTCAAGGAGGAAAACAGATGAGAGAACGAAAGGTTGAGAACATGGGTGATTGAAATCCCACGTTCCACCCATGAAGCTCGATAGAAAAGCGGGTTAGAGTGAAAGACTAGGTCAAGGCGAGACAAATTGAGGTTAGTATAAATAGTAACTGTCAATTCATTTTCCAGGTACACTTTCAAAATAACTAAAACCATTTACGAGCCTAGACACCTATTTTTTCACCCATTTTCTGACTTAAGAATCGGAGGGGCTACGCCGGCACCAACCCCGGTCCCCTAATGTGTTTTTGAGTTTTGGGTGTTAGGTCCGACGGATAAGACAGAAGAACACGCGCCGGAGAAATCACGAGGGAAAGAGCAGTCGCGCTAACCGCTGTTTCAAGAAGTCATTTTACGCGGTCCACAACAATTGATGCCATCTGTGGGATGATATATCAGTAACAATATGGTGGATACCGCAAACGACGATCGATCACCGCTGATAGAAGAAGTGCTCACGTCGGAAGAGATGGAAAGAAGGAGACATTCAACGTAGAATTTTTTGAGTTGGGAAAGCTGAGGGCAGAAGTCGAGATGCTGAGGGATGAACGGACGCGAAAACCCGCCGTGAGTCGCCGGAACGGGACGAAACAGAAGAAGAAGAAGCAGTGAGGTTACGGAAGGAAGCGGAAATTCCACGCGAGGAGGAACAAGACGAGGCTGAGGAAAGAACGCCCAGGGCGGAGATCAACACTCTACGAACTGGAAAAAGGGAAGAGCTACGACGGAGAGACAAATCATGGAGTGGGAGCGGATGAAGGAAGAAATCCAGCGATTGAAGGAATTAGCCGATCCTCAAATACCCCTCCCAGTCCAACGAGGCTCTCCATTCTCAGAAGAAGTTGTTCGGGCACCTTTGCCGACCAACTTCAGATTCCGAGGCATGAACCGATACGATGGCTCAGGACCCCCCGAGGACCACTTAGCCAGCTTTGAAGGGAATGCTGCGCTCTATCAACTGGGAGACGCGATGAAATGCCGAGTGTTTGCCACAACACTCGCGAAAAGAGCCCAGCAATGGTTCACTATGCTACCCGCGGCAAAATTGACAATTTTGCAGACTTCAACCGCACCTTCCTGATGCAGTTTTCTAGTAGCCGCAGAAGACCCTTCTCGGCGGTGAACTTGCTGAACATTTAAGCAAGGAGATCAGAAAAGTCTGCCAGATTATCTGAAATGATTCAACAGGACCATGATGGAGGTCCCGACCGCTACCTCAGACTTATTGGTCTGGACGTTCCATAATGGGCTGAAGGAAGGAGACTTATACAGATCATTGGTGAAAAAAATACCCAAACATCGTAGAGGAGCTGATAATCAGAGTTGAGAAGTACGTGGGAGTGGAGGAAACACATAACTTCAAGAAAGGAGACAAAAAGCGCGCCATAGCTATGTGGCTCGGGAACTAGCCCGTCCTCCAAATCTGAAGGAAGAAAATCCCCAAAGGGAAATCCAAAGAAGCCCCAAGCCTAGTAACACCCGATGGAAGGTGAATAAAAGCCAGAGCGATGTATGAAGAACGATACCCTATTAAAAGGCCGATTAGATGTAGGAATGGACCGCAAAATCCCATGTCAAAGTCATACTGCGAATTTCATCAGGAATACGGTCATACGATCAATGCTTGCTTCACTTAAGCGAGGAGCTCGAGAGAATCATAGAGGCCAACCCTGAGGCCCGAGCCGAATCTGTGGCCGTGGAAGGGGATAATGACCCAAGGAAGTATTACCGAAGGGAATTTGAACAAAGATCAGGAAGGGACCGAGCATATGCGAACGAAAGGCCACCGAGCATATTTCGAAGATCCCTCGAGCGGAGGCAGACCGAACGCCGAACGAAGAATAGACCCAATCAGGAGCGGGGAACAATCGACAAACCCCAGCACATGCTCGAGCACCCGCAGAAACTTATGTACTCCCACAAAAATATGATATCTGGAGGACCAGCAATCGGGGATTCTAACAGAGCCAGGAAGACAGAGGCGAGGAAGTTGGAAAATTGGGGAGTGACGTCGGTACAGAGGCGCTCGGGACCCACCATCTCATTTGGGCCCGAGGATTTCCATGGAGGAGATGACTCACACGAGGACTCCTTGGTGGTCCGGGCCGAGATAGCCAACCATGACTTGGGAATAGTGTTCGTCGACAGTGGGAGCTCGGTGAACATCATTTTCAAAGAGACCATGGACCAGATGGAATTGGCAGAATATCGGATGGATCCTATGGAAGCGGCGACGTTAGGATTCACAGGACATGCCATTGAAGCCGTGGGCCTGATTCAACTTCCACTGACCTTGGGATCGGGCGAGCTGAAAAAGACCCGAATCGCTCCCTTCTTGGTGGTGGACATGTCCTCATCCTACAACGTCATATTAGGATGCCCTACACTAAGCCCCTTCGCGGAAATCGCCTCAGATTTACACTAGAAAATGAAGTTGCCGGTGGGAAACAAAGTGGGAGAGGTACTCGGAGATCGGAAGATGGAACAAAAATGTTACGTGGAGGAGGTAAGCATCGAATTGAAGTCGTTAAAGAACCGACGGGATGGCAATCCCCAAAGCCGGGCCTTCTACGCAACACATACCATTCAGGGGGTAGGGACCGATGGCGGATCACTGAAGCCGCTGCAATCGCCTTGCTGTGGAAAAATATTCTATGCAGGTTCGGGATCCCGAGGAAGCTGATAAGTGATAATGGGAGTCAGTGGGCGTAAATTGAAAGAATGGTGTGAAGGGTACGGAATCGATCAAGTGTTCACCTCCGTAGCCTACCCGCAGAACAATGGCCAGGTTGAGTGATGAACCGAACGATTTTCCAGGCACTGAAAGTCCGACTGGATGGGTTGAAAGGGCCTAGTTTAACGAGTTACAGAGCATACTCTGGTTCTGCCGAACCACGCCTCGAGCCAGGATAAAGGAACTCCATTCAGCCTGGTATACGAGAGTGAAGCTGTGCTGCCCTTTGAAATAGGGCAGGAGAGCGCCCGAGTAATGGGATACTCGGAGGAGAACGACCAACTTCGAACTGACGAACTTGACCTAATCGAGGAGGGAAGGCAAAGGGCCGCGCTTAGAATGGCAGCTTACCAAAGGGAAATCACCAGAGCCTACAATCGGAAGGTGTGCTTGAGAAGGTTTGAAGAAGGAGAGCTTGTCATGAAGGAGAGACAACAGAAGAGAAAGGGGGAAGTTGGATCCCAAGTACGAAAACCGTACAAAGTGATCAAGAAGGCCGGAGAGGCTGCCTATTACTTGGAGGATTCGAAAGGAAAAAAGTTGGAAAGGCCTCACAATGCTCAGCACCTGAAGAAGTATTACCCGTGATGAGCCTTTGGACTCGCACTCTATCCCTTGCACCATACTTATACTTTATTTGCCTAGTTAACTAGTTTGGTTAATTACAAGTTATTTGTCTTTATTTTCGAACATTGCATTTTTTGAATGAAGTTATTATTTCCGTAAGAATGCGATGTATTTATAAAAGTCCTTGGATGAGGCTCGATCGCTCAAGAGAGTGAAAAAAGTTATCGGATGAGGCCCGATCGCTCCAGAGAGTGAAAAAAGTCCTCAGATGAGGCCCGATCCCTCAAGAGAGTGAAAAAAAGTCCTCGGATGAGGCCCGATCGCTCAAGAGGGTGACTAAAGTCCTCGGATGAGTCCCGATTGCTCAAGAGAGAAAAAAGTCCTCGGATGAGACCCGATTGCCCAAGAGAGTGAAAAAAAGTCATCGGATGAGGCCCGATCGCTCAATAGAGTGAAAGAAGTCCTCAGATGAGGCCTGATCACTCAAGAGAGTGAAATTGCATGAAGCCTTCAAAGAGAGGAGTGATAACTCACAAGGACGAAAACAGACAAAATCCTTGAGAAAGGCTATAGAACTATTCGAGAGAGTGAGGTTGAGATGCGTCCTCATGAAAGAATGCGAAAAGCCGTAGATAATTCAGAGTACAGCACTCCCGACAAGAATGATGCCGAGTCGCAATGATAGAAGAAACTAAGTGCCTAATATGTTTGATTAAAACTAGTGAAGAAAGCAAAAGCAACGCGAGATGACAGGAATGAAATGAAGAATACGAATTGGAAGGATAAACAAACAAAGCGATAGATAAAAACCACGAAGTCCCATAGTACATAGAGTAAAGTAACAAAGTGGATGATGTATTAAGAGATGATTATAGTGTCCGGTCCCGAGAATAAGGAGTGCTCGGATGCCCAATCCTCGAGGAGGTGAAGACTTCTTCGCCCTGAGGAATACTCTTATGCCTTAACTCCGAGATCCCACTCAAGCAGGGGGAAAAAGCATGCCCAACGCGACTTGAGAACCTAGCCTGAACCCCACTCCCTCGAGGTCTCGATCGGAGCTCTTGATTCTCAGCTTGGGACTCGACCAGCAGCTCTTTCAGCCTGTTGATCAGTCGGTCTTTCTCGCCCAAAAAGGTCGTTAGTCGGGAATAAGTATCCTCGTTGAAGCAAATCGTGTTGTTGAGTGCAACGCCGAAGTCCCTCGCAAGAAAGCGAGTAAGACTAAAGAAGAAAAAAAAGGAGAGGAAAGACGAGAGATAAAAAGCGAAAGTTAATATATAACCTACCCGACTTTGACTCAGAGCCCACCATTCCCAGAAGTCGGTGCCAGAAAATTTGGCCAAACGTTGCTTCTCGCCTGGGTCCAGAAAACTCTCCATAAATCGACGAGATGAGGTACCCTCGGTCTCTAGTAGGAAGCGAGGATACAATCGGGTCGTCCCCGAGAAGGGTGCTTCCGGGAAAGGGAAGCCATAGGGATCGGGCCCTCTTTGTGCGGGAATCTCGCGTCGGTATTTGAGGTAAAACCCATCGCCTCCTCCCATAGATCCCAAAGAGGACGAGCTGGGGGATCTTGTTTCTGGGCTTGAAGATAAGGGTTCTCCCCAGGATAAGACTGTGCCACCCTCTTGCTCATCGGCGAAGCTGATTATGAAGCGATAAAAATGAGCGGAGAAACACAAAGCCCAGAAAATAAGAGGAATCGATTGTTCTACGCAACAACAAATAAAAATAAATACACGGTAACAGAGAGACAATGACGCCTGGAGTAGACGAAGAATGAACTTAAGGAAGCTTAGGACGGCGAAGCAGCTTTAGAAACTTGACTTAGCGATTATTGTTTTTATAGGGTAATGACCTCGGAACCCTCGGATTTTTAATGAATTTAATGATTCAAATTAAGATGCGCGAAATATGTGGAGGTAAAGACCGTTGGCCAACGTTTGAAATGGTTCCCCGGATTTGAATGGGAAAATAACCTCGGATGATCGAGTTTCCCCGAATTGGAAAATTCGAATTTTGCGTAAAATCCACGGATGACCCCCGGTGCCAGAGGAGCACGATCGGGAGGATGCCATGGGGAGGTAACTTCGTTACCGTCGGGTGCACTCGAGAAAACGCCAAGAAGAATTAACCTCCCATCGTCGGCCTCTCGATTCCCTTTACGGAATATGGAGGATGGAAAATTACGAAGTGGCGAGAAGAAAGTATACGCACGGGGGACGACAAAATATAGTGATATCTAGGAAACCACATGCATCGTGCCAAGAAAAATATATGATCATGCTAATACAAAAAGTCTGAAAAAAAAGACATTACAATATTGTTCAGAAAAGAAAAGGACATAGGAGAACAAACAGGAAATGGTTCAGAAAGGCAGATAGAAGTTTTTAAAGTAGAGTGGCCGAACCGGCCTGATCGGACTCTACCACCATCTCTTCCACCCCGGTCACCACCGACTCTACTAGGGATGCCAACTGTTCTTCCTCCTGCTGGGGGACCTCAGGAACTTTTTCACAAACTCGCTCGGCCGCTTCTGGATCAGCATCGGGCTGGGGACCTCAATGGGCTTCTCGGGAGCGTGGATGGGGGATTGGGGAGCTTCCTCATTTTCTCACTCGAAGTAGTGCCAATTATGTCCTCCGGGACGATGTCCTCGGAGCCTCCCAGGGCCACTGACTCTGGCTTGTATCCCCCGGCGGGGCACTCCGTTAGGGCCCGGTCAGCATTCAAGAAATCAAGCTTGAATTTCTGGCAGATGAAGCCAGCTTCCCGAAACTGACAGAGGCAACCCCAAAAGCCGTACTTGAAGTACGTGACGACTTGCCTCCTGTAGTCCTCTCGAGGCAGATAGTCCCGTGTGATGCTCTCATCCAGCTCCTGTCGAGCCTTCGCCTCGATCCTCGAGCATCCTTCTCTTCAGCTAGAGCCCTTCTCATCCTCTCAGATTCCGCACGAGCATCCCTAAGTTGTCTACGCAGGTCGTCCTCTCGCTACTTGGCCTTCTCATTCTCTTGGCTCATATCCTCTTTCAGTTTGTCCTCGCACTGGGTGAACTCGATGCAGTCTACATGAATGAAGAGCATCCTTTCGAAAGCCTCGGCGGCACAGGCAAAATCCTGATAGGTAAGTCAGGACGACGAAGAATAAGGAAAGGAACAAGAATATGAACAAGTAAACATAAGTAAAAGAAGGGGAAAGGAAACGGGAAAAAATGGTGCCTTGCCCAGCGTTCGGGCAAAGATTGAGAAAAACTTTCGAGGACTCGTGTTTGAGAGGTGGGATTGGTTGGCTTTGTTCCGGAAACCCCAAAGGTAGTCCACGCATTGAGTCCCTCGCGGGCGGAAGTAATCTGGTTGCTCGACTGGATGGGTGAGGGTGGAGAGCCCCCACCGACGCTCGCGCTTGCTCAGGTGCTAGATTTAGCTTTCTTCGACGAAGCGCCCTTTGGGCAGCGGGCGCTTTCCTCTTCGGGGCTGTTTTTGGGGTGCCCGAAGAGCCTGCAGGAACTTTTCCCTGCCAGCAAGGTTTACACGGGATGGTCCAGGGCAGAGAGGTGCTTTCTGAGGGCTCGGGTGACGGAGGTGGAGGAGGAGCCTGAGAAGTGCCACCCTTCATTTGCTCTTGAATTTTGAGTAGGTCGGCGAGATCCATGCGTAGGTCTGGGGAGAAAAGAAAATAAGGAAAAAAGTTTGATAAGAGATAGAATAAGGCGAAGGAGGAAAGAATGTACAATGTACCTAAGTCATCTACGGTAATCCCCTTTGAACAAAAGCCGAAATCACAGAGCAGGTCATTCTCGACGAGCTCGGGAGCGCTGAAGGTGCAGCCCTCGAGGATCTATTTGAATCTCTCAACCTCTGAATCAGGAAGGAAGAGGGGTAGATATAGAATGGCCTCGGGCCAACCATCAACTGTATCCTTCTCGGGACTTCCCTCAGCAGATCGGGCGTAGAAGAATTTCTTCATCCATCCTTTGTGGGAGGAGGTTCCCGAGAAGGAATTCCACGGAAGCAGTGGAAGAAAAGAAAAACTTGCCAGGCTCTTTCTGGTTTATTTTAAAAAAAGATAGGAGAAGGGAAAGAGAAAATGGGATTTGGAAATATTCGATAAGAATGGCTAAGGAAATAAGAAGGTTGTAGGATTTCGGAGTCAATTGGCTCGGGGAAATTTGATAGTAGTTGCAAAGGTCAACCAAGAATTGAGGAAGAGGGATGCGGAGTCCCATGTCGACTTGATCGAGGAAAAAGGTACGAAAGCCCTCGGGAGGTCCACTGACTACATCCCGAGGGCCGGGAATTCGCACTCCATAATCAAGAGTAAGCCCGACCCGACCGATAATCATAGGAATATGGGAGTCCCGAAGGGTCGACACGTTCACCTCGTGCCACGGGAGTTTAGACTCTTCATGGAAGTCTTCCATTTGCGAAGTCCAATCAGCTAATGCTCGAAGATATACTTTCTCGCTCGGTACCCTAACATTTTAGGGGGGTAAAAATTGTCCAAGTCAGGGAAGTTATCCAGGGCTTCTATTGCATTGAGAAACGACGTGAAAAAGGAAGAAGAAGAGGGAGATTCGTGGCGGTTCAAGGTTGAAAATAGCTGATTTGGGGAAGATGAAGTCGCGGTGTCGCTCATGGCAGAGGAGGTGCAAAATCCTAAAAGAACTAACGAGATAAACGCAGACGAAAATAAAAAAGGACAAAGCAAAGAAAAAAAGGGGAACATCGCCCATGGCGACGATCGCACCACCCAAACGCGAAACCAAAACCAAAATAAATAGAAACAGGTTAAAGAGAGAAGGATAGAGAAAGGAACAACTCACCAGAGGTGATAACGAGGGAGACAGTCGACGGTATGGAGGATAAAATGCTGATCTGAGGGAGAAACTACCGCGCTGGTGAAGTTTTGGGAGAGAAAAGAGCGAGAGAGAGAAAACGAAATAGGTATAAAAAATCCTATAAGAAGGGGAAAAGGGACGAAAAATAAGCAAAAGGAAAAAAAAAGAAAAAAATGAGAGAGGAAAGGAAGATGAGACGTTAAGTCCCGCTGTGGGTGACACGTGTCTGTATCAGTCCAGTCATGATTCGATGGGGCAGCAATTTTCCCGCCCAAGGAAAGTTGAGATGTGGTTTCACGAGGGATCGACGCGAGGGGGTAGATCGCCCGAGAGGGGGAGAAAAGGAAAAGGGAAGCCCGATAAGACCCGCCGAGAAGGGTCAAAGGGCCTTAAAACTAATTATTTTACTGATAGCTAACGCCCGAATACTCGCTACACTCTTTTTGGACTATTTTAGGGGGGACATTGTCACCCTCAGGATTTTTGGCTATCGATAAAACAATATTAACTATAGAATCGCCAGCGAACTAGAAGGCGCGAGAAGAGAAACGGCGAATGGTAGGGATAATCCCCGAGGAGCAGGATTGAGGATCTGAAGAAAGAGGACATTGCTCGTGCAACTCTCCAAGAAAGGGATAAAAAACCAGAGAAGGGCAGTCTCTGGGCCAAGGAGAAGCAACCTGACTGAGACGGTCGGGCCTGAGGAGAGGAGATACTACACGCGCAACCCGAGCAATTAAGGTAGTGAAACTGGATAGCGCGGGATCCCCCCAGAGGAAGCCGAAGCCCGAGCGGTACGATGTTTTGGTAAGAAAGAGAGGTCAAGAGGGAAGATAAGGGAAGAGGATTCGATTTAAGAGGTCAAGTTCGAGAGGTCAAGAACTGCCTGAGGGGAAACCGCCCGAGAACAAACCACCTGAGAACAGAGAGCCGGGAAGATGAGACCGAGCAGCGTCGAAACTCGTTAAGCGAGGCAAGAGCCTGAGTGGGGTGGCCCCATAGTGGCAAGAAGGAGTCAAGGAGGAAAACGGATGAGAGAACGAAAGGTTAAGAATGTGGGTGATGGAAAGCCCACGTCCACCCATTAAGCTCGCGAGAAAAGCTGGTTAGGGTGAAAGACTAGGTCTAGGTGAGACGAATTGAGGTTAGTATAAATAGTAACAATTAGTTCATTTTCCAGGTACGCGTAAGTAAAACCATTTACGAGCCTAGACACATGTTTTTCACCATTTTTCTGACTTAAGCATTGGAGGGGCTACGCCGGCACCAACCCCGCCCCCTTCTGACGTGTTTTCGAGTTTTTGGATAAGATCGAAGAACACGCGTCGGAGGAATCACGAGGGAAATAGCAGTCGCGCTAACCACCATTTCAAGAAGTAGTTTTACGTGGTCCACCTCAATTTCAAATCTCAAATTTATTGTCCAATCATTATTGTAATAGAATTTTGTGGAAAAACTATAAACGCCACCTATCAATAATTATTTAACGTCGTTTCACTCTGTGTATATCTATATCAGGTTCTTTAATCACTAAATTTCAGGATACGTTACATTGTAGCCGCACATTGCCCGTTCTCTTCATCACGCATACTTACTAATATAAAATAGTGAAAACACCATTTGATCTTCTAGAAAGTGGCTAGTCAACTTCTAGTATATTTGTAATTCTGCTACTTTGAAACGGTCAATACTGTAATTAATACATCTAACTGAGAATATATTCTGGTAAAAAAACAGAGTATATATATCATACCAATGATGGGGCACATTCATCAACAATTACCGTTTTTTCAAGCTCTCACTTCAATAACGATTTGAAAGTGCAAAACCACTTCAATTCTTTAAGCACGTTTTATTCCTTGTCGACCAGTGGGAAGAAACTCCATCACCATCAAATTCTTGTATGCGAGTGAAATGAGCTTCATCATGGGACATGTAGTGATGAAAAACCTCTCGTTCATATAAAGATTCGTCCAAACAAGATGACATTTTGACCCATCTGCTGTCAGTCAGCGACAGACCTATGTTGGGGCTAGGGGGGCCATTGACCCCCCCGACCGAAATGTTTATAAATATTTAGTATGTAGTTAAAATCAAATGAGAGTGTTCAGTCTAGTGGAAACAGTCACGGTTGCTAAACTCATTCAAGCCTTTTTCTTTAGTTTTTTTCTCAAGTCTTACGCATAAATATGCACACCAATACAACATTTAAAATATGAGTAAAGTACATATAGAATCTATATCCCTATTAAAAACATAATAATGAAGGTACTGCTCCACTCTATGCTTCGAATTTGTTTCATTACCACTATTTCAATCTCGCACTTATCTGGTCTTGATCA
The DNA here is from genome assembly GCA_027422505.1 of Craterostigma plantagineum. Classification (NCBI taxonomy): domain Eukaryota; kingdom Viridiplantae; phylum Streptophyta; class Magnoliopsida; order Lamiales; family Linderniaceae; genus Craterostigma; species Craterostigma plantagineum. The sequence goes on along the minus strand of JAPQWV010000066.1, from coordinate 528,965 downwards.
TTCAGAATTCATGTTCGTTTGTTACTTCTTCACATGAACGTTTTAATTCATAGACATATGAATAAGTGTCATTTCTTTGAATATAACAATCTTTTGAATATGTTACACGTTTTGCTTTCAAATTTTCCTATTTTGTAGTATTCATTTTCCGGGTTACAATATCCGCATAGTCGCGCAAAATATGCATGTCACCGTAAAAATAATGGGAAGGTGCATGCAACTACCATACACGTGTTCATTTTGGTGTTGGTGTATATAATATTATAGTACATTGTATGTTTTGTCTAAGGTACACATGGGGTATAATGTAAGTGGACTTAAAATTTGACATGTGACAACTTGCACCCTATCTCATCCATGTTGAAAATTCATTCGTATGTTTCACTAATACCTGAAACACATGTCAAATTCTAATCTCATCCAAGTGGGCAGGTAAGACATGAATTATAATGTATATTCTTTGATAATAAAAATAAAAGACTCATTGGCTACATCAAAAGGATATACAAAATTGGAAGTATTTTTGTTCAGCTATATATGTCTTAAAATGAAAAGAATTATACTTTGATCAAATTATTACTTGTGATAGAAAAAGAGAGAGTCTACCAAATTACTACTTCCTTTGATAACACCTTTAGTTAATTGTGAACACCAAATAACAAACAAAATATTGTATGTGTGTTATATGTTTCTTTGCATATCTTGACTAGACTAACACCCCAGACCAATCATTAGCTTAACCACGAGGCTGTAGGTTGGATCAGTTTTTGCAACCTTAAAGGATGACAATTTTTTTTTCTTTGAACCAATAACTAGCACTTGTGGATCTAGAAAAGGAAGTGGTCCTCCAAGATCCTTATATTATTCTACAACCTACAACCCCTTGTTATCATTCACCAAAAATCGGCTCAAGTCCGTAGTACAAATGACTGATTAATACCAATTGCGGACGTCCTATGCCAATCATATACTAGTTTTGAGAAAGATGTGAATGACACTTGTAGGACTTAACTGAGAATTGAGCAAAAGTTGGATATAATAATCAAAGAGTCCAAAATGATTAGCTTTCTAGAATTCGAGATATAATCGTTCAACAAGCTCGAATGATTAAGGACCATAACATATATTTTGTATATAATTCATTATTAAGTTGCTCAAAACTAATTAAACGACTATATTGGGCCACTAAATATCTAATTATGGGTGTTCGCAATTCTGTATCGGCTGCCCATCGAAAAAGCAAAATTTCGGTACCAACCGAATACTGAACCCGGCTTGGTATTTGGTTTTAAAAATAAATTAAAATTTCGGTAACTCGATTCGGTACGAAAATACTGGTCGGTCTACCGAATCGAACCGAATTACCCAATATCATATTTCATTATTAAAAGATATATTAACTCTATTAATTAAAACATATACTTAATATTAAATCTAAACTGATCGGCCCCGCCCATTTGTTTATGTTTAAATCTAAAGTGAACAGCCCATCCCATTTGTTTTTATATTCTTTTTTTTTCTATATATATATTTTTTTATTTTTTCGGGAAAGCTTACTGTAGTTCGGTATAACCGAATACCGAGGCAGTTGAATACAGTCGAACCAAAAGTTTGATATAAAAAATTCCGATCGAAATTTCGATATTGAAATTTTGGTTCAGTTCGGTTGATTTCTACCGAATAAATAGCCCTACTAATAAAGGGAATAAAACTTTGTCACACATTTGATAATTAAATGAAAATGTCCTACTTTTATATATACTAACACTTTATGCATTATTAATGTTTTATTACGTGAGGCCGAGCTGTGACCAGCCGCGCACGAAATTGGCACTTGACGATATACTTCAGTCTCACAATCAACACTAGTTGAGCTTCAATTTATGCTCAGATACTAGTGATATGTCAATTTAGGTGACATGCAGTTCGATACTGCGATATCTATAATGTCGTGTCTAGACACGTGGGGCAAGCGAGCATGATGTAGCGCTGGCTTGACGATGAATAAAAGCACTGACGAATACTCATTGGGGGTGATTGGGCGTGGATTGCAGTGAGAGCCATCGGATGACGAACCGGTTTCATCCAGATAACCTTCGAGTGGTTCGAACCGAAACGGTGGGTCTGAACGTGAAGTAGCTGGTGAAACCAAGTTATTACTATGCACACATTAGTCCCTCAGATTGGCCGATAGTTGTGGCTATTTGCGGACTTGCCCCAAACCATTTCGAAACTTATAACCCCATAACCTGGGAAATTTAAATAAAAGAACCCTACATTATTGCTTCAAGCACTTCGAGTCTCCTTGTTCCGGTAAAGCAAGAAAATTTCGATTATCAACTAGATTCATTGGAAATATCCGTTGTGCTATAGTAACATAATTGACGTCATTGTATCTTGATGATTGTCATAATCCAAGAGGACGTAAAATTTGGGCAATATCGTCTCACGTACAACGAGTGTAACTCGTACCTCGATTTTCCGTGTAGCTGATTCCCGATCAAGGACAAGTTACCTACCAAACGCCGACTTACCAAAATCAACAATTGTAAGATAATACTTTCATATATTTGATCAATGGCAAGACAATCCACGATTAAATTTTTCTTTGATATTGTTCTCTCTCTTTGACATTTTTCTCTATAAATAGGTGAGTAATAACTTCATTTCAGCTATGTTTTGTTAACCGCTCTATAGATATACAGGGCAATCTACTCAGTTTCTCTTTCCCAAAGGAAACGAAGGAATTGATTTACAATTAACAACTCTCACTTATGTCAAAGATTCGTGCATATTCGTACAAGAAGCATGGCCGTTTTTCCACTTTATGTGCCCCTGTTCTTATAGCATATGGAGGCCCAATATAAATAAATAAAACATTAATTTGTTATCTTTTGGTCCTAATTTTGTTATTACATAGTACTGGGCCATAAGATAATGGTATTAAAATATATTTTGAAGGGAAATATCTTAAAATGGGGCCCTATAATTAATCAAAACAATGGGCCCCTGTGCAACGGGCCAGACCCAAATCGGGCCCTGCCAAGAAGTAAGAACCAAGTAATGAGACGTGACGCTCAACCGGTTGAAATTATCTGTCCCACTATTTCTATCTCATTTCCTGTCCCACTTTGTATATTAAAAATATTCGTATGATTATCCAAAAATATAAGATATGAATATCAAATTGATCAATCCAAACACATTTCAAGTAATTGTAGTAAAACTTGACCTGTTGATCCCTTGACTTTTCCGGCGATACGAACGTATTTAAGCAATTGTCGTTCTGTAAGACCATAATGAAAACGCAATTTTTGTTTTTCTTCTAGGCGAATACGATATTGAGATTTTTTCCCAGAACGCGGTTGGTTTCTAAGATCACTTCCGGTCTTAGGCCTTTTATTAGTTAGTCCTGGTACAGCCCCCAGACGACGTATTTTTTTGAAACGAGGTCCTCGGTAACGCGACATAAAGACTCCTTATTATTATTTATTTAGAATTCATTTCATTCTTTTTTTTTGAATTTTTTTTTACAGAATAAACCTAAACTAAAACTGAACTAAATGAAGCGAAGTTTCCTGAAGTAATATTACTTGTACTATAAAGAAGAATAAAGAAAAAAAGAAGAGACAAGGAATAAATTGGGTGTTTTTATTTATTTTTATCATATAAATCACATGTAAATAACGATATTTTATGATTGGGTGGAATATAGGATAAAATATAATTAAAAAAATAAAACAAAAAATTTGTCAACCACATGATTTAAAATTCACCTGATCTTATTAATCGGTACAAAGGGAGACATAATTTGTGGGAAGATGATTTCATGCTACGGTCAACTTATGTCAAAAGTCACTTATTATGTAGATAATGTAACTTTATTCTTATCAAACAATGATTCGCACCAATAAAATTGAAAAGTGTCATTTCAAATAACCAAAAACCATTTTCATTCTTCCTCTTTCCTACTTCACAACAAAATTTGATATAATTTCGACGGGAGTTTTCGAAGGACTCTTTCGACGCAGTTTTCGATAGTTTGTGATGGATTGTGTTCATGAAAAAAGAATCATCAAGGGAAAGAAGAAAATAATATACGAAAGTTTTTTTTTTTTTTTTTTTAAATTTTTTTAAGTATTTCTTCCGACCGAATTCCATAACAAAGTTATTCTTTCCATATTTTTTTGGCCTTTTCTTTAATATAATTTACTCTCACTATTATCTTTTAGTGTTAGCCACGAACAATACCTCACATTTTAACATCATACATTATCAGGTGATCTATATATTACTAGTAGCTTATGCACACCCAAATGCGTGTTCTATTTATTATATAAATAGTTTTTATTAAATTTATTGTAGTGTGAATATTTCATAGAAATCGCAAATTTCATTTGTATGTTTTAAATATGTAAAAAAAGGAAAAATTGATATATTATAACTTTAAAGTAGAAGAGTGATTAACTTAAAATAGTACTAAACTAAACATAGTAATTAAAAGTAGTTAGTTATTTTTTAATTTATTAATTAATTTTTTCAATAACAATTGATAGACCATTTGATAGTTTATCCCAGCATCTCACTCTTAATATAATAGTATATATACTTAATTACTTAATACAATAAAAATAAGCTGCGGATTTTTCTTTTTAAACAAATTGTTAATAAGCACCAAATATAATTGGAAAATTCCGTTAAAATGCTCTTTTTCATAATAGAAACGGTATTAATATGGAAATTATATGTATGCTGTAAATTAAAGATATATTCTTCTGAATCAGTTTGTCGGATCAAATCATATCTTATAGTTATAGAAAAGTAAGTGATTTAGAACGTGACAAGTATCCAAAAATTAATTGGTTATTTTAAAAAAACATAAAAGAAAAATTAAAAATGCCCACTATCACGTGAAAATTCATTAATAACTACCAACTATCATACATAAAATTGTACAATATATGTCGTGCATTGTACAGCTCAGAAACTAGTGTCAACTATTAATATGTATTATGAAATATTGGAATAATTATGAAATATTGGAGTGGATGTATATGGAGTGGTTAAAGTACAATATGATAGATGAGATTATAAATTAGATATGATTATTTTATGAGAATGTAATATTTTATTTTGTTGTTGTAATTTGAGAAATTTGCCTATAAATAGACACCTTGGGTTGTATTGTAAAAACACACCGAGTATTGAATTTCATTCATACTTCCTCTTTCTAAACATTTCTCTCTATTATCTTAATTATCATAATATAAATATTAATCACAATAACATTTTTATAACACGTTATCAGCACGAGCGCTCTCCGGCAACGATCAACCTCCGTCGAGTTTATTTCACAAGTGAGCACACGCGCTCTCCGGCAACAATGAACCTCCGTCGAGATATTTCACAAGTGAGGTATTTTATTTTTATGTACGGTAATTTTGTTTATATTAATCGTACAGCCAAGTGGTATCGCGGAATATCTTCATTTGTGGTGAGAGGGCCAGATTTCGATTCCTCTTGGTGACGTGTGGATTTATTTTAAGAATAAAGAAATTAAAACAATATTTGTTTAAATTATTAAACAACTTTAAATTAATTACCGATTGGACGGACTATGGACTATGGACGATGGACATGTATTTTGAACTATGGACCCGGATTTCTGACATGAATACGGACTTTGGACAACATATACGGATTTTGGATACCATAATTACCTTACGGTCTACATAAATTAATTAAACGAACAATAAAAGATTTATTTTATTGTTTATGTTATTCTTATTACATATATTTTTGGATCTTATGATTTTGATTATTTATCTTATATGATTTATTGTTAACATATTTTTTATTTTATGATAGTATAATGTCAAACTTGGCGAGCTTATAATTGCTTTCGATATTGTGATATGTTGACTTGAAATTTGAATCGTGAAAATAAAAGGTTAATTATGATTGATATTTTGATTGAACGATTACGACATTCCCAGAAGTGAATGTACGACATTCCCAGAAGTGAATGTATGGTTGTGTATGTTTATCGTTGTGAGAAAAAAGATTTCCCCCGAAGCGGAAAAAGTGATAAATAAATTAGAATGAAATGTTGAGTATGGATGTATGATGTTTATCGCTATGAATATTCAAAAGATTTTCCCCGCAGCAAAAAATGTGATAAATAAACGAGAATGAAATGTTGAGTAAAGACTGATATCGAGAATAATATTATCGTCGCGATTATTGAATCTTTATTCGCACCGAACGATCCCGTAGATCTTTAAGGTGAAGAAAGTTCGAAACAAGACGTTGCTCAAAATTGCGATATTCAGATAATCGGTACCACGGCTAATATTTATCAAACATTTATTCGAATATTATGGAAGAAATTATCATTGGAGAGAAATTTTATGTATGCAAATATTTTATATATACTAATGTTTATATGTCTTGCTACTAATACATGCAATTTTCCTGTGTTATTTTATTCATTAATGATATAACATTTTATATTTGTTAAGGATATTTATACAATGGATACGAGCATGTGCAATGGAGAATTATGTCTGCAGACTGTGCAATGACTCATACGATTTTAAGAAATAAGAAATACTTCGATCATCTTGATATGAAAGAAGAAAGTGTTATTACTATATCAGGTAGTACAAATATAGTTATGGTTCCGGAAGAGCTAGCGTTTTACTGCCTAAAGGGACAAGGCTGATAATTGAAAATGCCTTATATTCTCCTAAGTCTCAAAGAAATTTATTGAGCTTTAAAGCTATTCGAAATAACAGATATCATGTGAGACAGCAGAACAGGGAGACATAGAATATTTGCACATGACAAAAGTGATTTTGAATGATAAAAGAATCGTGGAAGTATTGCCTTCATTTGACTTTGGATTATATTATACATATCTGAGAATAGTTGAATCATATGCTGTTACAAACCAGAATTTGCCGTTAACAGTATATCTAATATTTGGTATGGCTGGTTTGGCCATCCCGGTTCAATTATGATGCGAAAGATAATTGAAAATTCACGTGGACATTTGATAAAGAACCAGAGGATTCTTCAATATAATGAATTATTTTGTGTCGCTTGCTCTAAAGGGAACTTAATTATTCGGCCATCATCAATGAAAGTAAAGAATGAATCTATTGTATTTTTGGAACGTATACATGGTGATATTTGTGGGCCGACACCCATCATGTGGACCATTTAAATATTTTACGGTATTAATTGATGCATCAAGTAGATGGTCACATGTATGCTTATTATCTACAAGGAACGTGGCATTGCGAGATTACTTGCTCAGTTGATTCGATTAACAGCACGTTTTTCAGATTATCCTATAAAGAAAATACGTCTTGATAATGCTGGCGAATTTACTTCCAAGGCATTTAACGATTATTGCATGTCTATCGGTATTGATGTTGAGCATCCTGTGCCACATGTTCATACGCAAAACGGTCTTGCAGAATCATTGATTAAACGCCTGCAATTAATTGCAAGACCATTATTGATGAAGTCGAAGCTTCTCTCGTCTTGTTGGGGACATGTACATGCATCGACATTAATTCGTATATGACCAACAAGTTATTATGATATCTCCCCGTTGCAAAAGGTTTATGGTCAGGAATCAGATATTTCCCATCTACGAATTTTTGGATGTGGGTATATGTTCCAATTGCGCCACCACAACGCACAAAGATGAGATCTCAAAGGAGGTTGGGAATATATGTCGGATTTGAATCTCCATCAATAATAAAATAATTAGAACCTTCAACGGGAGATTTATTTACGGCTAGATTTGCCGATTGTCATTTTAATGAATCAAATTTTCCGACATTAGGGGGAGAAAAGAAACAGGTGGAAAAGAATATTAGTTGGAATGAATTATCGGTAAATCATTATGATCCTCGAACAAACGAATATGAACTAGAAGTTCAAAAGATAATTCATTTACAAAACTTAGCTAATCAACTGGCAGATAGCTTTACTGACCTTAAAAGGGTGACTAAGTCACATATACCAACTGTCAATGCTCCTGCAAAAATTGATGTTTCTATAGAACATACAAAGAATGATATCGAGCCTACGCCACAACTTAAGCGTGGTAGGCCATCGAGTTCCAAAGATAAAAATCATCGAATACGAAAAGGAGCAAATAATAAGTGTTAGGAAAATATTGTAGCATCCTTTCATTATTGTAATCTTGGGTTTATAAGTTGTTAAATAACGGGTTGTAGTAGTTTGGGGTAACTTATGGTATTTTGTATAAGTTAAGTGACTGGGCTTTAATATACCAAATACTTGTGGTATATAAAACCCAAACTTCCCTAATAGAGTTTTATCAAAAGAATTCCGAAAGTAAGCCACTTGTACTTTTCTTTATAAAAACACACAGTTACACGCACTCACGATGTTCTTCATGATTTAAGCATTTCAAGCTATCTTTTGATCCTTGTTTGGTAATATGAGGACCAACAAGTGGTATCAGAGCCTAACGTGGATCAATATCTTCGATTTGAATCCAGTTTCGCTCGATTCCGACGTGATTCGAGGAAGACTTTGCTTGAAAACTCATTTTCGATTTTCTTCACTGTTTTTGGATATTTTCAAGTCGTTTCAGTGATTTCTTTCCCTTAAGAGATTAGAAAACTGATAATGAGTACTTTTATGATCTTTCACGTCGATTTCCGTCAAGTTTGAATAGGATTTGAGCAAAAACGAGTCTGAAAAACTAGTTTTTCTTGGATATTTATCAGTTTCGGGTAGACATTTAGAACAATACTAAGAAATTTGAAGGTTTCGACCGAAACCAACTCACTGTGAGGAGTCTCAACCGATTAAAATCTCGGTGATTTTCAGTCAATTTCACTCTGTCGGCGGACACTCGATTCGCCCGATACAGTACCATATTCTTGGTTTCGCCTGATTAATTTCTCGGCGATTGTTAGTCCATTTAATTGTATCGCCCGACACTCAATCGCCCTCTAGGCTACGCCCAATTTTAGTCAATAGAACGCAATCTATTTGGACAAAATCGCCCGATACTGGATTATTTCTATCGCCCGATTCAAGATATTCCAAATTAAAATCGCTCCAAATTAAAAACGCCCGAAACCAACCTTTTCCAAACTCTTTCGTCCGATTCAAATTCTGTCGCCCGATTCAGTCCTTTAGGATCTATATTGTCCGATTCATACTGTCTCCCGATTCTAGCACTCTAAATTGAATTTTCATCACCCGATTATGAAATCTTAGAATCTGAATTGCCCGATTCTCAACACTTAGGATCAAAATCGACGAACTTGCTTCTATAGGATTAGAATCAGTCAATCACAAAAAAACTGAGTCGACCAAATTTTAATTTTGTAGAACTCCAACCGTCCGATCCTCAAGCCCTACACAAAAATCATCCAATTTTAAAACCTTCAAACTGGAATATTTCTTATTCGAAACTAAAACATTTCATTTCGCAGATCTATTTCGCGTTAACGATCATTACCAAACAAAACATGGACGGTCTTGCTATTGGATCTGACAACCATGCACCACTACTAAGATGGGGAGAGTATGGCATATGGAAGCAACGATTCATCAACTTCATAGAAATCAAGGATGTAGACCTCGCCAATGACATGCTTTCCTCCATTTTTTAGGGACCCGCTCAAATTTGGCCATCATCCCTGCTCAATCCGATGCGGTTCCTCCCATTCAAGAGAGGAGAACTCCTAAGGACCCTAGTCGATACAATGATGCCGAGAGAGCACGAGCCCGAGCGGACAAGCTTGCTCGACACTACGTACTTCAGGCTCTACCAAATGATGTCTAAAAGCAAGTCTACGCAATTGGTCACTGCAAAGGAAATCTGGGATGAAGTATGCAAAATGATGGTTGGGACAGAAGTTAGCAACCTATCTAAGAAATCTAGCATCCTCACTGCCTATGATTCCTTCAAATCTAAGGAGGGGGAAGAACTTCAAGATGTTTATCTTCATTTCTTGACCATCATCAACGAGATGAGAAAGATCAACATCCAACGCTCCAACCTCGAACACAACATCAAGTTCCTCTCCACACTTCAACCTGAGTGGGGACGGTTGCAGTTCTGGTTAAGCAACAGAACAAAGATCTAGATGCTATGGCATTCATTTCTTACATGATAACCTCTCATAATACTCCCAGTATGCCAAAGAAATCAAGAACGAAGGAAAGACAAATGTCGACATGGAACCATTACACTCGTGACCTCTAAATCAAGCCACATGAGCTCGAGAACATCTAAAGGAAAGAAAGCCATAAAATCTGACACATCAGATAACGTTGAATTTGACCAAGAATCGGAGGATGAACTCGAATCAATCAGAAAGAAACTGGCTATGATCTCAGAGACGGTCAATAAGATGAGCGCCAAGAAATCATCATCTTCCATCAACAAACAACGAACCTCGGGCGGGAAACAAAAGTTAGTTGCTCCCGAAGAGGCTGAAACAAAGAAAGCTGGAGTATGAAAGAAGTGCTTCAACTGTGACAAACCGGGTCACTGCGCTTCTGAATGCCACAGACCTAAGAATAAGAACACCGAATACTACAAGCAATTTCAGCTCTCACGATGCAAGGAGGCGGGAATTGTCTTAGTTGCTGAGGAAGAGGAATGGCTGGAGGACATGTCTGACAAGGAGGAAGATGAAATGTCCTTCATGGTGAAAAGCAATGACAATGATTCCTACGAGGAAGAACCAGGCATAGGGTCAGACCGGATGGATGTCTCCTCATCTGACCTGAAGGTATACACCCCATCTCTAAATGATAACTTGAACGTAGGATAGTCGAACTCTCCATGCATCGTAAAGATTACTCAGCTCCAAAGCAACTTTGACAAAAATTATGCCTTACTAAACAAACAACAGGAAGAGATAGCTATTCTTCAAGAATCCTCAACCTTGTCAGAAACTAAAGTGAAGACTTTAGGAGAACTTACAGAAAGTAAGGAAAAACAAATTACTGATACTTGTAGGAACTTAAAAGAGAGGAACGAGTAAATGTATTGTCTCAATATGAACTAATCACCAACAAACGTGTTCGCCTATACAAGAAAGTCAAAGAATTAGAGGACATTATCACCAAAAGAGGTCAAAGTGAACGAACCTTGCTTCTCAGTCAACCTAAAGATGTGGACTTCTATGATCCCCGCGAAGGATTGGGATTTCAACTCACCACTAACCCAAAGAAAGAGAAAGTGCTTTCTCTGTACAACATTAAATGTTGGGTTTAGCCTTGAAAACTAATGCCCTTCGTAGGATCAAGTGAGGTGACTGAATCTGACGAACGAAAACGGAGGAATAAAGAATGGGCCCAAATCGTGTGTAACTATACAGAACTCAATGATAGCTACAAAACTAGAAAATAACAATGATTACATGTCACCATTTTGACCTGAAATTCAAGAAAACACTAACGAACATGCTAAACCCATTTATTCATCTATCTACATTCCAGAGATTATTCGCAAAATTGGCGACTTGACAGCCTCTCTAGAATCAGAAAGGAAAGCCCACGAAGAAGAAGAAACTATTATGTTAAGCAAAATCTATACTCTTGAAAACTTTCCTGACGCTTACAAACCTTCCACCTCCCGTCCTCTTCCAGAACCCTCTACACGTAAATGCAAGCAAACTACGAGGAAAACTCCTTTATCTTACGCTAACTTTGTATCACATCTACCCACAGACAAAGGCGTGAGATCTGAGGAAGCGAAGAAGGTTCGATCTGGCTCAGCAAAGAAGCCAACAGCTGATAAGAAGAAGAGACCAGTCTCAAACCATACTTCTCATGTTTCCAAATCTTTTGCATTTCCAAAAGTGACCTCTTGTAATGTCGCAGATCGTGTTTCTTATTTTATGCCCAAAAATCTAAATATTGTCATGAAAACAATGATGTATTTTCCCATCCTCATGACGATCTTTTCAACAAAAACGCTTCCACGTCACATAGCTCTCATTCTAAGGCCATATCCCCCAAGCTCGACAATCATACTATCAAATCTAAGAGAAAGAAACACACCACCTCCAAGATCAAGCAGAACAAGAAATTAAGTCAAAAAACAAATTTGGATTCCAAAATCCCAACTGCATCCCCAAGGCAATTGTCGTGCTTGGGTTCTTAAATCAGTTACCAACAATCTGATAAAGAACTCAATCTAACACCAAATACGTTAGATTCTACACCTGCTATCAAAGAAGGGCCCATCTATAAATGGGTACCTAAGCTTACTTGATTCTTTTTGCAGGTTCGTCATGTGTGGTATTTAGATTTAGGTTGCTCCTCACACATGAGTGGAAACAAAGAGCTGTTGAGCAAATTCTCTGAAGGATTTCTCGGGAAGGTCTACTTCGGAAACGGTCAATCTGCGCCCATGTTAGGAACGGGTGATCTCATCCATGACAGACTGACCATTAAAGGAGTCTCCTACGTCGAATGATTGAGCTACAATTTATTCAGCATTGGATGTTTCTGTGACGAAGGCTACAAGGTGAATTTCGAGACTAACAAATGTAGCGTCACCGATAACAATGGAAGAGAGCTACTCACTGGCCAAAGAAAGACGAATCTCTACTCCATTGACCTCAAAACTGCCAACCAACGTGCCTCATCTCCCGTGCCTCTTTACATCAGAACGATATCTGGCATCAAGGACTCTCTCATCTCAATTTCAAAGACCTTAACGAACTGCGATCAGAAAACTTGATCAAAGGACTTCCCTCGTTTAGATATCACAAAGAGCATCTCTGCTCGGCATGTGAAATGGGAAAGATAACGAAAGCATCCCACCGGACCAAACATATAGCCTCAACCTCCAAATCTGTCGAACTCATTCACATGGATCTGCGTGGACCTATGCGCACTCAAACCATCAATGGGCGAAGATATGTGTTGGTTATTGTGGATGATTTCTCGCGCTACATATGGACCAAATTTCTCAGAACCAAGGACGAAACCCCAGGTCTAATCATTGAGTTTATCAAAACCGCACAAAACCTCTACCAACTAAGTGTCCAAATCATCAGAACCGACAATGGGACATAATTCAAGAACAAAAAGCTCATGTTGCGTCACTTGGAATCACCTAACAGTTCGCAACGGCAAAAACACCCCAACAAAACGGTGTAGTTGAAGCAACTCGAACCTTAGTTGAAGCAACTCGAACACTCCTTATTCACTATGGATTACCTCACTTCTTGTGGGCTGAAGCAATGAACACAGCTTGTTTCACTCAAAACTGTGGCTCCCTTCACAAGAGGTTCAATAGGACTCCCTACGAGTTGATAAAACGCAGAGTGCCAGACGTCTCTTTCTTGAGTGTTTTTGGATGCAAGTGCTACGTAGAAAAGATCATGAAGATAAAGGCAAACCTGACCCAAAAGCATTTGAAGGAATACTGGTGGGATACGACAACCTCCAAAGCCTATCGAGTATACCTCAAGGAGAAAATATCGGTTATTGAAGCATTAATGTGACGTTTGATGAACTAGACCGTGTGACTTCTGAACAAATCAGTCCAGACCCCGGACTTGTACGAGAGTTGACGCCCAAAACAGCCCGTCTCTCTGCCAAAATCGACAATACCATTGTCGTCTTTACCCCAACCATTCTTCGCTCCCTACTAAACCTGCCATACTCACTTCTCTATGATACACATCCCACTAACGATGACCTCATCATAGACTTCCTATTCATGGACCTCATCAGCAAAAGATGTCCCTGGACCCTGGCGGACCCTCTTTCTGATCATCAACAAATGCCTTTCTCCAAAGCATGCTGGATCCGACCGGTGCAACCGCAACATTATGCTGATCTTCCACGGCATCGTCTTCAATAAAAACTATGATGTCGCCCAACTGCTATAGACAGACATCCTTGATCAATTAAGAAGACGAGGTCTCGGATCAACAAAGCCAGTCCTTTCTTACATACAGTGGCTCCCTGCCATCGTCCAACATTTCTTGGATCTTCATCCATAAATAGAGCGACGACCACTGACCGAGGGTTATCAAACTCCAACGCTCACCAAAATACAATCAACAAAGAGCAAGATCGATCTAGAGGCAATGATCCTACCAGATTATCTACTTCGTCTCCTCGATCCAACTGACCCAGAGCTCCAAGAATACCTTCAAGCAACAAAAACGAAAAACAAAAGAGAAAATCAAAAGGGGATGACGGAAGCAGTAAACAGGAACGGCGTACAAAACACAAACACGACCGTCTTCCTCAGTCCTCTAGTCCACAAATAAGCCGGACCGAACCAATAGATGCAGGGGACGACTTTGTCTTCCTCGATTAGAAGTCGCGAGATCGGACCAATCGCGCAAACTACCCTACCTAGCACTCAATCATCTCCCAACAGATGATTGTTTTAGATACACACGAGGTGCCACGTCAACCATCACCACCTCGCTCGGAGGGGGTAGATGTTGTATCCAACAGTCATCAGCCTCAGACTGCACTTTCTTTGACCACGACAAGTCTAGTGCCCTCACCATCCAAAAATTTTCCATTTTCTAGGACACTTACCCTTGTTTCTGCACCTCTAGATCTTAGTGATCTGGACCGAACACTCCACAACGTCTCCGCACTAGATTGTACGGAACTAGCGGAAGACCCAACGTAGTCAACATCACAGTAGCTACTGACTTGGGCCATCGATCTGAGTTCGTCTCAGCATTGATGTCAACGGGCGGCACATCAGGAACAATTTTCTCTGATGTTGTGACGACGAGACGTCTTTGGGACTCCGCCACGTTATTTTCCCCGTTTATCACGGAGGCTAGGCTCAACGCTCGACTTGCTGAATTCGCAAAAGGTCTCGAAGATTCCATCATGACTCAAGTGTACAATGCACTTGGGACTTCGACTCGAAACAAAGGCAAAGCCCCCGTCACTGAACAAGAACGTCCTAGATCGGATCTATCCGCTGACCCTGATGGAGCCCCATGGAACGTCCCAGTCACGGAACTCATTGACGTCGTGATAGCTAGACTCCACACTGCACCGAAGCTCACTGTGTATGAAGCGGAAGTCCTAGACGTCTCGAGCTTCCGTTCACCTGCCGAGGCGAGGCCAGACATCGAATCAACCACGTGACGACCCAGATGATGCGGGCCGTCCCGAGGGGGAGAAGACACGAGACAAAGGGCCTCAACCTCAACAGTCGCAGCCAAGAGTCACCCAAGCACCTACTAGAACAAATTCACCTACACCCACACAAACGAAAAAATCTACCCGAACTACTACCAAAACAACCCAACAGCCCTCCTCACCAGCTATGAGCCTTTCGCTTCCGCATCCCACAACCCAACAGCCCTACTCACCAGCTATGAGCCTTTCGCTTCCTCATCCCACAAGCCAAAGCAGCCCTTCGATGTCTCCATTCTCTCCCATCCTATCCCTTCAGACTGATGATCCAATCCCACAAACCAAAGAATTGTACAATCCACACGGTGCCGTGGAAAAATACATCTTCAACGAAGATTGGATAACAAAACCGATGGATCCGGACATGGCTAGAGGCTTGATGGAAAATGCCAGATACTTCTTGATGAAGGCAAATGTAAGCCTGGCCCTAATCGATGATGATGAACTCGAGGAAGGTGAAGACTACGAAGCAGAAATTCCAGAACTTCCAGAGCTACTCCAACACACCATCATCGATGAGGAATGCCCACCAATGAAGTCTAAGATAAAAGAAGAATTGAAATTTCCGTGGGAAAACGCCAAGGTGGTTGCTCCGTATCAAGAAGAAATTCGAAGGAGAATATGGAGGAAGGAGGATAGGATCAAGAAGCTGGACGAGCTTGAGCTTAGAGGACTAAGTCATCTTCCAAGACCAAAATCAGTCCAGTACCTGCTATCTCTTCGCCGAATTTGGATGTTCAGAGGAAAATGAGGTGATGTAGATACTCTCAGAAGAGAAGAGGCAAAGAGACCCAGAATTAGAGAAATTCTGGGAGTTCGTATAGAGAGATTTGCAGACATGGACATGCCTATCTACATGATACAACGAGAAGATGAAGAATATGAAGAACTGAATGAAGCCGACTTCGCCTACATCAGAGGTGAAGATGAACAAATAGCGAGAGACTATAGAACACTTGGTGCACTCAATACTCCATAACTCAGACTAGGCTACTACGCACTGAAAAGATTCATTCTACGCCAAGTCAAGTTCAATGCAACTCATGATCTTCAAATGGCAGTAGAGAGTAACATGAAGAAGGTGAATCTCACGAAGCCATCCTTCGAGGTCCCAGATCCAAGTTTTGGTGAAGGCCACATTATAAATGAAGACGATGATCCCTCAATTGTCTACATCAACTTCATAGGAGAGAAAAGGCTTATGAAGACGTCAGAGATTCACAAGTTCAGCGACGGAACCCTACTGATCATTCGAAACAAACTCAGAAGAATTCTCGAGCAGCTAAGATACGAAGAATACGAAGTTCAAGAGAAATACACAAAGCTAATCGAGACCATCTTTGAGAAAATATCTTTTCGAAGAAGGTTGCGGTCGTTTGAGCACTTCTTAGGACTTAGAAAGTCTCCCTACCACTTGGTGAAACCCAAGAAAAATAAGACACAAAGGACGCCAAGGCGAAAAGGATGCTAAGGGGAAAATTGTTAGGAAAATATTGTATCATCCTTTCATTATTGTACTCTTGGGTTTATAAGTTGTTAATTAATGGGTTGTAGTAGTTTAGGGTAACTTATTCTCTTTTGTATAAGTTAGGTGATTGAGCTTTAATATACCAAATACTTGTGGTATATAAAGCCCAGACTTCACTAATAAGGTTTTATCAAAAGAATTCCAAAAGTAAGCCACCTTGCATTTTTCTTTGTAAAAACACACAGTTACATGCACTCAAGGTGTTCTTCACGTTTTAAGTATTTCAAGCTATCTTTTGATCCTTGTTTGGTAATATAAGGACCAACAATAAGAATGGTCAAATCTAGGACTTATCGACTAAAGAAGAGTCGACGGGCATAAATAATGATGAGAATAAAACCTAGGTACCTGAAAATTCTGAAAATTTTGAAAATAATGATAACGAAGAGATCTCGATAAACTATGCTCAGAATGGAATTAAATGGAACCGAGACGAAGTCAACGTTGACGATCTATTTTTTATTTAACGTAGCGCTACATGAAATGAACGAGATTAACGAGAATGAAGATCATGAACCAAGGTGTGTATAAGAATGCAGAAAAAGAAATGATTAGCCAAATGGAAGGATGCAATCGAGGCCGAATTAAAGTCACTTGAGAAATGAAAAGTTTTCAGACTTGTAGTCCGCATACCCGAAAATGTAAAGCCAGTTGGCTATAAATGGGTTTTCGTTAGAAAGAGAAATGGAAATGGTGAAATTACGATATACAAAGCAAGGCTTGTTGCACATGGTTTTCACAAAGACCTGGTATTGATTATATGGAGACGTATTCTCCTGTGGTGGACACAACTACTTTTGTTATCTAATTAGTTTGGCAGTATGTGAAGGACTCGATATGCGTCTTATGGATGTTGACAATGCTTATATAGATCGCTTGATAGTGATATATATATGAAGCTTGCCGAGGGATTCAAATTACCTGAATATTCAGGACTACGAAATGAGTACTCAATTAAACTTAATAAATCACTTTATGGATTAAAGCAATCTGGGCGTATGTGGTATAATCGCTTAAGGGATTTTTTAGTAAAAGAAGGGTATAAAAATGATCAAACTTGCCCTTGTATATTCATGAAAAGGTCTAAAAATGAGTTTGTCATTATAACAATTTATGTTGATGATATCAACATAATTGGAGCTCTTGGAGAGTTATCAAAAGCTGTTGATTGTTTGAAAAAGGAGTTCGAAATGAAAGATCTCGGGAAAACGCAATTTTGTTTCGGACTACAAATTGAATATTTAAAGAATGTGATATTCATACATCAAGAAACTTATACGAAAAGGGTATTGAAAAGGTTTTCCATGGACAAAGCTCATCCATTGGATACTCCGATGATTGTTCGATCGTCAGACGTGAATAAAGATCCGTTCAGACCACATGAAAATGATGAAGAACTACTTGATCCTGAAGTACCATATCTTAGTGCTATTGGAGTGCTAATGTATCTTATGAGTCATACGCGACCTGATATAGCATTTGCTGCAAATTTATTGGCAAGATACAGTTCTTCGCCAACTCGTAGACATTGGAACGGAGTTAAACGAATATTTTGATACCTTCAAGGAACAGCTTATGGGATTGTTCTACCCTAATGACATGAAAACAGATTTAATTGCATATGCGGATGCTTGATTCTTATCCGACCCACATAATGCTCGATCGCAAACTAGTTCTTTATTTACGTATGGAGGTACTGCCATTTCATGGCGATCAGTTAAACAAAGTTTAACGGCTACTTCATCTAATAACGCCGAGATATTAGCAATTCATGAAGCTAGCCGAGAATGCATTTAGTTGCGATCGATAGTTATGCATATACAACAAACTTGTGGGATATTATCTGAAAAGTTACTTCCGACGATATTATATGAAGATAATACGGTATGTATTGCACAATTAAAGGAAGTATATATTAAAGGCGACAGAACAAAGCATATTTCTACAAAATATTTCTTTACACACGAGTTGGAGAAAAATGGTGATATTGATGTACAACAAGTGCGATCTAGCGAAAATCTTGCAGATTTATTTACGAAAGCACTTCCCCCAATAATTTTTTAAAAATTGATATATTCAATTGGCGTTCGAAGACTTCGAGGTTTGAGATGATAATATCATCAGGGGAGCAACGCTTGCACTCTTTTTTCCTTCTCTGTGATTTTTCCCATGTGGTTTTCCCATTAAAGGTTTTTAATGAGGCAACATATGAAAGCGTAATAATATGTGAATTTTACGAGATAATATCAGTCCACATTGGAAGCCCTCTACCAACTTTTATATATATATATATATATGATTATCATAACATAAATATTAATCACAATAATATTTTTATAATAATATGTGAATTTTACGAGATAATGAGTAAAAGACCCCGTTGATATATTTCTGTATCAATATTTTGAAAGTAAATTGTAAAATACTTTCTTGGTTCTTTCCATTAAAAATAACGGAAATCTACACATAAATACCCAATATGAAAAAAATCAGCCACTTAGGTACCTTGTCAGAACTATTTTATAGCTAGGTACCTAGTTGAATAAAATTTTTACACTTAGGTACCTAATCACCTAAGATTACCAAAATACCCTTATTTCTTTTCTCTTTTCAGTTTTTTTTTCTGCAAAATTCGAGCTCCATCCCCGTCGACGAATTTCCGTCTTGCAGACCACCTCCTTCCGCTCGTTCCGGCGCCGGACAACCATCGACAAGCCTCTTGAAAGTTGGGTTCTTGATTTTGGGTCATAATTTTGTCAGGTAGTCTTTTTCTTTTGCAAAGGGGTTTGGTTAGTCGATTTTACGCATTTGTTCAAGGTTTAGCCCAAATCCGGGAGCTCAATGCGCTCCAAGAGCTCGATATAAGGGTGGAATGTTAGGATTTGGTAGTTATTGAGGCTAATCCATCGAGATTTTGGATTTTTTTTTTTAAGAACTGTTACGACGTACCATTTGTTATGTATATTACGTACCATTGTTTGTTGTTTTACCGTACCTAAATATATTATGTGATACAGTCCGATTGGACATTTATGTTATGCAGTATCTTTGTGTATTTATATTACGTACCAAGTAACCTGTCTATATGGTACCAAAATGTCCTATTATGCAGTACCAATCTAAACTATACAACGTACCATTTATAAAGGTTGTCATATTATCTGAAAATATAGCATCCGCAAATTCGGTTGGTGGCGGGACGTTATTTGCAATGTGTGAGTATAAAAGGGAGTCTTCCTTACTATTAATCACGAAGCAACGACGCTTATCGATATATACGTATCCCTCCAAAGAAGGTGGTCGAATATCGATTCCCGGCATGCCACTTATCTAATGTAATGTATGCAAACATGGTACCCTATTATATGCCAACATGGTACCCTAATATATGCCAATTTGGTACCGTAATACATATATATTTGGTACTGTATATATGGCAATTTGTTACTGTAATATATGCCAACATGGTACTGTAATATATGCAAATTTGATACTGTAATATATGCCAGTTTGATACCGTAATATATGCAGTAATATATGTCGGTTTGGTATCGTAATATATGTCAATTTGGTACGGTGATATATGCTAGTTTGATACTGTAATATATGCAAATTTGATATTGTAATATATGCCATTTTGATATCGTAATGTATGCAATACTGTATTATATGCCAGTTTGATACCGTAATATATGCAAATTTGGTATTGTAATATATCCCAGTTTGGTACCATATATATGTCGATTTGGTACTGTAATATATGCCAGTTTAATACCTCAATATATATACAAATTTGATATTGTAATATATGCCTGTTTGATACCGTAATATATTCAAATTAGATACTGTAATATATTTCAGTTTGATACCGTAATATATGTCAATTTAATACTGTAATATATGCAAGTTGATACTAAATACATGCAAATTTGATATCGTACTTTATGCCAGTTTGATACCGTAATATATGCAAATATGGTACTGTAATATATGCCAGTTTGGTACCGTAATATATTTCAATTTGGTACTGTAATATAAGCCAGTTTGATACCGTAATATATGCAATTTGATATCGTAATTTATGCCAATTCGGTAATGTAATACGTGAGAACAAAGAGATGGGCATATATGCCAACAAAGTACTGTAATAAAAGACAACAAGGTACTCTAATATTTGCCAATAAAGTACTGTAATATAAGCCAACAAGGTACTGTAATATAAGCCAACGAGGTACTGTAATATAGGCAAATAAGGTACACTAAACATACCACGGATGGTACTGTATCATTTCAGAAATAGGTACCGCATAAATTAAACCAAGTTTGAATTTGAGACTTGGCTATATTTCATCAGAAACGAAGCATTTAAGAAGATGATGATGTGGAGAAATAAAGAGACAACTTCTGACGTTTTTCTGTCATGACTGGACATATTTATGACATTTTTCTGTCATGAGTGGACAGATTTCTGACGTACGAGGTATTAAATCAAAAAGACAGCTCATCTGATATGTCATTGGCTTTCATAAAATGTTTGATGTCATATGTAATTTTGGGTACTACAATCGTGTCTGAGATGGTACGTTTACAATAAAAAAATAGGTACCCCTCCAAAGCTAAGTAAGGTACGTCGTCCCTTAGATATGTGATACGTCATACTAGGGTTAGTATTTTTCGAGGTCGTACGAATTAGTTTTTCATCTGGAACCACCCTAAAACACTAATATAGAGTATTAGTTATGTTTTAGATCAAATTAGGTGCATTAGGCCTTACACGCATGAATTAAACTTTCGAACTCCAAGATTCATTAGAATATAAGGATAGAAGCAAGATTCATTATGCATATATTACGGTATCTAATTTGCATATCGAATGGTACCAAACTGGCATATATTACAGTAACAAATTTACATATATTACGGTATACTTGCAAATTAGGATACTGTATGTGCATAATGATACGGTAAACCTACAGATTATGGTACTCTGTATGTAAAAAATAAGGTACACTAATAAAGATAAAGTACTCATAAACTCTGGTTATGGTACGCTATATATATATATATATATATATATATTACATAATGGTACGGTAAACCTGCACATTATGGTACTCTGTATGTAAAAGATAATGTACGCTAATATAAAAACTTATGGTACTGCATAAAATACAGACAAAGTCTCATACAACTACACAACAAACGACATCAATGAGTCTCCAAACAGTCTCATTCACAAGACAAATATCTTAACGAACATAAACAACACAGTTTCCAAACAATCCCATCCCCAAGTCAAATAACTGAACTTAAACAACAAAGTCTCCAGTCTACGTGCCAAATTGGAACCGGTTAAACTATGAATCCACGGTCTTCTTTCATAGATACTCATACGTCCGTGCCCAACAATTCGTCAGAATATGAGCTTGCACAATATAGAGAAGACATTAACGCAGAAATGCAACCACGACCGATGAAAATATGTACAATGTTAAAACTTACGAATGCTCTAGCGGCCCATGTCATCTTATGCGTGGCCATCAGACCCGAACGTAGATAAAAAAAAAGTGCAGGATGGCACCTGTAAGAAAGCTCAAATATGTCATGCGGAGGCATTTCTGCAAAAAAAGTAAACCTGCTAATAAGCAATACCATTTTATACACACACGGCGTACCAATTCGCCCAAACAGATGGTACCAAATACAGTGTTTGTGTAGTACCAAATCAAATTGACCCCATTCGAAAAAACCCAAATCGAAAACTCCCAAATCGACAACAATCAGTCCACCCATTCGAAGATACACGCACAAAGCTACCACACTAAATTGACCCATTCCAAAGAACCCTAATCGAATAACAAATCGATGTCATTCAAAAAACACGCAGCTATTGTTACGAACATTAACCGAAAATGCTTAAACCCAACGAATAACGGCAAAATCAAACTAGATACAAGCTTATTGGTAACTGTAATACCAGTACGAAATGCCACGACGTACTGTAAAGAAGCAAACGAGTTACCTATCGATTTCAAAAGGGGAATACCACGACGAACGAGAACCCATGACTTGAATCTGAAGCAAAAACAAACGCGGGTCGATTTCTGGGAGAAAGTGCGATTTGGGTTGGTTTGGGGGATGGTGGATTTTTTTTTTTTTTAAGAACGAACGTGAGGTGAAATAAGAAACTAGGTATTTGATGTAATAAATCAGTTTTATTAGGGGTAAATCCGTCAGTTAGGTACCTATCAGTAAGAAAAAATTCAAGTAGGTACCTAGGTTAAAAATAAGTCTAACAAGGGACTGAACTGTTTAATTTTTATTGATGTAGGTATTTAAGTGTTGAATCCCCTAAAAATAATTGTGAATAACGCGGCAAGAAGCATCACCCAAGGTCGTCGCCCTTCGCCAATGGTGGAAAAAAATGTGGTAAAGCGTCGCACAGAGTACAAACAAGATACAATCTTGAAACGCTCTTTTGGATTACCTTTGAAAGAATTACTTCCTTACGTCATCGACTGTGTTTATCTCTTTTCTTTTCCTACTTTTTTTAATCTGAAACAATTGAAAAAGTCTTCGTTTTTGGGGTTGGTACGTCACTTGCAATTTAAGTAGCATTGTCCCACCTTTTTTAATTGGTTCCTTTTAAATCTAGAACGTTCATTCGAAGTTCTTTATAGTAGTTTGATGCGGAATTTGTGTATGTTTTCTTTCTATTGATTTGATTTTAATTCCCAGCTGTGTCTGCTTTGATTTGAGTGGAAAGAAGTGTAATTTATGTCAGTTCTTGCAATTCATGTTCAGTGACTGTTTTTTCATGTCATCAATTGGATGCCTTGTCTGATCAGTGACTCATCATATTCTTTCAACTTTTGAGGAGTATTCGATCTTTTCGGGTAAGAATTCTTAGTTATTTTACACCTCTTTCCTCGTCTTCTTGCTATGTTCTCTGTGTTGTGTGCTTCAAACCGTTTTCAATCTGATGATCTAATAGATTTCTTGATGATGATATTGTATAGTAACATGTTTGAGTGGTTTCTAGGATTATACATACTGATCTTTGATCCATGTTAATTGAACTGAGTCAAGTTGATCAACGGGATCTTGATGGATATTGCTTAACAAAGTAATTGAACACAAGTCTGTTTTCCTTTCTATTTATCGATAAAATTCGTTAATTTCCATTGCAGATACCTCTCAGCGATATCGTTTTCGATTTTCACAATGGGTTGGCTAACCAAGATTTTGAAGGGTTCGACCCATAAAGTCCTACAAAGGTATCATGAGAAATACGACGATGATACAATGCAAGAAGTACCTCAAACTTCACAGGTTATAATAATCTTCCTTCATGGTCATTTTCATCAGCGTAATCGAGCTTGCTTTAGTTTTCGTATCTTTGAAACTATTTAGGACGAAACCTCGGATTTCGACAAAGAAGAACTCGACAGGGCTATTGCGCTTTCCATTGCTGAAGAAGATGAGAAAGGGAAGAAAGCAATCGGTAAGTTTCAAAGAACTGATGCAAATACATATTAACAAGTGCCCGCGAGTGATTTTTTACTTAAAATTATTTCAATGACTCAGACAATGTAACTCAGTTGCAAGAAGACGAACAGCTCGCAAAGGCTCTTCAAGAAAGTTTAAACACTGAATCTCCGACTCCTCCTCCTAATAGACCACCTCGACATGGATATGGAAGCTTCTTCCCTCCTTTTTCATTTCACTATCCTTCGGGCCAGAGGTAATTAATCTCCGTGTTTGTTCTGTAACAATCAGTTGTCTCTGTTTATTACGAAAAATATCTGATAATATGGTAATAAGTAATCAATGTATATCAATGTATGCAGAGTATGCGGTGGTTGTAGTAGGGCGATCGGTCATGGGAGATATCTGAGCTGCATAGGAGCTGTTTGGCATCCAGAATGTTTCAAGTGCCACGCATGTAATAAACCGATCTCCGATTATGAGGTTCTTTCTTGAAACGACTCAACTCTTTCCTAAGCAAAATTCGATTTGTAATCTGACTTCTTTTCCGAAAAACGATGCAGTTTTCAATGTCTGATGATCAACCTTATCACAAATCTTGCTATAAGGATCTGTTTCACCCCAAGTGCGACGTTTGCCAGAATTTCGTAAGTCTAAGACAATTACAGAACTGAACTACAAAGTCCTTCGAATCAATATACCATGCTTATACAATTATACGTGTAAAATTATGTTTCTGAGCGATTTACAGATCCCCACGAATGCATCTGGGCTCATAGAATATCGAGCGCATCCTTTTTGGGGTCAAAAGTACTGCCCATCGCACGAACGCGATGGAACGCCTCGGTGTTGCAGCTGTGAAAGAATGGAGGTGAGGGCTTGAAATTGTAACGATGCAGTAAAAAAACACCGAAAAATGTAACAAGTTTCTATGTAATATGTGGAATTTCCATGGTTGGATGATGCGGGGATGCTCTTGATAACTCTGCAGCCATTAGATGCGAAATACCTAGTTCTTGAAGATGGGAGAAAGCTGTGCCTTGAGTGCTTGGACTCGTCGATAATGGATACGAATGAATGCCAATCCCTTTATGTAGAGATTCGCGAATTTTACGAGGGGTTGAATATGAAGGTTGAGCAGCAGATTCCATTACTGCTGGTGGAGAGGCAAGCTCTAAACGAAGCCATGGAAGGAGAAAAACACGTACGTGTCTTCTAAATCAAATTATTGAAGGGTTTTCCTTAAATTGTTTGTGTGTTTCTTTTCTTGGTAATCTTCAGGGCCATCACCACATGCCCGAGACAAGGGGGCTTTGCTTGTCTGAAGAGCAGACTATCAGCACCGTAAGAATAATTTCTGAAACTATCAATAGGAAGTTTGCTTTTTGATAAGCTGATCGATTTTTCGAAATAAACTGATAGATATCAAAAAGGCCGAGAATAGGAGGCCATCGAATACTAGACATGGTCACCGAGCCTTATACATTGGTGAGGAGATGTGAAGTTACAGCCATTCTCATTCTATATGGTCTCCCTAGGTAACAAAAAAAGATTTATTCCCAAAAATCAATCTTTTACTTGGGAATTCTATTTCAAAAAGCTCGAAAATTAATTTCCGGAAATTTTAGGTTACTGACTGGGTCGATCCTAGCCCACGAAATGATGCACGCATGGCTACGACTAAACGGTAAACATTTCAAGAACCCTTCTTTTTTTTTTTTTTTGTTTTTGCCCCTGTAAGAATCGAATCCAAACTTTTTGGGCCAAGTTTAAATTTTTACCATGATTTAGGTTATCCTAATCTGAGCCCAGAAGTGGAAGAAGGGATCTGCCAAGTTCTTGCGCACATGTGGTTAGATTCCGAGATCATCGGTGGTAATCACACCGTAGCCTCAGCTGCATCTTCTTCGTCTTCTTCGAAGAAAGGGAAAAGGTCAGAGATTGAGAAAAAGCTTGGCGATTTCTTCAAGCATCAGATTGAAAATGACGCTTCTGCTGCTTACGGGGACGGTTTTAGGGCGGGAAATAAAGCTGTGCTCGAGCACAGTTTGAGGACGACCCTCGATCACATCAAGCTCGCCGGAGATTTCCCTCGTTGATCTAAAGATGTTCTTACAGAAGAAATTCATATGTTTCTGGTCGAAACATAGAGAAAGCTATACATTCAAGAGCAGACACTGAGGATGGCTTATACAGAAAAAGAAGCAGAAATCATTCAGGTTGTAATTGATATTGATACGGTTGCAAGAAGATATTGTAATACAGCTATAAATCTTGAAAGAAATCCATACAATATTTCAGTCGAAACCTAAGATCGTCGACAAGGACTTTGCAACCTCGTCCATGTTGGGACGATCCGTTGGATTCTTCTTCAGACAGTTACAAATCAGCTTACACGCATCAAAAGCTTGACGATGATTGTAATCTCCTTGCAAAGAAGAATCCATGAAGTATCCCAAGCTCTCCTTAGCATCATCATAATCTCCGTGTAATAAGTACTCTAAAATCTCAGCCAAGGGCTTGTTATTACCATTCTCTTCGATCAGCAAAGATGCTTCTTTCCCCGTAAGAATCTCCAGCAATATAACACCAAAGGCATACACGTCGAGCTTAGTAGATACCAAACCGTTCTCCAAGTACTCGGGCGCCATGAACCCCTTCGTCCCCACGATGTGCCTCGTCTGCGCAAAATGACCGTCCTGCCCCTCCTCGGCGAACCTGGCGAGCCCGAAATTCGATATCTTGGCCCGTAAATCTTGGTCGAGCAAAATGTTGCTGCAATTCAGGTCCTTGTGTATGCACGGCGGGCTTGTGTAGCAGTGCAGGTAGGCGAGCCCATTGGCTACGTCCGAGGCGATTCTGAGCCGCGGGCCCCACTTTAGGTCAACTTTCTTCGACCCGTGGATCCAATCTTGGAGCGACCCGTTGGGAGCGTATTCGTAGACGAGGTACCACTGGCCCTCTTCGAAGCAGACGCCAGATAGGCATATGAGGTTGAAGTGGTTGATTTTGTTGAGGAGTGATATTTCCTTCGATACGTCTCCGTTCACCTTCTTGATGGCTGCGTCGTCACCGTTGATCGACCCGCGGTAGACGGACGATCCGTGGATCTTGGATCGCGGGTCGAAGTCATGGGTCGCGGATCTTATCTCTTCGAAACGGTAGACCTTGAGAGAATGAGAGACTATGGTGGATAGGCTTTCGAACGAATAGTCGGTAGTATCCAATGCTTTGAGGAGATCGATCGGGTTTTTTTCCGTGGATTCGAATTTCTCGGAGGGTAGAGCAATTTCGGGCTTCTTTCTTCTCCTCTTTGAGAAGAAGCAGCGGTGAACGACCCATGCTGTAATAATTACAAGAATTGACCCGACTATACCGCCCACCACGGCGTAGACCCAAGTCTTGCTCGACCCGCCGCCGCCGCCTCCGGGAGGAGGAAAAGGCGGAGATGGGTTTTCCGGCGACGGAGGCGGCGGCGGCTGAGGGGCGGTGACCTCGACGCTCGTGGGCTGATCTCGGAGAGGGATGAGGAGCGTAGTGAAGGGATAGATGGTATCTTCTTGGTCGGATAATTCGTTGGCTGAGAGCAATTTCTCGTTATCGACGCCGAATCTCGCGCTTATGCTCTCCGTATACTCGCCCTGACTGACGAGGTAGCTCAGCAGATAGTTGACGTCGTCGCCGTCGCTCTGATTCTTGGTGGGGCAAGCGCATCTCAGGGGAACTGTAATCCTCTCGCTGGGCAAGAGATTCTCCGCCGATATGTTAGGGTTTTGCTTCTGAAGAGCTTTGCAATTGGACAGCCCTTGAAATGTGTTGTTGGCGATCTTCAAGTAGGTGTCGTCGTTTTGAACAACGTAGGTCGTATTAAACTGGTAAAACTCGCCGGAGCAAGAGCAAGCGACCGGGACGAGGACCATGAGGCTCGCCGGAAAGACGTGGTTCGATCGGACCGAGTTGATTCCGGCGAGCTGAGATGGGTTCGAGCCCAGGAGGTTCGCAATGGCGGAGACTGAGCCATAGGGCGGCTCGGCCCTGAAGGTTAGGTAGGCTTGGCAAGAACGGTTTGCGCCGTTGCAGAAATAACCTTCTGATGAGGTTGAGTTGTCGAAGTTGTAGCAGTCGGTGGTGTGAAGTCCGACGTAGGGCTGTTGGGCTAGTACGAGGAGTGAGGTGAGGTAAGAGACGACGATGAAGAAGATGGAGATGGAGATGGAGAGAGGAAATCTGAGATTATTATCCATTTTTGGATCGAAGCTAAGGAAGTATGTAATCGATTTTTTGTTTGTTGCTGAGAGAGAAAGAACATGTGCAAGGAGTTAAATTGAAGATGAAGATGAAGATGAAGAACGCGTTTTCCTTCGGTCTAGTGGGAAGAAATTATGTGGAACATTGTTTGTCTTGACGACAACGTCACTTGACTTGACTTGACTTGGAGGAGGTGGGCGACCTTTGTGGTGTGGTCACGTCATGTTGGAAGACCATTGGAGAGCTGACTTTTTCTTTCGTGTGTTTGGCCAACGATGTTTCAAGAAAATTTGGTAAATTTATTTTTGTTTTCGTTTCCCACTAGTTGATGCGAGACTTGACAACCCTCGAAGGATTATGGAGGAAAGGCGAATTATGGCTGCTATTTGACTGTTATAATTTGTGATACAGCTTATAACATTACTTACATAAAAAGACGAGATCTATAAAACTTGGCAAAATTGTTGAGAAAACGACGTATCTTATATAATTATCAGGGAGATTAGAATGCCGCCAATATTAATTAATTATTAACTTAATAAAATAAAAGAAACAATAGAAACTAACCATTATCACACGTTCATCAATAACTATAATATATAATATAGAAAGTATTATTAACATATGTTTATGGGTGGATGTCCATGTGTCCAACGTTCATTCTAGATACACCAAGGCAATCAGCCAAGAGAACAATCAATGAGAGCTAGGTTGAAGATATGATGACGAGCGCAGTGACATATTTTTATTTTTATTTGGCTTCTTATGTACGTTATGGCTTATAAATGGCATGACTCTTTGTAACGAAGTGATACACAAGAACAAATGCAATAAAGCTTTCGTTCGCTCTTATTTCATTTCATAATTATAAAGATTATACTCCCTCCGTCCCGGTAAGTTATGTACATTTGGGGTGTGGCGCAGTTTTTAAGAAACTGAATATTTTAATAATATAGTACAAAGGTAAAAAAGTGTATATGTTGACACCTCTTTTAAGAATAATCAATATTATTATATTGATTGCTTGTGATGGTTTTTTACTAAATAAGGAAATGTACAAAAGATAGTGGGACGCTCGATTTAGTAAAATGTATAAGAGTTAATGGGACGGAGGTAGTATAAGTTAAATCAAATATTTATAACAAGTTATCACCACAGACTCTCCGCCGTCAATATCAACTTTGTCAAAGATCTTTTACATGGGTCTCATCACCTCCGTAGAGCAAAGGCAAAGATCGTGTTTGGAAGATCTCCGGCGACGCCTGCATCAACACAGGTAATCCCCGTTAAGTTTAACTAATTTAGATTTGTCGAGGAAATCCATTCATGCTCGATTATGAAATCGAGATCACCTTATGATCTTCTCGAGTTTACGCATAATGGTTGTAATCTCGACAACGAAATGGAGACTACCTCATGAGGCCGTGTCTGAGAATCAAACGGTTACGATAGTAATTCATGTAGGATTTTAATAATCTAATGACTATAATGATTAAGATCTATCATATCCAAACAGTCAAATCCATGAAGGGATCTTCAAAAATAAATAAATAACTAACTAAACGAAATTCATCGACATATCTTACTCAACGTTCTTTGTTGATGACTAACAATCCATTGATGATGTTGATAACTACCTCGCCGGAATCATCCCATGATGTTCTGCTTGTTGATCTGACATGACATATGATAATCATGTCTCGTATGAGTATTGGATGTGTATTTATGGGTCGATGAAAAGAATAACAAATAAAAAAAATTCATGAAACCGAAGGAAAACTGCAGTCCATAAAGATAAGTTTCTTTGATCTAAGTGTTGTTTGCATATCATCTATGTGATTAGTTACACAACTTATTCTATAATGTAGTCATGGCAATTGACAATCAAACTCATTAAACACTTGGCCTACCTTTCATTAGGCTTAAGCTTTGCTCGAAACTATCGCCTTCGTAAAAGAACCGTTAGTTGATGTTCTTCAAATCTCATTGAAGATAAAATTGTGCCTGGGGGGGGTGGGGGTGAATTAGGCTTATAAAAATTATGCTTCTTCTTTTCAGAGATCCTAAGATGTACTGACTTAGAGATGCCTACTAATGCTCGTGATGAGTATGCCTGATATATCCTAGTGACGTCAGGTGTGTATTGGTTCTGTCTCACTGCGAAAAGGAAATAACTGTAAAGTAAATGCGAGACATGATTTTTATAGAGCTTATATCCCCAACTGGGGTTTACTCATCTCCTTGAGGTTTGCTACTCAAGAGTTAATCAATCACTATAATGCACCGTAGCTAGTTACAAAACTAATTGATTGGCCCAATACACAACCGAAACAAGTCGAACACTAGACATACTAGATTACCACACGCCGAGTTTCGTTTATGGGAATCTCCAATTCCTGACAGAACACAGCTCGCTACCGAAGGGCCCCCGAAACTCGTCATCCCCTTCACGTGTGCGTAAACGTCGACCTTGCCTCCTTGGTATTGCTCACCTCCGAAGACAACACGTCCGAAGACAGAATATATGGTGGGAGGTTTATACCTCAGTACAATCAGTACTTTTCAAGTGATCGCTCAGGTAGGCAGAAAGCTATCGCAAATGAACGCTCAGGAATCTCTCGAGAGTGTTTCTGCTCAAAACTCTTGTAGTCGTATGTTCGCAAATTCTAGGTTCGACAATCTGAAGTGCTTCTCATATATATAGACCTTTTCAATCAACACTCACATGGGAACTCAATCTCAAGATCATTTACCAAATTAAGCACATAATCTATGTAATTTTCGAGTTAATAATATCCCATGTAAATCATGCTAATCGTAAATATTCGCAACGGTCATAAGCTCATAATAGCATGATCATTATCCATATAAAAGCTCAGATTCGTATTCGAGGCACATTCAACTAATTCGGATGATATTTTCCATAACAGCACTTTCCATATGTGTTATCCAGCTATCATCTTATAAAATAAATCAATCAGGATTTACTTTCCATATTTAGCACACGAGATAGCAGCATATCAGTATATTTTCCATATTTAGCACATAGTATCAGATCAGATCACATCTTACTCGAATTAACATATCATGGCATAACTTTCCATATTTCAGAAATCATATCCGTTTCAGCACATTCCATATATATTAGCATCTTATCCACAAAGTCAATTAATCAAATCTTTCGTAAAATTAATATCCTTCGAAGTATAAGGAAAGATATTAATTTGATTTCACACAATTAAATCAATGTGATGCATTCAAAACATCGTACATGTGATTTTCATTGAGGAGTAAAAGATTCAACGGATATATCACAGTCCATAACTAGAAAGCATATTTTCTTTATATAACCATGTAGGACATCTCATACGTTATTTCCATAAATAGAACAGAGCGATATATCCTAGCGTGTGAGACGTCTATAACATGCGATCACATAGTTTCACCAATAAATCACAGAATCACATGTGAATCAAATATTTGACACTTCAACCATTTTATAGCTCATAATTCATGCATGGTCAAATGTCATCATGTATTTAGACATTATATTGATCATTTATCGAATTACTTAATTTATAGACCTAACATTATTACATTTACACATAGTTCATCAAAACTCTCTAACGCTCATGGACCAAAAAGGTCAACATTCTCCCCTTTTTGATGATGACATGTAATTGATGCAGCACGGAAGCATTTAAGCATATTCGATCACGCAGTTCCTAGCGCATATGTCTAAGTGTTCCATAATCATAAGACAGAGCATATGATATTTCCTAACAACATATGATATATATTTGCTCCCCCTGCCTAAGTGCAGTTATCCATATGACATGCATGAATTCCCCCCCTCCCTGTCTAAGTGCAGATATCACATGTCAAACTCAAAGATATTCATGAATGCAAAATTTTGAAGTTACCCGAAAGTGTGCTCCCGTACCTAAGTGCGCATTTCCAAACATGGTTCAAGCAGCAGACAATCATCAAAGTAGGCATGTATCACTTATCAAGAAATCTCACAAAAATTAATTAGCGCAGATAAGTATCAGAGCATCATGTGTCAGGGTATAAATATCAGAGCATCACAAATATATCATAGTAAGTGTAGATAATCAGGACATCACACATATATCAAAAGTGCAGCTATTCCACTCGTGAGTGCACATATTCATATCGTGTATGCAGATATTCCATGAAAAACGTTCAAGCATCAGAGCAAAAATATTATTGAAGTTCAGAAATATTACCAAGCTATTTATTAGTTTGCTCCCCCTGTCTAAATGAAGTTGTTCCAAATGTCCAGAGCATAAATTCAAAGTTTAGAGCATAGATAGATATCATACAGAACTATGCTCCCCTTGCATATGTGCAGATATTTTTCATGCAAATTCAGTCAGCACACATAAGCACTAAGATATATTATAGGCGCATAAAAGGAATATCGCACGCACATCATTTCGAATATCAAAGACAGTTCTTAGACCCCTATCATTAATTACTCAGACTTCTCCCCCTTAAGCATAAAAAAGAGATATACTAAGGCTTTAAGGCTGAAAACAAATAACTAAAAAGATTGAGAATGAATGGATGAGTAACTTATCAAAAAATGTTCTGAGGGCTGGGATCACTATTCGATCTGGCAGATATCGCAAATTTGTTCAGCTCCTTTCTAATCTTACAGAACTTAGATGATTTTTCAAGAAGGGAAACTGTGAAGTTCGAATACTGAGGTAAGGAAGGAAGAAATATTGAGTGATCTCATATAAAAATAGGCAAATATCCAAGAGCTAAAGGTTTCCGAAATTGACATAGGATAAATTCGGGTTCAATAAAATTAAGAAGATTTGATTTCCAAACCGAATTTTGAATTTCGAAGCAAAGTGAACGGCCAATAAGAGATTTGATGTGATCTCATTAAATAAGGAAATTATTACCAAGGGCTGAAAATAAGAAATCGAGAGGATCCTATTTTCCTAAAATAATCTAAAGGCTGAAAGGAGATCTCAGAATATGAGAACTACAAATTTCTTCCAAAAATAACATTATCACACTCTTAGAAAAAAATCTAAAAGATCCGAAATTCCTAAAATAATCTAGAGGCTGAAAGGAGATCACAGAATAGGATAACTACGAATTTCTTCCTAAACAGTATCACACTCTTAGAATAAAATGGCTGAATTTTGGCAAGTTAACTAACCTTATTTAGCTCGATGAATCCTAGCCGCACGGATGTTGCAGAATCTTGTCTCAATTAGGGTCTTTGTGAAGATATCAGCGAGCTGATCATTTGTTCCTACGAATTCCACACTGATTTTCCATTTCTGAGCTGATCTAGTATGAAGTGATGTTTCACCTCTATATGCGTACGAGAATGATGCACGAGATTCTTAGTAATACTAATGGCACTAGTGCTATCACAGAGAATATGAATTTTGTCATAACCTAACCCAAAATCACTAAGTGTTTGTTTCATCCAAAGAACTTGTTGACAACAATTTTCTAAGGCCAAATATTCAGCTTCGGTTGTGGATAAGGCACATTTTGCTTTCTACTGGACCAAGTTACCAGAGAATTTCTAAGTAATTGGTAAGTTCCACTAGTACTTTTCCTATCTTCCCTACAACCGGCATAGTCGGCATCGGAAAATTCCATTAATGAGAATTCATCCGTATAAGAGTACCACAGACTAAAATTAACAGTACCTTTGATATATCTAAGTATACGCTTGAGATTCCCTAGGGCCAGACTGATATCTCAATAAAATACCAACATCAAACATAATATCAGGCCGACGTGCAGAAGTAAAGAAGACTTCCGATCATACCTCGATATTGTGTTTGATCAATTGGTGTACCTGATTCATCACTTTCTATTATGGTGGTCTGGTGCATGGGGGTGGAAATTGCTCTGGAATCACTCATGCCGAATTTCGTCAGCAATTCATTCTTGTATTCCGTCTGGGATACGAAGGTTCCAGTGTCAAGTTGCCTTATTTGCAACCCAATGAAATAATTCAGCTCACCCATTAAGCTCATCTCAAATTATTTCTGCATGAACTTAGAGAATTCCTCACACCGAAAGATATTAGTACTTCCAAATATAATATCATCAACGTAGATTTGGACCAGTAACATGTGATCACCTTCATACTTAATAAATAGCGTGTTATCAACAGTTCCAGTGGAAAAATCCATGTCAATCAAAAACTTACTTAACCTTTCATAGCATGCCCTAGGAGCCTGCTTTAAACCATATAATGCTTTATTTAATTTAAAAACATGATTCGGAAATCCTTCTCTAACAAAACCTGGAGGTTGTTCTACATAAAGTTCCTCATTTATAAAACTATTTAAAAATGCACTTTTTACGTCCATTTGAAAAAGCTTAAAACTTTTAAAGCATGCATATGCAAGTAAGACACGTATGAACTCTAGTCTAGCTATTAGAGCAAAAGTTTCATCGAAATCAATACCTTCCTCCTAGGAATAACCTTTTGCAACTAACCTAACTCTGTTCCTAGTAATATTACCGTGTTCGTCCAGTTTGTTGCGGAAGACCCATTTGGTTCATATGATGGATTTTTCGTCTGGTCTCTCCACGAGTGTCCATACTTTGCTATTTTTGAACTGTAGTAACTCGTCCACCATGGTAGAGACCCATGGTTATCATCCAGGGCTTTATGGATGGTCTTTGGTTCAATCATTGAAAGTAGTACATCGTGAGATTCCTCTGTATCTTGATTTTGTGCAGCTGCTCGAGTTTTGATTCCAGAGGAGATATTCCCATTGATTTGATTTGTAGGATGACTGGAAGCGTGCTTGAATTTTCTACGATGTTGTTCATCAGCTTCTGGTTCCAATGTATTAGTATTTTCGTTTTTCGGAATATTTTCCTTTCTTTCTTCAGTGCCTTGTAATACTGCACAAGGAAAATCTATTGTCAGGAACCAAAACTTCATATTATAATTTCATGCATTTAATTAAATTCATGCATTCATATAAGTTATTTTAAAATAGAGGTATAGATGGAATAAGATATTTAAAGTATTATAGTTCTAGGTTCTCAAAAAGATAAGTGGTGAAGAAATGAATGTTACGGAAGTTAGAATTTTTTTTCTAAATATGAAATTTTCTAGGGTTTTCTCAGGTTCTGAGAAACTTTATATGTATATTAATTTAGGTGATTAAATAAATTAGGAAGTTTGATGATACCCTTGAGATACTTTAAAGTGGAAGAAATAATATTAAAAGTGCGGATAAAGAAAATTCGAAACCCTTCAGTATAAAGTCAAAACTCCTGAATAAGATTTTGAGATTGATCTTAAATAAGATTTCGAGATTAGTCTTGATTAAGATTTCGAGATTGGTCTTTGAATAAGAATTCGAGATTGGTTTAAAAGGATTTCGAAACTCTTCAATCAAGGTTTCGAGATTTCTTAATATAAAGATCACGAGAACTTTGGTTCTCAATATAAAACTTGTAGCAATTTAAATAAATTCTAAAGCTCGATAACGAAAGCTTAGTCATGAAGGGATAACGTTAATAATAAAATAATACATATTAGACGAAGTTATGATAAGTGTTAATAAGAGGTCGATGTCATTTGGCTAATAATACACGCCAGAAGTAAGGAGAAAGGAAATTAAAACTCATATCACTTTCGACAAACAAAAACTTTGAAGAACAGGAAAGAGACGAGATTGAGCACTCAAATATCGAAAGCAAAAACCTTAAAGGAGGTATGAAAATTTGCCTTGTTTTGTAACATATATATAGGATTACTTAAAAATGGCCTTTGACATAGTCAACGTTAGAAAAATAGCCTCCTAAATGATAAAAGACCAATGTACCCTTACTTACTCTGCGTAAAAGACTATTCTACCCTTTTTAATGGTAATCAACGACAGTTAACGAAAATTACAGCTTTTTACAGAGGTTTATTGTAGAATCTGAAAAAGAAAAAGTAAATAAAGAAAGAACCCTTTCACTTCACGGGCCCTTTGCAAAATCGATCAAGCTTTCTCCCTTCTCTTCACATCCTTCTTCTTCACAGTCGAATTTGAAGCTCAGCATCCATGGCAGTTCAGGCGAGATCCCAAACAGTGAAGGTGATTTTTTTTATTTTTCGAAGAACCTGTCGTGTACAATCGCATGGGACCCTAATTTTAGGCCGCAGGGTACCCGTGTTGCACTGGCAGGGGCCCCGTGCCTTGGGATCCTTGTGAAAGCGCAGGGGTCCTCCCCAATTAACCCGCGCATTGTCTCGCTAGGAACCCTAGAAAGCATAGCACAGTACGCGCGCGCATAAGCACTGGACCCGTGCTTGCTAGCGCTGGAGACCCTTGCTGTGCCGCGCTGGGGACCCTGGCGACATAGTACGGGACCCGTGCTTGCTAGCGCAGGGACCCGTGCCCATGTGCACTGGAGACCCTTGCTATGCCACGATGGGGTCCCGTGCGTACCAGCGCGGGGACCCTGGCGACATAGTACGGGACCTGTGCTTGCTAGCGCAGGGACCCGTGCTTGCCAAGGCAGACCCGTGCTAGCCCGTGCTGTGGACCATGTGTGCTAGTGCGGAGCAGGGGTCCCACGTAGCAAGCACGGATCCCTGCGCTAGAAACCCCTAGTCCCGTACTATGTCGCCAGGGTCCTCGCGCTGGCACGCACGGATCCCCAGCGCGGCATAGCAAGGGTCTCCAGCGCACATGAGCACGGGTCCAGTGCTTATGCGCGCGGGTCTCCCTGCGTGCAAGCGCAAGAGACCCGCACGTAAGCTCAGGGTCCCCGCGCAGCATGGTAGGGGAACCGTGCGAGGCAGCCTATCTAATAATAAGTAATTTCCCGCATCATATCTAGGTTCAATTGAAGAAGCAAATTGCCGGAGGCGACGATGACCATGATTACCGGTTACATATCACGTCACGATACTGCGAAGTGAGCCAGAAGATCGTTGGTTGGCTAAACGAGGATGAGCTGGCAGTTTTTACGGAAGGGAGTCTGTTCGGCAGGCTCGTCAACGCTGCCGCCAATTTCAATTTGTCGGCACAGCTGTTGTGGTATCTGATCAAGTGCCAGACGCAGCTTCATAATCGTGACGAGCTTTGGTAGATCCTCAGGAAGAAACCACTTTGTTTTCCAAAAACGGAGTATTGCCTAATCACGGGGCTGAAGTTCGCAGCCGAACCGGCAGTGAACCAAACGGATGAATTCGTCGTCGTCATTTCCCTAGTTGTCGAAAATGTTATTTCAGATGCTGTGTTTGCTAACGTGATTTCTAGGTATAATTAAAGCCTTAACAGCTTCTAAAACCCTAACGGCTTTCGAAAACCCTAACAGCTATCGAAAACCCTAACATTTAGCGCGGGACACCTGCACCAGCGTCTGGGACCCAAGCTCTAGAGCGCCAGACCCATGACTTAGTGCGCGGGACCCATGCCCTAGGGCGGCCCATGCACTAATGCGCGGGACCCCAGCACCAGCGCCTGGGGCCCTTGAACTGATGCCCGGGTCCCGTGCTCTAGCGCGCGTGGACCCGTGCTCCAGTGCGCGCGCCCCCTGCACTGATGTGCGGCACTCCAGCACTAGCGTGCGGGACCCTGAATTGATGCCCGGGTCCCGTGCTCTAGCACGTGCGGACCCGTGCTCCATTGCGCGCGCCCCCTGCACTGATGCGCAGGACCCCAGCACCAGCGCCTGGAGCCCTTGAACTGATGCCCGGGTCCCGTGCTCTAGCATGTGCGGACCCGTGATCCAGTGCGCGCGGCCCCTGCACCAGCGTGCGGGGACCGTGTAAACATGCGCAGGGCCCCAGATCTAATGCATGGGGCCCTTCTGAATATATGGGCGGGTTCCATGAAGCATGACCACGAGTTTCGTCTTTCTGACTGGAATTCAAAAATCTCGTGGCCAAACATCACGTAAATGACACAATCACGTAATTTGGAGGGTTAAAATTCGTAATTCAAAACGAAAAAACTTACTTTAAAGAGTTAGAGCTGGGTATTTCTGTTGGTCCGAGATTTCACCAACAGTACGACGGAGGACGGATTAAACACGCCGAATGATCGAGATTTAGGTTCGGGGCGTGTGGGGCTTGGTGATGTTCTTGAGGAGGCTTTCTCACTCTAACATATGTTTATTTTATCTACACACACAAGCACACCTAACTATGTGTTAGGGTTTTAGTATTTATACCACAAGTTGGTATATAATACTTGGGCACTTGTGTAAGCCCATTACAAAATAGCTACGGGCTATCCCATTACGACCTAGCCCAAATTAACTAAAATCTAACACAACAAAGATAATATAATGAAATTGAACACTACAAATATTTCCTAACAATCTCCCCCTTAGTGTTCAATCTTCAGTTCAACGCGGGATATCTTTGTTGGGCATATTGGAGATCTCGATCCTTAGCAAACTCCCCCTACAAGGGATATCTCCTCTTCTTACGGAGGCATTGATGGCTCGGCTAGGACTCACTTGTTAAGATTCTCCAATCTTCTTCTTCTTGGCGCCGGATTTGTCGTCTTCGAATGGAAGTTGTCTGGTTCAGCCTCGAAGATGACTCGTCTGGCTCCAGAAGAAGGTAGGCGTGGGGCGTAAAAAATGTGCCAAGGCTCCATTGAAATGTGACTTTCAAGAGCAGGGAGCCCGGTCTTCAGAGTGGTCAGCGCAGTAGTGGCGGAATGTGGTAGATCTCGACACGAAACGAGAGTTGTGAAATTTTTTCTGAATTCAACTCTGTAGGATTTCGAAACTTTAGAAAAGTTCTTGCAATTTTGATTGGTTGGCAATCAAAAGATGAATATACGTGGGAATTGGAAAATTATTGTTGAGGAATGACTAATGAGAGTTTTCTTAGGCTTGAAGAAATCAACATCATTAATAATAAAACACTTATATATATATATATGATAATATGATATTATATAGGTATTAGAGTTTTCTGAATTTGGAGGAACCTTATATATATATATATATGTGTGTGTGTGTGTGTGTGTGTGTGTGTGTGTGTTGTTTTTCTATAAGATTTTCAGTATGATATGGATTTTTTAGAATTTAATAAGTTCCGAGATTTTTAGGGTTTTCAACACAATAAGAATTAGGGTTTTCAATGATATTTTCGGTATAATATAGTTACCAATTTTTAATGCAGGTTTCAACATTGATAAAAAAATATAACTTCTAAGCCAAGAATTTTAATTTATTATAAGTAATGAACATAAAGGCAAAGGCTACGGATAGAAACGATCATGCATTAAAGCATGCATATCACGCACGCATGTCATTATAGGAATTTTGTATTTACGGATAAAATAATTTTATAGGTCAGGAGTCCGATAAGGGCAAGAACAAGGTCGACTAAGCAAACGGAGAAAATAGACGGAACTTGTGAGTAGGATTGCGACATGTACCTTATGTGCCTTATGTGCTTACATGCTTTATATGAATTAATTGACTAATATGTGCTGCATATGTTATTCATGTATCGATTTGAATTATGTGACCGTAAAGCTCTTCATATGATTTCGTGTCATATAAGGTATTTTATACAGCATTGCATACATATAAAATAAGGGAGAAATCGTTATAACTGCTACGACTACAGATGGTATGATACGGATGCTACGGCATATATCCCTACAAATTGGGGATTGCAGAGTCATGTACATGCAATACGTATCCCTACGAATCGG
This sequence comes from Craterostigma plantagineum, assembly GCA_027422505.1. Classification (NCBI taxonomy): domain Eukaryota; kingdom Viridiplantae; phylum Streptophyta; class Magnoliopsida; order Lamiales; family Linderniaceae; genus Craterostigma; species Craterostigma plantagineum. Next base: position 488,789 of record JAPQWV010000066.1, on the reverse strand, counting down.
GGGATTACGACATGGTTACAGCGTCCTATGCATGGGCGCCGACTGGGCGTACAGTACAGTCTAGCTAGTCTATAACGGGAGTATCAAAATAAATGGACATATAGAATGGCATGTGATCTACGGATCTTATGAATGACGATTATGTGAACGATAATTTCATGATTGAAAATGGCTATGGTATTTACGAAAATGGATGGACTACGATTTACTTTATTACTTGTATGTTAGTTAACGTGTTGCGATCATACTCTGAATCGTTGTCTTCACAGTTGTTGTAGATAATTAGCAGGCTACGTAGAACGCATCATCGTACAAAACATGGATTCAAGGTTGGCCGACGACGCTCTCCCCTGCTCCCTCTGGTTCATCGTTAACATATAGCATAGAAACGGATTTAGACTGTTCTACTTTGTGACTCGTATAATAGGTACATATATGTACATTATTGTGAAAGGAACTAGATCGTATGTATGCGCCCGTGTTTGTTAAAGGAAATGGTTGTGGAAATTGCAAAAAATTTTATATGAACATTTTATAGCTGCATAAAAAGGTAATAGGAAATGGGGCGCTACATCTATACCTTCCTCATCAGTAGCATCTGCGTTAGGTATCTCATCGAAAGAACATGTATAGATTCCTCAACATTCTGCTTCCCTTTATTATAACTACGATAGGCTTTAGACCGAAGACTTTAACCAAGGAGTATCTCTTCATCTATCTTAGAGTCAAATTTTCCTCATTTTCTATCATCCAGGATATAGCATATACATCCAAGCACATGAAAGTATCCTATATTTGGAGTTCTACCGTGCCAAATTTTGTAAGAGGTTTTCTTCAATACCTGTCTAAGGAAAATATGATTAGACATATAACAGGATGTACTAACAGCTTTGTAGAATATTGATAAACACATTTCAATGCGTTTATCGTAGTATTTATTCGGGGTATAATAGAGCTTTAGCAATCAATTTATGCATTTATTCGATATATTTACACTTGTTTTATTGTTGAAGGAGCTTAGGACGCGTTTCGGGCGAAAAGGAGCGAAAACGAGGCAAAACGGCGCGAAAAGGGCAACACTGCCCTCGGTCACGGCCAGACGCATTACGCGTCACGGCCGTGACGAGGGACAGAGAGTGGAACTGATGACGGTCACGGCCGTGACGTGCAATGCACGTGGCCGTGACTTGAGCCAGAGGCTGGCGCTGATGATGGTCACGGCCATCACGTGCAATGCACTTGGCCGTGACCAAGGGCAGAAAGTGGCGAGACGCGGGCGATGTTGGTCACGGCCGTGACGGCCCATGTCCCAGACCGTGACCGACACGGGAATCAGTATAAAAAGCCCAAATTCGACCCAGAAAAGGACACAACTTACCAGATATTAAACCTAATCACTCTAGAGACGAAAATTAGCCGAAAAGAACGCAGAATCTCATCCCGGAGCGCAAGAGACGGATCATCGACGAAATCACGCCCAATTTAACGAAGAACGAAGAATCTTCAACGTTCCCATCGCAGATCATCCGTATATCAAGAACATGAACTCTTCGCCCTTATCCTTTGTTTCTTTCGTTGTTTTCTCGTCTATCATGCGTAGCTAAATCCCGTTTGTGTTTGGGATTAGATGAACGCTAGGATAATTCGTAGTTAAGACGTGTATTATCGTGACTTTGTGTTTTTGACTATTTATCGTTATATGAATATGTTTCGTCGCTTTAATATGTCTATGTGTTAAAGTGATTGTGGGGAAAAACGTTTAGGGCGACAGCTAAACAACGTTTAGGCCGTTCATAGAAGATAGGATTCGAGTATAGGGCGAAAGCAAATACTCGATCCTCGCCGTTAGTAATTATTGAATTTTAGATCCCCGCGAGCGTTTAGGGCGACAGCAAATTCGCGAGCGGGTAGGAAATTACTGCGACTTAGTCTAAATCACTTAGGAGCAATTTTATTGTCTTAGCCGATACTACCTAGTGGGATTCGAATCCCGAACACATCTTTATCATCTGAAGCTTCATATCAGTTTTAAGCGTGTTATTTGAATCTCTAGTTGATTTAGGAGCGATCTGTTAGGTTAAGTCGTCAAACAATTTGCGTATTTTATTAAGGTTAAATATCGAGTCGAAAGGTCATTACTAGTACTTGATTTATTCCTCGTGTTCGATACAAGTTTACTCACTTTACTACACTACAAACGATAGGTCCACTGCCTATCGCACGTCGGTGACAGTAATTTAGTATTCGTTTTAATTATTACTTGTCGCACTTTTCATTCACACACCACGTGTCGATCAAGTTTTTGGCGCCGTTGCCGGGGAATAAATTGATATTAGGAACACCGTAGTTCGGTACTTTAGCCACTGTGATTTCGACGTTTTCTTTGCTTTTACTGTTTGCGTTATTTGTGTTATTTGCATTAGTTGTTTTCCTGCGTCGTTATTGATTTTGTATTCTTATTCGGCGTATTTGTTTACCTTTTCGCTAATTTTTATTTCTCACTCATTGAAGGTACGATTCAACGGTGAATGACCCGAAGCCATCCATCGGGTCCCATCGTTGATGCAGACCCGGATTCGAGCGGAAGTTACGAAGGAAACTGAAGTACGATACCGAAGGAGCATCCACCAGCTCTCAGGATCCGTTAGTCTGTTATTCAGAGGATAGTTCGCAGGAATCCATCCAAAACTCACGTGTAGAGACAACCGTAGATAGTCCAAATACAGAAGTAGACATGGCGGACCACCGAGTGCCCGTCCACAACATTCCAGAGGAGGAACCATCGCTTCAGGACCTCCTCAAGAATGCCGCGCTAGGCGGTACGGAATCGGCGATTGTCATCCCGCCGATCGAGAACAACAATTTTGAACTGAAGCATTCTTGGCTTCAGATGATTTTTCAGACAGCCCTGTTCGAGGGCAACCCCGATGACGATCCTTACTCCCATCTGAAGGCGTTTCTAACGGTGACCGACACCATCAAAATCAATGGTGTTCCGGGCGACGCGATTAAGCTCATGTTGTTCCCGTTATCTTTGAAGTTCAGAGCCAAGGATTGGCTCGAGATGTTACCACCTCGCTCGATCACCACCTGGGAGGAGCTGCGAGCCGCGTTTATCGGCCACTACTTCCCACTGTCAAAGGTGCTATGATTGAAGACAGAAATCTCTTTATTCTATCAGAAGGAGTCCGAAAATCTCTACGAGGTGTGGGAGCGTTACAAGGCGTTATTGAAGAGATGCCCACAGCACGGGATGTCGAAGGCAGCCCAGATCAACAGGTTCCACGAGGGGCTCAACGACCAGACTGTCCATATGCTAGACGGAGCCGCCGGAGGAGGACTCGTGATCTCAACGCAACCGACGCTTGGAACCTCATTGAGGATTACTCTAGGAACAGTTTCATGAGGGGCAATACCAGGATGAAGACGACAGGCGTATTTGGAGTGAGCGAGGAGACGGCCACTAACGCTAAGATCGAGGCGCTCCAGCAACAAATCGCCTCGACGAACTCTCAGTTGCAGACGGTGATTGGTGCATTGCTTCCCAAGTCCGGGCAGACTCAGCCCGTGAACTCCGTGACCACCACCACACCGACACAGCACACGCCTTATGTACCATTATGCGGGATTTGCGGCGCAGCCCACGAGACCTCAGATTGCCAACTTGGGCAGCCGCTGGAACACGTAGATTATATGGGAAATTACCAAGGCGGCCAGCGAAGTTTCCAGCCTCGGGCACATCCAAACCTGGCATACGGGAATCATAACCATCAGAGCCAAGGACCACCAGGATTTCAGCCCAGACATTCTGGATTCCATTACGGGCCACCACGACAGTACCAGAACGCGCCCGCGGGAGGATCCGACGACATGAGGGAGATGAAGGACATGATGAAGACACTCCTCACGAATTTCAGTAGCACAACCGCAGCCCACGAGAGCCGTATGACGAAGATGGAGGAGTACATGGAGGCGAACGACTTGCGTGCTCAGAACACAGACGCCTCGCTCAAAAAGCTGGAGCAGCAGATGAGCCAGATGGCGAAGCAGTTGGCTGGGCGTACCCAGGGATCGCTCCCAAGCTACACCGAGCCGAACCCTAAGGAGTACTGCAAGGCGGTGACGCTGAGGAATGAGCGAGAATTGCAAGAAGTGCCCGCCAAAAAGAAGGCCAAGGAGAATGCCAACTTTGAGAGCCATGACGAGCCCGAAGTTGAGGAGATCAGGGGCGACGATGTCGAGAAGGCCGGCACTGAGAAGGAGAAGGTCGAGCCCGAGAAGGAAAAGGTGACGGAGATCCAGCGGCCACCAGTGAAGCCATACTAGCCGAAGATCCCATACAGGCTCGACTGAAGAAGGACAAGAACGAGGCACAGTTCGGTAAATTTATGGTATGTGTAAAGAGTTGCATATTAACTTACCTTTCGTTGAAGCTATTACGCAGATGCCCAGCTTCGCCAAGTTCTTGAAGGACCTGCTGACGAATAGAAGGAAGCTCGAACACGTCTCCACCGTTTGCCTAAGAGGAGAGTGCTCGGCGTTTCTCCAGAGCAAGATCCCTAAGAAGCTCAAGGATCCAGGGAGTTTTACTATTCCCTGTCTTATAGGAGATTTAGTAATTGAGCGTGCATTAGCAGACCTAGGCGCTAGCATTAATCTTATGCCGTATTCTATGTTTGAGCGTTTAGGCCTAGGTGAGCCACGACCCACTAGGATGAGTCTCCAACTAGCTGATAGGTCGTTGAAGTACCCTCGAGGTGTTATCGAGGATGTCTTAGTTAAAGTTGATAAGTTTGTGATTCCCGCAGATTTCGTTATTTTAGATATGGAGGAAGACGAGAATGTTCCCCTGATTTTAGGTAGACCGTTCCTAGCAACGGGGGAGATCATGCTAGACGTTAGGAATGGGACTTTGACCCTGACAGTAGACGGCAGAAAGTTACTTTTAATATGGCCGACTCGATGAAAAAGAGTGGCGAGCAAGATGATAAATGTTACTTTTTGGACGTATTTGACCACGACTTTCTCTTTCCGTGCAAGGTCTGTCACAGGTCGACGATCACGACATGCATACACTTATGGCGATCGATGAGCGTGGGGAAGAGGTCGACGAGCCGATCATAGCTATCGACGAGAGCAGCGAAGAGGACAAGGAAAAGAGCTCGGTCGAGGAGCCACCGGTCCTGGAATTGAAGCCGCTGCCCGACCACCTCGAGTACGCATTTCTGAGCAGCAATGGAGGGCTGCCGGTCATCTTCTCGTCGAACCTCGACGACGGACAGAAGGGCCAGCTCTTAGATGTATTGAAGGCGCACAAGAAGGCGTTGGCGTGGAAGATATCCGACATAAGGGGTATCAACCCGAGCTATTGCACGCACAAGATCCTCATGGAGGACGATTTCAAGCCGGTCGCTCAACGCCAAAGGCGGCTCAACCCTAACATGAAGGACGTGGTAAAGAAGGAGGTGATCAAATTGCTAGACGCAGGGATGATCTATCCCATTTCAGATAGCGCATGGGTCAGCCCGGTCCAGGTAGTTCCAAAGAAAAGAGGCATGACGGTCGTCACCAACGACAAGAACGAACTGATCCCGACAAAGATCGTGACCGGATGGCGCGTCTGCATCGACTACAGGAAGTTGAACGATGCCACGCGAAAGGATCATTTCCCTTTACCATTTATTGATCAAATGCTAGAAAAATTAGCGGGTCACTCATTTTACTGTTTCTTGATGGCTTGCCAGGTTATTTACAGATTCCCATAGCATCCGAGGACCAAGAAAAGACGACGTTCACTTGCCCGTTCGGGACGTTCGCATATCGAAGGATGCCAGTCGGCTTATGCAATGCCCCAGCCACCTTCCAACGATGCATGATGGCCATATTCGACGAATTGGTAGGTGAGGTAATGGAGGTATTTATGGACGATTTTTCTGTTTTCGGGTCGTCGTTTGAAGCATGCTTGTCAAATCTGAAACTCGTACTCGCACGATGCGGGGAACGAACTTGGCACTTAATTGGGAAAAGTGCCACTTCATGGTTCGAGATGGTATAGTCCTCGGTCACAAGATCTCCTCTAAAGGAATCGAAGTTGACCGGGCTAAGTTAGAAACCATAGAAAACCTGCCTGTCCCCTCGAACGTGAAGTCGATTAGAAGCTTTCTAGGACATGCAGGATTTTATCGTAGGTTTATCAAAGATTTTCCTAAGATCGCACGTCCTATGTCTAGATTGTTAGAGAAAGATGCCCCGTTCGATTTTAATGACGAGTGCATACATGCTTTTAATTTACTCAAGGAGCGATTAGTCGCAACACCTATTATGGTAGCCCCTGATTGGGGGCTGCCCTTTGAACTAATGTGTGATGCTAGTGACTATGCAGTTGGGGCCGTGCTAGGGCAGCGTAAAGACAACCACTTCAGGCCGATCTACTACGCGAGTAAGACGCTAGACGCAGCCCAGGCCAATTACACGACCACCGAAAAGGAGCTGTTGGCCGTCGTTTTTACTTTCGACAAGTTCAGGTCATATCTAATCCTATCTAAAGTTATTGTTTTTACTGACCACTCTGCTCTTAAGTACTTGTTAGAAAAGCCCGATGCCAAGCCTCGGCTGATCAGGTGGATCTTACTCTTACATGAGTTTGGCATCGAGATCCGTGATAAGAAGGGTGCAGAGAACTTGGCAGCGGATCACCTCTCTCGACTAGAGGAGTCGGAGATCTATAATAAAGACGATAGGGCAATACATGACCGGTTCCCAGACGAGCATCTGTATTCGATACAGGTGGTAAGCCACGATACTCCCTGGTTTGCAGATTACGCTAACTATCTTGTTGCGGGGGTTCTGCCAAAAGAGTACACCAGTCAGCAAAAGAAGAAATTCTTTTCTGATTAAGGTACTACTTTTGGGAAGACCCGTATCTTTTCAGGCGATGTGCAGATCAGGTGATCCGACGATGCGTGGCCGCTCCAGAAACGACGCAAATCCTTAGGCACTGCCACAACGGACCGACCGGAGGGCACTACGCAGCCAACAGAACCGCCCAGAAGGTGTTGAAAAGCGGGTTCTACTGGCCCACGATTTTCAAAGACGCCCAAAGGTACGTTGACACTTGTGATCAGTGTCAGCGCACAGGTAATCTCTCAAAACGTGATGAAATGCCCCAGAACTTCATCTTAGTTTGTGAAATTTTTTATGTACGGGGTATAGATTCTATGGGTCCATTTCCCAGCTCATACAACAATAAGTACATCCTAGTTGCCGTCGATTATGTGTCCAAGTGGGCCGAGGCGCAAACCTTACCCACAAACGACGCTAGGGTAGTCGTTAGATTTTTGCGAGCGTTATTTTCACGTTTTGGGGCACCTAGATGCATTATTAGTGATAGAGGCACTCACTTTATAACACCCAGTTTGCACGCACTTTAGAACATTACGGTGTTAGACATAGCCTATCCACCCCGTACCATCCCCAAGCTAGTGGTCAAGTCGAAGTAGTGAATCGCGAGTTGAAACGCATTCTAGAGAAAACTATAGAGGGGAACCGTAGGGAGTGGGCGAACAAGTTGAATGATGCCCTTTGGGCATATAGGACTGCGTATAAGACTCCCATAGTCACCACACCATATAGATTAGTCTATGGAAAAGCATGCCATCTTCCGGTAGAAATAGAGCATAAGGCATACTGGGCCATCAAGTCCTTGGATCTTGATTTGGGGAACGCCGGCGGAAAGCGGCAACTCCAAATCAACGAATTAGACGAGTGGCACTTATCGGCTTACGATAACGCCCGCATGTATAAGGAACGCTCCAAAGCCTATCATGATAAAAAGATTAGGCAAAGGCGAGAGTTTCAGGAAGGGGACCAAGTCCTTCTTTTTAACTCTCGACCTAGGCTTTTTCCTGGCAAACTTAGATCACGTTGTTCAGGACCTTTCACCGTTATCCGTGTTTTACCTTATGGTACTGTTGAGATTTCAGGCATGGAGCACGGTACCTTCAAGGTGAATGGCCACAGGTTGAAGCACTATCACGCAGGCGAGGAAGACATGAGCGAAAAGGAAGTGCTCTACCTGGACTTCAAAACTTGAGCGAACGAGAGGACGTCCGGCTTAAGATGGTAAAGTAAGAGCTTCTTGGGAGGCAACCCAGGTATTTTCATTTATGATAAAAAAAAGGGGGCGTCACGGCCAACTGCTTAAGCAGCCACGACCGTGACGTACTAACGTGGCGCTCTCTACCTCATGTCACGGCCGGATGCTTAAGCTGTCACGGCCGTGACATACTCCAGCGGCATCCACTGCCCAGCGTCACGGCCAACGCCATAGTCCGTCAGGGCCGTGACGACCTATGTAATTTAAAAAAAAAATTCCCCAACTCTGTCACGACCCATGACATCTACGTCACGGCCGTGACTAGAGGCAGCGACACCCACTGCCCAGCGTCACGGCCACGTGACTAGCACGTCACGGCCGTGACGCGCTCGAATATAAGGGTAAAACTCCTTTTTTTTTCTTCCTTTTCTCTCTCCCTTTCTTTCTTCCTCCCCTCTCTCGCGACCTCCTCCCCCTCTCATCTCCCTCTCACCACCTACCAACACCACCGCCGCCGAACGCCGCCGCCGCCCTCCCAACTCCGGTGACTCCCACAAGACCACTCTCAATCCCCATTTATTTTGATTAAGAACACAAGGTATGATTTACCCTATCTATTCTTAATTCGGAAATTGTGGTCGTAATTGCTAATTTGTGGATGCTATTATTCGTTCACTAGGTGCCATAGATGCTAGAGAATCGCTTGATTACGCTCATGTGTGGATGAATTTCGTGATTCTTTGACGAACTCTAATTTTCGAAATTGGGGCTTTTTGAATTGGGACCAGTTTTGTGTTTCTCTTGCCCTATTATTGATAGATACATGCTAGGCGCTCTTCAATCATGCTTAATTACGTGGATTGACGTTGAATTGCGACATGTTTACGAAGAACCCTAATTTCGATTTTGAGGCTTTTCAAAATTAAGCCCAATTTCGTGTTCTTCATGCTATTTTATGATGATTACATGCTATTGACGTGTTGGGTATGCGTAATTTGTTGATTTGGAACCTTAATCTTGGATTTGATATGCTTATCCCAACTTGGCCGCGACGTGTTCGACAAAATGCCGCTTTGAACTTTTGCATGTGATCGTGATTACTACATGTCTCCTGTCAATATTTTGGTCGAATTAAGTTGCTTGCATTTATTTGCTATTTCCCTGAGCTCACATATGTTTTCGTACAGGTACTATGGGTAAAAGTCGATCCTCAGCCTCACGTGACCCCGCCTCGCGTTCGCCCGTTCGTCAAAGGCGACGCGGACCCCTGCCGACAATGCTAGAAGCCATAGGCCAGTTCACTGACGAGGCCCAGGCGGCACGATACACCATGCTGAAGGGAATCGAGTTCATAGCCATGGACCAGATCGACCATGAGACACTGGCGAAGTACCACATCGACCAGTAGGTCACCCAGTACTTCTCACTCAGCGGATGGAACACCTTCCTGGCCATCGACGAACCAGCATACAAGGAACTCACCTTGGAGTTCCTTGCCACGTTCTTCTTCGACGAGCTCCGGCGATACAACGAAGAGACTCGGCGCCGACAGGAAGAGTACGAGCGCGAGAACGAGGAAGCCCACCGCCGTTACGACGCAGAGCTAGAGCGCTACAACCAGGCCCTTCAAGCATGGACACTGCACTTAAGTATTCCCAGCAGTCGATGGCTTTCCTGCGCCCGGCCACCATCACCACCGCCACCGCCGCCACCTTAGGGATTTCGTCTTTTTTTTTCCTTTATGACATTGCGTTTGCTTGCGTAGTCGCGTGTGTTTCATTTATGACATTGCACTTATAACTATGTTTCTAGTTAATCTTATGACTACTCTCTTTTCGTGTCTATTGCTCTCTAGCTAGCGCCAGGATACGCAAATGGATTACAACACGACCTTCACGATAAACAACTACGACACGACCACGTCAGGGGAGTCCCGTTCTTTTAAACTCTTTTTTTCCCTTTTATCATTTTTACGTTGAGGACAACGTCTGACTTAAGTGTGGGGAGGGGAATGTAGTTTTAGAACCTACGTGAAAATTTTTAAATTTTTATGACGTGTCCATGAGTCGTTGAGTTCGTTGGAAAGGCATGAATTACTGAATCAGGCATGATTGTTTGCGCTTATCTCGAGTTGGTCTGCATTCTATGAAATTCTGTGAGCAATAGGACATGCATGACTGATTGAGTCTTATCTGCCTGAATAGATATAACACTGTTTTGAGAGATCCGTACACATAATCCTGTTTCGTGTGAGAGTTTGAGCCTGACGAGCTTACGCTCATTTTTCTTGGTTGTGTGACGTGCCTAGTCTATATCTCTCTAAAACTTGCCTGTCTGATGCGTGTTGAAACTGTTTTGGTGTGTTAGTATGAAAATGATGAGGGCAATATGAATCAAGTCCAGGGCCAAATTTTCTTAACCATGACGAACCCCATTAGTTAGCCACGTTGAGCCTGAGCCTATTTGTTACTTACCTCGTATGTTATAGAAGTCACTGACCCGAATAAACCTCCAGAGATTTTATGAGCCTGAGTGGATTAGAATAAAGCAGAAGTCGAACTTGAAAGTTACTGTTCCAGTGTTTGATTTGATATTCTTCTCTGCTATTCGTGAAATGACTCGTCCCTTTACTTGACCGTTTTCTGAAATGACCCGATCCCTTGCATAAGTCTGCCCATAACCCTTTGGCAAGATATAGGTCTCGATAATAAGTATACCTAGGTACACGTCATTCGCTGTGACGATGTATTCTTTGCGACAAAAGCCGAACCTTGATGTTCTTAGGGAATAAGGGCAGTGTACAAAAGTAGAGCGTAACCAAGGTGAAAGGGCAGAAAATGAAAGGAAACTGAGTTGAGAGGGTCGAGCAGAAAAGTCTAGGATTTCGGAGCGAGAACGTCGAGTCTTATGTTGGGACGTGTGACTGTCTGTTTGATCATGCTGTATTCTTTGATAAATTTCGATCACGTGTCCTAGCTCTAAGATTAAGTGTTCATTACTTATGCTTTCCCCAAAAGACCCTCAGATTTATACTTGCCCTTTGAATAGTAGAGATGCGATTAACTTGCAAGTTTATGGTAGGGATTGGACTAGTGCACGAATTGAGCGACTCATCATATACTAGCCTATACACTTGAGTTAATTGAGTGAATCCTTGTGAGGTATGAGTCTCGATTAGCAGTGCGAAGAAAATTCAGGTCGACGAGTGCAAGTCATTAGAGTAATGTCCGTGATTGTTTGCTTGATTCCTTTTGTGCTTTCTAACTTTGATGATAAATTGCGAACAATCGTTCCGTTATCCTAGTTTGATGCCTTATCTGATTTCTAATTTACTTGAGGACAAGCAAATGCTTAAGTGTGGGGAGGTTTGAAGCTGAAAAGAAAAAATTCTATAAGGAGATGGAAAATCTCAAGGCTTCCTCGTCCTCCCAAACTATCTCACACGCTATCATAAAAAGCGTGAAAATAGAAAAATCGCCTTCGAAAGATCAAAAGAGCATTAATAATTCTGTTAAAAGTGCTAAGACTAATTTTACTTTACCTACGTCCACAGGGAGCGTAGAGCCAGCACCGACTACGAAGGCGAGAGTGTCTAGTCCTAAAATAAAGAAGGAGCGAGTAGATTTAAATGTTTCTGAACATGTTATTCCTTCTGTCAAAACAAAAGACACTCGTAGTAATAAAAGAGTCATTTCTACGTTCAAAATAATTGCTTCTACGTGCTTAATTCAGCCCATCACCTATAGAAGTGAAATACCAAAATAGGCTCTACATCGAAAATTAGTACTAATCATTCTGAAACAAAAGCCAAAAGGAAAGTCGTAGGAAACAAGATCCAGCCATAAAGAAAGCTTATGGCGCCGTACATGACTGTACTCACCTAAGGTATTCTGTAGAAATTAAATCCCCCAAGCACCTTAGGAGACTATCACAAGAAAAGATCTTTTCCTCAGTCAAAGCTTCCGAGGCATTTGTACGAGCTGAAGTTAACCTTCCCTGTAAGGTTCAACCCAAATGGGTTCCTAAATCTCCGCCTAGGACGACAAAAGCCAAAAGGGTCAAGTCTCCTACATAGGCAAAACCCAAACTCACTTCTCCAAAAGTGCAATGGGTTATTAAGACTCTTCCAGAAATAGATTTAGGAGTCATATCTGAACCTAAAATTAAATCTACCAATCTGAGAGGACCCATGCTTAAGTGGGTACCTAAAGCTCTCTAAATTGTTTTTCAGATCCATCATGTGTGGTACCTCGACTCTGGTTGCTCCACACACATGACTGGTAAACAAGAGCTGCTGAGCAACTACAAAGACCGACCAAATGGCAATGTCAGATTTGGGAACAACGATTCAGCCCCGATTCTAGGATTTGGGGATATCATTTTGAAGAATTTGACCATCAAAGATGTCTAATACGTCGAAGGCCTCCCCCATAACTTGTTCAGCATAGGCCAATTCTGTGACAAAGGCTTCCAGGTGGTCTTCCATGCTGACCGGTGCAGAATTTTGGATAGTTAGGACACTGAACTCCTTCAAGGACTTCGGAAATCCAATCTTTACACGATCAACCTGACGTCCGTGCGGCCCTCGATAGCTGTATGCCTCATTTCTCAGATTGATATACAGAGGAATAGCCTATGGCATCACGACCGTCTCATCTAAACATGAAAGCTCTCCAACGTCTTTCTACGAAAATGTTGGTCCACGGTCTTCCAACTATGCAACTACAAAGGGAGCATCATTGTTCGGCATGTCACCTAGGAAAAATGAAGCGAGCATCTCATCACGTCAAGCAAATTGCATCTACTTCTCGACCATTGGAACTAATTCACATGGATCTCCGTGGTCCGATGCAGACTCAGAGTATCAATGGAAGAAAGTATGTCCTAGTGATTGTAGATGACTATTCTCGCTACACATGGATTAAGTTCCTCCGAACGAAAGATGAGACCGGTTACTTGATAATCAATTTTGTGAACACAACTCAAAATCTGCTGCAACGGACTATTCAAGTTGTTCGAACAGACAACGACACTGAGTTCAAAAACAACCACCTCAGTGAGTTTTATCAAAAACTTGGAATAAGTCAACAATTTTCAGCCGCCAAAACACCTCAGCAAAATGGGGTCGTCGAAAGGTATATGTACATATAGCATAGAAACGGATTTAGACTGTTCTACTTTGTGACTCGTATAATAGGTACATATATGTACATTATTGTGAAAGGAACTAGATCGTATGTATGCGCCCGTGTTTGTTAAAGGAAATGGTTGTGGAAATTGCAAAAAATTTTATATGAACATTTTATAGCTGCATAAAAAGGTAATAGGAAATGGGGCGCTACATCTATACCTTCCTCATCAGTAGCATCTGCGTTAGGTATCTCATCGAAAGAACATGTATAGATTCCTCAACATTCTGCTTCCCTTTATTATAACTACGATAGGCTTTAGAACGAAGACTTTAACCAAGGAGTATCTCTTCATCTATCTTAGAGTCAAATTTCCTCATTTTCTATCATCCAGGATATAGCATATACATCCAAGCACATGAAAGTATCCTATATTTGGAGTTCTACCGTGCCAAATTTTGTAAGAGGTTTTCTTCAATACCTGTCTAAGGAAAATATGATTAGACATATAACAGGATGTACTAACAGCTTTGTAGAATATTGATAAACACATTTCAATGCGTTTATCGTAGTATTTATTCGGGGTATAATAGAGCTTTAGCAATCAATTTATGCATTTATTCGATATATTTACACTTGTTTTATTGTTGAAGGAGCTTAGGACGCGTTTCGGGCGAAAAGGAGCGAAAACGAGGCAAAACGGCGCGAAAAGGGCAACACTGCCCTCGGTCACGGCCAGACGCATTACGCGTCATGGCCGTGACGAGGGACAGAGAGTGGAACTGATGACGGTCACGGCCGTGACGTGCAATGCACGTGGCCGTGACTTGAGCCAGAGGCTGGCGCTGATGATGGTCACGGCCATGACGTGCAATGCACTTGGCCGTGACCAAGGGCAGAAAGTGGCGAGACGCGGGCGATGTTGGTCACGGCCGTGACGGCCCATGTCCCAGACCGTGACCGACACGGGAATCAGTATAAAAAGCCCAAATTCGACCCAGAAAAGGACACAACTTACCAGAGATTAAACCTAATCACTCTAGAGACGAAAATTAGCCGAAAAGAACGCAGAATCTCATCCCGGAGCGCAAGAGACGGATCATCGACGAAATCACGCCCAATTTAACGAAGAACGAAGAATCTTCAACGTTCCCATCGCAGATCATCCGTATATCAAGAACATGAACTCTTCGCCCTTATCCTTTGTTTCTTTCGTTGTTTTCTCGTCTATCATGCGTAGCTAAATCCCGTTTGTGTTTGGGATTAGATGAACGCTAGGATAATTCGTAGTTAAGACGTGTATTATCGTGACTTTGTGTTTTTGACTATTTATCGTTATATGAATATGTTTCGTCGCTTTAATATGTCTATGTGTTAAAGTGATTGTGGGGAAAAACGTTTAGGGCGACAGCTAAACAACGTTTAGGCCGTTCATAGAAGATAGGATTCGAGTATAGGGCGAAAGCAAATACTCGATCCTCGCCGTTAGTAATTATTGAATTTTAGATCCCCGCGAGCGTTTAGGGCGACAGCAAATTCGCGAGCGGGTAGGAAATTACTGCGACTTAGTCTAAATCACTTAGGAGCAATTTTATTGTCTTAGCCGATACTACCTAGTGGGATTCGAATCCCGAACACATCTTTATCATCTGAAGCTTCATATCAGTTTTAAGCGTGTTATTTGAATCTCTAGTTGATTTAGGAGCGATCTGTTAGGTTAAGTCGTCAAACAATTTGCATATTTTATTAAGGTTAAATATCGAGTCGAAAGGTCATTACTAGTACTTGATTTATTCCTCGTGTTCGATACTCGTTTACTCACTTTACTACACTACAAACGATAGGTCCACTGCCTATCGCACGTCGGTGACAGTAATTTAGTATTCGTTTTAATTATTACTTGTCGCACTTTTCATTCACACACCACGTGTCGATCAAGTTTTTGGCGCCGTTGCCGGGGAATAAATTGATATTAGGAACACCGTAGTTCGGTACTTTAGCCACTGTGATTTCGACGTTTTCTTTGCTTTTACTGTTTGCGTTATTTGTGTTATTTGCATTAGTTGTTTTCCTGCGTCGTTATTGATTTTGTATTCTTATTCGGCGTATTTGTTTACTTTTTCGCTAATTTTTATTTCTCACTCATTGAAGGTACGATTCAACGGTGAATGACCCGAAGCCATCCATCGGGTCCCATCGTTGATGCAGACCCGGATTCGAGCGGAAGTTACGAAGGAAACTGAAGTACGATACCGAAGGAGCATCCACCAGCTCTCAGGATCCGTTAGTCTGTTATTCAGAGGATAGTTCGCAGGAATCCATCCAAAACTCACGTGTAGAGACAACCGTAGATAGTCCAAATACAGAAGTAGACATGGCGGACCACCGAGTGCCCGTCCACAACATTCCAGAGGAGGAACCATCGCTTCAGGACCTCCTCAAGAATGCCGCGCTAGGCGGTACGGAATCGGCGATTGTCATCCCGCCGATCGAGAACAACAATTTTGAACTGAAGCATTCTTGGCTTCAGATGATTTTTCAGACGGCCCTGTTCGAGGGCAACCCCGATGACGATCCTTACTCCCATCTGAAGGCGTTTCTAACGGTGACCGACACCATCAAAATCAATGGTGTTCCGGGCGACGCGATTAAGCTCATGTTGTTCCCGTTATCTTTGAAGTTCAGAGCCAAGGATTGGCTCGAGATGTTACCACCTCGCTCGATCACCACCTGGGAGGAGCTGCGAGCCGCGTTTATCGGCCACTACTTCCCACTGTCAAAGGTGCTATGATTGAAGACAGAAATCTCTTTATTCTATCAGAAGGAGTCCGAAAATCTCTACGAGGTGTGGGAGCGTTACAAGGCGTTATTGAAGAGATGCCCACAGCACGGGATGTCGAAGGCAGCCCAGATCAACAGGTTCCACGAGGGGCTCAACGACCAGACTGTCCATATGCTAGACGGAGCCGCCGGAGGAGGACTCGTGATCTCAACGCAACCGACGCTTGGAACCTCATTGAGGATTACTCTAGGAACAGTTTCATGAGGGGCAATACCAGGATGAAGACGACAGGCGTATTTGGAGTGAGCGAGGAGACGGCCACTAACGCTAAGATCGAGGCGCTCCAGCAACAAATCGCCTCGACGAACTCTCAGTTGCAGACGGTGATTGGTGCATTGCTTCCCAAGTCCGGGCAGACTCAGCCCGTGAACTCCGTGACCACCACCACACCGACACAGCACACGCCTTATGTACCATTATGCGGGATTTGCGGCGCAGCCCACGAGACCTCAGATTGCCAACTTGGGCAGCCGCTGGAACACGTAGATTATATGGGAAATTACCAAGGCGGCCAGCGAAGTTTCCAGCCTCGGGCACATCCAAACCTGGCATACGGGAATCATAACCATCAGAGCCAAGGACCACCAGGATTTCAGCCCAGACATTCTGGATTCCATTACGGGCCACCACGACAGTACCAGAACGCGCCCGCGGGAGGATCCGACGACATGAGGGAGATGAAGGACATGATGAAGACACTCCTCACGAATTTCAGTAGCACAACCGCAGCCCACGAGAGCCGTATGACGAAGATGGAGGAGTACATGGAGGCGAACGACTTGCGTGCTCAGAACACAGACGCCTCGCTCAAAAAGCTGGAGCAGCAGATGAGCCAGATGGCGAACCAGTTGGCTGGGCGTACCCAGGGATCGCTCCCAAGCTACACCGAGCCGAACCCTAAGGAGTACTGCAAGGCGGTGACGCTGAGGAATGAGCGAGAATTGCAAGAAGTGCCCGCCAAAAAGAAGGCCAAGGAGAATGCCAACTTTGAGAGCCATGACGAGCCCGAAGTTGAGGAGATCAGGGGCGACGATGTCGAGAAGGCCGGCACTGAGAAGGAGAAGGTCGAGCCCGAGAAGGAAAAGGTGACGGAGATCCAGCGGCCACCAGTGAAGCCATACTAGCCGAAGATCCCATACCCGGCTCGACTGAAGAAGGACAAGAACGAGGCACAGTTCGGTAAATTTATGGTATGTGTAAAGAGTTGCATATTAACTTACCTTTCGTTGAAGCTATTACGCAGATGCCCAGCTTCGCCAAGTTCTTGAAGGACCTGCTGACGAACAGAAGGAAGCTCGAACACGTCTCCACCGTTTGCCTAAGAGGAGAGTGCTCGGCGTTTCTCCAGAGCAAGATCCCTAAGAAGCTCAAGGATCCAGGGAGTTTTACTATTCCCTGTCTTATAGGAGATTTAGTAATTGAGCGTGCATTAGCAGACCTAGGCGCTAGCATTAATCTTATGCCGTATTCTATGTTTGAGCGTTTAGGCCTAGGTGAGCCACGACCCACTAGGATGAGTCTCCAACTAGCTGATAGGTCGTTGAAGTACCCTCGAGGTGTTATCGAGGATGTCTTAGTTAAAGTTGATAAGTTTGTGATTCCCGCAGATTTCGTTATTTTAGATATGGAGGAAGACGAGAATGTTCCCCTGATTTTAGGTAGACCGTTCCTAGCAACGGGGGAGATCATGCTAGACGTTAGGAATGGGACTTTGACCCTGACAGTAGACGGCAGAAAGTTACTTTTAATATGGCCGACTCGATGAAAAAGAGTGGCGAGCAAGATGATAAATGTTACTTTTTGGACGTATTTGACCACGACTTTCTCTTTCCGTGCAAGGTCTGTCACAGGTCGACGATCACGACATGCATACACTTATGGCGATCGATGAGCGTGGGGAAGAGGTCGACGAGCCGATCATAGCTATCGACGAGAGCAGCGAAGAGGACAAGGAAAAGAACTCGGTCGAGGAGCCACCGGTCCTGGAATTGAAGCCGCTGCCCGACCACCTCGAGTACGCATTTCTGAGCAGCAATGGAGGGCTGCCAGTCATCTTCTCGTCGAACCTCGACGACGGACAGAAGGGCCAGCTCTTAGATGTATTGAAGGCGCACAAGAAGGCGTTGGCGTGGAAGATATCCGACATAAGGGGTATCAACCCGAGCTATTGCACGCACAAGATCCTCATGGAGGACGATTTCAAGCCGGTCGCTCAACGCCAAAGGCGGCTCAACCCTAACATGAAGGACGTGGTAAAGAAGGAGGTGATCAAATTGCTAGACGCAGGGATGATCTATCCCATTTCAGATAGCGCATGGGTCAGCCCGGTCCAGGTAGTTCCAAAGAAAAGAGGCATGACGGTCGTCACCAACGACAAGAACGAACTGATCCCGACAAGGATCGTGACCGGATGGCGCGTCTGCATCGACTACAGGAAGTTGAACGATGCCACGCGAAAGGATCATTTCCCTTTACCATTTATTGATCAAATGCTAGAAAAATTAGCGGGTCACTCATTTTACTGTTTCTTGATGGCTTGCCAGGTTATTTACAGATTCCCATAGCACCCGAGGACCAAGAAAAGACGACGTTCACTTGCCCGTTCGGGACGTTCGCATATCGAAGGATGTCAGTTGGCTTATGCAATGCCCCAGCCACCTTCCAACGATGCATGATGGCCATATTCGACGAATTGGTAGGTGAGGTAATGGAGGTATTTATGGACGATTTTTCTGTTTTCGGGTCGTCGTTTGAAGCATGCTTGTCAAATCTGAAACTCGTACTCGCACGATGCGGGGAACGAACTTGGCACTTAATTGGGAAAAGTGCCACTTCATGGTTCGAGATGGTATAGTCCTCGGTCACAAGATCTCCTCTAAAGGAATCGAAGTTGACCGGGCTAAGTTAGAAACCATAGAAAACCTGCCTGTCCCCTCGAACGTGAAGTCGATTAGAAGCTTTCTAGGACATGCAGGATTTTATCGTAGGTTTATCAAAGATTTTCCTAAGATCGCACGTCCTATGTCTAGATTGTTAGAGAAAGATGCCCCGTTCGATTTTAATGACGAGTGCATACATGCTTTTAATTTACTCAAGGAGCGATTAGTCGCAACACCTATTATGGTAGCCCCTGATTGTGGGCTGCCCTTTGAACTAATGTGTGATGCTAGTGACTATGCAGTTGGGGCCGTGCTAGGGCAGCGTAAAGACAACCACTTCAGGCCGATCTACTACGCGAGTAAGACGCTAGACGCAGCCCAGGCCAATTACACGACCACCGAAAAGGAGCTGTTGGCCGTCGTTTTTACTTTCGACAAGTTCAGGTCATATCTAATCCTATCTAAAGTTATTGTTTTTACTGACCACTCTGCTCTTAAGTACTTGTTAGGAAAGCCCGATGCCAAGCCTCGGCTGATCAGCTGGATCTTACTCTTACATGAGTTTGGCATCGAGATCCGTGATAAGAAGGGTGCAGAGAACTTGGCAGCGGATCACCTCTCTCGACTAGAGGAGTCGGAGATCTATAATAAAGACGATAGGGCAATACATGACCGGTTCCCAGACGAGCATCTGTATTCGATACAGGTGGTAAGCCACGATACTCCCTGGTTTGCAGATTACGCTAACTATCTTGTTGCGGGGGTTCTGCCAAAAGAGTACACCAGTCAGCAAAAGAAGAAATTCTTTTCTGATTAAGGTACTACTTTTGGGAAGACCCGTATCTTTTCAGGCGATGTGCAGATCAGGTGATCCGACGATGCGTGGCCGCTCCAGAAACGACGCAAATCCTTAGGCACTGCCACAACGGACCGACCGGAGGGCACTACGCAGCCAACAGAACCGCCCAGAAGGTGTTGAAAAGCGGGTTCTACTGGCCCACGATTTTCAAAGACGCCCAAAGGTACGTTGACACTTGTGATCAGTGTCAGCGCACAGGTAATCTCTCAAAACGTGATGAAATGCCCCAGAACTTCATCTTAGTTTGTGAAATTTTTTATGTACGGGGTATAGATTCTATGGGTCCATTTCCCAGCTCATACAACAATAAGTACATCCTAGTTGCCGTCGATTATGTGTCCAAGTGGGCCGAGGCGCAAACCTTACCCACAAACGATGCTAGGGTAGTCGTTAGATTTTTGCGAGCGTTATTTTCACGTTTTGGGGCACCTAGATGCATTATTAGTGATAGAGGCACTCACTTTATAACACCCAGTTTGCACGCACTTTAGAACATTACGGTGTTAGACATAGCCTATCCACCCCGTACCATCCCCAAGCTAGTGGTCAAGTCGAAGTAGTGAATCGCGAGTTGAAACGCATTCTAGAGAAAACTATAGAGGGGAACCGTAGGGAGTGGGCGAACAAGTTGAATGATGCCCTTTGGGCATATAGGACTGCGTATAAGACTCCCATAGTCACCACACCATATAGATTAGTCTATGGAAAAGCATGCCATCTTCCGGTAGAAATAGAGCATAAGGCATACTGGGCCATCAAGTCCTTGGATCTTGATTTGGGGAACGCCGGCGGAAAGCGGCAACTCCAAATCAACGAATTAGACGAGTGGCACTTATCGGCTTACGATAACGCCCGCATGTATAAGGAACGCTCCAAAGCCTATCATGATAAAAAGATTAGGCAAAGGCGAGAGTTTCAGGAAGGGGACCAAGTCCTTCTTTTTAACTCTCGACTTAGGCTTTTTCCTGGCAAACTTAGATCACGTTGTTCAGGACCTTTCACCGTTATCCGTGTTTTACCTTATGGTACTGTTGAGATTTCAGGCATGGAGCACGGTACCTTCAAGGTGAATGGCCACAGGTTGAAGCACTATCACGCAGGCGAGGAAGACATGAGCGAAAAGGAAGTGCTCTACCTGGACTTCAAAACTTGAGCGAACGAGAGGACGTCCGGCTTAAGATGGTAAAGTAAGTGCTTCTTGGGAGGCAACCCAGGTATTTTCATTTATGATAAAAAAAAGGGGGCGTCACGGCCAACTGCTTAAGCAGCCACGACCGTGACGTACTAACGAGGCGCTCTCTACCTCATGTCACGGCCGGATGCTTAAGCTGTCACGGCCGTGACATACTCCAGCGGCATCCACTGCCCAGCGTCACGGCCAACGCCATAGTCCGTCACGGCCGTGACGACCTATGTAATTTAAAAAAAAATTCCCCAACTCTGTCACGACCCATGACATCTACGTCACGGCCGTGACTAGAGGCAGCGACACCCACTGCCCAGCGTCACGGCCACGTGACTAGCACGTCACGGCCGTGACGCGCTCGAATATAAGGGTAAAACTCCTTTTTTTTCTTCCTTTTCTCTCTCCCTTTCTTTCTTCCTCCCCTCTCTCGTGACCTCCTCCCCCTCTCATCTCCCTCTCACCACCTACCAACACCACCGCCGCCGAACGCCGCCGCCGCCCTCCCAACTCCGGTGACTCCCACAAGACCACTCTCAATCCCCATTTATTTTGATTAAGAACACAAGGTATGATTTACCCTATCTATTCTTAATTCGGAAATTGTGGTCGTAATTGCTAATTTGTGGATGCTATTATTCGTTCACTAGGTTCCATAGATGCTAGAGAATCGCTTGATTACGCTCATGTGTGGATGAATTTCGTGATTCTTTGACGAACTCTAATTTTCGAAATTGGGGCTTTTTGAATTGGGACCAATTTTGTGTTTCTCTTGCCCTATTATTGATAGATACATGCTAGGCGCTCTTCAATCATGCTTAATAACGTGGATTGACGTTGAATTGCGACATGTTTACGAAGAACCCTAATTTCGATTTTGCGGCTTTTCAAAATTAAGCCCAATTTCGTGTTCTTCATGCTATTTTATGATGATTACATGCTATTGACGTGTTGGGTATGCGTAATTTGTTGATTTGGAACCTTAATCTTGGATTTGATATGCTTATCCCAACTTGGCCGCGACGTGTTCGACAAAATGCCGCTTTGAACTTTTGCATGTGATCGTGGTTACTACATGTCTCCTGTCAATATTTTGGTCGAATTAAGTTGCTTGCATTTATTTGCTATTTCCCTGAGCTCACATATGTTTTCGTACAGGTACTATGGGTAAAAGTCGATCCTCAGCCTCACGTGACCCCGCCTCGCGTTCGCCCGTTCGTCAAAGGCGACGCGGACCCCCGCCGACAATGCTAGAAGCCATAGGCCAGCTCACTGACGAGGCCCAGGCGGCACGATACACCAGGCTGAAGGGAATCGAGTTCATAGCCATGGACCAGATCGACCATGAGACACTGGCGAAGTACCACATCGACCAGCAGGTCACCCAGTACTTCTCACTCAGCGGATGGAACTCCTTCCTGGCCATCGACGAACCAGCATACAAGGAACTCACCTTGGAGTTCCTTGCCACGTTCTTCTTCGACGAGCTCCGGCGATACAACGAAGAGACTCGGCGCCGACAGGAAGAGTACGAGCGCGAGAACGAGGAAGCCCACCGCCGTTACGACGCAGAGCTAGAGCGCTACAACCAGGCCCTTCAAGCATGGACACTGCACTTAAGTATTCCCAGCAGTCGATGGCTTTCCTGCGCCCGGCCACCATCACCACCGCCACCGCCGCCACCTTAGGGATTTCGTCTTTTTTTTTCCTTTATGACATTGCGTTTGCTTGCGTAGTCGCGTGTGTTTCATTTATGACATTGCACTTATAACTATGTTTCTAGTTAATCTTATGACTACTCTCTTTTCGTGTCTATTGCTCTCTAGCTAGCGCCAGGATACGCAAATGGATTACAACACGACCTTCACGATAAACAACTACGACACGACCACGTCAGGGGAGTCCCGTTCTTTTAAACTCTTTTTTTTCCCTTTTATCATTTTTACGTTGAGGACAACGTCTGACTTAAGTGTGGGGAGGGGAATGTAGTTTTAGTACCTACGTGAAAATTTTTAAATTTTTATGACGTGTCCATGAGTCGTTGAGTTCGTTGGAAAGGCATGAATTACTGAATCAGGCATGATTGTTTGCGCTTATCTCGAGTTGGTCTGCATTCTATGAAATTCTGTGAGCAATAGGACATGCATGACTGATTGAGTCTTATCTGCCTGAATAGATATAACACTGTTTTGAGAGATCCGTACACATAATCCTGTTTCGTGTGAGAGTTTGAGCCTGACGAGCTTACGCTCATTTTTCTTGGTTGTGTGACGTGCCTAGTCTATATCTCTCTAAAACTTGCCTGTCTGATGCGTGTTGAAACTGTTTTGGTGTGTTAGTATGAAAATGATGAGGGCAATATGAATCAAGTCCAGGGCCAAATTTTCTTAACCATGACGAACCCCATTAGTTAGCCACGTTGAGCCTGAGCCTATTTGTTACTTACCTCGTATGTTATAGAAGTCACTGACCCGAATAAACCTCCAGAGATTTTATGAGCCTGAGTGGATTAGAATAAAGCAGAAGTCGAACTTGAAAGTTACTGTTCCAGTGTTTGATTTGATATTCTTCTCTGCTATTCGTGAAATGACTCGTCCCTTACTTGACCGTTTTCTGAAATGACCCGATCCCTTGCATAAGTCTGCCCATAACCCTTTGGCAAGATATAGGTCTCGATAATAAGTATACCTAGGTACACGTCATTCGCTGTGACGATGTATTCTTTGCGACAAAAGCCGAACCTTGATGTTCTTAGGGAATAAGGGCAGTGTACAAAAGTAGAGCGTAACCAAGGTGAAAGGGCAGAAAATGAAAGGAAACTGAGTTGAGAGGGTCGAGCAGAAAAGTCTAGGATTTCGGAGCGAGAACGTCGAGTCTTATGTTGGGACGTGTGACTGTCTGTTTGATCATGCTGTATTCTTTGATAAATTTCGATCACGTGTCCTAGCTCTAAGATTAAGTGTTCATTACTTATGCTTTCCCCAAAAGACCCTCAGATTTATACTTGCCCTTTGAATAGTAGAGATGCGATTAACTTGCAAGTTTATGGTAGGGATTGGACTAGTGCACGAATTGAGCGACTCATCATATACTAGCCTATACACTTGAGTTAATTGAGTGAATCCTTGTGAGGTATGAGTCTCGATTAGCAGTGCGAAGAAAATTCAGGTCGACGAGTGCAAGTCATTAGAGTAATGTCCGTGATTGTTTGCTTGATTCCTTTTGTGCTTTCTAACTTTGATGATAAATTGCGAACAATCGTTCCGTTATCCTAGTTTGATGCCTTATCTGATTTCTAATTTACTTGAGGACAAGCAAATGCTTAAGTGTGGGGAGGTTTGAAGCTGAAAAGAAAAAATTCTATAAGGAGATGGAAAATCTCAAGGCTTCCTCGTCCTCCCAAACTATCTCACACGCTATCATAAAAAGCGTGAAAATAGAAAAATCGCCTTCGAAAGATCAAAAGAGCATTAATAATTCTGTTGAAAGTGCTAAGACTAATTTTACTTTACCTACGTCCACAGGGAGCGTAGAGCCAGCACCGACTACGAAGGCGAGAGTGTCTAGTCCTAAAATAAAGAAGGAGCGAGTAGATTTAAATGTTTCTGAACATGTTATTCCTTCTGTCAAAACAAAAGACACTCGTAGTAATAAAAGAGTCATTTCTACGTTCAAAATAATTGCTTCTACGTGCTTAATTCAGCCCATCACCTATAGAAGTGAAATACCAAAATAGGCTCTACATCGAAAATTAGTACTAATCATTCTGAAACAAAAGCCAAAAGGAAAGTCGTAGGAAACAAGATCCAGCCATAAAGAAAGCTTATGGCGCCGTACATGACTGTACTCACCTAAGGTATCCTGTAGAAATTAAATCCCCCAAGCACCTTAGGAGACTATCACAAGAAAAGATCTTTTCCTCAGTCAAACCTTCCGAGGCATTTGTACGAGCTGAAGTTAACCTTCCCTGTAAGGTTCAACCCAAATGGGTTCCTAAATCTCCGCCTAGGACGACAAAAGCCAAAAGGGTCAAGTCTCCTACATAGGCAAAACCCAAACTCACTTCTCCAAAAGTGCAATGGGTTATTAAGACTCTTCCAGAAATAGATTAGGAGTCATATCTGAACCTAAAATTAAATCTACCAATCTGAGAGGACCCATGCTTAAGTGGGTACCTAAAGCTCTCTAAATTGTTTTTCAGATCCATCATGTGTGGTACCTCGACTCTGGTTGCTCCACACACATGACTGGTAAACAAGAGCTGCTGAGCAACTACAAAGACCGACCAAATGGCAATGTCAGATTTGGGAACAACGATTCAGCCCCGATTCTAGGATTTGGGGATATCATTTTGAAGAATCTGACCATCAAAGATGTCTAATACGTCGAAGGCCTCCCCCATAACTTGTTCAGCATAGGCCAATTCTGTGACAAAGGCTTCCAGGTGGTCTTCCATGCTGACCGGTGCAGAATTTTGGATAGTTAGGACACTGAACTCCTTCAAGGACTTCGGAAATCCAATCTTTACACGATCAACCTGACGTCCGTGCGGCCCTCGATAGCTGTATGCCTCATTTCTCAGATTGATATACAGAGGAATAGCCTATGGCATCAACGACCGTCTCATCTAAACATGAAAGCTCTCCAACGTCTTTCTACGAAAAAGTTGGTCCACGGTCTTCCAACTATGCAACTACAAAGGGAGCATCATTGTTCGGCATGTCACCTAGGAAAAATGAAGCGAGCATGTCATCACGTCAAGCAAATTGCATCTACTTCTCGACCATTGGAACTAATTCACATGGATCTCCGTGGTCCGATGCAGACTCAGAGTATCAATGGAAGAAAGTATGTCCTAGTGATTGTAGATGACTATTCTCGCTACACATGGATTAAGTTCCTCCGAACGAAAGATGCGACCGGTTACTTGATAATCAATTTTGTGAACACAACTCAAAATCTGCTGCAACGGACTATTCAAGTTGTTCGAACAGACAACGACACTGAGTTCAAAAACAACCACCTCAGTGAGTTTTATCAAAAACTTGGAATAAGTCAACAATTTTCAGCCGCCAAAACACCTCAGCAAAATGGGGTCGTCAAAAGGAAAAATCGAACACTAGTGGAAGCCGCTCGTACAATGCTGATCCAGTCAGGACTTCCACACTTTCTATGGGCTGAAGCAGTCAATACCACTTGTTTTACTCAAAACAGGACGGTGGTTCACAAACGGTTCAACAAGACTCCGTACGAGATTGTGAATAATAGAGTGCCCAATATCTCTTTCTTTAAAGTCTTCGGGTGCAAGTGCTTTGTGGCGAACGACCGAGAACAACGTGCAAAGTTCGACCCTAAAGCATTCGAAGCTACATTTGTCGGGTATTCTTCAACTTCAAAAGCATACCGAGTATACATCAAGTCCAACCGAACTATTAGGGAAAGCTATAATGTCACTTTTCACGAAGTGGCGGAGATGGGATCTTGTCAACTCAGTCCAGGACCCGTGCTCAACCCGATGGCTTCTGAAGACAACATTTCAGAACCCGTAATCACTGGTGTGTTGGCACAAAACCAACAGAAGATGGCAACAACATCAAAGTCAATGTCAGACGAAGCAACGAGACTTGCAATAGACGATTTGGAATATCTCTTCGAACCAGTTTATCGGTCATGCACCATTGAACCTACAGTGGATTCTCCACCATTCGAGACCGACGTACCAAGTTCATCTCACACCTCTACCCCACCCGATTCAGATTTGCCACAGAATACCGAGAACCTACAGTGGTCCTCGAGGAAGTATCATCAGAGACGATCGATCCAAGTGCAGAATTGGAACTTCCTCAGACAAATGATCAATCGGAGACTATAGGCGATCTAGATCCACAGATGGCTGACGCATCTGCTACAGCCTTGCCTCATGAGCGCAAGTGGACTAGAGGTCACCGGTCGATCAGATAATTGACGATCCTTCGGATGGTGTGAGGACACGTCGTCAACACGGTCTTTTCAGTTGCTTCCTGAGCCAAAACGAGCCTACCAAAGTAGCAAACGCACTTCGAGACCCGGATTTGACAATTGCAATGCAAGAGGAAATCAATCAATTCGAACGTCTTCCAGTGTGGACCTTGGTACCCCGTCCACATGGGAAAACAGTGGTCGGAACTAAATGGGTTTTCAAGAATAAGAAAAATGAAGATGGTGAAGTGATCCGGAACAAAGCAAGGCTAGTAGCTAAGGGATACAATCAACAGGAAGGCATCGACTACGACGAGACTTATGCTCCTGTTGCCCGTATCGAAGCTATCCGCCTCTTGCTGGCTTATGCGGCTCACAAAGACTTCAAAGTCTATCAGATGGATGTTAAAACCGCTTTTCTCGATGGCGTGTTAAAAGAAGAAGTCTACGTCGCTCAGCCGGAAGGTTTCGTTGATCAAGAACATCCTGATCACCTCTATCGTTTGGACAAAGCTCTCTATGGACTGAAACAAGCCCCACGTGCTTGGTACGAAGTCCTGAGTGATTTTCTCGTGAAGTCTGGATTCATACGAGGAACGATAGACACAACCCTCTTCATTAAATGGCATGACAAAGATCTGATGGTCGTCCAAGTATACGTCGATGACATCATCTTTGGATCAACAAATCTTCAGCTCTGCAAGAAGTTTGGAGATCTCATGAAGAGCAAATTCGAAATGAGTCACATGGGAAAGATGCAATTTTTCTTAGGCCTTCAGGTCAGGCAGCTCAATGATGGAATTTTCATCAGTCAAACAAAATACATCAAGGATATTCTGAAGAAGTTTCATCAAGACCAGAGCAAGCCTCTCAGCACTCCTATGTCACCAAGCTGCAAGTTGGATGCCGATCCCTATGCTAAATCGGTCGACATCACACTATATCGCAGTATCATTAGATCTCTTCTCTACCTCACTTCGAGCCGGCCGAATATCATGTTTGCCACCTGCTTGTGTGCCCGTTTTCAAGCCGAACCCAAAGAATCCCATATGCTCGCGGCCAAAAGAATTCTTCGCTACCTTAAGGGCACCTCTACCCTTGGCCTATGGTATCCAAAGGGTACGAATTTCAAACTTATCGGCTACACTGACGCTGACTATGCAGGTTGCCGAATGGACAAGAAAAGCACGTCCGGTGGCGCTCAATTTCTAGGCGAAAAGCTGGTCTGTTGGTCATCCAAAAAGCAGAACTGTCTGTCCACTTCGACGGCAGAAGCAGAATACGTAGCTGCTGCCAGCTGTTGCTCACAGATGCTGTGGATGCGGACACAGCTTCGCGACTATGGGTACAATCTAACTAATATACCCATATATAGTGATAGTCAGAGTGCAATTGCCATTACTTGCAATCCTGTTCATCATTCATGCACAGAACACATAGACATTAGATATCATTTTATCAAACATCACGTAGAAAAAGGCACGATAGAGATGTACTTTGTGAACATGGAGTTTCAACTAGCCTACATTTTCACCAAGGCCTTGGATGAGAAACGATTCCAATTCCTTGTCGGAAAATTAGGCATGTTGAATCTTCTGTAATATGTGCATTACCTGATCTTCTGTGCTATCGCATGCTCTATTCTATGTGTTTTCTATGCTTATTTGTCCCTATCTTGCGTGATATTAAAAAAAATATATAATAATAAAAATAACAATAAAAAAAATATAAAAATAAATAATAATAATAATAAAATATATATATATATATATATAATATAATGGGGTATGACGAAATCCTTCAGGATGCTTTGATCTAAAGTCACCAAGAATTTTACCCCGACATGCGATCGATTTAATTGCTTAAATTTTGTCAGTCTAAGTCGCATTCTTGTATCTAAAAGGTCATTTGATTGTTCCACTAGACACAAAGTCACTTTACATGCGTGAGGATTCAAGCCTTGTTCTTTTTCCTTTCTTTGGATCTACTTCTCGGGTGAGTCACACATCAATTACTTGTCTTACCTAGTGATTGTTGGTTTCATACTCACCTTGCGTCAGATCGTTAGGAAAATGATAAGGGAGTTTAGGATATTCCTCATTTGGCCTTATATAAATTCCCCCACGTTCGCCCTTAGTCATCCACTTTGAGCTTTCTCCGACGTTCTTTTCTTCATTTTGAAACCCATTCCCAGCCTTCAACCGAACTCTATACTCTTCGAATGGTTGTTCAAACGAGAAAAGAAGGGGGAGATAACAAAAGAAAAGTAGGATGATGACAAAAGAAGGCATTGCTCAACGCACAAAGACCAAAGGAACCGGCCTTCCGACTACCTTGTAGAAAGTGGCATGGTTCCTGCTGCGAACTTCTCCAATGATAATCTCGTACGCTCGTCAGAATGGCTGGAAGAGGAGCACCACGAAGTGAATTTCTCCAACGATAATCCGGTCTTATATCGGTAAACGAGAAGAGGAGCGCAGCCTCGGGTACGAATTCCATAACCGTGAACTTTTCCAAATAGATAATCTCTGAAACCTATCTAGGGACTAAGAGAAGAGGAGCACGGTATCGGCCCGAGAATCAACAAGAAGAACTTCGCCTACGATAATCTCCTATAGCCTCATGGAGAAGCGGAGCTTCAGCTTGAGCATAGCTCATTAAGGGGTAGTAAATGAGGGAGAAAAGAAGAAAGATGCCGAAAAGAAAGGAGACAGACATAGAAATGGAAGATGACGAAGAGATAAGCTCACTTTCCTCTAAATTCCTTCCCTTATAAGTCCCAGCCAAACTAAAACCTTTACGCCCCTTTGACTCCAATCGACGGTCTCTCGCTTGGGTGAAATGATTAAACACACCTCGATCACAGGTAAATTGACTTGAAACTGCTTGTGTTGACTTGAGTGATAATAATGTAAAAATCCCAAGATAGAAATTATTGAGAGCAAGAGCGAACCTTGTGAGAGTTGTCGAAATGGAGTAGTCTATGATTTAGGACTTTAGTTTGACGACAAGACTTGACGGCATTTTCTCTTTCAAATGTCTCGTAAAATTTTAGGCTTGACGATTGATCGAAGCAAAATAATCTGACCCCATACTATAATAATAGTACAATACGAAAAAAATTATATATGTATATATATAAATATATACTTCGCACATTTTGACATGAAATGTTATGTTTCATATGCGTTGAATTGAATAAATGCGAATTTCTTTAGTCTATCGCACATTCTAAATGCAATTTTAGATAGCATTGGTACTGAATTGTTTAAATGCGATAAGTTTTTCTATGCTCTAACCCTCGCACAATATTTTGAAGTACATGTTTTTCCATGCTCGTGACTTGAATTGATTTAATATGCTTGCATAATTAGTTAATTCTTGTGCATCATTTGAGGGGGAGCAACTAAAAAAAAAACGTAGTTTAGCTCCAAATATTTTTGACGTTTATCTCTGAGTATTTCAGATCTTTCAAGCTCAAGGAGTGAGACGTCGACACTACAAAAAGAGGAGCTAGACACAAGACCAGATATTTCAAAAATAACATTGCCAAAAATAATTGTTGATTAACTCCATTATTACTAACGTTTATCTCTAAGTGGTACAGATTTTGTTTTAACTACTACCAGGGAAGCTAGACGTTAAATACAGGGAGTTAATTGCATATATTTTAATTACTAAGGGGGAGCCTTATAATGGGTTTTATTTTGAAATAGGGGTCAATCTGAAATTCTTTAGAAGAACTTACTATCGAGAAACTAGATATTTGAATTAATTCGCCATCTAAAGTTCCTCGATCGTAAACAGTGTTGGAAACGATTTTGTGGCCGCGATAATTTGCGATCGAAAAATTTGAATTGAGAAGCAATTTTCGAATCAAAAGTTCCTCGAGCACAAATAGTAATGGGCATGATCCATCGCAAAACGTCCAATCGCAAACCCAACATTGATTTACAGCGAGTTATTAAATGTTCACTTTTTGTCAGTCGAGAAACTTTTTCTCACGCAACCCTAATCGAAAGAAATTCTCTCACGCAAAACTTTCTCAGACGATACAAAATTCTTCAAAAATCTTCTAATTTTCACTTCAAATCGTCTGATTAAGGTAGAAACTCGATTCGGTTAACGATTGCGAATGTTATAACTTGATTTGCATTTACATTCTGTAGTTTTTCGCATGTTTAGTTAAGATTTTTCGACTGATTCTTCAACAACCATTTAAACGTATACTGTTTCTCTAAATTTTCAGCATACTTCTTAGATTTTCTGAGTTAAATGCCTGTTGTTTAGATAGATTCGATGCTTTTGATGAAACAGATAGCATAAATCGTCGGAAAAATCTGCATCTGTGACGTTAAAATAAGTTTCGATGAAACTGGGCTTGAAGTGTTGAAGCTGTCGAAGAACTTTGTCGATCGCAAATAATCTTAATTGAATTCCAATTCGATTGAGAGACTGTTTGTGTCGATTTAGTTTTCGATCGCAAAATTTTGATTTAAGTCATCACGAAAAGATTTTGACCGATAAACTTACCATCGAAAAATCCAATTACAATTTTCTGCGAGCGAAAAACTTATGCACTGAATAGATAATTTAGATGCAAATTCAAATCGAGCGTTAAACTTACCATCGCATAATTAAATTTTCGATTTCACTTCATTTCGGTCGCAAAAATGTTAGCAGCGAGAAATTTATTTTCAATGCTTAACTTTTTCGATCGTAAAATTTGCCGCTTAGAATAAATTGATCGAAAAATTTCTCGACGATTGACATAGTTTCGTCGTTGACCAATTTCTCGATAAAAATATTTTGCCGCGAAAATTTTTACTTACTATCGAAAATCACATATCGCTCGACAAATTTTCAAATCGAAAAATTTTATTCCCTGGAAGAAAATTTCTCGACAGTAAATTTACCTGAGAAATAATTTCTCGATCGTAAATTTACACGGAATTTTTCTCGGTCGTAAAATTGATCGACTACAGTTTCAATTTCAAACTCAACACTTAGAAATTTTTTCCTAAGTCTTTTACACTGTAGCGAACGCTAGCGAATAAAATTTTCTCGATCGAAAAATTACGCGGAAACGTTTCAATTGAAATCAGTGTATATGAAATCAAATTGCAATTCAATTTTCTCGAGCGAAAATTTTCTCGGCATGAACAGTGACTTACTGATTTAACACTTAGCGAAATTTCGAACCAATTTTCACGCGACAACTATTTCCTTCGAAATTACATTCATGCCATCAGGATTTTTAAAATTGAACATACACTATGCATTTGATATGATTTCAATTCAAAATTCATCGAACATGCTATTATTTGCAATATTACTATAGTTTGATGAAATTTATTCATATTTCGACTGAAAAATAAAATTGAACTAATGAACTTTTATATATCTTATATTTCAGATGGACCGCTACCCAATATACAACCACATATATGATCACAATATGTACTTGAAGGTTCAGGATACGAACTTTCAGCTCGATCTGGACACATTTCGGTGCCCGGACGAGATCATCGTATCCATCCTCAGAGGTCACCCCATTTGGCACGCGCTGACGGTCACTGCCTCAGTGCCGATGGTCTATCTCCAGCAATTCTGGGGATATATACAAGGAGTTGTAGCAATTGGAGGATTCTCCTTCACTACAAAACTCGGGACGCGGCATATTCTTATGAGCAAGAGCCAGTTCGGGATGATGCTTGACTTGCCCCACCACGACAACTACGACCCGCTCCCGACCGATGCTGAGATGATTCAGGACTTCATGCACATGGGATACCAACCGCGGCTTACAAGATTAGCTCAGGTCCAGAGCAGCGGTATCCCTCACCCCTGGAAGACACTGTTCGGCATAGTGAACAAGTGTCGATCACCCAAACACGCTGGATTCGACAAGGGCAACGGCAACATACTGCGGATCTTTCACGGCCTCACATTTTCCAGAAACTACGACTTTGCACAGCTGATCTGGATTGATCTAGCTGAACAGATTCGACTGAAGGAGAACCGAAGGTCAAAGAACGTGCCCTATGCTCGCTGGTTCAACGTAATCATCAGGGAGTTCATGGAGCTACATGCAGAGAACATCCCTCAGCTACCTCCTGGTGGAAACTACCAGCCGCCAAGGCTTAAGTTTTTCCACAACCCACGGCTCACGGACCTGGACCAACCGTCGATGCCAATTCTACTCAGCTTACTCAGGCTCGCCGACCCCGCGGGAGTTGAGTATCAGAGGTTCTGTCGGGAACACAACTTAACGGAAGCAATGATTGAGGGCCCCCGACAGATCACCATGTGAGCCCTCCCCAACACCAACCAAGCCCTGAGGACACGATGATCGATGCTGTCGCTCAGGAGCTTCAATAGGAGCCTCCCTTGGTCAAAGAGCCAGTGCCCGACGAAGACACTTTGATAGACGTCGTGGCTACCGAGATGGCGCTCGAGGCTCCTGCACTCGAATTACAAGTGGAAGTGCCCATACATGTTGGCGTGCTCGAAGAAACTTTTGAGGAGGTTCTTCAACAAGAAGCACAGCCCGAAACTGAAATGGGGCAAAGCTCTCTTCCACCGGTGACGGATCAGGCACTGGAGGACGTCAATCGTGACCTCACTCCTCACACGGCCACCCCGTCTGACACGGAGTCTGACGAGGAAATAAGCCTGATAAGGAGGACACCCATAAGACTAAGCATTCAGCTGGAGTCTCTCTTCTCGGCCGTCACTGCCGCACCAGATACTACGCTGCCCACATCGACAAGTGTTGCTGGCACTTCTTCGCTCAATTTTGAGCCGCAACCAACTCACGTGGTGTCTGGTTCGCAGGCGCAACCTGAGCCTGGCTTAACACCCATAGAGGCGAATCCTCTGGATTCGACTCGAGGATTGGGTGGAAGTCTCATACAGTCACAACCTCAAGTGACTGTGAGCCAACCCACAAAGTCGGTGTCTACTCAAGGGTTGATAACAGGCGACATCAGTCGTCCTGGTCCATCCATGGAGGCGTCCACACCCTTTGTGACGAACGAGCAGTTCCAGGCCGCTCTCTCTGCCGCTGTACAGTCTATGGAAGACAAGATCACGGAGAGAGTACTTCAAGCTCTCGAGGCATCCCGAAGAGATACCGGGAAAGCACCTGCCTCTGAAGGCCCTTCGTCACAAACCCACCCCACACCTCCACAACCCACGCCCACCGACCCTCTAGCCACTTTCTCCATCCTCATCAACCCATACACCATTCCCATCACCGAGCTCCACGACATTGTCCTCGCCCGTTTGATAGGCCTGTCCATCCGATCGCCTCACGAAGAATCCCTCTATCGGCGATTGGTGGATCATCCTGAGCCACTGACTGACACCTGCCGAGGCCAAAGCTCCCACTCCCGGCGCAGACATGACGATCCTGACGATCAGGACCATCATGAGGGGGAGAAGAGGCTGAGGACATCTACAACCAGCCAAGGACAAGGCTCGGGCGCTATGCGGACAAGCGCTGGTGCTGGTGAAACCCAAACCACCCATACTACCCAAACCACCCAAACTGCCCAAACCACGCACCCCACAGCCACTCTACCACATATCGACCCACCAACCTTTCACCTTAGGACGCCTCCGCCCACACCGCCGATCTACTCAAACCCCTTGCTTCCGGAAGAAGAAGCAAGCGCTGCAATGCTTGTAGCTCTGGCAGCTACCCAAGCTACTCCCTCCGTCGCTCCAGACCAACCGGGACCCTCTGGACATGGAGTCAATCCACATGAAGTATTCGACAAGTGCATCTTCGAAGGCCAGTGGATGACCCATTCCATGCCCGAGGAGCATCAGAGACAACAGCTTCAGGACGTACGCCACTTCTTACAACAAGCATCCGTGGATCTCGTGATCATTGAAGACGACGAACTTCAAGAAGGTGTAGACTATCAAAATAAAATCACAAGGCTACCGGAGTTGATCGCACAGCGAGCGGCCTCCCCTACAAGACAGATGCCAGGGACCGTTCGGATCGACACGCCGTGGGAGAACATTCACATAGAGATACCTTTCCTTGAAGAAGTCAGGGAAAACATTTGGAGGTCACCGGATCGAATTAAGAAGCCGGATGAGTTCGAGCTAAGAGGGATCTCTCACTGGGATCAGCAGAAGAGAATGACATATCTGTGGATGCTGACCCAACTAGGACCGGACGTGAGGCTGGGGATCCCGAAGAATCGACTGAAGAGTCACTTCAGGAAACTCTCCCCAATTTGCCAACTCCTCAGTGTCTATTGTGCCAAAGGAGGACTTCCAACACCTCACTACATCATCGAACGAGTGGACAAGACCCGAGAGGAACTGAGCAAGAGCGACCTGCCGTACCTCCCCGCCGATGAAGTCTACCGTCTTTATCAGCTATACGTGGAGAAGTACAAAGGTCCTCAGGGCTTCATCAAGAAAGAAGGCCTCGAAGGGCTCTTTCGGTTCATGATGCGACAAGTCAAATACTTCGCCGCTCACGACCTTCAAATGGCACTTGAGAGCAATATGAAGAAGGTCAACATGGCCGAACCACTTCTCAAAGGACCTGAGATCGAGAGACTTCCAAGCAATCATATACACATCAGCTCTGTCACCGGCATCACCTACAACCAAATTGTTAAAAAGACCAGGATGATGCTGAAGACAAAAATTCACAAGTTTTGCGATGGAACCCTCAAGATCGTCAGGAGAAATATCGAACAGAGGTTGGAAGAGATAAATAGAGACACGATGCTAAGGATCCACCGGTTTGTGAGAGAACAGGCGCTCCTGATGGAATTGTTGGATGACATCGAGGAGCGCCTGAAGCTCAGGGAGACCGTTAGGGACTACGAGCATGCGCTGGGCTTGCGCAGATCGTACTATGCCCGACAAGGACGAACAGCACGGAGACGCAATCAAGCACAAAGGGGGAGAATGTAGAATATCATTTGTAATTGTGCTTGATTTCATTAGGTGTCCTTGTAATTAGGGGCTTTACTTATATTAGTCTTTAGATTAAGGACTAGTTAGATATTTATACCAAGATTGTTGGTATAAATACTTGTAAATGAATTGAGCTGAATAGAGAAAGTTTAGAGAATTGATCCGAAGGTCTTGCAAATTGATTTCTAGAAAGAGAAACAACAGTAACTTTCTCACTCTAATTGAATTCTCTCTCGTGTTCTTATTTTGAGTTTTTCGATCGAATTCAATTGATCATCTAAACGATCGAATTGCTATGAATTCTAGCCTAGGATCGTAGAGTTGTTAATATGAGGACCTAACAAGCTTCCGCCCTGAACTGTTTGGGAATATCATATATATCTAGCCATTTCTTGTAACACTCTATTTTTCCGCTCAACTACCGTTCTGTTGGGGTGTTAGGGGAGCAGAGAAGTTATGATTATATCCATATTGATCACAGAAGGATGCAAATGATAGCAAACTCTAATCCGTTATCACTACATATCAAGCATAGATTCATTTCTTTTTCGTTTTCAAGTCTCTTTACTAGCGATGCAAGGTTATCTAGTGCCTCATTCTTATGTGCAAGGAATATCACACATGTGTACCTAGAATAGTCACCAACAATAACAAATGCATCTTTTACCTCGCAGAGACATTGTCTGAACAAGACCAAAAAGGTCGAGATAGAGTAGTTCCAGATGTCTAGATGTGGATATCACATGCTTTACCTTAAAGGACATCTTGGTCTGTTTACCCATTTGGCATACCCTGCAAGTTCTGTCCTTGAAGAACATATCAGGAACACCTCGTACCAGTGCATTGCTTGTAATGTGAGATAGTAGTTCCATATTAGCATGTCCCAAGCGTCTGTGCCATAATCAGGTGGTATCATGTGTAATTGCTAAACACTTGACATTCTGGTCAGCTGTATCGCCAAGAGTAATGCAGTAGATATTTATATCCCTAGATGCACTAAATATAACCTTATTATCATTTCTAACAACACGCTTATCATCTTCAAAAGTTATCGTATGACCTTTATCGCATAATTGACTAATGCTAATTAGGTTATGTTCTAAGTTCGTAACTAACCATACGTCATCTATAGTAGTATGTAAAGTGTTACCGACAGTTCCAACTCCAATAATCTTAGCTTTTGTGTTGTCGGCGTATGAGACATATCATCCATACGCTTTCACCGACACAAACTTACTGATATCACCTGTCATATGGTGGGAACACCCACTGTCGAGATACCACTTGTTTTTCTTGCTGTTTCTTCTTTTTACCTGCATGAATCAGTTCTTTCCGGAGGTGCCCAACATTGATTGGGTCCTAAAAGGTTAGTAGCAAAGTAACTCCTCCTAACACGTGATATATCATGTGTCACAGAGTGTGATATCTCAAACACAGGTTGACACTAGTACGTAATACTCATAGGCGACGATCATTATCAATAGTAGGCGACGATTTCACGTGTCACGGTCGGCATAGTCGCGTGTAGTCCGGATTTTATGCAATGGTTGTAGAACGTCGCGTAAAGAAGTAAATACGCGACGGTTGTTGGTGAAAACCGTCGCATAAAGCTTATATACGATGGTTGTGCAATAAAAACCGTCGCGTAAAGTCTACAATACGCGACGGTCGTCTCTGTTAACCATCGCGTGTTTGTGGGCTTTATGCGACAGTCGTTTAACGACCGCCACAGTCTTTTTTAAAATATTTTTGCTGTTCTTTTTATAAAATCCCTATTAATCAATAAACAACACCAACAAATTTCCGAAATACCAATCCATAATCACTAAAGCATAAAAAATCAAAACAATTTCATGAAAAAGCAAATTGATCACAATTATCATCCTCGATCCAATGAAATCCATATAAACAAGTTAGCACTAATAAAGATCCAAAAACAAAATCACTCAACTAGACATATTGTACGAAAATATTCTGCCCACAGCTCACGTACTTCTTCTATCGTATTCCAATCGTAATTGAAGTCTTTTAGCATCTAGAAAATAATGAACAAGAAGTACGATAAACATACAAACTTAATCAATAAAATAGATAGTTTTATTTTTATATATATCGTCGTCAAGTTGTTGTTTTAACATCCCGTCCCATACCGGGTGTCACTGTAGCATCGGTCCCTACCGGGACTAGTGGGGTTCCTTTAACGTCACGTCCCATACCGGTTGTCTCTGTGGCATCGCTTCCTACCGGGACTAGTGGGGTTGGGCCCACCACACTCCGACTGATAGTCTGGCCCCACTGTATCACCATTTAACCTTTCAGCGTGCTTTGTCCTCACTCACACGCACACTGAGCTACTTCCCAGGGGGTCACCCATCCCAAGATTCGCCAAGTCAAGCACGCTTAACTTGGAGTTTCTATAGATGGACTCTCGAAAAGGTAGGTCTACCTTGGTGATATGAGTAATACTATCCATTCTCTTATACAATTCTTAGCCTGACACGCCCACACATTGTCAGTCTCAGGATCCCCTCTCATTCGGGTGTCGGATCGGTTCGTTCATATACCCCTTCGCCTAGAAGCCTGCCAGGAGCCGCTCCTTGTCCGTGCACCTCTCTAGCACCGGCGATCACTCCCTGCCCTCATTGGCCCCGGGCGTCACATGCCCACCAGCTTCTACGAGAGGTTGTGCTATGATACCACCTGTAACGTCGCGTCCCATACCGGTGTCTCTGTGGCATCGGTTCCTACGGGACTACTGGGGTTGGACCCACCACACTCCGACTGATAGTCTGGCCCCACTGTATCCCCATTTAACCTTTCAGCGTGCTTTGTCCTCACTCACACGCACCCTGCGCTACTTCCCAGGGGGCCACCCATCCTAAGATTTCCCCAAGTCAAGCACGCTTAACTTCGGAGTTTCTATAGATGGACTCCCGAAAAGGTATGTCGACCTTGGTGATATGAGTAGTAGAAAAGGTAGGCCGACCTTGGTGATATAAGCAGTACTATCCATTCTCTTATACGATTCTCAGCCTGACACGCCCACACATTCTCAGTCTCAGGATCGCCTCTCATTAGGGTGTCGGATCGGTTCGTTCATGTACCCCTTCGCCTAGAAGCCTGCAAGGAGCCGCTCCTTGTCCGTGCACCTCACTGGCACCGGCGATCTCTCCCCGCCCTCATCGACCCCGGGCATCACAGCTGTGGCCTTGTCCGATATTTCTGAAGAGGTCGTTCATGTAGCGCATAACGTAGAAGCCACACAATTCACTTTTCTTTGGTTGTTGAGGGCACTAGTTAACAACAATAAATAAATATAGCTGATGTTTAAGTATAATTAGGAACAACTTTGAAAATCATAAAAAATACTAACCTTCCATCGTTCCCAACTAACGGGAGATTTCGTCTTCTTAGTTTGAACGGCACCCACGAGCGTCGCTGACTTTATCGCCCTGAAATTCATAGTATACCAACATTATTATATCAAAAAAATTGTCTCTACTATTTAACATTTAATAAAACTTACATGTTCAGTCGGTCACGGATAGCTAGCTTTCCAAGGCCTGCAATTGGTGCCGTTGAATCGAACACAAATACTGTGTTCGAAGCGAACTCGATGACCAACAAAATACTCAAAATTTAACATATATACGAAAAACTATTAATGTGTGAAGAAAAAATATAATAATATCAATGCTTACCTCTCATAGTAGGGTCCAAAATAATAACTGCATGACGTCCACGATTTTTGAAGGCCGCAGCATAGTAGCCTATATCGATCGGTTCTCTGGTCAACAAACCTAGACGACTCGGGTTTAAGAACCGAAACGACAATGAAAGGTTATGTAGATATCTGAAATTTTGCAAAAAAGTAAAATTTACGATATAATAGTGTTAATTACTGAAATGATTAGTAACGATAATGATTATACCTCATGAAAAGCTGGATAATCGAAGCCTCCAACCTCACACGTCCAAAAAATCATGAATATCCTTTATGTCTACGAACGTCCGGAAATCCTCTTGTTGCGGGTTATAATACACATCGCTCATCAAGAACATGAAATGGACGCTAAGACGATCTGGGCGGGACGAGAGAGAAACGAAGACATACAGACTTTGTTTGCCAAGTTTTCTAACCACTTCGCAATCAAGGCATGCGATATCATCTTCCTTGGGACGCTGGAGGGAGGTGCCTACATATGACATATATTCGAAATGGATAAAAAAATCATTATATATAATATATTGTCTTCCCTACCCCACCCTGCGGATCTATTAGAGCTTTTGGCTATTGTACGAAGCTCCCTTGTGCCTCTCCCAGCGTGACAAGATCGCTTGTTGGTACCGGAAGTCGGACCTCATCCTTTCAGTTAGCAAGAATATCGATCGCGACAATGACGTTGTCGCTCACAACTGAGACTTTATAAATTTGAGCACATCCCGTAACAATCGTCCCAAGAGCGACAACCTCTAATTGCTAGCTGATGTACAGCATCAGTCGTATCTTAGGAAACTATAGGATTCCAATAAGATGAATATTGAGTACGGAATTTCTTAAACTAAACAGATTAATATGCACAAACCTAAGACTTACCGGAACATCTACCATTGTAAATGGATCAACAAGGACAGATCCATGAGAACTCTTACTGAAGCCGGTGTTATTCATGTCAGCATTGGTAGTCATGTTGACTTCTTGTTCCAAATTAGGCATGGGCATCCCCATTTGAGCGAATGCGGCCCTCATTTGACTCACCACCGCAGCTGCCGCGCGAGACTCCACCTCATACGCCATCGTCGCCTCCATCTCAACCATCATCGCCGCCCGCATCTCGGCCTTCAACTGATCCAATGCGGGGTAAGAACTTGCCCTCGAGCCCGTAGCTGGGTTACCGAACACGTCTCGAATTGTCCCGTATTTTCCTACACCTCTCACTCTTCCGGAATGATCGGGCTTTCCGATAGCACTGGACAATACATCACAGTGCCTTGGGGGGACAAAGTCTCATTGACTTTGTTGCTCGTGCACTCCTGCCTGTCCAATTTATATAGCATTGTTTGTATTTAACATATTCCTATAACAAAAGCCATCGACATGGAAACACTTACCGCTCTCTCAGCTAACTCCTGATTGGAGCTACCGCCAATGATATATCGTCCATCATCCCTTTTCTTTATCCTGGCGTGCAGGAAGTTCTTTGTTCGGTCATTGCCGGTGATAACATAGGGATGAGATCCTCGGTCGACCATTCGGCCTTTGTACCCCGAGTTGCCGAGATGTTGTGGATATATGTTGTGTGAATGCTTTGTCTAGCCTTCTCACTAATTTTCTGCAATATATACAACACAGTTAAATGTGAATTGATAAATATTCCAATCGCATCATAATTTTACCTGAAACTGTGGGGCTTCCCTATAGTTCCTCCATGCCTCTAATCCCTCATGGCTGAGGTGTTCATACTCGGTCCCCGAACTTGGACCCTTCTGCTTCTCTTTTATGCTGTACTGATGCTTCCAGTTTTTTCGAAGCTCGCCTGCCTTCTTAAGGACTTTTGCCTTGATATCAGGATCATGAGGCCACCTCCATGCATGCCGTCGACATATATATAATTAATTTATCAATAATTATAGACAAATCATAATGATTGTATACCTTAATGTCCTCCCAGAGTGCTTCGTTCAGGCCCGAATCGATGTGCCGCCAGTTCGTTATAAAACCGGCCACTTATGCCCTATCCACCTGGCCTATGTAACTACAAAACTTCGCCCTCGCATCGCTATCGGGGCCAATAACTGTGCCATTCCAGTCGAACTCTAGGATGCATACATCTGAGTCATAGTCCCACCGTCTTCATAGAGACTTCATATTGTAAGGGCCTCTCGTACGCCTACTGGACCCGCTAGTGTCGGTACCAGCTGACATAGATGTGGGAGGATATGACGACATCGTGAGCTATATGAACCTAGAATTTACAAGTATCAAAAAATGATTAAATCATCAGAATAACGATACAAATAGCAATAATAAATGATAAATGTCAACAAAGAAAAAATATTATCTATCACCATAATATTACACTTACAATATTAGAACGTGTCAAATGCACATTCCTTAGTTGTGATCTGGAACAATGTACCTACCAAAGTTGTTTCATCTTCTTCAACAGTTACATGTTTCACACCAGTAGGAAATGGAAATGTGTCATTGTTCGCATCATATTCATCTTCATCGTCCACATCACTGATTCCAACAACACTTTCTTTCCCTGAATAACGATATGCCATCACTCATTAGCTGGATCCTGAACGCAGAATACTTGTTGGCCTGGTTAGCAAGAATGAAAGAGTCGTCAACATAGCCATTCTTATGTAAGTCAACCATAGTAAAGCTCATCTCAGGATCAATCTATACACCGCGTCGATTATCTACCCATTGACAACGAAGTAAGATAAATTTCGCATCGTTCTAGACAAGTTCCCATATTTCCTCAACAAATCCAAAGTACGAGCTTGTATTGCTCGTCACCTGGGCATCTCTTCCACGAGTAACTTCTCTGGACAACGCTACTAGTGTGACCCCACTGTTCTGCGACGTGCTCTTATCGTCTCGCCTTTTTCTGTAAAAAGTGTACCCGTTAATGTCGTATCCTTCATACATGGCGACATTCCATTCAGGTCCCCATGCTAGCATCTTAATCATGTGACTGCAATCTGAACCGTTTTCTGCTAGTAGTGTTCTCGATCTAAACTAATTTAGAAAGGAATGATTATGCTCTTTTATGTACCATAGCTTCGTTTTCCTCGAATTTTCGCATCGTAAGGTGCCCATGTGCTCCTCCACGAAAGGATGCACCTCAGGAATATGCCGCAGCACATAGAAATTTGCTGACTCCCATAACTGTCCTGAACACTGGCTTTGTCAACGGTCTGCCTTCCAATCGTCCATCATGGAGAGAGGTAGGTAACCCTATCGCTTTCACATTTGACAAATATGAAGTACAAAATTCAGCACATTCCTCTGTTGTGTATCCTTCAACAATGCTACCCTCGGGCCGATACCGATTTCTCACATATCGCTTAAAGATCTTCATATATCGTTCAAAAGGATGCATATCTCATATACACTGGACCACATATCTTAATCTCACGCACCAAATGAACCACGAGATGCGCCATGATATCGAAGAACGACGGAGGAAAAAACATTTCCAACCGACATAATGTAATTACTACATCTGCTTGAAACTCATCTAACACCTCGGGAGCAAGAATCTTATTGCATATTTCATTGAAAAAGAAACATAATTTTGAAATGCATTGACGAACGTGCTCTGACATTATACCAGAATCGCAATTGGCAACAGATGTTGCATCAATGCATGGCAGTCATGAGACTTATATCCCACTAACTTCAGGTCCTTCAAAGAGATATATCTCCGTATGTTACTAGCATATCCGTATGGGACTTTAACACCTTTAAGACATTCGGAAAAACTGAACTTTTTAGCCCTACTGAGTGTAAAGCAATCTGGGGGAAGAAAAGTCTTCTTTCCCTTTTTTATCGGAGCTAAATCAGGCCTCATTCCAAGTTCGTTCATGTCTTGCCTGGCTTTAAGTCCATCTTTTGTCTTACCGGGCATATGCAAAAGAGTACCTACGATAATCACAT
Organism: Craterostigma plantagineum; assembly: GCA_027422505.1. Taxonomy (NCBI): domain Eukaryota; kingdom Viridiplantae; phylum Streptophyta; class Magnoliopsida; order Lamiales; family Linderniaceae; genus Craterostigma; species Craterostigma plantagineum. Next base: position 445,220 of record JAPQWV010000066.1, on the reverse strand, counting down.
GCTTTCTTCTCCACGTGCATCACGTTGATACAATGTCTCACATCTAGATTTTCCCAATAGGGTAGCTCCCAAAATATTGACCTTTTTTTCTAGACATTCCCGTCTTTGATGGTTTACACTTCTTACCAAACTGAGCATTAATATGTGAGACAATATCACTCAATTGTGTACCTTTTAGCGGTAGCTTAGCACTTGATGTCTCGCTTTTACTGTAAAAAAAGTGGTCGCAGCTTTTTCTTCGTTCGATATTTGTGAGTATGTTGCAGGAATTTCCGATGGCCCATATAGACGTGTTTTCTGCAGTTGTTCAACCATTGGCTATCGGTATTATCCCCACAAATTGGACATGCTTTCTTCCCTTTCGCACTATAGCCAGACAAATTCCCATAAGTCGGAAAGTCATTAATGGTGCAGAATATCATAGCCCGTAAAGTAAACCTCACTTTACGTATGCGTCATAGGCCTCAACGCTTTCATACCATAAAGTTTTTAGTTCGTTAATCACAGAGATAGACCGCAATGTCATGGCAAGGCTGTTTGGGGTTAGAAATATTAACAATGACAACATTATGTATTTTCTTTTCATCGTAAGCCATGGTGGGAGATTGTAGATATAAAGCCGCACCGGCCAAATACTATGACGGCTATTCAAATCATCAAATGGGTTTATCCCATCTGTGCAAAGCCCAAGCCTAAGATTCCGTAATTCAGCCTACTTCGTCTTTTCACCGCCTACTTCGTCTTTTCACTTATAATGCCATGTTTCACAAGTCGGACACTTATCAGCAGATTCTACTCGCCCTTATAAAGTACGCATCGTTTGGGCACGCATGAATTTTTTGTATTCCAGATGGCATAGTAGCTTCTTTGCCTCGTAAGTCAATGTCGGAAGCTCATTACCATCAGGTAGCATGCTGGCAAATGTTTCTAAAAGGGCTGAGAAACACAACAACTTCAACAAGGCAGACAATTTGGTGTATTGATCATCCGTCGTACAATGGAATATTATTGTCCCTAACTAGATGATCGAATATAGGAGGTCGTTCTTCATAATCCTCTTGAACATCACGCAACATCTCTTCAATACGTCATTGTCGTCAGATGAACTAGCAACTACAACATCGTCGTCATCGTTAAGTGGCACTCTTGTACTAGTTCCTTCCCCGCACAACTAGTTTTAGCGATGACAGCCTCACCATGCCATATCCAGTTAGTGTACCCGGGTCTAAAACCAGAAACTATCACATGTTCACGAACAACATCACTACTCCACCATCTCATGTTATTACAGTTACGACACGGACATGAAATCTTCGATTGTCTCTTTTTTCCACTTTTAGTTTCCGCAAATTTCATAAAATGCTCAATGCCAGCCAAATACTCAGTCGTTGTCCCGCTTACTACACATCCAACATTCCAATCACCTAAAATATGTCAAATAAATTAATTCAAATAAAAAACCTTATCTTTGAAACTAGCACTCGCTCAATTTTCGAAATTTAAGTATGAAACAACATACTCCCTCTGTCCCAAATCGTTTTGGATATTTGGGAGTTGGCATGGGAATTAAGAAACTGAATATTTTAATAGTACAATTAAAAGGTAAAAAGTGTATATTTTGACACGTCTTTTAAGAATATTTAATATTATTATATTGATTGTTTGTGATAGTTTTTTTGCTAAATAAGAAAATGTACAAAAAATGTGGGACGCCCGTCTTAGTAAAATGTATAAAATTGTTTGGGACGGAGGGAGTATATTATTCGAAATTGAACCTAAATCGACAAAGAATCAACCAAACCGTGACCAAAACCCTAATTTTCGAAACAATAACTCCCCAAATTTGCCCAATCTAGAAATTTGAATATGAAACAGCATAGACTACACAAAATTGCACCCAAATCAACAAAAAGCAACCAAACCGTGACCAAAACCCTAATTTTCGAAACAATAACTCCCCAAATTCACCCACTTTCGAAACTAAAATACAGATCGACATATATTGCACGACATTGCACCCACCTCGACGAAAGATTAACCAAAATTGTGACCAAAAACCTAAATTGCGAAACATAAACACTCCCGAATTCGCCCAATTTCGAAATTAAAATACAAATCGACATATATTCATCTCAAATCGGCCCTATTTTCGACTACCCGCATAAACTAGCATACCAAATCATCAATGCACAAATAAAAACGAAGTAAAAACCGAAGAAACTATACCTTCTATCGAGGGAATCGCAAAACAATCGTCGGCACCGACCTCGAACCCTAAGAACGCCGCGCCGAAGCACTTTAGGAGATGGTATACTGGAGTCACTGCAAGTTTTTCGCTCGGCCGCCGTTCGGATTTTTTGGAAACGAAAATAACAAAGTGAGGAGGAAGAAGGGGGTCTGGTTTTTAAAAACAATACGCGATGGACGTTATCCCGTAAACGTCGCATATACTGTTTGCAAGCGTAAAAAAACATCACGAAAACTAAACCATTCGCGACGGTTTCTGGAAACAACCGTCGCGTATTTTAGCTGGCGACGATACGCGACGCTCATTTGTAATGTAACGGCCGTCCCATATCGGGTGTCACTGTAGCATCGGTTCCTACCGAGACCTGTGGGGTTGGGCCCACCACATTCCGACTGATGTCTGGCCCCACTGTACCACAATTTAACCTTTCAGCGTGCTTATTACTGTGGCCAAGTAGCTATTATTTACTAGTGTGACCAGTATTAGAAACATGGTTATCAGGGAACTTCTTTGGCCTCTAGACATACCTAGACTTATCAGCTCTTTTCAAAAAACAATTGTTAGAATAATGACCATGACGATCGCATGAAAACACTTGGCCATTCTAGCAGTTGGTGCAACATGCTTCTGTGTCGAGGAATATCCTATCCCGAATTTCCCTTCCTAGGAATGCTTAGTAACATATCACGATTTTGTTTTCCCTCAAGAAGTCTGTCAACAATACGAGTTTTTTCTTCTAACTAGCTTCTAAGAACTGATATGTCTCTAGATATATCGCTATTCATCTTTCTAAGCTCTTCACTGTTACACGAGACTTTTGCTTCTTTAAAGGTTTCCAGTTCGGCCCTTAAGCATGCATTATCTAGATCAGTTTGATGCTTCTCTCTTGCTAAGTCATCTCGTTGTCTAACCAATCTCTTTACTTGAGAGTTAAGCGATTTAATCTTCCTCTCTGAGTTTTGAATTATTTCAAACATTTCTTCCTTTTCATCTACTTCAAAGACTGAGGAGGCGTTATCATGAGATTCATCCTTACTGGCATATAATTCATTTAGAATGCATATTTTGTTAATAGTAGAAGAAGATATCTGATCGTCATCGGCCATGTAGGCGAGATCTCCATCCTCTTCACTTCCGGCGTCTTCCTAGTTTGTGACCATGGGCTTCTGTTTCCTTACCTTTTTGTCACCATTTTCCAGTGGGCAGTTTGAGGCGAAGTGGCCTGGTTTGTTACACTTGTAGCACTTCCGAACATTGTTTCCGGATGAGGATATTCCCTTTCCTTTTGGTTGGAACTTGGAGTTTCTTTTGAATTTCCTTCGTAGCCGAGATTGTTCAAATCTCCTTGTCAGCATGGCGATCTGCTCTAATATCTACTCTTTATTTTCTTCATCGCCATCAGAGTCATTTTCTTGTTCAGTGTTAAAGGCAATATTTGGTTGATTTCTGACTTGTGGTTTTTCTTTAATGGAGATCCGAGTCATCTCATATGTGGTTAGATATCTGATTAGTTCCGAGATAGATAGCTCGTCCAAGTCCTTTGCTTCAGAAATGGCAGTTACTTTGCGATTCCAATCTCTCGGAAGAGATCTCAGGATTTTTTGCACCTTCTCACCATCCGGTATATTCTTGCCAAGAGAGAACATTTGATTGATGATGTTCATGAATCTTGCATACATGTGGCTTATTGTCTCGTTGTCCTCCATCTTGAAGCATATCCCACATGTCCTTGGTGGATTCACATGAACTTACGCGATTGTATTCTTCTCTTGTAACTGCACAAGCGATCATGTTTTTGCTTTGGCATTCAGTGAGATTCCTCGTTTGTCTGTTGCATCGTAGTTAGAATCTTTCTTTGCAGTTCTGTCCGCCTTTTTGGGATTGTATGGTCCAGTAGTGATGATATCTCACAGATCATAGTCAGCAGCAAGCATGAATTCCTTCATACGGTTCTTCCATATGGTGTAGTTGATTCCATCGAAAAGTGGTGGCCTGGAATGAGATTGTCCCTCTGCAAAAATATCAAAACTCGACGAAGCCATTAGATATATAACTCAGGCTTGTTAAGCCCGTCGTTTGAGTAACCCTCTCTGATACCAAATGAAGATAAAAAATGTGCCTAGGGGTGAATTAGGTTTATAAAATTATGCTTCTTCTTTTCACAGATCCTAACATGTAATAACTTAGAGATGCCTACTAATGCTCGTGATGAGTATGTCTGACATATCCTAGTGACGTCAGGTGTGTATTGGTTCTGTCTCACTCCAAAAAGGAAATAACTATAAAATTTGAAGAAGAAATGGGGCACGTGTCGATCTTATGCTGTTAGATGAGAAGGTGATTTGCAGTCCTATTTGGTGGTTGTCTTATATAATGGTGTATTAATAATTTTTTCCTCTCTTTTACGTTGTCAGGATACGTTGATGCATGCTTTTATATATTCAGAGTGCCGATGAGAGCTTTATTAAGGTGGACGTGTTTTTTTTCAATATCTGATTTTGAGGTTGTCAATCGCCTATGATCTATCGCATGACTAACCATCGATACATGCTAAGGTTCACAGATCGTACGACCATGGAAGAGGTTGGTGAGTAGTCTTGCTCTATAGGACTTGAGAAATTTCGATTTCGTTCCTACGAAGCATTGCTAAAGTTGCCTGGCAACAATCAGGATCTACCGGGTATGTTCTCTCTTTTGGTCGTCTAGCATTTTATATTGCACGATTGTACTTGTGGATGATATATGAATCCAAAATTTGTGCATAAATGGTTGCTTTGCAAATTTAGACGTAATCGAGTTGTGGTGGAGCCGAATCATGGTACATATGGTATTGCTAGACGAGCAGGGGTATGTATGTTTTCGTGCAAAATCGCTTCATGTTTCCTAATTGCATTCCATGCTATATTCTATAAAATATCTTCCTTTTATAATTTTGTGGTCGTCTCCCTTACGGTTTGGGACGATAAGGCAGTGGAGTTCTGTGATGCGGTCCGTTCTTCCGTCGGGCAGAATACAATTGTGGTAGTCACAAGTATTAATCCAAAAATATGTGGAGGTACTGCTTTTTTTCTAACTATTGCATGACGTGAAAAACGTATGCCTTCAAGAAATTGCAATACTCATGCATTTTGCAGCAAGAATCAATATAGGGACGACTGCAATAGTCGTGGATTCTGTCAGTTCATGCTTTTGGTTGAATGTATATATTATTGTAATTGTTTTCTATTATTAATATTGTTATTATTATGCAGGAAATCTCTACTTAAATACTACATCTTCATCGAAGTTGTACATAAACTACGAAGTGGACGCTGTCTTGGAGTTCAGAAAGAGGTGCCATATTCATTTTGTGCATTGCATATAGTTGTACGCAGTCTGATTGTATTGTTACATTATTGGGTAGGATGAATGCATTTGATAGGCCAATTTCGTTATCGTTAGCAGAAAGGAACGCTGATTGACACCTTGCCGTGTTTCCAACATACCCGATTTCTTGCAACGGTAACCGGAACAGGTATCCCATGAAAATTGCCTTCACGATCGTCAATAATTTTGTTTTGCTTTGCACTAGTTCATTTTTATGATGAAAATGAAAATTTGTTTTCAGGTTAAGGAATTTGCATGTGTTGCTAAGATTGCTGAGGTATTGTTTAGGAGAGGTTGGCATTATATCCTGTTCTAGGTGTTCGAGCAAGTTAAAAAAATCGGACTCAGCACTAAATTGCAACAAATATGTGGATTCGAAGGCTGTTAGAATTCTACGGTATTAAGACCATGCTGCCTCACCTTGTGATTCCGTATTTTGTTTAAATTCTTTCTTTTCCCATCCTCTTTTACATGGTGTTCCGTTGTAGGTTCCGAATTGAAGCAATCGTTGATGATGGAAGTGATATCGCGACATTTGTTATATTTGATGGAGTTGGGAGGAAGTGCACAAACACTACTGCTGAGGAAATAGTCAGCTCATCGACCAGTTTTTCTAAATGTTGGTGAATTAATATGAGGGTGCTGATTACTACTCTCCCTTCATTAGTTGTCTACGTCTATGTATTTTGTAGTCTAATGATGGTCTGGATAGAAGCTTTGGTGACGATGCAATACCAAAGTGCATACTAAATTTGGTTGGAGATCCTTTCTGTTCTACGTAAGAGTGAAACCTTTTGATTTCGTATCGTAGCTTTTGTGGCGACCCTCACTTTCTAATACGTATTAGTGGCGGATTTTCGCAACGTAAGTCGCGGAATGACCCGTGTAATAAAACTTTTTCTTAAATAAAATATATTACATCAAAATGTTAGTCTACATTGTCATTGCTATACATGGGCCGTGGCCCCAAAATGGCAGAACATCAAAACCTAACGTCGCTCCACAGGTCGCATCCATGTAGAGCCATGCCATCAAAAGTCCGTGGAGCACTGCCGTCAGCCCACCTCAGTCGCGACGCGTATCAGCGTTGGGGTCAGTACCTACAACACGTAAAACTCTGAGCTATTTGCCCAGTAGTTGAAATATGCATGTATACAACATGCACTCGAACCCATCCCATATACCCAGCAATGTGCACACTCGACTCTTCCCTTTCTATCTCGACCTATAACGTCTCAACGCATCTAGACCCCCGTCTAATCTCACAGAATTAGCGGTCTGCACCTCAGGTGTCACTAACGCACCCGAGTTGACGAGTGGCTCACCCCGTCTCCCGATAATCCCCGACGGTTTGCACCTCAGTACCTAAGTAGAAGAGTGGCTCACCCCCGTCTCCCGCCTCTACGGTTTGCACCTCCGGTCCTGAGTATACGAGTCGCTCACGCCCGTCTCCCGTCGTCCTCACCTATTGCCTATGATGGTTTACACCTCAGTCTCTGAGTAGATGAGTGGTTCACCCCTATCTCCCGCCTTGACTGTTTGCACCTCAGATACTGAGTAGACGAGTCGCTCACGCCCGTCGCCCATCTCACACACCTATTACCTAGGACGGTTTTGCACCTCAGTATCTGAGTAGATGAGTGGCTCACCCCCATCTCCCGCCTCAACGGTTTGCATCTCAGATCCTGAGTAGACGAGTCGCTCACATCCGTCTCCCGCCCAATTCACTTCTCACATGATACCCTAGTACTCACCCCAACTTTACCTCAAATCGGTACTTCGCACCTTGATGTAATAAGGCGTCACCATTTTCTACGGTGCCCGACCTCACCCCTGACGTGACATGCACGTGCAGTGCAAATAATGTACATATAATGTGACATGCATGTATAATATAAATAATGTACACATGACGTGCAGCAATTACGTGCAACAATTATAAAGCGCGTAAAACACATATTCACCCAGTCACATAACTCACCGAATTCATATACGCACATAGTCATCAAAGCACATAGTCACGTAAGTGTCACATAATCATATAACATTTACGTGTCGTATATGGATTTCACCTACATGTCCTCCAAGCTAATCACACGTATTGCCTTGTCTTGTGAAATTCCTATTGTTCAACCCTTAGACATAAATATCATAGTGTTAGTATCACACCTAAATTAGGTACCTAAGTCGAACTAAATTATTTTGACTATATTAATTTGCTAAAAACCCTAGGTCTCGACTAGTAATCTAACTTAGGTCATTAATATTATAATTTTGGTCGGTTGTTATGCATGGGAATTTCATTCGCCCGATTGGTTATGCCTTGACCATGATTTCGCCATGTCCCATTTTCTTGAAATTGCCCGATTGTAGCTCATCTTCAAATCGCCCGATTGAAGCTTGCATGGCAGTTAGTTTCGCCGTGTATTTACTTGAACAACAACTCGCCCGATTAGTGCAATGCTCACATGAGTTTCACACGATTGCATGGTATTAGGGTCGTCAAATCGCTGAGTTCTCACCACTTCCCACAATCGCCCGATTCCATTGCTTCCAATCGCTCGATTCCTCATGTGCCATAACATACTTTCGGTCGATTTCATGATATCTCCAATCGCCCTATGAGGCATTTAAAAATAGAAATCGCCAAGGTCTTCATGGAGAGTAAATCGCCCGATTTGAGGGTCCTCAATGTGAAATCGCCGACCTTTCTTCACTCCTTAAATCGCCCGATTGCTTGGGCTAAATGGTTTCGCCAGATTTGACATGGCTTCCAATCGGCCGAAACTCCATGCAACTCCATTCCTTCGATCGAGTGTTCATCAAATCGCCCGATTGGCTAGCATGCCTTGCTCACTTTCGCCGAGGTTTTCTTCACTTAATAAGTCGTCGATTTCATGTCATCATTTCGCTCGATTTTATTAAGGGTTAGGCTACCTAATTCGCCCGAATTCATTCAAACCCAAAAATTCATATATAACCAAGATCATCTTAAAAAACTATGCTAACTCCCAACAATCTTACACCGTAAAATACTAAGTTTCTAAAAACACGATAGCTCTCAATAACACTCTTTGTTTCAGAATCATCAAGGTTTTCATTACACAAACACTTACGACTGTAACTGAATACTTAAGAAACTAGGGTTTTCTAAGAATAGCAAGTTTCAAAGTTCCATAGGATTATCATAACATCACGTAAGACATATATAAATGTATTATCTTAAACACGTCAAGTATAAAGACTTCAGAATACCTTTAATTGTTAAGTCTCTAAGTTCGTTGAAATCTCCCATTCCCTTCTAGTCTCTTTTCGTGCTCTACTCTTATTCACCTCAAGGCTTTCTATTAATGATTGTTTTTGAAATACATGAGCATTCTTATTTGGAAATCCGTGAGACAGGACTAGGTGATGACGTGATTTTCCCCAAGCCCTAAGTAACATCTTTATCAAAGTTTATCTTCAATACTTGGGCTTAAGTTCAAAACTAGATTTAGCCCAATTCATTATAACAATTTATTTTATTCTTATTAGTATTATTATTATGTAATTCGAATCCCCTATATCTAATATAGCTCTTAATAATTACTCTTACCCCAAAATTATAGATCTTGTACGAGATCATTTATAAGTTCCACCGATCAACTATACTAGTAGCACATGAGCACATATCAAGTATGAAGTCAACTAGGCACATAACATGCAGTCACATAAACACATAATTTGCACATACGTTCACAGATTAGCATGTTCATAAAATTCGGGGTATTACAGCTTTGCTGTGTCCCATATGATATAACAGGTGATCCAAAAAGTTTCAGCCTCTAAAAGTCAGGTAAGTTTTGGTATATTTATACGTAATTCGATGTTCCGATACTAATTCTTATGATGTGTTTGGGACGATGCACCTGATGGTGTTTTGACAAATCGTGAGAATGCATAATAGACAACTCCCAATGCTGCCACTATGCTTGGTGCTAATGGTGTGTACGACAGCCATGTCGAGGCAGATATACTTAAAGATTGTAAGGACGATGATACATACGATGTTGCTGGTGTGAGGACATGGCTCATTCACAAGATGGTCTCGATTGCATTTGTTTGGGTGGGAGCTCCGGTCGGTCCCCGCATGTATTGATAAAAAGATAGTTCTGCGAACTCAAGCCAAAAAAAGCCACTACTTCTGCAGTTCAACGTGTCTCTTTCAAGAGGCAAAAGTTTGTGTAGATTGAGTTTGTGGTGTTTTGATTTGGAGTGTGTTGTTTCAATTATTATGTGAGAATTTTGTTTTGGCTATAGGTCATTTCCCGTATGGTCTTGGCTAAGTTTCCTATGTCTGTTAGCTCATAAGTTGTTTCGCGGGTTGTACAACTTTGCTTAATGTTCTAATACAATATTGACTGCGCTATGTGTGCAATAATGACAAGAAGAAATTATCTCATTGTGTGATGAAGTATTGAACAATCCGCACCTTCATAAAAACGCTATGCAAGATAAATTGAGTGTGCGCTGCATGTAGTGTGGCTATAATGCAGAAGCTATGGATGACATTTTTTAGACTCATATTGTGTGGGTGCGAAATGACGATGCATGACTAGTGTAGTTGGGGCCAATAAGTGTAAAGTTGTTGTGTGAAGTTGTTTCACGTGTCGCACAAATTTCATTAATATTCTAATACAATATACTGATTGGGCTAAATGCGTGCAATAATCTCATATGGAGTTATCTCATAATGTATTGAATGATTAGCACATTCGTAACAATGCTATGCAAGAGAAACTGAGTGTGCGCTGCATGCAGTGTGGCTATATTGCAAAACCTATTGGATGCCATTTTCTAGACTTAGGTTGTCTGGGTGCGAAATAACGATGCATGACCAGTGTAGTCTGAGCCGATGAGTGTAACGCTACTGTGTGTATGAGTACTTATGTGTGTGGATGTAATTTTGCGGTTGGATGCCTTATAATATTGTTAAATTAAGCGAATGGGTGTTTTTATATCAGGTTCAAATAAAAGTTGCAATTGTCATTTTATGACATTACATTGTTAAATTAAGCTAGTGGATGACTTTATATAGATGCAAATATAAGTTGCAATTGTCAATTTATGACATTACATTATTATTGTTTGATATATTATTAATTGGAACTAATAATGGACGTGTCACATGGTATTAAGTAATCAATGTGTTGTTCCGTACAAATTGGATCCAAATTCCATCAATGGTTAATATGCTTATAGATGAGAAGTCACAATATTATGAAATTATTTTGGTGACGTCAGCTTTGGCAGCAATTCTTCCGCAGCCTGCACTAGTTTTATTTCCGTGTCGTTTGATGTGGCATTAAATTATATGACTGTAAATTCATACTCATCAAACTCATACTATTGGTATCCATGCATACATACACACTATCGAGTGCATTCGAAAAGTCTCGTCCCCATTTCGTGCTTCTAACACATTTACCAGTGCATTGCAAAAGTCACGTCCAAACTATATGCTTCGTCGCGGTAACTACTATCTTTTTGGTTCCTTCAACTGTAACAATAAATAGAAATCTAAGTTGTGATTCCATTTCATGTTTTAATTAAATTTACACATCTTCCCTATTGTTCCTTTTCTTATAATGTAGTTTATTTCGGTTCATATATAAATCCATGAACGACATACGATCATTCATGACACAAAGTCTTGCTGAAGTTCGCACTTCGTTAGTCGTTTTGTTGAATCAAGCAGAAAGTAGGAGATTTTTTCCGATTATGCAAGTAGGAAATCAATGAATTATTGTCTAGGTACGACGCACAGGTGGTTGCCATAAATCGTCTAGGCCTGAAGGTTGAAGGCCAATACATTGAAATTCATAAGAGGCTTTTTGTGATCGAGCAAAAACTTAGTATGTAGTTTATCTTTGTCTAAGTACTTTGCATTACTATTGATTTGACTTTTTATTACATTACATGTAATTCGGAAAAGGTACGAATGGCTATAGGAATAGTCAAGGTCAAAGGCTAGATGCTGCTGCTATAACTCATGGCGAGAAATGTCAACAGAAGGAAAATCGGAGGAAGAAGAATAACGACGAAGCTTCCCATTTGTTCAAGCGCAAGTATCAAGAGATTTCACAGGAGACAATCACACAGAATTTGCCAAAACAATCCATGGCTCCAGATATAGAGTTGCCGGATTCCCGTCTTATGGATTCAGGCAAATTCTCTGATGATACCGTACTAGATAGTCATATTTGTTAGGTCCTTGATTGTCAACTCAAACAATCCTAGGCATGAATTCTAAGGTAATCGACTATAATGATACAAATTGAATCTCGATCGAGAAACCTTTCTTCGAAGAACACGAGAGAGAAACTGTTAGTGTGAGAAAGTTTTTGCTATTTCTCTCTCTAGAATTTAAATCAAAAGCCTTTCGGATTGATTCTCTAATTTTCTGTATTCAGCTCAATTGTTTGTACAAGTATTTATACCAAACAAGCTTGGGATAAATAACAAACTAGTCCTAATCCATGGACTAATACAAATAAAGCCCCTAATTATAAGGACAACTAATGAAATCAAGCACAATAAAATATAGTCTCTACAATATTAAAGGATTAGTGAAGATGTTTACACAATTTGCAACTATACAAACAATGAGAGACGATGTTTGCATAAAGACTCTAATGGGGGGCCAGCGTGATGTGCAGTACTTTAGAACACTTATGACGACCTGGCTGCACGATGAGGTATTGAGACCACATGATTTGTTATGTACTTTGCTATCTAACTATCTAACATATTTTTTGCTTATCAGCACAGTGATGAGTGTCTCCGAGGTTTCATTCAGATACAAAGGACTTTACATGTAGGAGCCTGCGAGTTTCGTTCATGAGAGTAATGTTCATCGGGTCGTTGCAATGGAGTGTAGAGATGGATGAGGTACTGACCTTGCCGCACTACGACCCTATGCGGAGGGCAACGATGATAGGTGACCGTCAATTCCATGACAACAATTTGATGTAATTGTTGTTCCAGTAAATATAATAAGTGTAACTGGATTCTATGTGTGATTGATTTCAGGAAACAAGTAATCACTGTTCTCGACACCGATCCTTCTGTCTCTATCGACATGAGGTTCTTCGACATAGCATTTAGAAAAACTCTGCTTACTATTGTAACGACCCTACTTTTCTAATAAAAATAGTTGCCGGATTTACGCAATGAAAGCCGCGGAAAGGCCATCTTGCAAAAACTTTTTAGATAAATAATATACATATCGTAAAAATATTGTTTATTTAAAATGTTTTCGTAAAATAGGCTTTCCACGGCTTTCGTTGCAGAAATCCGCCAATATTTAAATTAGAAAAGTAGGGTCGTTACAAGTGGTATCAAAGCACAACCTCTCGCAGGACGGTGTGGTTGGAGGACGAACCAGGCGGAAGCTGGTGGACATGTGATGCTCGGGACTGAAGAGGGCGGGGAGTGATCGCCGGTGCCAGAGAGGTGCACGGACAAGGAGCGGCTTCTGGTAGGCTTCTAAGCAAAGCGGTAGATGAACGAACCGATCCCACACCCGAATGAGAGGGGTTCCCGAGACTGACAATGTATGGATGTGCCACGCTAAGAATCGTATAAGAGAATTAATAGTAATACTCATATCACCAAGGCCGACCTAGCTTTTCGGAAGTCAATCCATAAGAACTTAAAAGTTAAGCGTGCTTGACTTGGGGCAATCTTGGGATGGGTGACCCTTCAGGGAAGTAGCTCAGGGTGCATGCAGTGCGAAGCACACTTGAAGGTTAGTGGTGATACAGTGGGGTCAAACTATGAGTCGGGTGTGGTGGGCCCAACCCCACAGGTTTCGGTTGGGACAGATATTACAAGTGGGTCTCGGTATGGGACGGGATGTAACAACTATTCCTTATTTGCTTCGTGATCTGAGAATGACAGAGTCGATAATAAAATTTAATATATACCGAGACCGGAATTTCCACGACAGATTGTGGGGTAATGCATATCATAAGTATCGTAAGTTAGTCCACGCTGTGTATATATTGAATGGCTTCATCACATTAATTTTTTTACTTAATATAAATTCGTACCCTAGAATTGGCCCAGTCAGGGTTTTTCTTATTTAATAAATTATCACTGCACGAGTTCTTCTATAAGGTAGAAAACCTAAATTTTCAATTGACCAGTTCATTTCATCGGCCTTTCCTCATCAACATTGTGCTCACCCCGTCAAGTCATTTGTTGTGCTCTAAGACGGATTTGCAAGGATTTCCCAGAACATTTCACGGCAGCAAAACTTGCTCAGGTTTGACGTTGTCAATCTTATCTTTTTAATTGAATGCTATGCTCGAAGTGTAATGAGTATGCTAGTGACGAAAATGTCTGTATGTTTGCACGTTCTTCTGCAAAGGAGCTCTATCTCATTAAATTGACATGTCTATAAACATATTTGTGTCTGGAATATTTATAGCCAGCATGATCCTTTGTTGGTATTTAGAATGAATGCAGACAAATCTCATGTTACTGACCTGTTTTCTTGCTTTCTTGCATGCTGTGTTCGGATTTTGTGATAGTTAGTGCAAAACGAGCTCTGTCCAACTGTTTTGGCATCTGTATATACATATTTGTGCCTGGAATTTTTGTGACCAGCATTATCTTAAGGGTTTTAGCAACGACCTATATCAACACTTTTGAAAAATGAACCATCACACAGTGAAAACTCTGATTTCATTATATGATTATCAAAGCTTCAATATGATTTGGAGTAATAGATTATACTATAGAACTAGTGCATTCTTGCGGTTGTTTTTCATGTGTAATCTTCTATGAACTGTAAATAATCATTTCCTGTTTTTACGAATAATTACCCTGTTTTGTATCACTGGTTTGTATTGCAAAAGTTAGTTTCAAATCTTTTACTATACATGTTAATTTGTCAGAAGCTAATGATATATTTTCTCATGCAAAAACAGTTAGTGCCGGAACCTCAACTTCAGCGTGAGGAAATTATTCCATGTAAATTGCCAATAGTTGGTGAGTAAAAGAAGACCAGCAAGCTCATTTTAGAAATGTTGAACGCTAAAGAAGTAGAGATTATGGTTGAATTCAGTTTGGAAATCTCATTAAGTGTGCAACACAGTTCCAAGCATCAATTCAGTTGATATGGTTTCTTATTCAATCTCAAGTAGAAGATGATGATTCTGATGAGTTGTGGATGGTGATAGAGGGTAAACCGTTGCGTTTCTCACCTGTAGAATATTGTTTGTTGACTGGCCTGAAGTTTGCATAAGATGCTCCCATTAAGCCGAATGAAGCCTTTATTAAGAGGCACTTTGGAAAGAATAAACGGATTACGCTGGATGACCTGAGCGAAGCATTATCAAAACCGCCAAATCATCAACCCATGTCGATGTTGAGAAATTAAAGATTGCTAGTTTGATGTTCGCTGTAGGAGTTTTGCAAAGAAGAAGCTATCGGAACGCTATGGTGGATACTGGTTTGCTTTACTCAATGTTGTATAATTCGCTAGGCGCTAGTCGTGCGCCCGAGAGGGGCCTAGCGCCTAGACGGTCTAGGCGGGGCGGGGCGGGGCCTAGGCGGTTCCTTTGTGGGAATTAGACGGTATACATATTTTTATTATCATTTTACTATATATCAAATATGTTATCGTCATACCAAAATAAATGTGCATAAACTTTTCTAATAAATTAATTCCATCCCAATAATGCTTAGTATTTTTTCGATAATTTATAGAATTTGTATTCTATTGAAAGAAATATTTGGTATAACAGAAGTTATATGTAACAAATATTAATAGTTATTAATTAGAGTAAGTATTTGTTAATTAAGTATTTAATGCATGGGAACAGCGGCCGATCAATGCATCAACGCTCTTGTAGTATCTTAACTTGTTAATTTGTGTAGTATAGTTGTCCCACCAATTGTTCGGTCTAAATTAAGTGGGGAAGTTGCCTATAAATAGGGATTTCACCTCAGCGATAGTATTCCATGTGCTTGCCACGTCCCTTGCCTAATTTTGAGGGAACGTCAATAGTTAAAACTTATAATAATATATTACTATATAAAAAATATTAAAAAAATAAATTGGCAATTTATTCGTCCAATTAGTAGGCGATTAATCGCCGATTAAGCTAATTAATTGGCCGATTATTCCGTTTGCCAATCAGTAGGCCGATTAGGTGGTTTTCGCCGCGGTGCTCTCCGACTAGGCGCCGTCTAGGCGGCCAACGATGGCTTTACTTAGTTGATGTTTTTGACGAATTCAACTTCTCGTGTGGTTATCTTGCATTTGATGAAGTTCTGTCTTCAGTAAAAAGAGACCTTGGTCACTTGGACAACATCCCGTGGGGTTCTCTTGCATTTGATGAAGTTCTGTCTTCAGTAAAAAGAGACCTCAGTCATTTGAAAGGTTCTTCAGGTAAGGCTCAGTGGAAACAATATCGTGGTATGGGCATTGGTGGTTTCGTACATCTACTCCAGGTAATCATTTTTCTTGCAAAATTGTTTCATTGTGATTCAACTCATTTCAAACGACATTATCGTCGGTGTTGGCTCAGGTGCTTGCAGGTGATATCATTGAGATAATGTCAATTCTGGCACAATAAATAGAACGGAGTGAACATTGCTTGACTTTTTTACTCAATCCTTAGAAAATTTTCGACTCAACTTACATATATCTTAGATACACATGTCGAAATGTTACTATATCTTATACATTCACTTCCGTATACCTTTGTGCCGAATTATTTATTCGTCAAACATGTTATGAAAAGCTAGACTATTATGGTTTGATGAATTAAATTTTGACTCAAATTTAACTCTTGAACTAATGGTTTGGTTTTCTATTTGATTTTCAGATGGATCACTACCCCACCTACAACCACATTTACGATAAGAACATGTACCTCAAGGTTCAGGACACCAATTTTCAACTCGATATGACTACCTTTAGGTGTTTGGGATAATCGTGTCCATATTACAAGGCCATCCCCTTTGGCATGCACTTACGGTGACAGCCTCGGTGTCGATGGTCTATCTCCAACAATTCTGAGGACGCATCGAAAGTGTCTATCCTCTTTGACAAGCCCCTTGCTTCCGGAAGAAGAAGCAGGTAATGCCATGGTCGTAGCTCTGGCACAGACTCAAGCAACTCCCTCAATCGCTCCAGACCAATCAGGACCATCAGGAAGTGGAGTCAACTCCTACGAGTTCCTCGACAAGTACATCTTCGAAGGACAGTGGATGACCCACACCATGCCCAAGGAGATACAAAGACAGAGACTCAAGGATGCTCGACACTTTCTACAGCGATCTTCGGTAGACCTAGTTTTCATTGAAGACGAAGAAATTCAGGAAGGTGAAGACCATGAACAAATTCCCTCAAGGCTTCCAGAGTTGATTGCTCAACGGGCGGACTCCCTTACAAGATAAATGCCAGGGACCGTTCGAATCGACACGCCATGGGAAAACATCACGATTGAGATCCCATTCCTTGAAGAAATTCGTGAACACATATGGAGGTCACCGGACAAAGTCAAAAGGACAAGCGAGAAGTCATTACAGGAGTCTATCCCCTATATGTCAGCTACTAAGCGTCTACTGTGCTAAAGGGGGTCTCACAACACCATTCTACGTCATAGAGCGAGTAGACAGTACTCGAGAAGAGCTAGCAAGAGTGACCTACCGTACCTCCATGCCGAGGAGGTGTACCATCTCTACCAGCTGTATAGAGAAGTACAAGGGTCCTCAAGGCTTCATCGAGGGACTCTACTGGTTCATGGTGCGCCAAGTCAAATACTTCGCCGCACACGACCTTCAGATGGCTCTGGAGAGCAACGTGAAGAAGGTTAACTTGACCGCTCCGCTCAACAAAGGACCTGAGATCGAAGGGCTTCCCATCGATCACGTGCACATCAGCTCAGTCTTAGGAATCACCTAACACAATCCGATTGGAAAGAAGAGTAGGTTGATGCTGAAGACTGAAGTTCATAAGTTTTGTGATGGGACGCTCAAGGTCTTCAGAAAGAACATAGAGACGAGATTGGAAAAGATCAACAGAGAGACCATGATGAAGCTTCATAGGTTCGTGAGAGAGCAACCCCTTCTGATGGAACTACTTGAGGACATCGATGAGCGATTGAAGCTGAGGAATACCCTAAGGAACTTCGCGTATGCGCTGGGCTTGCACAGGGCATACTATGCCCGAAGAGGACAGATAGCGCGGAAGGGCAATCAAGCACAAAGAGGGAGAATATAGAATATCAGTTTTAATTGTATTGTGATTTCATTAGCTGTCCTTGTAGATAGGGGCTTTATTTGTAGTTGTCCTTAGATTAGGACTTAAATTGTATTTATACCAAGTATGTTTGGTATAAATACTTGTACACACATTGTGCTTAATAGAGAATTTTAGTCAATTGATCCGAACGGTTTCAGAATCCAATTCTAGAGAGAGAAAGTCAGAAAACATACTCTCACTACATGAGTTCTCTCTCAAAGTTCTTCAACGTAGGTTTTCGATCGAAATTCTATTTTCTATAATTCTAATCGATTTCCTTAGGATTGAAGTCTAGGATCGTAGAGTTGATAATCTAGGGACCTAACAGCATGAACACCGCGAAGGAAATGATTTATCATTGGCAGAATAGTGAACATGCATCCAACAGCTGGCGAAATATTACATACGAATGTTGCTTACTATAGTGAAGGGACCAACATCGTATCGAGACATACGTACACTAAACGGGCAAGTCATGCAGTTCAAGGATGCATGCGATAAAAGGAGATTGTTAGATGGCGATTCAGAGTGGCATCAGGCCATGGATGAAGCTGCTCAATGGGCTTCACCAAATCAGCTGAGACATTTATTTGTTACGCTATTGATGTTCTGCGAAGTAACAGATCCCTTGAACCTCCGGAACTGCTGTTGGAAGGGTCTGTCTGAAGACGTGCTAATACGACAACGACGATTATTTGGCATAACTGAACTGCAACTTACAGAAGACCAACTGAAAAACTACACCCTTGCAGAGATTGAAAAGACCATGATGCAGAATTCAAAGACTCTTTTAGATTTCCCACTAATGCCTACTCCCTCAAAAACGATTTTAAAAGAACTCAACAACAGGTTGCTGATGGAAGAAACTAATTAGAGCATTGAAGATAACTCAATTGAGCACCAACAACAGTGGACGTTTATTCTTATTGATACTCTGGATGAAGAGCAGCAGAGAGTGTTCGATGACGTTATTCACTCTGTGCATAACAACAGTGGACGTCTATTCTTATTATACGACCTGGAGTGACGGGGAACACATGCTTAGGAAAAATATCATCACAGATGTTTGACCTTTTTGGTGGCAAAATTCCAGTAATACCTCATGGATCGAGACAAGATACAATAGATGCTTCCATTAATCGTTCATACTTATGGGATTGCTGTTGTGTCTGCACATTGTCGCAGAACTGAATTTGCCAAGTGGATTTTACAAGTTGAAGATGGCAATCTGCAGGACGACGCACATAGAGCCATGGAAATGGCTAAAATTCCATAGGACATGTCTATTAATTCTCATGGTCACACCATTAGTGGCATAGCTAGATATGTATACTCAGACTTTGAAGATCGTATGACTGAGCATGAATGCTCAGGGAAAGAGCAATACTGACGCCATGAAACCAAACAGTGATGAAGTAAACAATTACATGCTATCAATAATGCCTTGGTCTTCATACAGAATATTTAAGTTTAGATAGTGTTGAGCTAGATGCTGAACTGGAGAACAACACGGATGCTCATATAGGAAATAAGGTTCTAATACCAAGGATCATCCTTTCTCCATCGGACACAACCTGGCCTTTCAAACTCCGCGGTCGTCAGTTTCCACTGAAAGTTTTCTACGCTGTGGCAATAAACAAAGATCAAGGACAAAGCCTAAAGAGAGTAGGCGTGTATCTTCCAAAACCTATTTTCATGCATGGAAATTATATGTTGCACTTTCTCGCGTGACATCATCGACAGGAATTAAGGTATTGAGCATGAATGAATACGGCGCAGATGGTAACGAAGTTACCAACATAGTTTACCATGAAGTATTCAACAACATTCGCCAAAATATATCGCCATAACTAAGGTGAAAATCCTCAACATATTTCAGTAAGTTTACTCTATAAATAATTAGTTACTGTGTGCAACAAAACTGTATAAATAATTAGTGTAGGAAAATTACTTTCTCTCTGAAAGATAATTCAGTATTAAAATGCTTTAGTTTAGGTATTGCTGACAAATTTACTCTGCATATTTTTCTAGCACGAAGTCTTATGTACAATCTCAGTAATTGAATGAGCATAGATGCATTTTTTATACACATATAGCATGAAGCCTTACGTTTATTGAATTATATTAACGAGCATGACGACATTGTTAGATAACTTTTCTGAAGATAAACGATACAAAGCGATATTAATTACGTCTTCCAAGCAAAATGCAACAAACAGACAGATGACAAGTATAATCAATGCATCGCACGGGGCAACACGTAGTGATATTATAATTGAGATCCGTGTCCTATAACATAAAGGCACTTTATATTAGCATGATAGTGATAACAAAATGTTAAGTATAAAACATAATTGAGCAAATTTTATTATATCCATTATGCTCGTTTATATGTTCATATTATTCCATCTGTTTGTACCCGATAATATTTGTTGTTAACGTGCGAGTTGTTGTTAACGTGCGAGTTAATACAACAAAGCGTAGGAATAATTGTTATTTGAATGAAATTTACAAATGATATATGCTTTTGATAATATTTATAATTCATAGCAAATATGATGACATGTATTGATGTGGCATGTTGTTTGCATATTCTATGCATGTTCTTAGCACCTAATAATAATAAATGCTAATCAAATGTGGCAGTATTTTATAGTGAGTATGTCAGCCATAATGGATTTATTTTTATTACTTGATCCATTTTATACAATTAGTATCAAGAACATTTATGGCAAAATAAATGTTTAATAATGGCATAATGATATGAAAAGTGTGGAACATCATGCAAAGTGAAAGCGAAATTTTATTTTGGTTATTTTGACTAAAAGAAACCATTGTTGGTAAAGAAAAATATTTGAATATTTAATCCGACCAAGTTGTACGTCCCCCGGGACGTGTTGGCCATGCTCCTGGATGAGGGAGGGCGACTCAGTGTCACTGCCGAGTTGTTGGCAAGCATCCCGTGCGCTCGATGGTACATCACAAAAGTGAGTTTGAATGTTAAGTAAATAGTTGAGATATTACATTTATTTAACTCTGTGTTGTACTATCTTAGAACGACTGATGCATATGTTATAGTAAACCAGAATTTTACTAATACCAAAATATTTAATGTTTGGCATGACCGGTTGGGCCATCCTGAATCAATCATTAGAGTATGTTGATGATAACTCCGTGGATCATTAGAGTATGTTGATGATATCAATATAATCGGAACTCTTGAAGAGTTATCAAAGCCGTTGATTATTTGGAAAAGGATTTAGAATGAAAGAGCTCGGTAAAACGACAGTTTGTCTCGGACTACAAATTGATATTTAAATAATGGAATATTTGTACATCAAGAAACTTATACGAAAAAGGAGTTGAAAAGATTTTACACGGACGGAGCTCATCCATTGGCTACTTACTCCATGATGGTCTGATCGTTAGACATGAATAAAGATTCGTTCAGACCAAATGAAGAGGAATTATTTGGTCCTGAAAAACCATATCTTAGTGCCAGGGACGGATCATCCAACCGGTGGGGCTCCATATTAATCTTCCTAACAGAATGAGAAAACAAAACAACCTTAAGATATTCAAATTTCTATACAGTTCATTCAAAATAATATTTCCAACACATCTCATGCCATAAATATTAAAATTAAATATGTATTATCAGAAGCGATACTAACACGAGCACGACGAAGCGGTGTCAATTGTATCCAGCGAGACGTTACACCATCCCCCATTTTATAGCGGATGTCTGTCTTGATAATCTTCATCGCAGAGAAAGACCTTTCAACGGTTGTTGTTGCAACGCCAATTTAATAAGCCGATAGACCAACGGAATTGCATCATGATGCTTCATCTCTATCATTTTAATCCATTAAATTCTCCACACATGTTTGACGCCCCATCATATCCTTGGCCTCTAAGACTAGAAATTGATAATTCATTCTTCGCAAAGAAATCATCAATAGCATACTTCAATGAGTGAGTTGAAGTATCAATTACATGAATGACTCCAAGAGCACATTCGAAATAATGTTTCAACACATCTCATGCCATAAATATTAAAATTAAATATATCAGAAGCAATACTAACACGAGCATGACGAAGCGGTGTCAATTGTATCCGGCGAAACCTTACACCATCCCCCATTTTATAGTGCAAGTCTGTCTTAATAATCTTCATCGCAGAGAAAGATCTTTCAACGGTTGTTGTTGCAACAGGTAAGACCAACGCCAATTTAATAAGCCGATAGACCAATGGAATTGCATCATGATGCTTTATCTCTATCATTTTAATCCATTAAATTCTCCACGCATGTTCGGCGCCCCATCATATCCTTGGCCTCTAAGACTACAAATTGATAATTCATTCTTCGCAAAGAAATCGTCAATGGCATACTTCAATGAGTGAGTTGAAGTGTCAATTACATGAATGACTCCAGGAAACCATTCAATCACCTCTCCTTTGTCATTTATGAATCTAATAACAATCGCCATTTGCTTCATAACTGAACAATCCCGACCCTCATCAATCAAAATAGAGAAAACTTATCTCAAGCTCATTAAGAGGACTTTCTTCACCTCACTTGAACAGGCACTGATAATTTGCTTTTAAATTATTGGAGAAGTAAATTGATTGTTTCCCGGAACATTTGACTCCATCACCTACCTTATTTGCTTCTTCATTGTGTGCACAATACCATCTCACTGTCTCAAGAAATTTCCCCAATGCAACGACTCCGAAGACTCATCGTCTCCATGAAAAGCCAAGTCTAGTCCTAAAAGTAACCGAATCACGTCGACAATGGCAGTCAATCTCATGCGATAAGCAACCTCCATTTCTTCACTTTTTCTCATTATCACATAATCCACATTATGTGTTTGGTCTTCAAAACCCAAAAACTGAATTTTAGCCTAATTATGAATGCTATTTTTCCCTCCTTCATGTTCAGCAAATTTCTCCAAAGCTTTCTTCCAATTCCTAAAACCAGCTACTGTATAAACACATATCATCTCCATGCTTGTGACCCTTGGCAAATAAGAAGCACCAATAACAAATTGCAGCATCTTTTGATATTCTAACCACTTATGTTTCACGAACCATGTGTTTTGAAATCTTGTCGCATAACTACCAAAATAACTTGATGGAAAAGTATGTCCAACCGGTTGACAATGCCTTTTACTAAATATTGTCTCCTTATATCATCTCTTACATAAATTGGACAGCTATTAATTGGTTTACGTAATGCTGGATCACCAATAACACAATCATTTATTAATTCTTCATCTAATCGTCATCTTTTACCTCTTCTATTCTCGTTTGAATTTGCATCATCAGAAGAGGACCCGCCACTTGATTGAAGCTTTTTTGTTCTCACAACCCAACTATCCATATAGAATGTTCTTCAAATTATTAAAATAATACCAGTTAGTATTTCAAGAATATATAGCACCAAAGATAACATCAAGAATAACCTACAACTTAAAGAATAAAGAACTCAAAGTAATGATAAACATTACCTATTTGTTTCTTATTTTGTGGAGATGTGAGGAATCTGATTTTTTTAGGTCTGATCTCGCATTTCATCCATGACATAGAAAAGCCCTTTCTCGGCTCTGTTGTTTTTTTTTCAAAGCTATGTTCTTATTCAATATAATTAAATAGTAATTAAACTAATTAAATACCAATTAAACTAATCAAAGGCTAAATTACTGATTCTACGCCCTGTAAGAAGCAGGCTCGATGAGAAAAGAGAAACAAAATGGCCCATGAAGATGCAGAGTGGGCGAAATAAATTAATTTACAGAAATAAAAAAAAAAGGCCCAAACCATTTTTTTAGTTAGCCCAGCCCATAAATAATCTTCCCCTATCACCTAACCCTACTTGTAAGATTCCTGCAGGGGCTGAAGTTGCAGCAGAGAAGGGGAAGAAGAACAGTCGGGGTTGCTGCTGGAATACCCTTAAGGGGTGCTCCGGTCGGCGGCGTCCCTGTTTAGTGCTATTGGAACGCTAATGTATCTTACGAGTCATATGCGATCGGATATAGCATTTGCAGCAAATTTATTGGCAATAGTTATTCTCCGGCTCGTAGACATTGGAATGGAGTTAAAGAATATTTTGATACGAAGGAACAATTGATATGGGATTGTTATACTCTAATGAGATAAAGCATATTTAATTGGGTATGCAGATGCTAGATTCTTATCCAACCCGCATAATGCACGATCGCAAACGTGTTATTTGTTTACGTAGGTTGAAATGCTATTTCATGGCGGTCAGTTAAACAAAATTTAATCACCACTTCATCTAATCACGCCGAAATACTAGCAATTCCTGAAGCTAGCGGAGAATGTGTTTGGTTGTGATCTATTATTCAGTATATACAACAAATTTCTGGGTTATTATCGAAAAAGTTACTTCAGAAGACATTATATGAAAATAATGCATTGCCCAATTAAAGGAGGAATATATCAAAGGTGATAGAACAAAACATATTTCAACAAAATATTTCTTTACAGATGAGCTGGAGAAAAATGATGTACAACAAGTGCGATCTAGCGAAAATCTCGCAGACTTATTTATGAAAGCACTTCCTCCTATAATTCTAGGAAATTGGTATATTCAATCGGAGTCTGAAGACTTCGAGACTTGAAGTAATGTTATCATCAGGGAAAGAAAATACGCGTTGCACTCTTTTTCTCTTCACTGTGGTTTTTTCCATGGGGTTTTCCCAGTAAGGTTTTTAATGAGGCAACATAGGAAAGCGTATTAAGGAACTATGTACTCTTTTTCCTTCACTAAGTTTTATCCCACTTGGTTTTTCCAAGTAAGTTTTAACGAGGCATATTCCTAAATGGACATCTAAGGAGGAGTATCATGAATATATGTTTATGAGTGGATGTCCACGGGTCCAACGTTCATTCCTAAATGGACACACCAAGACAATCAGCCAAGAGATCAATCAATGAGAGCCATATTGAAGATATGATGACGTGCGCAATGACGTATTTTTATTTGGCTTCTTATGTATGTTGTGGCTTATAAATGGCATGACTCCTTGTAACGAAGTGATTAGACATGCCCAACCATCGGAATCGGCGGTTGGTAACCGGCGGTTGGCGGTTAGTCCACCGCCGTCTAACCGGCCCGGGGCGGTTGACGTTAAGACCAACCGGAGGAATTTAATTTTTTTTTTTAATATTCAGGTTGAATAAAATAAATGTTTGGTATATTATTTGGTCGAATTATGTAGCGAAATGTAGTATATAATTTTTAGACACTTAAATATTGGTGAGAAGTTTTTGGTCTTTATCCTGTCCGATCTCCGCAATTCTTGAGTACCAGACTTCAGCAAGTGTAGTGTGCAGGCGAGAAAGCAGCAAATGATCTCAGGACTTTAACGAAATCATCAATCAAGTATGCCCGTCAAAGCACCGGAGATCATACGCCGCTAACTAACCCGCAGTTACAACAAGTGCAGGCCACAAAGCAGCGTATGATCTCTGGAGCTTTGACGGATCAACTATCAAGTATGATCCGCCAAAGCATCCCGAGATCACACGTTGCTAAGTTGATTGTACTTACCGAAGCCCCTCTTCTTCGAAATCTTCTTCACTTTGAGAAATAAATGCATAAACATAAGGTACATTAGATGTTTAATTTTAAAAAAAATTAAAAATTAGTTAAGAGCTAATATTTACTTATCTTTTTCGGGCTTCATCGTCGTAATCGGCTTGTGCAAATCTTGAAGTACCTAAACATAAGAATTTATTTGTTAGTTATAAACGTTACAATAATTTAAAATTAAAAGTTAATACGACGAGAAACTGAGATTGAGATGGATACTTATCTTTCTTGGGCTTCGTCGTAATTGCTTGTGCAAATCTTGAAGTACCTGAAAATAACAATTCATTAGTTAGCCATAAACATAACAATTATTTGTTTGAAAAAAATATAAGAGATGGATACATATCTTTTTTCGGGCGTGTTTGTTGATGTGGAGTCCACGCCTCACCGAATGCTAATCCTCGTCGTCGCTGCCGACGTCGCTGCAGCTTGTCTCCGTGCCGGTGGTGTCATCAAAAACGTCGTCCGACGAGTCGCTGATCGGGTCATCTTGGGTGCGATATTCGGCTCAAGTCCAATCATCGAGAATACATTGGTACTCGAGGTTGTCGACACCCAAGTTCGAACACTTCTCGCTCAAAGTCAAACCACCCATGTTAAAAGCATGGTCCACCGTGACGGTCGAACTAGGATGGCAAGGATCTCCCGAGCAATCTCGCGAAGGTTGGATATGTTGGTGACACCCTCGACCACCATCTAAGGACGTTGAAGCTATCGTCATCCTCGAACTCGAAAGTCATCGTCATGAAGTTATCGAGTTCTATGTATGGGTTTTGAGAGGACCTTGGACGCTTGTTTGCGTTGAGCATGGCGTAGTAGTCAGCGAATCGTGAAGATCGACTACTACTAGAAATAGATTGGCTGCGCCCTGATCCCGATCGTGGGTCATGATTGAAACCGGGCTTATACTCTTTAAAGAGATCCTTTAAAGAGTCGTGCGCCCGATCAAGTACGCTCTTCCAATAAATGCTATCTATGTCACGACCCGACGATATCTTCAAATTGTAGCATTATAGTTTATTACATTTTGAAATTCATTTGAGTCTTCGTCGTTCTTTTCCATACTGAAAAAACAAAATAGGCACCACAATAATCTCATTTATTACCAGATACGACTCTCGCACATTTATAGCTCAACGCTTGGTCATGTAAAGAAATATGGTACGCTAACAACATGTGTAAGGGAAGAAGATGTACAATGAAGTGATAAAACATAACAAACTAATTAAAAAATATTCGACATAATAACCTCATTACCACCAAAATGTTGTTCTCACGTTAGTCTATGCAAGAATCACCCAGTACATGGCGGAATCGATGTTTAACTATTTTGGCAAGATAGTGCTCTTCATTTGCATTTTCTGCTCACCAGCATTACGTTGGATTCGCTAAGCCGCACGAGGCGATCGCAACGAAATATCAAAATAAAAGCATGCATTTATCGCATAAATGCTCGCCCCGTCGGTTCCTCTAATGATTGTCAAGATCGTCATCTTTTAAAATCACGTACGATGTACATATTTTGCTTAGTAAGGGTTTAGAAAGGAATGTGGGAAGAAGAATGGTTCATGGGGTACCACTTCGAAGCAGAGGGTCCATGGCCAAGGTCATGATAGGTCTGCCATTTGGAATGTCAGGTGACTAAATGGCCCTGTCTAGCAGAGAGTGATTACTCTCTTCTGCAATAAATTTAGTCTTCACATGTTATGCCTTCTAGAAACTAAATGTGGATGAGGTTTAAACAAAGTTTTTCGTGGTTGGGAATCCTCTCACAATTTGAGTCGTCATCATAATAGTAGGATTGTGGTTATGTGGAGAGGAGGGATTGATCTAGAGTTACTCTCTAAATCTTATCAACACATGCACTTCTGGATGTAAAATAACACATTTATCTCCTACTTTACTTGTGTCTATGGGCATAATGATCCTTCTGCAAGAGTTAGGTTACGGGATTGTGTTATGCAGACTAGCTTGACTTTGAGTGATCCTCGGCTGGTGTGGGGTGATTTTAATAATCTTATAGGATTTGAGGATAGGTTAGAAGGGGCTGCCACCCACTCTAATGAATTCTATGGATTCAATAACAACAGCGCCAATTGGAGGAAATTAGGAGAAATGATTGCCATTTCACATGGACCAATAAACAATGCCAGTCTAAGAGAATTTGGAGTAGAATTGATTGTGGTCTAGCTAACATGTCTTGGATTTCAAAATTCAGTGACTACATGGCTTCTTTTCTTCATGGGGGTGTATCTGATCATACTCATATTAAGGGATATGGAGAAAATTTTAGTCCAGAAGAGGCCTTTCAAGTTTTTCAACATGTGGAGCATAGCTCCTGATTTTCTGAAAACTGTGGAGCGTCATTGCCTTAGGCAGACAGGTTCCTGTATGAGGAGTATCTGTTGCAATCTGATGAGACTCTGTGGCCCTCTCAAAGCTTTAAATAGGACAACCTTTGCTAATATTATTACCAGAACCGAGACTGTTAAGCTTCAGTTTGAGGAGTGTGCAATAGCCTTTCATTCAAACCCTATGAATGCTGAATTGACTGCTACGGAGAAGAGTATTAGGTTGGATTATAAGTTTCTAAGTGAAGCTAATGTCTTCCTTAAACAAAAAGCTAAAGTCAGATAGTTGGACAAAGGGGACCAAAATTCTGCCTATTTTCATGCTGTGATCAAACTGAGAACGTATAGAAATTGAGTGTCCTCTATTCTAACTCAGTATGGGGTTTCTATTGTGGATATGAGGGTATCCAGCAGCATTTTATTGACTATTTCAAGGATATGCTTGGTAAGAAAAGGCATGTCTTCCAGGAAATTAATCTGAGAGTTGCTGAAGAAGGCTACACTCTTAGTCTCGCAGATTAGCTTTCTCTTATCCATGAGGATGTTGCTTCGGGTCCTGGTGGTTATAGCAATGGCTTCTTTAAGCATGCTTCGAGTGTGGTGGGAGAGCAAATCACTGATGCCATCATGGAGTTCTTTAACACATGCAAGTTATTTCCCAGCGTGAATAACACTATTCTGTGCCTCATTCCTAAGATTACTAGCCATGTTGCTGCACAGTATTTAGACCTATTTCTTGTTGCAATATGGTTTATATGTGTGTGTGTGTGTGTGTTTCCTAGCTAATGTGTGCTAGAATCAAACTTCTATTGCTCAAACTCATTCATGCTAACCATAATGCTTTTGTGGAAGGGAAATCTATTGTGCATAATATTGTATTATGCCAAGGTATGCTTAGACTTTACAATAGGAAAAATGCTTCAGCTAGAGTCGTAATGGAAGATGATATCAGAAAGGTCTATGACACTTTGGATTGGGATTTTCTAAAGAACTGGCTCTGGTTATTGAAGTTTCTTGTGAAGTTTATCACATGGGTCATGGAATGTGTCAAAACGGTTTCCTATAGTATCTCTATTAATGGGACTCGTTCCGGATGTTTCAAAGCTGCCAGGGGTCAGAGACAGGGGGATCCTACTCTTCATTGTTGTTTGTGATATCCATTGGAGCATCTAACTCGTAAGCTACAGCTTTCAACTAAAGATCCTCAGTTCATGTTTCATCAATTAGGAAAGCAAATCAAAATCGAATTTGTGTTTTGCTGATGACTTAATGATATTTTGTAGGCAACCTGGAACTGTTAGTGTGATTAAAGAGGTCTTGGACCATTTTAAACTATTTCTGAATTAGAGTCTAATAAACAGAAATCCAGCATTTTTATTGATGGTACTTCTCCTATTATCAGGGACTAGATCTTGTAGATAATTGGTTTCCAGTTAGGGAGTTGTCCGATGAGGTACTTAGGTGTGCCTATCTCTCCTACCAAGTGGAGTAGGAGCTCATGCCAAGCTTTTGTGCAGAAGATTACTACTAGAAGTCGTTGTTGGGCTTCTAGGAATCTTTCTTATGCTGGGAGATTATGTTTGATCAACTCTATTCTCTCACCAAAGTTGTTTCTAAAGAGATTGATAGGATTTGTAGAAATTTTTGTGCGGGAAGAAGGCGAGTGCCAAATGTATTTCCCTTATAAATTGGGATAATGTTTGTCGAGCTAAAAGTAAAGGGGGTTTGAATCTTAGAGACTGTGTGACCTGGAACCAATCTCTTGCGGGTAAGCAAATATGGGATATTACTTTGGATGTTGACTCTCCATGGACCAAATGGAACAACGTTATCTATTTGAAAGGTGTCTGTTGTTTGGATTTCAAGCCAGCAGTTGATTCTAGTTGGCATTGGAAGAAGTTACATAGGCTAAAAGAGAGATTTCATGCGAGTTATGTGGGGAGAACTTGGATGCCATCTGGGTGGAAAATATTCGGTTGGTTCTGGATACAACTGGCTCAAAGATGATCTGCCACCCTTTCATCTTTGCATTGCTATTTGGAAGAGATTTAATGTTCCTAAACATTCGTTTACACTATGGGTTCTGTTGCAGAAACGCCTTTTAACATTTGGCAGATTAGTTAAACAGGGAGTGGGAGTTGATAATAAAACATGTAGGCTTTGTGGGGTTGTTGATGAAACAATTTATCACATCTTCCTGGCTTGTCGGTTTAGCCAGCAGTTGGCTTTTAGAGTTGCTGTTTGGCTGAATTCTAGTGTGACTTTCCTATCTTTTGATGATATGTATAAATGGTTGTTGCGTGTGGGGGGTAAGAAGAAGTTGTAGTTTCGCATTAGTGTGGATGCTTCTATGGTTATCACAAAATATAGAGTTCATGATGTGGCATCCCATTCAGTGGAGCAACTTGCACATGCGATTGCGCAAGAGATGAAATGGAGAATCATGTATGTTTTTCATTTGAAGAGCGCGACGGGAGCTGACATTTATGCTCGTGTTTTCTTTCATCTGTTTACTTAAGCTGTTTTTGTAAGTAGGTAGGGGATGTTGTAAAGACTTTGTGGTTGTGGTAAATGAATACTATCATTCTACCAAAAAAGATTGAATTATGTTTGATTAAAATTATGTATAGCAATTATGACCTGCTTATATAATATATAATATACATATATATATTATATATATATATCGCGATAGTATATGTTTCGCATTAAAAAGCGTATACTCTTTTATAGCTCAGTGGCTGAATCAATGTTTCACCGATATGACTAGGCTCATTATTTGCATTTTCTGCTCCCTGGCGTCTTCTCAACAAGTAAATGACCTACTCTACTCATCTCCCATATCGTTTGTTGCATTCAGTTCCGTTACAGGGAGGTAACCATAACTGGATTGAACGAAAATAAACTTACTTGAACAGTCTAGAGCAAAGCACCTTACCTGAGCTAAGAAGGCGATGACAAACTTTATCGGGCTTCGTATCATTTTTTTTGTTCCATTTTCGTCGATCAAGTGATTATGATTTTTTAAGATTAAAAAAAAAATTCAGGATAAAATGGTCTTTCATAAAAACTAATCTTTAAGTGAAAGAAAAGGTTTAATTGGTTCGTAACTTATAAATTTTCTTTCTTAGTGTTAGGCAATAGTATTGATCGGGGTGATCTTCGATCCAGCATTCCTCCTAACCTAACAACCTGCCGAGAGCAACTCTTAAAATAGGGGGCAGATAAGAGGGAAAGCTGGAGGTCCTAGGTAATGTACAGAAGAAATGTAAATGGATCTGACAACGAGATATTTTGAAAGGGGACGTTGTATATGGCCGACCAGGAGACACGAGGAAGGCAGTGAGTGGGTGACATTACGGCCAGAAGGAGGTTGCACCAGTCTGACAATAGTACACCTGCAACTGCTATACTCTAAGTTGTACCAGAAACTGTTCTCAAGTTGTCCCAAAAGGAGGCCAGCTAGAAAAGGGAGGCAGACTGATATGTTGAAGAAAAGAGAAGGGAAAAAATATATGAAATTGAGGCCAAACACATCAATACTTAGAGATTTTACTGTAGATAACACTCCACCATTAAAACACTATAACGAGAGAAGTGAGCTTGAGTGTGTACTTCTCGACTGTGAATAGTAATACCGTTTCCGACGGCCCGTGGACATTTGATATCTATCTGAACCACGTAAATTTGCATCACTATCTCTTTCAGCACTCAAATATCGATCGAAACACACACTAAAATAAACAACCCAGTCCGTGTCTGTCAACTTGTATTTCCCGGACCAAAAATCTTATTGATCGGGGTCATACCCGCATCAAATGGCACCATCTGTGGGAAAGATGGACTTAGACGTGAGTTCGTTGGGTAGTCGCGATGAAGATGGTATGTTAATCTGGTGTCTGTTTGTAGATGAGGTGTTGAAGAGGTGATAGGAATGTACTATTATCAGGGGAACGGAAGATCCCTGAGACGAGCAAAAGTGACGATGATGGAAGAACAGTCGCCATTGGCGTAGAATCTGCAAACACGATTCGAGGAGGCTGCTAGATAGACCATCGAAACCTCAATATCGGCTTTGACACTGGTGTCACCGGTCGGAATCTCGTCGCCAGCACCGATGCCCACATTTGCGGGACCGTCTGGAGTGGTTCCACCCCAAACTCCCATAACCATGACAGTTGAACAGTTGATGTAGCGACCCTAGCCATCGCTACCATTTCTAGCCTTGTCTTACGTGTCTAACTACGTATTTAGTTAGATAAACCACGAAAATGCGGAATAAATTTTTCCTTTTCATAAGGAACATCAATTCATGACATGTCAAAAGAATGTCAAAAGGACGCTTCCAAATTTTTCCTAATTGCATTCTAGTCTATCTACATCTGTCGTGTCTACATTCGCAGCAAAAGTACTCCTATGCGCCCGGCCTCACAGGTCGTCGTCCACGTACACACCACCCCCAAAAGACGCTCGGAAGCTTCAAAAGATGCCTTGCCGGCTAGGCGGTCACGTACCGTGATCAGACGAACCTACAACACACAAAACGTGGGATGAGCTTATATAGCCCAGTAAGTGAAACTTATGCATGCAGTGCCCGTGTCATGACTCGCATAGGCATATACGCCAATGCTCATTTATCCTCACAAAATCATGTCATGTCGTGTCTTGTCTTGTCATGTCTTGTTTTGTCTTGTCTTGTCATGTCTTATAGGATCCCTAATACACGTCTCTTGTCTTGCACGTGTCTTATATTGTAGGGTCCTCGGCAATTTCTGCTACGAGGGCATTCGCCTGATTTACACGTCTCATGTCTTGCACGTGTCTTGTCATGATATCGGTGACGTAGAAGTCACCTCGTAGCATGAAAAGGCCGTACCACACGTCTCTTGTCTTGCACGTGTGTTATCATAGTAATATTAGTAACCACACGTCTCTTGCCTTGCACGTGTGTTGTCATAGTAGTATTAGTAAAATTAGCAGCTATTTGTCGCGCCCCGGCGATCATGCATATCTCTTATCATATCATGTCATGTCGTGTCATAAAACCCTCGTGAGACTCGTGGATGTTCGTGAAATGCAAGTATGAAATACAAATGCCTTGTCGTGCCATGTCATATAAAGTATCATTCATGCCATGTCATGTAATGGGTAATTCATGTCGTGAAATAATTCACATAATCACATAGAAGCAAGTAAACACATAATAATACGCACATAATTTTATGTGTTGTAGTGGAAGAGTCCCAATTACTTGTCGTCCGAACGTAATTAATATTCTCCCCGTTAGCTCCTAACGTACGACCTTTTAGAATAAAAGGGTTATGATGTTAGTACGTTTGCTTTCCTTGGATAATTCGTCGAAACAATAATTTTCGTCATGTTTAGTTATTTAGACTTTGTATAAATTCCCTAGGCCTCGCATCTCTCGATTTGCCTTATTAAATTTTCCAAGTCGATTAATTCTTATTCCGTATTATATTTAAATAGAGTTCTCGGCCTTTTGATAAATTTCTAAGTTAGAGAATTTAAATTTCTTTTGTGAAAGGCTCGGCGAAAGTCGGTTGATTTTATTTGGTTTCTCCCGACTTTTCGTGCGTGGGATTTCAACTTGATTTAGGCAGAGATTTCAATATATTCTTCCAAGGTAGATTTCGATTTGTGTTATTAGGTGGATCTCGACATTATGTCTCTGAAGATGTCGAGTTTTCATGCTTTCGACATTTATGCTGTTATCGCTTAAAAGATATCGAGGTGGATTAAACATTAAATCTCGACATCATACTAAAAGGATTCGACATTTTATTAGATTTCGACATGGGTTAAAATCTCGGGTTGCATGGTTAATTCGGTCTCGACATTTATGTGTAAGAATTCGACATTTGTTTGTGTAAGGATTCGACATTTGGGCTTTTGAAGGGTCTCGACATTTATACTACAGAAATCTCGGTATCTTCCTAGCTTAGACATCTTGAATTAAAAATGTCGACATGAGCTCATCATAAATCTCGACATCATTGTCGAGATAAATCTCGACATGATATGTCGAACGGGTCTCGACATTGTATGTTTATGAACTCGACATTTAAATTATTTAAAGATCTCGACATTTCCAAGTTTCGACATTCTACCTAACATCTCGACATTTTTCTCTAGCTCGACACTTTCAGGGTAGCACTCGACATTGTAAGCTCGACATTTTCATTGGTTCGACATTTGTACCGATTTCTTTGAATTCGACATTTGAGTTATTTAAGATCTCGACATTTATATCGACATTTTGTCTCGACTTTTAGCGAATCTCGGTATAGGTATGAAATCTCGACATGTTATTCGACATTTCATTTCGACATTTCAAACAGGAAATGTCGATATGCATTTAAGATGGATCTCGACATTTTTAACTATCTAACCTCGACATTCTTAATTCGACTTTTTACTCGGCTCGGCATCTTCTTTAGTATAAGGACTCGACGTTTTGATCTTGATTTTAATATCGACATTTGGCTCGACATTATATCTATCACTCGACATTTCTCATCTTCTTCATTCTTCATCCCGTCGAACCATGGTTCTTAACTTTATCCTACCCAACACTTAGCTAAGCTTAGAAGAATCTTTAACTATGTATTATAGCCCAATTAGGGCTTTTGCCGTCTACAATTCATGGAAGTTCCTTGAGTTCCTAACTTCCCAAGCATAGTTAAATTAATTAATCCTCTAACATAAATCAAAATAGCTTAAGTTGATAACTTCACTTACTCGATTCCCTAACTTGCTCGAGGACGTTGTTTGAGCTCCCTTCGACCTCTTCCTTCTTGCCTTAGCTCCTTCTTCGTCCCTTGTTCTTCACGTCGAAGGCTTCTTAAATGGAGGGGTTTTGTAAATTGTGAAGGTTCGATAGTTTATCCTTCTTTTTGATGAGTTTAAGTAGGAAGTAGATATTTTAACAAATGAGAGGTTGATGGGACCTTTCTAGACGTGGGTTTCCCATGGTTTAAGGAGACCTTGTCTCAAATGCTTGTCACCAATGGATTGAGTTAAAAATTGAGGCTCTACTTGGGCTTAAGGCTAATTATCTAGTTGGGTCATCTTATTTCATTGCTTTAATAAATTTCTATTAAGTTGGACCAATCATTATTTTGGGCCAATTGTATTGATTTAGTTGGCCATTATCGTTTGGGTCTAATAGTAGCTCTCTCAATCCGAAGGCTTACAATATCATAAATTTTATACGAAATTATTTCTAAATCCTAATAACATATCCGATGTCGTAACGCACGTAAAACACCTATATCATGTAGCACATGATCATATACTTAATGTGCATCAGATTCACCTAAAACCTCCTACGCCCATAATTAACGCATGAATTTAATAAAGTCACGTAAGCACGAAATTAACGTGCAATTATTCACAAAATCTCCTAGGCACATAGTTCCATGCACGGAATTCATGACATGATGCAGACATGTATTTTATCCCTGAAGTTCGTGTAGGTCACATAAACACGTACTAAACATGCAAATTCATGTAGTTGCGTAACCGCTAGATTCGTGAACCACATAGGCATAGAATATGCACA
Source organism: Craterostigma plantagineum (assembly GCA_027422505.1). Classification (NCBI taxonomy): domain Eukaryota; kingdom Viridiplantae; phylum Streptophyta; class Magnoliopsida; order Lamiales; family Linderniaceae; genus Craterostigma; species Craterostigma plantagineum. The sequence goes on along the minus strand of JAPQWV010000066.1, from coordinate 409,750 downwards.
CAAGATTTATTGGCCATACTAGCTTTCGGGGACCCGAGCCTTACAGTTGAACTTGCTGGTGAAGAATGCGGTAGACACGACGATGACCGCTAACAAGGTCAGGAACAAAGGCAGACGGAAGCAGATTCTGTCTGTTCGAGGAAGAACTTGGGATGGGCATGTCTCAGGATGGATGGAAACCGTAGGAGAAAATGGGGTAGCTACAGAAAGGACTTTATGTCTTCAGCCTGAAGTGAACTCTCCAGAAAAAGAGACTGCTCAAGAAGGAAAGAGTGAGAGGTCGGCAGACCCATCTGCATGACGAAGGAGCGAACATTCCGGGGGACCCCAAGAAAGGAAAATGCATATAAATTCGGCAAATATAGCACCCCCCAGGACATAGCCAGTGGATGCAGAGTAAAACGAGACAGGGGAGTTAGAGAACAGGAAGTGTAGATGAGAAGCTACTGCATGCATAGTCAGAAAGGAGTCATGAGTGAAAAGGGACAGGAGCTTAGGAACCAAGTGTCCGAGCTACGAAGGTTAGTAGGGGGAATACCAAACAAGGCAACCCGGCCATATTTCCGAGGAATACATCAGGTTGGTACGACTTTTGCTAAGGAGCTACTGGAGGGGGAGGTATCGCTCAACATCAAGCATTTACCGTATGAATACGATGGTACCACCGACCCAGAGGATCATGTCTTGCGCTTTAAGAACACATCCTTTTACACAACTTTTCGGAGGGGGTAAAGTGTAGAATCTTCTTGACGACATTTGTGTGAGCTTCCCAAAAATGGTTTAGTCAGTTGAAGCTCGAGGTGATCCATTCTTTCGAAGAATTTCAGGAAATGTTCGTTAATTGGTTCGCGAGCGCTCAAAAACCACCCAAGTCCGACATGTCCTTATTCCAAGTCAGGCAACGGGAAGACGAGAGTCTCCGGTTGTATGTCAAGAGATTTAATGTAGCTACCTTGTAGGTACCCTCCGCCACTGCTTCTGTCGGAATCAACGCTCTAGTCCATGGCTTGCAGGACGGCGACTTCTTCATGTCACTTTCCAAGAAGGCCCTGCAAACGTCTGAGGAGCTGCTAGGTAGAGCGGATACGTATATAAACCTTGAAGAGAGCAAGTTAGCAATGGTTCGTGACGCGGTGCCCCTGATGTTTCCTAAGAGAGCGATGGACGATCGAAACCGGAGCAGGAAAGGTGTCAGGGCAACCCGTCCACCAGTGGTGAGGAGGCCCATGCTGGAAAGGGGGGCAGGCTCCCACCAGCATACCGAAGCTATACCCCCTACGGACTAACCTAGAGGAGGTACTAGTAGTGGCCGCGAAACACCTAGATATTCAATATGCCCGGGTGAACCCCTGAAGACCCCAAAGGCCCCCGGCGAAACTGTTTTACAGTTTCCATAATGAATACTAACAACTTTATGCATCTAAAGAATGACATAAAGAGGTTAATAAAAGCCGGACACCTCAAGGAATTCATATATCGGGATCGAGAAGTAGCTCAGCCCGTGCAACCCGGGGAGAAGAATAGCTCAGACAGGATAAAGAAAAACAACCTATGCTGGAGGCTAACAGACTATGACCTAGTCAATAGCGGGCTAACATTCTCATCATAGTTGGAGGTTCGGAGGGCAGAGACCCGCATAGGGCCGGAATTTCATACGCTCGGGTCGGAAAGAACGAAAGTGCCCAAGCTGGGAGTAGCTTAGTAGGTCATATGGAGACCGTCGGGAACATCCAATTCAGAGCAAAGGACGATATCGACGTTATGCGACCTCATAATGACGCTCTAGTGATTACCACAGATGTGTCAGGGTACAACGTTTCTGGTGTATCTACAGACGGAGGAAGTCGGCAGATATCATGTTCTTGGAATGTTTTAAGCCAATAAAGTTAGGGTCGGAACTGATGCCAGTGGCTATCTCTTTGTATGAGTTTGGCAGAGCTGATGGTAAACTTCCTAGTTGTTGGCGCGGTCTCCTCCTACAACATCAGATTGGGACGTCCGGCTATAAATGGGTTCAAGGCAGTGTCATCGACATATCATCTGAAGATTACGTTTCCAGTACGTGACCAGGTTGGAGAAATTTTAGGGGATCAGGCGACTCTCGTCGATGTTACGTGAACGAGGTCAAGGTGGTGACATGAGGTAAGGAGAGGAGTGGGGTCGAGGCTAAGCAGGCGAAACGCACGAAGCTGGAAGTAGAAGAGGGAGACCTGCGCGAATGCAGCCTCAGCCTGATGAGGAGCTAATGACAGTAGAGCTATACCCAGATAAGAGAGGTTTTACCACCCAGGTGGGAACGAAGATGGGTTAGGAGGTACTGTCGCAGCTGATCGAGTGCCTGAGGCGGAATACAGATTTGTTCGCCTTGCCTTCTCACCATTGGATATGAAGGGCGTCGATCCAAAGATATCCATGCATCATCTAAACATAATTTTGGGGAGTTGTCCGGTAAAACAAAGGCTTCGACAGTTTGGGGTCGAAAGGGATCGCGGTATCAAGCTTGAGGTCGAGAAGCTGCTTCAGGTCGGGCACATTAAGGAGGTGCAGTTCCCTCCTGGTTAGCTAACATGTCATGGTGAAGAAAGGGAATGATTCGTGGAGAATGTGCGTGGTTTTCGAGATCTTAATGAGGCCTGCCGAAAGGACCACTATCCTCTGCCGCGAATAGACCAATTAGTTGACTCTATGTCTGGTTGCGAGATGCTGAGCATGGTGGATGCCTGTCAAGGATATCACCAGATCAAGTTTGATTCGAATGATTTAGATAAGGTTTGCTTTGTTACGGCTGGTGGTACGTATGGCTATGTTTGAATGCCTTTTGGGGCTTAAGAATGCAGGGGCCACCTACCAACGGATGGTTATACGGTCTTCAAATTTCAACCGCCCCAAAATGTCAAGGAGGTCCAACGTCTGATGGGAAGATTAGCAGCCTTGAGTAGGTTTTGCCGCCAAGTCTGACGACAAGAGTCTGTCCTTCTTTAAAGTGCTTCGGAATGGATGCCAGTTTGATTGGACAAAAGAATGCCAAACGACATTCAAAGGGTTAAAAGATTATTTACATACTATGCATTATTAGCCAAGTCTTTACCTTGCGACGAGCTAATCTTACCACAGAGGAGCATGCCGTGAGCTCAGTTCTCCTAAAGGAGAAAAGTGTTAGCAGCCGGTATATTTCGTAAGTAAGATGATGCATGGGTTGAGAGCAGATATTCAGAGATTAAGAAGGCAGCTTTAGTGGTAATGGTATCGGTCCGAAGGTTGCGTCCCTACTTCTTGTCCCACAAAGTACGGGTACGCACTAACTTACCCTTAAGGCAAACCTTGAGTAGGCCAGATCTTTCCTGTAGGATGGTCAAATGGGCGGTTGAGCTGGGTGAACATGATGTCACGTTCGAAAAATGACCCGCTATCATGGGACAAGCCCTGTCGGACTTCATGTTAGAATCTACCCTAGGAGAAACGGCACTAACCTGGAAAGCTTATGTCGACGGATCGTCAATAGCTGCAGGAGCGGGGCAGGTGTCTTCGTCATCACGCCTCAAGGGGATAAATTACAATTTGCCATAACATTTGACTTCCTGGCATCTAATAACGAGCTGAGTATGAGGCCTTGGTGAAGGCGATGGAAATTCTCAGCAACTTCGAGGCTACCAAGGTAATCATACACTCAGACTCTCAATTAGTGGCCCAAGAAGTTCAAGGGAACAATGAGACTAAGAGCGAGAAGATGGTGAGGTATGCCAAACAAATAAGGAGAGTTGAAGGCAGGTTTCAATAATTTTGAGATACGACAGATACCGAGAGAGGAAAATAGTCGAGCAGACTCCTTGGCCAGGCTGGCCAGCTCCGCAGTACCAGAGGGACACGAGGAATGTCACTATGCTCACGATCAGTAGGGAGGACCAACGAAAGCAAGTGGGATGCATGGAGGAGGGAGGAGGGAGAAGACTGGAGAGCTCCAATACGAGAGGCGTTGGATAACCCTGTACACGCAGGGAAATACCAACAGAAGTTCTGTGTCATCGGAGGCGAACTGTAAAACGAGCTTTTGTCCACCCCTACGCCCGTTGTTGTCCAAGGAGGACAGGAAGATGGTGATGGAGGAGTTCTTGTCCACGAAGGGTGCACAGGGAGTCATGCTAGCTACAAGTCCGTAGCTCGGAGAGTGGTTAGGGCGGGATATTTATGGCAAACATTGTTGAGAGATGGAAAGGAATTGGTCAGGCGATGTGAAAGTTGCCAAAAACATGGGCCGAGGATTCATGTACCGGAATGGAGACGCACAGGGTCATCCATTATGAAGGGGAGCAGAACGTGCAGCTTAGAAGGGAAGATTTGGACATGTTAGGAGAGATAAGAGAGCTGGCCTTAATAAGGATGGAAAGGTACAAGAGCCGAGTGAAGGCGGCATACGATCGCAAGATAAGACCCAGGAAATTCCGCGTAGGAGACCTGGTTCTGAGACGAGCGGATGTGCTCAAGCCGTTGTGGAAGATAGACTCAACATGGGAAGGCCCCTACAAGGTGGCACGCATTCTGGGAGAAGGTGCTTACGAGCTGGAGGACTAAGAAGGACGTGAGGTGTTGCGCCCCTAGAACATCTCGAAGCTTAAGAAGTACTATGGGTGGTGTGGTACGAAGGCTGTACATAAAATTAAACAAGTAGGTGTACTTTTTTTCCTTCGCCAAGGTTTTATTCCAATGGGGTTTTACTTGGAAAGGTTTTACCGATGCACCATCATCTGAATGAAAGAATGTTTTCTTTGGAAGTGTATGTCCAACTCTCCCCCCACTAGCGAAATTGAAAACCATAAACCCCGGCCTAGCTCCGGGTGGAAGAAAAAAAAAGGAGCCTCTAGGCCTCGGATCACTCGGGGTCGATACCTAGCTGGCCCAGGATTACTCCCGACACCAAAGGAGCCTCTAGGCCCCAGATCATTCCGGGTCGATACTTAGCTGGCTCGGGATTACTCCAGGCACCAAAGGAGCCTCTAGGCCCTGGATCATTCCGGGTCGATATCTAATTGGCCTACGATTACTTCCAGCACCAAAGGAGCCTCTAGGTCCCGATCACTCCAGGTCGATACCTAGCTGGCCCGGCATTACTCCCAGCAACAAAGGAGCCTCTAGGCACCAGATCATTCTGGTTCGATACCTAGCTGGCCCTATATTACTCCAGTCACCAAAGGAGCCTCTAGGTACCGGATCATTTCGGGATTACTCCCAGAACCAAAAAAGTGCCTCTTGGCCCCAGATTACTCCGGGTTGATACCTTGTTGGCCCTAGATTACTCCAGGTACTAAACAGAGCTCCTAAGCTCTGACTCAACCTCAAGCGGAGGACAAAATCAGCAAACCCTAGCCCTGTGCTAGATGGAAAACTTGCTCGGGGATCTATGGACCTGGTGATGACGAACCCCCCAGTATGAAAACGAAAGTGAGGGGTGCTGGGTGTGTCCTACCCAAAGGTCTCCCAGGTACACCTTTGAATCTGCCAGTAACATTTTGGATAAATGTTAGGATGTGAGTACAGTAGGATATGATGAGAAGAATGTATTAGGAGGGAGAGATAAATTAACGATTAAGGAAGCAGGCGCTTCACATACTTCGAATGCACTGATAAATACCAGCACAATTCGAAGTAGGGGGAGTGGTGAGTGGTAGCAGTACAGGTCCCTGCATCGACAGAAAGGCGGGCCACAAATATTTTAGGAGAAACATTTTTTCTGAAATGAAGATAAGGCACAAACAGAACGTGGAGGAAACACGCCATGAAACCATACACATCAAAGCAACACAACGGGTTAAAGAAGGAAAGTAACATAAATAGTCCAAAATGAAAAACAACACAGATTGTCCGAAACAGAAAACATGTAACAGTTTAAGAAGGTCGAGCGCAAGGATCACTCGCTGAATTAGGAACCTCAAAGTGGCGGCCAGCTTTTGCTGATCCAACTCGAAAAGTTGTTCAAAGAGAATCTCGGGCGAGACCTTCAGCAAAAGAAGAGCAGCGAGGCATCACAACGAGCCAGAAGTTGGGATCTGGAGGCGCCTGAGGATTTCCTTTAACGGTCTGAGGAGCACCCATAGCTGCCATAGCTCCTTCCAGAGTAGAGGTTGGCTCCGGCCCGACAGCGAAATCTCCCAATATGTAGTGCTGCATGTAAAGCACGAAGTCCATTAGAGAGAGTGTCCTTCAAATAGCCATCGCGCCAATGTTGGCTCAGTTGGGCTAGAAATTCTCGACCAAGAGGAGCGGCTGCGTGGTATTTCTGGCAAAGCTGTACCCCATCCATCCTGCCTGCAGAACGACCATCCTGGCTTACTAGCTCGAGTCGCGCCTGCACTTCCTTCTCGACTTTCAACTCAAAGGCTCGTTTCAGATCAGCCTTCATAACATTCTCCCTCTCCGTCAACTAGTCCTTAGCTTTGAGTTCAATCCAGGCCTGCTGCTCCTCCACGAGCTAGTTCAGATTGGCTACAAGTTCATTCTCGTGAGTAGCGAGAATGGCCACATTCTGCTCTTCCAACTGGCGCAACTTCTGCGAAGCTAAGTCTTTAAGGCGAACTTCCCGCTCGTTCTTCTCTTGCTCAAGCTCCTTTTCTAGCTTTTTTATTTCAGCATCATTTTGCTTTAGCTTTTCAGATAGGTCACCAGAAGCGGGCGCTGAACTCCCAGCTCCAGCATCTTGAGGGCGCAGAAATAGAGCAGACAGCAAACAGGAGAGCTAGCGAAACCAAAATGCGAGTCAGGGAAAAGCAGAAGAGGACAAATGTGAAGAAATAAGGAACAGCGATCACCTCGCTCCAATAGTAGGTGGCAAGCTCGGCAATCTTGGTGGAGGATTCATGGACGAGTGAACGTTGCTGTTCGATCAAGACAATGGCGCGAAGGAAGTTCAACATTTCCGAAGAATCAAGCATGTTGAAGTTGTCGGGCATGGTTAACACGGATTTTCCATCAGTACGACAGTCAATTCTCCATCCACCCCCCTTATGCATGAAGGGAGTAAAATCAGCTGACGAAGGCGGAGTAAAGTTGTCCCCAGACGAGGGCTCTTACCCCAAGCAACGGAGGGCTTTTGCCTCTTTTTTGGTTGGCGCAACTGAATCAGAAGGGGGAGGTGAGGTAACCTTTTCAGCAATCTTATCCCAGGAATCTAGTATCACCACATCAGGGTCTTGGACAACTTCCTTCGGAGAGCTAGGACGAGAAGATGAAGGGCGGATTGGAGATTTCTCTCGAGTCTCCAAGCCGGTGGGTTCGGATTCACCCTGACCTATTGAGGACTGGGGCTACCGGAATAGAGGAACCTTCTTGTTTGATGAGCAAGGTCATGAAATCATCCTGCCACGAGGACGACATACCTGCAAAAAATTACAAAATCATAAGGAGAGCTCAAAAAGAAGATCAGGAAGTAGGAATAAAACCTGCTTACCCTCAGGGCCAAAGGGGAGAAGAGGCCGAAATGGTGAAGTATCCCGGGATAGGTCGCTATCTCCACCATGTTGAACTTCTTTTCGGCGGCCAGGGCAGGCCAAAACTGCCTCATTCCGTTCAGAACATTCAGGTTCAATGTTTGAAAGTTTTTTAGGTGTCCTACGGACCCAACGATGATGGAGAAAGCCCCAATAGCCCTTGATTGGCGCCACAAACAAGTAAAAAGGATGCCAATCCTTGTCTATGTCGAGCTTTTATCAAAAACGGACAGAACCGCTTGGATTCACGCTTAAGTAGAAAAAGGGAGGGATAGGCTTAAGCTGAAACTGGGAAGGACGAGCTCCTGAAGGCTCTCCACCCGCAGCGGCGACCAAAATAAAAAAGGCTACTAACTGTCGAATTGAAGAGGGCTACATTGATTTAAGGGCAGTTGATAGGCTGTGGATACCCAAGCCAAAGCCCACCCTTCACCTGGTTTTCCCAGAAAGTGAGAGCTCGCTTGAGTGTGTATTTCTCGACTGTGAATAGTGATACTGTTTTCGGCGGCCCGTGGACGTAGGATATCTATCCGAACCACGTAAATCCGCGTCTCTTTCTCTTTCAGCACTCAAATATCGATCTAAACACACTCTAAAATAAACAACCCAGTCTGGATCGTCAGTCAACCTGTATTTCCTAGACCAAAAATCTTGTTGATAGAGGTCGTACCCGCATAAAGTATTTCCATATAATTTTCTCGTCCAAATGTTTTATATATTTTTCATACGTATTGGGTGTTGAAGTTTGGTCATTGTTTCTCATCTTAGTTACGATGATATTATAAATTATCGTAGCGTTTTCTTATGACTCTTGATAATGGAAGATGTGCTCTAGTTTTGTAGTGTATCCTACATCTTATTGATATCGAATTGGTAAAACTTCATCACGTGATCGTCGATATTCTTTAAAAGAATTACCCTTTTTAATGTATACTTATCTTTGTGGAACATAATCAATATAATCAAATCACCTATGAAGATGTTGCAGTGCACGCTTGACCTTTCAAGTACCCACAGTCGCATTGGAACACGAACAATCGATGATGATAAATTTATGTAGGACTTAAAGTGACGTTTAATTTTTAACCAACATGTATGTACATATATATGAGATTTGCTATGGTGCCCACCTACCGTGAACAACCACCGTGAGCACCATAAGCAAATCTCTCATTTTCTTGTGTGCCGCCCAGTGAAAAACACGCTAGGGGTGGACTCGGAGTTGACTCTTAGATACATGGTTAATGACGAACAGCAACTCCTTGACGGTACGCCTTAAACAAAATGTAGTAATATTCGATCATCGAAGCCCTAATCAAGCCAAATTTCATTTACATTAGAATCCATATGTGCTTTGATGGAAACCTGTTAATATTGAAAATTAGTATTTTGTTTAGCTTTAAGGCGATGCTATCAATCAACCATGACTTGGGCATCTTTGCACTTTTATTTTATATTTTCGTGTGCGTTGAATGAGTTAATTGCATTTAGTGTTAATATTTTATTATGTGTTGTATCATCGGGGAATAAGCAAGGTGCACATGTTGGGAAGCCATTGTCGTCATCTCCAAAAGAAAACGTTCCTCGGAAGGATCATGTTCTCAAATCATTGACACGGTGAGTTGTTATCTTATTATATGTCACTCTTTTTTTGCTCATATTAACTAACTAAAGCAGATATATAGAATGGCGAATGAAGAGCAATAAGTGATTATAGGAATTCATTTTTCTTGCAGCATATTGGACATGATGACCCTAAAAAACTATGTGTGGCTAAGGAACCAACTGATTCATAATCCTGACATAACACCACACATTTTGGAGGTGTTGGAAGCTTTATATGTCCTTAATGATCATGCATGCATTCTACATTCTTAAAAGAAAAACCCTTTTTTTTTTCTCCTTTGGATGCAGGGATTCGTTTCCATGATAGTTGACATTTTGGAACCCACTTTTTCTTCGCGTGTGCAATCCTCTGCTTCGATCTACACCATACGCTTCCCCCATTTCCAGTAGACAAATGCGGGTGGTAGGCAAATAACACTCAAGAGAGTTCTCTTAAACAAGTTGCAAGAGGCTTTTGAAGGTTACAGAAAATCAAGGGAAGCCTCTCCTGGAAAGAGAGACTAGGAGAAGCTTAGCAGACTCGGCAGCATTCGTATGATTGCAGAACTTCTCAAGTAGAAAATGGTTCCTAAGAAGATCGTCCACCACATGGCCCAGGAACTATTGGGATACATGGATGACACGGCGATTCCTGAGGAGGATGACTTAGAAGCCGTATGTCAGCTTCTGAACTCCATACGTAATAAGCATATTGAGGAAAACTTCAAATCTAAGCACGTTGTCAGATTATACTTCCACAGCTTAGACAAGTTGTCTAAAAACCCTCTTCTGTCCGAACGAATAAGGTCAAAGGTCAGTGATGTCCTCAGTCTGCGTAGTAACGGTTGGGTGAGACGGAACAACCAAGAAAATCTCAAGAAGAAGACGATGTCTATTCTTGAGGAATACTTCGGTATGAGGCTCTTAGACGAAGCTTTGCAATGCATTATCGAAGAAGATAAGTGGCCGAGCTATCAATCCGAGATTGTCAAAGTATCCTTAATGCTCGGTTTGGAGAAGGAGAAGAATTACCTACCGAAGATGGTGGAGCCCATTGTCAAGCTCTTGGAGTTTTTGCTTATGAATAAGGTCTTATATTCGCATGATGTAAGAAGTGGGTGCGCAAAGTATGCTTCGTTGCTTGAAGAAGGTCTTGCGATTGATCAACTGCCGAGAGCTTCATTTAGTTTTGGCTTGATTGTTGGGATGCTCGTGTTGGTTGGGGGATTGGATTTGGAAGACGTAATGGACGTTATGGCGAAGTTCGAGGACGATGGCATTCTTCGCAGAGACGCATTTTGTGCCGTGATGGATGTGTTGGCATAGTATCTATCCGGGAAGGAGGCTCAAGTCCATGTAGCAGCTACAGAACCCTTCCTCTCTAAGTAAAGGGCTTATTTCTTTTCTAAGATTTATGTATTTTCCATTTAATAGCTACCGTCTTATGCGCATCTTATTGATAATATTATGTTGTGTGTGACCGCTCGCAAATTTTCGAAAATTTTAGTACTACATGTATAGTAGATTACGTATATAAAAGTATTATATGCTAAATTCTACCAAATATTGCATTAGCCTAGTGGGTTAGTCTACTGCTTCTCTGTCTTCCATGCTTGGGTTTAATTCCGAACTCCCAAATATTTTATCCCCTTTTAAGTTCTTTCTTTTTTAGCTAATGGTATATTAAATACTACTCTCTCCGTCTCATTATTTTTTGTACATTTACTATACCGGGCATCCCACAAGCTTTTCTACATTTCTAATTTAGCCAAAAGCTATCACAAACAATCAATATAATAATATTAAATATTCTTAAAAACGTGTCAAAATATACACTTTTTTACCTTTTAATTGTACTATATTATTATATATTCAGTTTCTTAAAAACCGTGTCAACTCCCAAATGTCCACAAATAAATGCGAGAGAGAGCTACATTAGTTAATTAAGTATTTATTTAATGTTCAGTTTAACTCTCTCTCTCTCTCTCTCATCCATTTCGAAACATATTGGAATTAATTGTTTGATCTGACTACTAAGTCAAATCTATTTGTTTAACTTACTTTTTCACTTTTTGTTTTGTTTTTTAATTATTAACCATATGATTATAGTAAAAATAAATTAAACAGATAACTGTTTGTAGAACTCTAAATATAAAGACGACAATTTTGCAAACGTAATAGGAAATCCATATTATTGAAATAATTTAATTTTGACAACAAAATTCATTATAATTTAATATAATTAATGTATGACCCTCCAGAATAAAAAAATTCTAGTTACGTCATATAGAAAAATTTTGATGAGCCTTTTAAGAAAATAAGACAATAATTTGCCTAAAAAAAATATCATAGCGCAAATAATTATTGAAATTCACGTACCCACAACACACATTTAGTGCTATGTTCTCCTGTATTTCCTTTAATTCACGTTATATAGTCGACCATAAAATTGAGGTCGCAAGCCCAAAAAACTATAAAAAATTATCTAGCCTTCGCAATAGACCGCGATGCACGGGCCAACAAAATTCATTATAATTTAATATAATTAATGTATGACCCTCCAGAATAAAAAAATTCTAGTTACGTCATATAGAAAAATTTTGATGAGCCTTTTAAGAAAATAAGACAATAATTTGCCTAAAAAAAATATCATAGCGCAAATAATTATTGAAATTCACGTACCCACAACACACATTTAGTGCTATGTTCTCCTGTATTTCCTTTAATTCACGTTATATAGTCGACCATAAAATTGAGGTCGCAAGCCCAAAAAACTATAAAAAATTATCTAGCCTTCGCAATAGACCGCGATGCACGGGCCAACAACCGGCCCGGTATAATCCTCCCCCCCCCCCCCCCCCCCCCCCCCCCCCCCCCCCCCCCCCCCCCCCCGATTAAAAATTCCTGGATCCGCCCGTAGTCCCCTCGTATGCTTCTGTATTTTTTGATGAATGAGCTGCATGCTACATAAAATCATTTCATTTTATGCATGCTATATATATATATAAAATATGAATATCTTATAAGTTTTTATATTGATTTATGTTCGCTAGGGGTTTTGGGATTATAGAATTATTCTAGCAGTCGAGGAATAGGTAAAATACTATAGTACTTTACTTTAATACAATTAAAAATAAATTAACACTCGATTATTTAATATTAAATTTATTTATCGATCACAACTCGTGGATAACTTCGTAAATTAATTGTTCGCTAAAATTATAAGATAATAATTTTGAATTTATATAGGAACAATATGAAATATAAATTAATAATTCTTATTACATGAATGAGTATGAAGGTTAATGCTTGGGAAGCATGTTGCTCAGGTAATCTGTTCGTATAAGTGATACAAGAGAAGAAATGCAATAAAGATTTCGTTTTTCTCTTATTTCATTTGATATATTATTATAAAGATTATATAAATTATAAATCAAATATTTATAACATAAAGTAGTTGTTAACATACAATAATTACAGATGGTATAAAAATGTGTGATTAATATTATATTATGATAATATAGTTATAGAGAGATGAAGTATGAATCAATTTCAATACTTTGGTGTTTTTTACAATACAACTTAAGGTGTCTATGTATAGACAAATTTCTAAAATTACAACCCTCATAAAATAATATATCTAATTTATATTCTTATCTTAAAGATCTACTATTTATTCCATCCTTATCTTTATCAACCACTCTATATAATATACATCAACATTTCATAATAACTAATAGTTAATCGGTAAAAAAAGTTAGTTTGTTTAGAAAGACGATGCGCTATAAATGGTTTCCGAAGTAAATATAGAAGTAGGCCCAAATTGATTGAGGCCCATTAAGTATTTGAGCTGTATCTATACTATTATATAATTAGTGAACGGTGGATATAAACTGCTATAATTTGGACTCTAACTTATTTGCAATTTAGTCTCTCATTTGTAATTTAATTAAGGGGTCTTTACACATAAGTACCTATTTGGATAAAAACTTGTAATTTAGTACCATGTCAGGAATTTTTTATATGTAGGTACCTAACAGAATAAATTTTTTGCACATAGGTACCCGATCCCATACAACACATTTGGGTACCCTATATCAACTCCTTTGGGTACCCTATATAACAGAAAATGGTACGACGTATGTTATATTTAGGTACGCCCTATGTAATACACAGGTATGCCGTAGGTACGACGTATGCTATATTCAGGTACCCTATATCAACGTGATATGGTACGTCATATACACACAGGAAGGTACGACATGACTAAAGAAACTGGTAAAAATTAAAACGGGTATCTGTAAAATTTTCTGATATGGATACCTATGTGTAAAATTTTTATCGAATTAGGTATTTTTCTATAGATTCATATTTAATTAATTAAGTAATTTTATATCACTCTTAATTTTTATTTATTGTACTTATGCCTCAACAATTAAGTTTTTTATATAAAATAAAGTTCATCTTAAACACTAGAAATTATGATTTTTAAATTTAAAATAATTTTAATATAATTATATTTTAAGCACGCTGGTTATCTGGTGTAAAGAAAGTACTAGTAAATAGAATACATCTTATAATCAATCTCCTGCGGATACTCTGTTGTCGTCTACTCTATACCCTTATAAACCCTAATTTCGAGTTGCCACCGCTAACCCCTGAGCTGCGGTAATCATGTCGGCGAACGGAGAAGAGAAGTCATTTAGGGATTTAGGCGTCGTTGAGCAATTGGCTGAGGCTTGCGACAGCCTTGGGTGGAGAAACCCTTCTAAGATACAGGCTGAAGCTATACCGCTCGCCCTCGAAGGGAAGGACATTATTGGGCTCGCACAGACTGGGTCTGGAAAAACCGGCGCTTTTGCTATTCCGATATTGCAAGCGCTTCTAGAAGCACCCAAGGCTCAGACATTCTTCGCATGTGTGCTGTCTCCGACGCGCGAATTGGCTCTTCAGATCAGGGAACAGTTCCAGGCGTTGGGTGCGGGGATAGGTGTTCGGTGTGTTGCGGTAAAGTTAAATGTTTTTAATTTTTTATTTGACGGAAATGTAAATGGAAGATTTCATGGATTTTGTTTTTGCAGCTTGTGGGTGGAGTGGAGCTGGTGCAGCAGAGCATTGAACTGGCTAAACGGCCTCACATTGTTGTGAGTTTTCGGTTCTTTTACCTTTTTTGTTTCTTTTTTTGGCTTATTTCAGTGTATACTTCTGTCGCTTTATGTATATGTATGATCTGTTTCTTTGTTTGAACTTTGAATTGCAATGTTTTGGGTACGATGCGTGTGCCTTGCTGATCTTGTAGATAGCTACTCCGGGTCGTCTCGTCGATCATCTTTCCAACACCAAAGGCTTCTCTCTACGCACTTTAAAATATCTGGTACTAACGTCTTTCTCATGGATCGATTTTGTATCACTGCTGTTTCACTATGCATTTGCATTTTTCTTATCTGTTTCTGTTTTATCCTAAGGTAACATGCTACTTACACTAACAGAAGTTTAGTTAATGCTGATTTGTTTATTTTATGTTTTTTGTGAATATTTGTATCAGAAATAGCTCTTATATTGTTGTTATTTATGCCTTGAAGGTTCTGGATGAAGCTGATAGGTTGCTGAATGACGATTTTCAGAAAGCCATTGACGAGATATTGAACGTGATTCCTCGTGAGAGGAGGACCTTTTTGTTTTCTGCCACTATGACTAAAAAAGTGGGTTCTCTATTACCAACTTATCATTAGATAAATATAATTACCTATGATGGAGACATACTAACTTTTTGAGCCTTATCATAATTGTCTTCAAATCTTCATTTTGTCCCATTTTATCCCAGATTTCTTTGTCAACTATTTTGTACCCCTATTATCTGTTATGAACATAGATTCTGAGATACGTTTTTATGTTTTTAATCTCGATGAATTTTCATCAAAACTTGTTGGACGAGAGATGTATCTTTGTCTGGAAATCTTAGTTTCTCCGTGGGTACGTGAGCAGATTTTTCATGATGCGTTTTGTTAGTTTTCATCTGATGGTTTTCCTGTTCTGATGAGTTTGAGTTTTAAAAGTTTCGTCCTCCGCAACGGTACTTATTTATACTCAAGCTCATGCTCGAAGTTGCAAAAACAAAAAGTGTTTCTACCGACTTCTTATTTTGCGTAGGTTTTGTTCTCTTTACGTTGCATAGTCTCAAAGAATGCTATAAGATCCTGAAGTTTAATGAGCCCTATATAGAACTTACCTATGAAGATATGTTCCTTGTTTAAAATGATTCATGGTCCCCTTTGCAGGTGCAGAAGCTGCAACGAGCTTGTCTGAAGAACCCTGTTAAGGTACTTTAACCTTGTGTTCTTCTAACAGTAATGACCACATTTCTTTGTAAGTTAGTGACTTTCGATGCTGTGGTTAAATTTAGATTGAAGCTGACTCGAAGTATTCCACTGTTGATACTCTAATACAACAATACTTATTTGTCCCTGCTAAATATAAGGTAATGTGTTAGGCATTTGCTTTATCTCCTGGTTTCATCCTGTTATATGCTTTTTTTTTTCTCCGAAATAGGTTTCTCGCGTTCCTAACTTACTGTTTTATATTCTATTTTTATGATCCAGGATTGTTATCTTGTTTATATTTTGACTGAGAAGTCTGGAAGCACATCAATGGTCTTTACACGAACCTGTGAGGCAACCATGTTTTTGTCGTATGTACTTCGAAATCTCGGGTTCAGGGCTATTCCTATCAACGGTCACTTGACACAGGTAATATACAAATATATATGTATATATACATATATATATAGTTATGTATCAAGCTTATGCAGTGGAATATGGGGTGCTAATGATTTAATCCCCGATCTATTTTTTTTTTTTTATTCAGGCAAAAAGACTCGGAGCCTTAAACAAGTTTAAGGCCGGGGAATGCAATATTCTTCTGTGCACAGATGTTGCCAGTAGAGGGCTAGATATCCCAGCGGTTGATCTGGTCATTAACTATGACATTCCCTCCAATTCTAAGGTATAGATAGCTTAATCTTTATGTATCTCATGCTTTTGAATGAACCCTTTGACACTCTCAATATGATTTTCAGGATTATATACATCGAGTTGGAAGAACTGCTCGAGCTGGTAAATCAGGGGTCTCCATATCACTTGTAAATCAGTACGAGCTCGAGTGGTACTTACAGATCGAGAAACTCATACGTAAGTAAAATCATTTCCTACGATTGCATAACATTAAAAAACTTGTAAGCTCTTCATTGCTATCGTATCATCGTAATCATCATCATATCATCATCTCTCTCAGGTAAAAAGCTGCCCGAGTACTTTGCCCAGCAAGAGGAGGTTTTGTTGTTATCGGAACGAATCGAAGAGGCCAAGAGAATCGCTCATACGGTACGGGATCGAGATTAGAATGTATAGAACCCTCGTATTATATATGAGTTCGTTGTTGTTTACTATGAAGTATGTTTGAATTGTTATTACAATGCAGAAAATGAAGGAAAGTGGAGGCAAGAGGAAGAGAAAGAGCGGCGGAGATGACGACGGCGAAGATGAAGAGATTAGCAGATTTGTTAATGGTAATGGCAAAAAAAGATCATCGAAGAATGCTAGAAGAAGGTGATGCTTGGCAGATACTATTTTTGAAGATAACATTGGTTTTTTTTTGTGCTTCCTTATTTCATGATATATGCTTTTCTTTTTATTTTCTTATGAAGGGTGATTTATGATGGGCAATAACTAATAATTTATTTATAGGGGATTCAGCAATAATTTACTTATAGGGGATTCAGCACTTAAATACTTACATCAATAAAATCAATAAAATAAGACAGATCAGCCCCCTGTTAGACTCATTTTTAACGTAGGTACCTACTTGAATTTTATTTTACTGATAACTACCTAACTGACGGATTTACTCCTAGTAAAGCTGTTTTATTAAATTATTACCTGGTTTCTTGTTTCACCTTACGTTCGTTAAAAAAAAAAAAAAAAAAACAAGAATTCACACTATCCCAAACCCAAATCGTGAGACTTCCACCCAGAAATCGACCCATGACGTTTTTGCTTCAGATTCAACGACGTGAGTTCTCGTTCGTCGTGGTATTCCCCTTCTGAAATCGATAGGTAAGTTCTTCGCAGCATTACAGTATGTCGTGGCATTTCGTCGTGATATTACCGTTATCAATAGGCTTGTGCTAGTTTGATTTGCCTTTTTCGTTGGGTTTAAGCATTTTCGGTTAATGTTCGTAACAATAGCTGCGTGTTTTTCGAATGACATCGATTAGGGTTTTTTTGGAGTGGTTCAATTTACTTTGGTAGCTTTGCGCGTGTATTTTCGAATGGGTGGATTGATTGTTGTCGATTTGGGGGTTTTGGAATGGGTCGATTTGGGGGTTTTCGAATGGGGTCAATTTATTTTGGTACTACAATATTACTATATTTAGTACCATCTTTTTGGGTAAATTGGTACCTCGTGTGTGAATAAAATGGTACTGCTTGTTAACATTGGATTTTTTGCAGAAATGCCTCCGCGGAACAGATATGAGTTGTCCTCCAGGTGCCATCATGCGCTCTTTCGATCTACCATAAGCAGTTTGCAGGGTAGCATGACCCCAGATAACAAAGAAGTTATAAGAAGGTCCCCGTTTCATTTTAGGTAGAATTTGCTTTGTTTCTAACTGTCGCATGAATTATGTGTGGTTAAGGTTGATGGAGGAGTTGGCGGATCTCATTTAGAGTAGAGTGCTTGTGTGTAGAGGTTGGAAGCCAAGTTGAGATTGAAGGACGAGGTTATGAGAGATCTAAGGTCAAATGTTCGGACGTCGAAGGATTATGTGTCCAAGGAGGATGCGATGGAAGAGGAAGAGGCTGAGGCCAATGAAGTCAATATGGATGTGTATCATGCGTCTATGGCTGCTCGCATTTTACGTGACGGGCACAGTTGTATGCTAGATCTGTTTCGTTAAGTTATTGACTTGGGGATGAGACTGTTTAGAGACTTTGTTGTTTATGTTCATTAAGTTGTTACTTGACTTGGGGATGAGACTATTTGGAAACGTCGTTTGTTGTGTAGTTCTATGAGACTGTCCGTATCATGCAGTACCATATGTTTTTATATTAAGGCACCTTATCTTTACATACAGAGTACCATAATATGCAGGTCTACCATATCATTATATAAATATATAGCGTACCATAAACAGAAGATATGAAGTACCTTGTCTTTTACATTATCCTACAATATCTTTTACATAAAGAGCACCATAATATGCAGGTTAACCGTACCATTATGTATATATAGCGTACCATAACAAGAATACATGAAGTACCTTACATTTTACATTAACGTACCTTATCTTTTACATACAGAGTACCATAATATGGAAGTTTACCGTACGTTATGTATAAGTGTAGCGTACCATAACCAGCATATATGAAGTAACTTATCTTTTACATATATCTTGTATAGTAACGTACCTTATCTTTTACATATAGTACCATAATCTGCAGGTTTACCGTATCATTATGTATACATATACAGTACCCTAATCTGCAAGTATACCGTATCATTTGTTATACCATCGAAAGTATCGGCGAAAATAAATAGATTCCTAAGCAAATCGCGTTGTTCTGCATGATTTTGACCAGACCTGACAATAACAAATGACTAAAAAGAAAAAAATCGCACATTTAGGACTCACCAGATTTTTCAAAATATGTCGTAAGATGTTCTTGCTTATATCCTTATGTTCTAATGAATCTTGCAGTTCGAAGGTTTAATTCACGCGTGTAAGGCCTAATGCGCCTAATTTAATATAAAGGTGATTAATACTCTATATTAGTGTTTTAGGGTGGTTCCAGCTGAAAAACTTATTCGTACGACCTCGAAAAATACTAACCCTAGTATGACGTATCATATATTTAAGGGACGTCGTACCTTTCTTAGTTTTATAGGGGTATCTGTTTGATTGTTTTAAGCGTACCGTCTCAGACACGGTTGTAGTACCCAAAATTACATATGACATCAAATATTTTTTGAAAGGCAACGACATGCAGAGGAGCCGTCTTTTTTTTTATTTATTACCTCGGATGACAGTAAAATGTCCAGTCATGACATAAAACGTCAGAAATATGTCGAATCATGACAGAAAAATGTAATAAAAATGTCCAATCATGACAGAGAAAACATCAGAAAGTGTCTCTTTCTTTTTGACATCAAACATCTTTTTGAAGGCTTCTTTTTTGACGAAGTATCCCCAAGTCATATATTCGAGCTCTTACTTTAATTTATACGGTACCTATTTCTGAAACGATACCGTATCATCTATGGTATATTTAGTGTACCTTATTTTCATATATTACATTACTTTGTTGGCATATAGTACAGTACCTTGTTCGCTTATACAGTACCTTGTTGATATATATTACACTACCTTGTTGGCATATATTACGGTACCTTATTGACATATATTACAGGACCAAATTGGCAAATATTACAGTACCTTGTTGGCATATATTAGAGTACCTTGTTGTCATATATTACGGTAACTTGTTGGCATATATGACGGGACCTTGTTGGCATATATTACAGTACCTTGTCGTATATTACAGTATCAAATTGGCATATATTACAGTACCTCGTTGGCATATATTACTGTACATCGTCATATATTACGGTACCTGGTTTGCATATATTACCGTACCTTGTTGGCATTTATTACAGTACATTGTTGTAATAAACTACAGTACCAAATTGGCATATATTACAGTACATTGTTGGTATATATTACAGTACCTTGTTGTCATATATTACAGTACCTTGTTTGCATATATTACGGTACCTTGTTGGCGTTTATTACAGTTAGAGCTGTCAAAATGGCGGGCCGGGCAGGGTTGGCCCGCCGCCCGCCAAAGCCCGCCACTTGGCTAGGCAGGGCCGCTTGGCGGGCCTGAAATATCCCAGCCCAGCCCTCCCTTTTTGGGGGCGGGGCGGCCCGCGGGCCACGGGCCCAATTGACAGCTCTAACCAGTACCGTGTTATAATATATTACAGTACCAAATTGGCATATATTACTGTACCTTGTTGGCATATATTACAGTACTTTGTTGTCATATATTACAATACCTTGTTGGCATCATTTAGAGAAAAAGAATGAGCCATATCCTATTGACATCGGACAAAAGAATAACCTGCTGGCATCATTTGGATAAAAGAATATGCCATTACCATTCAAAAGAGCAATAAAAAGGTTGTCTGGACAAAAGCATTAACAAAATACATGGTAAATACGGACCCTCCGTCGATACGGCTTCTCTACAAGTACTCAATTATCGTATTTCCCACATATTTTGCACTTGTTGGATCTTCTATCTACCTGAGAAGGAATCCTCCGCGTCTTTCGGCGATCGGGAAGAACACGAATGTCCGGTAACGAATAAAATTTCCGTAATCGGATTGAGCATTCATCTCGTGCGTCGTCTCTTCATTGATCGATACTAAGAATGACTTCCTTTTATAGTCACACAATGCAAATAACGTTCTGCCACTAACCGAACTTGTAGACGACATATTTTCAGATACTATGGCTACTTGTATAGATGGTGGTTCTGTTTTGTTTACAATGGTACTGCGTACGCGAACATCTTGGTACCGTATAGACACATACAATGATACGTAATAAACATAACAAATGGTACGTACTAACAGTTATATTAAAAAATTTGAAATCCCGATGGATTAGCCTCAATTACTATAGATTACCGACATCCCACCCTTACATATAGCTCTTAGATAGTATTCAGCTCCTGGATCTGAGTTAATCTTGACCTCACGAGTGAAGTCGATTAACCAAACCCAAAGCAAAATAAAAGCTTACATGACAAAATCGAGACCCTAAATCGAGAACCCAACGTGGAATAGGCTCGTCGCTCGTCGCGGCGCCACCACGAGCGGAAGGTGGTCGTCAATTGCAGAGATGGAGCTGAAATTTCGTCAGGCGTGATGGAGCTCGAAATTGCAGAGAAAAATGTGAAATGAAATTGTAAAATCATGGGCAGATTGGTAATCTTTGGTGATTAGGTACGTATCTATAACATTTTTATTCAAATGGGTACCTAGCTTAAAAAGATTTCTGACAGTGGACTGATGCGGCTTTTTAGTTTTCTATTAGGTATTTATGTGTAGATACCGTTATTTATATTGTTTGCTCGGATCTGTGTTTTTTCTATTCTAGGTCTTGTGATGCGATGGTAAATACTAATAGAATGGGCAGAGTAGGGACGCCCGGATCCCCGCCCCCGTCCCCGCGATGCATTCGGGGACGAAATCGTTCCCGTTCCCGCGGGAATTCTCCGCCCCTTAATTTTTTGACAAAAATAATATTTTTAATATAATATATAAATTTGAATATATTTTTGTTATAAATATTATAAAAATTGTAACTTTATATATTATTTGTATTAATTTAATATTATTTAATCTATATTTGATAGGATTGTACTATAAATTATAATTTTTTATTATACATATATTATAAGATATAAAAGGTGGTTCGGGACGGGGCGGGGATTCCCATTGGGTAAAATCATCCCCGTCCCAGCCCCGCGGGGATAAAATTTTGGGGATTGACCGCTCCGTTCGGGGCGGATCCGGGCGGGGGACAGGTAATCCCCGCCTAACTGCCAACCCTAGGGCAGAGGCAAGAAAAGTAACAGAGACATATATCATTGATTGATCGTCTTAAAAAATAGGATAACGACACAAAAGAAGAGAAGTAAAAGCAGAGTTTGTTAGTTGGCTGTCATATTGATTGCAAGAGATAACCATTACAAAGTTTGTCGTGGCACATTTGCAAGTGTTGAAGGTTGTTATTATCACATTTTTAATGGAATGAAATGAAATTGCGAATTGTATGATATATGCGTGGGGCCTCTTGTCCCGTTATGAGGACACGTGTCCCTACATCTGCATGCAGCGCACCGTCGTCGCACTTCTCATTTCTTGTCCGCCGCTTCTTTCTACTTCGTTTTTTTTTTCCCTCACCTCGATAATGTTCCTCTTTTTTTTTTTTGTACCCCATTTATCTAAACAGAGATGATAATGATTAATATCGTTTATTTTTATATTTAGAAGAGATTACTAATTTCATAGCTAGTCATGATTTTTCTTTGTTGAAACCGGGCTGTTGTGACTTCTTGATTAGTTTACAGTGGCATCTGCATATTCGAACAGAATATTTTAACTTCTCTTCTCTGTTTCCTATAGAATTCATTTAATATTTTATTTTTTCACATACTCGAGAAACTCCCTTCATTTAATAAATTATCACCTTTCTGACTCAATAAAACGAACACATCCTCCCCATCCCCATACGAGTGACCCATAAAAGCTTCTTTGTCATCATTCTTTACAACTGAAGCTCAACTTCGCTTCTTACACCAAACACTTGCACAATATACAGGTGCAACAAAAATTAACACCTATAGACAGATATGAAAATGACATTATCCCATAATTCATTACCTTACTGCGCAAAGGAGCGAAAGCCATGCATAAGTTGGGCACAGAGATACTTCCAAGACTGCCTATGCAACGCCAAAGATGAAATCTCATTTGGGTTTGGTCTCATAAGCCTTGTTTGCTGGGGAATCGCTGAGATACCTCAGATAGTTTCCAACTTCAAGACAAAGTCTAGCCACGGCGTTTCTCTTCTCTTCCTCTGCAATTGGATTGCTGGGTTCGTTCTCTTTTTTCCAGTAATTTAATTTGACATAATTCTCATCAGTAGATGTAACTTGTTATTTATTTCTGTTTTCAGAGATATATTCAACTTAGTGGGATGTGTTCTTGAACCTGCAACGGTAAGTAAACCTCAGTTCTTTGGAAAAATGTTAGAATCAATTGTGTCATCATAATACATTTCTTACAGTAACTCTCTGTCTATGGTGCAGTTGCCAACTCAATTATATACAGCAGTGGTGAGAGACGTTTAATTAGCAGATGAAATATGTTATTTTTTTTTTCTCTTCAAGTCTTGATTTTTTTTTTTTTTAATTCTTGAAATCGGACCAGCTTTACACGGCGACTACAGTGGTGCTAGTGCTTCAAAGCTTGTACTATGATTACTTCCTTATATGTAAGAAACGCAGAGGCAAAGAAACAGACCAGAAGGTACTCTTCCCCATCCCTTGGTAACTTTTTCCCTCTTTAACTACTTAAAAAAATCTGACTATTTAATCCAAATATTCGCAGGTCGAAGAAGACATGAAAGAACCCCTCCAACCAAAAGAACCACCAACCAAAGATTCTGCGATCCCAATACCCAATGGGACTCACAGATCATCCTCGGCATCAACAAGAGAGTCATATTATTACACGTAAGCTGCTTGAAAATGAGGCATTTTCGTTTCACTTTAAGGATGTAATGGTTGTTAATTTAGTGAATTTTTTTTTTCATATCTTTTTTCTCAGGTCAGCAAGGTCCTTAGCTGGGAGCAAAACACCACCAATGAGGTCTTATCTAAAGCCCATAAAGAGTGGTCCTTCTGCTTTGGGATTGAGCCATGACACATCAGATGATGACGACCTCGACGGCTATGGAGATGACGTGGCATCTTCAGTTGAAGCCAAGAATCGCCGTGTCAGCAAACCTAAGCCAATTCCTAGATCAGTGAGTCCCTTCATATATTTGTAATATGCAGAACCATTATCGATTGGATGGGGATAAGTATGAAATTTCTTATTTTTTTCTCCACTCTTCCATCATTGCTACTAACTATGTTGTCATGATGTGGCCTTTCACATAAGTTCCATTTTGGACTTATATAGGATATATGTCATTTTCTTGGTGTTCTAGTAGGCCTTCATTATTACCATATAGACACAAAGATATAATCTTTCGACACTGTTTAGCATTAATGAATCAATGGGTCGATTTTTCTCAGGCTGGTTATGCAGCGTTTTTAGCGACGTCTATGAACCTGCCCGGAGAATCTACTGCTTTGATGACATTAGGTTTTACATCGAGGAAACTATTACAGGTTACTTACTATTCAGATCAAGAATTATGTATTATATCTCCCATTGGATCAGATTAAGATGGATGATATTGAACTTTGTAATATTTATTTCAATGCAAGGAAAACGGATCAGAAAGCGTGACGGGGCAAGTACTAG
The DNA here is from genome assembly GCA_027422505.1 of Craterostigma plantagineum. Lineage (NCBI taxonomy): Eukaryota > Viridiplantae > Streptophyta > Magnoliopsida > Lamiales > Linderniaceae > Craterostigma > Craterostigma plantagineum. The sequence goes on along the minus strand of JAPQWV010000066.1, from coordinate 385,505 downwards.
GTTGGTGTATGGCTGTTGTTTACATGGGTGGTAGGCTTCCTCAGATATGGCTAAATGTAAGAAAATATATACAAAATTGTATGTAATGTACGAATATCGATTCTTTGATACCAATAATTAATCTCTTCTTTTGGCAGATAAAGAGAGGAAATGTTGAGGGACTGAGTCCATTGATGTTCATATTCGCACTCGCTGCTAACTCGACTTACGTGGCCAGGTAAGTTAGACATTGAAATAGTTCTGACACTGTAATAATCTTTTAGCAAATTGTATCGAATGAAGTAAAAGGTTCTATTTTTTAATTTTTTTTCTGGGATTGATGGCAGCATTCTTGTGAGATCAGTGGCATGGGAAAGGATCAAAGCCAACTTGCCTTGGCTGCTCGACGCAGTTGTCTGCGTTTTGTTAGACTTTTTCGTATCCTTTTTATACATTAGTGTGTTTGTGTGTGTTTTCTTACATGAGAACTTTGGATTGTTTTTGTCTTCTTTAACTCGGCGATACGAACACAGATTATACTGCAGTTTGTGTACTACAAGTATTTTCGCAGAGAAGATGAAGATGCCAAGTATGGAGACTGTTGAAGCTGAGAAGTGAAGGTTTTTTTAGTGTAATGAGATGGACGTTTTTAAGAGTTTTGCACTTTTCTTTTTCTTTCTAGACTTTTAATTTACGTTCTTTGTACTTTTTTTAATCGAGGATTCACATCCGTTATGTCATATAAAAAAGTTAGGCGATTTGTGTGTTCTATCCCGTGTTTAAAAAGCGTTGTATTGCGCGCGTTAAGGCGCGATTTAGTGTTATTTTACATGGAAACGCGACGAGGCGTAAGGAAAATAGCGTACAATGTTCTGTTCCGACACTTACTATTGCGACCAGACTCCAGGTGATCTGGCAATCTCCTCTTATCATATAACACATGTTTGACTAACCTATTTTTATTTTAATCTTCCAATATTCTTTTTAAAACTTCCACCAAAACTTAAAAAACGATTATTTAATGTAATATATATGATAAAAATAAATAAATTTATCTGATTTATTCTTTGTTTAAAAGCGATCAAAATGACATGCATATCTTATATTGTTCGATATTCATAAGAATTATTTTTTAAATACTGCATTTTTTAAGTTTATGTTAAAGTTTGTTTAGTTATCTTTTCGATATTGTTTAATGCTGACCCAATCGGTGAATTTGATTTAAAAATTCTATTAATTCGATGTACATGAATTATTTGTTTATATATTTATGCATATTTTCATCGGAAATCTACACTTAAATACCTAATAGTAAACAAAAAAGACACATCAGTCCCTTGTCAGAGATCTTTTTAAGCTAGGTACCCATTTGAATAAAAATTTTACAGATAGGTACCTAATCACCTAAGATTACCAATTTACCCTTGATTTTACAATTCCATTTCACAATTTTCTCAGCAATTTCGAGCTCCATCACGCCTGACAAGATTTCAGCTCCATCTCTGCAATTGACGGTCACCTTCTGCTCGTGGTGGCAGCGGACGACGAGCGACCAACCTATTCCACATTGGGTTCTCGATTTAGGGTCTCGATTTTGTCATGTAAGCTTTTATTTTGCTTTGGGTGTGGTTAATCGATTGCACTCGTGAGATCAAATTTAACCCAGATCTGGGAGTTGAATGCGATCTAAGAGCTCTATGTAAGGGTGGATGTCGATTCTTGACAGTTATTGAGGCTAATCCATCGGGATTTCAGGTTTCTTTATATAACTGTTATTACGTACCATTTGTTATGTTTATTACGTACCATTTTATGTGCTATACGGTACCAAGATGTCCACGTACGCTGTATCATTGTAAACTATACAGGCGTACCATTTATACAGGTTGTCATATTATCTGAAAATATGCCGTCTACAAGTTCGGTTAGTGGCGGGACGTTATTTGCATTGTGTGAGTATAAAAGGGAGTCATTCTTAGTATCGATCGTGAAGCGACGATGCACGAGATGAATGCTCAAACCGATGACGGGAATTTTATTCGTGACCCGGGCATTTGTGTTCTTCTTGGTTGCCGAAAGATGCGGATGATTTCTTCTCAGGTAGATAAAAGATCCAACACGTGCAAAGATGTGGAAAATACGGGAATAATCGTCGACTTGTAGAGAGGCCGTATCGACGTAGGGTCCGTATTTACCATGTATTTCGTTACTGCTTTTGTTCCGAATTATACTGTAATATATGCCAACAAGGTACTGTAATAGATGCTAATTTGGTACTGTAATATATGACAACAAGGTACCGTAATAAATGCCAATAAGGTACCGTAATATATACCAACAAGGTACTGTAATGTATGACAACAAGGTACTGTAATAAATGCCAATAAGGTACCGTAATATAGGCCAACAAGGTACTGTAATATATGACAACAAGGTACTGTAATATATGCCAATAAGGTACTGTGATATATGCCAAATGTGTCTAAATTTGGTACTGTAATGACTGCCAGTTTGGTACAGTAAGATATGCACATTTGGTACCGTATTATATGTAAATTTGGTACTGTAATGAATGCCAGTTTGGTACGGTAAGATGTGCATGTTTGGTACCGTATTATATGCAAGTTTGGTACTGTCATATATGCCAGTTTGGTACCCTACGACATGTAAATTTGGTACCGTAACCTATGCCAGTTTGCTAATGTATGCACATTTCGCACTGCAATATATGTAAATTTGGTACTGTAGTATATGCCGGTTTGATACCCTACGACATACATGTTTAGTACTGTAATATGCATATTTGGTAATGTAATATATGCCAATTTGGTACGTTAATATGCGCAGCCTTGGTACTGTAATATAGGTAATATAGGTACTCTAAGTGTACGACATAGGATACTGTATCCTTTCAGAAGTAGGTACCGTATAAATTAAAGTAAAACATTGAATTTAAGACCTAGCTATATTCCGTCCCAAACGAAGCATTTCAGCATGTGTTGATGTGGATAAAGGATTAGACAATTTCTGACTTTTTTCAGTAATGATTGCACACTTTTCTGACATTTTTCAGTCATGAGTGGACAGATTTCTGACTATTTCTATGTCATGTTTGGACAGATTTCTGACTATTTCAGTAATGATTGCACACTTTTCTGACATTTTTCAGTCATGAGTGGACAGATTTCTGACTATTTCTATGTCATGTTTGGACAGCCTCTGACATACGAGGTTTTAAATAATAAAAGACAACTCATCTGACATGTCAGTGGCTTTAATAAAATGTTTAATGTCATATGTAATTTTGGGTACTGCAACCGTGGCTGCGTTGGTACGCTTTAAACAAAACGACAGGTACCCCTAAAAAGATATATAAGGTACGGTGTCCCTTATATATATGATACGTCATACTAGGGTTAGTATTTTTCGGGATCGATCGAATTACTTTTTCATCTCGAACCACCGTAGACCAATAATATATAGTATTAAATACGTTTCAGATCAAATTCGGTGCATTACGCCCCGCACGCATGAATTAAATCTTAGAATACCATGATTCATTATAGTATAAGAATACAAGCAAGAACATCTACAACATAATTTGAATAATGTGGTGAGTGCTACATCTGCGAATTCGGTGCATTAGGCTTTCATATTTTTTTTTCATTTCGTTATTGTTAGGTATTGTCAAAATCACGCAGAACAACGCGATTCGATTAGGAATGTATTTATTTTCGATCCTATAACAAATGGTACGATATTTTCATATCTGGGTACTGTATATGCGTGATAATAGATACGGTAAACCTGCAGGTTATGGTACTATATAGGTAAATGATAAGGTACCTTCTGTAAAACACAAGGTACCTTACTGTACAACAGATAAGATACTTCATGTGCGATATACACGGTACGGTATATATTTACGTAATGGTACGGTTAACCTGCATATTACGGTACTCTATATGTAAGCGATACGGTACGGTACACTTGCATAGTGATACAGTGAAGCTGCAGATTATGGTACGGTATATGTAAATGACAAGGTACTTCATATCTTCTGTGTATGGTACGCCATACATTTACATAATGGTACGATTAAGCTGCATATTTTGGTACTCCGTATGTAAAAGATGTGATACGATAATATACAAACAATACAAGGTTCATCATATCTTCTGTTGGTACGGTATATGTGTACATAATGGTACGATTAGGCTGCATATTATGGTATTTTGTATGTAAAGAAAAGGTACGACAATATAAAAACCTATGGTACTGCATAATATACAGACAGATTTACAGAACTGCACAACAAACGAACATCACTGAGTCATGAACAAACTCCAAACAGTCTCAAAACAGTCCCATCCACAACTCAAAGGAAGTTAACCTACATAAACAAAGTCTCCAAACAGTCTCACAGCATAATCAAGTAACTTAACCAAACAAATCAAAAATACGGACAGTCTCATAGAACTACACAACAAACGACATCACTGAGTCTCCAAACAGTCTCATCCCAAGTCTAAGAACAACTTAATGAGCATAAACAACAAAGTTTCCAAACAGTCCAATCCCATGTTGACTTCTTTAGCCTCAACCTCTTCCTCTTCCATCGCATCCTCCTTGGACACATCATCCTTCCACGTCGGAACATTTGACTTTAGATCTTATAACCTCTTCCTTCAATCTCAGCTCGGCTTCCAACCTCTTCACACGAGCACTCCACTCTAAATGAGATCCGCCACTCCTCCATCAACCTTAACCACACATATTGATGCAACAGTTAGAAACAAAGCAAATTCTACCATTGAAACGGAGACCTTTTATAGCTTCTTTTTATCAGGGGTCATGCCACCCTGCAAATCGCTTATGGTAGATCGAAGGCGCGGGATGGCACCTGGAAGACAGCTCAGATCTGTTCCATGGAGTCATTTCTGCAAAAAATCCACTGCTAATAAGCAGTACCATTTTTTCACACACGGGGTACCGATTTGCCCAAACAAATGGTACCAAATACAGTGATATTGTAGTACCAAACCAAATTAACTCCATTCGAAAAACCCCAAATCGACCCATTCCAAAACCCCTAAATCGACAACAATCAATCTACCCATTCAAAAATACACGCACAGAGCTACCACAGTAAATTGAACCATTCCAAAACAACCCTAATCGAACAACAAATCGATGTCATTCGAAAAACACGCAGCTATTTACGAAATGCCACGACGTACTGTGATGATGCGAATGGCTTACCTATTGATTTCAGGTGAGGAATACCACGAGGAATCGAGAACACATCGATGAATATGAAGCAAAACAACCACAGGTCGATTTCGGGAAGAAGGTTACGTGATTTAGGTTTGGGATGATGTTTGAGTTTTTTTTTTTTTTATGAACGAACCATCGCTGAAATGAAACCCCAGGTAATGTTGTAATAAACCAAGTTTAGCAGGGGTAAATCCGTCAGTTAGGTACCTATCAGTAAAATAAAATTCAAGTGGGTACCTAGGTTATAAAAATGTCTGACAAGGGACTGATTTGTTCTTTTTTTATTCATCTAGGTATTTAAGTGTTGAATCCCCTATTTTCATATGTTAACTCCATTATTTCATTTATTATCTCCATGCCTACCCACCTCCTTATAATAATAATACTTCATTGATTCATTCTTTCGTGGCATATAACTATTTTATGACGTATAACGCCATTTGGATTTTCTCCCCTTAGTGGGAGCCTCCTCCCCTCGTGGGAGCGTATTCATTCCCCTCTTGGGAGTGTATTTCCTCCCCTAGTGGAAGTATTCCCTTGGGGTTTCTTTTTCCCTTTTTGGGTTTGTGAACGGACATTTGTGCTATCATCGGAACGCAATAGAAATGGTCAAATTTGATGTATCTCTTCTGATTGTTGCTCTATTGTAATTTGTGTCAATTTGGATGAATGAAATGAAATCCAGCGTTAAAAAAAAAGACATATAACGTCATTAATGTGAAGTTGTCTATATCAACCCTATGGTGCAAGTGAAAGAACAAGCGAACGAAAGAATTTCTATTTAGCTATATGATTAATGGATTTTTTGTTATACTTTTCGCTCAGCGCATATTGGTGGTTATTTATCAAAATTCTCTCGAATATTATATTTACGTTTATATTTTATTAGCAACAGATATTGAAAAAAACTACAATCGAGAACATTCGGACTTGAACCATCAAGCCAAATATTGACCCAAAAGCCAATTGAGCCCAAAGTAGGAATAAGCCCAAGCCCATCAAACTATGATGGAATAGATAAACAATACACACACGCATACTGAAGAAAGAGAGACCCACAAGCACATACGCCACACACAAAAGGTGAAAAAGAGCTACGGCTCAAGCAAGAAAATCAATATGCAATCTCACGCCGTTCTTGAAGCAGCCAAGTGAACATTTTGATGCCCCTCCATCATCTATAAATAGAAGGAAGGAAACAAGGGGGGGATCTGCGTGAATTACAACGAGTAAGGCAGCCGTGTGTAGGAGGAGCAGCTAATGGGCAGTGCAAAAGAAAGGCAAGGAAAGGAAAAAGTTGATCACCCACTTCCTGTTCGACGAAATTTCTCAACGAGGGATTAACCACGGAGGCGAAATTCAGGAAAGAAATTATGTTTTTCTCTTTGTTATTTCCACTTGTCATCGTGTTAATGCTTAATATGACTAGCTAATTCCGTGGTATTTGAGTTTAGATGAACCCTGCGAGATCATACACGTGTTGGAAGTATTGTTGTTTTGCTATTATTATGACTCAGTTACGAATTATGATATTGTTTTGATAATGTCTATGTGATTCAGATAATTGTTGGGGAACCGTAAGCTACGCTCAAGAGAGGGACTAACATTTAGACTACTCGTAATTCGTAAACGAGTGGAATAAACTCATCGCTAGAGATAGGTTGAACTACCCCACCGGATTAGCGTCAAATCTAATAACGGGATTCATCGTGATGTAATACGGTCTGCGATTAAGTGGTTAGGGAAGCATGCCCGACTGATATGTAGATTAGTTGTTTACAAACTTTGTATGATAAGGCGCAATTTCGTTAGTAATACAAATCTGTACGCATACTCTAGGAATCCTCACGGTCTAATTGTTAGCTAAATTTTATTATACTTGTCACTCTTCTGATCGAGCTAGAGGATTTCGAAGTCTCAATAGGTTCGCTTTCATAAGGTCATATCGTCGTTATTATTTTTAGCAACTTTTGATTTTAAATGTTTACTTTTTTTTTTCATTTTCTCTCAAACAACCAAATATTTTACTAAAATATTTAAACACAAGTTTTTCTAATTCCATAGTCATTTTGGGTTCGATACTCGATTGCTTACCAATATTATACTATTTTCGATAGGTACACTTTGAGCATAGGATAGTTTGCGATATTCATTTTAATTTATCACTCGATCTAGAATAGGCCAGGCCATAAGACCGAGCTCTAACTTATTTTTTTATTCAAAAGCTAAACTTTGTGGTTCTTTTTAATTCATGGAAATTCCATCCAATAAAACGGAAGAATTATAAATCTCCAAAATAATAAATAGAAATACTGCAAATAGAGCCATTGCGACACCCATCAAAGGAGTCGCTCCCACCCAGGAGCTACTTTACCAAATTCCGAATTCAATGGTTTTAATAAACTCCCTACATTAGTTTGTCTTGGGCCAGATTTCGAACTGTTCTCAACAGTTTGTGTAGCCATAAATCCTCCGCTCGATCGCCGACAAATAGAACGGAAAATGTCTGCAGAGTGCTCGGAAGCTTACGAGGTCTGATATACGTTTATACAAATCTTAATCGGTGGAATGGTGCGAATAACGAAAGTTGAAAGTTTCTCCGTGGAGTAGTTCGAACCCGACAAAGCTAGTCGACTTATGAAGATTTGAAGATTTGTGCAAATTCACACGCGATAAGTTTCTGTAAATATACGTGAAGATCAAGCTCAAAATCACATCAAACTACACCACAACATAGATCTTCTCTCTCCGATCATTTCCATTTTACCTTTCTCAATGAATTGGATATCGGTCGACCTATTTATTTTTTTGTTCTTACTCCTTATAATAGCTATAGTTGCTTTTGTATCACGTTTGTGTACATGTATATACGGTAGCTTCTATAAGGTGAGTGAGGCAGTCGACTCAGGCCCAACTTTTGTGGGAGGCCCAAAATTTATCATACTTTTATAGATATCGTGGCGCCCCGCCTTCCACCACTACTTTCTTAACTAGTTTACGCAACTAATCTCGTAGAAAAGAAATAGATGGTACGAAGTTTCGTATAAAATTTTTCCTTTTATAAAAAGGAATCGTAGGGTTTCGTACAAAATCATCGTGGGTCCTAATTACATAGGAAATCGCGCATGAGGGTCAAAATAAATCTATCTACTGGGCCTCCACGAGGTCGCATCCATGCACACACTTCCGTCTCAAAAGCCCCCGGAAGCTTCAAAAGTTGGCCTCGCCGTGAAAATGATCACGTACCATGATCGCGGGATCCTACAACACATAATAACATGGAATGAGCTATAAAGCTCAATAAGTGAAAATCATGCATGCAATGCACGTGACCTAAATAGCGAAGGCATCCGCGCCAATGCTATTTACTTCTTACGTCTTTCTCATTCCCTCATTTCATATTGGGCCATCAGCTTTCATCTTACTATGCACCATTCATAGAGCTCAAACACCTAAGGGTATAAATAAGTGGCAGTACACACACTGGGAGGCTAAACCCGATTACGCAATCTGTGCTTAACCCTATGGTGTCTTTCCATCCCAATGTGGTCCACACTGAGAGGCTAATAGTGCCTTTCAATCCCGACGCGGTCCCATTGAGCGGCTAACCCGGGCACACAAATAACGTTTAACCCTAAGGCGCCTTTCCATCTCAATGCAGTCTGACACGCCGGCGCTTCTCACTGGTAGCCTACTACGAGGTCGCCAACACTCGAGGTTCCCTCGTTGCCGCTTATTCCCTTGAGTCGCATCCTCCAGGTTGCATCTCCCGCTACGGGGTATCCACCTACCTATCGTGAATGAGGTAATCGGCATCGTGAATCGCCATGGTGTATTTCCCCTACCTTTCGTGAATCAGGTAATTCGGCATCGTGAATCGCCATGGTAGCATAGAAGAGCCGTGACTCATCATTGACTCGACACAAATGCCTATATCGGCAAATGTACATCGCTCTCACGCGATCTTATACTCATGCACGCTCTCTTTCCCTAACTCTTATACTAGTCGTGCGTGCACGTGCTGATGCCATGAACCATGCAAACATGCGTGCAATGTTATCGCATAGAATAATTTACGTCACATAAGAATCACGTAAGTCACAGAGGCAAGTAATCACATAATTCATATACATAAAATTATGTGTTGTAGTTGCGATTTCCACTTACCTGTCGTCAGTAGATTATTTGCTAATAATCCCGTGAAAATATTAGCTCCTGACCTTAAGCATAAAATTGTAATGTTAGTATGTTATTGTTTTAAATCAATTCAACCTACGAATTATTTAAACCTTTATGACTTCACGAACTTCCTAAGACTTGTGACATTCATATGATTCGTAAGCAATTCACAACCCGTGAAAGTAACTCTCATATGATTCGCGAACCTCCCAAAATCCGTGAAAGATTTTAATTCGCGAATCTTCATAGTTTGCGAAGTACATGGTTTGCCAAAAAATCATCTTACTCCTACTTTGCGAATTCACCTATTGAAAACCTTAAACTTTCGTGATATGTACTTTACTAATGGTTCGTGAAATAGGATTCGTGAAGTGCACCCTAATTCGCAAGTAACTACCCCTCACAATTCGCCACTTTCTACTCATGTCAATTCGTGAGTTCCCAGAATGAATTCGTGAAGTTTATATAGTCTATAATATTATTTTATTCCCTTATAAAGTGCTATGTGGCATATAATATTATTTTATTCTTATACTTGTTCACTACACCACAAACAATTCGCCAAGCTTGCATGATATTATATTATTTTATTCTTAGATTTCCCACTAAGTTCGTGAACTATCTTAGTTTGAATTCGGCCTCTCAACAAGGTTTGCATGGACTGTATATCTATTGTTATCGATGGTTTGTTTCCCTCATTGTAATCTTCAGCACCAGTACACAATTTGTCCAGAAGCGTAGCCCCAGAGAATCACCCACAACTGCAGATGTCCACCTTGGCGGCGCCACAGTCCTTCGTCAACAGAAACTTCGGAGCCCCAAAAGGTGTGGAACAACTCGTCTTGCTTAATCTGGTCCGAAATCGTGGTCAACCTAAAGTCTCTTCATCGTCAATCTCCGGGGCAGACCCCGGGTCTGTGACAGTACGCGACGGCCGAGATCAGCTGCTGGAAATCCTTGACTGTGCGCCTTTAGTCCTATCAACTGTATTTAGGTCGCACCGTTGATAGGACTAAAGGCGAGATGCGTCGGCCGATGAGCTTCCCAACATCGCAGTGGTTGAGGCGTGCCTTTGCCAATTTTTCTGTGTATTCTTCGGATGGTTTGGGCTCTGAGCAGCCATTGAAGCTCAAAAAAAATCGATAGACAAATTGAGAGGATTGGACCTTGGTCGTTTCTACAAATCGTTGCATAAAGGATAAAAAAGAACGATAAATAGGCATTTATCGCGAGAAATAGGTTACTGTACACGAAAATTAGGTTTACTGTACACGAAATATAGATTACGACGAAATACTATTCACTAACCCCATTGGCGTTTATAATATAAGTGTTCCCGTAGACTTTAGAATATTTTCATAAGTGTCACGGTTTTTATAAAAAGTAGCAGCATATGATGCTCTGTCTAAATATATATATATCCCTTATTGTTGTTGGTCTAATTTCGTTACATGTGTTGATCAAATGCTTCCATTTTATTCTATAATCAGTCGATTTTAGTTTCTAATTGATTGTTCCAAACTTGCACTATAATGAGCATAATCGCTCGATTTCTACTTGAATTTCAATTATCGGAAAATGTTGGTATTTTAAGTTACAATCTGCCGAAACCCTCTTCTCAAGTTTTATTTAGGTTTCTTTGTCCTAATATATTTCACTCAATCATAATTCACATGGCATATATATCATGTAATCATATAAACACACATAAGGCACTTAAAGGTAAGAAAGCATGAAAGCATCGTATCACACATCGAGCTTAAAGTAATTATGCATTATAAATGAATTTTCCATCCAAAGTGTTAACTCTTTATTCAATTAATTCAATAAAGTTTCTAATTAAACATTTACACCACTCATTAAATCGTAAATACCGTAATTAAATTTTACGGATATTACATCCTCACTCCTTAAAAGAATTTCGGCCCCAAAATTCCCTTAGCTGGAATTATTCAGGGTAGCGATTGGTAGGGAGTTGAGCTGGCTTAGTTTGGTGATAGGAAATCACCTAATTGGTTGTGAAGGCATTCCTTACTAATGAGTATAAGAGAACGACTTCTCATGGAATAGAATAATCCTTCCACCACGCTTTCGCTGCACCATTATGACACTGAACTGTTTCTCGAATTAATCAGAAAAAATTTGAGCTGTAGGGCGTAGGGTTATACCCCAGGTATTATGCGAAATTTGGATTTCTTCCTAAGTAATTCAGGTATGGTTTCCTATTTTGAACGCCTAGCTGCTACGAATACGATCCAGGTCAACACTCGAACTGGTATCAACCAAGTCAGCTAAAAGAAATCCCGAGTTTTACCACATAAGTGGTGGATACAAAAGAAAGTGTGGCTCCTAAGTCCACTAAAATGCTTGTTGAGGTTTAATCGGTTAGGAGGGTACCTTCCATCTCGGATGGATTGTTTTCAGCTTCTTCCGCCGTAAGCATGTATACCCGAGCGGGTACCTTCTGTGGTCTAGTCTGATTTGCTGCCTGACTTCCTGATGTATTCTCCTGGCAGGCTACAGAGTAGTGGCCTGTCTTGCCACATTTAAAGCAGGTAGCATTTCGTGAAAAACAGACGCCCAGATGACGTCGTGCACATTTTGGGCATCTGGGTACTTAGTCTTTGACACTACGCTCCCTGTAGACGTAGTAGAGTCAAGATTAGAAATAAAGACAATGGAAATATTATTCTTTTGTTTTGGATTAGCAGAAGGTGATTTTTCTTTCATCAGGCTTTTTATAAGTTTATTTTCATGTGAGGGTGATGCGTGAGAAATCGTTTGTGAGATGGAGTAAGCTTTGAGATTTTTCATCTCTTTTAGGAACATTTTCTTTTCAGTTTCAAAATTATCTCTTTTTTTTTTTTTCTAATGAGGCTCTTAACCTTTCTACTTTCCTAACAATAGGGGGTATGTAGAGAAAATTTTCAGAATGACGAGTTTGTACTTCCTCGGGTTTATAACGATCTTCTGGAAGATAAATTGACTCAAAGTCACAACCCTTGGGAATTTCCTAGTTTTGTAACTTTGGTTCAATTCAGTGGAGGAGAAGGGGATTTCAACTCGAGTCTTGGCTATTTCTAGCGCATCTATTTCCTTAACGTTAGTAAATACCATAAGAGCAGCTAGTCCTAGACCCATGTACTTGACATCATAAAGTTGCTTACAATCAACTTTGTTCAAGTGACGTGAATTCTCAAAACCTAAGCCAAACTTGTAGTTATAAAATTCTATATCCTTAGGTTGATTCAAGAATGTAGTCTGATCAAATTGTCCCCTTTTAATAAGAAGATCTTCTTATTCTTTGATCTTAGTGTATAGCTTCTTACCTTCTGTGTCTACGGTAGCATAGTTAATTAGAGCGGTGCTCCTTTCGGCTTGACAGGAATCTAGACTTTTGGATTTTCTAATTCAGCTTCTAGACTAGTGACTTTATCGCTCTCAACTTCTAGTCAAACCTTAAAATGACTTTTCTCGGCTAAGTTTCTAAGAAGACACTTGTGGTTGTTGTCTAGCCTGCCCTCCAATTCTTTTACTACCAAACTATGATTTTCTAGTGAGATATGCTTAGTCTCATATGATTGGAGTCTCTTAGTTAGTTCTTCTGTTTCAGTACTAGAGCTCCTAAGTTTTTCTTCGAGACTAGCTATTATTTCCTTAGACTTAAGAAGCTTTTTCTCTACGTTTATACTTTGTTTTGCTCAAGTACCGTATTAGCAAATTTTGAACTTAAAAGCTAACAGGTCAGAATGTGTAAAGTCAGGGGATTCTACCTCCTGTGATGAAGTGGATGCGTTGTCGTCGTCTGTCCTCATGGAAGTTTCACCTTCTTCATCATCGTCGAGGCGTGCCATTAGGGCGATGTCTTCGGTGTCAGAGTCTGAGCTGTACTCTAGCCAGTGGTCCTGTTCAGCAACTAAAGTTACTCCAGCTTCCATTTGTTTGGTAAGTTGGAGCTTCCTGGAGTAGTAGTTAGCATCCTTCTTCTTCGGAAGGGTGCACTCTCTAGCAAAGGGACAAGCTTTTCCACAGTTGAAGCACTTTAGTGTGTCTTCCGAGGTTGTGGCTTCTGAGGACTCAATTGGCTTCTCTTTAATATTTGAGTTGTAGTTCGAAGACGATTAGCATAAGATGATGACTTCTTTTTGAAGTATTTCTTCGTCATTATTTTGGCGACTAAACCCAACTATTTCCCAAATTATCTGATTTCAGAAGGAAGTTCTGAATCCAATGTTTCTCTTCCTCTGAAAAGCTAGGGAGCTTAACATGCTTTTCCTTGCGTGAGCGGGAGCTCCTCTTTTCTGAAACTAAAGCTACGGAGTCTTCGGCCTGTTTGCCCTTCTGCTCTTTTTGTATCTCGCAGATGTCTTCTTCATGTTATGCGAGGTTGTCAAAAATAGCGTGAATATGCATCTCATTCAAGTCTTTATTTTGTCGGAGTTGAGTGGACATCTTTTTCCATTCGGTGGGCAACGATGACAGAAATCGAATGTCCATCTCCATATTTGTCTTTTTGATGTCAATCTTTCTCATGTCATTGAGAAGAGTGAGGTACCGCTGATAAAGATCATGCAAGTTCTCCTCATTTTTAGCTTTGAAGAAATCATAGGCTGTGAGTATTTAGCCTTCGTAGCCTTGGCGCCTACTTCGGTTCTTTGCATCATCCCCTCCAGTTCATCCCCATCCCTTTAGCCGTTGGATGCTATCTACTTGTCTATAGATATCGTTGGGGATGCCCTGCATTAGTGTGTTCTTGGCTATCATATTTTCCTTTGCTCTTCTTCTCTCAGCATTAGTGTACTCACTAGGATCTTAGCTCGCCTAGTGGTTTCGACGGGAGGATTATTCGAGCTATCACGTTCTTGACTGACCAAAAACACTTCTGCTCCCTCATAGAGTGATTTAAGTAGATCTTCAGCCTGATCTTTAAGTTCAATGAAGTTCAAGAACCGACTTCTCCACACTGTGTGTTCGTCTCATTTGAGAATTGGAGGACGATTGTCGTTTCCTAGAGCATATGCATCCATTTTTGTTTTTCTTCGATTTAAGTTGATGAAAGATCTTCGTTGGTTGTTTTGATGATTTGAAAATGATGAATGTGCTTCACAAGTAACAAATCTGTTAGTACGTTTGATTCAGAAATGATCGAGAATTATTTTTAATTCAATCTTTAAAGTTTGATCAAAACTAATTTCGTCGATGTAGAATGGTAATGCTATTTTGGGCGTCAAGTACTGTTTGCAAACATTTTTCGAGCGTAAAATAATTTTCGATTTGAATGTAATTTTGCGATGAGAAACTGTTTAAACAGTGAGCTTGATTGAAAATTATTTCGTGAAGTTTTGCAATCAAAAATTTTAATCGTCGAAAGTGCGTTAATTGATTTTGGCCTTTAAGAAACAGTACCCAATGGAGTTTCTCGCTTAGTCAAACTGATAGCTTGACCGGAAAAAAATGTACGAGCAAAACTCAAAAATTTTCCAAAAGTCAAACAAGAATGTCTGACCGAAAATGTTTTCGAGAGAAAAGGTTTTACGCAGGGTCAAAATGGTCAATTCTCGTCAAACAGTTTAATGCTCAAAAAATTTTCGGCTAAAGACGTTCTTGACAGAAGCGATTTCAGTAGTAAATCAGTATTCTAAATTGAAATTAAATCTGATCGAAGAACTAAGCGAGAAAATTGAAATTGCGCAAATAGTCACAGAATTGATTTAACACTGAATTCAAGCACATACTGAAAATTTATCGATGAAAATACAGGTATTTGCTCGAAATCAGCTACTGATTACTCACAAACAGAAGATTAAATACGTTTGAAGCAAATAATGTTCAATTTTGCAAAAATCAGGACAAGTTCAAACTGTCTTCACGCCAACAATGGAATCTCAGAATGAAAAATTCAGCCTAAATCATAATTCCGATTGCTATGGATCTAATCCTAATTGATTCATACTACTTAGGCGAACACAGAAACATCAAATTCAAATCAGATAAGCACATAATTAAGCAAATCAGATCGAAATTTGTTTTTGCGCCGACTTCGCACAAAACAGTTTCAGAATTAAATTTCAATCCGAATTCTAACAAGTTTTGTTCAAAACAGAACGAATCTGCTCTGATACCTTGTTAGGTCCTGAATTTTATCGACTCCTAGATCCTAGACTTCAATCCCAAAAAATTCGATTAGAATCGTATGGAATTCAAGTTCGATCGAAAAACTCAATTTGAAGAACTTGAGAGAGAATTCGATTAGTAAGAGAAAGTACTTGCTGATTCTCTCTCTAGAATTGGATTTGAAAGCCTTTCGGAACAATTGACTAAATTTCTCCTTTAAGCACAGTGTTTACACTAGTATTTATACCAAATAAACTTGGTATAAATACAAGTTAAGTCCTAATCTAAGGACAAATACAAATAAAGCCTCAATCTAGGAAGACAGCTAATTATATCAAAGCACAAATTCTAATAGTTATTCTACACAAGTGCTAATTAAGTTTTTCATTTTGTTATTGATCTTATAACTCATGTTATGTTTGATTTTTGTTATTTATATTGTAATATTTTGTAGGATGGGGGATTTTGTTGAAAGTGAAAGATGCTTTGTGTTTTTGGAACACTCGCATCGTATGAATGTTGTTTGTCATTGTGTCATTGTTGATGGATTGTGTTATGAATATTAAGACCATTTGTGCGGGATATATTTGGTGCTTGATATGAGTATTTTGTGGACATTGAATTCTTCGACGTACGATGTTCTTTATATTGATTATCTACTAAGAGAAATTTGTGTCATCTTTCATGTAATATAGTATTTATATTTATATCATTAAAAAAGAAAATAAATAATTGGCAAGCTTGTTAATTGGTTTTTTACAGAACCAAACCAATTAACCCGAAAATCGAATAACCCGAGAAACCAACTAGTTAATTGGTTTTCATTTGGTTTGCAGGTGGTTGTCTCAACTGTCAAAACCCGAAAAACTCAAAGCCGTATTCGATGAAAGTCGTATGTACGGCTTGGAGGGACTTTCATATCTTTCGAGATCCACCCTGAATAATGCTAAAACCGATAATTAACCCATTTGAACCCCCCCTATCCAACATCTAATGAACAATGTTATTTGCAATTTCATTTTTGTGTTAACTTATTATTAAGTTTTCATAAATATTTATGTATAATGTATTTATATATTACTATAATTAAAATTACAATAAATTGTTTTAATAATTGCAGATCGAACATCTAACATACAAACCAGTTATATGCCCCAACAATTATACGTGGCATTTGCGAGGATGTTTATTGTGGCGCTACGATCTTCATACTCGAGTACGATCCAATAAAGATTTAGGGTCATAATTCAATCTTCATTGATGTTCAGGTATGGAATTTATATTCACTAAATCTTCAATGTTAAATTTTTCATTCAAGACTCTTATCCATTTGTGTTATTTATTAACCAATTTTTTTTACAGGAAACCAAAATACAAGTAACTTTACAAAATGACGATATTGTCAAAGATCTACATATTCTGAAAGTAGGACGGTGTATTGCATTAATAATTTAAGCGTGGACGCTGATTTGGATTGGCCTGTGCAGAATGATTATAGGTTGAATTCTGATACCAAAATTGTAGTAGATACTCGACATCGCATTGATGATGATGTTCCTCAACACAACTTCGGTTTGATCAATTAAGTACAATTCATCAGTATGCCACTGACAAGGACCACTTAGTCGGTGAGCAATCCTCATTTTACTTTTCCATTATTCGTTAAACATTATTAATTATGTTGTTATACAACATTCGTTGGAGATGCGATTGGCTTTCTGGTTTATGTTGGTGATTTGGAAAATGTTAGTTTCAAGAAAAAAAATGGCACGATTGTCGAAACTCATGTTTGAAACGCCTTAATTTGTCACACGAGGTACTCCTATAATACGTCGAACATCCCAAGAATAATATTGTTACCATCTATCTAATTTCTCGCTAATTTATTTTTCAGCACGGATGTAACGAAAATTTCACTATGGGGAAACTTTTCCACATGTGGAATTTAAGAACTTCTGTTTGAGGCAACAAAATTTCAAATTCTGGCAGTATCGAGAGTTAAAGTAAAGAATTTCGATGGTTAGTACAACAATTTAGATAGTTTATCATATTTTTGGCATGGTAATGATCACAAATTAATTTTCGTTCGGCTATGTGTGTTTTAATATGAGGACCGCTTTAGATGTGTATCTAAACACAACAAGATTTAACAGAGTGTTTGTTGACCCAAACATTGACGATACCCAAAAAAGCCATTTATGGTATGTATTTTCATATAATTTTGTTAATCGTTCTTATCTATTCCCTGCGCATTTTATGTAGCTAAATCATCATTGTTGGGCAGGTATGCTAGGGATAATATTGCACCAAAGCACAATTTATTGAGTCAAAGACGGGGAAACACTCTACATCAGTTACACAGCTTGCTTGAAGCTGTTCCAATCAACTTAAATGATTACCGTGTCGCTGAGAACGTAATATTCCCTTACTTTTTCCGCAAATAAAATATTCGTTATATGTTAATGAAATGATATATTATTTTTTTATGCAGATTAGGTGCTTTCATGTATGCGCAAGTATAGCTCACATAGAAATGACGACAATTTGGTACGAATCGTGTCCGCGCTGTGTAACGACCCTACTTCTTAAATACGTATTTTTGGCGGGTTTTACGCAGCGTAAGCAGCGGAAAGCCCATAAAAACTTTGTATTACATAATAATATTCATATACTGGGCCGAAGCCCAAAGGTCCAAACCCGAGTATATAAAATATATTACAACACACACACATTTATGTATTGGGTCGAAACCCTAAAAGTAAAATACGAACATAGATTAAAATACTCCACAGGTCGCGTTCCCATGTACTGCCCCACACTCAAAAGTCCGTGGAGTCACCGCCATCAGCCGCCTCACCTACATACGTAACCCTGAGCTTTGGCCCAGTAGATGAAAATGTGCAATGCAAATGCTCTCAAACCCCAATCCCGACTTATCTCTCAAATATACACGCTCGACTCTTTTCTCATATCTCATATCTCATATCTCATATCATCACATCACATTCAGGGCCCGAGGCTTAGGTACTAAAGGCAACACGCGCGCGCAGGGGTCCATAGCTCGGGAGGCCCCACTCCCCACAAGGGGTCAGTAGCTCGGGAGGCCCCACTCCCTCCATATAAAGTGCGCCTTAGTCCTAACCTCACTCATACAACTCATCAACATTTCTCATTCATAAACCATCTCACTCGCGTCTCTAGACAACACTTTCATGACTCCGTACACCCCTCGTAACACGTGCATGCAAATGCCGTGCAAATAAAGATGCAACACATAAAATGCAACATATCTTTCCACATTTTATCGGCCCGAGGTATTAGCTCAGCCTGATTCCCAACGTCAGCATTCGACAAATAATTCGGGTATTCCACATTTCGTATATTTCGAATATTATTGAAGTAATCCCGTACAAATTTTGCGGGTATTACATTATCCCCCTTATAAGAATTTCGTCCCCGAAATTACAGTATGGAGAATAATTCGGGGTACTTCTTTCTCATTTCATTTTCTCGTTTTCAAGTGGCTTCTTCCAATACTTGGTTTCCGCCACAAGACCTTCACGACGAGTATGTTATTATTTCGAAGACGTTTCACCTCGTACATCAAAATTTCCACCGGCCTTTCTTTTTAGCTCAAGCCCGGTTTCAATTGTTGATGAAGTGATTCGCTTCTCAGCACCTGATTCGGGTTCGCAACGTATTTACGTACAGTTGATACGTGAAATACGTGGTGGACTTGGGCTAGCGAGGCGGGTAACTCCAACTGATACGCAATTTCTCATACTTTCTTGAGTATTTTGAAAGAGCCAATGTACCTTGGGCTCAATTTGCCCTTTTCCCCGTATCGCTCCACGCCTCTCATTGGTGAATTTTTTTATTTTTATTTTTTTTTAAAGGCTTGATCACCTTCGTTGAATTACAACGGCCCTCGTATCTTGTCTGCATGACTCTTCTGACGACTTTGGGACGTTTGCATCCTCTCCCGGAATTTTCCCACGGCTTTAGTCATTTCACGAATCATTGCAGGACCCAACAACGCTTTCTCGCCGATTTCATTCCAATGAATTGGGGACCGACATTTACGCTCGTTCAAGGCTTCGTAAAAATCAATCCCGATCGTGACTTGATAGCTGTTGTTATAGGAAAACTCTATTAGTGGAAGGTATTTGCTCTGCCTGGAAATCCAGGTTGCACGTTCTCAACATATCTTCGAGCGTCTGGATTGTTCTCTCAAGCTGTTCGTACGTCTGAGAGTGATATGCCGTGTTGAAGGACAGTTTTGTCCTCATGGCCTTTCGTAATCTCACACAGAATTGGGACAGAAACCTCGAATCCCGATCTGAGACGATTGAAATCGGGATCCCAAGGAGCCTCACAATTTCTTTTATGTACAACTCTGCGTACTTCTCCATGGAACAAGTTTGATTGATTGGTAAATCTGTCGACGATCACCCAGACAGCATCATGGCCCTTTACGTTTTTTTTGGTAACCCGACGACGAAGTCCATAGTGATATGGTCCCACTTTTACTCAGGAGTCGTCAAAGGTTGCAGCATTCCCGTAGGCCTTTGATGTTTTGCCTTAATTTGTTTGCAGGTCATCGTTGTACGAAAGGCAGCTATGTCTTCCTTCCTTCTTGGCCACCAGTAATCTACTCGTAAATCCCGATACATTTTTTTTGTTGCTCTAGATGTATCGAGTAGTTTGTCGTATGAGCCCTCGTCATTATAGTTCGACGCATCTCTTCATTGGGTGGCACATATAAACGACTCTGGAATTGCAAGCCGTCGTCATTTCAAAACTTGAATTCCGATGGAACATTCCCGTCTTGTTCCGCCTGGATCTTTAGATATTATTTTTTTCCTCAAGAATTCGATATAATAATGTTGGCTTCAACGTTAACGCTGCTAGTTTTATTTCGATCTTCCCCAAATTGATTATTTCCACTCCGGGTTGGCACAGGTTCGTATTCACTGATTTATGGCTCAAAGCTTCTACGACTACGTTCGCTTTTCCTGGGTGATAATTTATTGCACAGTCGTGGTCTTTTGCTAACTCGAGCCATCATCTTTGGCTCATTTTTAACTCCTTCGTGAAGAAGTACTTTGGGCTTTTATGATCTGTTAAGATCTCGCATAGTTCTACGTATAGATAATGTCGCCAGATTTTCAAGGCAAACACCACTACTGCGAGTTCCAAATCGTGTGTGGGGTAATTTTTCTCGTAGGATTTGAGCTGTCGGGAGGCATACGTAATTACCTTCCCGTTCTGCATCAACCCGCACCCAAGCCATTTTTTTTTGAGGCATCATTGTATACCGAAAATCTTTCCATACCAGAGGGTATTGTAAGAACAGGAACTGTTGTCAGTCGTTTCTTCAACTCCTTGAAGTTTACTTCACAAGCTTCCGTCCACCTAAATGGAACGTTCTTCATAAGTTAAGTCTGGCTTTCTTCACCGTTATTGTCACGATGAGCAGGTGCTGTTGGATCCAAGATGGCGCACGATCAAATGGTCAGGATTTGAAGGCTGAAGATTTAATTATGTTTCTAGGATATCGCCCAAAAAGATCGACGGCTGAGATGTTTAAGAAGTGAAAGAATCGGATGGTGAATCGTGAGCGTTGGATCAAAAATCGGACGGATAGTAGTGAAGGTGCTATTTCACTTACAGAGCCGCATGCGATTCTTGCTCTAACACGTAGAAATGCAATACCACGTGGCGACTTGTGGAGCGTTCAATCGGATAAAATGGACGATGAAGATAGATTGCGAATTCACGCTTAAAAAGATTTCTATCTTATTAATGTCGGATTTCTAGTTCACTTTCTCGAGCATGTAACTTCTTTTAGAGTGAAAATCATCGTGAGGTGAAAACGTGAGAGTTGTAGAAGAGATAGAGATCTGTAACTTTCGTGTTGTGATCAATAAGAAAGGAAGCTCGGTTGATCCATGGACATAGGTTGAAGTTCTGTTTTGTTTGTGCGTTAGTTCGCCGTACTAAATTCATTGATGTGACAGAGTCTATGCAGTGCATGTAAATACGGCATTGATTTAAACGTGAGCACAATTTCTTTGTCGTAATGGACATCAACATCTTTTTTCGAGATTTTGGATTGGATTTTTGTGATAAAAGTCCAATGTGATTTCTTCCTGTGCGTGATCTCAGAAATCGAGATTACGACGCTCGAAGAAAAATTTGATCTAGAAATTTATGAAGTTTATCATTATACGGCGTTCGAAGGAAACTCGAAATTAATCTTGCTTATCATTCGCTTCACTTACGCCTATAAATAGGTACTTGATGCACGCTATTTTGTACCACAACACAATTCTCTCCAACCACATCATTTAATTTTTGTAATGTATAATCTTGGAGGAAATGCGGATCGTGAGGATGTTCCTCAGGAACCTTTTTGGAGGGAAAATCTCGAAAAGCTTAAATTTGAGTTGTTCCTTCTTTTGGGATTCTCTTCGCTGCAATCGCCATTTTTGTGATGTGGGCTGCCACTCACTGCAGTTGCGTTTAATTTGTGAAAGGTTATGTCATGGGAAGCCGCGCCTTTTTCTGGCATATTGGAAGAAGACGCCGGCAGAACTTCCCG
The DNA here is from genome assembly GCA_027422505.1 of Craterostigma plantagineum. Classification (NCBI taxonomy): domain Eukaryota; kingdom Viridiplantae; phylum Streptophyta; class Magnoliopsida; order Lamiales; family Linderniaceae; genus Craterostigma; species Craterostigma plantagineum. The sequence goes on along the minus strand of JAPQWV010000066.1, from coordinate 363,352 downwards.
AACGTCGTTGATGTTTTATCTTCTAAGGTTTTTTTTATGTATTCGGATTGTAATATGATTTTCAGTTATGAAATCGTTATGCATCGACTCTATCATGTTTTCTCTATGTTCTCGTCTCGCTTCCTAAATTTCTACAATTAACCCATGTTTCTCTACGTCCTCGTCTCATTTTTAAAATTGTATACAAGCTCCGATTTTTAAAAAATTTTATATCGGTCGACTCTCTTTTATTTCGCCTTTTATTTATTTTAACTTTCCGAATTTCAGCTTGGTCCAATTCGGTCAAGCCCAAATTTTGTAAAGGCCCAAAATTTAAATTTCGCCGAATTCCAAATTGACCCAAATTTTTAAGCAATCCCAAATTCAATTTTTTTTATCATTCTCTCCCTACCTTAATTTAACCGAGATTCTCCTACCAATCTAAGTGTAAAAGTACGAAATCTCTAACTTTCGAACACATCAAGGAGCACATAAAATCACCCAAAAATCACATAGGCGTAGGCTGATCCTCCAGGCTTTTGAGCGGCAGTACATGGACAGACTACAGAACCTATAACCTAACGCTCTGATACTACCTGTAACGACCCTACTTTTTAAATACGTATTTTTGGCGGGTTTTACGCAGCGTAAGCAGCGGAAAGCCCATAAAAACTTTTTCTTACATAATAATATTCATATACTGGGCCGAAGCCCAAAGGTCCAAACCCGAGTATATAAAATATATTACAACACACACACATTTATGTATTGGGTCGAAACCCTAAAAGTAAAATACGAACATAGATTAAAATACTCCACAGGTCGCGTTCCCATGTACTGCCCCGCACTCATAAGTCCGTGGAGTCACCGCCATCAGCCGCCTCACCTACATACGTAAACCCTGAGCTTTGGCCCAGTAGATGAAAATGTGCAATGCAAATGCTCTCAAACCCCAATCCCGACTTATCTCTCAAATATACACGCTCGACTCTTTTCTCATATCTCATATCTCATATCTCATATCTCATATCATCACATCACATTCAGGGCCCGAGACTTAGGTACTAAAGGCAACACGCGCGCGCAGGGGTCCGTAGCTCGGGAGGCCCTAGTCCCCACAAGGGGTCAGTAGCTCGGGAGGCCCCACTCCCTCCATATAAAGTGCGCCTTAGTCCTAACCTCACTCATACAACTCATCAACATTTCTCATGTAGCGCCCCGTTTCCTATTACCTTTTTTCGCAGCAATAAAATATTCGTATAAAAGTTTTCACGATTTCCATAACCATTTCCTTTAACACAAAAACGGGTGCGTACATCTGGTCTAGTTCCTTTCACAATAATGTACATATATGTACCTATCATATGAGTCACAAAATGCGATAGTCTAAATCCGTTTCTATTCTATATGCTAACGATGAACCGGAGGGGAGCAGGAGGAGAGCGTAGCTGACCAACCTTGAATCCATGCTTTATGATATGCTTTCTACGCAGCCTGCTAATTATCTACAACAACAGACACCGATTCAGAGTATGATCGCAACATGTTAACTAAAACATACAAGTAATAAAGTAAGCAGTAGCCATTTTCAATCATAAAATCATCGTTCACATAATCGTCATTCATACGATTCGTAGATCACATGCCATTCTATATGTCCGTTTATTTTGATACTCCCACTATAGACTTGCTAGACTCGTATTCTGTCAGCCCAGTCGGCGCCCATGCATGGGACTCTGTCAATACTGTAAATATCTGTATGTGCCTGTACAGGACTCTGTCATCCCCGATTTGAAGGGAAGTATCTGTCATCCCCCTGATTTGGAGGGAAGTATGCCGTAGCATCCGTATCGTACCATCCGTAGTCGTAGCAGTCATAACGGTTTCTCCTTTTATTTATATGTACGCGATGATATATAAAATACTTTATGTAACACATAAATCATATAAAGGCACATATAGTCACATAGTTCATGTCAATTCGAAATTAGCACATATATCACATATTACTCAATTAATTCACATAAAGCATATAAGCACATAAGGCACATAAGGTACATGTTGCAAATCATACTCACAAGTTTCGCCTATTTTCTCCGCCCGCTTAAGCGAACTTGTCCTTGCCCTTATCGGACTCTTGACCTATACAATTATTTATCTGGTAAATATAAAATTCCTATAATGATGTGCGTGCGTGATATGCATGCTTTATTATGCATGATCGTTTTTATCCGTAGCCTTTGCCTTTCTGTTCATTACTTATAATACATTAAATTCTTGGCTTAGAAATTATATTTTTAATTAATGTTGAAACCTGCATTAAAATTGGTAACTATATTATACCGGAAATATCATTGAAAAACCCTAATTCTTATTATGTTGAAAACCCTAAAATATTGAAACTTATTAACTTCTAAAAATTCGTATCATACCGAAAACCTTATGTGAAAATAACACATATATATAAGGTTCCTCCAAATTTAGAAAACCCTAATACCTATATATATGTATATAATATCATATAAGTGTTTTACTATTAATGTGTCGATTTCTTCAAGCCCAAGAAAACCCTCATTAGTCACTCTTTAATAATAATTCTTCGATTCCCACCTGTATTCATCTTTTATTGCCAACCAATCGAAATTGCAAGAACTTTTCTAAAGCTTCGACATCCTATACGACATCATGGTTCGAGATCTTATTTAAATGAATTAGTATAGCTCGAGATTATAACTCGAGCTCATTTGTCGAGGTCTTCCATATGAAATCGAAGTCTTTAAATTTCTTAATGATGTCGAGACTTTCATTTTAAACTACTGAAAACCTTTCGATACGTGGTTCGAATTCCTAACTTCGAGATCTTTCTAATTAAATTATCATGACTCGAGATCTTCTTAGTTTGGATATATAGATATATATATTATATATATAATTTCGACATGTATGATCTCGACATCATCCAAACAATTCTGACACATCTCGACATTGCATCTAGTTCTCGATATCATAACCCCATCTCGACATTCTACTCGATATTTTAGATATCAAAATCTCGACATTGCAATTCGATATCATAACTCAATATTTATCTAACTGAATTGTTAAATATCTCGACATTCTATGTAATTCATAACTCGATATCCTTTGCAAATCTCGACATCACATATCTGTCGACATTTTCTCTGAAGGAATTTCTAAATCTCGAGGTCTTCAAGTATAACACATGTCGAGGTTTTCAAGTGACATCGAGATCTTATTTAATTGAGTAATCATAACTCGACATTTTCCTATTTGAATAATATCTCGAGAACTTTTATCAAAAGCACAATATACAAGGAAAGCTTCTTACTTAAGTTTCTAAATATCGAAGCACACTTCGACATTCTTAAGAAGATGATAGAATTCCATCGCAAACTTCACACTACCTTCATCCTATTCATTTATCAAAATATATTCATCTAGACTCAAACATTTGTTAAATCTTTAACATACTTCAACATCAAACTTAATTTGATAAATAACTCGTTCAAAATCTGAAAACCCTAAGAACCAAAATACTGTATTTACCAATAGGACTTCGAACCTACCTAAATCTCTAATATTTAAACTTGATGTAAAACATGGTTTAAGTAATCTTTTTATGCTTAGTACTTCCAAAACATGATAACTGGTGATTAAAACCTAAATTCAAGTAAGAAAATCATACCCTTTCCAAGTTGATTTATAACCACGGCTTGAGTTCTTCGTTTGCTTTCCAAGGTGGGTTTGATAGTTAAATTAATGAATTATGATCTTCCTTCCCTACGTTAAAATTTCTGTTCATTGATATAATAAGCTGTTTTTCCTTATTTCTCTTTCGTTCTTATCAAATGATTGAGTGTAAGGATAGTTAAATGACATCGACACTTATCCTAACCTTATCAATCATTATTTTATCTAATACGTTTTATTCTATTATTATTATAATGTTTCCTTTAGAACTAAGTTTTCAATATCTGTTACTAGGAATAATTTAAATTGTCGAATGTTATATATATCGGAGAACTAAATCTCGAGATTTCAATGTTAAGAATCGAGTCTTTGATTAAAAGATTTCGAAGTCTTTACTACATAGATTTCGAAACCCTTATTCCAATAGTTTCGACATTATACCTAGGGTTTTCGAATGATCCTTAGTTATACTTTAATATTGTTGAAATATTTCCTTTTACTTGAAGAATCTCAAGAATATCATCAAACTCCCTAATTTATTTAATTACTTCAATTTATATATAAAGTTCCTCAAAACCTGAGAAAACCCTAGAAATTTCTAGCTTCTGTAATATTCACTTCTTATTTCCTTGAGGACTTAGAACTATAATACTTTAAATACCTTATTCTATCTATACCTCAGTTTTAAAATAACTTATATGAATGCATGAATTTATGCAAATGCATGAAATTATGACATGAGGTTTCGGTTCCTGACAATTCTCCCCCCCCCCCCCCCCTCCTTAAAAATTTCGACCTCGAAATTTCGTACCTGTCTCAGTCAATAACCATGGGTACTGGGTCTTCATATGTTTTATGGTTTCCCACGTAGCTTCACGAGCCGAATGATTTTTCCACCGTACTTTTACCATTGGAATCGCTTTATTTCGTAACTGCTTGTCAGCATATTCCAGGACTTCTGCCGGTTCTTCTACATAACTAAGGTCCTCAGAAATATTTATCGGTTCCTCATGTAGAACATGTGTAGGATCTGATCTATATCGCCGTAACATACTAACGTGGAACACGTTGTGTATCTGTGAAAGTTCAGGTGGCAGTGCTAATCGATATGCTGATGGCCCAATCCTTTCAAGTACTTCATAAGGCCCAATGTAACGTGGACTTAACTTTCCTTTCTTTCCAAATCGCAGAACTCCCTTCCACGGAGATACTCGCAAAAAGACTTTTTCTCCAACTTCGTATTCCATTTCTCGTCTGTGTTGGTCTACATAACTCTTTTGTCTGTCTTGGGCCGCTTTTAATCGACTTTTGACTATTTTAATCTTTTTTGTATGCTGAATCAAATCTGGGCCTCCCAATACTTGTTCTCCTTCTACATCCCAACAGATTGGGTTACGACATTTCCGACCGTATAAGGCTTCGTACGGGGCCATTCCAATACCTGAATGGAACTGATTATTATAGGCAAATTCCATTAGCGCTATATAATCATCCCATGATCCTTTGAATTCGATTACGCACGCTCGAAGCATGTCTTCCAGGGTCTGTATCGTCCTTTCTGACTGACCGTCGGTCTGTGGATGAAACGCCGTACTAAAATGTAATTTAGTTCCGAGCGCTTCCTGTAAACTTCCCCAAAATCTGGAAGTAAATCGGGGATCACGATCAGACACGATAGAAATTGGTACTCCGTGTAGACGAACTATCTCATTAACGTATCTTTTTGCTAAATATTCTAATGTAGAACCCCATCGAAATGGTAAAAAGTGTGCCGATTTCGTAAGTCTATCAACAATTACCCAAACGGCATCATTTTTCTTGGCCGTAGGAGGAAGACCGTATAGGAAATCCATCGTTATACGCTCCCATTTCCAAACAGGTATGGGTAAAGGATGTAATTTACCCACTGGTGCTTGGTGTTCCGCTTTGATTTGCTGACACGTTAAACATTTCAGAACATACTCGGCCACATCCTTTTTCATTCTGGGCCACCAATAGTGGGATTTAAGTGTTCGGTACATTTTCGTACTGCCCGGATGCATGGCATAAGGAGCAGTGTGTGCCTCTTCCATTATTTCTTGTCGAAGATTATCAATATCAGGAACACATATGCGACCATTTACCGTCAAAGTTCCATTATCGCTTATTACAAAAGACTTCCCCAACCCTTGTTTCACTTTATCAGCAATCTTAGCTAGCTTTTCGTCTTTAAACTGTACTTGTCTGATTCTATCTAACATGATAGGTCGAACTACTATCGAGGCACAGATAGCACCGGTATCATTTACTTTCAGTTCTATATTCATCTTTCTGAGGTCAATTAGACTTGATAAAGAACATGCCGATAAATAAGAGATAGTACCATACGATTTCCGACTTAAGGCATCAGCCACGACGTTGGCCTTTCCAGGGTGATACTCTATGGTACAGTCATAATCCTTTAGTAGTTCAATCCACTGTCTCTGTCTCATGTTTAGCTCCTTCTGGCTCAACAAGTACTTTAGGCTCTTATGATCAGTAAATATCTGAAATGTTGTTCCGTATAAGTAGCCTCAGTGCGAATACCACGGCTGCTAGCTCTAAGTCGTGGGTTGGGTAGGATGTTTCGTATGGCTTCAATTGTCGAGATGCATACGCCACTACTTTCCCGTGTTGCATTAGCACGCATCCTAGTCCTTGATACGACACGTCGCTATAAATCACAAAACCTTCAGTACCTGATGGAATAGTCAGTACGGGAGCTGTCGTTAATCGTTCCTTCAATTCTTCAAAACTCCTTTGGCATTCATCAGTCCACTTAAATACAACTCCTTTACGTAATAACTTCGTCATTGGAGCGGCTATCAGTGAGAAATTCTCTACGAATCGCCGATAATATCCGGCCAATCCCAGAAAACTACGAACTTCTGCTACATTTTTAGGATTCTCCCACTTGACTACCGCTTCGATTTTACTAGGATCGACTTGTATACCTTTACCAGAGACTACATGCCCCAGAAATACTACTTGATCTAACCAAAATTCGCACTTAGAAAGTTTCGCATGCAACCTCTTTTCCCGTAGGGTTTGGAGTACAATCCTTAAATGTCGTTCGTGCTCCTCTTTTGACTTGGAGTATATAAGAATATCGTCAATAAAGACGATCACGAACTGGTCTAAGTAAGGTCGGAAAACATCATTCGTCAATGCCATAAAGACTGCAGGAGCATTCGTTAATCCAAAGGGCATAACTAGAAATTCATAATGTCCATATCTTGTTCTAAAGGCCATCTTTGGAATATCACCATCTGAAATTTTCAATTGATGATATCCTGATCTCAGATCGATTTTTGAAAAGACCCTAGAACCTTGTAATTGATCGAATAAATCATCGATCCGAGGTAACGGATATTTATTTTTCACCGTTACCTTATTCAACTGTCTGTAATCGATACACAATCTAAGCGTTCCATCCTTCTTTTTAACAAAGAGAACGGGTGCTCCCCAAGGCGATACACTTGGCCGTATATAACCCTTGTCGAGTAATTCCTTCAATTGTACCTTCAACTCATTCAATTCAATCGGAGCCATTCGATATGGTGGAATAGATATTGGCGTCGTGCCTGGTTGAAGTTCAATAGTGAACTCCGTATCTCGATCGGGTGGTAACCCCGGTAACTCTTCGGGAAAAACATCAGGATATTCATCGACTACCGGAATATCTTCTATTTTCAATCCGCTTAACCGTGCATCTACAACGTAGGCTATATACCCTTCGCATCCCTTACTAATCATCTTAGAAGCTTCTAAACTTGATATCTGATGTGCCGTCCATACGCCCTTCTCTCCTTTAAATTTTATATGTGTCTGATCTACAGGGGTCAATTCGATTTCCTCTTTGAAACAATCAACTTTCGCCCGATATCTTGACAACCAATCCACGCCCAATATTACGTCAAAATCCATTAAAGGAATGACGAGTAGGGTTGCTCGCATTTCTGTTCCGTCACTCAAAACTTTGCATTCTGGGTATACGGTGTTTACTATCTCTATTTCTCCCTTTGGAAGTCGAACGTATAACTTATCCTTTGGGGGTTCGGATTTATCAGGTAATAATGATGCAAATGTTCGTGATATGAATGAATGAGTGGCACCCGGATCGAATAAAACATATGCATCAATATCACAGATAGATAATTTACCCGTAATCACGTGTGATCCTTCTTTGGCTTCCTCACGAGTCATGGTGAAAATCCTTGCTTGTGCTGGCGGTCTATAGGCTTGGCCTCCTGAGCTTCCTCTTCCAAAACTTGTGTTAAACGGTCCTCGGCCCCTTCTCTTCCACGGTTTGTGGAGGGTCCGCTTACTCTTGATTGATCTACTGTAGGTTCTGTTCGCAATGTTGGGCAATTCCTAGCTATATGTCCCGATTGCCCACACGTAAAACATTCGCATGTGAGCCATCTACATACGCCCCTGTGGTTCTTCCCACAGTGTTCACATGTTGGGATTTGTTGCAAAGTCTCTATACCCCGTCCTGTAGTTCTTGGCCCGCATGTACTGCCCTTTGCAGAGCCACTTTGAACACTCATTGGTCTAGGCGAACTATACGCCTTTTTCATTTTTCCACTAGACGACTCTTCGCCTAACCTTCGTTTACTACTTTGAAAATTCCGAGACTCAGTTTCTAATCTTTCGGCGCGAATAGCTGCCGCCCTCAATTTCCCATAGGACTCCATATCTTATGGCGTAATGCGATTTCTAATCATATAGCGGAGTCCGGCTTCAAATCTTCGACACTTATTTCTTTCAGTACAAACCATGTGCGGTGCATAACGGGATAACTGATTAAACAGCACCCCATACTCACTTATGGACCTGTTACCTTGTTTCAATTCTAAAAATTCCTTCTCTTTCTGATCCTTGTAAACTTCAGGCATGTACGCATCATTAAATTCCCTCAGAAAATCCTCCCAGGTCAGCACCGGAGGTTGGGTCATACTATCAGGGACTGTTTCCCACCATTCATATGCATGCCCTTGAAGGAGTGAGACTGCATAATCGAACTTCTCATCTGGGGTGCATTGCATCATATGAAATATCCTTTCTGTTCTTTTCAGCCATGTTTCCGCTTCCGCGGGATCTGTCGTACCTATAATGTAAATTAGATACTTTTCACATCCTCTATTTTTCATCCTAGACACTTCTAAGCTCATTATCAAATGTGCTGCCCATATCTTCTTTTCTCCTTTTTAATATCATACCTGATTGATCCAAAGGAGACAATTTAATCTCCTTATTAAGACGGTCAAGTTTCGCTAAGTATTAGTATAACCATTCCATACCTAATATTACGCCGGAATCTATTAAGAATATGACTAATAAGACCACTTGTTCCTCTACTCCATCATTAACGACTTTATACTTCAATATACTGTACTTATTATGATAATTTCAACCATTAGTAGTCGAACATAATCCTCATTTTCTATCTATACTATTCTTTAAGATACCTCTTTGTATACTCATTGTCCAGATGCATTATACACTTTTTTCACTTTTCCATCAGACGATACTTTACCCTGCTTCCTTTTACCATTCTGCAAATTCCTAAATTCTAAAATCATTTGACACAGATGCCACTCCTTAATTTTCCATACAACTCCATATCTGATAGCATGATACCATTGTAAATCATATACTGCAATCCTGTTTCATATATTCAGCATTTATTCCTGTCCACAACAATCATATCGAGGACCTTAATGAAATAATTAACTAAATAATACTTCGTATTTACCTATTGATCTATTTCCTTATTTTAGTTCTAAAACTTCCCTTTCTCTCTGATCTTTATAAACTTTAAGCATGTAATCATTGTTAAATTCTCTTAAGAAATCCTCGCAAGTCAACCTGAAGGTTACACTATACTGTCCGGAACTCCTTTCCCATTATTTGTATACCCTATAATAGTGAGGCTACAGCCAACCCTTCTTCTGGAATACACTGTAACAGCATAAAAATCTTTTATGTTCTTTTCTATCACGTTTCTGTTTCTGCAAAACCTGTTATACACATCAGATCCATAGTACACATCTTTCTCAGCTTCCCATACATTGTTTACGGGGAATTGTCAAGGTTTCTATGCTCTTATTACTTATTTATATGATATGAATGTGATTCAGGTACGGCCGATCTTCCTTCTCCCCCTATCACATGTTCATCATGCTCTATATGCCTTGTTTCACTTTACTACCCCTTTGCCATAATATGCAAAAAGAGGCTAAAGCAAACTATAACATACACATACCATACTGTTGTCTACAGAACCTAAAGCCTAGGCTCTGATACCACTACATGTAGCGCCCCGTTTCCTTTTTCCATATTGCGCAGCCATTACATTTTTCCCATAAATTTTTTTTCGCTTTTCTCTTTCTTCCATAACCATTCCTTTTGAACATAAACGGGGGCGTACATCTATCTATTTACTTTCACACATAATGTACGTATATGTACGCAACATAATCATTCTAGTAGCATATCAAAGTTGCTAGCATTCACTAAACTATATGCAACTATAAATGTAAGACCCGCAAAATTTAATTACGGGATCTACGGTATAATTAAGAGTGAAAATGATTAATTATGGGTGTACGAGGTTTTATATGAATTTTGTGCACATTGAATATGTATGATCATGTGCTACATGATATAGGTGCTTTACATGCACATATTACATGTTGCATGTGACTTACGTACATTTCATGGGTCGATTAAGTGACCGCACGATGTCATGAATTTTGTGTACATGATTATGTGCTTAAGTAATCAGTTGAATGTCGTGCCCAGTCGATTATATGAATTACGTGTAACGATACGAAATTAGGTGCATATGTGACTTATGAATTATGCGCAATCATGTGGTAGTATGACACTCGGTGCATTAATTATATGTTATGTTAAGTTCATGGTATAAAGTATTAACTTGGTGTAAATTGAGTAGGAACTTAGAAATGGTTGTTGTATAAGGAATAAGGGAATTTAGGAAATAATAAAAGCTATAAAGGAATTGGGCTAGGAAATTACTTTGGATCATGCATTTATTTATAAGGAATATCTAGGTGGGCTAAACATGTAATTGAGCCCAAAATGAACAAAACAAGTGGGGAGGCAATATTCCCTAATTTAGGGAAGACCCACGACAACTCTAAATATCACCCCTCAACCTATGAAAACATCTTAGAAAATAAACCTTTCAAAACTCCATAACCCTAGCTAAGAACTCACGAAAAGAAGAGAGGAAAGAAGTAAGAGCCGAGAGAAGAAAAACGCAAGGGACACTTCAAGCCAAGCTTGGAACTTCGAAAGAAGTAAGTGATAGAAATTTCCTAAACCATTTCGATTTCTTGTATTAGAGATTTTAGCTAAATTCGTGATTTAGGTAGGAATTTACATGTATTATGGATGGCAAAAAGCCCTAAACTTGGACGAAATTCCATAGCCAAAGATTTCCTCGAATCTAGATAAATGTTGGGTAGAATAAGCTTAGAATCGCGTTTCGATGGGATGATGAACGACGAAGAATGAAGATGATGATAAATGTCGAATGAAATAGATGAAATGTCGAGCTAAATGTCGACATTAAAGTCGAGCTCAATATCGAGTAGAATTAAGTATAAATGTCGAGACGTTAAAGCTAAAAATGTCGAAACGAAATGACGAGGTTCATGTGAAATGCATGTCGACATTTTCTAAAATTCAAATGTCGAAATATAATGTCGAGTGATAGATAAGATGTCGACTTAATACATATGTATCGAGATTTATGAAATGTCGAGATATACATTAAAATTCATATCGACATTTTTGTTGAAATGTCGAGATAAGGTCGAGTAAGAAGTCGAGATTTACGAGGAGTTCATGTCGACATTTTAGACCAAAATGTCGAGATATAACGTTGATAGACCGAGGAAAAATGTCGAAGCTATGAAAAATGTCGAGCTAGAGGAAATATCGAGAACCAATGAAAATGTCGAGATTTAGGTTGATTCATGTCGACATTTTCTGCAAATGTCGAAAGGCAATGTCGAAGCTAGATAGTTAAAAATGTCGAGATTGGTCTTCAAGAAAGTTATCGAAACCCTATTATATTATCTCGACATTTAAGAGAGAACCCGACATTTATTCTAAAACTCATGTCGAGATTCAGTTTGGGATTCGAGATTTAGGTTGAAAGTAATAGCTCGCAATTTTTCCCTAAAAAAGTCGAGATCCTTAAATAGCGAAATGTCGAATTCTTACACAAACCATAAATGTCGAGACTGAACTTAAGGCCTATATTGAGATGTTTAAACTGAAATGTCGAAAAGGATAGATATAATGCTGAGTAAAAAGTCGAGATGCTATGGAAAGATGTCGAAACCCTTTAGCCCAAATGTCGAAACACAACATCGAGATTTCCCCAACAATGTCGAGATCCAATGATGTCGATACCCATCCAAAACATAGCTCGAGGCTCTTTAGTAAATGTCGAGATTTTCAACCCATGTCGATATCTAAGACAATGTCGAATCCTTTCAGTATGATGTCGAGATGTAATGTTTCATCCACCTCGATACTTTTAAGCGATAACCATATAAGTGTCGAAATCATGAAAACTCAACATCTTTAGATATATAATGTCGAGGTCTACCTAATAACACAAATCGAAATCTATCTTGGAAGAGCATATCGAGATCTCTGCCAAAATCAAGTTAAAATCCCACACATGTAAAGTCGGGCGAAACCAAATAAAAATCAAACGACGTTCGCCGAGCCTTTCACAAAAGAAATTTAAATTCTCTAACTTATAAATTTATCAAAAGGCCGAGAACTCTATTTAAATATAATACGGAATAGGAATCGATTGACTTGGGAAAATTTAATAAGGCAAATCGAGTGGTGTGGAGTCTAGGGAATTAATACAAGCTTAGATAACTAAGTATGACGAAAATTATTATTTTGACGAACTAGCCAAGGAAAGCAAAAGTACTAACATCATAACCCTTTTATTCTAAAAGGTCGTACGTTAGGAGCTAACGGGGAGGATATTAATTACGCTCGGACGACAAGTAAGTGGGACTCTTCCACTACAACACATAAAATTATGTGCGTATTATTTATGTGTTTGCGTGCTTCTATGTGATGATGTGAATTATTTCATGACATGAATTACCCATTACATGACATGGCATGAATGATACTTTATATGACATGGCACGACAAGGCATTGGTATTTCACACTTGCATTTCACGAGCATCCACGAGTCTCACGAGGGTTTTATGACATAACATGACATGACATGACAAGAGATATGCATGATCGCCGGGGCGCGACAAATAGTTGCTAACGATAATTTACTACTCATTACTAAACAACACACGTGCAAGACAAGAGACGTGTGGTTACTAATATTACTATGACAACACACGTGCAAGACAAGAGACGTGTGGTACGGCCTTTTTATGCTACGAGGTGACTTCTACGTCACCGATATCATGACAAGACACGTGCAAGACATGAGAAGTGTAAATCGGGCGAATGCCCTCGTGGCAGAAATTGCCGAGGACCCTACAATATAAGACACGTGCAAGACAAGAGACGTGTATTAGGGATCCTATAAGACATGACAAGACATGACAAGACAAGACATGACATGATTTTGTGAGGATAAATGAGTATTGGCGTATATGCCTATGCAAGTCATGACACGGGCACTGCATGCATAAGTTTCACTTACTGGGCTATATAAGCTCATCCCACGTTTTGTGAGTTGTAGGTTCATCTGATCACGGTGCGTGACTGCCTAGCCGGCAAGGCATCTTTTGAAGCTTCCGAGCGTCTTTTGGGGGTGGTGTGTACGTGGACGACGACCTGTGAGGCCGGGCGCATAGGAGTACTTTTGCTGCGAATGTAGACACGACACATGTAGATAGACTAGAATGAAATTAGGAAAAATTTGGAAGCGTTCTTTTGACATTCTTTTGACATGTAAAGTAACAATGTTCCTTCACAAAAAGGAAAAAAATTTCTACCGTATTTTCGTATCTTCTAAGTTATCATATCACTAGACACTTAGAATTACGTTAGAAATGGTAGCGATGGCTAGGGTCGTTACAATAAACAATGGGGAGTAGGATGAGAGTGTAGCCGGCCAACCTTGAATCCATGCTTTCGTATGTGGTGTGTTCTAAGTAGCCTGTTAGATATCTACAACAATGTAAAACAATTATTCAGAGTATGATCGCAACATGTTAACTAAAACATACAAGTAATAAAGTAAGCAGTAGCCATTTTCAATCATGAAATCATCGTTCACATAATCGTCACCGATCCGTAGATCACATGCCATTCTATATGTCTGTTTATTTTGATACTCCCGTTATAGACTTGCTAGACTCGTATTCTGTAAGCCCAGTCGGCGCCCATGCATGTGACTCTGTCAATACTATAAATATCTGTATGTGCCTGTACAGGACTCTGTCATCCCCCGATTTGAAGGGAAGTATCTGTCATCCCCCTGATTTGGAGGGAAGTATGCCGTAGCATCCGTATCGTACAATCCGTAGTCATAGCAGTCATAACGGTTTCTCCTTTTATTTATATGTACGCGATGATATATAAAATACTTTATGTAACACATAAATCATATAAAGGCACTTATAGTCACATAGCTCATGTCAATTCGAAATTAGCACATATATCACATATTAGTCAATTAATTCACATAAAGCATATAAGCACATAAGGCACATAAGGTACATGTTGCAAATCATACTCACAAGTTTCGCCTATTTTCTCCGCTCGCTTAAGCGACCTTGTCCTGCCCTTATCGGACTCTTGACCTATACAATTATTTATCTGGTAAATATAAATTCCTATAATGATGTGCGTGCGTGATATGCATGCTTTATTATGCATGATCGTTTTTATCCGTAGCCTTTGCCTTTCTGTTCATTACTTATAATACATTAAATTCTTGGCTTAGAAATTATATTTTTAATTAATGTTGAAACCTGCATTAAAATTGGTAACTATATTATACCGGAAATATCATTGAAAAACCCTAATTCTTATTATGTTGAAAACCCTAAAATATTGAAACTTATTAACTTCTAAAAATTCGTATCATACCGAAAACCTTATGTGAAATAACACATATATATAAGGTTCCTCCAAATTTAGAAAACCCCAATACCTATATATATGTATATAATATCATATAAGTGTTTTACTATTAATGTGTCGATTTCTTCAAGCCTAAGAAAACCCTCATTAGTCACTCTTTAATAATAATTCTTCGATTCGCACCTGTATTCATCTTTTATTGCCAACCAATCGAAATTGCAAGAACTTTTCTAAAGCTTCGACATCCTATACGACATCATGGTTCGAGATCTTATTTAAATGAATTAGTATAGCTCGAGATTATAACTCGAGCTCATTTGTCGAGGTCTTCCATATGAAATCGAAGTCTTTAAATTTCTTAATGATGTCAAGACTTTCATTTTAAACTACTGAAAACCTTTCGATATGTGGTTCGAATTCCTAACTTCGAGATCTTTCTAATTAAATTATCATGACTCGAGATCTTCTTAGTTTGGATATATAGATATATATATTATATATATAATTTCGACATGTATGATCTCGACATCATCCAAACAATTCTGACACATCTCGACATTGCATCTAGTTCTCGATATCATAACCCCATCTCGACATTCTACTCGATATTTTAGATATCAAAATCTCGACATTGCAATTCGATATCATAACTCAATATTTATCTAACTGAATTGTTAAATATCTCGACATTCTATGTAATTCATAACTCGATATCCTTTGCAAATCTCGACATCATATATCTGTCGACATTTTCTCTTAAGGAATTTCTAAATCTCGAGGTCTTCAAGTATAACACATGTCGAGGTTTTCAAGTGACATCGAGCTCTTATTTAATTGAGTAATCATAACTCGACATTTTCCTATTTGAATAATATCTCGAGAACTTTTATCAAAAGCACAATATACAAGGAAAGCTTCTTACTTAAGTTTCTAAATATCGAAGCACACTTCGACATTTTTAAGAACATGATAGAATTCCATCGCAAACTTCACACTACCTTCATCCTATTCATTTATCAAAATATATTCATCTAGACTCAAACCTTTGTTAAATCTTTAACATACTTCAACATCAAACTTAATTTGATAAATAACTCGTTCAAAATCTGAAAACCCTAAGAACCAAAATACGTTATTTACCATATGACTTCGAACCTACCTAAATCTCTAATATTTAAACTTGATATAAAACATGGTTTAAGTAATCTTTTTATGCTTATTCAGTACTTCCAAAACATGATAACTGGTGATTAAAACCTAAATTCAAGTAAGAAAATCATACCCTTTCCAAGTTGATTTATAACCACGGCTTGAGTTCTTCGTTTGCTTTCCAAGGTGGGTTTGATAGTTAAATAAATGAATTATGATCTTCCTTCCCTACGTTAAAATTTCTGTTCATTGATATAATAAGCTGTTTTTCCTTATTTCTCTTTCGTTCTTATCAAATGATTGAGTGTAAGGATAGTTAAATGACATCGACACTTATCCTATCCTTATCAATCATTATTTATCTAATACATTTTATTCTATTATTATTATAATGTTTCCATTACAACTAAGTTTTCAATATCTGTTACTAGGAATAATTTAAATTGTCGAATGTTATATATATCGGAGAACTAAATCTCGAGATTTCAATGTTAAGAATCGAGTCTTTGATTAAAAGATTTCGAAGTCTTTACTACATAGATTTCAAAACCCTTATTCCAATAGTTTCGATATTATACCTAGGGTTTTCGAATGATCCTTAGTTATACTTTAATATTGTTGAAATATTTCCTTTTACTTGAAGAATCTCAAGAATATCATCAAACTCCCTAATTTATTTAATTACTTCAATTTATATATAAAGTTCCTCAAAACCTGAGAAAATCCTAGAAATTTCTAGCTTCCGTAATATTCACTTCTTATTTCCTTGAGGACTTAGAACTATAATACTTTAAATACCTTATTCTATCTATACCTCTATTTTAAAATAACTTATATGAATGCATGAATTTATGCAAATGCATGAAATTATGACATGAGGTTTCAGTTCCTGACATCTCATTCATAAACCATCTCACTCGCGTCTCTAGACAACACTTTCATGACTCCGTACTCTCCTCGTAACACGTGTATGCAAATGCCGTGCAAATAAAGATGCAACACATAAAATGCAACATATCTTTCCACATTGTATCGGCCCGAGGTATTAGCTCAGCCCGATTCCCAACGTCAACATTCGACAAATAGTTCGGGCCCAAAGCCCGCGTTCCGATTTTTAATCGGCCCGAAACCGTAACCACAGAATTCCCTCTCGATCTTAAACTAAAAGTTCTAAGTTTAATTCTTTCTACCTTACGATTCACTCCAATGCCAGTTTCAATTAAGTTTCAAAAATACTTTAGAAAATTTACAATTAACCCCTCGGAATTTCCGAAAATTGCATAATGACCCCAACCGAATTCATTAATCATTTATTTAAACTCAAAAGTTTCTAGAGATTTGAAATTGACCTCAACCGCATTTATTGATTATTTATTTAACCCCATAAATTTCTGAAAATTTAACTTTCGAACCCTACCGACTTTAATAATTATTTATTTTTAATTCCGAGTGTTTTTCTGAAAATTTATATTTGACTCCAATCAAATTTAATGAAAATTTAATTATTCTAATATCCTGTAATTTTGCAAAAGAACTCCTCGGCCATTTTTAATTATTTATTTAACCCTCCGAAAATTTTGAAAATTATATTTTAACCCGGCCAAGTTTTAAACTATTTATTTAAAAACCTAAAAATTTCTGAAAATTTCATTTATACTCTAGCCGAAACTCATAAATTTTTAGTACTCAAACTTTTGAAAAGTTTCAATTTGGTCCTTATCAACTATTATTTAATCCCTAATAACTTTTGAAAAGTTCTAATTTAATCCTGGCCGAATTTATATATATTTATTTAGCATTCACAACTTTTGAAAAATTCTAATTTCATCCTAATCGAAATTATATGAATTTATCTAGCACCCCAAAACTTTTGAGAAGTTCTAATTTCTCTCCAAAAGAAATTCAGTATTTTCATTAAAATATTCCCTGTTTGAATTTTTACATTTTTAATCCCCATATTTTTGAAACTTATCAATTTAGTACCCAAATTTTTGAAGATTGCACAAAGGACCTCAATTATTTATTCCGAATTGTCTCTAAAGCTTTATATTCTCTTAAAAATATTCTTTGTTCGGAATGTTACAACACAGACTCCCCAGATTTTGTAAAAATTCGATTAAGTCCCTAATTTTTTTAAAATTAACTATTTTTTAGGCTGTTTTGCGACAGTTTCGTATTTTTCAATGATCACAGGGTAAACGAGGTCCGATGGTCCTGAAATTTTAACCATAGATAAAAGACTTGCAAATATAAATTCTATACGAAGGGATTTTTAATCTGAAGTCCAGATTGTAAGATATGAATTTTTGAACCTCCAGGCCGAAATGAATAAAGAAACCCTAATTCTCTCCAAGATTTGCTCTATCCTCTTAATCTAAAGTCCTCTATCCCTATTTCCAAATAGTCATAGATCTAACAATTCTCAATCTCATGCTTCCTAAGCTAACCAACGAAAACTTCATGCAAGCAAATTATTATTATCACATAAACACGAAGAATTTCGATGAATAACATGCAAAACACATAAAATTCACAAATCCTAATATGTTTACGTATGTAGGTGATCTTCACCTACCTTAATCCGTAGAGAGCTACGTAACGGATTGGTACGTGTGATCCAGACCCTAGAGTTTCGGTCCCGAGCTCCTCCTCGTCCGCGAGCTTCGCCCTCTTCTCCTTCTCTTCTTTCTCTCTTTTTCTTTCATTTTTTTTCCTTTCTCTCTTCTTCTTTCCTTTCCTCTCCCTCACTTTCTCCTCTCCACCTCCTCATTATTCTTTTTTTCTTATTTCATTTTTGTCCTTACGAGGTATATTAGGTGTATTAGTTGTATTAGGTCTTGTCTCATTAGGTGTATTAGATGTATTTGATTCACTTACTAAGGCATTAGGTGTAGATTTTTGTCTCCATGTAATTGTAGAGTTGGCTTTATTATTTTATTTTTCTTATTTTATTATATTGTATTAAATTCACATGGAGGTGAAATATTATTTTGTTTTATTGTACCAAACTTACATGGAGGTACCTTATTATTTTTATTATTTTCGTCCCCCCATTAATTAATTATTACTATTATTAATATTATTATTATTATTATTATTATTATTATTATTGTTGTTGTTGTTGTTGTTGTTGTTATTGTTATTTTTAAATTATTTATTTATTTGGGCTTCACTTCTTGTTTTCGGCCAATTAAATTTTATTAAAGGACCCAACTCCCAACCTTTTATTTTGGGCCATTATTTTCTTCATTTGGCCCATAAATAATTTTTTGGTCCATTTAAATTTTTCGGGCCCAATTGTAAATTTTGGGCTCGTTTTGAAAAGAAATCATTTCTTGTTCGAAAGTCGATTTCGTACATTTCGAATAGTATTGAAGTAATCCCGTACAAATTTTGCGGGTATTACATCCTCCCCCTTATAAGAATTTCGTCCCCGAAATTACAGTACGGAGAATAATTCGGGGTACTTCTTTCTCATTTCATTTTCTCGTTTTCAAGTGGCTTCTTCCAATACTTGGTTTCCGCCACAAGACCTTCACGAGGAGTATGTTATTATTTCGAAGACGTTTCACCTCATACATCAAAATTTCCACCGGCCTTTGTTTTTAGCTCAAGCCCGGTTTCAATTGTTGATGAAGTGATTCGTTTCTCAGCACCTGATTCGGGTTCGCAACGTATTTACGTACAGTTGATACGTGAAATACGTGGATACGTGGTGGACTTGGGCTAGCGAGGCGGGTAACTCCAACTGATACGCAATTTCTCATACTTTCTTGAGTATTTTGAAAGAGCCAATGTACCTTGGGCTCAATTTGCCCTTTTCCCCGTATCGCTCCACGCCTCTCATTGGTGAATTTTTTTTTAAAGGCTTGATCACCTTCGTTGAATTACAACGGCCCTCGTATCTTGTCTGCATGACTCTTCTGACGACTTTGGGACGTTTGCATCCTCTCCCGGAATTTTCCCACGGCTTTAGTCATTTCACGAATCATTGCAGGACCCAACAACGCTTTCTCGCCGATTTCATTGCAATGAATTGGGGACCGACATTTACGCTCGTTCAAGGCTTCGTAACGCTCAATCCCGATCGTGACTTGATAGCTGTTGTTATAGGAAAACTTTATTAGTGGAAGGTATTTGCTCTGCCTGGAAATCCAGGTTGCACGTTCTCAACATATCTTCGAGCGTCTGGATTGTTCTCTCAAGCTGTTCGTACGTCTGAGAGTGATATGCCGTGTTGAAGGACAGTTTCGTCCTCATGGCCTTTCGTAATCTCACCCAGAATTGGGACAGAAACCTCGAATCCCGATCTGAGACGATTGAAATCGGGATCCCAAGGAGTCTCACAATTTCTTTTATGTACAACTCTGCGTACTTCTCCATGGAACAAGTTTGATTGATTGGTAAATCTGTCGACGATGACCCAGACAGCATCACGGCCCTTTACGTTTTTTTTTGGTAACCCGACGACGAAGTCCATAGTGATATGGTCTCACTTTCACTCAGGAGTCGTCAAAGGTTGCAGCATTCCCGCAGGCCTTTGATGTTTTGCCTTAATTTGTTTGCAGGTCATCGTTGTACGAAAGGCAGCTATGTCTTCCTTCCTTCTTGGCCACCAGTAATCTACTCGTAAATCCCGATACATTTTTTTTGTTGCTCTAGATGTATCGAGTAGTTTGTCGTATGAGCCCTCGTCATTATAGTTCGACGGATCTCTTCATTGGGTGGCACATATAAATGACTCTGGAATTGCAAGCCTTCGTCGTTTCAAAACTTGAATTCCGACGGAATATTCCCGTCTTGTTCCGCTTGGATCTTTAGATATTTTTTTTTTGCCTCAAGAATTCGATATAATAATGTTGGCTTCAACGTTAACGCTGCTAGTTTTATTTCGATCTTCCCCAAATTGATTATTTCCACTCCGGGTTGGCACAGGTTCGTATTCACTGATTTATGGCTCAAAGCTTCTGCGACTACGTTCGCTTTTCCTGGGTGATAATTTATTGCACAGTCGTGGTCTTTTGCTAAATCGAGCCATCATCAATGCCTCATTTTTAACTCCTTCGTGAAGAAGTACTTTGGGCTTTTATGATCTGTTAAGATCTCGCATCGTTCTCCGTATAGATAATGTCGCCAGTTTTTCAAGGCAAACACCACTGCTGCGAGTTCCAAATCGTGTGTGGGGTAATTTTTCTCGTAGGATTTGAGCTGTCGGGAGGCATACGTAATTACCTTCCCGTTCTGCATCAACCCGCACCCAAGCCATTTTTTCTTGAGGCATCACTGTATACCGAAAATCTTTCCATACCAGAGGGTATTGTAAGAACAGGAACTGTTGTCAGTCGTTTCTTCAACTCCTTGAAGTTTACTTCACAAGCTTCCATCCACCTAAATGGAATGTTCTTCATAAGTTAAGTCTGGCTTTCTTCACCGTTATTGTCACGATGAGCAGGTGCTGTTGGATCCAAGATGGCGCACGATCAAATGGTCAGGATTTGAAGGCTGAAGATTTAATTATGTTTCTAGGATATCGCCCAAAAAGATCGACGGCTAAGATGTTTAAGAAGTGAAAGAATCGGATGGTGATCGTGAGCTTTGGATCAAAAATCGGACGGATAGTAGTGAAGGTGCTATTTCACTTACAGAGTCGCATGCGATTCTTGCTCTAACACGTAGAAATGCAATACCACGTGGCGACTTGTGGAGCGTTCAATCGGATAAAATGGACGATGAAGATAGATTGCGAATTCACGCTTAAAAAGATTTCTATCTTATTAATGTCCGATTTCCAGTTCACTTTCTCGAGCATGTAACTTCTTTTAGAGTGAAAATCATCGTGAGGTGAAAACGCGAGAGTTGTAGAAGAGATAGAGATCTGTAACTTTCGTATTGTGATCAATAAGAAAGGAAGCTCGGTTGATCCATGGACATAGGTTGAAGTTCTGTTTTGTTTGTGCGTTAGTTCGCCGTACTAAATTCATTGATGTGACAGAGTCTACACAGTGCATGTAAATACGGCATTGATTTAAACGCGAGCAACAATTTCTTTGTCGTAATGGACATCAACATCTTTTTTCGAGATTTTGGATTGGATTTTTGTGATAAAAGTCCAATGTGATTTCTTCCTGTGCGTGATCTCTGAAATCGAGATTACGACGCTCGAAGAAAAATCTGATCTAGAAATTTATGAAGTTTATCTTTATACGGCGTTCGAAGGAAACTCGAAATTAATCTTGCTTATCATTCGCTTCACTTACGCCTATAAATAGGTACTTGATGCACGCTATTTTGCACCACAACTCAATTCTCTCCAAGCACATCATTTAATTTTTGTAATGTATAATCTTGGAGGAAATGCGGATCGTGAGGATGTTCCTCAGGAACCTTTTTGGAGGGAAAATCTCGAAAAGCTTAAATTTGAGTTATTCCTTCTTTTGGGATTGCTCTTCGCTGCAATCGCCATTTTTGTGATGTGGGCTGCCACTCACTGCAGTTGCGTTTAATTTGTGAAAGGTTATGTCATGGGAAGACGCGCCTTTTTCTAGCATATTGGAAGAAGACGCCGGCAGAACTTCCCGAACGTCGTTGATGTTTTATCTTCTAAGATTTTTTTTTTATGTATTCGGATTGTAATATGATTTTCAGTTATGTAATCGTTATGCATCGACTCTATCACGTTTTCTCTATGTTCTCGTCTCGCTTCCTAAATTTCTACAATTAACCCATGTTTCTCTACGTCCTCGTCTCATTTTTAAAATTGTATACAAGCTCCGATTTTTAAAAAAATTTATATCGGTCGACTCTCTTTTATTTCGCCTTTTATTTATTTTAACTTTCCGAATTTTAGCTTGGTCCAATTCGGTCAAGCCCAAATTTTGTGAAGGCCCAAAATTTAAATTTCGCCGAATTCCAAATTGACCCGAATTTTTACCCGAATTTTTAAGCAACCCCAAATTCTATTTTTTTTTTTATCATTCTCTCCCTACCTTAATTTAACCGAGATTCTCCTACCAATCTAAGTGTAAAAGTACGAAATCTCTAACTTTCGAACACATCAAGGAGCACATAAAATCACCCAAATATTCACGTAAAGCATATATCCAAAAATCATAAATCACATAATTACGTATTAAACTTACAGGCATAGGCTGATCCTCCAGGTTTTTGAGTGGCAGTACATGGACAGACTACAGAACCTATAACCTAACGCTCTGATACCACCTGTAACGACCCTACTTCTTAAATACATATTTTTGGCGGGTTTTACGCAGCGTAAGCAGCGGAAAGCCCATAAAAACTTTTTTGCATAATAATATTCATATACTGGGCCGAAGCCCAAAGGTCTAAACCCGAGTATATAAAATATATTACAACACACACACATTTATGTATTGGGTCGAAACCCTAAAAGTAAAATACGAACATAGATTAAAATACTCCACAGGTCGCGTTCCCATGTACTGCCCCGCACTCAAAAGTCCGTGGAGTCACCGCCATCAGCCGCCTCACCTACATACGTAAACCCTGAGTTTTGGCCCAGTAGATGAAAATGTGCAATGCAAATGCTCTCAAACCCCAATCCCGACTTCTCTCTCAAATATACACGCTCGACTCTTTTCTCACATATCTCATATCTCATATCATCACATCACATTCAGGGCCCGAGGCTTAGGTACTAAAGGCAACACGCGCGCGCAGGGGTCCGTAGCTCGGGAGGCCCCACTCCCCACAAGGGGTCAGTAGCTCGGGAGGCCCCACTCCCTCCATATAAAGTGCGCCTTAGTCCTAACCTCACTCATACAACTCATCAACATTTCTCATTCATAAACCATCTCACTCGCGTCTCTAGACAACACTTTCATGACTCCGTACTCCCCTCGTAACACGTGTATGCAAATGCCGTGCAAATAAAGATGCAACACATAAAATGCAACATATCTTTCCACATTGTATCGGCCCGAGGTATTAGCTCAGCCCGATTCCCAACGTCAACATTCGACAAATAATTCGGGCCCAAAGCCCGCGTTCCGATTTTTAATCGGCCCGAAACCGTAACCACAGAGTTCCCTCTCGATCTTAAACTAAAAGTTCTAAGTTTAATTCTTTCTACCTTACGATTCACTCCAACGCCAGTTTCAGATTAAGTTTCAAAAATACTTTAGAAAATTTACAATTAACCCCTCGGAATTTCCAAAAATTGCATAATGACCCCAACCAAATTCATTAATCATTTATTTAAACTCAAAACTTTCTAGAGATTTGAAATTGACCTCAACCGCATTTATTGATTATTTATTTAACCCCATAAATTTCTGAAAATTTAATTTTCGAACCCTACCGACTTTAATAATTATTTTTAATTCCGAGTGTTTTTCCGAAAATATACATTTGACTCCAATCAAATTTAATGAAAATTTAATTATTCTAATATCCTGTAATTTTGCAAAAGAACTCCTCGGCCATTTTTAATTATTTATTTAACCCTCCGAAAATTTTGAAAATTATATTTTAACCCGGCCAAGTTTTAAACTATTTATTTAAAAACCTTAAAATTTCTGAAAATTTCATTTATACTCTAGCCGAAACTCATTATAAATTTTTAGTACTCAAACTTTTGAAAAGTTTCAATTTGGTCCTTATCAACTATTATTTAATCCCTAATAACTTTTGAAAAGTTCCAATTTAATCCTAGCCGAATTTATATATATTTATTTAGCATTCACAACTTTTGAAAAAGTCTAATTTCATCCTAATCGAAATTATATGAATTTATCTAGCACCCCAAAACTTTTGAGAAGTTCTAATTTCTCTCCTAAAGAAATTCAGTATTTTCATTAAAATATTCCCTGTTTGAATTTTTACATTTTTAGTCCCTAGATTTTTGAAACTTAACAATTTAGTACCCAAATTTTTGAAGATTGCACAAAGGACCTCAATTATTTATTCCGAATTTTAAATATGTCTTAAAAGCTTTATATTCTCTTAAAAATATTCTTTGTTCGGAATTTTACAACACAGACTCCCCAGATTTTGTAAAAATTCGATTAAGTCCCTAAATTTTTTAAAAATAACTATTTTATAGGCTGTTTTGCGACAGTTACGTATTTTCAATGATCACAGGGTAAACGAGGTCCGATGGTCCTGACATTTTAACCATAGATAAAAGACTTGCAAATATAAATTCTGTCCTAAGGGATTTTTAATCTGAAGTCTAGATTGTAAGATATAAATTTTTGAACCTCCAGGCCGAAATGAATATAGAAACCCTAATTCTCTACAAGATTTGCTCTATCCTCTTAATCTAAAGTCCTCTATCCCTATTTCCAAATATTCATAGATCTAAAAATTCTCAATCTCATGCTTCCTAAGCTAACCAACGAAAACTTCATGCAAGCAAATTATTATTATCACATAAACACGAAGAATTCTATGAATAACATGCAAAACACATAAAATTCACAAATCCTAATATTGTTTACATATGTAGGTGATCTTCACCTACCTTAATCCGTAGAGAGCTACGTAACGGATTGGTACGTGTGATCCCGACCCTAGAGTTTCGGTCCCGAGCTCCTCCTCGTCCGCGAGCTTCGCCCTCTTCTCCTTCTCTTCTTTCTCTCTCTTTTTCTTTCATTTTTTTCCCTTCTCTCTTCTTCTTTCCTTTCCTCTCCCTCACGTTCTCCTCTCTACCTCCTCATTATTCTTTTTTTTCTTATTTCATTTATGTCCTTACGAGGTATATTAGGTGTATTAGGTGTATTAGGTCTTGTCTCATTAGGTGTATTAGATGTATTTGATTCACTTACTAAGGCATTAGGTGTAGATTTTTGTCTCCATGTAATTGTAGAGTTGGCTTTATTATTTATTTTTCTTATTTTATTATATTGTATTAAATTCACATGGAGGTGAAATATTATTTTGTTTTATTGTACCAAACTTACATGGAGGTACCTTATTATTTTTATTATTTTCGTCCCCCCATTAATTAATTATTATTATTATTATTGTTGTTGTTGTTGGTGTTGTTATTTTTAAATTATTTATTTATTTGGGCTTCACTTCTTGTTTTCGGCCAATTAAATTTTATTAAAGGACCCAACTCCCAACCTTTTATTTTGGGCCATTATTTTCTTCATTTGGCCCATAAATATTTTTTGGTCCATTTAAATTTTTCGGGCCCAATTGTAAATTTTTGGGCTCGTTTTGAAAAGATAATTTCTTGTTCGAAAGTCGATTTCGTACATTTCGAATATTATTGAAGTAATCCCGTACAAATTTTGCAGGTATTACACGCTGTAAGGTAAACAAGGTCACGGATGGTTATTGCGTAACTTGCAATAGGTTGGTTACACACACTATCTCTAGGTAATCACTTCGTTCGAAATATAAATGCATTTATGTGATAATTTATATTTTCTTAATTTTTATTCTTAAATTATTGGCTAACCTTCAGATATAGATTAAAGACAACAATAAATGAAAATTCTGGTCCAAAACAGTTGAGATGCTGGAATGATCATGCAAAGGTCTTATTAGGCACATCAACATCGGAATTAGAGCAGATTTACATTGAGGTATAAATGTTGTCACGATTCATTTTTTCACGGGTCTTAAATTTATTTTTTCGGACAAAATTATAGGTTGGTAATGATGAGCCATTCTTACTAGAAGGTTACGTGAATAATCGCCTGATGTCGAAATTTGTGTTTATACTGAGGGCGCCAAAATCGAACGATGAAGTAAAGGTTTCACATGTTTTTACAGTCGATTGGATTGATGAGTATAATTATTTATTCTCCAAGCGAAAAGTATGATGTCATTAGCTAATTTTTGTTATTTTTTCTCATTAGATATAACATATTAATTTACATATTACGTTTTCTTATGCAGTTTACGATTTTATAATTTAAAATCGACAAGTATTATAATATTGCATTTTTTGTATTAATTATAATAGTACATAAATTATCTATGTATATTAAGACCCGTGCATTGCACAGGCAAAAAGCTGTTATATAATATAGATGAAATGACGATCCAATAAAAATAAAAATATCAAACTTCAAAATCTCAAAGGAAAAATGTAAGTGCAAAACTCTTCAACATTCGTCGCCCGCAAGCTTCACTTCTCAACAAAAATTGGACATTATACCAGAAATGTTCAAATTATACCAACTATTTCGTTATTATACCAGAAAATAATGAGATTCAAATTTTATACAATGAAATTGGATATTATACTAACTAATTATGATATTATATCGGAAATTATACCAACTGAATTTGCTATTATACCGGAAATTATAAAAATTATACCATCTGTTTTGATTATTGTACAAGTAAATAGCGTTATTATAATTTACAGCGAAATTGGACGTAATTATACCAACTGATTCTGCAATTATACCACAAATTTTAGAAATTATACCATTTGTTGTCGTAATTGTACCAACAAAATTGTACGCTATATCATTTGGCATAATAATGATAATAGTTGTTACAATTAGAACAGCGGTATAATAATCACTATGATGTCCAATTTAAATAGCGTTATTATAATTTACAGCGAAATTAGATGTTATACCAACTGATTTTGCTACTATACCAGAAATCGTAGAAATTATACCATTTGTTTTCGTTATTATACCACTAAATATCGTTATTCGAATTTTATACAGTGAAATTGGACTTTATACCAACTGATTTTGCTATTATACCACAAAATGTTGAAATTAAACGTTGTAATTTTACCAACAGAATTGTACACTGTACCAGTTGGTACAATAATAATAACAGTCGGTATAATTAGAATACATATTCGATTAATGAAACCAACAATCGTAGTTAAAAAAAAGTTGATAATGGAATCCAAGTAGAAGAGATTAAAATGCATCAGTGCAATTCTCGCGTAAGAAAAATGAAAGAACTAACTATCTCCGCCTTCATCTTCCTCTTCTTCGTTGTCCCTGTCCACTGGGCTTGCCAAAAAAAAAATCGATCCTTTATTATAGTCTCTTGCGGTATAATAATCAAAACAGTCGGTATTATGTCAAATTTAACTGGTATTTTCGTCGGCTCACTGTTTGGGGTATTAATTACACAACTTTTTCGTAGATGTGTACTGAAAAGGAAAAGTTTTTGCTAGGGATACTGATAAGGAAGTTCAAATCTTAAAAGGTACTGATAAGGAATTCACCCTATATTAAAATCAAATCAGCATCTTCCAATTTTGTTTCATATCCATCTTTTCCAGGCTGTACTGACAATTCAGCGTCATGCTAATGATTAACCGATAAGATTTTAAGTCATACCGATGCCTTCAGGCTTCATTAAATAAATGTCAAGCTAATATTCAATATCTGTCATCTTCAGCCATTTTGTTGAACTAAGAACACCGTTAATACTAAATGCAGACTACTCAACTTGATGAACACAAGTACCACTTAACTAAAGCAACTCTCGACGTCAAACGGTTATTAAATATTCAAATAACATATTTCACGGCCCGAAAGCCGTCCAAAACAATATCTTATTCAAATTGTCTTACACAGCACAACATCTTTATCAAAGTTTAGCAAAAGACTTGGTATTTCCTTTCTAAAGCTTCAGAAGCAATCTTCTACCTTTTTCTTCCCCTCTTGGAAGAATGGCGGCAGCATATGCAGCTTTCACTTCTCTAATGCACCTCAAATCAGACCTCCACAAACATCCTTACCCTCCCATCGAACTTGACAAGGAGCACTTCGACTCTCTCAATTCAGACATCTCTTTCTTTCAGAGATTCCTCGAAGATCACCATACTTCCCTCGGTCTCGAGTTGGAGCTCCGAATGGCTGATTCAGCCTACGCTGCGGAAGACGTCGTCAAGAATCACTCTGTGGATCGAAATGAGTTCGGTGAGTGTCTTCGAAAGGTGATCGAAGGCATGGATCTCATCAAGAATGAAGTGATGAAGATGAGTTAGAATACCGAGAAGAAAAGTCATGGCAACAACCAACCTGTTGCCAATTCTGGTGACAACATCGTGGTCGGCATGGAAGATCTAATAGTCAAAATTGCGGACAAGCTCACTCATCCTCACTGGTCTCAATGTCTGGCCGTAAAATTATCTCGATAATTGGTATGGGTGGAATTGGTAAGACTACGCTCGCTAACAAAGTCTATAACCATTGTTAAGTGAGGGAGCGCTTTGATGTTCGAGTTTGGGCTACGATATCCAAGGACTACAATATACATGAAAGTCTGATAGAACTTCTTCAGTGTCTAGATAGGACTCATAGTAAGGAAAGCTTTCGATTAGAGGATGAACATGATCTGGGTGATACATTGTACAAGTCTCTGTTGGGGAGAAAGTATCTGATAAGAACAGAAATCAACGGAAAACCGTTGCCCAAAGCCTTTAGGCTAAACCTTCTTTATTATGTGATAAGATAGATATTACAGAAGGGTTGATGCCTATATATAGACTCTACTACGATACTATTTAAGGACGTAATTCTAGAGAATCAATAATAATAAATGCTAGAAGATCCTAATAATTAATTAGGGGATCTCCGTTTATTTATAGAAATATAATCTTAATAATTAATGGTAAGATATCCTCCTTTCTGCTCACGAAAAGTGGGCTAAAGCCCGTCCCCGCCTTTGGTAAACCCGTGTGGGCCTCGGCCCTTGCTCTTGCTCTCTATCAACTCCATCCTCCTTCGAAACAACCTTGTCCTCAAGGTTGAAATCCGGAAATTGGCTCTGAAAACCGGTTTTACTCATCCAAGTAGCATCATCACTCGGCTGTCCCATCCACTTGACCAACAGTTGCTCTTCCTCCACGCCATTTTCTCGTCCCTTTCGCCATGCTAGCACCTCCTCAGGTTCCCACAGCGGCTCGACTGGCAACTCCAAGCTTTCTGGTAATTTTGACTCCACGGGATGGTCTCCCACCACCCGCCGCAGCTGCGACACATGAAAAACGGGATGTATGCGACTAGTGGGTGGCAAGGACAACTTGTATGCCACTGATCCTATGCGCGCCTCAACCAAAAACGGCCCATAGAACTTCGGTGACAACTTGTGATAAGGTTGGCGAAATGCAGTAGACTGTCTATGAGGTCTCACCTTCAAGAATACCTTATTGCCTACCTGGAACTCCACCTCTCGACGGTGTTTATTAGCCAGCTTGACCATGCTTTGTTGTGCCTTCTCCAAGTTATCCTTCAGGCGCACCATTATGGCATCCCAACTCCCTAGGGCATCAGCAACGGCAGCCACCTTGCTTTCGCCGGGCAAAAATCTGCGGATGGTGGGCGGTGGCCTCCCGTACACAATCTCGAATGGGGTAACTCGAGCAGCCGTTTGGAACGCAGTATTATACCAGTATTCGGCCCATGGCAGCCATCTTAACCACTGCTTCGGTTGTTCACCAGTTAAACAACGCAGGTAAGTCTCCACCACACGATTTAACACCTCCGTTTGGCCGTCCGTTTCCGGGTGATAAGCCGTACTAAACTTCAACTGTGTCCCTGATAATGAGAACAACTCTTTCCAGAACGTACTAACAAAAAGAGAGTCACGATCGCTGACAATCGAGCGCGGGATCCCATGCAAACGCACTACTTCCTTAGCAAACACTTCTGCCACAGAACGCGCTGTAATGGGCGGTTTGAGCGCTAAAATGGCCATACTTAGACAAGCGATCCACAACAACCAAAACGGACGTATAACCCTTTAATTTGGGTAAACATGTGATAAAATCCATCGAAATATCCTCCCAAATCAATTCTGGAATGGGTAGTGGTTGTAGCAATCCAGCTGGCGACATTGCTTCATATTTGGCCTTTTGGCAAACCAAGCATTGGGCGACATACTCTTGTATTCGGCGAAACATCCCTTTCCAGTACACGTTTAGCGCCAGCCTTCTATAGGTTCGATAGGCCCCTGCATGTCCCCCTTCTGGCGTATCGTGAAACTCTTCTAACAGTCGAGGAATCCACTTGGAGTTGGATGATAGCACCAAACGACCCTTAAAGAATAATCGATCCCCCAATAGCTCGAAGCCTGGCTTACAAGTGGGTGCAACCTCCAATGCTCGCATAATGGAGCTCACAAAGTCGTCCTTACGCTGCTCTTCCGCCACATCAGCTAATCCCAGCCACTCAGGGCAACTGACGACCGCCAACGAGGTCTCCTCCCCCTTCGTGAAAGGGCATCCGCCGCGGCATTTGAAATACCTGTCTTATACTCGATAACAAAATCATACCCGAGTAATTTCGCTACCCAAACCTGCTGCGATGGCGTTGCTATACGTTGAGTGAGGAGGTGTTTGAGGCTTCGATGATCCGTGCGCACCACAAACCGCCGTCCAATCAAATATGGCCGCCAATGTTGAACGGCCAATGCCAATCCCATCATTTCTCGCTCGTAGGCTGATTTGGAGAGGGTGCGATCCGCTAAGGATTTGCTAAAATATGCTATGGGTCGTCGTTCTTGCATGAGCACAGCCCCTATGCCCGTGCCTGAAGCATCACACTCCACCACGAACTCGAGATCAAATTGAGGCATAGCTAACACGGGTGCCTCTGTCAATGCCTTCTTAAGGCGCTGGAATGCTTCCTCGGCATCTGGTGGCCATACGAAGCGAACAGAAGCATCTTTCTTCAAAAGGGCTGTGAGAGGGCGGGAGATAAGACCATATTCTCTGACAAACGTCCTATAGTATCCTGTTAATCCCAAGAATCCCCGAACCTCACGGACCGAACGAGGCCTCGGCCAATCCACCACCGCGCTAACTTTAGCTGGGTCCATTGCCACCCTGGCGTGAGATATAACATGCCCCAAGTACTCCACCTTGAGACATCCGAATGCACACTTCTTCCAATTAGCTTTGAACTGGTTCTCCGCTAAGATGCGCAGTACTAGGTTCAACTCTTCCCGATGGTTCGCCCAAGACCGGCTGTAAACCAATATGTCGTCAAAGAAAACCAATACAAACTTCCGTAGGTAGGGGCGAAACAAGTCATTCATTGTGGATTGGAATGTCGCCGGGGCATTCATCAAGCCAAAGGGCATTACAAGAAATTCGTAATGCCCGCTGTGTGTCCTGAATGCAGTCTTGTGGATGTCCGAACCGGCCACCCTGATTTGATGGTATCCCGAGCGCAAATCTATCTTGGAGAACACAACCGCTCCTGCTAATTCATCCAGCATCTCCTGTATTATTGGGATTGGATACTTGTCTGGCACAGTGGACTTGTTTAACTCACGATAGTCCACACAGAAACGCCAACTGCCATCTTTCTTCTTAACCAATAGGACCGGACTTGAAAATGGGCTCGAGCTCGGCCGAATGATGCCCGCTTGCAACATCTCATCAACTAGCCTCTCAATCTCATCCTTCTGTGAGTGACCATATCTGTAAGGCCGAACAGACACAGGTTTTGCCCCCGGGATTAACTCGATGCGGTGGTCCGTCGCGCGGCGTGGGGGCAACCCCTGTGGCTCCGCAAACACCTCAGCGTGCTGCTTGAGAACATCATCCAATGCCCCCGACACGGTATCAGATAGCTGTGTTGGTTCACGGTCAAAAACAGCGGCCCACAATTTGATCTCGGTGGTCTTGATCAGGGTGCGAAGGCTCACCAAGTTTCGGCACATTGTCGGATCTCCTCGTAACTCCACTTGATCTCCTCCCCACTTGAAACTCATGGTTAGAGTCTCCCAATTCGTGCGGACTTCCCCCAGCGTGGCAAGCCATGCAACTCCCAGGATTAGGTCAACCCCGCCTAAAGTGAATACATAGCAGTCTGCTCTAATATCACACCCCGACAACGAGATAGGTAGCTGCCTACACACCCCTTCCGACTCCTGTCTATGCCCGTCTCCTAACTGTACCCCGAATCTGCCTGTCTTGTCCGGGTTCAGTCGTAGTAAAGAAACCAATGATGAAGAAATGAAATTATGGCTTGCGCCACTATCGATCAGTATCGTCACCGTGCATCCTCTCACGACGCCTCGAAGCCTCATAGTGCGGGGGCTGAAGATTCCGGCCATGGAGTAAACTGGAAGATCGTCACTTTCTTCGTCTGAACCCACATGTTCTTCATGCATTTCTTCTTGCCCCGTCACCTCACAATATTCGTACTGTTGGAGATCCAACTCTTCGTCCTCCTCAGCCAACATCACTCTCAACTGTTTGAACGGGCAATCATGCCCCGGCGTAAAGGCTTCTTACACTTAAAGCATAGCCCCTTTGCTCAAAGGTCCTCCAGTACTCTTGGCGGATGTCGGGTGAATCGAGAACGGGCCGTCGACTGTCCGGGCGACCCCGAAGTAGTTACCGAGGATTGTCCGCTGGGCTTAGAGAAACTGACGGTCGAGCCTCGCGCATGGTTGCCCCTTGTCGTCACATTACCTCCCCCGGGCGGCCTCGAAAAATCTCCTGATCGTATTCCCGATCCACTGAAGGTCTGACTCCCTCGTCCTCCAGTCCGAAAGGATAGATTATCCTCAATATCCCTGGCTAGCTCCATTGCCGTCTCCAAATCATTTGGGCGAAGCAGACGCAATGATCCCCGGATCGGACCCTTCAACCCATTCATGAAATAGCCCAAATAATGTGCATCTAGTCCTGGAACTTGACCCGCCAATTGGACGAATATGGAGATGTAATCCTCCACCGTGCCTGTTTGTCGGACTCCAGACAGTCGCTCAAACTTGCTACCCTTAAATCGCATATCGAAGCGTGCCACCAACGCCTGCGTGTACTCGTCCCACGAAATCCCAGGCTTTCGTGCTTTCATCCATGTCAACCAGTGCAAGGCAGATCCGTCCATGGCAACTCCAGCTGCCGCCACCTTCCTTCCCGACGGTGTGTTGTTCAATTCGAACTGTTGTTCGGCCCGTGCTATCCACCCAATCGGATCTGTTCCCTCAAACGTCGGCAAAAGCGCCAACGTACCACCCCCGTGCACCTGATCGTCAGCGGGCGGCGTAACCTTGCCCGTGACGGACGTCTTCGTCTCATCCTCCGATGACTTCAGAATCACTTTTGACAACGCAGCCAAGGACGCCGTGATTTCGGCCAAGTGCGTACCTTGTGCGTCCAACTTTGCACCTTGTGCGTCGAGCTTTGCGCCTTGTGCGTCTAGCTTCTCCCTCACTTTGGCTTGATCGATCTCTAACTTATCCAAACGATCGTTGTTTGATCTCGTCATTCCGACGGGGACGGGATCCGGCAGGTCGGACCACTTGATAAGAACAAAAATCAACGGAAAACCGTTGCCCAAAGCCTTTAGGCTAAACCTTCTTTATTATGTGATAATAGATATTACAGAAGGGTTGATGCCTATATATAGACTCTACTACGATACTATTTAAGGACGTAATTCTAGAGAATCAATAATAATAAATGCTAGAAGATCCTAATAATTAATTAGGGGATCTCCGTTTATTTATAGAAATATAATCTTAATAATTAATGGTAAGATATCCTCCTTTCTGCTCATGAAAAGTGGGCTAAAGCCCGTCCCCGCCTTTGGTAAACCCGTATGGGCCTCGGCCCTTGCTCTTGCTCTCTATCAACTCCATCCTCCTTCGAAACAACCTTGTCCTCAAGGTTGAAATCCGGAAATTGGCTCTGAAAACCGGTTTTACTCATCCAAGTAGCATCATCACTCGGCTGTCCCATCCACTTGACCAACAGTTGCTCTTCCTCCACGCCATTTTCTCGTCCCTTTCGCCATGCTAGCACCTCCTCAGGTTCCCACAGCGGCTCGACTGGCAACTCCAAGCTTTCTGGTAATTTTGACTCCACGGGATGGTCTCCCACCACCCGCCGCAGCTGCGACACATGAAAAACGGGATGTATGCGACTAGTGGGTGGCAAGGACAACTTGTATGCCACTGATCCTATGCGCGCCTCAACCAAAAACGGCCCATAGAACTTCGGTGACAACTTGTGATAAGGTTGGCGAAATGCAGTAGACTGTCTATGAGGTCTCACCTTCAAGAAGACCTTATTGCCTACCTGGAACTCCACCTCTCGACGGTGTTTATTAGCCTGCTTGACCATGCTTTGTTGTGCCTTCTCCAAGTTATCCTTCAGGCGCACCATTATGGCATCCCGACTCCCTAGGGCATCAGCAACGGCAGCCACCTTGCTTTTGCCGGGCAAAAATCTGCGGATGGTGGGCGGTGGCCTCCCGTACACAATCTCGAATGGGGTAACTCGAGCAGCCGTTTGGAACGCAGTATTATACCAGTATTCGGCCCATGGCAGCCATCTTAACCACTGCTTCGGTTGTTCACCAGTTAAACAACGCAGGTAAGTCTCCACCACACGATTTAACACCTCCGTTTGGCCGTCCGTTTCCGGGTGATAAGCCGTACTAAACTTCAACTGTGTCCCTGATAATGAGAACAACTCTTTCCAGAACGTACTAACAAAAAGAGAGTCACGATTGCTGACAATCGAGCGCGGGATCCCATGCAAACGCACTACTTCCTTAGCAAACACTTCTGCCACAGAACGCGCTGTAATGGGCGGTTTGAGCGCTAAAAAATGGCCATACTTAGACAAGCGATCCACAACAACCAAAACGGACGTATAACCCTTTAATTTGGGTAAACATGTGATAAAATCCATCGAAATATCCTCCCAAATCAATTCTGGAATGGGTAGTGGTTGTAGCAATCCAGCTGGCGACATTGCTTCATATTTGGCCTTTTGGCAAACCAAGCATTGGGCGACATACTCTTGTATTCGGCGAAACATCCCTTTCCAGTACACGTTTAGCGCCAGCCTTCTATAGGTTCGATAGGCCCCTGCATGTCCCCCTTCTGGCGTATCGTGAAACTCTTCTAACAGTCGAGGAATCCACTTGGAGTTGGATGATAGCACCAAACGACCCTTAAAGAATAATCGATCCCCCAATAGCTCGAAGCCTGGCTTACAAGTGGGTGCAACCTCCAATGCTCGCATAATGGAGCTCACAAAGTCGTCCTTACGCTGCTCTTCCGCCACATCAGCTAATCCCAGCCACTCAGGGCAACTGACGACCGCCAACGAGGTCTCCTCCCCCTTCGTGAAAGGGCATCCGCCGCGGCATTTGAAATACCTGTCTTATACTCGATAACAAAATCATACCCGAGTAATTTCGCTACCCAAACCTGCTGCGATGGCGTTGCTATACGTTGAGTGAGGAGGTGTTTGAGGCTTCGATGATCCGTGCGCACCACAAACCGCCGTCCAATCAAATATGGCCGCCAATGTTGAACGGCCAATGCCAATCCCATCATTTCTCGCTCGTAGGCTGATTTGGAGAGGGTGCGATCCGCTAAGGATTTGCTAAAATATGCTATGGGTCGTCTTTCTTGCATGAGCACAGCCCCTATGCCCGTGCCTGAAGCATCACACTCCACCACGAACTCGAGATCTAATTGAGGCATAGCTAACACGGGTGCCTCTGTCAATGCCTTCTTAAGGCGCTGGAATGCTTCCTCGGCATCTGGTGGCCATACGAAGAGAACAGAAGCATCTTTCTTCAAAAGGGCTGTGAGAGGGCGGGAGATAAGACCATATTCTCTGACAAACGTCCTATAGTATCCTGTTAATCCCAAGAATCCCCGAACCTCACGGACCGAACGAGGCCTCGGCCAATCCACCACCGCGCTAACTTTAGCTGGGTCCATTGCCACCCCGGCGTGAGATATAACATGCCCCAAGTAATCCACCTTGAGACACCCGAATGCACACTTCTTCCAATTAGCTTTGAACTGGTTCTCCGCTAAGATGCGCAGTACTAGGTTCAACTCTTCCCGATGGTTCGCCCAAGACCGGCTGTAAACCAATATGTCGTCAAAGAAAACCAATACAAACTTTCGTAGGTAGGGGCGAAACAAGTCATTCATTGTGGATTGGAATGTCGCCGGGGCATTCATCAAGCCAAAGGGCATTACAAGAAATTCGTAATGCCCGCTGTGTGTCCTGAATGCAGTCTTGTGGATGTCCGAACCGGCCACCCTGATTTGATGGTATCCCGAGCGCAAATCTATCTTGGAGAACACAACCGCTCCTGCTAATTCATCTAGCATCTCCTGTATTATTGGGATTGGATACTTGTCTGGCACAGTGGACTTGTTTAACTCACGATAGTCCACACAGAAACGCCAACTGCCATCTTTCTTCTTAACCAATAGGACCGGACTTGAAAATGGGCTCGAGCTCGGCCGAATGATGCCCGCTTGCAACATCTCATCAACTAGCCTCTCAATCTCATCCTTCTGTGAGTGACCATATCTGTAAGGCCGAACAGACACAGGTTTTGCCCCCGGGATTAACTCGATGCGGTGGTCCGTCGCGCGGCGTGGGGGCAACCCCTGTGGCTCCGCAAACACCTCAGCGTGCTGCTTGAGAACATCATCCAATGCCCCCGACACGGTATCAGATAGCTGTGTTGGTTCACGGTCAAAAACAGCGGCCCACAATTTGATCTCGGTGGTCTTGATCAGGGTGCGAAGGCTCACCAAGTTTCGGCACATTGTCGGATCTCCTCGTAACTCCACTTGATCTCCTCCCCACTTGAAACTCATGGTTAGAGTCTCCCAATTCGTGCGGACTTCCCCCAGCGTGGCAAGCCATGCAACTCCCAGGATTAGGTCAACCCCGCCTAAAGTGAATACATAGCAGTCTGCTCTAATATCACACCCCGGCAACGAGATAGGTAGCTGCCTACACACCCCTTCCGACTCCTGTCTATGCCCGTCTCCTAACTGTACCCCAAATCTGCCTGTCTTGTCCGGGTTCAGTCGTAGTAAGGAAACCAATGATGAAGAAATGAAATTATGGCTTGCGCCACTATCGATCAGTATCGTCACCGTGCATCCTCTCACGACGCCTCGAAGCCTCATAGTGCGGGGGCTGAAGATTCCGGCCATGGAGTAAACTGGAAGATCGTCACTTTCTTCGTCTGAACCCACATGTTCTTCATGCATTTCTTCTTGCCCCGTCACCTCACAATATTCGTACTGTTGGAGATCCAACTCTTCGTCCTCCTCAGCCAACATCACTCTCAACTGTTTGAACGGGCAATCATGCCCCGGCGTAAAAGGCTTCTTACACTTAAAGCATAGCCCCTTTGCTCAAAGGTCCTCCAGTACTCTTGGCGGAAGTCGGGTGAATCGAGAACGGGCCGTCGACTGTCCGGACGACCCCGAAGTATTTACCGAGGATTGTCCGCTGGGCTTAGAGAAACTGACGGTCGAGCCTCGCGCATGGTTGCCCCTTGTCGTCACATTACCTCCCCAGGGCGGCCTCGAAAAATCTCCTGATCGTATTCCCGATCCACTGAAGGTCTGACTCCCTCGTCCTCCAGTCCGAAAGGATAGATTATCCTCAATATCCCTGGCTAGCTCCATTGCCGTCTCCAAATCATTTGGGCGAAGCAGACGCAATGATCCCCGGATCGGACCCTTCAACCCATTCATGAAATAGCCCAAATAATGTGCATCCAGTCCTGGAACTTGACCCGCCAATTGGACGAATATGGAGATGTAATCCTCCACCGTGCCTGTTTGTCGGACTCCACACAGTCGCTCAAACTTGCTACCCTTAAATCGCGTATCGAAGCGTGCCACCAACGCCTGCGTGTACTCGTCCCACGAAATCCCAGGCTTTCGCGCTTTCATCCATGTCAACCAGTGCAAGGCAGATCCGTCCATGGCAACTCCAGCTGCCGCCACCTTCCTTCCCGACGGTGTGTTGTTCAATTCGAACTGTTGTTCGGCCCGTGCTATCCACCCAATCGGATCTGTTCCCTCAAACGTCGGCAAAAGCGCCAACGTACCACCCCCGTGCACCTGATCGTCAGCGGGCGGCGTAACCTTGCCCGTGACGGACGTCTTCGTCTCATCCTCCGATGACTTCAGAATCACTTTTGACAACGCAGCCAAGGACGCCGTGATTTCGGCCAATTGCGTACCTTGTGCGTCCAACTTTGCACCTTGTGCGTCGAGCTTTGCGCCTTGTGCGTCTAGCTTCTCCCTCACGTCGGCTTGATCGATCTCTAACTTATCCAAACGATCGTTGTTTGATCTCGTCATTCCGACGGGGACGGGATCCGGCAGGTCGGACCACTTGATAAGAACAAAAATCAACGGAAAACCGTTGCCCAAAGCCTTTAGGCTAAACCTTCTTTATTATGTGATAATAGATATTACAGAAGGGTTGATGCCTATATATAGACTCTACTACGATACTATTTAAGGACGTAATTCTAGAGAATCAATAATAATAAATGCTAGAAGATCCTAATAATTAATTAGGGGATCTCCGTTTATTTATAGAAATATAATCTTAATAATTAATGGTAAGATATCCTCCTTTCTGCTCACGAAAAGTGGGCTAAAGCCCGTCCCCGCCTTTGGTAAACTCGTATGGGCCTCGGCCCTTGCTCTTGCTCTCTATCAGTATCTAGTCGTAGTTGACGATTTACGGGATTTAGAGGCATGGAATAGATTGCAAACTTCTTTCCGAATAGCCGCGGTAGTGGAATAGTCATAACCACTCGAGAATCAGCATGCGTGTTCGGACGAGAAGATTGCCCCCGTGAGCTGGAGGATGTTGGAAAGAAGATATCTGACAACTGTAGGGGACTTCCACTGTCGGCTGTGGTGATTGGTGGCCATCCGGCGAAGTCTCCAAGAACACGCCAATACTGGGAATCTATTGCGGAAAATTTAAGTTTCGTCTTGAACTCGGAAGACGAGGGTAGTTGCCTGAATATATTATCCTTAAGCTATGTTCATCTACCCGTACACTTGAAGCCTTGTTTCTTTTACATGGGAGTTTTTCCTGAAGATGAAGATATCGATATTGACAAACTGATCAGACTTGGGTGGCCGAAGGATTTCTGAGACCAATTCGTGGCAAGAGCCTGGAAGATGCTGCACAAGACTATCTAGACGACCTTGTCGGTCGGAATCTTATTTTAGTTTCTAGGAGATCTCAAAGGGGAGAAATAGTCGGATGCAAGATTCATGATCTTTTGAGGGATCTAAGCTCAGAAGAGGCTTCAGAGAAGAAGTTTCTCTGCTTCGTGCGAAAGCATGATCTACAAGTTCCAGACAAGGTAAGGCGGATAGTCCTTTACCCAAACTCCTATAAGGCGGCCCATCGTTATCCCGACGCTATTGTCCTAAAATCGACAATGGGTCTTCGTTCCGTGATACTTCACAATACATTATTACCTTCCGTGCTTCATAGATCGTTGCGAGTCTTGGCTTCTGCTCGGCGCACGGGCATTAGTCCAAATAACTTGGAGGAACTTACCTCCCAACTAGCTAATTGCGGTGCGTCGCATTGTCTTTGTCGTCATCTAATTGGAACAAACTGGTCCACATTCCTTCGTCGATTTCGATATGGAATCTTCAAACTTTGCACATAGAAGGATGGAGAGAGGCTAAAGCACCAGAAGAAATATGGAAGATGTCTCAACTTAGGCATATCCGCATTTTGAGTGGATTCAGTCTCGTGGATCCTCTGAGTGAAAGCCGCGATGTCTTGAAGAACCTTCAGTCAGCTGAGAATATGTTGAACTGCAGTTTTAGCGAGGATTTGGTCGAAAGAATTCCCAACGTCGAGATATTAAGGGTGAGATATGATGACGACGTCGAGGGATTCAGAGTAGGGGCATATGCTCTCAACAACATAGCTCGTCTTGAAAATCTTGAAAAGCTTGTCATATGGTTGGACATAGCGAGATCCGTAACGCGAAGAGACGAAATGCTGTCGAGTCTTACTTTCCCCCATTCACTAAAGGATTTGACTGTCAGCGGCCTTCGTTTGGATGACATTTCGACTAAGATTGGCTCATTGCCGCTACTCGAAGAACTACATCTCTACGTTTGCGGAGGAAGTGAGTGGAAGGACGTCGAACGACAATTTGTTCGAAGTACTTGGAGCTCAGTTGTTGTAGTGATCTCGAATGCTTTGTGGCAGACTCCGACCATTTTCCTTGCCTAGAAGAGCTTAAACTAGTCCATATGTATAGGTTAAGGGAGATATCCCTAGATATCGGAAACATACAGACATTGAAATGCATCCAAG
Source organism: Craterostigma plantagineum (assembly GCA_027422505.1). NCBI lineage: Eukaryota > Viridiplantae > Streptophyta > Magnoliopsida > Lamiales > Linderniaceae > Craterostigma > Craterostigma plantagineum. The sequence goes on along the minus strand of JAPQWV010000066.1, from coordinate 322,271 downwards.
TGTTGAAGTGTCCAGACTCGACTGTTGTGTGCGCTAACGAAATAGCAGAATATAAAAAGCTTCATATGAGGGATGAAGATGATCAGTTACAAATAAAGGTTGGCTTGAATAATCAGTCCAGTCTTTCTGCTGAGAGCTTGAGCTAGAGTAATTTCATTGTCGACATTTAGGAATGGTGAGTGGCGACAATATTCTTATTATTATTATTATTATTATTATTATTATTATTATTATTATTTCATTTGACTGCCTTTGATTGAACTTGCGCATGGAGGAGGTCAGCCACCACGGTAGAAGAACCAAGGAGCCTTGAATAGAGGAGCTTCTAATGTTTGATGTGTTCTATGCAAGGGTTGTGACAGCAACTCTTATATGATCGAAATAATTGTTTTTTGTTTTTCGGGTAATGCGTTTATAAAACTGAAATGACGAAAATTGGCATTTGTAAACTCATGACTCTTGGTCATTAAGACTTGTTTTAATCCTCAATTTTTTTTGGTTAGCTAGCTGGGATCATGATATGTTTATGTAACTATTGGACAAATACATATGTATGTTTGTACATATATATGTCGAGGTTTGCTATGGTGCCCACCTACCGTGAGCAACCACCGTGGGCACCATAAGCAAATCTCTACATTTTTTGCATTTTTTCGATTTCCAACAACGCCAACACCTCCGTAGACCCTCTCATATCTATTGCTAACCTAAATCGCCCTCTCTAACACGTTCATTTTAAGAAAATCGTCACATGGATATGTCGTCCACATGTGAATAATAAGTAGATGATTTTCTTAAAAATTAACGTGTTAGAGAGGGCGATTTAGGTTAGCAATGGATATGAGATGGTCTACGGAGGTGTTGGTGTTGTTGGGAATCGAAAAAATGGAAAAAAAAATGTAGAGATTTGCTTATGGTGCCCACGGTGGTTGCTCACGGTAGGTGGGCACCATAGCAAACCTCTATATATGTCGTATAAGTTGGAATAAAAATCATTTCATTATCGAGTTTACCGTTGGGACTTTATGTATTGAAAGGTATAAAGTCTAGTCCTTAGGAACATTAACGTGTTTAGAATGGGGTGAATAAACACTTGGCCTCTTTTCGATCTTTCGATCGGTATACGCAATAACGGACTGCCAAATCGAGCAAGCTGTTCTGTGAGGAACATGTGTTTATGTGAGGAATAAGTGATTAACCGGATGGTGAACTGAGTCGTGTGTGTTAGTGTGTGTGTGATGGACCGAGTGATTATTTCTGGAAGTTCGAAACTAACTCTATAACATCCCCCATTCGTGCTCACAAGGAAGCATCACTATAACTTCAGTTACAACAGTAGAACCATGTAACATGCCCCCTAAGTCCTACTTAGCTATTCTAGTAACTCACTATGCAATCTTTTTAAGACAATCCACCTACTTCGACAGCTTGTTAAAGTCCGTCGGATTACAATCACTATACTCACTCAGAAGATTACTACTCTCTATTTGGTAGAGTGAACTTTCAAAGTCGTCGTTCAGCTGGTTCTTGAGAATGTCTAAGTGTCGAAAGCTATCTTCTCTTCCCGAGTCTTGGTATTTAAACTTGAGTCTGAAAATGTAATTGTTCCTCTGAGAAGACTTTGCTCAGCAATCGAATTAAATGCACTTTCTAAAAATGGGTCTGTTTACTGATTCTGAGCATCAGTTGGTCTACAACGCGCTAGCTCCAAAATAGCTAGGACTTAGGGGTGTTCGAATGGTTTAATTATCGGTTTTCGGGTTATTCGGTTTGAGTTATTCGGGTTTTTGACAGTTGAGACAACCATCCGCAAACCGAACCAAAACCAATTAAGTAGTTTGGTTCTCGGGTTATTTGGTTTCGGGTTAACTGGTTTGGTTCTGTCAAAACCAATCAACAAGCTTGCTACTCAATTATTTATTTTCATTTTTAATGATATAATATAAATACTATATTACATGAAAGATGACAAAAATCTCTTAGAGTGCGTTTGGATTCGCGTATTTGAACGAAATTTTAAATTAGGAATTTCAAAATCGAAATTTCAAATCCAAATTCACTGTTTGACAAACGTTAAATTTTGAAATTTGGATTTTAAAATAGAGATCGGCTCGAGCTCGTGAAGCGCGTCGAACTCGATTTCTAACTTTTTCTAAAATAATTTTAAAAAGTAAAAAATAAAAATAAAATAAAAATCATGAATAATATAAAAAAACAGCTCGCGAGCCGGCTTCCGAGCTTTCGAACACCCATGACTGAGCTCGAGCTCGAGCCGGCTCATTTGCGAACCCTTGACGAGCTCAACCTCAACAAGAGGTCATCGAGCTTGAGCCGGCTCATTGGCGAATCCATGACGAGCTCGATTTGGTTCCTCGAACTTGCGAATCGGCTCGACTCATCATCCACCTCCTAATTATTATTATTATTGTTATTATATTATTGTTTTTGTTGTTGTTGTTGTTGTAGTACTATTATATTTTTCATTATTATTATTATTTATTAATATTATACTAGTATTGTAGTACTATTATTATTATTCTTATTGTTTTTATTATCAGTTACGAAAAACTCGTTACGTGCTCAGCTTTGAATTTCGAAAACGGACCACGCGGAATTTCAAATCCGATGAATTATAAGAGTTTGGATTTCCCCTCGGATTTGGACCGAAATCGAAATTAAAATCGGTGCACTTGCCAAATGGAAGATTTGGGCGAAATTCGATTTCAAATCGAAATCCGGAATCCAAACGGGACATTAGATAAGTTTAGTATAAACATCATCGTTTTCAAAGAGTCCAATGTCCACAAAATACTCATATCAAGCACCAAATATCACACAATAACAAACAACATTCATACGACACGAGTGTTCCAAAACACAAAGCATCCTCAACTTTCAACAAAATCCTCCCGTTCTACAAATATTACAAGTGCAATATAAAACAAAAATCAAACGTGACATGAGTTACAAGATCAATAACAAAATGAAAAACTTACTTAGCATATCCATCTTGAGTGAAAGAAAACTTCTCCAATCCTCATTTCAACTTTCCATCCTCCAATTCTGCTAAAAACAAGAAAGATAATAACATGAACAAAAACACTATGTGTAAAAAAGTGACAAAACACAAACTTTTAAATCACCTTTGTTAATGTGACCTTGATAATAAATGATATTATATTGACTATTCAAAGATGAAGAGACACATTGGAAGAGGAGAATTTCCTTCTCACTTTTTCGGCGCCGAAACAATTGTCAAAGGAGGTTCACGTGGGCTGTCAGATAAAAAAAAAATTTAGCTGCTTTTTTTTTTTATTTTCACATGGAAGAGCGAGGGAAGAAAATGCCTATAAAGGGGCCTCACTCGACCAAGAAGAAAAACACCATCACAACAAATAAATCTTCTATCAGTCTGCTCATTTTATTCTCTGTAGTTGTTCTTCGACATATCGTCGTTACGAGGTATACATGTCTGTAATACCCCACATAATAAAGAAGCTCAACCTTCTGACCCGTGGACGTAGGTCATTCTGACCGAACCACGTCAATTCTCGTGTTCACTGTCCAAATTTATTTTTCGTCATTTTAATTATTATCATCATTTAGCGGGCAAATATATTATCGGAGATCAAAATATCCTAACAAAAATATCAATTGAAATGTTCGACAGAAACGTCAACTTTGCAATGTGGAGTCTCAAGATGGAGACCATACTCATTCAAGACGGTTGTGTGGCGCTTGAAAGCGCAAAGAAGAAACCAACCGAAGTGAAAGAAGATCGATTTAATGAATTGGAAAAGAAAGCCAGATCGGCTATTATATTAAATCTCTTTTACGATGTTTTACAAGAAATTACCACGAAGACGACAACCATGGGTATGTGGGATGTACTAAAAGCTATTTACATGAAAAAGACTAAGAATCGGCTATATTTAAAGCAGAAGCTTTACAGTATGAAAATGACGGAAGGTACTTCTATACTCTCGCATCTCGATAAATTCGATTTCCATCATTACTGATTTGGCGAACGTAGAAGTTAAAGTGGGCGAAGATTAGGCCATAATATTGTTGTGTTCCCTTCCATCGTATTTTCGTGACACTATTATATACGGGAAATATACGATATCATATGCTAATGTCAAATCTGCATTGCAATCGAAAGAACAATAAACAGACATATAACGAGAGAAACAAGTGTTAGCCAGGCAGAAGGCCTGTTTGCACGGGAAGACCAGAACGTAGAGACACTTAAAGTGGCAGATCTAAAGAAAGGCTGAAATCCAGGTACATAAATAAATTCTGTAATTTTTGCAAGAAAAATGTACATGAAAGCTGTTTGGTATAAAGTAAAAAAAATAAGGAGAAAAATAATTAGCAATTAAACACGTCGAAGCTAGTGTAGTTGCAGATGAGAGCGATGCAACTATTTTTGTAGCAACTGCAAATATGGTTATTTCTCATAATGAGTGGATCTTTGATTCTGGTTGTTCTTACCACATAAGTAGGAGTCAGGCCTGTTTTTCCACATATGAAAATTTCGAATGGTGGATATGTCTTAATGGAAAATGATGTTCCGTGTAAAGTGGTTGGTAAAGGCAGTGTTCACATTAAGATGTTCGACGGAATCATCCGAACGCTCACAGAAGTTAGACATGTTCTAGATATGATGAAAAACTTATATCTTTAGGCACACTTGAATCTCAAGGGGATTCAAGTGTGTAGATTCTCAGGTGAAGGTGGAGGTTTGAAAATTGCAGAGGTGCCCTTGTGGTGATGAAAGCTTGCAGGTCCGGAAATTTATATAGTTTGTAGAGAACTACAGTTACAGGTTCCGATGCAGTTCCGTCATCCCCGGAGGTTGATACCACGAGATTATGGCTTATGCGACTTGGACACATGGGGAAAAAAGGCTTGACAATATTAAGCAAGCGGGGCCTACTATGCGGTCAAAGTACTGGTAAGATGAACTTTTGCGAACACTGTATCATTGGGAAGCATAAATGAGTCAGATTAAATTCGCCAGTAGTGCACAGGATGAAAGGTACCTTATACCATATTCATTCTGATGTATGGGGTCCTTTCGTGTACCGTTCAAAGGTGGTGCAAAAGTTGACTTTCATTGATGATTTTTCAAGGAAAGTCTGGGTGTATTTTCTTTAGCAGAGAAGTGATGTTTTCCTAACACTTAACAGCCTGGATTGAAAATCAGACAGAAAAATAGATCAAGCGGTTGCAGACAGATAGTGGCTTAGAATTTTATGAAAGCGAGTTCAACGAATTTTGCTAAAATGAAGGAATTGCTCGACATCACACTGTTCGAATGATGCTTCAACAAAATGGTGTTGTCGAGTGCATGACGGAATTCTTATAGAGAGAGGCCGATGTATGATCTCCAACGCAGGGTTGACAAATGATTTTTGGGCTGAAGCTATTGCCGCAGCACGTTATATTGTCAACCGCTCACCGTGCTCACCAATTAATTTCAAGACTTCTGAGGAAGTATGGTTAGGTATTCCTGCTTATTACTCCAACTTAAGAATATTTGGATGCTCAGTTTATAAGCCCGTGACGAGGGGAAGTTAGAGCCTAGAGCTAAGAAATGTATTTTTTTTTCGGTTAAGCTTCAGGAGTGAAAGGGATAGACTATATAATCATGATTCCAAGTCATCCAAATTTACGATGGCAGATATGATTTTTGATGCGTCTTCTGTGTCACATCCTTCAAAAGAGTCTACTATTTCTTCTTATCAAGAAAAGAAGGATGGTGTACACAGCGAAGGGGAGCACGAGATCAACTAAGATTTTTCAAATGATCCTGCTTCGAGTTCAACAGGTCACGAGTATGAGCTAGAACTTGATTTTTAAGATCCCGTTGAAGATGAAAGCATCGAGCAGGAATATTCTATAGCCAGAGATAGGGAGAGATGGAAGATTCGACTACCAAAGCGGTACGTGAATTTAGTTTCATATGCATTGGGCACAAGAAACAGGTGGAGGCGTCGAACCTTCTATCAATTCGGAGGCAATAAATGATGTTAATTCTAATAAGTGGCGGTAACGATGAATGAAGAAATGGAGTCTATACAGAAGAATTGTACTTGGATTCTTGTGCTTCCGCCGCAGAAAACGAAAATAGTCGGATGTAAGTGTGTCTTTAAGAAGAAATAAGGTTTATCTGGTTCTAAGAGTGCATGGTTTAAGGCACGATTAGTCGCGAAAGACTATCGTCACATACAAGGTATTGACTTTAACGACGTATTCTCACCCGTCGGTTAGACATGGCTCTATTCGTGTATTACTTGCATTCGTTGCTATGTACGATATGGAGTTAGAACAGCTTGAGGTCAAGAAGGAGTTCTTACATGGAAATTTAGACGAAGTATCTTTGGAGTTTACTTACATGGCAATTTATTACATGGCAATAAACAAATTTATATGAAGCAACCTGAAGGCTTCATAGTTGAAGGAAAATAAGACCAAGTTTGTTTATTGAAGAAATCCTTATGCAAATAAAAGCAGTCTCCAAGACAGTGGTATAAATGGTTTGATTCTTTCATATTGGGTCATGGTTTCTCCATGAGCAAGTATGATACTTGTGTTTACTTCCGGAATTTAAATGACAGTTCGTTCATTTATCTATTGTATTATGTTGATGACATGGTCATTGCGGCTAAGAATCTTGCAGAAAATCACCGCTGAAGGCCTTCTTAAACGGTGAATTAGAAATGAAGGATTTAGGAGCAGCTAAGATGATTCTTGGCATGGAAATTAGACGTGATAGAGGAGCTGATAAGTTACACCTGACACAGGAAAGTTGCCTCAAAAAAGTTTTTGGAGATTTGGCATGAACGATGCAAAATCAGTCAGCACTCCTCTTGCTAGCCATTTTAGGCTGTCCACTGCTCAGTCACCATCATCAGATGAGGAAGAAGCGTACATGGCACGAGTTTCTTACTCGAGTAAACTCGGCAGTATTATGTATGCGGTATGTACATGTCCTGATATTTCACAGGCTGTTAGTGTTGTTAGCAGGTATATGGCTACACCAGGAAAAGAATACTGGCAAGCAGTGAAGTTGATTCTCAAATACTTGAAAGGCACTCTAAGCATTTGTTTGGAGTTTGACAGAAACAATGATACTCTCGTTGGCTTTGTTGATTCGGACTACGCAGGTGATCTCGAGAAACGACGATCTCTTGCTGGTTATGTATTTTCTATTGGGGGTTGTGCAGTTAGCTGGAAAGCTACTCTACACGTAGTAGCATTGTCTACTACTTGGCGATTACAGACGCGATCAATGAAGCATTATGGTTGGCGGGTTATTCAGCGAACTAACTAAGAATCAGGGAGTTATTACTACTTTCGGTGATAGTCAATGTGCGATTCATTTGACCAAGAACCTGATGTATCACGAAAGGACTAAATATATTGATATTAAGTATCATTTTATTCGTGATATCATAGCAGATAAAAAGGTCTTTCAAGAAGATTACATGAAGGATAATCCTACAGACATGTTTACATAGGCTCTTCCTATTTCCAAGTTCAAGCATTGCTTGGACTTGATTGGTATTTCAGAAATGGTGAAACTAACCCGTCAAGCTTATGGCCGGAGGGAGACAGAGACAGAGGTATTACTGATTAAGGTGGAGTGGTATTCAGAATCAAGGTCAAGGTGGAGATTTGTTAATGTGACCTTAACATTAATATAACATTATATTGACTATTCAAAGATGAAGGGAAAGAGGAGAATTTCCTTCTCACTTTTTCGGCGCCGAAATAATTGTCCAAGGAGTTCACGTGGCTGCCACATAAAAAGAAAATTATAGCTGCTTTGTTCTTTTCTTCTTTTCACATGGAAGAGCAAGGGATGAAAATGCCTATAAAAGGGCATCACTCGACGAAGAAGAAGAACACCACCACAACAAAAGCCCGCTCCTACCCTCCAGTCCGTGGACGTAGGTCATTCTGACCGAACCACGTAAATTCTCGTGTTCACTGTCCAAATTTATTTTTCGTCCTTTTATTTGTTATTGTAATTTTTCGGGCTAATATATTGATCGACACGTGGTGTAATATAATTTGCAAGTGCGACAAGTGATAATATAAAACGAATACCTAATTACTATCACTGATGTGCGATAGGCGGTGGACCTATCATTTGTAGTGCAGTAAAGTGAGTAAACGAGTATCGAACACGAGGAATAAACTTATTACTATTTGCACGACCTAGTACACTTGCTAGTATTTGAGCGTGTCAAGTTTTTGTCGCCATTGCCGGGGACAGCGGTATTATTAGTTTTAGGATTTTATTCTAGTTTTAGTCTAGATTTATTATTATTTTTATTATTTTTTTTATTATTATTTTCCTCTTGTCTATTATTATTATTATTGTTTTTTTATTCACTTATTTTTTATTGTTATTTTCTTTCACAATGGAGAATCAAGAACACGAGGAGGTTCCTCCATGACCCACTTTACTAGGTCGAGCACTTCCGGGACTTTTCGATGACAATGATCCAGTTGTCATTCCCGGCGGGCCAAATAATCATTTCGAGATCAATTTTGTTACTACACAGATGGTTACGGGTTCAGCACAATTTCAGGGGCTGACAAATGAGGACGCAAATTAGCATATTTTGAAATTCACTCAAATTTGCAAAACTATTAAGTATCTCGGAGTCTCTACATAAGTGATAAAATTGACATTCCCTTTTCTCTGACAGGTAAAGCTTATGAATGGTTTTCCTCACTACCACACGCATCCATCACTAGCTGGGAACGCATGGAGTGTTTATTGGGCAAGTACTACCCACTCCCGAGGACTAGCGAGATACGGAGCGAGCTTGTGAACTTCAAGCAAGAAGGGGGCGAGACGTTGAGTGATGCATGGAGTCGATACAAGAGCCTTCCCAAGCAATGGCCGAACCACAACATACCCTTGAGCGTTCAAATGCAGTCATTTTTCCTGGAACTTAGCACGCAGAACAAGCGCATTGCCGACGGAGGAAACAACACGAACTTTATGAAGCTCGATGATGCAGACACACTTGAGGCATCGAGAGGATTGCGGCCTACCCCACAGGATATATTGAGCAAGATCTCGACCATCGGACGGCTCGAGTACATGAGATAAGTAGCTCACCGGGGGCGCAATTTGAGGCCATACACCGGAGACTGGACGGGATGCAAGCCAATAAACCCAAGGAAGTGAACTATATCCAGTTGAGGCAAGGGAACTTCTACTCGAACACACGTACAACCCAAGTTGGAGGAATCATCCGAGCCTATCCTATGGAAACTCGCACTATGAGAAGCCACCACAACAACCGAAAGCGGACTGGGAAGTATCATTAGACAAGATGGTGGCGATCCAAAGCGATCAAAACCGCAAAATGGAGGAAAGATTCCATGGTCTAGAACGCAGAGTTGCGGAAATTCAAAGACATACATGCGGCAATAAAAGACTTAACGATTCAAGTGGGACATCTTTCAACTACGGTGGCTGAGCGCAAGCCTGGCACACTTCCAAGTGACACCGAAACGAACCTTCGGGAGTACGCGAATGCCATTGAATTGAGAAGTAAAAAGAAGCTTGAATCGTTCCAAAGACCAAGGAAGTGGAGGAGGCAAAAGAGACGGAGACATCCAATCAGAGCGAATTCATGGCCACAAACACTATGGTTCATGACCCTAAAAAGTCGAGGACGAGCTAGATTCACTCTTGGAGGAAAAAAAGGTCAACCCACCCCCACCGATAAAAATCCGACTTCATATCCAGCGGCTTTACTTAAAAAGGAGGAATCATGAAGATTTTGATCGTTTCATTAATATATTTACGAAATTTGAAGTTAATATCCTTTTTATTGAGGCTTAGTTGCAGATGCCAAAGTACGCCAAATGCCTGAAGGAGCTATTATTCAAGAAAAATAAGTTAGAAGAATACGAAACGATCACTCTCACCGAGGAATGTTCAGCCGCATTACGGAAGAAGATTCCGCCGAAGCTTAAGGATTGTGGGAGTTTCTCTATTCCTTGTTCTATTGCGTCTCTTACATTTAATAACGTGTTATGCGATCTTTGGTGCGAGTATCAATTTGATGCCATTTTCATTATTTAGAAAATTGGGACTTGGCGAGACGAAACCCACATCGACTATCCTCTAGCTGCTGATAGATCAATCAGATATCCACGAGGAATCATGGAAGACGTACTGTGAAAGTAGGAGAGCACTACTTCCCGACTGATTTTATTGTGTTGGATATGGAAGAAGACGTTGACCTCCCATTGATACTCGGACGCCCGTTCCTAAACACGGCAAGCTATCATTGATGTCGGTAACGGTAAACTTATTTTGCAAGTAGGGGACGAGAAAGTGGAATTCAGTGTTTACAAATCTATGAAATGCCCTACTGATGATTCTTGTTCCTTTATCAATATCTTTGACCCATGTGCTTTTAAGTGTTCTGAGTCTTTCAGGTACAACTTGTCTGGAGAGATACCATCAAGCTGAAGGACCGCTAGAACACTAAGGCTGATGCTCGAATAGATGCGCCGAACGGGAACACGACTAAATCTAATTATAACCTAGTCTCTTTTGTGCTGAACTTTCACAGGTGGACACCATGGACTAAAAAGAGCAGTGGCTTTAAATCTGTCAACAAGGCGGTTCCACCGAAGAAAATGTAGCGACCCTCACTCTCTAATCACTAGTTAGCGATAAGTCACGTCGGGTTTAGCAGCGAAAGCCGCAGAGAACCCATTTTACAAAAATATTTGTTTACACAACGAACGGGCCGAAGGCCCAAAACACCCTATCACTCGCCCACAGGTCGTCATCCATGTACAGCCCCGCCCTCAAAAGCCCATGGAAGCTCCGATAGCCAGCCTCGATTGTCGATTACCTACAACACGCAAACACTGAGCTATTGCCCAGTAGGTGAAATAATGCATGCACGTGTGACTCGCTCACGTTCACTCACCCCCAACTCTCACTAATGCAATGCCACTCGCTATCGCTCATCACAACCGGGATACACTCACCACCTCACAACGGGCCCTGGGCTCCATACTGTGCACCATCACGCGAAATCACTATCACGATCACGAACACTACCACAACACGATCACAACACTACGGCAGTGGCCTACACCGAGCAGCCTCCCTGAGCCGTATCAGGTCACACTCTCGGGTCGCCTCTTCTGCCAATGCGGTGCCCACGCTGGTAGCCTACACTAGGCCCCGTAAGGGTACCCAGGTCGCACCCTCCAGGTCGCCTCCTCCCGCATGCGACAGCGTGGCCTACACTAGCTAGTCTACTTGGGGATGTCCCAAGTCGTTCCTTTCTAGGTCGCCCGCAGTCTGCCGCATAATGTCCAACGGGCCAATGGCTCACCGTCACAGGCGCTGATGCACAGCAGATGCCCCCACTCACGTGACTCCTCTACGGGTCGACAGCCAATATCGGCTACTCGCTCACTAGGTACAATACAGTACCACCGTTCCACCACGGTACACTTCGTGAAATGACGTGTAATGCACATGCAGGCATTTACGTGATAATACATGAAACGTGATGCCACATGAAATGCACATAAAATACGTAAAACAAATAATTCACCGAAGCACATAAAATCACATAATTATCAAATAGGTGTTTACGCGTTGTAGATGGATATTCCACCTACCTGTCCTCCGATAAGCTAGTAACGAAATCTGGTATTCCCTACGCTCCGATCCACTGAATATTGGAAATATTATCATATCAATATATTTATTGAGTCATATAAGTTTCGAAAACGCGATTAAAAACCCTAAAATTCACAAAAACCTAAAAGGAATGAAATCCCTAAAAATACGTAAACCCTAAAATGCCGAAAATTTATGAAGTGTAGAAAACTTTTAAAATGCTGAAATCTTTATACAATGTCGAAATCTAGGAAATATCGAATTCTTATTAATGTCGATATTATAAATAAAATGTCGGGATGTATATTACATTATACCTAAAGATCTCGACATAGCTTATGTGTAAGGATTTCAATGTGTCTTTGAAATTATAATTCAATATTATAATCCTAATCCTAGAGTCTCGATATAGTTTGACAAATCTCGATATATGGTTTCGAGATTACTTAATGACTTAATTCTCGGTATGTATTACTTGGATCTCGATATGGTTTTCAAGAGAAAATCTGGAGCTAGATTAAATAACATTACAGAATTTATGTCGAAGTAATATGTACACAAGGATGTCGAGATAGTGTTTCAAAATTATAAATGAGGATTTCGAGATGTAGGTTGGGATTATAACCAAGATGTCGACATTACAAGCAAAATGTCGAGATATGATATGTAAATGTCGATATCATCCTTGAAGACAATTCTCGATATGGACTTTGACCTAAATCTCGATATAGACTTATACATGGATCTCGATATATATCTTGGGATAGATGTCGGGTTTGATCTCGACATTTTATACTAACTTTATAAAATGAATTTTCACAATAAACCTCGATATCTATCTTTCGAAATCTATTTATTACATACCTCGAAATCATTAGTGGGACTATACCATGTCAAGATCTTCTAAAAATCGTGATCCTCCCAAAAACCCTAAACATGAACTTCTTATATTATCAAGATTAGCTTTATAAATGGTTCCTAACCCAGAATACGGTACACCTAGAATTCAACCGTCCTATAATGAAATTCCCTAATTATTTAACTGGAATAGCTCTCAAAAATATGTTCATGTCCAGTTAATAATTAATACTTAAGTGATATGGTCTTAGGGTTTCAGTTTATGTTTCTAACATCGAAACCACCACTAAACATATCGATGTGCACCTAACATATAAATTTCGAAATTCTAAGTTTGAAGCCTAACATATAAGGTTGCAAAAGATTCATATAATTCACGTGTTCATCATCATATATATATAATATATATAAAACTCACATGAATACTGAAGATAATATCGCTCTAACAGACATGGTATATTACTTAAGTTTACCTCTTGTCTATGTTTCGATCCTTGTTATAATCCTAAGCTTGTAGAAGTGTCTTTCTCTTGCACTTGGTGTCTTTCTCATTTACTATCACTCCTTTCTCTTCTCTGTTCTCGTACTAATAATTTTCTCCCCAAGTGTTTGGTTTGTTAAAGATATAGATGGGTTTTTTTTTTTTTTTTTTCTCTTGGGATTTCGTGAGTGACATGACTAGGAGGTGATAAGGTTTCTTTAACCTTAAGTAAACTTCTCCCTATAGTTATCTCGAAGGTTTGGGTTCTAATTAATACAAATTCAGCCTAGTTAGGTAAGGCCCCAAGTCAATTGGTTATAATATTATTAATTTATGGTAAATTCTTTAATTATGTTTCAAAAATAATTCGAACCATTAGAGTTTATATTTTCGTTTCAAACTTAAAATTTATTTATCAACATTCCTAATTCCTAAATTACATAGTTGATTATATGAAAATCCCGTAATAAATTTCACGGGTATTACATCCCTCCCCCCTTAAAAGAATTTCGTCCCCGAAATTACGCCGATTGGAATAACACGGGGCATCGATTTCTTTTACCTTACAGTGGTTTTGGAAGTATTCATTGTCGCAGTTCTCGTACTCGGGAAAAGCGAGCGATAACCCTCATTTTTTTAAAATTTACGATTCTTATCTGGAATCATTATTCCTTGATTGTCAGTTTTCCCCTGTTACTTAATTTAATTGTGTTGAACAACTAGACAAAATATTTATATTATCTTACAGTAAAAAATATTACCTCCCGTAAGTTCAAAAGTTCACAAAATAAGGGCATATTTATCTTACATATTTGGTTCTACTCTACCCTAGGTTGTTCTTCATCTTCTTCAGCAGTGAGGGTAAATACCCTAGCAGGTACCCTCGGAGGTTGGTTCTGCACACGTTGTTGATTTTGTGCAGGGGTTAGATTAACCGGCGGCTTCTCACGACAAAATCGCGAGATATGGCCCGCCTTTCCACAGTTGAAGCACTTGATATTAGGATTAGGACCGAAACAGACGCCGACATGTTGACGTCCACACAGGTGGCAAGTCGGCATTGGTTGTTTGGCCAGAGCATTGTTAGGTCTCGCATTCGGCTTTTGTTCCCATCTGGGTTCATTTGGCCTCCCGCGGTTTGGCTGATTAGGAGCATGATCGATCAATCGTTTCTTCTCGTTTCCTTCGCGACCGTATTGTCCCTGTTCCATCTTTCTCTTTGCTTCGCGATCTTTAGATAGCCTCGTCTCGGCTTCTTCGGCCACCAAAGCTCGTTCGGCAGCCTTAGCATAGGTCATATCTGGAGATCTCGTCACCGCGACATCTCGGTACAGTTCAGACTTCAGGCCAATTAGAAAACGTCCCACCTTAAGGTTGTCTGTCGCTACTATATGGGGAGCAAAGCGAGAAAGTTGCTCAAATTTGCGGATGTACTCCGCAACAGTCATTCCGCCCTGACGAAGATTGATGAATTCTTCCATTTTCGTGTCACGGGCAGAAATACTAAAATACTTTTCCTCGAAGAGCTCTTTAAAGCGCTCCCAGGTGATCGTATTTGGATTCTCCATCGCTGTGATGGTATCCCACCAGTATCCGGCATTTCCCCGGAGTTGAAAGGCAGCACATAGAACTTTCTCCTCTTCGGGAGTTCGGCTATATTGAAATGTGGATTCAATAGTCCTAAGCCACTCACCCGCTGCAATTGGATCTACAGTGTCTTCAAAAATGGGCGGATTGAGTTTACGAAACCTATGCCCGATGGTTTCGGTTCTATCGATCTGGGGCGACGTATGTCGCTCTGACGAATTCTGGTTACGGATCAAGGCATTAATTTGTTCGGATTGGAGCCGAACAAGATCTGCAAGTTGGGAAATTGTACGGTTCGAGTCATGTTAATCGGGACTGGATACCCGTTCATCGTGGTGTTGTCGGCTTGATTCGCCATTAAACTCACTCCTAGTTCGTACCATTTTATCCTACTAATTATAATCAAAATATCACATCAGCACATAAGAATCATCACAGAGTTGTAAACACTTACAGATGAGGCTGGGCTTCCATGCTTTTGAGCGGCCGTACATGGACAGTCTACAGAATCTATATCCTAAGCTCTGATACCACCTGTAGCGACCCTCACTCTCTAATCACTAGTTAGCGATAAGTCACGTCGGGTTTAGCAGCGAAAGCCGCAGAGAACCCATTTTACAAAAATATTTGTTTACACAACGAACGGGCCGAAGGCCCAAAACACCCTATCACTCGCCCACAGGTCGTCATCCATGTACAGCCCCGCCCTCAAAAGCCCATGGAAGCTCCGATAGCCAGCCTCGATTGTCGATTACCTACAACACGCAAACACTGAGCTATTGCCCAGTAGGTGAAATAATGCATGCACGTGTGACTCGCTCACGTTCACTCACCCCCAACTCTCACTAATGCAATGCCACTCACTATCGCTCATCACAACCGGGATACACTCACCACCTCACAACGGGCCCTGGGCTCCATACTGTGCACCATCACGCGAAATCACTATCACGATCACGAACACTACCACAACACGATCACAACACTACGGCAGTGGCCTACACCGAGCAGCCTCCCTGAGCCGTATCAGGTCACACTCTCGGGTCGCCTCTTCTGCCAATGCGGTGCCCACGCTGGTAGCCTACACTAGGCCCCGTAAGGGTACCCAGGTCGCACCCTCCAGGTCGCCTCCTCCCGCATGCGACAGCGTGGCCTACACTAGCTAGTCTACTTGGGGATGTCCCAAGTCGTTCCTTTCTAGGTCGCCCGCAGTCTGCCGCATAATGTCCAACGGGCCAATGGCTCACCGTCACAGGCGCTGATGCACAGCAGATGCCCCCACTCACGTGACTCCTCTACGGGTCGACAGCCAATATCGGCTACTCGCTCACTAGGTACAATACAGTACCACCGTTCCACCACGGTACACTTCGTGAAATGACGTGTAATGCACATGCAGGCATTTACGTGATAATACATGAAACGTGATGCCACATGAAATGCACATAAAATACGTAAAACAAATAATTCACCGAAGCACATAAAATCACATAATTATCAAATAGGTGTTTACGCGTTGTAGATGGATATTCCACCTACCTGTCCTCCGATAAGCTAGTAACGAAATCTGGTATTCCCTACGCTCCGATCCACTGAATATTGGAAATATTATCATATCAATATATTTATTGAGTCATATAAGTTTCGAAAACGCGATTAAAAACCCTAAAATTCACAAAAACCTAAAAGGAATGAAATCCCTAAAAATACGTAAACCCTAAAATGCCGAAAATTTATGAAGTGTAGAAAACTTTTAAAATGCTGAAATCTTTATACAATGTCGAAATCTAGGAAATATCGAATTCTTATTAATGTCGATATTATAAATAAAATGTCGGGATGTATATTACATTATACCTAAAGATCTCGACATAGCTTATGTGTAAGGATTTCAATGTGTCTTTGAAATTATAATTCAATATTATAATCCTAATCCTAGAGTCTCGATATAGTTTGACAAATCTCGATATATGGTTTCGAGATTACTTAATGACTTAATTCTCGGTATGTATTACTTGGATCTCGATATGGTTTTCAAGAGAAAATCTGGAGCTAGATTAAATAACATTACAGAATTTATGTCGAAGTAATATGTACACAAGGATGTCGAGATAGTGTTTCAAAATTATAAATGAGGATTTCGAGATGTAGGTTGGGATTATAACCAAGATGTCGACATTACAAGCAAAATGTCGAGATATGATATGTAAATGTCGATATCATCCTTGAAGACAATTCTCGATATGGACTTTGACCTAAATCTCGATATAGACTTATACATGGATCTCGATATATATCTTGGGATAGATGTCGGGTTTGATCTCGACATTTTATACTAACTTTATAAAATGAATTTTCACAATAAACCTCGATATCTATCTTTCGAAATCTATTTATTACATACCTCGAAATCATTAGTGGGACTATACCATGTCAAGATCTTCTAAAAATCGTGATCCTCCCAAAAACCCTAAACATGAACTTCTTATATTATCAAGATTAGCTTTATAAATGGTTCCTAACCCAGAATACGGTACACCTAGAATTCAACCGTCCTATAATGAAATTCCCTAATTATTTAACTGGAATAGCTCTCAAAAATATGTTCATGTCCAGTTAATAATTAATACTTAAGTGATATGGTCTTAGGGTTTCAGTTTATGTTTCTAACATCGAAACCACCACTAAACATATCGATGTGCACCTAACATATAAATTTCGAAATTCTAAGTTTGAAGCCTAACATATAAGGTTGCAAAAGATTCATATAATTCACGTGTTCATCATCATATATATATAATATATATAAAACTCACATGAATACTGAAGATAATATCGCTCTAACAGACATGGTATATTACTTAAGTTTACCTCTTGTCTATGTTTCGATCCTTGTTATAATCCTAAGCTTGTAGAAGTGTCTTTCTCTTGCACTTGGTGTCTTTCTCATTTACTATCACTCCTTTCTCTTCTCTGTTCTCGTACTAATAATTTTCTCCCCAAGTGTTTGGTTTGTTAAAGATATAGATGGGTTTTTTTTTTTTTTTTTTTCTCTTGGGATTTCGTGAGTGACATGACTAGGAGGTGATAAGGTTTTCTTTAACCTTAAGTAAACTTCTCCCTATAGTTATCTCGAAGGTTTGGGTTCTAATTAATACAAATTCAGCCTAGTTAGGTAAGGCCCCAAGTCAATTGGTTATAATATTATTAATTTATGGTAAATTCTTTAATTATGTTTCAAAAATAATTCGAACCATTAGAGTTTATATTTTCGTTTCAAACTTAAAATTTATTTATCAACATTCCTAATTCCTAAATTACATAGTTGATTATATGAAAATCCCGTAATAAATTTCACGGGTATTACATCCCTCCCCCCTTAAAAGAATTTCGTCCCCGAAATTACGCCGATTGGAATAACACGGGGCATCGATTTCTTTTACCTTACAGTGGTTTTGGAAGTATTCATTGTCGCAGTTCTCGTACTCGGGAAAAGCGAGCGATAACCCTCATTTTTTTAAAATTTACGATTCTTATCTGGAATCATTATTCCTTGATTGTCAGTTTTCCCCTGTTACTTAATTTAATTGTGTTGAACAACTAGACAAAATATTTATATTATCTTACAGTAAAAAATATTACCTCCCGTAAGTTCAAAAGTTCACAAAATAAGGGCATATTTATCTTACATATTTGGTTCTACTCTACCCTAGGTTGTTCTTCATCTTCTTCAGCAGTGAGGGTAAATACCCTAGCAGGTACCCTCGGAGGTTGGTTCTGCACACGTTGTTGATTTTGTGCAGGGGTTAGATTAACCGGCGGCTTCTCACGACAAAATCGCGAGATATGGCCCGCCTTTCCACAGTTGAAGCACTTGATATTAGGATTAGGACCGAAACAGACGCCGACATGTTGACGTCCACACAGGTGGCAAGTCGGCATTGGTTGTTTGGCCAGAGCATTGTTAGGTCTCGCATTCGGCTTTTGTTCCCATCTGGGTTCATTTGGCCTCCCGCGGTTTGGCTGATTAGGAGCATGATCGATCAATCGTTTCTTCTCGTTTCCTTCGCGACCGTATTGTCCCTGTTCCATCTTTCTCTTTGCTTCGCGATCTTTAGATAGCCTCGTCTCGGCTTCTTCGGCCACCAAAGCTCGTTCGGCAGCCTTAGCATAGGTCATATCTGGAGATCTCGTCACCGCGACATCTCGGTACAGTTCAGACTTCAGGCCAATTAGAAAACGTCCCACCTTAAGGTTGTCTGTCGCTACTATATGGGGAGCAAAGCGAGAAAGTTGCTCAAATTTGCGGATGTACTCCGCAACAGTCATTCCGCCCTGACGAAGATTGATGAATTCTTCCATTTTCGTGTCACGGGCAGAAATACTAAAATACTTTTCCTCGAAGAGCTCTTTAAAGCGCTCCCAGGTGATCGTATTTGGATTCTCCATCGCTGTGATGGTATCCCACCAGTATCCGGCATTTCCCCGGAGTTGAAAGGCAGCACATAGAACTTTCTCCTCTTCGGGAGTTCGGCTATATTGAAATGTGGATTCAATAGTCCTAAGCCACTCACCCGCTGCAATTGGATCTACAGTGTCTTCAAAAATGGGCGGATTGAGTTTACGAAACCTATGCCCGATGGTTTCGGTTCTATCGATCTGGGGCGACGTATGTCGCTCTGACGAATTCTGGTTACGGATCAAGGCATTAATTTGTTCGGATTGGAGCCGAACAAGATCTGCAAGTTGGGAAATTGTACGGTTCGAGTCATGTTCATCGGGACTGGATACCCGTTCATCGTGGTGTTGTCGGCTTGATTCGCCATTAAACTCACTCCTAGTTCGTACCATTTTATCCTACTAATTATAATCAAAATATCACATCAGCACATAAGAATCATCACAGAGTTGTAAACACTTACAGATGAGGCTGGGCTTCCATGCTTTTGAGCGGCCGTACATGGACAGTCTACAGAATCTATATCCTAAGCTCTGATACCACCTGTAGCGACCCTCACTCTCTAATCACTAGTTAGCGATAAGTCACGTCGGGTTTAGCAGCGAAAGCCGCAGAGAACCCATTTTACAAAAATATTTGTTTACACAACGAACGGGCCGAAGGCCCAAAACACCCTATCACTCGCCCACAGGTCGTCATCCATGTACAGCCCCGCCCTCAAAAGCCCATGGAAGCTCCGATAGCCAGCCTCGATTGTCGATTACCTACAACACGCAAACACTGAGCTATTGCCCAGTAGGTGAAATAATGCATGCACGTGTGACTCGCTCACGTTCACTCACCCCCAACTCTCACTAATGCAATGCCACTCACTATCGCTCATCACAACCGGGATACACTCACCACCTCACAACGGGCCCTGGGCTCCATACTGTGCACCATCACGCGAAATCACTATCACGATCACGAACACTACCACAACACGATCACAACACTACGGCAGTGGCCTACACCGAGCAGCCTCCCTGAGCCGTATCAGGTCACACTCTCGGGTCGCCTCTTCTGCCAATGCGGTGCCCACGCTGGTAGCCTACACTAGGCCCCGTAAGGGTACCCAGGTCGCACCCTCCAGGTCGCCTCCTCCCGCATGCGACAGCGTGGCCTACACTAGCTAGTCTACTTGGGGATGTCCCAAGTCGTTCCTTTCTAGGTCGCCCGCAGTCTGCCGCATAATGTCCAACGGGCCAATGGCTCACCGTCACAGGCGCTGATGCACAGCAGATGCCCCCACTCACGTGACTCCTCTACGGGTCGACAGCCAATATCGGCTACTCGCTCACTAGGTACAATACAGTACCACCGTTCCACCACGGTACACTTCGTGAAATGACGTGTAATGCACATGCAGGCATTTACGTGATAATACATGAAACGTGATGCCACATGAAATGCACATAAAATACGTAAAACAAATAATTCACCGAAGCACATAAAATCACATAATTATCAAATAGGTGTTTACGCGTTGTAGATGGATATTCCACCTACCTGTCCTCCGATAAGCTAGTAACGAAATCTGGTATTCCCTACGCTCCGATCCACTGAATATTGGAAATATTATCATATCAATATATTTATTGAGTCATATAAGTTTCGAAAACGCGATTATCAAAACCCTAAAATTCACAAAAACCTAAAAGGAATGAAATCCCTAAAAATACGTAAACCCTAAAATGCCGAAAATTTATGAAGTGTAGAAAACTTTTAAAATGCTGAAATCTTTATACAATGTCGAAATCTAGGAAATATCGAATTCTTATTAATGTCGATATTATAAATAAAATGTCGGGATGTATATTACATTATACCTAAAGATCTCGACATAGCTTATGTGTAAGGATTTCAATGTGTCTTTGAAATTATAATTCAATATTATAATCCTAATCCTAGAGTCTCGATATAGTTTGACAAATCTCGATATATGGTTTCGAGATTACTTAATGACTTAATTCTCGGTATGTATTACTTGGATCTCGATATGGTTTTCAAGAGAAAATCTGGAGCTAGATTAAATAACATTACAGAATTTATGTCGAAGTAATATGTACACAAGGATGTCGAGATAGTGTTTCAAAATTATAAATGAGGATTTCGAGATGTAGGTTGGGATTATAACCAAGATGTCGACATTACAAGCAAAATGTCGAGATATGATATGTAAATGTCGATATCATCCTTGAAGACAATTCTCGATATGGACTTTGACCTAAATCTCGATATAGACTTATACATGGATCTCGATATATATCTTGGGATAGATGTCGGGTTTGATCTCGACATTTTATACTAACTTTATAAAATGAATTTTCACAATAAACCTCGATATCTATCTTTCGAAATCTATTTATTACATACCTCGAAATCATTAGTGGGACTATACCATGTCAAGATCTTCTAAAAATCGTGATCCTCCCAAAAACCCTAAACATGAACTTCTTATATTATCAAGATTAGCTTTATAAATGGTTCCTAACCCAGAATACGGTACACCTAGAATTCAACCGTCCTATAATGAAATTCCCTAATTATTTAACTGGAATAGCTCTCAAAAATATGTTCATGTCCAGTTAATAATTAATACTTAAGTGATATGGTCTTAGGGTTTCAGTTTATGTTTCTAACATCGAAACCACCACTAAACATATCGATGTGCACCTAACATATAAATTTCGAAATTCTAAGTTTGAAGCCTAACATATAAGGTTGCAAAAGATTCATATAATTCACGTGTTCATCATCATATATATATAATATATATAAAACTCACATGAATACTGAAGATAATATCGCTCTAACAGACATGGTATATTACTTAAGTTTACCTCTTGTCTATGTTTCGATCCTTGTTATAATCCTAAGCTTGTAGAAGTGTCTTTCTCTTGCACTTGGTGTCTTTCTCATTTACTATCACTCCTTTCTCTTCTCTGTTCTCGTACTAATAATTTTCTCCCCAAGTGTTTGGTTTGTTAAAGATATAGATGGGTTTTTTTTTTTTTTTTTTCTCTTGGGATTTCGTGAGTGACATGACTAGGAGGTGATAAGGTTTTCTTTAACCTTAAGTAAACTTCTCCCTATAGTTATCTCGAAGGTTTGGGTTCTAATTAATACAAATTCAGCCTAGTTAGGTAAGGCCCCAAGTCAATTGGTTATAATATTATTAATTTATGGTAAATTCTTTAATTATGTTTCAAAAATAATTCGAACCATTAGAGTTTATATTTTCGTTTCAAACTTAAAATTTATTTATCAACATTCCTAATTCCTAAATTACATAGTTGATTATATGAAAATCCCGTAATAAATTTCACGGGTATTACAGAAAAGAAGAAGCTTTGTCAGAAATACTGCACAGAGAATGTAGAATACCATTTCTAATTGTTCTTGATTTTATTAGTCGTTCTTGTAATTTGGGGCGTTTTGTATAGTAGTCCTTAGATTAGGACTAGTTTGATATTTATACCAAGCGTGTTTGGTATAAATACATGTAAAGCAATTGAGTTGAATAGAGAAAGTTTTGGGAATTGATCCGAAAGGCTTTCAATTCAATTTCTAGAGAGAGAAACAATTGTAACTTTCTCACTCTACTCGAATTCTCTCTCTTGTTCTTCATTTGAGTTTTTCGATCGATTCTAATTGATTATCATTAGCGTTGAATTGCTTTGAATTCTTGCCTAGGATCTTAGAGTTGTTAATCGTAGGACCTAACAGAGAATGGCATCTACATATGGCGAAAAAAAGGAGAACCATCGACCCTACTCAATGATGCATACTCTATCGCCGAGAAGAGGCGAACCCAAGGTGTACAATGATCGGGATGTTTGAAAAAAAACTCGATCAACATCGATTATCCACCAAAATAAGCGGTTCGTGAGTCGAGCTAACCACTATAAAAGCAGCGGTTATTGGGAGGCAAACCAAGGCCTATCGATGCATATATATATATATATATATATATTTGTATTATTTATTAAGTCTTATTTACTTTATAGCATATTTCATTTTTATTAATAAAAATTTGCTCTCACGGTGCCACCTAGTCACATTTTCTTGCAGGCTCATAACCAGTTTGGGGGTTGCCCGTTCTCGATAGTTGCTTGTTTACTACGGATCAACCAAGTCTTCTACATCGATCGACTTAAAATTCACGGCAGTGTCACTTTTACTCTCTCTTTGCTTTTATTTTACACATTGAGGACAATGTGCTATTTAGTTTGGAGGTGGGATGTGACACATGCTAGAATTAATATGCTTACATGTGTAGGTATCGTTGAATTTCGGTCACTTTAGTGGGTATAACTGATGAAGTTACGATTTGAACGTCATCTATGAAATCTCCTCTCCTATCTATGAAAAAAAATTTGAAATTTTATCGTGTCGTGATATGATTCGACAAGTTGAATGTGATAGTCTTTCATGTTGCATTGTCGTGATATTAGCATGATTATTTGGCTATATTGAGTGCTTTGGGAGAATATTGCGTATCATGAAGCACAAATCCAGTTATATATGTGAGTTTTTTAGATTCAGAGATAGATTCAGAACAACTTATTATGCTCGGTGTTTATTCTTGTGTGACATGTATGGACTAAATATTTTCGAACTTGCTCTGTTATGCATGTCAATGGTTACTATGTGGATTTTTCTCTACGAAAATGAGAAGGCACTAGGATTGAGTCATTGGCTTAAATATTTCCTTACCTTACGTATTTACCACTTAGTGAGCCCATTTGAGCCTTATTTGACTTAATCGTCGATTTGGAGCCCGGATATTTAGCCTGATTGCCACAAATTTAGCCTATACGACCCCGTATCAACGTGTTAACATATCGATATCGTGAAAATGATTTGTTGGTTGAGAAGGAGCTAATCGTCGATGCATGTTAGCTATGAACTCGTCCTATGATATAGATCTCTTGTAGAGTATCAATTTCATTGTGCTTGATTTCATTACTTGTCCTTATAATTAGGGGCTTTCTGTGTAGTAGTCCTTAGATTAGGACTAGTTTGATATTTATACCAAGTCTGTTTGGTATAAATAGTTGTACAAACATTGAGCTTAATACAGAAAATTAGAGAATCAATCCGAAAGGCTGCCGAATTCAATTCTAGAGAGAGAAACAGCAAAAGCTTCTCACACTAAAGTATTTCTCTCTCTTGTTCTTCAAGTGAAGGTTTTCGATCGAAATTCAAAGTTCAATAATTCTAATCGATTTCCTTAGAATTCATGCCTAGGATTGATTGAGTTGACAAACGAGGACCTAACAATTGGTATTAGAGCAGATTCGTTCTGTTTTGAATCGAAATTGTTAGAAATCGAATCGAATTTTACATTCTGGAACTTTTCAGGCGAAGAACAGTTTTGGCGCGAAATAGTTTTTCGATCTGAATTTGCCTAATTCTGTGTGTATCCGATTTGATTTTGATGTTTCTGTGTTTGTTCTAACAATAGAAATCGATGGCGATTAGATTCGTAGCAGTTTGAATATCAATTTAGCAGAATATATCAGATTTGAATCGTTACTGTTCACGCGAAGAACAAACTTGAACACAGTTTGATTTTGATTAAAATTGACATATTTTGCTTCATAATGTGATTAATTGTCTGTTCGTGCGAATCAAACATCTGATTACGAGCAGAAACCTGCATTTTCATAGTCTAATTCATCGTTTTGGTTGAATCAGGGTTAATTAGGGTTCTGATTTTATTCGCGGGACTTTAATTTTTCTCGGTAAAGTTTTCGATCGCAAAACTCCGCGCGAGAATTTTTATCGATCAGAACACTTAGTCAGCGCTAAAATCGTCTTTACTAAGAAAGATTTTAGTAGAAAAATATTTCGAGCGTAACTTAGCGAAAAACTTTTTCGACGAAGACCTATTTTGACCTTTGTGCTCTCAAAACTTAATGTCGAAATTTTTTTTTCCGGTCAACACTAATACAGTTTGACCAAGCGAAAATTACTTACGATCGAAAAACTTTTCCAGTCAACGGATTTATTCTGACTAAGCAAGAAACCTACCTTAAGTACTATTTCTTGCGATCGAAATAAATTCACGATTAAAAGAATTTTTCTCGATCGAAAGTTTTTGAACAAATTTTTCTCGCTCGTAATTTTCTCGCTGACGCACTTTCTCGCACGAGAACAGTAACATACATTTTAATCTCGACTGAATTATTTTGGATCGAAAATCTAAAGATAGAATCGAAAATAATTCTCAACTGCTTTAATAGCAAACGGTAGTAACTAATTTGCTACTTGTGAAGCACATAACATCACTCAAATCCATCAAAACAACAAATGAAGATCCTTCGTCAACAAAAAAGGGAAAGAAGAGATGGATGCATACTCGCTAGGAAACGATAATTGTCCGCCGATCTTGCAGCACAGTGAATAAATAGTCTCGAATCAGAACTTAGAAGCTCTAGTGCTAAAATAGAAGAACTTACTAAGAGCCTACATTCTAGAGAGACTAGTCAACCTCAAATAGCACAGCATAGCGAAAAGATTAAGGAATTAGAAGATAGGCTAGCAAATAACTACAATTGCTTGGTTAGGAATCTCAATGAGAAAGCCACCCTAAATTGTAGGATAACCAAAGCTACCACTAAGATCACTAACTTAGAAGCTCAATTAGAAATATCTAATACGAAGGTTAGTGAGCTTAGTAAAGAACTAGATGCCTATCAAGCCGCTAAACTGACGGTAGAAAATAATTATGCTCTCCTAGATGAGGAACATAAGAAGTTATATGCGAAAATTAATAAATTAGATGATCTTCTTACGCGTAGGGGACATTCTGAACAGACGATATTTCTAAACCAGCCCAAGGATATAGAATTCTATAATCCAATAGAAGGCATAGGTTTCACTAACCCACGTGCTCTACAGAAGAAAAAAATATATGATACTAAGAACATGGGTTTAGGAGTAACATCTCTTAGAAATTTTACTGAAGCGACAAAACAAAGTACTTTAGATTCATCCAAGAAAAGAGCTCACATGGGCCTGAAATCCCCTTTGACTACACAGAACTTAATGAAAGAGACATGAATATGAAACTATCTTTAACACCTGTCTTGATTTAATTCAACTTCCAGAATCTCAAACACACTACGAGGAAGCCAAAGACGTTCATTATAAAATTCTCTCTACAAACCTCCTATAATAAAATAGATAGAGGAATCTCAAGCCAAATTAGATAAAGAAAGAAAGAATTTCGAAGCTGAAAAGAAAAGGTTCTTAAAAGAGATGGAAATCTCAAAGCTTCCTCTTCCTCCCAAACTACCTCTCACGCTACTATGAAAAGCGTGAAAATTGAAAATCACCTTCGAAAGATCAAAAGTGCATTGATAATTCTGTTAAAGTGCTAAGGCTAAATCTATTTTCCCTACGTCTACAGGGAGCGTAGGGCAAGCACTAGAACCGAAGGCGAGAGTGTCTAGTATTAAGAAGGAGCTAGTAGATTTGAGTATGTCTAAGAACATTGCTTCTTCTGTACAAATAAATGA
This sequence comes from Craterostigma plantagineum, assembly GCA_027422505.1. Classification (NCBI taxonomy): domain Eukaryota; kingdom Viridiplantae; phylum Streptophyta; class Magnoliopsida; order Lamiales; family Linderniaceae; genus Craterostigma; species Craterostigma plantagineum. The sequence continues at coordinate 295,629 of JAPQWV010000066.1, read as the reverse complement.
CACTCGTAAAAATAAAAGAGTCATTGCTTCGAATAATTGCTTCTACATGTACTCTACAGCCTACCATTTTTAGAAGCACTAATTTCGAAATTGGCTCTACATCTGAAGCTAAAATTAGTCATTCTGAATCAAATGCCACTAGAAAGACCCGTAGGAAACAAGATCCAGCCATAAAGAAAGCTTATGGCGCTGTACATGCCTGTACTCACCTAAGGTATCCCGTAAAGATTGAGTCCCCCAAGCACCTTATGAGATTATCAAAAGAAAAGATCTTTTCCTCGGTCAAGCCTACCAAAGCATTTGTACGTGCTGAAATTAACCTTCCCTGCAAGGCTCAACCTAGGGTTCCTAAATCTCTGCTTAGGACGACAAAAGCCGAAAGGCCAAGTCACCTAAAGAGGCTATACCCAAACCCACTTCTCCGAAAGTGACTTGGGTTATTAAAACTCCCTCAAGTAATAATTTAGGAACCATATCTGAACCTAAATCTATATCTGCTAATCTGAGAGGACCCATGTTTAAGTGGGTACCTAAAGCTCCCTAACTTGTTTTTGCAGATCCATCATGTGTGGTACCTCGACTCTGGTTGCTCCACACACATGACTGGAAATCAATAGCTGCTGAACAACTACAAAGACCGACCAAACGACAAAGTCAGATTCGGAAGCAATGACTCTGCTCCCATTCTTGGATGTGGGGATATTATTTTGGAAAATCTGACGATAAAAGATGTCTCTTATGTCGAAGACCTCCGCCATAACTTGTTCAGCATACGCCAGTTCTGTGATAAAAGATTTCAAGTGGTCTTTCACGCTAATCGGTGCAGAATTTTGTACAGTCAAGACACATAACTCCTTTACGGACTTCGGATATCCAATCTCTACACGATCAACCTGACGTCCGTGCGGCCCTCGACAGCTGTATGCCTCATCTCTCAGACTATTTTACGCAGGAACATCTTATGGCATCAACGAATGTCTCATCTAAATACGAAAGCTCTCCAACGCCTTTCTACGAAAAAGTTGGTTCACGGTCTTCCAACTATACTACTACAAAAGGAGCATCAATGTTCGGCATGTCAATTAGGAAAAATGAAGCGAGCGTCTCATCATGTCAAGTAAATTGCGTCTATCTCTCGACCACTGGAACTAATCCACATGGACCTCTGTGGACTGATGCAGACACAGAGTATCAATGGATACAAGTACGTGCTAGTGATCGTCGATGACTTCTCTCGCTACACTTGGACAAAGTTCCTCTGAACCAAAGATGAGACATGGGACTTGATTATCAACTTTGTGAACACTACTCAAAATCTGCTGCAACAGACTATTCAAGTTATTCGAACAGACAACGGCACTGAGTTCAAGAATAAGTATCTCAGTGAGTTTTATCAGAAACTTGAAATTTGTCAACAATTCTCAGCCGCAAAAACACCTCAACAAAATGGGGTTGTTGAAAGGAAAAACAGAACCCTAGTGGAAGCCGCTCATATAATGCTGATCCATTCTGGCCTTCCACACTTTCTTTGGGCTGAAGCAGTAATACCGCCTGTTTTATCCAAAATAGGACGGTGGTTCACAAACGGTTCAACAAAACTCCGTACAAGATTGTAAATAAGAGAGTACCCAACATCTCTTTCTTTAAAGTCTTCGGGTGCAAGTGCTTTGTGGCGAACGACAGAGAGCAACGTGCAAAGTTCGACCCTAAAGCATTCGAAGCAACTTGGTATGATCAGCCAGACGGCTTCGTTGATCAAGAACATTCCGGTCACGTCTATCGATTGGATAAAGCTCTCTACGGACTAAAACAAGCCCCACGTGCTTGGTATGATGTCTTGAGTGACTTCTTCGTAATGTCTGGATTTATTCGAGGAACAATTGATACGACCCTCTTCATCAAATGGCAAGACAATGATCTGATGGTCGTTCAAGTTTACATCGACGACATCATTTTCGATTCAACAATTCCACGGCTTTGCAAGAAGTTTGGAGATCTCATGAAGAGTAAATTCGAAATGAGCCACATGGGAGAGATGCAATTCTTCCTAGGACTTCAAGTCAGGCAGCTCGATGATGGGATACTTATCAGTCAAACAACATACATTAAGGACATCCTGAAAAAGTTCCATCAAGATCAGAGCAAGCCTCTCAACACTCCCATGTCAACAAGATGCAAGTTGGATGCCGATCCCACTGGAAAATCGGTCGACATCACACTCTATCGCAGCATAATTGGATCTCTTCTCTACCTCACTTCTAGTCGGCTGGATATCATGTTTGCCACTTGTCTTTGTCCCCGCTTCCAAGCCGATCCCAAAGAATCCCACATGCTCGCGGTGAAACGTATTCTTCGCTACCTTAAGGGCACAACTACCTTAGGACTATGGTATCCTAAAGGTACGAACTTCAAACTTATCGGATATACTGACGCTGATTATGCAAGTTATGGACAGGAAAAGCACCTCCGGTGGCGCTCAATATCTAGGCAAAAAGCTAGTCTGCTGGTCATCCAAAAAGCAAAATTACGTCTCAACTTCGACGGCTGAAGCTGAATACGTCGCAGCCGTCAGCTGTTGCTCCCAAATGCTATGGATTCGGACTCAGATTCGCGATTATGAGTACAATTTAAATAATATACCCATATATAGTTATAGCCAAAGTGCCATTGCGATTACGTGCAATCCTGTTCACCATTCACGCACGAAACACATAGACATTAGATATCACTTTATCAAATATCACATAGAAAAAGGCACCATTGACATGTACATTGTGAACACGGAATATCAACTAGCCGACATTTTCACCAAGGCATTGGATGAAAAACGATTCGAATTCCTTGTCGGAAAATTAGGCATGTTGAATCTTCCGTGATATGTGCATTACCTGATCTTCTGTGCTATCACATGCTTTATTCTATGTGTTTTCCATGCTCATTTGTCTTACCTTGCGTGATAATAAAATTACTAAACTAAAAAATAATAATAATAAACTATACATATACCTATAATACTGGGGAATGAAGAAATCTTTAAGATGCTCGATCTACGTCACAATTAGATTTCCCCGGCATGCGACTGATTGCTTGCTTAATTTTGTCAGTCTAAGTCGCATTCTTGTGTCTAAAGCTCATTTAGTTTGCTCCACTAGACACAAAGCCACTTTACATAAGTAAGGATTCTGGCCTGTTATTTTTCCTTTCTATTGATTTATTCTTGAGCGAGTCACACATCAATTGTTTGTCTTAACTAGTGATTCTTGGCTTCATACTCACCTTTCGTTAGATCCTTAGAAAAATGATTAGAGCACTTAGGGAATTCCTCACTTGGCCTTACATATATAAAATTTTAATCCTTTAATAGCCTTTAGTCATCTATCTTGAGCCTTCTCCGATATCCTTTTCTTCACTTGAAAATCCTTTAAGCCTTCAACCGAACAACTAAGTCTTCGATGGCATATTCAACCGACAAAGAAAAAGATGAAAAAAGAAGGTGGAAAACGCACACGAGGAATGCTCAATGCACAAATAGCAGTCCAAAAGAACCTGCCCCTCGACTATCACAATCTCATATCATTAGAAAGGGGCACGGATCTTGTTGTGAACTTCTCCATCAATAAGCTCGTACACTCGTCAGAACGGCTGGAAAGAGGAGCACTACGAACTGAACTTCTCCAACGATAATCCGGTCTTATATTGAGACAACGAGAGAGGAGCGCGGCCTTGGGTTCGAATCCACAACTGCGAGCTTCTTCAAATCGATAATCCCTGAAACCTCACTAGGGATTAAGAGAAAAGGAGCGTGGTATCGGCCCGAGAACGAACAAGAAGATATTCGCCTTAGATAATCTCTCAGCCTCGTAGAGAAGCGGAGCTTCAGCTTGAGCAAGTGCAGACTGAGTCAAAGAAAAATCGTTAAAGGATGAGAAAGATAAACAATAAGAGAAAAACGACAAAAAGGAGGAGAGCGACGAAGAAAAGGAAGAAGATCCTTAGTCCACAATTCCAAAACTATCCTTCCCTTCTTAGTCAGTGCCAAATTAAAACCTTTCACAGTCTCTATGATTCCACATCGATGATCTTTCGCAAAGGTGAAATGATTAAAAACGCATCGATCACATGTAAATTTACTTAAGATTGCTTGTGTTGACTAGAGCGATATAAATATAATCATTCCAAGGTAAAAATAATCGAGTGCTAGAGTGAACCCAGTGAGAGTTGTCGAAATGGATCATTCTATGAACTTAGGACTTTTTAGTTTGACGACATGACTTGACGGTATGTGATCTTTTCGAGTGTCTTGTGAAATTTTAGGCGTGACAATGATCGTGGCAAAATAATCTGACCCCATACTATTAATAATATTAATATGCATATGAAAATTATATATATATATATAGATATATGATAATTTTTCTGAAAATTTACTTCACTATAAAAAGAAAAACACACGCATATTTTGAAATGAAATTTTATATTTCAGATGCATTGACTTGTTTAAATGCGACTATCTGTTTTTGCTCATACCCTCGCGCGAAAATGACAGTTACATGTATAGGGGAACATGTATCTAAGCTAAATGTGTTGAATTCGCGTATCTCAAATTTTGGTACATTATTTGAGGGGGACCATTTACAAACTTATGCCGTAAAAGCTCCAGATATTTTAATGATCTTCCTCTAAGTGTTGCAGAAACAAGCGGAGGTCAAGAATTCTTCAAGACTTGGAGTATTTGGCATAGGCTTGTTGGTTGGTTAAAATTTTTGATCGCTAACGTCTTTCTGTGGTTTTGAATTCAACCATTTTTTTCTTATTAAGGGGGAGCATCATTAAAACAAGTATTGCTTCCATAATTAACTCTAATCATTCTCGAACATTTTTTCTCTTAAGTTTTGCAGATTCGCGAAATCTGATTTTGGAGCCAGATGTCATCATCCGAAATTTCAGGGAGTTAATTGCATTTATTTTCATATCTAGGGGGAGCAATTATGTGGTTGAATACTTAGGGTCTGTCTGAAATACTTAAAAATTTCCAATCGAAAAAAAATTTGGGCGAAATTTGTAGTTTCCGACCACAAATTATTGATCGAAAATTAACTTGTGACCAAATGGCAATTTTTGCTTCAATTACTCAAGTGAAAATCAAAATAGGTACCAAATTTCTCGATCGCAAATTTTTCGATCGCAAACAATAATGGGTCTTGAATTTCAAGTGTCGAATAAACGTCTAATCAGCCCATTTAACGAATTTAATTCTTGCAGTCGAAAATCCCAAAATACACGCAAAACCCTCAATCGAAAAATTCAACAATCAAATTCTCTCACGCAAAACTTTTTCTCTCAAAAGACGAACGTCAAATTATTCAAAATCTTTCGATTTTTCATCTAATTTTCGTCTTTTGAAGGTAGATTTGACTTCCTTTAGGGGTTATCGTGCATTTAAACTAGATTTGCATCTGTATTCTGTGATCTTTCGCATGATTTTGTGTTAAAATCTCGATTGTTCAGAATGTGAAAACTCGAATGATATTTTGCAGTATTTACGAGCATCTAGGTGTATAATCTGGCTTAAATTTGCATTTAAGATAGTTTTGGTGTTTTCTAAGCATTCTGGGAACATATCGTTTCGATTATCTGCGTTCTTAAAGGTTGATTTAGCGTTCGACTAAACTGGGTTTTTCAAATGTTTAAAGGCGTCGAAGAACTTTCTCGTTCATAAACACTGTCAATGGAATTTCAATTTGATTGATTTACTGTTTGCATCGTACAAGATTTTCGAGCGCTAAATTTTTTTTTGGGTCGTTAACATAATAACGCTGATCGACAAATAATTACAATCGAGAAATTGATTTTTGATTTTATACAGTCGAAAAGATTAATGAACGGAATAGATAAAACATATGCCATCCCTTTAAAATTTCGAGCGCAAAACTTACAGTCGAAAATTTCGATTTCAATTTAGTTCTCGGTCGAAAATTTTAGCGGCGAAAAAAATTAATTTTTCAACGATAAAATTTCTCGATCATAAAAGCACGCAGCGATAATTTGATCGAGCGAAAATTTTTTCGATGGTTGACTTAGTCTCTCGTTGACAATTTTCTCGATCGTAAACTTTCGCAGCGAAAACCTTTTTAAAATCAAAAATCTTTCTCGCTCAATAACTTTCATAGCGAAAAATTTTATTCACGCGCGAAAAAGTTTTCGATCGTAAGTTTACACGAAAATTTTTGTCGATCGTAAAATTTCTCGGCTACACCACAATTTAAGTTCAAACACTTAAAAATTTTCTAAGTCCTTTTTTTCAACTGTAGCTATCATTAGTGAATAAAATTTCCGATCGCAAATATTCATTTCAAAATCACATTAGGCAATTCAATTGAGAATTTCAATTCTCGCGCGACGAAAAGCACGGAGTGAATAGTACTTTTACACTTAGTAAAATTTTCGACCAATTTTTCTGAACTTACATGCATATGTCGAAATAAAATTATTTCTTCAAAAATTCACTCTAAATGACCTATATGTGCAGTTATATTTCCACTACAATTTTATCAAACATGTTATAAATAGCTTCACCATTATGGTTTGATAAATTCGAATTTCGACTCAATTTTAATCTAGCTGATGACTTGAGTCTGTATTTCAGATGGATCACTACCCTACCTACAACCACATCTACGAGAAGGCTCTGTACCTTAATATACACGACACGAACTTCCAACTAGATCTGACCACCTTCCGGTGTCCAGACGACATCATCGTGTCCATACTGCAAGGCCATCCACTATGGCATGCTCTTACAGTGACGGCATCAGTGCCGATGGTCTACCTCCAACAGTTTTGGGTATGATCAAGAGCCTCATCTTGAACGAGGCGTATCACTTTACCACTGTTGTAGGGACGAGGCACGTCTGTATGAGCAAGAATGATCTCAGACTTCTGCTCGACCTCCCTCACAGCCAAAATTACGACCCCCTCCCATCAGATGCAGAAATGGTGCATGATTTCCTCCAGATGGGGTACCGTCCGCCGCTCATCAAGCTAGCTCAGATGCAGAGCAACGGAATTCCCCACCGTGGAAGACACTTTTTGGTATATTCAATAAGTGTTTGTCCCCGAAGCACGCAGGCTTCGACAAAGGCAACAGCCACATCCTCCGGATATTTCACGGAGTAATGTTCTCGCGAAATTATGATTTCGCTCAATTGATCTGGAACGACCTCGCAAAACATATCAGACAGAAAGAGAATAAATGGTCCAAAAATGTGCCGTATGAGAGATGGTTCTCCGTCATCATCCGACAACAAATGGAGATGTACGAGCAGAATATTCCTCGCCTGCCTCCGAGAGGAAACTATCAGCCACCTAGGCTCAAGTTCTTCCACAATCCCAAGCTCGCGGACCTAGCTCAGCCATCGATGGCCATTCCGCTCGAGCTGCTACGTCTCGCTGACCCAACGGGAGATGAATATCAGAGATACTGTCGGGAGCATCATTTGACTGAGCAGATGATTCGAGGGCCCCGACAGAGTTCCAAGTGAGCTCCACAACAACAGCCTAGTCCTGAATACACAATGATTGATGAAGTGGCTCAGGAACTAGAGATGGAGCCCTTAACTCATGAGGAAACAATGACAGATGTTGAGTCCACGCTGATAGATGCCGTGGCTCAAGAGTTGGAACTCGAAGCTCCACAAGTATCACTCGGTGCTGAAGTGCCCATCATTGTCGGCGTGCTCGAAGAACCTATTGAGGAAGGTCTTCTAGCAGCACAGCCCGAGGCATAAATGGGGCACATCTCACCACCGCTGGCTACTACGCCAGAAACAGAGGCTCTAATTTCAACAATACAACCTATCGAGCCTCCGGTGACGGAACCAGTCAGTGAGGATGTAGCACGAGGACTCTCACCGCACACGGCTACCCCATCAGACACGGAGTCAGATGAGGAGATTCGGTTGATTAGAAGGACTCCGAGACGTTTGAGCGTATCATTCGAGTCTCTCTTCGAAACCGTCACCGAACCATCAGACACAACGCCGACCATCACTCCAAGTAATGCGACCCCCCTTCACTCAATTTGAGCTGCAGCACGTCACGGCGGGACCGAAAGCTCCTGTGTCTGATACACAGGTTCCTACTGAACCTGTCACAACACCCTTAGATGCGAATCTTTTAGATTCAAGTCGAGGATTGGGTGGCAGTCTCGACACGTCACAACCTTAAGTGACGACGAGCCAACCCACGGAGACGGGTATCACCCAAGGGTTGCCAACAGGCGACATTAGTCGACCTGGTCCATCAACGGAGGCTCCTATCATGTCCATGATGGAAGATCGACTACAGGCAGCTCTCTCTCGTGCCCTATCTCAGTTCGAGAACCGACTTATGGAGAAAGTTCACTCAGTCTTAGAGATATCCCGACGTGATACCAGGAAAACACCAATCTCTGAGGGCCAACCGTCAGGACAAACCTTACAACCCATCCTCACACCCACTCAACCCATATTATCCTCACAAACCCCAACACCCATCCTCACCCACAACCTAATAAATCCTGCCACAGTACCCATCAGTGAACTCCACTCAATTTTGGTCGACATGCTGTTGGAATTGACCACACGAATGCCGGAAGAAGATCTCTTCCGTCGTCTCGTTGATCGTCCTGACCCATCCGACATATGCCGCGGCCACGGCTCCCACTCCAAACGCCAACATGACGACACAGACGATCAGGACCGTCCTGAGGGGGAGAAAAGGCCAAGGATAATCACAAGGGATTAGAGACAGAACCCTGGCGCGACTCAGACAAGTAAATGAGTCGCTGGAACCTCACAACCCACTGCATAAACAACCACCACCACGCGCCGCACCACTCAAACCCAAACCCACATCGACCCACCAACCTTTCAAATAAGGACGCCTCTGCCCACACCACCGACCTTCTCAAGCCCCTTGCTTCTGGAAGAAGAAGCAAGTGCTGCCATGCTCGTCGCCCTAACGCAGACTCAGGCGACTCCCTCAACTGCTCCAGACCAACCGGGACCGTCAGGACATGGCGTCGACCCACACGAGGTCCTAGACAAATACATATTCGAAGGACAGTGGATGACCCATTCCATGCCCGATGAGCATCGAAGACAACGGCTTCAGGACGTTCGACACTTCCTACAACAAGCCTCGATAGACCTCGTGCTCATAGAAGATGAAGAACTTCAGGAAGGTGAAGACTACCAGCAAGATATCCCAAGGCTACCAGAGTTGATCACGCAACGAGCGGTTTCCTCCACAAGACAAATGCCAGGGACTGTTCAGATCAACACGCCATGGGAGAACATTAGAATCGAAATCCCCTTCCTTGAAGAAGTTCGTGAACACATCTGGAGGTCACCGGACAGGGTCAAGAAGCCGAACGAGTTCGAGCTAAGAGGGATCTCTCACTGGGATCAGCAGAAGAGGATGACCTACATCTGGATGCTGACTCAACTTGGACCTGATGCAAGGCTGGGGATGACTAAAGGACAAGTCAAGAGCCACTATACGAGTCTCTCCCCAATTTGCCAGCTTCTCAGCGTCTACTGTGCCAAAGGTGGTCTTCCAACCCCAACCTACGCTATCGAGCGAGTGGACAGAACTCGAGAGGAACTAAGCGAGAGCGACCTACCGTACCTCCCTGCCGACAAGGTATACAACCTCTATCAGCTGTACGTGGAGAAGTACAAAGCTCCTCAAGGCTTTGTCAAGAAATAAGGTTTCGAGGGGCTCTACCGATTTATGATGCGCCAAGTCAAGTACTTCGCTGCGCATGACCTTCAGATGGCTCTGAGAGCAACATGAAGAATGTCAACATGACCGCACCGCTCAACAAAGGACCTGAGATCGAAGGGCTTCCAAGCAATCATGTGCACATCAGCTCAGTCCTAGGCGTTACCTACCACAGTCCAATCACCAAGAAGACTAGGTTGATGCTGAAGACTGCGATTCATAAGTTTTGCGACAGAATGCTCAAGGTCATCAGGAGGAATATAGAGCAAAGGTTAAAAGAAATCAACCGAGAGATGATACTGAGAATTCATTAGTTCATGAGAGAACAGCCGCTCCTGATGGAATTGCTAGATCGAGGAGTGCCTGAAGCTGAGGGAAACGCTCAGGAATTATGAGCATGCGCTGGGCTTGCGCAGGTCGTACTATGCCCGACGAGGACAAATGGAGTGGAAGGGCAATCAAGCACAAATGGGGAGATTGTAGAGTATCAATTTAATTGTGCTTGATTTCATTAGTTGTCCTTGTAATTAGGGGCTTTATGTGTAGTAGTCCGTAGATTATGACTAGTTTGATATTTATCCAAGTCTGTTTGGTATAAATAGTTGTAGAAACATTGAGCTTAATACCGTAAATTAGAGAATTAATCCGAAAGGCTGCCGAATTAAATTCTAGAGAGAGAAACAGCAAAAGCTTCTCACACTAAAGTATTTCTCTCTCGTGTTCTTCAAGTGAAGGTTTCGATCGAAATTCAAAGTTCAACAATTCTAATCGATTTCCTTAGAATCCATGCCTAGGATTGATTGAGTTGATAAACGAGGACCTAACATCTCACGTCGTAATACTGCAGCGGACTGGAAACCTCTCCCTTCGACAAGACATACAAAAAAAGATAGGAGGGGCTGGTTCGAAAAAAAATAGAAAAAAAAGAGAAGAAGCAAAAAACAAAAAAACAAAAAAGAAGCGACAAAAGAAAAAAAAAAACGAGCGAGAAGAGCTAGAAAAGAAAAAGGATGAGTCTAGTGAAAAATAGACACGGTGTTAAAAGAGCAAAATAAGTGGTGCGAAGAGCGACTCGATGATTGACACGTTTGATACCTTGAACTCACTTTCCTATATGACGCACCTTTCAATACCCGAGCCTCATTACAACCCTTGATGAATGACCCTTCGATTTGTGCATGATTTCCACTATGTGACTATAATGTGATAGCAAGCTTAGAGTAATATCTTTTCACGTCGTGAATTGAGAGACTTTATACAGATTCCTTTGAAAACACTTCGAGCGACTTGAGTGACCCTTGTGAGAGTTGCGGATTGATGCATAGTACGGCTCTAGGAATGTCTTTCATGCTATGGTGAGATTGCGACATATTACATCATGCTTTGTGTTTTGTCTAGATCATTCATTAGTTGATGATTATCTCGACCTTCTATTCTTTTACGTTTTCTGAGATGAAACAGGAGAAATTCATTGATTGATGTTTTATAATCGTAACATGATTTGGTTTTATTCCACTTTTATGATCGAGAACAATCGAAGGTAGTTTGGGGGTTGTTGATAAGTTAGGATTATACGCTATTTCTATACCCCTTAAAAGCGTATTTTCGATCATTATCTATTATAATATACTTGAATATCACATGTTATGTGCATAACTCTTATTTTGTAGACATGGGAGCAAAAAGGACCAAAGCGGGCTTTATCAAATCCATTCTCGTTAAAATCGTCAAGCCCGGATTCATATACCCAAGCCCAATTAAAATCAGCCTAAATTATCAAATGGGAGCAGCACGTAACACCTTAGGCGATTCAAGGCTACACCAAGTCAAATATTTGAATGCTTTTTACACACACTCACGTGAGAGAGGAGGGGATTTAAGGCTTTGAATCACACTATGGAGTGGCACATTAGACTAAGTCGGTGCAAGTTGAAAACCTATTTAAGCAGACGTGAAAACCTATTTAAGGAGATGACACAGAGCTTAGAGAGGGCAGCGAATACAGCGAATAATAGGGGGAGACTTGGCGACGGCTGAAAAGAAAGCGCTTTGACGGCTGAAAATAAGATCGGGATGACGGAGAAAAGACAACCGAGGGCTACGAATTTTACGACTGTGTGAAAATACAAAGACGGCTAAGAGCGGACAAGTCAAGCACCGAAAAAGGGCAAATTTCTTACCTTCTAATATATCGTTTTCGACAATGTTTCCTTCCGATCTTGTCGTATTCGTACATTAATATGCTAGGCGAAACTCTTTTGTGATTGAGGCCATGTGAGGCCGGATTATGACTACGTATTAATGCTATTGATTATCTTATTTAATCATATGATTTAATTTATGTGTTCTTTATTTGAGTTAACTGACGTGTGTGTGATCCGCCACCGCGCACGCGATTTTTGACCAGTACATGAGACGAGAAGGTGATTAGAAAGGTAAGATCAAAATATCGAACATCACTACGTAAAACCGACCAGAGATGGAATTCGGTTTTGTATGTGTGGTTTCCGAGACCTTAGGCGCTGAAAGCGCCTAAACTCGGGGAATTTCACGAAGATCAAATGCACGTGTAGGAACTACAGTCATATAGGAATATAGTTGATTGGTTCACTATTCACGTAGAGTTGCTAGTTACGTGAATAATGGGTGGCACATATATTAGGAAATTCCACCTTGAGTTGATTTATGTTGATTAGATAGGTTAAATTGCATGAAGACGTATGAATAGTTCGTACCGAGCATGCGTCTTAAGCAGTGTTTTAAAAAGGCGGTACTTAGCGCGTTATGTGGCGCGCTTATGCGTAACAATTCTGTAAAAGGTGTCAGAGCGTTAAATAAAAAGCGTTGTTTTATATGTCCCTTTTACTTTTTTCTTATGACTGATATTAAGAATTCGTTTGCTTGTATTGATGGTTTTGAGTCATACATCATCAGCCCACCTACATGTTAACAAAGTACAAATATTATATTAATTTAATTAGGCCCATTAATCTTTTTTACAATGTGATATCCAATATATTCCCAAGTAATTGGGAATCAAACGAGCGGGATTATGCATAGTAATTTTAATATATCATTCATATAATTTTAATTTCAAAAGTTAATAAATTAATTGTATCTTATTATTTTGTTTCATTAAATTTGTAGAGAAAATATTAGTTATTTCGTCTCGCAATTACAATAATACTAAAAAGAAATTGACCAGCATAACATATTTATATTTTATTATATATTATATATAATATTTTGCATTATAAGTGCATTAGACGTTGCGCTATTTACGATATGTTATATCGGAGTTAACACATAACGCAATATTCGTATTTATCTTTTTCTTTTGTTATTTATAATAAATAGAGGAATCAATGGGAATAAAAGATTAGAAGAAGTGAATTAAATATAATATTGAGGATATAAGCTATAACAAATTTATGTCATATATTACGTTTTCCATTGTAACTTACTTGTTCGAAATACCCACGCAATGCGTTACGCTATTTATGGTACGCACTTTCGGAGCCAAAACGCATTGCATTGCGCTTCACGCGTTTTAAAGGATTGGTCTTAAGCACGTTCGTCATCAATTGTTCGATACTCATCTATTTTATTTGCGCTTATTTTATTGATTGCGTCTTTTATCTCTTTTATCAAATTATCAAACCTATAAAAATCTCCTTAGTCTAAATTAGAATTAGGAATATTATCTTAGAATTAATGGAGTTGTCTTCGTGGATCGATACTCGAACTTCGTCCGTTTTACTACTTGCACGATATAGTACACTTACTAGTATTTGAGCGTGTCAGTCCTACATGATTATCAACATGTACAAGTTCACAAAGAGAAAGGTATTGACTTGGTGTGTAACCATTGTGGCATCCAAGGTCACACTAAGGATCGGTGTCAATAGATTATTTGTTATCCTCATAATTCTAAGCCTAACTTTAGCAGATGAAGAGGAAAAGGTCGAAATTCTTGAGGAGGCATATCATTCAATGTTAGTCAGACGAGAAGAACAAACAATTTCGAAATTATGCTGAGACAGAGGACTAGGTCACGCTTCAGAACCCGTCCATTTCAACTACTAGATACTTTCTCACTATTATCGTTGATAATTCGAGGGGTACGTGGACTTTGTTAATATGAAAGTGAGAGCTTATTGCGATGCTGATTGGGGTTTATGTTTGATGACTCGACAATGCTTAACTGATTTTATAGTAATGCTTGATTTCATTAATATCCTGGAAAGCAAAGACGCAAAAAAACAATAGCACTTCATGTGAAGCAGAGTATAGAGCTATGTCTTCGGATTTTTGACCGGTCTGGCCAGAACCGTCCGACAAAATGTGGCTGATATGCTACCAAGGTTTATGTTCAGATATATTTTTCATTATTGATCTTCAAGTCTGGTCTTGTTAAAATTTATACATCTTTGCAAGACCAAACTTGAGGGGATATTAACATTTTGCTTACCTGTTAATAAGTTGAGAGGCTGACGTGTACATAGTAGCTTAGTTATCAATTTGTATATAAAATATAGAAATAAGTTGAGAACAACTATGTAACTAATTTAGGGGTGAAAACGAGACGAGCTGCTCGCGAGCAGCGGTCAAAGCTTGATTTGGGCTGAATCGAGCTCGAGTCGGAGCTGGCTTGTTGGCAATCGAGCCGAGCTTCGACCCCATCATATCTGGGCTCGTAGCTCGTCGAGCCCTTATCTAGCCGATAATTTTATTTTTTAATATATTAAATTTTTAATTATTTATATTAAAATAAATATTTTATTTAATAATACATACCGAACTAATACCTCGCATGACACTAAGCTTATCGAGCCGAGCCGAGCCGAGCTTTAACGTTTCTAACCGAGCTGAGTTCGAGCCGAAATTTGTCTATCCTCGCCTCGGCTCGTTTTCACCCCTAAACTAAATGGTTTTCAATACACATCAGATATTTCTCTATCCTCCTCCGCGACAATGATCTTCTCGTTAGTCTTCCATTTACGATGATTCGTTTCAGATCATATGAGTTTACAGTGATTTATGTTAGTTTGTTGGATTATTTCATAAAATACAAAATAAATAATTAAATTGTGGGTATATATGTTTTATTGATGATAAATTTCGTTTGGTGACTTACATCTCCCTCAAATAATATTAAACAAATATCCCCAAAAATGAAGCAAGAAACATCAAGAAAAACAAATAAAAAAATCCTATGACCATCTCCCAACTTTAGGAGCATAAGAACCAAACGAAGCAGCACCATCATCACCCTCCATCATCATTGTCTCATCAGAACGACGATCAAAAGCTCTCTTCAACTCATCGTACCTCTCAACATCAAACTCCTCCATCTTCATCAGCTTCCTCCTCTTCGAATCGAACCTACTCTGATAAAAACCTTCGAAAGAAGGCTCCTTCGAAGTCCTAAGGAAGAAAGCGTACCCACCCATGAAATAAAACGACGTCACATAGAAGCATATGGGCTCCATTACGTCCCAAGTGAGCTCCCAAAACGTCAGCCTCATGAAAGCCATTGTCTGCACAAAGAGTGCGCCGAGACCTAACCACAGCTCTCGCCGTACGAGGTTGTCCGCCCGAGCGTCTATGTCTTGCCTGAGCTTCTCCATTTCTTGGAGCTCCTTGTATTTCGGGTCGCTCGGGTCGGGCTTTTGGGTCGGGCCTGATGATGGGATTATTATTAGGCCTTCGATTGCTTTCAAAACCTGTTAGCAGAAAATCAAGAAACTGAGATATGATCAAGAAATTGAACAACAGAGGGTTGAATGGACCCTTCTAACCAAAATATTTTTTTTTTTCTGTTTCCAATCTCAATGGAAGAATGATTTGGGTGAAAGGGGTTATTTTTTTCGTTTTCGGTCTCAATGGAAATTTCAAATTCAATCTCAATCTCAATAAAATAATCTGCAGAGAAATGGTGATCGTCATCCATAAGCACCAAAGGGCGTCATCTGGTTTTTTCCTAACAGTTCTGAGGTTGCCTGAGATTGGTTTCAGTTCAGCTTTTTTCCTGTGCAAGAGACGGCAGCAACACACACGCACGCGTAGTCCAAGAAAAAGAAACTAATCAGTCTTTTGTAGTTTGCAAAATCCAAACTTTTTTCTTAAAGAAAATCAATAGGTGGTGTAATCCTATTACTGCTATATTGACCAGTTAAAACACAGAGAAAAAAGAAGCAGAGGAAAAAGGAAAAAAGACCAACCTTTTGAGGTCGGAGGAAGACGAGGTTTCCGAGAACTATCACCGTCCCAGATTGATCGAGCATCTTTGCAAATTCCAAACCTTGTTCGACGCTAACGCAGCCCTCGGAACAAATATTAAGGAACTCATCGTAGCCGATGCAATCCCTCTCCGTCGACCTCAGCTTCTCCTTCACCACCTCCGCCTGAGAAAGCTTCAGCATCTTCACGGCGTCTTTCAGCGTCACCAAGCTTTTTTCGTCGTCATCACCGGCCGCCGCCGCCGGCTTCCACAGACCGTCGAGCTTCAGCCTCTCCCTACCAATCCCCATCTCGCGAATTTTGTCGAACAGTTTGTCTCCAGTGGGTAGGAACCTCGACAGCATCTCCGGCGGCTTCTCCGCAGACGTACGGTGGATGTACCTACGGAATATTCCTTCGGCGGCGTCTCCTGGATCTGGGGCGAGGCTGTTCCGCGGAGGCGCGTGTGATGCGCGTGGGGCAGATGTGCGGCGTGATGAGCCGCTGGCGATTCTTGATGAGATGGTGAAGAAGCGTTGGGCTAAAGTTTTCTTTAACGCCATTATAGTGTGCCTGAATTTGTGTTCAGAGAATATGCGGAAACAAAAAACCGTGAGAACACAAGGAAATATATATAGCTTAAGCTCGCCAAGATGACGCCTTTGTGGAAATAAAAACTCATAACAATATAATAAATAAATAACTGAATAATTAAATGCTTTAGTTTTTTTTTTTTTTTCGAAACGATAACTTGCATTAATAACAAAGATACAGGGCTAAATAGCCCAAGGGGTCTCACCGGTACATTATTTACCGGGAAAACAAAGGCTCACATAGGAGCAACACACAACCCCACAAAGGGGAACAACACTCCCAAAAAGGAAGAAAACAGTCCACAAGGGACAAACACCGACAGAAAACAAACCCATCATCTAAAAACCGAAGATCTAAAGAACTTATAACAAAAAAAGCTATTAAGCTAATTCTACGATACTCTTCACTTTCTTCGGTCGTCGATTTTTGGATTTTGTCTTCATCGGACTGAGGGCTCCAACAAGGGAGAAAAACTCCCGATCCGTGGATCAGGAGACCGAGCTCCCAACGGAGTCCCGTGGGAGAACGTCGGCGGGGTGTCAGAGGCAGAACTGGTGACGGTGGCAGCGTCGACGGGGGTGGCAGCGGCGACTACCGCGGGCGACAGAAGTAGCGGCAGAGGCGATGGAGGTGGCTGCAGCGGCGGCGGACGGCAGAGGCAGCGACAAGGTGGTAGTAGCTGTGAAGGGTGCGGAGGAAGCAACTGTGGCAGGAGCTGTGGTAGATCTGGCGAAAAAGACGGCGGTGGCGACGGAGGAGGCGGAGGCGGAGGCGTAGGCGGCTGCAGTGGAAGCGAAGGCGGAGGCGGCAATTTTTTTTTTTATATTATAAAAACAAAAGAAAAAGAAACATGTAAAAGGAACCTCCCCACCTCCATCTCTACCACCTCCAATGGAGGTGGAGTAGGAGGGGGGAGAGAAAGAAAAGGGGAAAGGCGGCGGTTTCTAGGGTTTGGGAGGAAAAAAAAATTAGAGAGAAGGAAGAGCTTTCTCTCTCTTCGAGTGGGAGTCTATAGTCGGACAATTAAATGCTTTAGTTAAACGTGTTAAATAGTTAAACGACGAAAGGGATGAAGCTGACGTGGTTGGATTAGGTTAGAAAGTCCTAAAAGGAAGGAGCTGTTGCGTTTTGAAGACTTCAATATAGAAGTACATTGGCTGGCTAAAGGTATTAATTCAATTAAAGTTAATTTTAGTATACAAATAACAGAAACGTGTCGCCACATAACGTATTCCTTTCAAAGTCAAAATTGATATATGCAAAATTCATTGAATTAGCTGTTAGCGAATCGCCGCGTAAACGTATATACATAAGTATTTGGTGAAGGTTTTATTGCACGTAAATACGACCTACACCAAATCCAGCCTGTCTCCACATAGACGTTTGCTCGTCTCTTTAAATTGAATACAGTTCACCACCTAATTTTGACAATCGATGGAATTAATTGCAAATTTATTTGATATATTCCAGGTATATTCCTATAAAGATGAGTCGCAGTAAATTAGGGTTAAATTAAAGATTAAAATAATTTTATTTCTTCTATGCGTCTTTTGACTGGGCTTTGGGCTATAACCAATATTATCATGGGTTTGTAAAGAAATGCTAGGCAAAGGTATTTGACGGGCTATGAACTCTAACCTGTAACGCTTTTATTATTTTACTAGGTTATGCCCGTGCGATGCACGGGACGCTGCATGTCCGGTATGCGATCTTTGTCGTTAAATTTTCTTATTGGTAAAACATATGGGGATTACAATTATATGCAGCACGTACACAGTTAACGTAAGGGAGGAAAATTGTGCATGTCATTCAACGTGTGGTTGTAATAGAAGTTTACCAAGTTGTATTTCTTCCACACTGTCAGCCATTCATACATTAGGCTTCTACATTCATACACTAAGATATCCTTTTACCTAGTCAATGGATAGTATATTACATATCATAGAATTGCATTTAGACAGAAATACAGTCATATAGCTGTGTATCAATTTTAATTGTATTGTAAAGTGATGTGACATCCGCGTCAATATTATTTGCTTAAATTTAATTGTACGCAAAATTCCGTAGAAATGGGTAAAACTGGCATTCATAAACATAAAGACATAGTCATTCATGTCAAAATACAGGTTTCAAGTCGTAATTAAGGAAATTTTGTCATTACATCGCCACTAAGGAAGCATGACATTGGGCATGTCTATTAATTTGCCAAGTCCAGTATGAGAGAAATACTGAGACTGTCAAGTAATGTCTGAATTGATGCACCTGGCTTATGGTCAGTTCAAACTGATTGTCCTCTGGAAACATCATAGCAAAAGCGTTCCGCAACATATATATGCTGCAGTCTCCACTGAAATGTACAACAATGTAGTGTTCAATATTAATGTCAAATATGCATTGTATTATATTGATGAGGTTACCTGCCAGGCTGTTGTGGAACTTCGAGATGTCTCTCAGCGACCAGCGGTTTCTCTGCATTTGGGAGTCCCAAGTCTTGTTGTAGGAGTGATATGGCAGCCATCAGTTTTCCTACAACACTATTAGTGAAGGTGAGGTCTATATCACACCATATGTATGAATCCATGAAGGTCATTATCTGGGAATTAGGTGTGAGAACAACCAAAATACAATGCTTTTTTTAATTGCAAATGGAAACACAATTGCCTTCGCCGATCTCCATGGGCACGAAGCCCATCCTTCCGCTTTACCGAGAGCGAATTGCCTCAAGTACGTCGTGGTAGACCATCATTTCTTAATATGGTCCGAAGAGGCAGTTCTTGCGAATAATGTACTCATGAATGCAATCTTTCATGCGGATCTGACATCGCAACTGCATCTCTATAAAGCCACGCAAGCATTCGTCAACGTGCTCTCATATACACATATGTTAGGCATAGTAATATGGAAAATACATTATATTATATTACATTATAGTAGATCAGATCATGTTAAAATTATATCATTTGCAGTCATAAGTGATACATTGAGAACTGTCATACATCACGTAATTCATACGTCAATGAAGCTCGTTAAAGTCACGGGAGTCGTATTCTTATATTTCTGAGTTCTGACACTTGTGGAAGTCCTCATACATTACGAAATTCACTGCAGTCTTACACTTCTGTAAAGCCGTTGCTTTACCTTCTTAATTGCCCGAATTTACCTGTAGTCATACACCCCGCAATCTTAAATGTTGAGTACCGCAATTTGTTGTTGTAGCGCACTCATTAAGCTCGAACCTAGTCGCATTCTTACTGTCATGTATGTATGCAGTCATAATTGATACATAGGGAACTGTCATGCACCATGCAATTAATATCTGGATGAAGCTCCTAAAGTCACATAAGTCGTTTTCTTATATTCCTGAACACTTCGAAAGTATTCACACTTTACGAAATTCACTGCAGTCTTTCACCGGCATCATTGAACATTTACCTCTACGGGTGGCAGCAGCCATACAGCTTCACTGTCGTCGTGCCTTGAATAAGGGTATCCTCCTAGTCCCAAACGTACGTTGTTTTCACGGCTCGTTATATTATGTGACATGGTATTAAGTTATGTGATATTATGTTATATTACTCGTAATATATTGCTTTATAGTATAATATTTTTATATTTAATATTATATTATACTATTATATATATGTATACAATACTTTATAGTATATTATATTGTACCAAAATATACTAAATTATATTATTATATAGTATTTTATTTTGTTCTTATATTATTATGTTATTATTATATTATTATATGTAGTATTTTATTTTATCTTATATAATATTATGTTATATAATTATATATATATAACATAATATAATACAAATATTAAAGTATATTACATTATAGTAGATCATATCATGTTAAATTATATTATTTGCAGTCATAAGTGATACATAGGGTACTGTCATACACCACGTAATTCATACGCGAATGAAGCTCGTGAAGTCACGGGAGTCGTATTCTTATATCTCTGAGTTCTGACACCTATGGAAGTCTTCATACATTACGAAATTCACTGCAATCTTACACTTCCGTAAAGCCGCTGCTTACTTCTTTGCCCGAATTTACCTGTAGTCATACACCCCGCGATCTTAAATGTTGAGTCCCGCAATTTGTTGATGTAGCGCATTCATTAAGCTAGAACCTAGGCGCATTCTTACATTCATGTATGCAGTCATAATTAATACACAGGGAACTGTCATACACCATGTAATTCATCTGGATGAAGCTCCTAAAGTCACATAAGTCGTTTTCTTATATTCCATAGTGCAGTCTTACACTTCGGAAGTATTCACACTTTACGAAATTCACTGCAGTCTTTCACTGGTGTTATTGAACATTTGCCTCTATGGGTGGCAGCAGCCATACAGCTTCACTGTCGTCGTGCCTTGAATAAGGGTATCCTCCTAGTCCCAAACATATGTTGTTTTCATGGCTCGTTATATTATGTGACATAGTATTATGTTATGTGATATTATGTTATATTACTCCTAATATATTGTTTTATAGTATAATGTTTTTATATTTTATTATATTATATCACGCTATATTATATTATCTTGTACTATATTTTATTATATACGATATTTGATCGTGTTACAATACTATTTTAAACTATTATAGCGTATTAAATTATATTACATAATACTATTATATATATGTTATATGCAATACTTTGTACTATATTATATTATACTACAATATCTTATATTATATTATTTTATATGTTGTAATATATTATATTATTATTTTATTATGTTATATTATATTGTATTATTATATGTAGTGTTTCATTTTACCTTATACTATTTGAAACTATATTATATCATATTGACTTATATTATATTATACTATTATATATATGTATCCAGTACTTTATACTATATTATATTATACTAAAATATACTAAATTATATTATTATATATGCTGTATTATATTATGTTCTAATATTATTCTGTTATATTATATTGTATTGTTATATGTAGTATTTTATTTTACCTTATATAATATTATGTTATATTATTTTATATAATATAACATAATACAAATATTAAATTATATTACATTATAGTATCATGGTAAAATTATATTATTTGCAGTCATAAGTGATACATAGGGAACTGTCATACACCATGTAATTCATACGTGAATGAAGCTCGTAAAGTCACGGGAGTCGTATTCTTATGTTTTTGAGTTCTGACACTTGTGGAAGTCCTCATACATTACGAAATTCACTGCAGTCCTACACTTCTGTAAAGCCGTTGCTTTACCTTCTTAATTGCCCGAATTTACCTGTTGTCATACACCCCGCAATCTTAAATGTTGAGTCCCGCAATTTGTTGTTGTAGCGTACTCATTAAGCTCGAACCTAGGCGCATTCTTACATTAATGTATGCAGTCATAATTGATACACAGGGAACTGTCATACAAAATGTAATTATATCTGTATGAAACTCCTCAAGTCACAGAAGTCGTTTTCTTATATTCCTGAGTGCAGTCTTACACTTTGGAAGTATTCACACTTTACGAAATTCACTGCAGTCTTTCAGCGGCATTATTGAACATTTGCCTCTACGGGTTGCAGCAGCCATACAGCTTCACTGTGGGCGTGCCTTGAATAAGGGTATCCTCCTAGTCCCAAACATATGTTGTTTTCACGACTCGTTATATTATGTGACATGGTATTATGTTATGTGATATTATGTTATATTACTCGTAATATATTGTTTTATAGTATAATGTTTTCATATTTTATTATATTATATCACGTTAGTATAATGTTTTCATATTTTATTATATTATATCACGTTATATTATATTATCTTGTACTATATTTTATTGTATTATATTATATTTTATCGTGTTACAATACTATTTTAAACTATATTATGGCGTATTAAATTATATTATATAATACTATTATATATATGTTATATACAATACTTTGTACTATATTATATTATACTACAATATCTTATATTATATTATTTTATATGTTGTAATATATTATGTCATTATTTTATTATCTTATATTATATTGTATTATTATATGTAGTATTTTATTTTACCTTATATAGATACTATTTTAAGCTATATTATATCATATTAACTTATATTATATTATACAGTTATATATATGTATACAATACTTTATACTATATTATGTTATACTAAAATATACCAAATTACATTATTATATATGTTATATTATATTATGTTCTTATATTATTAGGTTATATTATACTGTATTATTATGTGTAGTATTTTATTCTACCTTATATAATATTATGTTATATTATTTTATAAAATATAACATAAATCAAATATTAAATTATATTACATTATAGTAGATCATATCATGTTAAAATTATATTATTTGCAGTCATAAGTGATACATAGGGAACTGTCATACACCACGTAATTCATACGCGAATGAAGCTTGTAAAGTCACGGGAGTCGTATTCTTATATTTATGAGTTCTGACACTTGTAGAAGACCTCATACATTACAAAATTCACTGTTGTCTTACACTTCTGTAAAGCCATTGCTTTATCTTCTTAATTGTCCGAATTTACCTGTAGTCATACACTCCGCAATTTTAAATGTTGAGTCCCGCAATTTGTTGTTGTAGCGCATTCATTAAGCTCGAACCTAGGTGCATTCTTACATTCATGTATGTATACAGTCATAATTGATACACAGGGAACTGTCATACACCATGTAATTCGTATCTAGATGAAGCTCCTAAAGTCACATAAGTCGTTTTCTTATATTCCTGAACACTTCGGAAGTATTCACACTTTACGAAATTCACTGCAGTCTTTCACCGGCATCATTGAGCATTTGTCTCTATGGGTGGCAGCAGCCATACAGCTTCACTGTGGTCGTGCCTTGAATAAGGGTATCCTCCTCGTCCCAAACATACGTTGTTTTCACGGCTCGTTATATTATGTGACTTGGTATTATGTTATGTTATATTATGTTATATTACTCTTAATATATTGTTTTATAGTATAATGTTTTCATATTTTATTATATTATATCACGTTATATTATATCATCTTGTACTATATTTTATCGAGTTACAATACTATTTTAAACTATATTATGGCGTATTAAATTATATTATATAATACTATTATATATATGTTGTATACAATACTTTGTACTATATTATATTATACTACAATATCTTATATTATACTACCTCAGTCCCACTTATTTCTTCCCATCTTTCTATTTCGGGCGTCCCACAAAATTCTTCCCATTTCCATTTTTGGTAAAAAATTATCCCACTAATTAAACTAATTACACCATTAATATTAAAAAAAAAGTCTTCTTGATTTGCGTGTCTACTAATAACTTTTCTCTCTCTATACCTCAAAAGGTGTACTATACTATTAAAATAATGTGATTTCTTAATCTCCGTGCCCGCTAATCTTTGTAACTCATACGCGAATGAAACTCGTAAAGTCACGGGAGTCGTATTCTTATATTTCTGAGTTCTGACACTTGTGGTCGACCGATTCTACTCGAATAAGTTCAACTTAAAGCCCGATAAGTTGGCAGGAATTGTAAAACCACCAAACAGATTCTGGCATAGTTGGTACTCCCCTTATATGCAACACCTATTTTGTTCTGATTAAACCTATATAATATCATATACTGCCGGACAAAGTTTTAATTGAAACTAACAAAAAGGCTTTATCACAACCTAATCGGTCAATCATTTCTTTCATTACCCAAAAGAGTCTCGAATCAACACAGACCGCAAAAGGCTAAACTTTGTAGGTACTGTGACCATATGGAACCTTATAAACTCAAAAGCAATCAGGTAAAACTAGAAAAACAGTTCTACAGAGTGAATCAATTACCTTCTTGTCAAGCTGCGTCGTGCTGACTGTTGCTTTTGAAACTGTTGACCCGACGCTTTTTCAAAAGATTCTATACCCTCTTGATCTTTCTCATCTCAACCATGTTGTCCTCGCGGCGGCGGCGGCGGCCCTCGTCAGCATCCACCAGAGGGGTGGTGCCGTATTCCTTCTGTTCCCTGCACGGGCGAAATTTCTCAATAAATATTACGGTTTTCGTCGTACGATGGGCAGAGGTAAAAGGAAAAAACGGATCCCCACTTGATTTCTTTTTGTCGTTTCAGATCATCTGCTCGCTTTCGCGCCCTTTTCGCCTTCTCCTTGATGAGGAAATTCACGGCCCTTTCGACGTCCATATTATTCATGCGGAGGGCCCTTTTTGCCTCTCTTTCTTTGTACCCCATTCCCATCAATAAGGATAAGGTATCGTCTGGGAGCTGAAGCTGTCGACGAAACCACTAAACAAAATGAGTTTTTCCCCTTTTTTCATATTGTGTAAGAGTAAGAATTCCCATGTAATGACTTGGGACGTACCCGAAGAAATTTAGCTTGAGCTAAGCTGAGGTCATGGCATCCTTAGCTTTTTGCAGCATACCATTGTGGTTTGCGACGACTCCTTCAAGAAGTTCCATTCTCAAGTGCCTATCAGCAAATAATGGGAGGATATGGATATAATTTGACGTCCTTCGAAGAATGGAAAATAAGTTACGAAAGGTTTATTTATAATCGAAGGAAGGACTTACAAAGCAAGCTTGGGGTAGCAACTCCCATGGAGAACCCTAAGGCGAGAGTTTTCCTTTCCATGAGAACGTTTGATGCCTTTCCTGGCCTTAAATAGACGAACGCTAGGTTCAGACAGCCAATTGATATCTTGCAGCATGAAATAGCACCAAACCATGTCTATTTGGAGAATTGATACTTTATCGACCATCTGAAACACAGACAAAAGAAGAAAAGCTCGAAAATGTAAGATTCTGTGATGAATAAACACACACAAAAAGAAGGCGTTGACACCTCAATCAGCTTCGGTTCACAGAGCAAGAAAGCCTCCTGTAAGAAATCACAAGAAACTAACAATCAAGAGTGCATTCGAAAATACTACAATGTGCATAAAGCCTGTATGACTGTCTGCGGATCATTCTTTCTTATAGTGTTCTAGTTGTTCCGCTTACAATGTTATTTTTATCATAACCTAATATCATGTCAACCCATGGAGCAGTCTTATAACATTGCTATGGCAACAATCTTACATTATCAACTTGATGAATTAATCCCACTCCCAAAATCACCAAATCCTAGGAACCGTAGGACAAGAAATTATGTGCCTTATAAATGAACGGTCCGTGATTATTATTAAAACAATGTAAGTATTATAGTTGGAGTTCTGAAAATGTGTTATGGTAATAAGGTTGAAGTCTATGAGGTAATTGATGGAGATGCACCATATATAAAAGCAGATATTTGTATCTGGTCAATGAATGAACTTCAAATAAAAAATAATTGAACTGAGCAACCCGAACACCCGAAAAGAGTCCACTTTTGGACTCACTTCTGCAAAATTAGACTTAGCCCGGCCAAGTCTGCAAGCTAAAGAGGTCTTTGTATTGCTTGAAGCAGGCCTCGCGACAATGGAATGAAGAGTTCACTTCTAAGCTCAAGGAGTTTGGTTTTTTAACCTGCCCACGATCATTGCCTCTTCACTTTGTTGACAGAAGGATATCACATCTTCTTGCTCGTATATGTGGATGACGTTCTTATCACGGGCACAAAAATAATTTAATATGATATAATATAGTTTAAAATAGTATTGTAACATAATAAAATATAGTATAATATAATAAATATAGCATAATACATGTACATGTATTATTAGTTAGATAACACTTCCAGCAGGAGTTCGCTTTTGGACCAAACAGACCCTAAACCGTAGGAGTTCGCTTTTCCATCAAATTTAAACATATATTCGAAGCTTATGTCATGTACATGACTAATTTTGTCAACAATATAAAAAATAATGTAATCAAACATATGAAATTTAAGTATAGTGTTCGTCGCTCACATACCATATTCAGTAAAACCTATGGTCAAATGTCTTGCTCAATCGGGTTCAATATTTCATGTTACACTATGTTGACAACCTCATCTCTCATATGCCGTCACTTTCTATGCCTATAATCTTGATTACTGCAAGAAACCTAAGTCGAGCCATGGCAACATACACAGATGCCCCTAAAAATTGGCATCTGAGGGTACACGTCAAGTATCTTTATGCACTGCTCCTTGCTCCTATGCAGCAGAACTTCAGCAAAAACTATTGACGTTGTAATTTGAACTGTCATGTTGTGCCCTGATGGAGAAAGAATGATCCGCAAACTTATAGCTTTAATTCCTACCCGATTTCCGTTTGTCAACAATATAAAAAATAATGTAATCAAACATATGAAATTTAAGTATAGTGTTCGTCGCTCACATACCATATTCAGTAAAACCTATGGTCAAATGTCTTGCTCAATCGGGTGCAATATTTCATGTTACACTATGTTGACAACCTCATCTCTCATATGCCGTCACTTTCTATGCCTATAATCTTGATTACTGCAAGAAACCTAACTCGAGCCATGGCAACATACACAGATGCCCCTAAAAATTGGCATCTGAGGGTACACGTCAAGTATCTTTACGCACTGTTCCTTGCTCCTATGCAGCAGAATTTCAGCAAAAACTATTGACGTTGTAATTTGAACTGTCATGTTGTGCCCTGATGGAGAAAGAATGATCCGCAGACTTATAGCTTTAATTCCTACTCGATTTCCGTTAATATTTTGCCCTAAAAAAATACTATTATCCAAATACACGATTAAAGTGATCTTCAACATAAGGAAACGCATCAACTGAGCCAATTATACTGAAGTTTTATTATAAATATTTCATTGTAAGATTGCTCCACTGGTCGACTATTATAAAGTAGTTATTTGCTCACATTTTTGTAAGACCGCTCCATGTGTAATTATTTGACATTGTATGATGGTTATTACCATCAACTGTGTAAGACTGCTCAACTGAGTAACTGTTGTGATCGATTATTGTATGACCGTTATTCCCTTCAACTTCGTAAGTCTGTTCAACTGAAGTCCTGGTGTGATTGATTATTGTATGACTGTGATTACCATCAATGTTGTAAGACTACTCAACTGAACTGCTTTTGTGACTTTTTTTATTGCCTGTTATTACCATCAACTTTGTAAGACTGTTTAATTCAGTGTCTGGTATATTATTAATTATTGATTGTTATTAATAAAATTGTTGCACGGCTGCTCCACTAATTCCCTTCATTGGATGCCCTGAGGCCGTTCTCTCATCATACGTTAATATTGTTCATCAGAGTAGTCATACGTATATGATATTTGAAATATTCTTTTTATGCATTCTGAGTGAGTGTTAGAATTGTTACTACAATTTCAATTAAAATTAGAGTAATAGTTTAAAAAATGTTTTTCTGTTAAAGAATTTCTTTAAAATATGAATCAATTTGCAAGAGCTTTATGATCATTTAGTACAATATTTTTCAGTTGTATATACACCAAACAACTTTTTATTAGAAAATTATTAAATGAAGTATAGAAATACTTGTAGAAGAAACTAAATATTGTTGAATACTTCAGGGTAAACTATGTTGAAATGTCATTGTCTTCCATGTTGTCTTCCTTTATGCTCAATAACTTATGCCCAATGGTGATGTATCTCGAGAAAGCGCAACGTATAATTGTCCATGTGTGAAAATTGATTGTGTAAGATATACACCTACCCGTCTTAGAATCTATCCTTCACTCTTGTTTATTTGCATCGAGTAGCGTGAAAATTGTAGCTGACGAAGTTTGAACGGATAGTTGTGTCTGAGTAAGACTGCACCGGTGCAGACTCTGAATTTGCATGACCGCTTGCCAAAGGTGTAAATGTAGCTTTGAAGACTGCAAGCTTGCATGAGTGATTATAACAGCAGTGTAATGCTGTAAGGTCTCGAAAGGGTGAGTACAACATGTGTGACTATCGCGGCACCAGTGTAAGACTGAGAATTTGCACGCAAAATTGCAAGACTGCTTGCCAAGTGTGTGATTACAGCTTTGTAAGACTGCAAACTTGTAAGGGTGATTACAACAGTATCAGACTATAAGATCTCTCAAGTCTTATTACAGCAATATAAGATTATTCTAGATATGCCGAAAAAGTAATCCGACTGCTACATAAAAACAAATCTTAGAATATGTTTGTCATTAAGTTAAAAAGAGAAATGATCAATCTCCAGTTCCTCAACGAATAATGCTTGGGTCATAGTATACATTGCTGCTCTGAATTGGATACCATCCAGCTTGATAGTCCCAAATTCCTTGGAAAATTCCTCATGAGAATGCTTGGATGTATTAGTCGGAAGGTTCTTAGTGTGGATAGAGCGACCATCAGCTACACAAAGAGAATGCAAGCAACACTTAAAGAGAATTGATATCGTACATGACAAACAGTCATTATATCGTACACCAATATTCAAAATACGGATTGAAGGAAGGAATTCAACTGGAAACCAAACAAACAACATTAAACAGGAACAATTATGAAGACTCATATATCACTTACAATAGACGCGTGAGATTCTTTGGCACTTCCTCACCGTTTTTTGAAGGATTTCTTTTTGGGATGCTCCCAGCATCAGGGCTCTTCTAAAAAACAAATAAAGGATTGGGAATAAAACGTGACAATAAAATTGCAAAATAAGGTCAACAGGCTCGAACAGCAATCGGGCGACACCATCATTAATTTTGCCCGAGTTCACTGTATGATTATCCACACAATGGAGCATGTAATAGTTGTGCGAAAATATATTCTAAACCAAAGGAGAACGACACGAATTTTCATACATACTGCATATTTTTCTTTGGGGATGGTCTAAAAATCCATAAATTATTCCCAAGCTTATTGAGCTACTTCTCAGTTGGTACACAACAAAATCAGTTCGGTTCTTCGTGTCTATTAGCATACAAAGTGGTGATTTAATTTCAAAAGAAAAAACAAAACAAATAGTAGCAAACCTAAATAATCGATGGAGAAATGAGTCCAAACATCGCAAGGCCATTTGATGCTCCTCAACGAATGTGATTGAGGTGAACGGCCCCAATTGGGTTGTGCAGCTAATTCTTGAAGGAGCCGATGGAGAACCATAGTTGGGTCATTTATGAATTCACATTTGGATGTTCATCAAAGCTACCTGATATTAATTACTTTTTTTTAATCAAATATGAGGCAGTATTTTTTCTTTGCATCTCATATAGAATGGCTCAAGAAATAACTTCTGTAAGTCCTTACCTTGAACAGGGGACCCAATAGACCACCATCAAGGATTTCTGATGTGCAACAGGTCTGGATCGTTGGGTTGCAGATGTTATAGAACTCTACACGGCTTTTAAATCCTGAATAAAACAATAGAGAGAAGAGGATGTTTTGGTAAAGAACACCAACCGGAATAGCTGAACATGATTCCACAATAATCAAAGAAGCGCTGCTCTTAAAGCAAATTGCGCTCTGGAAATCGTCAAGTGAGAAAGGGGACAAGCACAACAATCTACCAAAAGAAATACAGAAGTCCCATGCCATTAGTAGATCTCCAACACACGACATAGGCACATCAAAGTCCCGGTGAAGGCCTCTCCGTCAAAAGTGTTTCTTCCTCTGAGGGCTGCACAAGCATGTCATCAATGGGATACTTTATGGACTGAGCAGCTTCTCCACTGTT
This sequence comes from Craterostigma plantagineum, assembly GCA_027422505.1. NCBI lineage: Eukaryota > Viridiplantae > Streptophyta > Magnoliopsida > Lamiales > Linderniaceae > Craterostigma > Craterostigma plantagineum. The sequence goes on along the minus strand of JAPQWV010000066.1, from coordinate 265,393 downwards.
CATGTCGATGGATATCACTTGTCAAAATAGACAATAGATAGCACACTAAGAATAAGGATCAATTGAAGAAAAAAATATTTTAATGCACAAAAGTTAATTTCTTTCACATTTGATTGATGATTACAAGTTTCAAGCAGTGAGTTAACCAGGAAGGTACCTCCATCAAAACCTTTACACAGTGACGGATCAGCCAATAACTTTCTTCTCCGCACGTATACCTTGATCTCCTTTGCAACTATCTCCTAAAAGAGAAAACAGAACACTATCATCACCAAATTCTTAAACGAATTTAAAGGGTATAATAGAACACAAAACGTCGAAATTCACCACGGGTCTTCAGTACAAACGATACACAACTCTGGGGAGAATGGCATCTTCGCTGCACCATCGTTTCCAATGGATAACGGGACCTCAATTTAGGGTTTCAACATGAAAACAGATCCGTTGGCACATTCGTAGGCCGAACATGAATATCAACCGCAAACAGGCTACGACGAATAGCCATGGAGAGGCCACCACATCCTTCACATCCAATGGTTGATATGATCCTCTAAGATAACCCGTTTCTTTTTTTTTCTAATGGATCATGACTCTTCGTTTTTAATGAGATGAATAGAAAGTTTGTTTCAGCTTTCAAGAAAATGGCTAGATACAGTGAGTGTATTTATTAGTAGACAGTTGGTTCTGAATATTATGCCAAAAAGAAATAGAATGGCTCAAAGCCAGCCACGTCAGCGAAAAATAGCAAACAAATAGAACTGTTCCACTTCATACACTGAACATGGGAAAAAGTCTGTATAACTGCCATGCACATACGAAGAACATAGACATATTAATGTGCACTCCCATATACATTCAACGAAAAAAAAGGAATTCTCACATTTTCCTAGGGGGAGGGAATTTTGTTGCCACGTGTCATCACAATAGGGTCCCTATCCTACTTTTATAGTATATAGATTAGGGATTACATATCTGTAAATTATTATACAAACTAATTGAAAGAAAATACATTCACAACGAGGTCTTATGAAGATTGAGTGTCACTCAGATATGAATGAACGCTTAAAAACAAACATTTGAATCACAGTTCTCAGATATGACGTAATTTTTTACATGTCTAAAACTAATTTACCGAGAATCATATACTTATATAAGCATTTAAAAGGCCGTTTCAACAAGAATTTAAATTTTATGGTCAACAATTACAAAAGGCGGACAATTCAAATAATGACAAGCATGCGCGGATAATTGTTCCAAGAAAAAAAATTAATTTAATATCTCAACGACAATAAGAACTAGCACTATCTGCACACTCTATGCGTGTGCTTAAAATATGATTGTTAATTTTAGTTTTAAAATTTATGGTTTATGTTTAGTAGATGAAACATAATTTTTATATATATAAATGGAAAATAATGACTAGGGGTATAAGAGAAATCTACGCATAACTCCCTACTATCAAACTATTAATCAACTAACTCTCCCCTTCCCATTCATTTATCATCAAACTCCCCATTTCAAACTTTTATATCACATAGCTCCCTAATGGACGATTTTAGCCTTATAAAAACACCAATATTACCAAAAACCTGTCAACACCCACGGACCCCTACCCAAAACTTGTAGTATCAATTTACGTATTCTTATAGTACCAATGTATAGATATTCGTGGTATCATGCCGTGGTACCATTCCGTGAGATAATGTAGTACCATACGTAGTTATTTGTAGTACATTTTCCGTATCATTTGCTTAACTATCGCAATATTACCAAAAAACATGTCAACAACCAAAGACCCCTACCCAAAACTTGTAGTACCAATATACGTATTCTTGAGTACCAATTGATAAACGTATTTCAATGCGTTTATCGTAGTATTTAATTGGGATATAATAGAGCTCTAGCAATCATTTTATGCATTTATTCGTCATATTTACACTTATTTTCATATTAAAGGAGCTTAGGACGAGTTTCGGGCGAAAAGGAGCGAAAACGTGGCAAAACGGGCGAAAACAGTGAAAACTGGCGAAGGTCACGGCCGTGACACCTAGTGCACTCGGCCGTGACAAGGGGCAGAGGCTAATCAAAGAGAAGGTCACGGCCGTGACACCCATTGCACTAGGCCGTGACAAGGGGCAGAGGCTAATCAAAGAGAAGGCCACGGCCGTGACACCCATTGCACTTGGCCGTGACACTTGACAGAGAGTTGGAAAGAGAAGGTCACGGCCGTGACACCCATTGCGCCTGGCCGTGACACTTGGCAGAGAGGTCGACTGAAGATGGTCACGGCCGTGACCATCGATGCACTTGGCCGTGACGCATAGTTTCGATATTCTCGCGTGGAGTCGGTGATGGTCACGGCCGTGACGACCCATGTCCCAGGCCGTGACCAGTGCGAAATTTCTCATAAAAGCCCAAATTCGACTCAGAAAGAGGGGACTTCGACCAGAGACAAATCCTAAATCCTCTAGAGACGAAAAATAGCACGAAAGAACGCAGAATCACGCCCCGGAGCGCAAGAGACGGAGTTCCACGCAGACGTGAACGAAGAACAAAGATCTACCCGAGCTTTCAACGATTATGAGTTCCTTTCTCTTAATTTCTATTATCTTAGTTGTTTTTCCTTCCATTATGCGTAGCTAATTCCCTTTGTGTTTGGGATTAGATGAACGCTAGGATATTTCGTAGTTAAGACTTGTAATTATCGTGACTATGTGCTTTGACTATTTATCGTTCTATGAAACTATTTCGTTGCTTTAATATGTCTATGTGTTAAAGTAATTGCTTGGAAAATCGTTTAGAGCGACAGCTAAATAATGATTAGGCCGTTCATAGAAGATAGGAAAGTTTTTGGCGCCGTTGCCGGGGAATAGATTGATATTAGGAACGCCGTAGTTCGGTAATTTAGCCACCTTTATTTGACGTCTTTATTTGCTATTACTATTTGCGTTATTTGTGTTATTTGCGTTATTTGTTTCCTGCGTCATTAGTACTATCGTAATCTTTTCGACGTTTTTATTATTCCTTTGCTAATTTCTTTTGTTTTCCCATATTGAAGGCACGATTCAGCGGTGAATGACCCGAAGCCATCCATCGGGTCCCATCGTTGACGCAGACCCGGATTTCGAGCGGAAGTTACGAAGGAAACTGAAGTACGATACCGAAGGAGCATCCACTAGCTCTGACGACCGTTTAGTTAGCTATTCAGAGGATAGTTCGCAGGAATCCACCCAAAACTCACGTGCAGAGACCACCATAGATAGTCCCAATACAGAAGTGGACATGGCGGATTATCGAGTGCCCGTCCACAACGTTCCAGAGGAGGAACCATCACTTCAGGACCTCCTCAAGAATGCCGCGCTAGGCGGTACGGAGTCGGCGATAGTCATCCGCCGATCGAGAACAACAACTTTGAACTGAAGCACTCTTGGCTTCAGATGATTTTCCAGACGGCCCAGTTCGAGGGCAACCCCGATGACGATCCTTACTCCTATCTGAAGGCGTTTCTGACGGTCACCGACACCATCAAAATCAATGGTGTTCCGGGCGACGCGATTAAGCTCATGTTGTTCCCGTTCTCTTTGAAGTTCAGAGCCAAGGATTGGCTTGAGATGTTGCCACCCCGCTCGATTACCACCTGGGAGGAGCTGCGAGCCGCGTTTATCGGCCATTACTTCCCACTTTCGAAGGTGCTACGATTGAAGACAGAAATCTCTTTATTCCATCAGAAGGAGTCTGAGAATCTCTACGAGGTGTGGGAGCGATATAAGGCGCTATTGAAAAGGTGCCCACAGCACGGGATGTCGAAGGCAGCCCAGATCAACCGATTCCATGAGGGGCTCAACGATCAGACTGTTCATATGTTAGACGGAGCCGCAGGAGGAGGACTCGTGAAGCTTAATGCCACCGACGCGTGGAATTTAATTGAAGAATATTCGAGGAATAGCTTCATGAGGGGCAATACCAGGATGAAGACGTCCGGTGTATTTGGAGTTAGCGAGGAGACGGCCACTAATGCCAAGATCGAGGCGCTTCAGCAGCAACTTGCCTCGACGAACTCCCAGTTGCAGACGGTGATTGGCGCATTACTTCCCAAGTCTGGGCAGGCGCAGTCCGTGAACGCCGTAGTCACCACCACACCAACGCAGCACACGCCGTACGTGCCCTTGTGCGGAATTTGCGGCGCTGCCCACGAGACCTCAGAATGCCAACTTGGGCAGTCATTGGAGCACGTCGACTATATGGGCAACTACCAAGGTGGCCAGCGGAGTTTCCAACCTCGGGCTCATCCTAACTTGGCGTACGGGAATCAGAATCATCAGGGCCAAGGACCGCCAGGATTTCAGCCCAGACCATCCGGATTCCAAAACGGGCCATCACGACAGTACCAGAATGCGCCGCGGGAGGATCCGACGACATGAGGGAGATGGAGGATATGATGAAGGCGCTCCTCACGAATTTCAGCAGCACAACCGCAGCCCACGAAAGCCGAATGACAAAGATGGAGGAGTACATGGAGGCGAATGACATCCGTGCTCAGAATACAGATGCCTCGATCAAGAGGGTGGAGCAGCAAGTGGGGCAATTAGCAAAGCAAATGACGGGCCGAAATCAAGGATCACTCCCAAGCTACACCGAGACAAACCCCAAGGAGTACTGTAATGCGGTAACCCTGAGGAGCGGGAGAGGATTACAAGAAGCTCCCGCCAAGCACAATTCAAAGGAGAAAGTCCATTTCGAGGGCCACGACGAGCCAGAAGTAGAGGAAAGCAAGGGCGACAGAGTCGAGAAGGCCAAGGATGACAAAGAAAAGGTGCGAGCATTCGTGAAGCCGTACCAGCCGAATATCCCGTACCCAGCTCGTTTGAGAGAAGCTGCACCTGAAAAAGAGAAGGTCCAACCTACAAAGGAGGACGTCGCACCCGAAAAGGAAAAAGCGAGGGATATCGAGCAACCACCAGTGAGGCCGTACCAGCCGAAGGTTCCCTATCCAGCACGGTTAAAGAAGGACAAAGACGAGGCGCTATTCAGCAGATTTATGGGTATGTGCAAAGAATTACATATTAACTTACCGTTTGTTGAAGCTATTACGCAGATGCCCAGTTTCGCGAAGTTCCTGAAGGACTTGCTGATAGGGTTGCAAACAAATCGAATCGAGTCGAATACCACCATATTCTATTTGTATTCTTTTATTTTTCGAATATTCATATTCGTATTCTTTTATTATTCGAATACTAAAATTGTTTCATATTCTATTTGATAATATATTCGAATATAATTGCGAATATCCGAATATTCTTATACGAATAAATTTTTTTCAGGAAACCTATTTTTACAAAACATATAAAGCAAAAGAAAAACGTAGTGGATGAAATATGCGGTTACGACATAAAATGAAAGGTAGCAAAACATATCATTAGTTTATCCAATACATAAAGCACAAAAAAATCTTTCATCGATAAATTCCAACAATAATTATTTTCCTTAGCTTGCTTCATATTAATATGTTAGTTTAACTACAAGCATTTATAAATATATATTATTTAATATATATTATATTATTCGAATCGAATATTCTAAAAAGATTCGAATCGAATATTGCCATATTGTATTCGTATTCTAAAATTATCCGAAACGAAAAAAATATTCTTATTCGGATTTTATATTCTAATATTTCGAATCCGAATCTTAAATTTCGAATCGAATTTCGAATCGAACAAAAAGATTCTATTCATTTGCAACCCTACTTGCTGACAAATCGACGAAAGCTCGAACATGTCTCCACGGTATACCTACGAGGAGAGTGCTCGGCGATACTCCAGAGCAAGATACCGAAAAAGCTCAAGGACCCAGGGAGTTTTACTATCCCTTGTCGTATAGGTGATTTTGTTGTTGAGCATGCTTTAGCTGATCTAGGCGCTAGTATAAATTTAATGCCGTACTCCATGTTTAAGCGCTTAGGATTAGGTGAACCACGACCCACTAGAATGAGTATTCAACTGGCCGATAGATCGTTAAAATACCCCCTAGGTGTTATCGAGGATATTCTAGTTAAGGTCGATAAGTTCGTTATCCCTGCTGATTTTGTGATCTTAGACATGGACGAGGATGAAAATGTTCCACTAATTCTAGGTAGACCATTCTTAGCTACAGGCGAGACCATGATAGATGTTAGGAATGGAACATTAACCTTGACAGTAGACGGCGAAAAAGTTACATTCAATATGGCTGATTCGATGACAAAGAGCAACGAGCAAGATGTTAAATGCTATTTCTTAGATGTCTTTGAGCGCGATTTTCTCTTTTCTGTGCAAGGTCTGTCACAGGTCAGCAAGCATGATAGGCACACGATTATGGAAATCGATAAGTGTGGGGAGGAGATCGACGAACCCATCATAACCATCGACGAGAGCAGCAAAGAAGTTAAGGACAAGAGCCCAGTCGAGGAGCGATCGCCACTAGAGTTGAAACCGCTGCCCGGCGAAAGGCGACACCTCCAAGGCATGGATGCAAGCGAGGGAAACTTAAGCGGAAAAGAGATGATGTATCTCGACTTTCAGCCACCCTAAGCGAACGAAAGCACGTCCGGCTAAAGACGGTAAAGGAAGCGCTTCTTGGGAGGCAACCCAGGTTTTATCTATCTAGTATTTTCTTTTTTTTTTTATTATGTCTATTATTATTATCATTCATTTGTTCTGTTACGTTTAATTTTTCTTTTAGTCATGTCAGGGACCACGAGTCACGATACGACAATCATCGCGCGTTTAGTCACGACCACGTCAACATTTACCGTCAGGGGAGTTTCGTTCTCTTACACCTACATTTCCTTTCGTTTATTCAATTTCTACGTTGAGGACAACGTCAGACTTAAGTGTGGGGAGGGAAATTTAGGTTGAAAACTTGAAATTTAGGTTGAAAACTTACGTGAAAATTTTAATTTTTTTATGACGTGTCTGTGAGCTATAAATTTCGTTGAAAGGCATGGATTATTGAATTCAGGCACGATTTTTGCGCTTATCTCGAGTTGGTCTGAATTCTATGAAATTCTGTGAGCAATTAGGACATGCATGACTGATTGAATCTTATCTGCCTGAATAGATATAGCACTGTTTTGAGAGATCCGTACACATAAACCTGTTTCGTGTGAGAGTTTGAGCCTGACGAGCGTATGCTCATTTTTTTCTTGGTTGTGTGACGTGCCTAGCCTATCTCTCTCTAGAACTTGCCTGTCTGATGCGTGTTGAAACTGTTTTGGTGTGCGAGTGTGAAAATGATGAGGGCATTAGGAATCAAGTCCAGGGCCAAAAATTTTCTTAACCATGACGAACCCCATTAGTTAGCCACGTTGAGCCTGAGCCTATTCATTGCTTACCTCGTATTTTATAGAAGCCACTGACCCGAATAAACCTCCAGAGATTTTATGAGCCTGAGTTGATTAGAATAGAGCAGAAGTTGAACTTGAGAGTTACCGTTTCAATGTATGATTTGATGTTCTTCTCTGCTATTCGTGAAATGACTCGTCCCTTACTCGACCGTTTTCTGAAATGACCCGATCCCTTGCATAAGCCTGCCCATAACCCTTTGGCAAGATATAGGTCTCGTAATAAGTATCCTTAGGTACACGGCATTCGCTGTGACGATGTATTCTATGCGACAAAAGCCGAACCTTGATGTTTTTAGGGAATTAGAGCAGTGCACAAAAAAATTAGAGCGTAACTAAGGTGGGCAGAAAATGAAAGGGAACTGAGTCGAGAGGGTCGGGCAGAAAAGTCTAGGATTTCGGAGCGAGAACGTCGAGTCTTATGTTGGGACGTGTGACTGTCTGTTCGATCATGCTGTGTTCTTTGATAAGTTTTGATTACGTGTCCTAGCTCTAAGATTAAGTGTTCATTATTTATGCTTGTCGCTTCATGATTATTCGACCCGTTTTCCCCGAAAAGACCCTCAGATTTATACTTGCCACTTTGAATAGTAGAGATGCGATTTACTTGCAAGTTTATGGTAGGGGTTGGACTAGTGCACGAATTGAGCGACTCATCATATGCTAGCCTATACACTTGAGTGAATTTAGTGAATCCTTGTGAGGTATGGGTCTCGATTTGCAGTGCTAGGGAAGCTCAGGTTGACAGGTGCAGGTCATTAGTGCGATATCCATGATTGCTTGCTTGATTTCGTTTCGTGCTTTCTATGCTTTGATGATGAATTGTGAACAATCGTGCCGTTATTCTGATTAGATGCCTTCTCTGAATTCTAATTTACTTGAGGACAAGCAATTGCTTAAGTGTGGGGAGGTTTGATAAACGTATTTCAATGCGTTTATCGTAGTATTTAATTGTGATATAATAGAGCTCTAGCAATCATTTTATGCATTTATTCGTCATATTTACACTTATTTTCATATTAAAGGAGCTTAGGACGAGTTTCGGGCGAAAAGGAGCGAAAACGTGGCAAAACGGGCGAAAACAGTGAAAACTGGCGAAGGTCACGGCCGTGACACCTAGTGCACTCGGCCGTGACAAGGGGCAGAGGCTAATCAAAGAGAAGGTCACGGCCGTGACACCCATTGCACTAGGCCGTGACAAGGGGCAGAGGCTAATCAAAGAGAAGGCCACGGCCGTGACACCCATTGCACTTGGCCGTGACACTTGACAGAGAGTTGCAAGGAGAAGGTCACGGCCGTGACACCCATTGCGCCTGGCCGTGACACTTGGCAGAGAGGTCGACTGAAGATGGTCACGGCCGTGACCATCGATGCACTTGGCCGTGACGCATAGTTTCGATATTCTCGCGTGGAGTCGGTGATGGTCACGGCCGTGACGACCCATGTCCCAGGCCGTGACCAGTGCGAAATTTCTCATAAAAGCCCAAATTCGACTCAGAAAGAGGGGACTTCGACCAGAGACAAATCCTAAATCCTCTAGAGACGAAAAATAGCACGAAAGAACGCAGAATCACGCCCCGGAGCGCAAGAGACGGAGTTCCACGCAGACGTGAACGAAGAACAAAGATCTACCCGAGCTTTCAACGATTATGAGTTCCTTTCTCTTAATTTCTATTATCTTAGTTGTTTTTCCTTCCATTATGCGTAGCTAATTCCCTTTGTGTTTGGGATTAGATGAACGCTAGGATATTTCGTAGTTAAGACTTGTAATTATCGTGACTATGTGCTTTGACTATTTATCGTTCTATGAAACTATTTCGTTGCTTTAATATGTCTATGTGTTAAAGTAATTGCTTGGAAAATCGTTTAGGGCGACAGCTAAATAACGATTAGGCCGTTCATAGAAGATAGGATTCGAGTATAGGGCGACAGCAAATACTCGATCCTCGCCGTTAGTAATTAATGAATTTTAGATCCCCGCGAGCGTTTAGGGCGACAGCAAACTCGCGAGCGGGCAGGAAAATTACTGCGATCTAGTCAGAATCACGTAGGAGCGATAGTTCATTGTCTTAGCCAATAATACCTAGCGGGATTCGAATCCCGAGCACTTTTTATTATCTGAAAGCTTCGTACCAGTTTAACGTGTTCTTTGAATTTCTAGTCGATTTAGAGGTAAGTGTCAGGTTAAGTCATCAAAAATCTGCGTATTTTAATTAGGCTAAATATCGTGTCGATAGGTAATTATTAGTACTTGATTTATTCCTCGTGTTCGATACTCGTCTACTCACTTTACTGCACTACAAACGATAGGTTCACTGCCTATCGCACGTCGGTGATAGTAATTTAGTATACGTTTTATTTTATCACTTGTCGCACTTTCATCACTCACTACGTGTCGATCACCAATGTATAGATATTCGTGGTACCATACCGTGGTACCATTCCGTGAGCTAGTGTAGTACCATACGTAGGTTACTTGTAGTATCTTTTTCATACCATGTGCTTAACTATCGCAACTCCTACCCTAAAATTGTAGCACAAATACACATATATTTGTAGTACCAATATACAGATGGTCGTGGTACCGTATCATAAGGTAGTGTGTGGTACCATGTGTAGGTTACTTGTAGTACCAATATCTATGGCAACGGTCACGGACCAAAAATAATTCACATGGCGTCGAAAATTCCTTACCCAAACTTGAAGTACCAATATACGTATGTTTGTAGTACCAGTGTATCGATGTTCGTAGTACCATACCGTGAGCTAGTATGGTACCATACGTAGGTTACTTGTGCTGAGCACATGGTACCGAAAAAAGATACCACAAGTAACCTACGTATGGTACCACACGATCTCACGGTATGGTACCACGAACATCTATACAGTGGTACTACAACCAACGTATATTGGTACTTCACGTTTTGGTAACGAATTTTTCGACGCCATCTGATTTTTTTTTTATCGTGACGGTTACCATAGATATTGGTACTACAAGTAACCTAATCTTGGTACCACACTAGCATATAATACGGTACCAAAAACATCTATATATTGGTACTACAAATATATGTGTATTGGTGCTACAATTTTAGGGTAGGAGTTGCGATAATTAAGCACATGGTACAAAAAAGATACTACAAGTGGAAGGGTATTTAAGTGGAAGGGTATCTAAGACGTACGTGGTGGTATTGAGTGATCTTCAGTGCTCATGCGCTAACTGGAGTATGTTCAAAATACCATGTTCACATGCACAAGCAACTTGTTGTAGTTTTGGGCTTAATAGTGCTCAATACGTTGCCGTGTATTATAGTAAAGAAGCTTATTTGAGAACTTATGAGGGTCGCTTTTTTCCTTTGGACGACGAGCGTTATTGGGATGATGCCGAGTTTCAGTTGTTCCACAATCCGCAACGTAGAAATCGAAGGGGAGCCGGAATGAACCGAATGACGAGGATTACAAATGAGATGGATAGATCTGAGAGGCATGCAAGACAAAGAGGTGGACAAGGCTAAGTAAACTTATTTCTATTTTGAAAGTTGAAGTGTCTGTTTAGGTGTGTTTAAGTAATGTCATTTGCAATGTAATGTTGGTTTGGTTCGAAAATGTCCGAGTTTTATGTGTGTTTAAGTAATTTTATTTGCAATGTAATGTTTGGTTTGCTTAATAAACTTTCGGAATTTTAACTATTTCATTTATTTACGAAATTTTATTCAAATATAAAACAATAAATTTTGAGAAAGTAAAAAAAAAAAAAAACTTGATAACTATTTTAATGAAAGAATTTCGAGAAAGTAGAAAAAAATCGAAAATTTCGAATTTTTACCTATCTTATTTATTAGATAAGTTTTATCACAAAACAAAGGAAAAGCGTTGAGGAAAAAAACTTAAGCTGAACGCACCACTGCGTTATGAATGCGCTACACGGAGTGGCACGTTCTGAACGCGCCATACCAGGTGGCGCTTTCACCTGTTTTTGAAATACAATTCGAGACGGCATTATTTTTGATATCCTATTTAAAAAACACATTATTTTTGAAAAAAGCCTTTAATCTAGTCCCTACAACAGTTGAAATTCGTAAAAGTTGACGATAGTGACACTTGCTGAATATCATCTCAAAAGCAATTGCAATGATCGTTATTTGATGTCTAACTATCCATAAAAAATAATTTCATAAATTCATATAAGGAAAGTTGATACATCATCTCTAGCCAGTATCTTGACATCGTCACATTATCTTATTTGGCCCTTGCGATTTCCTCCTTTCTCTCAGTAATTGCTGGCCTGGTTAAAGGTTAGTGGTTAAAATAATTCTAAATATGAAAAAGAGAAAAAGAGGTCGATCAAACGTACACTTGGTCTAAAATTGATCAAAGCTATGTAATGAAAGAAGATGAAATAAGCACTCAAGAATTATTTATCGACAATGAGACATTACCATTCTCCTTACAAACAAAGCATGTCTTCTGTCGCTTTTTTATCATTTGACGTTTCTATGACTCTTCTTTTCATCGAAAGACCAAATTGATAGTTTCCAGAACAGAAAGTCTGAGGGCGGTCCCTTACACAATGGATAAAAATCGCTAAGTGATAAACTGATGTTGGACGTGATGTTGGGTTAACACTCGAACTCACTTCTTAAGCACAGCGGAAATGATAGAAACTTAGTGATAAAAACGAAACGAACACACACGATGTTTTGTGCAGCAAGTCAAATAACTTGCTGCGAGACCCAAAGGGTAAAGATCCACTAGAAAGATGGATTACAAAAACTATCGAAAAAGATAGTCAAAAACTAGTCTAGCCAAAACCTACGAATCAATAAAGAATTCAGCAACCACTAGACTAAAAAGAAAACTCTTTCAAGAAAATAACTCTTGCTCAAACTGCTCTGATTTTCGCTCGTGTTCGTCGTATCTTCAAATGATTAAGTCTTCGACTTATATATGCCATCGACTCATGAAAGACTTGCCCAAACGACTTGGCAACCTCCCACAACGTCCACTAACTCCACTAAGAGTATTTGGACAGTTAGTGACCGTTGGGAGTTGATTTGGTCAGTTCCAAGAGCTCGGTCTCTACTTGTTCTTCAAGCTTCCTATTTTTAGCATCCACTCTTCCTATTTTTGCTCAAGCTCGTCTACGCTTCTTCCACACGGTTTGTAGCATTCAATCTCTTATCCATAACCTGCACATTGCTAATAAAATGCCACGTCAGCAATAAAGTTAGTTTTGGGCATGAAAGATAAAACCGAGAAAAAGGGAACATTTCCGACCAACAATGTTGGCGAGAATGTTACCCCAACATTGTCAATGCTGAATGCTCAACATTAACAATCTCCCCCTTTTTATCTTTCTTCCCAAAACCAAAGCAGAAGTCAGTCCTCATAAAAACTCCCCCTGAAAGCCACATCAACTCAACCAAAGACAAACAAAGTCAGAAAAGTTAGAGTTAGATGAAATCAGAATAGAATAAACGACTAAAGTACTCCTGAATAGTACAAGCCATACGAGGTTCTGAAAATTCAGCAAAAGTAACTAAAAGACATGGTTCAAAAGAAAAAATAGCCATAACAAGCAATCACACGCACAAGCAAAGTGCACATAGTTTTGCTTCATCCTTCAGCTCCTTCCCTCCTCTCTTCAGATCCTTCAGCCCGCTCTTGCTCTTGCATTTCCTCACGAACTCCCCCTGAATTTTCTGGCCCGTCTTGCCTGTTCGACCCAGCTTTATCATTCGTATGTACTTCTGCCTCTCCCCCTTTTTGGGAAGAACGCAATTCCTTCAAGGTAGTAAGCTGCGTGGTCAGGAAGGCAATGGTGTCCTCGGGACACTGAATTTGTCGATCTAAGCTTGTCTGGGCAGCAGATGTTGAGGTAACATGTTGCTCAACATGTTGGTCAACACCTTCCTCGGGGGCTCGCCATGGCAGATCTATCACTTTGTTAGGCCCTGCAAGGTGCAAGTACGAGACAGAGTATGGTACCTTGACAGTGATCACTTCATCTTTGCGAGACGGCCTAAATCCACCGCGAAGCAACATCCCATAGATAAGGGATGGAAATGGAAGAATCCCGGGTGACTCTTTCTCCGCTTCCTTCGCCATTTGATCCAGTATCAACTCTCCCAGATTGAGCTGTAAATTTTTCCCAAGCGCATAAAGAATGCGTGCTAACTTCTCTGCCACACGAGTCTCGTTAGCAGTCGGCCACCAATTACAGATGCCTATCTTAAAGAGCACTGAGTAGAGAGACGTCAAAAACGAGCAAGAAAAATTTCCGTCCCATTCCTTAACCCTGCCCCCAGTCAAGAACGCAACTACCTCATCATTTTCAAAATTCTCATCCGTATCCACACAAGGCGTACCCAAATACTCATTAATTGCCCCGGCCGAAAACTCATAAACCCTCCCCCTCAAAAAGACTTGCCCATACCGCTTAGAACTAGGAACATTCAACTTAGACGAAAGGTTAGCATATACCTCACGGACCACTGATTCGCAGTAGGTCCCATATCTTGTCACAGTCTTGTCGAACTTCCTCGACTCTAAGAATTGCAGAACGCCGTAGCGACGGAAACTCACCTCATCCGCAGTCCTCTCCACTCGAACTACCCGCTGACTGAATGAAGGCCACAGAGCTTCATTTTTGGCAGAATAGAACTTCCCTCTGGGCAGTGGTGTTTCCCATGACTCCGATGTTGAGTCAACATCAGTCTCAACATCTTCATCATCGCTGGGAACTTCCGACTGGTTTGGGCTGCTGGCTGCTGGCTGTGCAGATTCCGATGGTCTAGCCTTCTTAGCTGGTCTGTCTTCAGTACCCATCGGCCGCTTCCCAGCTTTCTTTTCCAGTTTGGCCCTCCAAGCAGCTAAAGTCTCCGTGGCTCCAAACTCGTCATCGCTCTCAGAGGAAGATGAACCTGAAAGGTTAGAAGATGTACCTCCCCCTGGACTCACCACCTCAGCATCCAAACGATCATAGGTTGTGCAGTCGATGATCTCTTCAGTGGACGCCTTTTCTGGTGGTGTTGGCGAGGCATGGTAGTATTCTTTTTCTGGAGATGCTGGTGGGGCCTGAACAGCGGGGCTTGGAGAAGGAACAGGGGCACTCGGCTCCCCCTGAACTGGACACTGAATGTTGGGGGCTTCTTCCTCAGATGCAGAAGTGTCTGTTTCCCATTCTGATGACGAGCTCGACAGGGTGATCGGCTTATCTGCCGTCGATTTTGGCCCTTTAGAAAGTCGAGCTTGCTTTAAGCGGTTACTCTGCCGCGTTTTAGGAGCAGTCTTTGGAGGTTGAGGCTTGGGCATCGTCGGCTTCTTCTTGGCAGACTTCTTTGCGGGTTTTCGCGCTGGAACAGAGGAGGTCGAGACAGGGGCCTGAACGTTTATTGCGCCGCCGACAAGGATCGTCTGGACTGGACGAGGTTGAGACGATGATGATCCGAAGGGGACATCGGCGAAGTTGAAGAAAGGTGGAGGAACAATCTGAAGGGGCACTGGTTCGTGGACTGTGTCGCTTAATGTTGGGCTAACATCGCGGGTCTCTGCATTTCTTGGTGAGTTCGACATTTTGAACACAAAAATTGACTGATTTGCGAAAAGAAACGACCGAGAAAAACGAATTTAGCACACAAGAACAGAGAGTAGGTTGAAGAAGACGAAGTTGGAGTGAACAATAGGGTTTGTGAATAAAAAATTTAATCAGTCAAATCATCAGATAAAGGAAGTTTTTAGCAGTTACAGACTCAACCCACTACACAGCAAAATAGCAGAAAGTGGAGTAAATTAAACTGCTAATATAACCGTTGGACACATATGAAATACTGATAAATTCGTAACAAATTCACAGAATATTTCCTAAAATTCGATAGCATGGAAACAGATTATAAAAAACATGTGAGCATATAAAAGTAAGGTCGAGCCTAAGTCATGAAGAAGCTAAAAATAGTAAACAGACTATTTCAAAATGCGAGCATATAAAAATAAGTTTGAACACCAAGTCACGAGTTCCATGAAGCAATATGAATCATGATTCATTCCAAAAAAAAACTTAAATCAAATGTCAAGGTAGAATCAAGAAATACTAACCAATTGAGCGACGTTGATGAACACATAGAGACAAGTGTAAAGAGCTGATCTTCGAGAGTTTCTAATGCATGTTTGAGAGATAGCTGAACTAGACACACAAGACTAACAAAAACAGTACTAAAGACAGACACAACTAAAAAACGAAAGCACAGAAAGTAGCAATATCGAACTGACAATCACATGTTGCCCCAACATTTGACTCAACATTCTAATTCCGTAATCCTAGACTTATCTGCATAATCCTTCTCAAAATCAGTTCCCTTTATTTCTACCCTTTCACCTCATATATCCAACCGAAATTATGCACTGCCCTTATACTCCCTTGCCTCAAGGATCGGCTTTTTGTCGCATAGTATACATCGTCACCGCGAATGCCGTGTACCTAAGGAATTCTATTACCGAGAGCCTATATCTAGCAGAGAGTTTATAAGCATGCTTAACACAATAAAAAGGATTGGTTTTTAGTCGCAAAGAGTACATCGTCACAGCGAATGCCGTGTACCTAGGGACGTATTACCAAGAGCCTATAAAAGAGGGATCGGGTTTATTTAGGGACCAATCAAGAAGAATCAAGTCATTTCACAGGAAAACAGAATAGAATATTAAACCAAATATTAAGGCAGCAACTATCAAAATCGACATATGCTATGTTGATCCAAATGTTGGACCAACATCTAAACTAACATGTGCAAACCTATGGATTTCTTAAGGTCCGAAAACCTTTCGGAATCCAATGCTTTCGTAAAAATGTCTGCTAACTGATTCTTAGTGTCTATATGCTCGATGCGGACTAACTCTTTTTCGACCATATCTCTCAGAAAATGATGCCTAATATCTATATGCTTTGTTCGAGAATGTTGGATGGGGTTCCTAGAGATGTTAATGGCACTAAGGTTATCACAATACATAAGCACAGATTCGCACTCTAACCCATAGTCACATAACATACTATTCAACCACAATAATTGCGTGCAACAACTACCCGCCGCAACATATTCGGACTCAGCAGTAGATAAAGACACACAGTTTTGTTTCTTACTATACCATGCAACCAAGTTATTACCTAGGAAGAAACAGCCACCACTTGTACTCTTGCGGTCATCTTCGTCACCCGCCCAGTCAGCATCGCTATAGCCTACAAGACTCAAATTAGTATCTTTGGAAAACCATAATCCAAGGCTACACGATCCACTCACATAACGGAGTATTCTCTTAACAGCATTAAGATGCGACACCTTAGGTTCAGATTGATATCTAGCACATACGCAAACACTATACATGATATCAGGTCTACTCGCAGATAAGTATAATAAACTGCCTATCATAGAACGGTACAATGTTGGGTCAACATTCTGCCCAACACTGTCTTTACTTACCTTGTGCGAGGAACCCATGGGCGTTTTCATTACCTTAGCAGTGTCCAATCCGAACTTCTTGACAGTGTTTTTGGCGTATTTTTCTTGGGACATAAAGATCCCGTCTCTGCTTTGCTTAATCTGCAAACCTAGAAAATAGGTTAATTCGCCTATCATCGACATCTCAAATGTAGTATTCATTGCCTGCACAAATTGATCTAATAAAACTTGTGAGCTTGAACCAAATACAATGTCATCAACATATACTTGAGCAATCAAAATATCGGATCCGACCCTCTTAACAAAAAGAGTGCGATCCGCCTCACCTCGAGTGAAACCAAACTCAAGCAAAAATGTTGCTAACCTTGCATACCACGCTCGAGGCGCTTGCTTCAACCCGTACAATGCTTTCTGCAGCTTAAAGACATGGTTAGGATAATGGGGATCTTCGAACCCTTTAGGCTGTTCGACATAGATTTCCTTATCAATATACCCATTCAAGAAAGCACCCTTAACATCCATTTGGTGTAATGTAATGTTAAGCCAACATGCAATAGCTAACAAAAGTCTAATAGATTCTAGCCTAGCAACGGGAGCAAACGTCTCATCAAAGTCTATTCCTTCAACTTGCGTGTAACCCTGAGCTACCAAACGTGCCTTATTTCTAACAACCCTACCAAGTTCATCAGATTTATTCTTAAATATCCACTTAGTGCCTATGACATTAATGTCTTTCGGCCGTGGTACTAATGTCCAAACTTGGTTTTTCTCGAACTGCAAGAGTTCCTCTTGCATCGCATTTATCCAACAATTATCCTTGAGAGCTTCAAGGACATTCTTGGGTTCTATCTCAGAAACAAAGCAGTTAAAACGTACCTCGCGTATAGCGAATTCATACACGCATTTCTTACCATAGACTTGTAATCCTTTCGTGGTTTGTCTCTGGTCTTCCTTCCTTCATTCATGTCTCCAATTATTAGATCAGTGGGATGGTCTTTCTGAATCTTAGCTGGCGGATCACGTCGCACTTCGCTAGGACCAGCTTCATCGTTCTGTTCTGGTACAGATGTTGAGTCCAATGTTGGCTCAACATTGTCATCTGCAGACTCCTCTGATTCGTTTCTTGCTTGTATAACATCTGCAATGTCAACTTGAGGAGGCAAGTTGCTAAGATCAGTAGCATCATCAAACACGACGTTCACTGATTCTTGAACAGATTTCAAACGCAAGTTGTAAACACGATAGGCACGACTGTTAGACGAGTATCCTAGAAATATGCATTTGTCACTCTTCGAATCAAACTTAGTCAAATATTCACGGTCATTAAGCATGTAACAAAAGCATCCAAAGACATGAAAATACTTAACCGTAGGCTTCTTACCATTCAACAATTCATACGGGGTTTTCTTTGTACCATGCCTAAAAAATACACGATTCGAAATGTGACATGCTGTATGCAAAGCTTCAGCCCAAAAACGTTTAGACACATTCTTAGATAGTAGCATAACCCTAGCCATTTCTTGCAAAGTCCTATTCTTCCTTTCGGCAACCCCATTTTGTTGGGGTGTCTTAGGAGACGAATACTCATGCACAATTCCTTTCTTATCACAGAATTCATCAAAGAATTGATTCTCAAACTCTCTACCATGATCAGACCTAATGCGAAAAATAGTAGCACTGAAATTGTTTCGGATCATAGCACAGAATTTTTTGAAAAAATCAACCGACTCTGATTTTTCCCTAAGAAAGAAAATCCATGCATATCTAGAAAAATCATCCACGAGCACATAAGCATACTTTCTACCCCCTATGCTATCAACTTCCATAGGACCCATCAAATCCATGTGAATCAGCTGAAAACAGTGAGCAGTTTTAAAATATTGGGCAGCTTGTTGGTCAACATTGTGACTAACATGTGTTTGCTTACCCTTCAAACACGACTCACATACAACCTTACCAAATTCCTTAAGCTTAGGAATGCCTCTAATTGCGTCATGTTTGATAAGTTGCTCCAATGTTCTGTAATTAACGTGGCCCAATTTGTAATGCCAAAGAACAACATCATCCTCGGCCTTTGAAAGCTGGCACACGTCCTTCTCACCAGTTTTGTCACCTACTTGGTAACAATTGTCGCTAGATCTCTTTCCTGCCATCACTAAAACAGAATTTCGGTTAAACACTTCACAACACTCCTTATTAAATCTTACCTCAAGGTCATCGTCGCACAGCTGACTTATGCTGATCAGATTCGCGACAAGACCTTCTACGTGAAGTACGTTGCTGAGCTTGGGAAAGTCAGGGACATTGAGTCTGCCTCGGCCGAGAATTCGACCTTTGGAACCACCTCCGAAAGTCACAGATCACTCCTTAAAGGCGTGTAATCACTGAGATACTCTTTGGTACCCGTCATATGTCGGGAACACCCGCTATCGAAGTACCATGAACCTGTAACGTTAGCTCGCAAAGAGGTGTACACAACAAGACTTTTATCCCCTGATTTCCTAATCCAAGCTTTCTTAGAAGATTTAACCACATTTTGTTTACTAGAATTCGAAGAAACGCCGGCTGATTTCTCTCCAACCACATCCTTCAACACTGATTTCTCAATGTTAACCGATATGTTGGGTAACATCTCAGCTGACATCGATTTCTTAGCAGAAATCTCTCTCTTCAATTTCCAGCAGTGTGATTTTAAATGACCTGATTTCTTACAGTGTTCACATACAAAGGATTTATCATGAGTTTTAGGGGTCACATGCTCGGGACTCTCCTTAGGATTCGTAGCTTCGACATTTACGGATTGAGCTTTAACAAACACGATCTTAGGCTTCTCATAGGTCAAGGGTTTTGTACTATCATGAGCAGATTTATGGTTATAACCTAGACCTTGTTTATCTGTAATACCAATAGATAGTACCTCTTCATGGCTGGTTTTGCTCCTATTCCATTTAGCAAAAGTTTTGTCGGCCTCATTGAGTCGCTTTTGAAGTGAGTCTATTTCCCTGTCCTTTCGTGTCAAAGCGGCTTCCAACTTGTTCATGCCATCCATTAGACCTTCAATTACCTTCTCGTTTTTCTCATTTTCCTCAGACAGTAATTTCACCGCGGCACGAAGTTGTGAGTTGATCGTCTTTTCTACTTCATATTGTGATGTCAACTGCTTAACGGCTTCTTCACCATACTCTGTCTCAGTTTCTGTATCATCACAACTCAAAAGACCATCAAGACAGTTTGAATCATCATAATCAAAAATGATATGTTTTACAGATGTTGAGTCTGATGTTGGCTCAACATCAGTTACCGCAGTAAGGCCGATTTGATTATCTTCATCTTCTTCATCGTCAGAAAATGACTGGATGATCACGGATGATTGCTTAGGCTCTTCCTCTTCATCTTCCTCTTCCTCGTCTGACAGATCAATCCACATGACTTTACCACCACGCTTGCGAATGGTGTTGGCACATTCGTTGGCAAAATGGCCCCAACCTTGGCATTCAAAACACCGAACTGCCTCATAGTTGATATTCTTCTTTGGCTTTCCATCTAGCCTCCCAAAAGGTTTCCGTTTAGGGAACGGAGTAGCTGAAGATGGTTCTGCCTTGGCATTCTGGCCTTTTCTGAATGTTGGGCCAACATTTTGCACAACATTCTTCTTCTTGAAGAACTTGGCGAATTTCTTTACCACCATGGCCATGTCTTCTGCGTTTCTGGGGTCGACCTCGATCAGTTCATCAGATGGCTGGGTGACAAGTGCGAGGCTCTTTCCACGAGAGGCCCTCTTTTGGACTTCAAGATTGGTTTCATAATTTTTCAAGATGTTCATCAACACGTTGAAGTCCATGGTAGCTAGATTGTGAGACTCCTCGATCGCTGATTCCTTCATATTAAATTTTTCTGTTAGTGTACGAATTGCTTTTGAATTTAATACCTTGTTTGACAGAGGATCTCCTAGGCTGGCACACTCGCTGGAGATGGTCAGAAGCTTCCCAAAGTACGTCGTAATATCCTCGTCTTCCTTCATTCTGATATTCTCGAATTGGCTTAAGAGGAGGCGTAGTTTGGTTTCTCGCACCGTTGTATCTCCTTCACAGTACCTCTCGAGCAGATCCCACGCATTCTTGGCCGTTGTACAGTTCTGGATTATCTTAAACATGAAGATATCCACCGTGGAGAAAATGGCGTTGAGAGCCTTGTCATTGAATTCAGCTAGGCTACGCTCGGCTGCCGTCCATAGTTCGACCGGTTTGTCGACAACCTCGCCATCTGCATCAGGTTCTGTCCTTGGTGGGGTATACCCGTGAAGTACTGCTTCCCATGATCGCACGTCGATTGACTTGATACACTGACGAACTCGGACCTTCCAATACGCATAGTTGGTGCCGTCAAGAATAGGGACTTTGCCGATGTTGTTGGAACTGGTAATATCCATTGTAGAGGATGTTAAGCGCTTAGTGACGTCAAGCGTTGGCTCTGATACCACTTTGAGGGCGGTCCCTTACACAATGGATAAAAATCGCTAAGTGATAAACTGATGTTGGACGTGATGTTGGGTTAACACTCGAACTCAGTTCTTAAGCACAGCGGAAATGATAGAAACTTAGTGATAAAAACGAAACGAACACACACGATGTTTTGTGCAGCAAGTCAAATAACTTGCTGCGAGACCCAAAGGGTAAAGATCCACTAGAAAGATGGATTACAAAAACTATCGAAAAAGATAGTCAAAAACTAGTCTAGCCAAAACCTACGAATCAATAAAGAATTCAGCAACCACTAGACTAAAAAGAAAACTCTTTCAAGAAAATAACTCTTGCTCAAACTGCTCTGATTTTCGCTCGTGTTCGTCGTATCTTCAAATGATTAAGTCTTCGACTTATATATGCCATCGACTCATGAAAGACTTGCCCAAACGACTTGGCAACCTCCCACAACGTCCACTAACGTCCACTAAGAGTATTTGGACAGTTAGTGACCGTTGGGAGTTGATTTGGTCAGTTCCAAGAGCTCGGTCTCTACTTGTTCTTCAAGCTTCCTATTTTTAGCATCCACTCTTCCTATTTTTGCTCAAGCTCGTCTACGCTTCTTCCACACGGTTTGTAGCATTCAATCTCTTATCCATAACCTGCACATTGCTAATAAAATGCCACGTCAACAATAAAGTTAGTTTTGGGCATGAAAGATAAAACCGAGAAAAAGGGAACATTTCCGACCAACAATGTTGGCGAGAATGTTACCCCAACATTGTCAATGCTGAATGCTCAACATTAACAAAGTCAAATAAATATCAATTATTAGCCACATATAAACTGGCCAAGAAAGACTCGGCAGAAAATCTAGCGTTTTTACTTCAATTGACTCCTTCACACAGTTGTAAATCCAGACAACGAAGAACTTCGCAAAAAACTTTAGTAACATGAAGAAAAGAAATCGAGGAAGGCTCAAACTGGACATCGCAAAAAGCATACCATACTTGAAATATGAAGACAAGGGTTTTCTTCCAATGGGTCACGAGGCCCTCCAAGAAAAGCAAAATAAAATAATATATCGAAATTAATTTTTGTCCGTTGCGTAAGGTCTTGTACAAAAAGTTACGCCTGTAGCAGTAAGGTAAAGAAAGATTATGCTTTTAATTCGTTTTTCCTTTTTTTTTAGTGTAGCCATACACATGCATATGTGTTCAGAGAGAAACAAAAAGCTCACGGCCCTGCTTTGAGAAAACCTAAGTTTGGTAGTTACGCGTTTGTAATAAATGCAAAACTCCCAACTTTAAACCTAACTTATGTTAGAAAAAGTAGCGTTGATTTGAAGGCCGGATATCTCTAGAATCGCGTTTGGAGTTCACTTTCCAAAGACAATATTTCGTCCCGGGATAAGACTAGAGATCAACTTGTTATATCGCTCGAAAATTCAATGTTTTGTGTCGAGTGTCTCTGCGTTTATTTATAACTCAAGTTTCGACCGGTTATGTCTGTTCGTAATAGACATAATCCTTTCAAGGATGGTGTCTGTTTGAGAACAGATATTTCCTTTGAAGCCAAGTACCTATACGGGTATACATCCTTTCGGACGAAAAGGTTTCGGGTATACATCATTTCAGGCATGCACACCTTTTGGGTGTGTACGCACCGTTTCGGGACGGGGCGCTGCCCCTAGTACCCTGCAAGGGGGCGCAGCCCCCTCGACCCCTGCTTCGCTTTGGGTTCTGACATAAAGCGTTCTCCGAGCGTGCACTCCGCACCTCCTAACCCGGATACATTTTACGTCCCAATTACACTAAAATATATAACAATCCTCCACCATTTTAGTGCAATCCCTTTAAGACAAATAACACAACAACAATACTCATGCGTAAACGAAAATATCATTAAAGATTGAATTTCCGTCTTAGTACACTACACATTCCAAAATACTCGAGAAGAGAGGGTGTTCTGCGAATTGAACCCTTCGACCCATTTGAATACATGAAGATAATGCACACACAAGCATTCAGAATTCACAAACTAAACCCGACACTGTTATAAGCCCTGTGTCCATATCCATTCATGAATGTACGTAAACTAAGTCCAGAGTTTCTTGAAGCGGCAAAACTTCACATTCACATAGGTAGCCCTTTTCTTCGTGCATCTGCACCTGCACTTTTTCAAAAAGGCTATATTTTAATTCAACCTACTGTCATGCAGATCCGAGCACATATCTCGGGATGATATGCAAACTATTATGTGCTCCAAATTCTAAGTGTAAGCTTTCCTCATTGAATTCATGCTCTAACTTCCAAAATCAGAGGGGAATTGGGTATCTTACCATTAGAACTTATGTGGACTTTAATCCCATCCCTACTGCAGATTTGTTAACCAAATCTCTCGCTAACCCCTTCGTCAAGTGGTCTGCTAAATTTTGTTGCGATCTAACATAGTCTACGGATATCACCCCATTCGTGATTAATTCACGAACCATGCTGTGTCTAACACCTAAGTGTCTTGACTTTCCATTGTACATGTGACTATAAGCTTTTGCCAAAGTGGCAGAGCTATCACAATGGATCGAGATAGGTGATATGGGTTTAGGCCACAACGGAATCTCATAGACTAAGTTCTTCAGCCATTCTGCTTCTTTACTAGCGGCCGCTAGAGCAACAAACTCAGATTCCATTGTCGAATTCGTGATACAAGTTTGCTTTTTAGAAGCCCACGAAATTGCACCTCCTCCAAGCAAGAATACCCATCCGCTTGTCGAGGAATGGTCTTCTGGATTCAAGATCCAACTGGCATCACAGTATCCTTCTAGAACCGAAGGTGAGCCAACGTAGTATAAACTATAATTTATAGTCTTCTTTAGGTACTTAAGTACCCGCCTTATTGCTTGCCAATGATGTGTGCTCGGATTACTAGTAAACCTACTATGTTTTCCTACAGCATACGCAATATCCGGCCTTGTGCTTGTCATGGCATACATTAAGCATCCAATTACCTTAGAATACTCAAGCTGAGAAACAGGATTACCTTTATTAGGCAACAACTTCATACTTGTATCCATAGGCGTACTCACGGGAGCACAATCAAAACAATTGAATTTCTTTAATACCTTCTCAATATAATGAGATTGTGTGATCGAAATTCCTTTGTTTTCACGTTTAATCCTAATACCTAAGATAACGTCGGCCTCTCCCATATCTTTCATGGAGAATCTAGATGACAAAAATTCTTTAGTCATATCGACTTGTTTCTAATCTGTACCAAAGATCAACATGTCATCAACATACAGACAGATGATTACTCCATTACCTGAGTTGTCAAACTTGTTGTATACGCACTTATCCGCTTGGTTCAAATTGTAACCGTTGGATAAGACCACTTCATCAAACTTTTGATGCCACTGCTTAGGTGCTTGTTTCAATCCATACAAGGACTTAACAAGTTTACACACCTTGTTTTCGTTTCCTGGCATGATAAAGCCTTCAGGTTGTTTCATATAAACTTCCTCATCTAAATCACCATTCAAGAATGCAGTTTTCACATCCATTTGGTGAATTACAAGATTGTGAATAGCAGCCATCGCAATCAACAATCTAATAGTCGAGATACGAGCTACTGGTGCATACGTATCGAAATAATCAATTCCCGGTTTTTGTTTAAACCCTTGAATGACTAGTCTCGCCTTGAATTTCTCAATTGTTCCATCGACTCTCATCTTTCTTTTGAAGATCCACTTGCAACCCAAAGGTTTGCAACCTGGTGGTAAATCTGACAACTCCCAAGTGTTATTACCCACGATAGAGTCCATCTCATCATTAATGGCTTCTTTCCAAAAGGCAACATCCTGAGACTTCATTGCTTCATCAAATGTTTTTGGATCATCCTCAACATTAAAACAATATAGGTATTGGGTAGAAACCTCATCCCTAGAACCTTCAATTAAATACAATTGAATATCCGGTCCATATGATTTAGGTTTTCTTTCCCTTTTGCTTTTCCTAAGTTCAAGTGACTTGTTTCTTGTCAGTTCAGAACTTTCCTCCCTTTCACTTGTTATTGGAATCATATCCTTTGGTCTAGGTATACTTGAGAAACGATTCTCATCAAATATAGCATCTCTCGATTCAATTACGGAGTTGACCGAAATAGAATCATTAGGCTCGATTACATAGAACCTATAGGCCTTGGAATGCTCAGCATATCCAACAAAGATACAATCTATACCCCGTTCACCTAAACTTTTCTTCTTGGGTTCGGGAAGTTTTACAACAGCCCGACAACCCCAAACTCGAAGATAGTTTAACATTGGTTTCTTTTTAAACCAAAGTTCATAAGGAGTCAATTTGTTCCTTTTATTTGGAACCCTATTGAGCAAATAACAAGCCGTTAAAATAGCTTCACCCCAGAATCCATCACTCAATCCAGAGTACGATAACATGGAATTTACCATTTCTTTCAGGATTCTATTCTTTCTCTCAGATACGCCATTCTGTTGTGGTGTATACGGAGCAGTAGTCTCATGAATAATTCCTACTGATTGAAAGTAGGTCGGATTAAAGTATTCACCACCTCTATCCATTCTGAGTCTTTTGATCATTGCATTTTGTTGCAATTCAACCTCATTCTTATAAATCACAAATTTATCTAAAGCTTCATTTTTGCTATGCAACAAATAAACATAACAGAATCTAGACGCATCATCAATAAACGTAACGAAATATCTTTTGTTACCTAATGATGGAGTAGCATGCAAGTCACATAAGTCGCTATGAATAAGTTCTAATTTTTCCGAGGAGCGCATTACCTTATGAAAAGGTTGCCTCGTGATCTTAGTCAGCATGCAAGTCTTACATTTTTCAGAATTAATTTCGAAAGGAGGTATTAATCCTTCCTTTGACATTTCATAAATCCGTCTATAGTGAACATGTCCTAGTCTAGCATGCCAAAGCACCGAATCATTAACGTTAGAACATGTCATGAATGCGGAATTATTGTAAGAACGTTTTTTATTTAAATTCAACATAAACATTCCATTATTATAATAGCCAAATCCGATAAAGTTCCCGGATTTTGTCAATACAAACTTGTCTGACTCAAACACCTGCTTGTAATCACATTTGTTCAAGACAGGACCAGATACTAAATTCTTACGCAACTTAGGTACAAACAGCACATTACATAAAGTAATAGTTTTTCCCGAAGTAAATTCTAATATAACACTTCCTACACCAACTATTGGAGCACTTGACTCGTTGCCCATATGTAAAGCAGATCCGTCTTCAACTGGTCGAAAGTCTTTAAACCAGCCTCGATCTTTACATGCATGAGTTGTGGCACCCGAGTCAATCCACCATGCTTCTCCATCATCATCCTGTACATAAAATGCTTCAGGACTAAAGGATACATAAGGCATACCAGATTTATAACAAATGTTCAAATCCTGACCTTGTTTAGGGTTAGGGTTTTTAAACCCTTCACCCGAGGTGCTTGCTCCGTTGGTGTCTTTTGTTTGACCACCACCTTTTCCAACCCGGCAATCCCTTTTGAAATGACCAGATTTGCCGCATTTCCAACAAGCCGCTTTAGGCTTTTTGTTGGAAGCTACATGGTTATTACCATTACCCTTGCGCTTCTTATTGTATTTGGCGCGCTCTTCCACCATATTAACGCTCGATGTTCCAGCAATAGGTTTGCCTTTTGGTTGGTCATTTTCCTGCGCCCTAAGAGATTCCTCTATGCGCAAATGACTACCCAATTCTACCAGAGATAATTCCTCCTTTTTATGTTTAAGAGTGTGCTTGAAATCTTTCCATGATGGCGGCAGCTTATCGATTATACTCGAAACCGCTATCGCATCATCCATCACCAGTTGGTGTTGAGAGAACCGGCCAAGTATCCGAAGTAGTTCATTGTATTGCTCCATCACCGGTCTTGCATCGATCATTTTGTAAGTATTAAAATTACTAACCAGGAATTTCTTGCTCGAGGCGTCTTCTGCCATGTACTTTGCTTCGAGATCATCCCACAAGGCTTTCGCCGAGTCAAAATTCTGATATATGTCGAACAGCGCATCCGACATAGCATTCAGAATATGGCCACGACAGATGTAATCGTCGTTCTCCCACTTGTTCCTCCTCCGGGCAGCCTCCAGCGTTTCATCTTCGACAAACTCGGGCATGGGCGTGCTTAATACGTACACCACCTTGAGGTTCGTCAGGAGGAAGTGCATTTTCTTCTGCCAACGACGGAAATCCACCCCCTCGAACTTATCCAATTTGCAGATTTTCGAAGCCATGTCTCCCATTGTTTCGGCCATTAAAATCAACCAAAAATATTGTCTTTGATTGTTAGAAAAAGTAGCGTTGATTTGAAGGCCGGATATCTCTAGAATCGCGTTTGGAGTTCACTTTCCAAAGACAATATTTCGTCCCGGGATAAGACTAGAGATCAACTTGTTATATCGCTCGAAAATTCAATGTTTTGTGTCGAGTGTCTCTGCGTTTATTTATAACCCAAGTTTCGACCGGTTATGTCTGTTCGTAATAGACATAATCCTTTCAAGGATGGTGTCTGTTTGAGAACAGATATTTCCTTTGAAGCCAAGTACCTATTCGGGTATACATCCTTTCGGACGAAGAGGTTTCGGGTATACATCATTTCAGGCATGCACACCTTTTGGGTGTGTACGCACCGTTTCGGGACGGGGCGCTGCCCCTAGACCCCGCTAAGGGGCGCTGCCCCTAGTACCCTGCAAGGGGGCGCAGCCCCCTCGACCCCTGCTTCGCTTTGGGTTCTGACATAAAGCGTTCTCCGAGCGTGCACTCCGCACCTCCTAACCCGGATACATTTTACGTCCCAATTACACTAAAATATATAACAATTTAGACCATCACATGCTTCTTTGATTCAATACAGTGACCCTAATTACGTAATCGCAAAGAATACATACGGTTTTATGGCCCTTTTGTATGTCTATTTATACAACTTAGGTTGATCTTACCACTTCGTCACTTGCTAGTGTTTGACCTTTATTACTCACTCGATGCGCACCATTATATGTCTGAACTAAGATTTGTGTATTGATCACCGAAGGTGGATTAGCTGTAGCTGAGCTGAAGCTACACATTTGAACTAATGATGAATTGTACTGAAGCGAGTATGGTGAAAAAACTAGTCCTTTGAATAAGTTAATGACTCTTTAGTACTTTGGTGTATTTCGAAAATTATTTATTTATTCTTATCAGGTATTTTAAATTAATAAATGGTACATGTTGTTCGGCTCTCAATAGCTTCATCGGCTTCATAATTCAGCTGCTGGTTTAGCCTTATTTCTTTTCCCTACCGTGTACAGATAGACTCACTGTATTTCCTAGCCAAAGTCATTGTCCATGTTAATAAAGGGGAAAGACAACTTTCAATGAAACGAACGCTGTTGTTGGGTAATAACAGTGACCTTTTGAACAACCCTTTCTACCACGGACACAGATGAACTCAGGGGAATAGAAAAATCATTTTCTCTGATCGATTTGTGGTAAGACAACTGCTTAAAAAAGCTCATAAGGGTTTTCGGATCAGTCTTTTTCTTTTGCATGTACTTTGATAATGGAGAGACATTAGGGTTATCATTTTCTTGTCCTAACAAAAGATGTTCAATTATAACACACCATACATGTTTCAGCAGCGCTCACCATCTCTTCACAGTCGTCGCACTTCTAATGCTTCTCAGCAGGTTTTTGAGTTGCAAAACAATGGTGAAGAAATGAGCTTCCTTCGTCACAACTCTGATGATGTTCTTTCTGGCCATTACTTGGCTTCAAATGCTTATCCTTATTTTGAAGCTTCAAACTTGTTCACAAGTCAAGATGTTCCTGGCGATGTGAATGGACATTCATCTTCCATGGCGAACACTTCAGAGAGAAAACAAGCTGGGAAGAAGGACAGACACAGCAAGATTTATACTTCTCAAGGTCCAAGAGATAGGAGAGTTAGGCTCTCTATTGGAATTTCCAGAAAGTTCTTTGATCTTCAAGAAATGTTAGGTTTCGACAAGCCCAGCAAAACCCTCGATTGGCTGCTCACGAAATCCAAATCAGCCATCAAAGAATTGGTGCAGAAAAGTCAAGAAGAGGGTTGTAATACTTCTCATGGCAAGATTGTTTCTAATGCTTCAGCATCTGAATGCGAAGTGCTTTCGTCTTTACAAGATGAGGCTTTTGAGCTTGGTAATAATGCAGACTCGACTAAGAAATCTGAGGTCGAATGCAAAGGAGCAGTTACCAAGGATCCTCACAAGATTGCTGCAGCTGATCTTGTCAAAGAATCTAGGGTTAAAGCAAGAGCTAGGGCAAGAGAAAGAACAAGAGAGAAAATGAGCATCAAACAACTCAGTAATGGAGTCACGAACACTAGTTGTTCTGATATGAATGTGAGCCACACCATCCCTGCAAGTCAATACTGGCCTGTCATAAATCCCAGAGCTTGCGAACATTCGGTTTTTTGCTCTCTTGGAAGTGAAGGTTTCGCCCAAGAATCCATAGTGATCAAGAAAAAGATGAAGAATCCAACTTCAGCATTCGGTTATTACCAGCAAAATGTCGATGTTTTAAGGGATATGAGTGTAGTGAGCTATGATTTGCCACCCTCTAATGCAGCTGAGAATTGGGATTTTAGTGGCTTTACATCACAGTCCAGCCTATGCTCTATATTGGATCAATACAAATTTATGAATAACTAGGTAATCAGTCTTGCCAAATGCATCCTATTACAAAGTCTTGTGCATATGTAATGAGTTCAGATTATTACAGTTGTTTTTCATTGCAGAACTTCAAATCTGTAGGAATCACTTGGAGCCTTTTGATATTATGAAGCTGAAGACCTTGGGAAAAAGGTAAAGGTAATTGTGTTCCTTTTGAACGATGTAATTTTTCGTATGAGATCTAATCCTCACATCTTGTACCAGGCTTTAAACGTTAATGGATGCAATTTTCACCACAGCTTATTGTCCAATGACCTCTAGTTATTGCCTAAACACTACAATGTTCACATGTGCACTTTGCTGTGTCAATTCCTCTTCTGGGCGTTATATGTGCATGGCATTTTATCAGAAATTAGCATCAGAACATAAAGCCTTAGGTCAAGAAGAGGCTGTCATAACATTAGCAGAGTCAAAATAAAGCCAATCACAATGAACCATGTGAGTGTGAGACTAGATAGGAAATATCTAGGTTTTTGCCTATATATTGGCTATGAGCTCAAGAACAAGGACTTCTAATCAAACAAAGAGTCATGTCAATTATAATAGTATCATGTATGTCATGACAAGAGTTTTAAATTATACGTTATCATGATTATATCATATTTCATTACTTCAAACAAGGATGGGGAGTATCTAACAGATCACTAGGGAAAAAAGAAGTCTAGATATTTGCTTCAGGGGTCATAGGAATGTTAGGGTTAATAAAGAATTACAGATAGCTCTAGTAAGCAGTACTAGATTATGACTTATGACCAATTTGTTTGTTTGTACATTCTTAGGCTTTAGACATAACATCAATAAGGTACCATATGAGATAGGAGTTTTTTCCTTGTTTCTTAATGAATACTGCATTATTGTTATGATGATACTTCTACGTTCTTTTCAACTATATAGGGTATTACAGTAATGGAATCACATAATTTTTAAGACGTGTAGTTCTACTCTAGAGTGAAAGATCAAGTTTTGGGTCATAATTTCTTGAGGTTTCCTGGCACAATCTCGAAATGTTTGGGAGAAGGTATTCTATTCGTTTCTTGAAACACACTTATACATTAGTCACACGCATGATTCTTGATTACGTATCTCGGTTCTCGCTTGGAATTATAGTTACATAATTTTGAACACTCGATCTTGTTTTTTTCTTACTTAGATTCGTCAGGTTAGTTAGAACTTAGTGCTCTTATTACTTGACTAGAGCAAATATGGTACGTTGTTCTTTTGGTAATTAACTAGATAATGTAAAAGTAATATACTATTGGCAAATCTCTGAATTGAGATACTTCTATGCCAAGATTTAGATCGAATCCAAGTCACACGCTTTCGTTAATTTTTCATTGCTAAGATAGGGTTAGGATATATCATGGCAGAAAACATTGTTATTTCCATGTTCAACACCTACTATGGAACCACCTCAATAATCAGAAATAACTAAAATTAATAACGTTTACTTACATAAAGAGCCCAACACATGCATGCATTTTTATTCTTATGCATTGTTCCAATATCTGGGATATGAAATCTTCAAAAAAAAAAAAAATCATGGATTGACAGCAACCTTACCATATGTAAGTTTAGTAGATCATAGTTTCATGAGAACAGCGACAGTGATTTTACCATATAAAGCTCAGAAATAAACTCACGGCGGAACATAATGCACAGAGATTGACATGAGAAAATAGAAAGTTCAGTCCTCTTTTAATACTTCGAATAATAGGTTATTATTGTAGATGTGTAATGATTGAATTTTATGTATTAGTTACATGGAGCCTTGTGTCAAAGAGCTTTGACCCGATCTTCAGATTCTCTCGCTGGATTTATTTAATTGATTGTGTACAACTGCATATATGTTGTGTGGTCGTAGTGAATCTTGAATATGTTACAGCTACTTGTTCGAACTGAACTTATGTTATTCTATATTCATAAAATATATAATCACACATCGCGGAAAACCTGGAAGAGTATAGTAGGGTGTAGGAGAGGGAGAAAAGATTTGCCCAGCTAAGAAGATTTAGTTTGATTTTTTATTTTGTATCAACAAGTTTAGTAGTTTTTTTTTTTCTAAGATTAACAAATTTATCTTAAATGACTAACCTTATGATAATGATGACTAACCTTATGATAATACAACGGATGATTTATGCACAAACATAATGTAAAAAAATCACGAAATAACCTTAGTGATATATTCACACTAGATTATTTATACATTTAAAATTATTTAAAGAATCAAAACTAACAATTTTTAAGTAAAATGAAAATTGTTGAACAATCAAGAATGTCCGACTAGTTTCAGTGATTATGTTTAGAGTGATTATTGAGGGTGGTCCCGTACACAATGGATGTAAAATCACTAAGTAATATACTGATGTTGAACGCGATGTTGGGCTAACACTCGAACTCACTTTTAAAGCACAGCGGAAATGATAGAAACTTAGTGATAAAAACGAAACGAACACACACGATGTTTTGTGCAGCAAGTCAAATAACTTGCTGCGAGCCCCAAGGGGTAAAGATCCACTAGAAATATGGATTACAAAAACTATCGAAAAAGATAGTCAAAAACTAGTCTAGCCACAACCTACGAATCAATAAAGAATTCAGCAACAACTAGACTAAAAGAATACTCTTTCAAGAAAATAACTCTCGCTCAGAATGCTCTCACTTTTGCTCAGTGTTCGTCGTCCTTCAAAACGGTTAAGTCTTCGACTTAAATACTCCTTCGATTTGTCCAAGACTTCGCCACTTGTCTTAGCAACTTCCCACAACGTCCACTAACGTCCACTAAGTGTATTTGGACAGTTAGTGACCGTTGTAGATCGACTTGGTCAGCTCGGAT
Organism: Craterostigma plantagineum; assembly: GCA_027422505.1. Lineage (NCBI taxonomy): Eukaryota > Viridiplantae > Streptophyta > Magnoliopsida > Lamiales > Linderniaceae > Craterostigma > Craterostigma plantagineum. Next base: position 232,500 of record JAPQWV010000066.1, on the reverse strand, counting down.
TGCTCTGTCTTCACTTGTTCTCCAAGCTTCCTATTTTTAGTATGCTCCACTCCTATTTTCGCTCTAGCTTATCCACACTCTTTCTACACGGTTTGAACCGTTCTAGCTCTTATCCATAACCTGCGCAACACTAGAAAAATGCCACGTCATAGTTAAAATAGGTTTTGGGCATGAAAGATAAAACTAGGAAAGGGAACATTCTCGGCCAACAGATGTTGACTAGAATGTTACCCAACATTGTTTCAGTTGAACGCTCAACATCAACAATCTCCCCCTTTTTATCTTTCTTCCCAAAACCAAAGCAGAAGTCAGTCATTGTGAAACTCCCCCTAAAGACAATCATCAACTCAACCAGAAAGACAAAATGGTTAGAGTTAGGCGAAAAACAGAATAGTAAGAAAAACTATTCAAAGTACTAGAATATTAGTACATGCCTTAGAGGTCCTGAAAAAAATCTGCAAAACAAAAATAGACATGGTCCAAATATAAATCGCACACAGGAAAATAAGGGATAAGCATGCAATCATAAGCAAAATGCGCATGCACAAAAATCTAAGTCGCGTCAGCTCCTTCTCCTTGACCTTCTTGGCCTCCAGTCCTGGCTTGCTCGCTCTCACGAACCTGATCTCCCCCTTCTTCGGGCTGTACTTCACTTGGCCCTGCCCGATCCTCAGCTCTCACTGCTTCTGCCCTATCTTCCCCTTTTTGGGAAGAAATGAACCTCCTCAAAGCATCCCTTTGAGCCACCAAAGCTGCGATGGACTCGTCAAGAGCTCTAAGGGCCTGTTCTGCCAAAGATGTTGACCCAACACCGTGATCAACATCGTGTGCAATCTGCTCCGGTGTGCGCCAAGGAAAATCTACAATCTTATCAGGTCCTGTAAGATGGCTCGGCTGAATGGCATACGGTATCCTCTGAGTGACTACTTTATCCTTCCGAGTGGGTTGAAAACCTCCTTGAACCAATACTCCATAGATGATGGAAGGGTATGGTAGGATCCCTTTGCTAACCCTCTCCGCTTGATTAGACATGTGCTTGAGGATGATCTCTCCCCAATTCAGCGGCAGATTGCGCCCAAGAGCGTACAGAAGATGAGCCATTTGCTCAGTTACTCGTGTATCATTCAAGGTAGGCAGCCAACTAAAGACCCCAATCTTAAACAACACTGAGTATAATGAAGTTAAAGCAGTACTCGCACAATTTTTCTTCCATACAGACACTCTCCCTCCAGTAAGAAACCTAACCACCTCATCATTATCAAACTCATAGCCCATATCAACCTCAGGCGTTCCAAGAAACTCATTTATAGCACGAGATGAAAGATCATGAAGTCTCCCCTTAAAAAGACCTTCCCATACTTCCTAGAATTCACTTCAGCTATATTAGAGAAAAGGTTCGCATATACCTCGCGGACGACTGAGTCACAGTACGTCCCAAGTTCTTTCACCATTCGGCCCAAGTGACGAGATTCAAGAAATTGCAAGACACCATGCTTCCTAAAGCTCTCTTCGTCCACCACACTTTCCACTCTGAGGAGTCTTTTACTCATGGAATCCCACAGCTCCGCATTGGCTGTGCGGTAGAACTTCTGGTCGGGTAGTGGATTTTCCCAGTCAGAATCCTCCAATGTTGGGTCAGCATCATACTCAACATCTTCATCTGAGGCTGGGACTGGTGAGACGGCACGATGACTTTGATCTTGTTGAGGGGAGCTGTCAGTCCTGGCACGCTTCGAAGGTTGGTCGTCACTCTCCATGGGTCGTTTACCAGCGCGCTTCTCCAACCTTTTCCTCAAAGACTCCAGAGTCTCAGCAAGTTCAGCCTCGACCTCATCGTTGCTCTCTGCTTTGTCTGAGGCTGTGAAAGACTCCGAGACAGAGGACGGCGTTTCTCGAGAGAATTACAAAAACAATGTTATTTTGAGATTGTAATTACAAAACTAGTTGAGTTTTTAAACCTATTACAAAATTAATCAACTTTTTTACTTATAACTATTTTTATTTTCATTTTAACCACGAAAATATTTTAAATTATAAATGTTAACTATTGTTATATTCAAATAGCACATCACTTGTTAATAATTAAATTTATACCCCAAATTATTTTAACACAAATATATTAAGAATATATTATTAAAGAAATAATCAAAACAAATATTGACCTAACATAGACTCTCAGTCCACGTTTGCAGATGGCTAATAGAAAGAGATTAGAGTAAGAAGGAATACCACTTTTCTTTTCAAGGCACTAAGAAGACGTATTACAGTAGTGGTTCGATTTTCTTTATCAATAATTGTAAATTAGTTTTACTTTCATAGCTCATCACAATTATTATGAGGGTCCACTCTTGACTGATCGATTGATGTGTGACTGATCGATTGATGATGTGTTTATGTATTCAATTTAATTATCAGTCATTCATAGATGTTGCTGTTCATTGGTAATATTTCAACTTGCAAACTTATGATTTAATGAAAGGCTCGATGAATATAGTAGAATACTGAAAAGCTAATTTTACTTCTGTTATTTGTCTTTGACTCGCATTAGCTATGATATTAATGAAAGGCTCGTTGAACTTCATTATTTGACGTTGATTGGTTACTATATATTTTTAACAGTATTGTTCTCAAAATTTCAGATTTCGATTTGCAGGAACTATGTCGAATTCAGTTACTGCGACGCTATATTGGGGTGGTAAATTAACCACAATTGGTAATAACACAGTTTATGATCAAGCTCCAAAAGATAGTAGAGTATTTCCACGAGATATTTCATTTTATACACTGTTAACTCAATTACGAGAAATTAGCGGAGTGCATGACAGTTTATTGAAGGTGTACGTGCAGTATATGGCAATAGATGATACAAATCGTGTTGGTTCTTTTTTCCACGCCATAGATAGTGATGGCTTGCTTACTTATGTCTTTGATACGCAACGGAATGTAATGGGGATAAACATGTACGTTGAAGAGGTTTCCGTTACAGAGATTCCAGGTATATTTTGGTTTTTATTATTTTTCAGCCTCTTTTTGACCTTTATTTTTAATACGTTCTTCACTATAGGCGGTGGTCATTCAGAAATATCCATTGACGATCAATCGGTTGAAAATGTGCCACAACTTGAGACATCTATAGATGCTCCTATAGAGAATCATCCATCGTGGAATCCAAGAAATTTATTTACATCTTATGTGCCTCCCATATTAGCAGATTCCATTGGCACTCCAAACAAAGTCGACAATGGTAAGAATGAGTATTTATTTGATACAACTACATGGTTTGACTCAAAAGAGGATCTTCAGTTGGCAGTTCAAAGATATTGTATAGAAGTAGCTAGGAGGTCGTATATTGTGAAAACTAGTACCCGGAAAGTGTGGGAGGTGCGATGTCCACAAGAAAAAGGTATACGGCCTTGCAATTGGAGAATCAGAGGTATATTGAAGAAAAAATCACAAATGTGGAAGGTCTCTATGTACGAAAGGGAGCACAAATGCTATATTAGTAGTAATTTATCTTTGGAGCATAAGAACTTAAGCGTGAGATTTATAGCCTCTGAAATACTTAGGGATATTAAGGGAGATCCTGCCATCACTATTGCTGAGGTTCGTAGACTGATTAAAAATAAGTTCAGTTTTGATATTAAGAGCAGCAAAGCTCGACGAGCAGTAAGTGTAGCGGTTCAGGAAATATATGGCACATGGGAAACGTCTGTTCCAAAACTGCCGTGTTTTCTTCAAGCAGTACAACATAAAAATCCAGGTATTATTTCATTCATTATTGTTATTATAATTATCATCTTTATATTTTCTTATTACGTGCTTTTATTATCTCCGACGATATTCTTAAATTTTATGCAGGAACTATTGTCAAATATGACAATATACCTCTCGAGAATGGTGATTCTATGATGAATTATGTGTTTTGGGCTTTCGGTCCGTGTATTGATGCGTACAAGCACTGTCGGCCCGTTATTACAGTTGATGCGACCCACTTGCAATCAAACTATGAATGCAAACTATTAATTGCTACTGCTCTTGATGCGGGTGGTCATATTTAGCCACTAGCTTTTGCTTTAGTAGATGAGGAATCAAAATACGCATGGCATTGGTTTCTTGATCTCCTTAGTACGCATATTATTCAAGGGCAACGAAAGACATGTTTGATATCTGATCGAGGTTCTGGCTTGGTAGGAGCTCTACCATACCTCCCTGCCTTCTCTGAACCAGAGGGCTGCTATAGATTTTGTATGCGACGTGTAATGTCAAATTTCATGGAAAAATACAAAAGTTCTGCTTTGAAGAACATGGCGTGGTCAGCTGCATATGCAGAAGACGTAGAAAAGTTTAACAACATCATGGAGAACATTGAAAAAATTAACGTTGGAGCATATCAGTGGTTGAAAGAGATAGATCCAGAACGATGGGCCTTTGCTTATGATGGTGGTGCAAGGTATATCTTTATTTTATGATATATATTGATATATTTACTAACATTGTTATTATAGGTATGGGTCTGCAACATCAAATTGGTCAGAGATCATGAATAGTGTACTAAGGGGCGCTCGTCGGCTACCTCCCACAGCTATTGCGCAAGCCACTTTTTTGCGTTGTCTAGACTACTTTCAAGAACATCGGAGAGAGATTCGCTTGAAACAAGAACGACATCTATGGCCTGAAAAAGTTCATCGTCAATATAGTCGTTGGGATAAAAGAGCTACAAAACATTCCGTTCGCCCATACAACACGGTTACTAGGACAGCGGCTGTTATTACCCCAGGTAAACCAGGTCGTCGCCCTAAAGTTCACCATGTCAATCTCAAAGATCGTTCTTGCACATGTCGCAAGTGGTTAGTTTACAAGATTCCGTGCTCACATGCAATGCAGGTACCTAAGTGATTATTATTATCATTGTTGTTGTTATTATCATCATCATCGGTGTTGTTATTATTCTTATTATTATTTGTTGCTCCATGTTCTTTCAGGTTTGCAAGTATTTTAAAGTTGATCCATGTGAATATGTTCCAGATGATTTTGGAATTGAAATATTGGAGGCCACATATTCGTATTAGTTTGAGTGTCCATTAGAAGAGTCACGTTGGGAACCTCCTTTTCATCTGGTACACAATCCTCATTTGCGTCCAGAGAGGAAAGTCGGACGAAAGCGAACACGGCGATATCCATGTGAAATGGACCGTCACAAGAAACACTCAAGGAAAAACAATGATGATTTGCCATGACAACTTGTCTAGAAATGTTTTTATCAGATATTGCTTATTTGGATGTTTATGAATTTTTATAAATTTTAATAGTACGAATTTTAATAAATGTTGATAGTACGAGTTCAATGAAGAGTTATTTATTTTCTTTTAATTTATTTTTTAATAAATATATTGGTTTAATTAATCAATATTTTTGCTTAATATAGTTGTAGAAGAGGAATTCTATTGTGTTTCTATGAACCAAGACATTTCTTTAATAATATATTCTTAATATATTTGTGTTAAAATAATTTGGGGTAAAAATTTAATTATTAACAAGTGATGTGCTATTTGAATATAACAATAGTTAACATTTATAATTTGAAATATTTTCGTGGTTAAAATGAAAATAAAAATAGTTATAAGTAAAAAAGTTGATTAGTTTTGTAATAGGTTTAAAAGCTCAACTAGTTTTGTAATTACAATCTCAAAATAACATTGTTTTTGTAATTCTCTCGGCGTTTCTCCCCCTGAAAGCTTGAAGTCCTCGTCTGAGACCTCCGAGTCGAGGCTGTCATATGTCGTAGAGTCGACGACCGTATCAACCGAGTCGCTGGAAAGATTGATGGGATCATCGGCGTTGGAAGTTGGGTTCAGCGCTCGTCTTATACGCCCGCTTCGTCGCTTCTTCACAGGAGCAGACTTCGTCGCCTGGGCTTTGCTCTGTTTCTTCTTGGAGCTCCCAGGCCGAGATTTTTTCGACTTGGGGACAGTTTTTTTGCTCGGAATAGAGCTTGAAGAACCAGGTGGTGGAGGAGGGTTTGAAGACGGTGCCGTGACGTTGATAGCGCCTCCGACCAGACTTGTTTGGACAGGCCGTGACTGAGACGGAGGTGCGCCGAGAGGCACGTCGACGAAATTGAAGATCGGCGGTGGAATCGGTTGTCTGGGAGCGACAGTGGCCGGAAAAAGAGGGTCGGCGGAAACATGGGTTTCTGCTGTCTCAGGGTTCGGCACTGATGACTCGTCACTTCCAATTGGGGCTCCGGATTCTGGAATAGCACCAGATGAGCTCGGCGGCGCTTCACCCTTGCGGTTTCTTTGCCGTTTTTGGAGCGATTGGAGTCGGGTTCCAAGAGGCACATCATCATCATCGTCTCGACTTGGCATCGTCGCTAGAGTTTCTTGGCTAGGGTTTGCTGTTCGAGGAGCTGTAGATGCTGGTTGTGGGACTTCTGTGGTCTCAGGTGGTGGCGCTTGTCCTTCTGCGACTTGAGGTGGTGGTCTGACTGGCCGGAGCGGCTGAAAAGGACCGGTGTAGGCCACGATCTCCATCGGACCTGGAATCACTTGAAGAGGGACTGGAAAAACAGGGTTAGGATCGAATGTTGGGTCAACATTCGGCTGAGAAGATGAATTCGACATAATTCCAGCAAGAAAAGTGAAACAAGATCGAAAAATCTGAGCAACCCTAGTGAACTACAGATCACGAAGAGCAGTTCCAGAGAGAGAGGTCGAGGTGGAGCAAGTGGGATGATATGACAAGTTAAATAAAATCATATAATCTATCACTTATAACACGAGCTAGTCACAACGGTTACTGCAGTTATTTTTAAGTTAATCATGGAGTTAATGGGCATAAAAGTAACCGTTGAGCAAGGAGAAGAAAGAAAAACCGCATAAATTGGATAAGTTCAAACTAAGTCATGATTTTTCAAAACATGAAGCTAAAAATAGTATATGACAAATCCAATCATACGAGCACATAGAAGCTAGTTTGAGACTAAGTCATGCGAGTAAATAGGAGCATTTCAGACCACGTATCTACCAAAAAGACCACTAAGTCAAAAATCAAGGTAGAATCAAGAAATACTAACCGATTGAGCGACGTTGATGAACACATAGAGACAAGTGTAAAGAGCTGATCTTCGAGAGTTTCTAATGCATTTCTGAGAGATAACTGAACTAGACACACAAGACTAACAAAAAACAGTACTAAAGACAGACACGAATAAAAACGAAAGCACAGAAAGTAGCAATATCGAACTGACAATCACATGTTGGCCTAACATTTGACTCAACATTCTAATTCCGTAATCCTAGACTTTTCTGCTTAATTCTTCTCAAAATCAGTTCCCTTTATTTCTACCCTTTCACCTCATATACCCACAACGAATTCACGCACTGCCCTTATACCCTCAGCCTCAAGGTTCGGCTTTTTGTCGCATAGTATACATCGTCACCGCGAATGCCGTGTACCTAAGGAAACTTATTACCAAATACCTATATCTAGCCGAGAGTTTATGAGCATGCTAATCACAATAAAAAGGATTGGCTTTTAGTCGCAAAGAGTACATCGTCACAGCGAATGCCGTGTACCTAGGGACGTATTACCAAGAGCCTATAAAAGAGGGATCGGGTTTATTTAGGGACCAATCAAGAAGAATCAAGTCATTTCACAGGAAAACAGAACAGAATATTAAACCAAAAATTAAAGCAGTAACTATCAAAATCGACATATGCTATGTTGATCCAAATGTTGGACCAACATCTAAACTAACATGTGCAAACCTATGGATTTCTTCAGGTCCGAGAACCTTTCAGAATCCAATGCTTTCGTAAAAATGTCTGCTAACTGATTCTTAGTGTCTATATGCTCGATGCGAACTAACTCCTTTTCAACCATATCTCTCAGAAAATGATGCCTAATATCTATATGCTTTGTTCGAGAATGTTGGATGGGATTCCTAGAGATGTTAATGGCACTAAGGTTATCACAATACATAAGTACAGATTCACACTCTAACCCATAGTCACATAACATACTATTCAACCACAATAATTGCGTGCAACAACTACCCGCCGCAACATATTCGGCCTCAGCAGTAGATAAAGACACACAGTTTTGTTTCTTACTATACCATGCAACCAAGTTATTACCTAGGAAGAAACAGCCACCACTTGTACTCTTGCGGTCATCCTCGTCACCTGCCCAGTCAGCATCGCTATAGCCTACAAGACTCAAATTAGTATCTTTGGAGAACCATAGTCCTAGGCTACATGATCCACTCACATAACGTAGTATTCTCTTAACAGCATTAAGATGCGACACCTTAGGTTCAGATTGATATCTAGCACATACGCAAACACTATACATGATATCAGGTCTACTCGCAGATAACTACAATAAACTGCCTATCATAGAACGGTACAATGTTGGGTCAACATTCTGCCCAACATTGTCTTTACTTACCTTTTGCGAGGAACCCATGGGCGTTTTCATTACCTTTGCAATGTCCAAACCAAACTTCTTGACTGTGTTCTTGGCATACTTCTCTTGGGACATAAAGATCCCGTCGCTGCTTTGCTTAATCTGCAATCCTAGAAAATATGTTAATTCGCCTATCATTGACATCTCAAAGGTAGTGTTCATTGACTGCACAAACTGATCTAATAAAACTTGTGAGCTTAAACCAAAAACAATGTCATCAACATATACTTGAGCAATCAAAATATCGGATCCGACCCTTTTAACAAAAAGAGTGCGATCCGCCTCACCTTGAGTGAAACCAAACTCAAGCAAAAATGTTGCTAACCTTGCATACCACGCTCGAGGCGCTTGCTTCAATCCGTACAATTCTTTCTGCAGCTTAAAAACATGGTTAGGATAATGGGGATCTTCGAACCCTTTAGGCTGTTCGACATAGATTTCCTTATCAATATACCCATTCAAGAAAGCACCCTTAACATCCATTTGGTGTAATGTAATGTTAAGCCAACATGCAATAGCTAACAAAAGCCTAATTGATTCTAACATAGCAACGGGAGCAAACGTCTCATCAAAGTCTATACCTTCTACTTGAGTGTAACCCTGAGCTACTAAACGTGCCTTGTTTCTAACAACCCTACCAAGTTCATCAGATTTATTCTTAAATATCCACTTAGTGCCTATGACATTAATGTCTTTCGGCCGTGGTACTAAAGTCCAAACTTGGTTTTTCTCGAACTGCAAGATTTCCTCTTGCATCGCGTTTATCCAACAATTATCCTTGAGTGCTTCAAGGACATTCTTGGGTTCTATCTCAGAAACAAAGCAATAAAAACGTACCTCAGCGTATAGCGAGTTCATACACGCATTTCTTACCATAGACTTGTAATCCTTTCGTGGTTTGTCTCTGGTCTTCCTTCCTTCATTCACGTCTCCAATTATTAGATCAGTGGGATGGTCTTTCTGAATCTTAGCTGGCGGATCACGTCGCACTTCGCTAGGACCAGCTTCATCGTTCTGTTCTGGTACAGATGTTGAGTCCAATGTTGGCACAACATTGTCATCCGCAGACTCCTCTGATTCGTTTCTTGCTTGTATAACATCTGCAATGTCAACTTGAGGAGGCATGTTGCTAAGATCAGTAGCATCATCAAACACAACGTTCACTGATTCTTGAACAGATTTCAAACGCAAGTTGTAAACACGATAGGCACGACTGTTAGACGAGTATCCTAGGAAGATGCATTTGTCACTTTTTGAATCAAACTTAGTCAAATATTCACGATCATTCAGCATGTAACAAAATCATCCAAAGACATGAAAATATTTAACCGTAGGCTTTTTACCATTCAAAAGTTCATACGGGGTTTTCTTTGTACCATGCCTAAAAAATACACGATTCGAAATGTGACATGCTGTATGCAAAGCTTCAGCCCAAAAACGTTTAGACACATTCTTAGATAGTAACATAACCCGAGCCATTTCTTGTAACGTCCTATTCTTCCTTTCGGCAACCCCATTTTGTTGGGGTGTCTTAGGAGACGAATACTCATGTACAATGCCTTTCTTATCACAGAATTCATCAAAAATTTGATTCTCAAATTCTCTACCATGGTCAGACCTAATGCGAAAAACAGTAGCACTGAAATTGTTTCGAATCATGGCACAAAATTTTTTGGAAAACTCGACCGACTCTGATTTTTCCCTAAGAAAGAAAATCCATGCATATCTAGAAAAATCATCCACGAGCACATAAGCATATTTTCGACCCCCTATGCTATCAACTTCCATAGGACCCATCAAATCCATGTGAATCAACTGAAAACAGTGAGCAGTTTTAAAATGTTGGGCAACTTGTTGGTCAACATTGTGACTAACATGTGTTTGCTTACCCTTCAAACACGACTCACAAACAACCTTACCAAACTCCTTAAGCTTAGGAATGCCTCTGATTGCGTCATGTTTGATAAGTTGCTCCAATGTTCTGTAGTTGACGTGGCCCAATTTGTAATGCCAAAGAACAACATCATCCTCGGCCTTTGAAAGCTGGCACACGTCTTTCTCACCAGTTTTGTCACCAACCAGGTAACAATTGTCGCTAGATCTCTTACCTGCCATCACTAGAACAGAATTTCGGTTAAACACTTCACAACACTCCTTATTAAACCTTACTTCAAGGTCATCGTCGCACAGCTGGCTAATGCTAATCAGATTCGCAACAAGCCCGTCTACATGGAGTACGTTGCTAAGCTTGGGAAAGTCGGGCACATTAAGTCTGCCTCTGCCGAGAATTTGACCTTTGGAACCACCTCCGAAAGTCACAGATCCACTCCTTAAAGGCGTGTAGTCACTGAGATACTCTTTGGTACCCGTCATATGTCGGGAACACCCGCTATCGAAGTACCATGAACCTGTAACGTTAGCTCGCAAAGAGGTGTACACAACAAGACTTTTATCCCCTGATTTCCTAATCCAAGCTTTCTTAGAAGATTTAACCACATTCTGTTTACTAGAATTCGAAGAAACGCCAGCTGATTTTTCTCCAGACACATCCTTCAACACTGATTTCTCAATGTTGACTGATATGTTGGGTAACATCGCAGCTGACATCGACTTCTTAGCAGAAATCTCTCTCTTCAATTTCCAGCAGTATGATTTTAAATGACCTGATTTCTTACAGTGTTCACACACAAAAGATTTATCATGGGTTTTTGGGGTCACATGCTCGGGACTATCCTTAGGATTCGTAACTTCGTCATTTACGGATTGAGCTTTAACAAACACAATCTTAGGCTTCTCATGGGTCAAGGGTTTTGTACTATCATGAGCAGATTGATGGTTATAACCTAGACCTTGTTTATCAGTAATACCAATAGATAGTACCTCTTCATGACTAGTTTTGCTCCTGTTCCACTTAGCAAAAGTTTTGTCGGCCTCATTAAGACGCTTTTGAAGTGAGTCGATTTCCCTGTCCTTTCGTGTCAAAGCAGCTTCCAACTTGTTCATGCCATCCATTAGACCTTCAATGACCTTCTCGTTTTTCTCATTTTCCTCGGCCAGTAATTGAATTTGTGAGTTGATCGCCTTTTCTACTTCATATTGTGAGGTCAACTGCTTAACGGCTTCTTCACCACTCTCTGTCTCAGTTTCTGTATCATCACAACTCCAAAGACTATCAAGACAGTTTGAATCATCATAATAAAAAATGATATGTTTTACTGATGTTGAGTCAGATGTTGGCTCAACATCAGTTACCGCTGTAAGGCCGATTTGATTATCTTCATCTTCTTCGTCGTCAGAAAATGACTGGATGATCACAGATGATTGCTTAGGCTCTTCCTCTTCGTCTTCATCTTCCTCGTCTGATAGATCGATCCACATGACCTTACCACCACGCTTGCGAATGGTGTTGGCACATTCGTTGGCGAAATGGCCCCAACCTTGGCATTCAAAACACCGAACTGCCTCATAGTTAATGTTCTTCTTTGGTTTTCCATCTAGCCTCCCAAAAGGTTTCCGTTTAGGGAACGGAGGGGCTGAAGATGGTTCTGCCTTGGCATTCTGGCCTTTTCTGAATGTTGGGCCAACATTTTGCACAACATTCTTCTTCTTGAAGTACTTCGCGAACTTCTTTACAACCATGGCCATGTCTTCATCATTACTGGGGTCGACTTCTATCAGTTCCTTGGATGGCTGGCTGACCAGTGCGAGACTCTTACCACGTGCGGCCCTCTTTTGGACTTCAAGGTTGGTTTCAAAATTCTTCAAGATGTTCATCAAGACGTTGAAGTCCATGGTGGCTAGGTTGTGTGATTCCTCGATCGCTGAAACCTTCACATTGAATTTTTCAGTTAGTGTACGAATAGCTTTAGAGTTTAATACCTTGTTTGACAGAGGGTCTCCTAGGCTGGCACACTCGCTGGAGATGGTCAAAAGCTTTCCAAAATACGTCGTGATGTCCTCGTCTTCCTTCATTCTGATATTCTCGAATTGACTTAGGAGGAGGCGTAGTTTGGTTTCTCGCACCGTTGTATCACCTTCACAATACCTCTCGAGCAGATCCCACGCATTCTTGGCCGTTGTACAGTTCTGGATGATCTTAAACATAAAGATATCCACCGTGGAGAAAATGGCGTTAGCCTTGTCATTGAATTCTGCTAGGCTTCGCTCGGCTGCCGACCATTGTTCGACCGGCTTGTCGATAACCTCGCCATCTGCATCTGGTTCTGTCCTTGGTGGGGTATACCCGTGAAGTACTGCTTCCCATGATCGCACATCGATTGACTTGATACACTGGCGAACTCGGACCTTCCAATACGCATAGTTGGTGCCGTCAAGAACAGGGACTTTGCCGATGTTGTTGGAACTAGTAATATCCATTGTAGAGGATGTTTAAGCGCTTAGTGACGTCAAGCGTTGGCTCTGATACCACTTTGAGGGTGGTCCCGTACACAATGGATGTAAAATCACTAAGTAATATACTGATGTTGAACGTGATGTTGGGCTAACACTCGAACTCACTTTTAAAGCACAGCGGAAATGATAGAAACTTAGTGATAAAAACGAAACGAACACACACGATGTTTTGTGCAGCAAGTCAAATAACTTGCTGCGAGCCCCAAGGGGTAAAGATCCACTAGAAATATGGATTACAAAAACTATCGAAAAAGATAGTCAAAAACTAGTCTAGCCACAACCTACGAATCAATAAAGAATTCAGCAACAACTAGACTAAAAGAAAACTCTTTCAAGAAAATAACTCTCGCTCAGAATGCTCTCACTTTTGCTCAGTGTTCGTCGTCCTTCAAAACGGTTAAGTCTTCGACTTAAATACTCCTTCGATTTGTCCAAGACTTCGCCACTTGTCTTAGCAACTTCCCACAACGTCCACTAACGTCCACTAAGTGTATTTGGACAGTTAGTGACCGTTGTAGATCGACTTGGTCAGCTCGGATTGCTCAGTCTTCACTTGTTCTCCGAGCTTCCTATTTTTAGTATGCTCCACTCCTATTTTCGCTCTAGCTTATCCACACTCTTTCTACACGGTTTGAACCGTTCTAGCTCTTATCCATAACCTGCGCAACACTAGAAAAATGCCACGTCATAGTTAAAATAGGTTTTGGGCATGAAAGATAAAACTAGGAAAGGGAACATTCTCGGCCAACAGATGTTGACTAGAATGTTACCCAACATTGTTTCAGTTGAACGCTCAACATCAACAATTATGTTTAGAGTTTAGGGTTTATGGTACTGATCAATACCGATTGAAGAATGACACCAAATATGAACTGGATTGCTATTGAAGCCAAAGAGAAAATATCGATAGGCGAGACTGAAGACCTAAAAGTCGGGAGATTGGACTAACACAGAGAAACAAAAAGAAAATTAGTCAGCAATAAAGATCGAAACTAAACCAATATATCGGCGTGTTAGGACAACAAAACAGATCATCCACTTGCAGAAATACTCGCTCACTCTAATTGTAAAGTCGAATGCTGAACCAAGTACGTTCATGTTATGATATTCCAGCGGAATGCAAAAAATTTGTTGAACTTTGATGATCATTGTGATACTAGGAGTCTAATTAAAAGAGTCTAGGTAGGTGGGTTGTACCATGAAGTTGTAAATCAAAACCTTCTAGTGAAAAGTGAGTCATTTCTTGGTGGGAAAAAAAGAGGAGATAAACTTCAAACTTTCGTAAACAAATCATCACATCTGTATGTAACTGAGTTGTAGGTAACGTTTTCTCTAAACCATACGGTTACAATCAGAATCGATAATAAGCCAAAACGGATCGATTGTCAACTGAAACCGCAAAAGCATAAAAAGGAATCCACCCTCTTTACACACACACCCGATCCTAACGAAAACCAGTCGAGAATTTGGTTCTTTATGGACGACGACCATCTACTAATCTCTTAACCACCTTTGTTAGTATTTTACGAACAATTATTTTCATATAAAGGAAACATGGTCAAATACAATGGAAATAAGCTTGCTATTATCTTTCTATTTTATTACGGCTTAGTGCCTCTTAAAAACGGCCGTGGTATGTCAATTTTAATTTATAGTATAATTACCATTTTATCCTTATTTTATTTATATTTAAATTAATAATCTCATCCCAGCTTAATGGCGTCTTTCTCAATTTAATTTAACAATTAGTAATTTCTCGGAAAGAATAAGTGACTATTTCAATTAGAATTAACATTAAATAATAAAATTATTAGAAAAACACTACCCCCAAATATAAGTTGAGTAAACTGATTTTCTATATACAATTGTATTCATTGTACGCATATAGAGGTGCAAGGCTGACTATTAATTAATAGTATTTTTAATACACCCTATTTGTTTGCCATAAGGGGTTGTTTGTTTTAAGTGATCCAATACGGTGATAAACACATCACCGTGAATCGTGATGTGAGTATCACCGTGATATGGATCAACATGATATGTCAGAATTGCGCTTGTTTTGGAATAATATTTCATTTTGCATATCATGATGATATTAGGATATTGTTTTTGTTTAATCACGGTGATGTGTGGAGTGATGTTTTGTGTCGTATTTAACCCTCTGTATATCACCTTGGTGATGTGTATTAACATGGTTGTTTCAGGGTGATTTTTGAAAGTGATAAAGATCAATATTTATCAACTTTTATTTTTGTAAGTTTCTAATATACAACTTTATGAAAAAAATGCATGTCTTTTGTAGCAAAAATAGAATTCCGTGACCTTTTTCCATGAAATGCTTGTAAAAACATTCAACGAAAGGTTAATCGTTAAAAATGCAAGCCTTCATATAAATATAAGAAAAGTTATGTTCGCAAAGAAAACACAAATTCTAACACATAATGAGTCTCAAAAAGTGCTACGCAAAACTGTGACTCACAATTCTTATCAATAAAATTATTCTCAACTAATCAAACGAAGGCATGTAACCATAGGATGGGTCATTGTGAAGCTCCTTCATCACTAACATATGTCTCACCTCCTCCGCCAAGCAAAAAAACATCTCAACTTTAGTCTTGTCCTTCAAGAAGATTGATGTAGCAGTGATCTTATCATCCACAGATAGTGAAGGAATCTTGAAAATCTAAGAACAGTGTTTGCCTCCTCGTATCACCGTGAGTTTGGTTGTGGTAATAAGTTGATATCACCCTGAACTCCTCTAAGTTTGTTCAAAGACATTCCCAATCCGGGCAAGTGCACCAACCAAGTCAACCATCACATCCTTGTCATATCTGTTTCTTTCTTGTTGCTGCTTTCACTATTTCTCATACTTGAAGTGGCCTTAGTGGGGTTGAATGCATACCCTCTGGATAGTCATTGTCACCAACAACAATTGGCGGATCATCATTGGCCTCAAGTTCAACTTGCTTGATGTCCACTCCGTCATTCTCAGGATTCAAACCCAATCTTCAACAGCATCAACAACACTCTCAGCCATCTGACCAGTTGCCCTATCTTTGCCAAAGATTTCGGCAGCTCATCATAGTAAGGAAAATGTTTATTCCTAAGTCCAACCGCGTTTGGGTGTGTCTACAAGGACAAGTACACACATTATGAGAAAATCTAATCAGATATATAAAATATCTAGAGACGAAAATTATAATTACCTTGCACCAAAGATCAAACACATCCTTTTCAGCAACTACACATTTCTCTTTGTCATTCCAACCAAAACCAGAAGCTGCAGGACCTCTCATTTCATCAACACCAGTTTATTGCCTTTTAAGTGACTTCATTCTATTATCTATGTGAGGAAAGGCTTTAAGGCCACTTTGTGGCAGCTTAATGGCTGAAGTCCTCTTGATATGTGCATTAAATCCATGCCTAGATGTACCATTATCTCCTTTCCATCCGCCTACCCTAATGATTGGCTTGTGGCGCGGTGGATGTTGAGGGGCAGTCGCGCCTCCTCGGTGTGGCAGCCTCGAAGGGGTCTTCGAGGTGAGGATAGTCGAGGTCCTTGGTGTGGCGATCGCCTCCGTGGATCTCGGGCTTGGGCAGCTTCGGTCCAGAGCTAAGCGTGGCCTCATCTCGGGCCATCGTCCTCCTCATCAATCGTAGTTCGGCCCCTGTCCTTGTGCGAAGGCGGGGCGCTGCGCGGGTGTGTTCGCGCGGCGCGGGGCTGGATGCGCGTGGGCCATGGTGCCGGCTCGTGCCTAGGGACACCATCTCCTTGAGCGGGGCAAGCGCGGCTTGGATACGTTCAATCCGCGCGTCCATGGCGTCAACCTTGGGTTGAAGTGCTGTGTGTCCCACGAGAAGTTCGTTGGGAATGGCTCCCGCGAGACTAGCTTTGGACGGGCTAGGCTCGGCCGGGTCGTCGTGTGCGAACGAGTCTGTCATGGCTTTAACTGTAGCTGGAAAAGTTGGTGCAGGATCTCCCTTCGTGTAACGTAGGCTCTGATACCAGGAAATGTCACGCCCCCAAATCCCTTAGAATTTTTTTCGCTTCTAGGGACCCTTGACGCAACACGGCAGCGGCTTAGTATGGCCTTACTAAGTCGCCTAAGCCTGATGCGGAACGATCGTACTAGAGGAAGTACCTTTCTTTTACTCAACTCACGAAATTGAAGCCAATGAGTGGTATAGTGTGAGTGTCTAGTAGTTCACTTAGTGGTTTGCATGTAAAGAGTGCTTGTGCGTGTGTGCGTCCGCCAAAAAGAGTCTTGTACGAGTCACCATAGTCTTCGGACTTAGCTTGTACTTCCCCGTATCCCGGGGCCCCCGATTAATAAGAGATTGGGTTGGGAGTTCGCTCCCGTAATTCTTGGTGTTCTAAGTTTGGTCGAGCTAATTGGTGCGAGTTCGGGGTTAACAAGGAAACACTCGTTGGCTTCAATTTCGTGAGTTGAGTAAAAGAAAGGTACTTCCTCTCGTACGATCGTTCCGCATCAGGCTTAGGCGACTTAGTAAGGCCATACTAAGCCGCTGCCGTGTGGCATCAAGGGTCCCTAGAAGCGAAAAAAATTCTAAGGGATTTGGGGGCGTGACATTTCCTGTGCCTCCAACATAGACTCAATCAATTTGGCATCCTCTTCTTTTCTCCAAACCTTTTGTTTTGCATCACTGTGACCCTTGCTGGAGTTAGCCTTCCCTTTCTTCTTCATTCCAGCCTTGGATATATGAGCATAATTGCTTTGCTCGTCACCACTCATCGAGGCTGTAATTGGTATATCACTTTCCATCATTTATCATCAATAACAAATAACAACAAAGGAAGCATAAATAACAAGAAAACAATACAACAATAATATCATAAATAAAGTATAATCAGAGCCGGAAGTGCAAAAACAATTGCAATAATAATAAAAGTCAAGTGTTCAAATTAAAAACAAGTATACTTGCAAACAACTTTAACAAATTCAATTAGAAGCATTCCATATCAAACATCTCAGTGGCCAAACTCTCCCTAAAGTTAGATGACGCATCACTCAATATTGCACTTTTGTTCTTGATCTCCATATTGAGACTCTATGAAGTGTTCTATAATTGATGCATCAAGAGGGTCTAAGGGGAGCTCAGATCTTATATAGTTGCGAAGCACGCAAATAGCCGTTATAATTCTACAATTGTCTTAGGTGGATAAAATGATCTACCCCTCACAACAGGCCCCCTAGCCTTAACCAACCCAAAACACCTCTCAATGACGTTGCTAGCTCTAGAGTGCTTCATGTTGAAGAATTCATGAGGCGTAATTGGTCGTTGCCCTTGCCTCCACTTGTTTAAATGGGTATCTTTGGCCCCTGTATGGAGCTAAAGCCTTCGGCATTAGGATATCCAACATGACATAAGTAATAACAACCTATATTGAGTAATTGGTTATATAATTCCTCTGTATATTATTAAATATCAATAATAAATAAGCGATTCATAAACAATCATGGCTTCATGTACCTTGAAACATTTTCGCTGATCATCATTACATTCATTAGTAACAGGATCTGGTTTGCGTAGTAGGATCGGATGCAAACACAATATGGCATGAAGGACAACATGGAAATAGCGGCTAACAGTTTCACCCAAACGTTGGAATTGTCTCTCAGTGACTCTATTTTTGTATCATGGGCAGCTATATGAAGAAACATAGCCACCATTCGTGAACGTTCTTACTACCCTTTAACCTTCCAAATGATTGTAGAAGATGACATAGCTTAAAGAAAGCATTTCTATCCATCCTAATCACTGTAAAACACGATTTTTGTCATATTTAGACTTCTAACATTTTCTCAAAATAATGTTGTCCTTTCCTTTTCCACCCAACCATTTTCCCCTTGTTTCTATTTTTAAGCAGCAATATAACTATAACAAGACACAAACAATACATCTCATGCAGTATTTTCATCTTAATACCCGATAAAGTCATGAGGTCCACCTGCCTACTTTGTTGAAACCTTGACATTATTGCATTTGATAATATATTTAAAAACATAAACGAATAATTCAACAACTAGTATGCATAATATATCTAAGTATAAACAACAAATCACAATCATTATAAACAAGTAGGTCACATAAATATCATACATACACGACAAATATGAGTAAGCAACATTGAGCTTTAAAAAAATTTGAGGAATCGATTATAAGCTAACAAGAATAAAAAAATAACACGAGTAAAGAAGACAATAAGCCGTTAACTATGAAAGGGAAAAAAAGGCAAATAAAGATTGAATAGCACCGAACGCTTACCCACGATTCAACTTCGAATGGATGAAGGAGAACGAAAAAAGATGACGTGAGTGTTATTCGAATTCTGATAAGAGAAGATGATAAAAGAAGATGAGAATATATTATTTTTTTAGAGATACGTAGAAGCATGTATGATGGGATATTATTTGGGTTATCGAAGAGTTTATTGTTCAATATTATTGATTTGATATAGGGGTAATGAAAGGAATTAAAGTTCATTATAAGAGATTATATTGTTCGGAAAGTCAGAAATATCACACCATCACGGTGGTGAAGGATCATTGAGGTTTTTTGGGGTGATCCCTAATGCGAAATATCACACCATTTTCATCATATATGTGATTTATTATTACTGATGACTCATGATCTAGATCAAATAAAACGCGAGGATTACTATGATATTTTGGAGGCCCAATTAAGATATTACGGCTCATAGTCGACCCTTTTTCTCTTATATAAATGTCGTCATTTTCATCCCCAAAGCTAGGGTTCGCAAGCACTGCAATTGGCTTCGCCGTTGCAAAACTTTCTCTTAAAATATAATATATGAGGAAAGCTACATGTACTCCAAGAAAGGGTTGAAATCATCGGTGCCCTTTGTTTTCTTGATTTACCGTTAATCGGCTGTAGCTATATCGAAATCGTTTTGAGAAGTTTTACTGGCCGGTTGTTGTTAGTCTCGTTCTGCTTACCGAACTTCTTACATTACCAGTTTGAATGATTATTTTTCATTAACATATCTGCAATTAACTCATTATTTGTATTTATAATTTAATTTTCTGAAAGCTAAATGTCTGTTAGTGAGACGTTCGACGGTCGAGAATTAACTTCTTACATTACCAGAAAGTAATTTTTTGAAAGTAATTTAAATTAATTTAGGATTGTTTATTTAATTTAATCTAATAAATGATAAATGGGATATATAAACGGCTGAGAAGGGCGGCAAAGACCGGAGGGACGGGGCGGTAGACACAAAAATTAGTATTTTTGTAAATTTAAGTTAATCTCCATTGTTATTATATTTAGTTTAATGTAATTAATAATAAAGAGAAAATATATAATATTGAATTTATATAATTTGAAACATGTAGTGAAATAAAGTGGAATAGAAGATCCCTATGTAACATCTGCCAATTGCTACGTAGTATTGTCTATCTTAATATTAAAGTCAGAGCTGATAGTTCGCTGATATACAAAAATTAAGAGATAATAAGATTATGTTTATCAACAACCTAGACAACCGTACAAAGAACAAATAAAACATTCAAAAATAAAATAAATTTTCACAACCGGTTGGTAGACCAACCTTGAACATAGACATGGTTGTGCACAAATCCCAATGTCTAACATTATTCAATAATGTCATTTTTATGATATTTTCAATTATCTCTTAATTTTTTATTTTTTATTTTAACCAAAATCCATGATTTTTTTCTCTATAAAAAATAGAGACCAATATTGATACATTTTGATTCACAATTTCGAATGATATTTATTAAAAATATAAGATCTTTTAATATAATATAATATAGTATATATTGCACACATTTTCAATAATAATAAAAATAATTATAAAATATGACTATATTTATTAAATAATAAAATAAATATATATTATGGGTCGTGTTGGTGATAAAAAAAATTTTTGATGTTGGATTGAGGGTAGAAAAAAAATTTTTGATGTTGGATTGAGGGTAGATTGTGCATGTGGAATAGAGAGATTTTATTCTCATGCCCAGTTGGGGAGGATGTTGATAATCATAGTTAAGGCAATGTCAAATTTGCAACGTAGTTGAAATCACGGAAAACTACATTTTTCATGAACTCACACAACGTGACACATTTCATCTCCTAAATTCGCTTACATTCAAGATGACAAGAACATACACCGAAGGTATAGACGATGACAGTAAGTATTGTGGCCAATCATTCCACTAAGAACACAATAACACGTTTAGTACGCACCAATTCCCTCAGCTACCCTTCTTGCACGGAGACTACCGTTCGATCAAATCATCACCCTCCCCCGTGCAAAAACCAAATCGAACTCTAAAAAACTCACCAAAATGTCGGCCTTAATTTAGGATTGGTTCGAGCCATTCAAGTGTGCATATCCCCGCGTGAAGAACTTCTCTACAGCAGAAACCCAACTCTCAAAACCGATCGGAGCAATCACTTGGGAACATGATCTCCACTACTAGGTATATACCCGCCCGTTCTTTTAGGCATATTGGCCCGACCCATATGGCAATACATTGCCCGAAGATACCTGACCAGGCGGTGCAACAGAAACCCGAGACGAAGTTTCATAACCAGCTGCTTTTTGGGCATTGTAGTTGGCAACCATTTGAGCATCGTGGGTTGTTTCCCTCTGCATATCATAAGCAAGGTGTGCGTTTTGTGGATCGTAAGCAGCTGCACCATACGCTCCATATCCAACTTGGGCGTTGTTGTATCTCTGTGAGTTGTATGTTTGCACACTTTGGGGATCATAACCAGTTATAGGACGTCCATAGGGATCATAACCATTGGCCAAGTAGACGTTTTGAGCTGATCCTCTAGCTGGGTTGTGAGCTGTGTGAGGATTTGTGGGACCCGCTTGCGCAATAATGTGAGGTGAATTAGCCTGAGCAGTATCAGCACCACCTCCCGCAAAAGAACTGTGCCCGTGCTGTATAGGGGAGAAAACACAGATCTAAAACTACGAGCAAAAGCTGATCCATAACTAGGAATTAAGTTCACAAAAGAAATGCAAATGCTGTGTATGATTTCAGTTATTGTCGTTTCTAGTCTTGGTTTCTGTACTATAAGATTCAATGACTTGCAAACTGCATGATCAGAATATGTAAAACTGTTGTGCCCGCTATTTAGATTTAAAATAATAATTGGTAAATATGATGATTATAACGGATTACAATAACTAACGAACATATTTTATTCAAGTACCTGTCCTACTCCGTAAGCATTTGGAGCAGGTACGTATTGACCAACAGCGACACTTCCGTTATATGCGGTAGGACCACCATAAGCCACCCCTACATCTACAATTTGATTTCACTAAAGTGATCATGCAACCACTAAACATTAGAGATCTAATCATAAAATCACTAGATGATACCGTACCAGTTCGTGGATCAATGTTAGAGGTATTAGTCAACTTGGCTCTAAGCTTCTCCACCTCTCGCGACATTTCCACGTAGTTTTTCTCCATCACCTGAAGAGATTCAAGATGATCTCTGAACAACCTCTTCTCGTAGTCATAGGTGGCCCTGGGCAAGTAATCATATAACCCATAAAACATAGTCGACAAGAAATCCTACAGATATATTCACATTCTCTAGTCAAAGTTCAAAGCAACACTAAACAACAAGCTACCTGCAATGATGCAACTCCCGCCTTAATCCATCAAGTTCAGACAACATTGCAGGAATCTGCATTGCTTCAGTGTGGGCCCTCTGCAAGTCGTTTCTCATCCCCTGCACCTTCGATATCAGGCCTTGCCTTTCATCAACCAAACTCTTCGCCTCACCATGAGCTTTCAGCAGCTCGGCCTTAATGGGCTCGGCACCTTGAAGTTCAGCCTCTATTGCAGATGCTTTCTCCGTAAGGCCTCTCATTTGCTGATCCATGTCAGACATTGCCTCAACAGCGCTGGTATGCCTTAGCTGAAGCTCGTGCTTGGCTGCACCGAGATCTTGTCTCAAAACTCCGTGTGTGGAGGCAAGTCTCTGATTTTCCACCGCAAGCTTTTGAATCTCTATGCGTTGAGCAGAAAGCTTCTGTTCCATGACTTCGGGAGGAGGGAATGTTTCGAAAGGCGGGTAATTTACAGGTGGTGGACGGTGCATTTGAGGGACGTTAGGCTCGGGGATGCGCATTGGGTGAGGGTCTGGAAGGGGTTGACGAAGATGTGGATGAGGGATTCGTCTGTTGCTTGCCATCAATTACTATGCTAATTCGAGCTAATTGCTCAAAGCTCAAGCTATTGAATATGATTACAATCCAAACAATGTGCTGCAAAAACGGACATGTAATAAGGCAGGATTGTCAGTCTTTCTATACATACGGAGCATCTCAATTTCCATTAAAAATGAGTTTGTAATATGGCATGCACACACCGGCACGGAAGATATACCTCAATTTTCCTTATATTAACAACCAAATAGACAATCCAACAGTTTCATAAGCCTGGCAGGAAAGAATTTATCAGAGATTTTCGAAAGCAGAACTAATCAGAAACAGAATTTAGAGATTTTGAAATGCACATACAAAACAGAACTAATCAGAAAATGAAAATAACTAAAGAAACATTTCAACAGGTAGGTGATTGTAGTCAAAGAAACATGATCAGCTGCCAAGTAGCTGCAAAGCCTCGACTTCTCAAACGCCATTTTTCGCAATTGTTCAAAAACAAAAAGAGATGTACTAGATGAAAAACGAAAACAGTAAAGCGCGAGTACACAAACCAGGACCGACTGTTCACGGAAACGAAGCACCGTTAAATTATCCAGATTTCAGGAACGAAACTCGATCGTATTGTGATGGTGGTGTTATGTGTGTGGGCGATGCGATTAGGTCTTCATCAGATTTAGAGAGAGAATCTTTAAAATAAACGAAAAATTAATACGAAGAAAAGTTAGAAAATGTAATAACCGTTTATATATTTTGTATCTGGGCCTACAAACTTCGCTACATGGAATTTTCATTATAAATTAATTGCATTGCCGGTAAAAGCACGTGTCCAAGCCCAAAACTAATCCATAATTCCACTCAAATCCCCATAAGTTGTATTTTCTAGTTCCCTTATCTAGTCAATTTGTGTCCCAAATATATGTCCCTCTATATGTCCCAAAGTAACCAGAGTCGTTGGATTTTAAATCATGGGGTCCACAAATTTTATTTTTTAATTCCTTTAATTCTATATTCCGCCAAATCAAAAAATCGTCGTTATTTAATGTGATTTATATGATAAAACAAATAAACACATCCGATTTATTTTTTGTTTTACGATGATAAATTTGATATGCATATCTTATATTTTTCGACAATCATAAAATCATTTTTACGAAAGTTCTACAAAATGAGACAGGAAGTGAGACGGGGATTATGGGACATGTGATTTGAGCCGTTCCCTTATTGCTTGTTGATAGCTAGGTTTATATTTAGAAGGATTTAAAGTACTAAGTTTTATATAAAAATTAATTAATGAGTAGCAAATAAACGTGTATTTGGTTAGTGACATTATGTAAATACATCTGAAGAGGTGTGTTTATATAAACTCGTATGCCTGAGTTTAGAATTGAGTTATATAAACACACCGTTTATATATAGCTACAAGCCAAATATATAAACAAATATTAAACACACGTCTAAAATAGCTAAACTCATAAACCAAACAAGGCTTAAAGTTCTAATGCCCTTTTGCCAATTCCAAACATGGACGGCAAAATCTCAATAGTAAACCATCCTCGTTGGGATTCGAGGTTATTAGACCGGGTCCAATCGAAACAATCATTCTCAAACTCGTATTCAAACTCAAAATATATTAATTCTTCTCCAACAATCGAATCAATTCTCAAACTCAAAGACCATTATAGTAATATTTTCTTCTGTCCGATTGTTTAATTATCCATATAATTTTCAAATTATAAATTAGACCATTATATTATTTTAAATTCGTTTGAAAAAAAATAATTCCATAAAGTAGATAATAAACTCAATATTTTTCATACAAAACATCAAACAAAATATCTATTAATAAATGTTGGGTTACCCGGTGTGTACCGAAGACGCCACGTCCCCGGATACGGTGCGGAACAAAATTTTTTTGGGTTCCCCGATTGCCTCGTAGATCGGATCAGAATAGTAACACATATTGCACGTAATGGGACGGGTCAAACCTGTAAAGATTTACCAGTTGAAGCGAGTGGCAGGTCCTCGTCCTTTTCTTCAAGACTACGACGATGGTGGTGGATGGCACTGGATTGTCACGCCGACCTCGCAGTGTACCACAAAGTCAACTCTCTAAAGATGGCTAGAGAGAGCTGATTCGTCGCGTCAGGAGAGTGTGTGTGCGTTTCGGTTTGTGTTTTTTGCCTTTGTGTGATTTAAAAAATCAGCCTTTTTTCTTATTGCATGGACCACGAAATTTAGCATATTTTAAGGCATGGATTTCGATTTCTAAGTCCTTAAAGTGTGAGAGATTTTTGCCACATTTATCTCTCCCTTTTGAATTCCAAATTTGAATTAAGGAAAGTATGTCGAGTAGTAAACTATGTCGAGTAGATTAAACGAGAGTTCTTGATGCAATGTGGGTCGCTGATACAATATGCCCGCTTCCTACGTTGATCATGATCTCTCGGATCGCCAGCTTCCTACTTCGTTCTAGACCCTGGTTCGAAACACAGATGTGAGCACTAGCTCTCGAGTCTAAGATCCACGATCTGGAATATATCGTCATAGGTTTCTAAAACATAAAGTTCTTTACATGAGGCAGCTAGCTTCGGGCAATCGCGCTTCCAATGTCCAAGCTCATTGCAGTGAAGGCACTTGTCCATCGGCTTGGCGCCTTTAAACACGTTCTTCTTGGTCTTGCCTTTCGAAATTTGTCCTCTGGGCTTAGTGGGATTGTCCGACGTTTTCTGTATGTTCGACTCTCGAGTCTTAGTATTCGCGACAAGAACAACTTCATTTCCTTTCACCTTCTT
Source organism: Craterostigma plantagineum (assembly GCA_027422505.1). NCBI lineage: Eukaryota > Viridiplantae > Streptophyta > Magnoliopsida > Lamiales > Linderniaceae > Craterostigma > Craterostigma plantagineum. Next base: position 206,623 of record JAPQWV010000066.1, on the reverse strand, counting down.
CATCTGAATCTGCGCCACCGATAACTGGTTAATCAATCCAGTCAATATCATCTCGGCCTTGTTCAGATTAAAATTCACAATGAATGAATTGAAGGAAGGTGGGAGCGATTGAAGTATGAAATCGTATTGGAGCTCATTATCCATGATAAAGTCCAGTGCCTCGAGTCTTTCGATCCAATCGATCATCTTGAGCACATGCTCTCCGACGCCACTACCCTCAGCCATTTTGCAATGAAATAGTTGCCCCGTCAGGGAATAGCGAGCACTCCGGAAATGTTCGCCAAAAAGCTCCTTCAAATGCAGCAAAATGGCGCCCACTTCCATTTTCGAGTGAGTGCGCTACAACTCATTGCTCATGCAAAGAAGTATATAGCCCTTAACCTATGGCTTGTCTATCTGCCACTTGGCATACGCAGCCCGGTCCTCGTAACTCGCATCAGCCCCTGGGACTTGCGGTACGGGGGAATCGAGGACATAAGTTAGCGACTCCATACCTAGGACTATCCTCAGGTTACGGAGCTAGTCCACGTAGTTTGGTCCCACCAAACAGTTTCTCTCAAGCAGCATAGTAATATGTTCGTCATTGCAGTAAATAGAAAGCTACCGAAAATAAAGATCTAATTAGGTTTATCTTATCAATCATCAAGCGCAAACAAGGACTTTTCGTTTCGCTTGACTCCCACTATTTTTCTCGAAAAACTATCCTCCCGATAAGAGTTTCGAAAACCTCATTGAATGTTTCATAGTGGAGTTGATGTCCCTGACTCGACTAGACTCGCCTCTGCCTTTAACGCAAACTTATCCAATAAGAGATTCAACTATCTGTCTCAATCATTAACCCTCATGGCTAACCCTGCTTATTGGGTGTAACTGCCTAAGTGTGACCCATCAAGTTATGCTCAAATCGCACGGAACGTACCGCCCCTTGCTACCACATGCTTCGTGGGGGCGGACTGATATGACGAGCGGCGTCAAGATGCACCCGAGACGCTAACACTGAGGCAGGATATACGATGCCAACTTACTCAGAACAAATCGCAGAACTCCCCAATGCTAGACATCTCAAGCATGATAGAAGACAAGAATCCAATTCCTTTACCCACTTAGTATTTATCAAATGAGAGAATAAACCATCTCACATAAGAGCACATAAAACATGCATATCATTTCAAAAACCAAAACGCGCGAAGGTAGTAAATTAACCCTAGCAAAATAAACTACAAGGCAATAGAAGCGGGTTATTTCTAGTCTATCCCTATTACATGCGCCTCCAAAACACTACGGGTCCTCACATGGGTCGAAGTCATCAAACGTCATTCGTTATTCGAACGACCTAAAAGTCACCGAACATCCACCACCTTGTCACCGCCAGGGGGTCGCCATCCATAAATGGGTCCTCGTGTTCGTATTTAAGTCTAATCTAATAAAATAGTAAATTACAAAACGGGGGGATCTAAGTCCCAAACAACCCGTATAGAACAAATACAACCCGAGGGGACGTAACCTTTAACAAACGACCAGGAAACCAAATTCCTAAACCAGAAAGTGCGCCTTAAATCACATTCATAATGAGCATGTTGACAATTACATATTTTTAATAACAAACAAAAATTGGGCCTCAAACGGGCCAAGCCCATTAAAAGGTCCGTTAAGGCTTTGAGCGCGAAGCCCTAACGTAGCTGCCACGACTCAAATCGCTCATCCGTCAAAATACACCGGAGATCCACGACGGAGTAGGCAGCCGGCGTGGAGCTCCAGCCGGAGCTCCATGTCGCACACGTCGTGCGCGATTTCAGCCTGCGGCAGAATTTTACCGGTGCTGATTGGTTGTCGTCGCAGCCGCTCGACGCGACGACACCACCTTGGATGCCGGAGCCACCATGGCCGGTGCCAGACCCACGGATCGCGGATGATCGGGCATGCTCCGAGTAGCCTGATCGTACGAGCGTGCAGCCACGCGCAATGCGCAGCTGCGGCCGGATTGCGCCGCCGCCCATGGCTACCCGCGTTCCGCTCTTGACGATTGCTGCCTCACAGCCATGCTGCACGAGGTGGTGGCCTTGGGATGGCAAACGATGCATCGATCAGCCCCACGCCGGTCAAACCGCATTGGCTTTCGATCGTCTCCCACGCGCCTCGTTTCAATTTAAACATGTTATGATTCCGTTCACGAGCGCCCACCTTGACACCGCTATGGGTTACCGGTGTGTACCGGAGATGCCACATCCCCGGATACGGTACAGAACTAAAATTTTTCGGGTTCCCTGATTGCCCTCGTAGCTCGGATCAGAATAGTAACACATATTGCACGTTCGCGTGGACCCTTAGAGATTTACCAGTTGGAACGAGTGGCAACTCCTCGTCCTTTTCTTCAAGACTACGACGATGGTAGTGGATAGCACTAGATTGTCACGCCGACCTCGCAGTGTACCTCAGAGTCAATTCTCTGAAGATGGCTAGGGAGAATTAATCTGTCGCGTCATGAGAGAGTATGTGCGTTTTGGTGTGTGTTTTTTGCCTTTGTGTGATTTCGAAAATCAGCCTTTTTTCTTATTGTATGGAGTACGAAATTTAGCCTATTTTAAGGTTTGGATTCGATTTTTAAGTCCTTAAGTGTGAGAGATTTTGCCCACATTTATGTCTCCCTTTTGAATTCCAAATTCAAATTTTGGAAACATACTAAAAATGGAACTAACTTACATAATTAAATCATGTAAAATATCTTTAAATATGGAATCAAATTTCGAATTTTATACTATATAAATTTCGAAATCTCTAATCCAGTTAAATAATATTCCGAATATTTTTATTCCATATTTATTTATATCAAATATGCAGATGCGAAATACCCTCAAAGGCATATTTCGAAATTAGCATAAGGTGAAATCCAATTTTACCCTCAAGCTTATTAAGCACTTCGCCAAGCCCAAGTCTTAAAGTTAGTTTCTTACGAAGTCCAACTTCAGTCCATTAAATGGCCCGACGCCCATTAAGGCGCCCAATGACCCATGACCCGTTAAGGCCCAAAACATTTTTCTCATTTTCAGTACACGTTGATGATCCATTTTAAGCCCAACTCTCTAGGTTCTACTCAATCGGCAAGGGGGGAATCCAAGAGTCCGGTAGTTACCTAGCCCACCCCGCAGTACTGGACCGAGGCATATTCCTAACAATAACACGAGCCCTTTTATATATATTGTTTAATGTTATATGAGTACATTATAATTAAAACAAATAAAATGGCATGTATTAAAATTTTAAAACATTAAGCTCATTGTTATTGTGAAATCTCATTCGATATTTGAGTTTAAAACATAAGAGGGAAGATGCAAAACGGGTTTGCATTTGGGGGTTGGAATATTGAGTTTATTTTTTTGAATTTTTTGGTCTCGGTCGGAAATGCTCTTAGATGCCGTTGTTTATTTTCTCGAATCATGGGATAATACTATAGTGTAGTCAAGGTTTTAAGGACCGGACCGGACCGGCCGGTGACCGGCCGAAATTCCGGGTCGGTCACGGTTTGGCCTAAGCTTTTTTTTTAAAAAAAAGAAAACAATAAAAAATAGGGGCAACCTCAACTAAGTCCCTCTTCCCTAACTTTCTATCAACTAACTCCTTTTATTTTATTTATTAAGAAACTCCCTAAATCAAAACAATCTTACACATCACTACCCATTGACGATTTTGCCCCTCATTTATAAAACCTTTTCATCTCCAAACCATTAATTGAAATACCAACATAGCTTTTTAATTTCAGCCCTCGGCTTCAACTGGAAAAGCTCCCACCGGCGACAGAAAAGCCCCTGCCCGCGTCGGAAAAGCTCCGAGCTTGTCTAATCTATTGTGGGCTCCTCGATCCAGGCAAGTCGATGTAGGTTTTGTTTTATTTCACTATGGGTTACCCTTTGAGCTTCTTGACCTCGAGCGAACGAATTTGAGTTAAAGAACACTCTGGTGAGGTGTACAATGAACATTTGTGGCAGAGACATGGACCTAAATTGGGTATGGAGTTGTTGGTGTCGCGATTTGGGTGTCGAGCTGTGGGTGTTGCGATTTGGACGTCGAGCTGTAAAAAGTTGAATTTTCCTCATGTTTTCTACGATTAGCATACTGTGAGTATCAAGGGAGGTTAGTATTTGACCACGATTTAGCTAATTTATTTATTAATGCAATTTACTATATGCAGTACCAAAGTATGTTGAATTACAGTACCCCCATTTCTTCTATGAAGCACATTTTGAAGGTTTCCAGCAGTATCATATGGTACTCGTTTATTTTTTTAATTTTAGGAGGTCCAATTATACGAAGCTATGTTATCTACGATTGTCTTTGGTGGGTTCACGTTGTTTGCATGTGTGAATATAAGAAGAGCACATGTTTATTATTTGATCAACGAAATGATCGCATTCTTTGTCGGCATGTTGCCAATGATAGGTTACCACACATTCTTACGTCGATATGTTTTTATATGATGTTGGTGGATAAATGATGTTAATATTGTCGATATGTTTGATATTAATACTGTTAGTGGATGAATTTTATTAAAATTGTAGATATATTGATATCAATACTATTAAAATCATATTAATACGGCGAATAATGTCGTGTGTGAGCATCCTACTTTCTAATCGTTAGTTAGCGACAACTCAGGTCGGGTTTAGCAGCGAAAGCCGTGGAGAACCCATTTTACTAAAACATTTGTTCATAAAAAATGTTAATACAAACGGGCCGAAGGCCCAAATCATCCTATCACTCACCCACTGGTCGCCATCCATGTACAGCCCCGCCCTCAAAAGCCCATGAAAGCTCCGACAGCCAGCCTCGATCGTCGATTATCTACAACACCTAAAGCTATTGCCCAGTAGGTGAAATAGTGCACATGCACATGTGACTCACTCACGTTCACTCACCCCCAATTCTCACCAATGCAATGCCACTCATCATTACTCATCACCACCGGGATACACTCACCACCTCACAACGGGCCCTGGGCTTTATACTGTGCACCATCATGCGAAATCACTGATCACAAACACAACCACAAGACTATCAATACGGCAGCGGCCTACGCTGGGCAGCCTCCTTGAGCTGTATCAGGTCTCACACGCCCAGGTCACCCTTTTCTGCCCAATGCGGTGCCTATGCTGGTAGCCTACATTAGGTCCCGTAAGGGTACCCAGGTCGCAACCCCCAGGTTGCCTCATCCCGTGTGCAATAGTGTGACCTACACTAGATGGCCTACGTGGGGATGTGCCAAGTCGCTCCTTTCTAGGTCGCACGCAGTTTGCGGCATAATGTCCAACGGGCCAATGGCTCACCGTTAGGGGTATTCAAACGGTAATTACCGTACCGTACCGTACCACCGGTAACCGAAATTTTCGGTTTAAAAAATCTCATACCGAATACCGAACCGAAGTAAACCGGTTCGGTTCGGTAATAACCTAAAAATTTCGGTTATTTTCTATAAATAACCAAAAAAACCGAAATAAATTAAAAAAATTGAAAAGTTAATGTTTATAAAATTAGATATATTTAATTCTTCATATTTTTATATTTTTAAATTATTTTTTCCTATTTTTTTTAATTATTTTTCCCTATTTTTATTATTTTTTTCTTATTTTATTTTTATGTTTAAATTGTATATATATAATATGTATAATATATTTCTGTAATTATATACTATTATATATTATTATATATATTCCGGTAATTCGGTTACCCGTACCAAAATTACCGAAAAATTTCGATCCAAAATTTTTTATATCGAATACCGAACCGAACCAAAATTTCGGTATTCGGTTTGTACCGAACTTTTGGTATCGGTTCGGTACGGTCGGTTTACCAACTTTTGAACACCCCTACTCACCGTCACAGGCGCTGGTGCACAGAAGATGCCCACACTCACATGACTCCTCTACGGTCGACAGCCAATATTGGCTACACGCTCAATGGGTACAATACAGTACCACCGTTCCACCACGGTACACTTCGTGATATGAAATGTAGTGTACATGAATGGATATAACGTGATAATACATGGTAACGTGATGCCACATGAACCGTACGTAAAACACATAAAACATATAATTCATCGAAGCACATAAAAGCACATAATTATTAGATAGGTTTTTAAGCGTTGTAGATGAATAATTCACCTACCTGTCCTCCTGAACTATCGACTAAAGTCCGGTGGAATCCCTAGATGTCGAACCTCTGAGCAAATAAATATTATTAGTATGTTTACTAATTCTCGAATTAGCCTAAAATAATTAAGTTTCAAAATTAAATTCAAAGTCAACGGTCAACCCGTGAAGACCCTTACTAATTCACTTGATTTTTGGCAGTGTGATGAATTACCCGAAAGTTTAGCTTGGCGAATTTCTAAATTGCATGAATATGAGTAATTCTAAGACTTGAGATACTATAAATCGCCCGATTGTGGTCAAGTTTAAGTCAATAACCGTTTTAAACTCGGTGAAAGTCGATCATGTTCGAACCTCAGGTTCACTCGAAACTCCATTTAAAATTTGGTGAAAGTTATCATGAGTTTCGATCGAAAGTGAGGACGTTCGATTCACATTCGCTAGGTGTTCAAGTCACTCGATCATTTAAATCCCAAATGTTAGGGAATATGCCCTCGGAATGCCATACGAGGACTAGGAATAGTATAGGGCACACGATGATGTATAGGTTGCTAGACAGTTTTATGTATATACTGTCAAATAAAGTAATGAATATTATTTTCATTGTAATAAAGGCTGTATTATTTATTTATCAAATTTAAAGTCTGCTTAGCATCGGCAGTGCGATAAATAAATAACACCCAAATGTTTAAGTTGGACGTCTGATTCTCGTAGGGACAAGAGAGGAGACACCGGACGGTCCTTAATCTCAACATTAAAGAAAAAGTCCGTAAGTCTAAGGATCTAGAGGGTGACTAGTTATCCTAATATGACTTATCCATTGACGACCACATAGTATCGGTAGTGTCACCGATTACCTGAGAGGTTGTGGGTCGTGATGGAGATATCGATGATCAGAGAGATTGCGTATTCGGACATTCGGCTCGTACTCGTCTCGATCACATGGCTAGTATGTTGTCAATGATTGAATGAATGGCTATAGCAGCCTTAGATCGATAGGGTCGCTGACTGATTTGCTTTCGCGAATTCGGTTTGTCGCTAGTTGGCTAGGTCCGTAAGTGTTCGGAAATGGGACACGGGCCAGCGACGAAACGCAACCGACTTTACGGAGGTGATTGCCGGGTGACTGCTATCGGGATTCACTGCCTATATTCGTATAGGTTGTGACGACCCTCGTTTACTAATTAGGATTAGTGGCGGATTTTCACAATGTAAGTCGCGGAAGACCCGTCTAACAAAACCTTTTGCCTAAAATAATATACATTACTATAAAAGTCTGTCTACATCGTCATCTCTGTACACGAAGCCCCAAAATGACAAAATACCAAAAACCCTAATGCCTTTCCACAGGTCTTCATCCATGTACTACTCTGCCCTCAAAAGTCCGTGGAGCACCGCCACCAGCCTCCTTAGTCACGACGCGTATCAATGTCGGACTCAGTACCTACAACACGTAAACACTGAGCAAATTGCTCAGTAGGTGAATACGATGCATGTATGCAAGTGGCCACTCAATTCCGACCCCAATATCTCACAACATGATATAATGCACACTCTTTCTTTTTTCACATTCCTATTTCACGTCACACGACATAGGGCCCTAGTTAGGCTCACGCGCGCAATAAATGTCATGGGTGGTCACATGATCACACCCGAATCCAATATCATGGGTGGTTAAACCCGTATCCGTAAGTCATGGGCGATAACACTCGTATCCACATATATATATATATATATATCATGGGTGATAACACCCGTATCCCTTCTGGCGGTATGCACCTCGAACCGACCACGTCCGAGTAGACAGATCGATCACGTCTGTCTCTGCCAGGTATTCTGTGAGCCTAACATGTCACAAATATTACCAATCTACCCCACTTAACCATACGTCGAGTCATCACCGTCTCAATACGGTGGAAACCATCTCTCAATCTGATGTGATATGCACATGCGATGCATATAATTGTAATAACACATGAAAACATGGTCAGCATGAAACGTCCGTAAAACACGTAAATCACGTCCACATATATCATCGAATCACATAAAAATATATAAGTCACATATGTGTTTACGTATTGTAGATGGATGATCCACCTACCTGTCCTCCTGCTAAAATCTGTCACGAAATCTGGTGGAATCTCTAAAGATCGATCCTCTGAACACATAATTATTATTAGTAAGTTTATATATTCTCGAATTGGTTTTAAAATAACTAAGTTTCTAAATTAAATTTGAAGTCAACGGTCACTCTCGAAAACCCTTAATGACCCGTCAAATTCGTTTGGCCCGCGAAAAGGTTCACACTTCGCGAAGGCCTTAAGGTTCGCTAAGTTCATTCAGCCCGCGAAGAGTTTATGATTCCTCTTTCGTAATTTAGAGTTCGCGAACTTAGGCCCGCGAACTGAGCTGACCCGCGAAACCCCGTTTTCTACAATTACGATTCGCGAATCTCAGATTGGCCCGCGAAATCAATTTGAGCCCGCGATAGCCCGATTCCAAGTCACATGCATCGGCCCGCGACATTGAGATCGGTCCGCGAGAACCGGTTTTCGGCCCGAACTTGTCTCACACTTCGCGAAAATCTCCAGCCCGCGTAAACCGATAGTTGGCCCGCGAAAACAGTTTTTTTCCATCACATATTGAAAGCCCTCTGACCCGCGAAATAACTTTTGACCCGAAATTCAAATCGCCGCCCGAATTGATTTCTATCGCGAAGCTCAATTCGCGACAGTTTTTAATTCATTCACAATTCGCGAAACACATTTAAAATTCATCCGAATTCCAAAAACAGTAATTCTTCCAAAAACCCTAAAAATAAAGTATTTATCATGATTATCTTCCTAAACTAAGCTATTTGCAGAAAGTGGTACGGTCTAAAGCAAATAATAATTATATGTTAAATACCACAAGTTCTAAAAAGCATTGTATACTTCAAGAGTATTGAAACATATATTACATTAATTCCCATGAACTAAATTGATTCTCAACAGCTTAGGGTTTCTAAACATGTTAAATACTGAATTTTCTTTCGATGAGCATAGGATGTATAACCCTATATGTTCTAGAAATATATTAAGCATACTAAGATTTTGACTAAGCTTGAACGGGACCTAAGAACTTATGCTCCAACCATTCCTAGCATGATCGAAACTTCCCATTAGCCACATATATAGAGGAATTTTATGGTGCTCACCTTATGTGAGCACCTTACGTGGGCACCTATCGATGTGGCACTGATTCGTGCCATGTCGACATGCCACATCCACGTTAGATGATATATAACACTAATTAACACATTCTAGGGGTTATTGGTCGGCATATCGGACAATGAAGTGGCATGTTTATTCCCACAGATCAATACCACAATACGGGTGCCACATAAAGTGGCATCTAACTTCGATTTGGCATGTCGACATGTCACGAATCAGTGCCACATCGACAGGTGCCCACGTAAGGTGATCACATAAGGTGAGCACCATAAAATTCCTCTATATATATATATATATATATATATTAACCATGTGAAGGTTTACGTGATTATAGGATGGTTCTCACCTTCTTTGCTTTCGACTTCCTTGAGTAATTCAAAGGTTTGGGCTTAAAATCTCTCCTCCTATTCCTTTCTTTCGTCCCTTTCTCTTTCTTTGGTGAATGAGAGTTTTTCGTTGATGGTTAGATATTTGAGATTGTTATTAGATATGTATGGAAACCTTGAAACTTGTAGTTGATTAGACAAGTTAAGCTTTACCTTAAGCTTAAGAAACCCCATTTCTATTTGGGCCCATGAACACATAAATTTGGGACTAAGTTTCGAATCTTTAAGTGTATCCCAACTAATATATCCAAAAATTATATAGATTGTACATTATTTTGGGTAAATTTCCAAGATAGATATGTACTATTAAAATTCATGTTTTCATTTTATGACTTAAATTTCGTTATCAATTTTCCTAATCCGAAAAAAAATTACAAAGATAATTACAGCAAAATCCCGCACTAATTTACGGGTATTACATAAGTAAACGTCCTATGAGGTAATCGAATAACGACGATTATAAAGCCTTCGGTCGAAGCTTGGAAAACTCGCTTGTATTAGATACGGAGCGGAGTTTAAATAATTGATTCGGTTTCGATTATAACATAGAGTTATGTTAGTGAGTTCGACATTTGCATGGCTCTCACCTAACCAGGACGCAAGTGAAAGGCGTAAGAAGTATTTAAATGTATACACTTTAGTCGGTTCGTCCAAATTCCGATTAGATCAAAATTCGTTCTCAATTGGGATCTGTCCGGTACCGCGGGATTGGCTAGGCAAATACCGAGACTCGTGGATTCCTCCCATGCCAGTTGAGACGGACCTAGAGAGTCGCACTTAAAATGGTAATGAACTCGAACGAGAACGGCAGACTTTTCTCTAAAACCTAACGAACGAGATTCGTTGAGGTAGTGACATAGTTGATACAAGGTGTCGACGACTTAGTTAAATCCCAGTGACGGTCACGGGAATAACTAGGACTTGAGATTATCTTAAGTGCTTAATTAATTAACCAAGCGAGGCTCAATTATAGTAAAATAATTAGATTGGATTGAATTACTTTATTATTTAAAAAAAAGGAATAAATTGAGAATTTAGAAAACTCAAGGTCCAAAATGAAATTATCATAAAATATAATAAAAAAGGTAATAAATATATAGAGAAATCTACACATTCACGTTAGGATGTGTAGAATAAATGACTCATCCTTTGAGTCATTAACAAGTGTCTCACATGACACTTGTTTCAATTAATAATAATAAAAAAAAAGACGAAAGTATCATAAACTGAGATGCATAGAAGTAAGGACTTGTACTTTCCGCAAATAAACTAGAGAGAAAGGTAAAAAAGTTCTAAAATTTCTTAACCCACGTTTGACGAGTCCTAACGCCCGAACCGAGCTGCATCTAGCCATTGGGAGCAGTCTTCGCTCAAGGTCATACCGGCGTGACAAACTATCCCGGAGGCCCCGGGATCCTGACGAGGTGCTTTGACGTCCATCCGAGGCGACGACAGAAGAAATCCCGTTCACTGAAGGTATATTTCGAACCCTGATGATTCAATTTACGGAAAATACCAAACGGCGTCGGAATAATTTGCAAGACCCCTTGTTGCGAATGCTGGGAAGAGATCGTTTCGGTAATCAAATAGTCAAAAGACTGCAGGCTGCCACTTTACTCAAATTGATAGTTTCGAACTACTGAATTGATTTTACGAACAATACCAAATGACATCGGAATAATTCAAAAGACCCCTCGTTGCAAACATCGGGAAGTGTAGAATTATTCTGGAAAATTTGGTAGTGATCGGAAATTATTTCGGTCACCAAATAGTCGAATAACTGCTGACTGCCACTCTATTCGATTAGTTTGGATTAAATTATCAATTCGAATAAATTCGAAATAAATTCGAATTTTGATAATTCGAATTAATGGTGGTCTCCCGAGGCTTAGGGCAGTTTCTCAGGCCCGCGGGAGAAGTCGAAGGGCGTTAGGTCGAATAACTGCTGACTGCCACGCTTCCACTATCGCCATGTTGCGCTGTTCGGGGGCCGGCGTCGATGAATCGGGCCCACCCCAACACTAAATCGCCCAATCATTTAAATTCCAAATCGACCGGTTATGTAAGCTTCAAGTCGCCCGATCACTTTTAAACCCTATATAACACGACGAATTTTTCAATCGACCAAAAGTCATACAACTTTCAGTTGATTCGCCTGAAGTTCAAAGATAATAATTCCTTCAAAAACCCCTAAGAACTATGATTAGTCTAAAATCATCAAGATTCATATATTATCATGATCACAGTCGAAAATTAATCCTAACCCAGAAAACAGTACTGTCTAAAACATTAAATCCTTAAGACTATACCACATATCGAGAATAATCAAAGTTGACATCTCGTTACTTAACACCTATGATCATAAGCTGATCTTCGAAGACTAAGTTTTCTAAACATGGTAAATTTTGAATTCTTCTACTATTATCATGTTATCACGTAAAGACATGTATATTGAAGACATATATTAAGCAAAGCATATTAAGCTAAAAAACCTTAGTACTTGGATCTTCTCATGACTAACATCTAATCCCTCAAGCTAACGAATCATATGAATATAGAAATATTTATATGAAGAATACGTGAGTTATAAAGGCTAGGATCTTTACCTCCTTTACTTCAACTTCTTTGAATTTGTTTGATGACCTTTACTCGTTGGAAACTCTCTCCTATTAGTTCTTATTTTTGGTTCATTCCTTCTCTATTTTTCCCAAATGATAATTTCCTCTAATGACTTGTGGATACACTCTAACACATCGAAGTGAGGATGACATGCATGACAAGGTGGTGAATCTAATTTCCCTCAAGCCTAAGTAACGAGGTTAAGCCTTATCTTACTTGAATACTTTGGGCCTTATTTATGTGCTAAGTCTAGCCCATTCGATTAGATTAATTCCCATATCGTTGTTTTCATATGAGGTGATAAGGAGGTGATGAGGTGGTGATTTCCCCTAGCATCAAACCTATTAACATGGTTTTATTTTGGGCCTAATTTCGGTATTTTTAACAAAATAAACAAAAAAATTAAGCATTACTAAAATAAAAAGAGAATGAAAAGCATTAATAAAATAGGGAACTTCGTACCTATTTTATACGAGTTACATAACTCGTAATAAATAGATACGAGTTACGTCGCCTAGCTGGCGTAACTCGTATGAAGCTCATACGAGTTATAACACGTAACTCGTAACAACTACTTACGAGTTAGATCTGGTTTATTATAACCAGATCTAAGCGACGACGACGACATAGACGAAGACGAACAGCCGCTGCCTCCTCGACTCCCTCGCCGCTGCCTCCTCGACGCCGCCGGGACCACCTTCTGCTCGACGCCGCCCGCCTCGAGTCCGCCCGCGTCGACAACTCCCTGACCCTGCCTTAGACTCCGCCGCCTCACCTCGTCGACGCCATCGCCATCACCCACTGCTTGCCGCCGACCGCCTCGACGCCTCGCCGCCTACCTCTGCTCGACGCCGCCCGCCTCGCCGCCGCCTGCCTCGACGCTGCCCACCTCGACGTCGCCCACCTCGACGCCACCTGCCTCGACTCCGCCCGGCTGGACGCCGCCGCTATCACCCGCTGCTGCCCGGGTTCTCGACGCCGCCGCCTCGACGACCACCTGGCCGCGACGCGCCGCCTCCTCGACTCCTCCGCCTCGACGAACGCCTCCGCCGCGACCCGCCGCCCCCACGACCTCCTCCTCCGCAGCGACCCACCGCCCCGCGACGATCCGAAATATGCCTTTACGCTCGATTATTAATAGGTTAGGTACCGAGTTAACGATCCGAAGTATGCCGTTTGTTACATCATTTTTTATTTTATTGTTGAATCCTTTGGTTTTGTTTTTATTGTTGAATGGATTTGGATTCCTCTTACGGGCCTTTTGATAGCTCGGTATTGACGATGCAGTCAAATCACCGTAGTAGTGATTTATTAGAAGATGAGGGTGCGATAGATAGGACTATTAAGATTAGGTCCTTAGAAAATGTTTTGTGGGGTACGAGAGAAGCACATAATATTCTACACGGTCGCTTATTAGATAAGTTGAACGATATAGGTCTACACAGCGTCTACATCTGTATGTCACAGAGGGTTGGCACTCATTTGATTACAGTATTGGTAGAGCGTTGGAGGAAGGAGACCCATACGTTTCATTTTTATGTCGGGGAGGCGACCGTATTTTACAGGACATAGGAATTTTGTGGGGTTTGCCTGTAGATGGTAGTTGTGTCTCCGGTGTGATCCAACCGAGGATGATCACACAGTGGATGGACGAGTGCGAGCGATTGCTAGGTTTTAGACCCTCTGAGAAAATTAAGGGGTCATCACTTTCGATGAAGTCGTTATCGAGTTGGTTGTTGGCCCATCCGATTTCGGATGATAGTGACGAGGAAGAAGTTGAGTGTTCAACACGGAGTTACGCGATGCTGCTATTTGTTGCGGTGATGTTCCCCGATTGTATCGCGAGCACCGTATCGTTGACATACCTTCAGCTGTTGGATGATATTGATGAGGTGGCCATGTTTAGTTGGGGTAGTGCGGTACTAGCATTCTTATACGGAGACCTTTGTTCGGCATGCGAGCCGAAAAAGCTTAATATAGGCGGACCCCTACGGCTGTTGCAGGTAATTATATAGAAATTTTGATCAAGTTTACAGTTATTTTTAAAAATTTATTTAAAACATGTGATTTGTTTCAGGCATGGGCATATGTGAGGATCCTGCCATTTCAGCCAGTTCGTGAGCTTCATCGTATCTCCATGGAGCCCATTGTAATCGACGGGATAGTCTTATCGATCCCGCCACACGCTGCGAGGTATGATCGTTCATAAAGTTTTTAATTTTTTTCCTTGCTAAATTTGTAAATGTTGTGTAAATATATGACTGGTGGAACGCGTTATACGATCACACTTCGTCGACAAATTCGAACATACGCACCATCTGCGAGTGCCTTGATCGCCTACGGGCGCATCAATTTATATGGGAGCCGTACAACATGACGCTCCCAGAGATTGTCGCACTTCCTCCCCAATGCTTACCGATTGCTTGTCGATTGAGGTGTCCCCTCATCTTCTTCAATATCGTGGAGTGGCATTACCCCGAACGAGTCCTTCGACAGTTTGGAATAATCCAAGGGATTCCCGTTATACCACCATATCGAGATACCAATCTCGATATGTACGAGCATCGACAGCGGTCAGGGATGGATTGGTGGACGCATCATGTGATTTGGATTGGGTTATGGGATGATCGAGAGGGGACCGTCGTTAATGGTCCTCCCACGACTGCAATCATATCGGTGGAGGATGGATATTACGACTGGTTTCATCGAATCACTCGCCTCTATATATCTCCACATGCGTTGCAGATGTCACAGCGCTTCCAGATGGGGGATGCAGTTTTTATGTCGAGCATCGTAAGTTTAATTAATTTATCAATGTTATTTGTTAAATATCTCAAATGATATAATTTTCTTTTTCATTTTCAGGAACGCGAGGTTCACAACAGCCTATGTTACGCAAGGATTGGCAATTATGACGAGTCGATCCATTTGCTGGAGCAAATGGATAAGATGTTCATCTTACGACGCCAAGTTCGACGGAGTAGTGAGGCCGGACCGTCTCACTTACATGAGGTCGGACCGTCTCACATACATGAGGTCGGACCGTCTCACATACATGAGGTCGGACCATCTCACGTACATGAGGCGGGATCGTCTCAGGTGCACAAAGCTGTTTGTCCTTCTTTGACGATTTTTCGCCCTTCTTGCAGTCATCTGCAGCCCAACACAGCTCACAGCCGGAGTATATGGACCATCAGATATATTAAATTAATTTGAATTTGTAGACCCTTAAATTATTTACTAAAATTAAAATTTGGTTATCACATTTTAGGCGTTTACGACACCTTCACCCCGACCGCGACGACCTCGAAGTCCGCTCGTTGTGGGACCGACGGTCATTTCGGTCATCATGACCGATAGACTGTTATGTGAAATGTTATTTTTATTTTGTAATGATTGTTAAACGCGTTCTCATCAAAGTTACTTTGTTTTGTAATGACTATATGATTATATTTATTGTTATGTTTATTATTGTTGTTATTATTATATTTATTATCTTTATTACGATGATGATTATTATTATTATTGTTGTGACTATATTTATTGTTATTATTATTATTTATTAAAATTTTATCTATTACTTATAATTATTATTATTATTATTCTATTTTTATTTTTTATTCTAGTTATTATTACTTAATATTATTATATCTATTTATTAATACATTTAGTATTATTGCTTTCATTATTATTATTATTATTATTATTATTATTATTATTATTATTATTATTATTTTATTTACTATTAAGAAACCAATTTTGAAACCAAGTTGGATATATAAGACCAAAACGGTGAAAACAACATTGTATATTATTTTCAACGCCGCCCGCGTTGTCTAGCACGAGTTTCACCCCTGTCCATCTCATTCCTGATGCGATTTTGACTATATCTTCTGGGACCAGTTCTCTCTCGACGAGATCCGTTATGAATAAGAGTCCAATCTTCGGGGGGTCCAATAACGTTCATCGTGCAATGGTTCAAAGGTACCTTCATATGTCTTCAAATACTCCTCCTCACTGTAATACTGCGCCACTAGATTACAGGAGTGAATTTGCCATTGACGACAAGCTGCTTGTGCGTGAGAACATGGGATGTTATACCTGCTCCAACTTCCACACGTGCATGTTCGATCATTGATCCTTACCACATATGTGCGCTGATGAATTCCAGATGTTATGACTTCTGCTGTATGTTGTCGGACATCAAAACAGTATACAACATGATCCCAAGATTCTGCCGTCCAACTTTGAAACAATCTCGTCGCATAACGTGACCAATCCGTTTCATTATTCGCCATTAGGGACGATGCTTCTTGAAAGCAATCACGAACATACTGTACGCACCTGTGAATGTTATGAAATAAGAAAAAGTTATAACAATATGATTAGAATAAAAAACAGACCATGGTGGTTAGAGCTTACCTATGAAATGTGAAATCGACGATTGCTCTTGCGGGTAGCATTCGAGCACCTTTTAATACCCCGTTGAGCCCTTCTGAAACATTAGTCGTCATGATACCACATCGATAACCACCGTCGTGTGCGAGCGTCCATTGTTCGACCCCTACCTTTTCTAACCAAGACTTCGCTTGTTCAATAATTTGCGCAATCTGAGCCATAATGCGATCGAATTATCCAATGTTGGCGCAGTACTGCTCTATGACTAGATCCTTCAATTGTTGATCCTTGAATTTTTTGTAGAAGTTTGACTTTACATGACGGAGGCAGAAGCAATGCACTCCATTTGGTGGACGAAAGAATTCAGTGGCTTCTACTGCTCCGTTAAGACCTATACACACCATATACGCCACTAAAAATAACTGATTTTATGAAAATAACGAGTAAATTACATTATTAAGATTAAATACCTGGGTGACGGTCCGAAATAAGGCAAACCAATTGATTCTCTAGAATAAATATGTTCAAATTAGTAAGGAACCAAGTCCATGAGTGTGTACTTTCTTCCGTGACAATGGCAAACGCCAGGGGAGAGACGTTTTGGTTGGCGTCCAGCGACGTAGCAATCAGTAATTTGTGTTTATATTTGGAGTATAAATGCGTACCATCGACACAAACAACTTTTCGACAATGTTTGAAACCATCGAGCTTGAAGTGTCCAGGTCTCCCTCTCTGCAGATTCAGCCACCTCACGATTGTCCCTGGATTGTAATGCTGCATCGCCTCATAAATGTTGGGAGTTCGGTAACAGAATCTTCCCACGTACCGTAAACATTTTCCATCGCTCTTTTCAGACCATGCCAAGCTTGAATATATGAAATTTCGTAGGCATAGTTATCTTTCACGAGTTGTTGGACGTTCTTCGGTAGGAACTGCGGATCGATTTTAACGGTACCAACAAATCAGCAATAAATTTTTCAGAGATATTACTGTGTGTGCTCGCCAGCTCAGTCATATAGCAAGTGTGGTCCTTCAAATTTTGTACCGACCAGTAACCTTTTTTGGCTTGAAGGATGCCCTCAATCTCCATGGGCAATCAGTCGTGTGATTACATTGGACACTCCAACGTGTATTGCTGCTCTCGTTGACGTGATACTTGCATCTAGCAACCCTGATCGAAAAATCTTCGACGGCACGTTGTAAATGTTTTTTAGTTTGGAAAATCATACCTCGACAAAACGTAGGATTATCTATGTCGTAAAACTCCCCGTAATCACCGTACTCGTCACCACCAGGAGGTGGCATTTAATACGTTTGGAAAAGTGGGATGGACTGAAACAGCGTTGGAGCAGCAGAGTCCAGCGGAGTGGTATCATCTGGCGCATCGTCGTCGTCATTCTCGTCGTCCTCATTGAGATCGAGTAACTCGGACAGTGGATCCTCATCGTCCGCTTCCGAATCACTAACATCAACTTCTTCCTCCGGTTCTGGCACGAAATCTGGATCCGGTTCTATCACGGATTCCGTCATATTGAATGGAACACCAAACGCCGGCATCTCAAGAGAAACATTACTGAACCCTGCAGTAACTGAGCGAATGTCGGGAAAATCCGGACATGTATAACTCGAAGAACCAACTTCAAAATTCCAATGAGGCTCTTCGTTCAAATCAAAATTTGAATTTTCAACTATTTCAACAAAAACCTCAACACAATTGTTCTCCGAATCGGGATGGATGAAAAATTGTAAATCGTTTCGTTGGAGATTTGGAATAACTGATGTAAGAGGCGGGAATGTTGAAAGTATTCATTTTTGCCTGGACAATTAACGAAAAGCGACTGCTATAAGCACCCTTAATTTCGAACAACAACGACATAAACTCCAAAAAACTGGTGTTTCGACGAATTCGCCTCTACGCAATAGGACGGATACTATATTTAACGATAGAACCGGATGATTGAATTATTTCACCGCCGAAATATACTATGACTTGTACACGACTCGACAGCATTTTGTGTTGTGTTTTCGAAAATCGAAAGGGGGTGGGGTATGAATAGAGAAATAACTCGTATGCATTATTGCATTATTGCACCACCATGCAAGTCGCACCTAACTCATATGAAGTACTTACGAGTTACTCTAATTATTGCAATAATTCGAGTAACTCGTAACTAATACATACGAGTTATTTAAATTATTGAACTAACACTGCATGGCCATGCAGGTTGGTCGGCCACGGACAAGCTGAACGCCATGCCAGATCAGCGAGCCACCGTGTTCGACTAATTCGTATCCTTTTTGTATGATTTACTAATTCGTAAAAAAAATAAATACGAAGTTCCCTATTTAATATTTTTCATTCTCTGTTTATTTTAATAATGCTTAATTTTTTTGTTTATTAAAAATACCCCTAATTTCGGTGGTTAAGACTTTAAGCCTAGTCCAACTTATTTCCACCAATACTATTATTAATCTTTATTTCACATTTGGGCTCTTCCTCATTTGGGGTCTTATTGTTTCATCCTTTATTTGAGTCATACTTTTATTCAATTCAAAAATTTATTCACTTGGGTCGATTATTAAATAAGGCTCGTTCAAATCCTTTCTGGGAATAATTTTGTTATTTTAGTTTCACCCTAATTTTCCTTTATAACTATTTCTTAGGAATTTTATTCCTAATATTTTCCTCGCTAATTATCTTGAAGTTTTCTATCGTAATCCCGCTTTAAAACTTGCAGGTATTACATCGTGTTGTTGCGGGTGTTCCAATAAAATTGTTTTGGAATGTGTTTGTTGGTGGGTAATGTTATTAATGCTGGAAGGTATTTTTTGTTCTAGTTCTTTTACGGTACCACAAGACAGTAACATTTGGTACTTCAACTGCTCACAACATGTTTTCTGATAAAAGTTCAATCGTTGGAACATGTATGTATTTAGTACTACAAAGTAAGAAACGTAGTTATTATATAAAGACAAATAGATGTATTACAAACATCTATATGTTGGTAGTACAGTTTACTGTCAGCTCTCAGGTCTTATTGCATAAGAACCTACGTGTTTTCGATAATGCAACACATGGTACGACAAGATACTATAAGTAACCTACGCATGGTACTACATTGGAAAATGTTTTGTTATTACAAGCATCAACATATTGGTACTACAAATTAGGGTAAGCAATGTTTATGATTTTGTAGGTTTTGTATAGTTAATTGCATGATATATATCATTTCGTATCAATATTGGTGAGTTAACATTTAGAATTAAGGATTATTACATTGAAGCACCAATTTTTATACTTATATGGTACTAGTAACAACATCTTACTACATAGTCAAGATTTTTGATATATTGGAAGTTAGTGTTTATGTCTTATGTTACCATACTTTGTACCGTATTTTGAAAGAACGCATGCCTTATTTGCTCAAGAATCTACGTGTTTTCGATAACTAGAGACATGGTACGACAAAATACTACTAGTAACCTACGAAGGGTACTATACTAGCATATGTTATAATACTACAATCATATACATATTGGTACTGCGAATTAGGTAAGCGTTTCTCGACGCCGATTTTTTGGTCCGTGACTACGCTACTATAGTTATACGTGCTATATTTATCATTTGACAATATTGTTGGGTTAACCTTTAACGTATTATCACTTTCAAACACATCTTTATTCAAATATGATACTGGTAAGAGCATCTTATTACATAGTCAATATCTTGATCTATTTGAAGTTAATGTTTATGTTTATGTTACTATATGCTTAATTTTTATTATGTACCGTATTTTGAACGAACACGGGCCTCATTTGTTCAAGAATATACGTGTTTTCAATAACTAAACACATGGTTCGACAAAGATACTACTAAACCTAAGGGTACTACACTAGCATATGTTATAGTACTACAAACATCTACATATTGGTACTACAAATTAGGTAAGTGTTTCTTGATGCCGTCCGACATTTTTTTGGTTCGTGACTATGTTACCATAGTTATACGTGCTATATTTATCATTTGGTATCAATATTGGTGGGTTAACCTCTAAGAAAAATTATTATCACTTTCAAACACACCATTCTTTCTTCTAATATGATACTAGTAAGAACATCTTACTACATAGTCAAGATTGTGATCTGTTCGAAGTTAGTGATTGTGTTTATGTTACCAAATCTTTAACTTTTATTATGTACGTATTTTGAAAGAACGCATACCTTACTAGCTCAAGAATCTACGTGTTTCAATAACTAAACACATGGTACGACAAAGATACTACTAGTAACCTACGAAGGGTACTACACTAGCATATGTTATAGTATTACAAACATAAAAACAAAACTATATATTGGTACTACAATAGCGAAGCGTTTTTCGATGCCGTTCTAATTATATTTTGGTCCTTGCCTACGTTACCATACTAATATGAACTATACTGATCATTTGGTATCAATATTGGTGGGTTTATCATCTAGAATTAAGGATTATTACATTAAAAAGCGAACTTTCTTTACTTATATGATACCGGTAACAACATCTTACAACATAGTCAATATTTTGATTTATTGGAAGTTAGTGTTTATGTTTTATATTAACATTTAATTTTTATTAAACGTTATTGTGCAAGCTCTCAGGCCTTATTTGCTCAAGAATCTACGTGTTTTCGATAGTTAAATATATGGTACGACAAAGATACTACCAGTCACATACGAAGGGTACTACACTAGCATATGTTATAATACTACAAACATCTATATATTGGTACTACAAAAATCTATATGTACTACAAATCAGCGTAAGCATTTTCGACGCCGGCCGGATTATTTTTTGGTCTGTGACTACGTTACCATATTCATATGTACTATAATAAAAGATAATATCGTTCAAACAAGTGGAACATAAAACTAATAAGATCTAAGTATTGTGGCAGCCATGGAGCAACGATATGCTTCGACTTCAACATCGTTAAGATACCTTCCACGAGCTGTAGGTCCGACGATGTATTTATCTATGGACATTGCAGCATGTACGCCGCAATCAACGCCCTCCGGATTCTTCTCACTCATGTACTCAGATAATGAATTTACAGTACCATTAATTACGTAATGCAGTACCAAAAAATGAACAAACGGTACCAATTCAATTAATATAATGTATCAATCCATCAAACAATTAAATTACGTTTGCAGTATCACTGAACAAACTCCAATGGCACTAATATTCAGTATCTAGAGACAAACACAAATGACATCGTTGAAACTTATAGTACCCAAAAACAACAAAACCTCGTACCAAGACAGACGCAAATGCAGAGCCTTTATGGGATTTCATCGAAAGCGTAATAGAAGCTAAAAAACTCTAATTTGAAAGATATCAAAACCCCAAATCTGACAACGAAAAATAAAACTCTAATTTTAGCCCTAAACAAATTTAAGCACTAATCAAAGAAATTAATATTGTCCGACATGGAATCCTTGAAGAAATGCACCTATCGAAGCATTAAGCTCTACATTATCCAAAATGCCAAAAAAATCAAAAAATTAAAAAACAAATGAAGCTTACAGTGGAAACTTGCTCTCTCTCTCTCTCTCTCTCTCTCTCTCTCTCTCTCTCTCTCTCTCTCTCACTCTCTCTCTCTCAAGAGGTGCTGGAAAAATGGAAGCTCGCACATTCGCTCGTTCTCTGCCTCATTCTACCGTTCTCTCGTTGCTGTCTTGTTTGATTGTTCACTGTGAAGTTTGAAAGTGAAAGAGAATAGTGTGAGTGTTCACCAATTCAATTGGTTTTTTTGATAATATTGTTGTTTTATAAGGTTAAAGTTGTATACTAGGTAGGTATTTGACTTAATTGTTTGAAATAGGAAGTTTGATGATAAATAAATTGTAAGGGGAGAGTGATAGTTTGGGGTAGGGGCTTAATTGTAGATTTGCCAAAAAAAAATACAATATAATGTATAAAGTAAATAATTAGTAGAACTTTTAGTGTGGTCCAGTGGTAAAGTCGTGGGCTTGTTATATAATTAACTCATGAATGAGATATTTTATTTTTATCTGAGCTCAAATTTTGAAGATTTATTATGTGGCCTCCCAAGGTATAATTATATTCTAACCACCAACACATTTAGTTTATTTAACTTTGACCTCCAATTTTATAAATTTCTAATATAGAAAAAAGTTAATTAATAAACGTGTATATACTATATGTTATTTAGAACTAATTATATCTGAATATATCGGTTTAACTCCGATTTGATTCGGTTAAATCACTAACTTAAACTACTAAAATTCTCGATTCGAAAATTGAATTTCAGAACCATGAGTGTAGTAGACACAATTTTGTAAAATAAAAGAAAAGCACTTCTAATAAAAAATACAGTCATCACCAAAACCCAACCCAAATAAATATTTCATTCCCACCTACGCTCAATCCTATCAGTATTCCTAAAATTAAAACTAATCAACAGCCCACCATCAAACCTCCTAACCACGAAGCTTTCCACCAAAACAAAGCAACCAAACCTCCTCCAAACGACGTCGTCTTTAACCTCCTTATCTCCCGAAACCCTAACCTCCTTCGGACCATCGAACCATCCCCTCTTTTCTTGAACCGACCTCATCTTCTCAAACAGAGCCAAGCTCAAACCCACGCTCGCCCTCTTCTTAAAATGCTCCTTAACCTTAAACCACACCAACCCATCGACGCCGCCGCCGCCGTCCCTACTCCGACCCTTTACCTTCTCCGCCTCCATACCACGAACCAACCACAGCCGCCGCTTAACCCTAGCGTCGACGGCGACGATGTGATTGTTCCCTTCTTTCTCCGTGTAGTGAATCTGCTCCCACCACTGCTTTAGGGTCACCTCGTAAAGGAGAGACCTTTGCATCTGTTCGTCGTAGCCGAGGCTGTCTTCTTTTACGAATACGAAGGGACAGTACCAACGCCCCAAAACGATGGGGGTCGAGCGCTTGGCGTGTAAGGGATTGTTTGGCTCGGGGGATGAGATTGAATCGTACAGTCCTGGAGATTCTTGAAGTTTGAGCTTGGACGATCGAACGGCGTAGACTTCCCAGCCGCCCCTTCGCAGGAAAAGCGGCGGATAACCGTCCCATTCTGTTGATTTTGCGAAGAAGCCGCCGCCTGGGTATGGGTTGATTTCGAACTGTTGGTATGTGTCTCTGTGGTCCAAAGTCCTAGTCTTTGTATCTTCTCTGTATCGGCTGAAGCAGCACATTCCTTCATCTCCTTCTCTGTTACAAGTGTATGCTTCCCTGAAGAAAACAAAAAAGACCGATCTTGGACCCATGAATTAAGCATATTGTATGAACAGTTCTTCAGACGTACCCTTTGCGTCGTCCTTCGGCTTTGATGACGTAGTAAAGATTGGAAGAAACGGGCTGGTCGAGGACGGGGACGAACCAGACTTTGGTGGCGCTGGAATCTTGGGTGAGTGAAAAGTGCACTATTTTCAAGATTTGGTCTTGAGGGAAGGGAAGCGTTTTGAGTCTGTCATTTCTGCAAACACCAAAGCAGCATGAGCTCAACACGTCGGATTCTTCGCCGGAGACGATCAGGTGGCCGGAGTATGCAGACTCTGGCGGCGGCGTCGACTTGAGGGCGCCTGGGTGCTTCCTATATACGGATCTTTGTCTAGTAACGTACATATCTCTCTCTCTATCTATCTATCCCTTACGTTCGCTGCTAGAATCTTATCGACAATGGGTGGAGATATTCAGTGACTTTGTGTGAGTGCATAATAATGTATGAAAATGAGATGATTTTGAGAAGTGAAGTGGAAAAATATTTAATAAAAATATCAATCAGTGAGTCTCATATGACAAAGAAATTGGGGATGGGCACACGGAAGCAACGTATCATTAGCAAGTGGGAGGAGTCATTTTGCATGGAGAAAGGAGAAAAGGAAAAAGAGTGGAGAACAAAAAAAAAAAAAGGTGACCATGACAATTATATGTATCTCTCCTCTCCATCTTTATGTGGCGATGGCGATGTCCAACGTATAGAAAACAAAACCGTGGGCTTTATTTATTTAGTGCCTTTTTTAAAGGAGAAATTGGCTAATTGATTGATGACTCCAACCCTTTTCGTACCCACACAATACATGACCTAGAACGTACGTTACATTACATTACTTTTATGAGTATGAGTGTTCGATTCTCTTATAAATCTTAGTGTGTGGGGTTTTTTTTAGCCCAATTCCAAGCTCAAACTCTTATGAAGTTGTTAGTTTCTCTCTAAGTTAATTAACGATAAAATAAATTGGCCTATAAGCTTATATATCAATCGTGTGTGGCACAAGTTCATCCATATCCAGTCGAGTGTGATTTTTCTACGGAAAAAGGAAAAAAAAAAGAAAAAGATAGAATCCTTTCCATATTTTCGTCTGGTCTGAAAGAGTAATAGTAATGACAGAGAATATTCTGTATTTCACTTGTGAATAATACACGTACATTTATACAATGACACTAGCCTATTGTAGAAACAAAAGATACTCATTTAATTACAATAATGATACAATCCTATAATTAAGGCTGATATTATAATCCCATAATCAAGGGATAATCACGTAATCCTAGGGATCGTAACACTCCCCCTCAAGTTGGAGCGTGTATGTTCAGGACGCCAAACTTGCCAAGAAGAGAGTGAAAGGATGACGAATTTAAAGGTTTCGTGAATATATCAGCAAGCTGGCAATATGAGGAAACATGAGTAGTCTCTATGGCTCCTGATTGAATATGCTCCCTGATAACATGACAATCAATCTCTTTGTGTTTCGTCCGTTCGTGATAAACCGGATTGGATGCAATATGTAGAGCAGCTTTGCATCGCAGAATAACTTTGCTGGTTCTGGATGTTGTATATGCAAGTCATCCAACAAGTACCTGAGCCAAGCAAGTTCGCATGTTATGGAAGCCATGGCACGATACTCTGATTCCGCCGAAGATCTTGAAACCGTTGTTTGTTTCTTGGTCTTCCATGAAATGAGTGCTCCTCCAAGAAAAACACAATAGCCAGTTACGGAGCGTCTCGTGATTGAACATCGAGCCCAATCTGCATCGCAAAATCCCTTTAGAAGCAAATCTCCCCTTGATGGAAAATAAAGTCCTTGACCGGGAGCATTTTTAAGATATCGAACAGATGATAAACAACATCCATATGTGGCTTTTTTGGTTCTTGCATAAATTGACTTAGGAGGTGCACTGAATAACTAATCTCTGGTCTTGTGATCGTGAGATAAATAAGTTGTCCGACCAGTCTTCTATAAACAGATGGATTCTCCAATAAGTCTCCTTCTGTAGGTAGAAGTTTTATATTTTCCTCCATTGGTGTAGACACCGGTTTGTAACCAAGTAATCCTGCCTCATCTATTATTTCAAGAGCATACTTACGCTGGGATATAAATATCCCGCTGTCTGATCGAGCAACTTCAATGCCAGGAAAGTAGCGCAATTGACCAAGATCTTTAATTCGAAATTTAGTATGAAGTGAAGTCTTGAGCTCATCAATTGCATTTGCATCATTGCCTGTTATGATCATGTCGTCCACATAAATAAGCACTGCTGTAAAAGAATTACCAGATACCTTTGTGAAGAGTGAATAATCAGCCTTCGATTGGTAAAATCGTCTTCTTGAATAGCAGCAGAAAACTTGTAAAACCAACTCCGAGACGCTTGTTTAAGTCCATATAATGATTTGTTGAGTCGACATACCATAGGTGTCTCCCATGGAGGAATGCATTTTGAACATCTAATTGGTGAAGGGACCAATTTCGTATAGCCGCCACGGCGAGTAAACAACGAACAGTGGACATCTTTGCTACTGGAGCAAATGTCTCTTTGTAATCGATCCCTTCCCTTTGAGTAAAGCCTTTGGCTACCAAACGAGCTTTATATCGCTCGACAGTTCCATCAGAGTTATATTTGATCTTGTATACCCACTTGCATCCTATGGGTCGGTGACCAAGAGGAAGAGGTGTGAGTGTCCAAGTCTGGTTTTGTTCGAGTGCTTGTAATTCTGCTACCATAGCCTCTTGCCACTTTGGGTCTATCACTGCTTCTTCATAAGTCTCGGGTTCCACCAGTGAAGTAATAGCACAAACAAAATCGCGATATCCCTTTGAAAGTTGTGCATAGGAAATATATCGAGATAAAGGATGACGCGTACCTGATGGGGAAGAGGACCGACTGGGAGCAACCTTGGTCGTATGATAAGGATGAAAGTCTCGAAGTGTAGCATTAGGTTGTTTGATACGGGTTGAACGACGGATATTGGCTTGTGGTGGCACATCTATGTGGTCTGAGGCAGGCTCGGTTAAAGTATTTGAAGATGGCGGTAATGGCGAAGATGGTGGCTCAACATTGAGTGAGTCCATAGTATGTGTGGGGTTTGAGTCGTCTGTCGTGTGTGGTAGTGGAAGGACAACTGTATCATCATGATGTTCCTGGGAATTAGTATGAAAAGGAAAAACATGCTCATAAAACACATCTCGAGAAGAGAACGCCTTATGAGAAATGAGGTCGTAAACTTTGTAACCCTTTTGGCCCAACGGATATCCTATGAATATGCAACGACGAGCCCTTTGATCAAACTTGGATGAGGGATGAGGGTTGGTGGCATAGCATAGACACCCAAAGGTTCGAAGATGTGTATATATGGGTGGCTTATTATGGAGAAGCTCGTATGGTGATTTAGAAGATAAAAGAGGAGTAGGCAGACGGTTGATCAAGTAGCATGTCGTTTGAGCACTCTCCCCCCAAAACTTCAACGACAAGTTCGCTTGAAAACGAAGGGCTCTTCCTACATTTAAGAGATGACGATGTTTTCTCTCGACTACCCCATTTTGTTGAGGATTTGATGGACATGAATGATGAAAAATGATTCCCTTTGAATCTAAATAGGGTCTCAATGAGATGAATTCGGCACCGTTGTCTGCTCTAAGGATTATAACACGACGTTGGAATTGTGTTTCTACCCAAGAGATAAATAATTGTAAGATCCCCTGTGTATCAGACTTGAAGCTCATGAGATGGATCCAAGTATATCGAGTAAAGTCATCAACGAGTGATAAGAAATAACGAGATCCGCTATAGGAACTTATTTTGTGAAGCCCCCAAATATCACAATGTATTAAATCAAAAGGTGCACGAGAGAAAATTGAACTAGATGGAAAAGATAAACGAGTTTGCTTAGCTAAAGGACATACTTCGCAAACATGCTTGGAATCAAAAGAAATTATAGGAATAGATTTACTAAGAGCTTGACTTGGGCCGGCTGATGGGTGACCAAGCCGTTGGTGCCAAAGATGGGGTTGTTTCTGGATAGTGTGGGCCAATTTTGGGTTCGAATCTTGGGTAAGGTAGTAAAGACCATTATGTTGCTTGCCCAGGCCAATCGTCTTCCCCGTCGTAGCGTCCTGCACAACACAAAAATCTGAAGCAAAACTCACTATGCAATTCAGCGCTCGAGTTAGTGTACTGACTGATAGCAGATTAACTTTGAAGTCTGGAACCTTAAGAACTCCATCCAATTTAATATCAGGTGAAATATAAAATGACCCAATTTCCTTAATAGGTGCCTGTCCACCGTTTGGAAGACCAATATTAGCCATCCCTAACATACTCCTTGAATCGGATAATTCAATCGAGGAAGCCACGTGATCCGTGGCTCTGCTATCAATAACCCAATGTAAACATGGAATGGTCGAATCGATGGATGGTTTGATATTACCTGTAGTATTTGCAAAATGTTGTAAGTTGCCATCACTTGTTTTTTGGATCATCGCCATAAATTGTTGTATTCGTCAGTTGTGAACCTTGGGCCCTCATCAACATGCGTAGTCACCCCTTTGTTCACCTCAACGGTTCCATGGAACTTATGGAAAGCCATGTAGATAGAAGCACTTTTCAACGCTAAGATTATCACGGTTGCAGTGAGAGCAGTGTAAGTGTGACCTTTGTTTCTGAGCTTGATTGGTTGAGTTGTAGCATTGCTTTAGTTGGCAATCATGGCATGGTGATTCACGTTCGAACGACTGAGAGAAACCTCAACTTGTTTCTCTTGTTGGAGGATAAGTGGATAAACTCGTCGCACATCTGGTAGAGGTTGCATTAACAAGATTTGTCCACGAGCCGTTGCATAACTGTCGTTTAGACCCATCAAAAATTGCATCACCTTCTCCTTTTCATCCCGTTGATTGAGTTTTTCCAATCCTCCACATGTGCACGATAACGTCTCGTGATAAGACGACAATTCATCCCATAACGCTTTGAGTTTTGTGTAGTAATTAGAGACAGATTGTTGCCCCTGTCGATGCTCCACAATACTCTGCTTGATTTGATAAATTCTAGAGTCGTTACCTTGACAGAAACGCTCTCTTAGATCCGCCCAGACCTCTGGTGCAGTTTCGCAGTAGATCACACTGTTGGCTATCTCTAGGTGGACGGAATTTAATATCCAAGATAAGACCATGTCGTTGCATCTTTTCCACGCCTCAAAGGTAGCATCTTTTGGAGAAGGTTTCTTGACCGATCCTGTCACGAACCCGTTCCTGTTCTTAGCACTTAAGCTAATTTGCATGGCACGACTCCATGTGCCGTAGTTGTCTCCTTCGAGTACTTTGGAGACAAGTATCATACCCGGATGATCCGAATGGTGTAAATTGTAGGTATCCGAAGTATCAGATAATGGTGGTGGTTGGCTAGTTTCGTCTCCCATAGTCTTGGAAGGATAGCGGAAGCGTTTGACGTGTATTAGAATCACCAAGAACAGTGCTCTGATACCATGAAAGAGTAATAGTAATGATAGAAAATATTCTGTATTTCACTTGTGAATAATACATGTACATTTATACAATGACACTAGCCTATTGTAGGAAACAAAAGATACTCAATTAATTACAATAATGATACAATCCTATAATTAAGGCTGATATTATAATCCCACAATCAAGGGATAATGTAAGACCCGTAAAATTTAATTACGGGATCTACGGTATAATTAAGAGTGAAAATGATTAATTATGGGTGTACGAGGTTTTATATGAATTTTGTGCACATTGAATATGTATGATCATGTGCTACATGATATAGGTGCTTTACATGCACATATTACATGTTGCATGTGACTTACGTACATTTCATGGGTCGATTAAGTGACCGCACGATGTCATGAATTTTGTGTACATGATTATGTGCTTAAGTAATCAGTTGAATGTCGTGCCCAGTCGATTATATGAATTACGTGTAACGATACGAAATTAGGTGCATATGTGACTTATGAATTATGCGCAATCATGTGGTAGTATGACACTCGTGCATTAATTATATGTTATGTTAAGTTCATGGTATAAAGTATTAACTTGGTGTAAATTGAGTAGGAACTTAGAAATGGTTGTTGTATAAGGAATAAGGGAATTTAGGAAATAATAAAAGCTATAAAGGAATTGGGCTAGGAAATTACTTTGGATCATGCATTTATTTATAAGGAATATCTAGGTGGGCTAAACATGTAATTGAGCCCAAAATGAACAAAACAAGTGGGGAGGCAATATTCCCTAATTTAGGGAAGACCCACGACAACTCTAAATATCACCCCTCAACCTATGAAAACATCTTAGAAAATAAAACTTTCAAAACTCCATAACCCTAGCTAAGAACTCACGAAAAGAAGAGAGGAAAGAAGTAAGAGCCGAGAGAAGAAAAACGCAAGGGACACTTCAAGCCAAGCTTGGAACTTCGAAAGAAGTAAGTGATAGAAATTTCCTAAACCATTTCGATTTCTTGTATTAGAGATTTTAGCTAAATTCGTGATTTAGGTAGGAATTTACATGTATTATGGATGGCAAAAAGCCCTAAACTTGGACGAAATTCCATAGCCAAAGATTTCCTCGAATCTAGATAAATGTTGGGTAGAATAAGCTTAGAATCGCGTTTCGATGGGATGATGAACGACGAAGAATGAAGATGATGATAAATGTCGAATGAAATAGATGAAATGTGGAGCTAAATGTCGACATTAAAGTCGAGCTCAATATCGAGTAGAATTAAGTATAAATGTCGAGACGTTAAAGCTAAAAATGTCGAAACGAAATGACGAGGTTCATGTGAAATGCATGTCGACATTTTCTAAAATTCAAATGTCGAAATATAATGTCGAGTGATAGATAAGATGTCGACTTAATACATATGTATCGAGATTTATGAAATGTCGAGATATACATTAAAATTCATATCGACATTTTTGTTGAAATGTCGAGATAAGGTCGAGTAAGAAGTCGAGATTTACGAGGAGTTCATGTCGACATTTTAGACCAAAATGTCGAGATATAACGTTGATAGACCGAGGAAAAATGTCGAAGCTATGAAAAATGTCGAGCTAGAGGAAATATCGAGAACCAATGAAAATGTCGAGATTTAGGTTGATTCATGTCGACATTTTCTGCAAATGTCGAAAGGCAATGTCGAAGCTAGATAGTTAAAAATGTCGAGATTGGTCTTCAAGAAAGTTATCGAAACCCTATTATATTATCTCGACATTTAAGAGAGAACCCGACATTTATTCTAAAACCCATGTCGAGATTCAGTTTGGGATTCGAGATTTAGGTTAAAAGTAATAGCTCGCAATTTTTCCCTAAAAAAGTCGAGATCCTTAAATAGCGAAATGTCGAATTCTTACACAAACCATAAATGTCGAGACTGAACTTAAGGCCTATATTGAGATGTTTAAACTGAAATGTCGAAAAGGATAGATATAATGCTGAGTAAAAAGTCGAGATGCTATGGAAAGATGTCGAAACCCTTTAGCCCAAATGTCGAAACACAACATCGAGATTTCCCCAACAATGTCGAGATCCAATGATGTCGATACCCATCCAAAACATAGCTCGAGGCTCTTTAGTAAATGTCGAGATTTTCAACCCATGTCGATATCTAAGACAATGTCGAATCCTTTCAGTATGATGTCGAGATGTAATGTTTCATCCACCTCGATACTTTTAAGCGATAACCATATAAGTGTCGAAATCATGAAAACTCGACATCTTTAGATATATAATGTCGAGGTCTACCTAATAACACAAATCGAAATCTATCTTGGAAGAGCATATCGAGATCTCTGCCAAAATCAAGTTAAAATCCCACACATGTAAAGTCGGGCGAAACCAAATAAAAATCAAACGACGTTCGCCGAGCCTTTCACAAAAGAAATTTAAATTCTCTAACTTAGAAATTTATCAAAAGGCCGAGAACTCTATTTAAATATAATACGGAATAGGAATTGATTGACTTGGGAAAATTTAATAAGGCAAATCGAGTGGTGTGGAGTCTAGGGAATTAATACAAGCTTAGATAACTAAGTATGACGAAAATTATTATTTCGACGAACTAGCCAAGGAAAGCAAAAGTACTAACATCATAACCCTTTTATTCTAAAAGGTCGTACGTTAGGAGCTAACGGGGAGGATATTAATTACGCTCGGACGACAAGTAAGTGGGACTCTTCCACTACAACACATAAAATTATGTGCGTATTATTTATGTGTTTACGTGCTTCTATGTGATGATGTGAATTATTTCATGACATGAATTACCCATTACATGACATGGCATGAATGATACTTTATATGACATGGCACGACAAGGCATTGGTATTTCACACTTGCATTTCACGAGCATCCACGAGTCTCACGAGGGTTTTATGACATAACATGACATGACATGACAAGAGATATGCATGATCGCCGGGGCGCGACAAATAGTTGCTAACGATAATTTACTACTCATTACTAAACAACACACGTGCAAGACAAGAGACGTGTGGTTACTAATATTACTATGACAACACACGTGCAAGACAAGAGACGTGTGGTACGGCCTTTTTATGCTACGAGGTGACTTCTACGTCACCGATATCATGACAAGACACGTGCAAGACATGAGAAGTGTAAATCGGGCGAATGCCCTCGTGGCAGAAATTGCCGAGGACCCTACAATATAAGACACGTGCAAGACAAGAGACGTGTATTAGGGATCCTATAAGACATGACAAGACATGACAAGACAAGACATGACATGACATGATTTTGTGAGGATAAATGAGTATTGGCGTATATGCCTATGCAAGTCATGACACGGGCACTGCATGCATAAGTTTCACTTACTGGGCTATATAAGCCCATCCCACGTTTTGTGTGTTGTAGGTTCATCTGATCACGGTGCGTGACTGCCTAGCCGGCAAGGCAGCTTTTGAAGCTTCCGAGCGTCTTTTGGGGGTGGTGTGTACGTGGACGACGACCTGTGAGGCCGGGCGCATAGGAGTACTTTTGCTGCGAATGTAGACACGACACATGTAGATAGACTAGAATGAAATTAGGAAAAATTTGGAAGCGTTCTTTTGACATTCTTTTGACATGTAAAGTAACAATGTTCCTTCACAAAAAGGAAAAAATTTCTACCGTATTTTCGTATCTTCTAAGTTATCATATCACTAGACACATAGAATTACGTTAGAAATGGTAGCGATGGCTAGGGTCGTTACAGTTGGTATCAGAGCTTCGGTCACAGGTCCTGCAGACTATCCATGTACACACACCCAAAAGCGCGGAAGCAGCCTTGCCTGTAAGTGTTATGTCTATGTGATCTTCTCGTGTTGAGTAATTTATTGGCCGTAGGGACGACAGGGGTAGAACGAAAGAAATGGTTAGAATTAGAGGTGAAGGCAGTAGGGACGCCGATCGAGATAGGGAGACCCCGAACCCTACTGACAATCGGGATGCTATCATCCTGCAGCTGACGGAGTTAGTCCGCCAGCAATCAGCCCAAATTCAGCAGCTACTCCAGCAACAAAGTGCTGGAGGGCAACCAAGTAATACACCCCCTCAAACTGAAAGGATTGAAATGGTTGGAAAGAGGTTTGGCAAGTTAAACCCCCCCAACATTTGAGGACGCTGTCGATCCAACTTCGGCCGAGGATTGGCTTCGAACGTTGGAAAGCATGTTCCAACATAGCCGCACCCCAGAAGCCGAAAAAGTCTTGTGCGCTACCTACCTACTTAGGGGGAGCGCAGGACATTGGTGGGATACCATCCTAACCATTGAAGACCCAGCTACAATGACTTGGGATCGTTTCAAGGAGCTTTTCCGGAGCAAGTACTATACTGCTCCAGTGCGTGCCCAGAGAATGAACGAGTTTATCAACCTCCGCCAAGGAACGATGACGGTGGCAGAGTATATCCGGAAGTTCGAACAACTGTCCCGGTTTGCGGCCCATATGGTGAGCACGGACTCACTGAAAATAGAACGATTCTTGGAGGGACTGAAGCCGGAGCTATACCGTGATGTAAGCATGGCCGGACTCCAAGGGGCTACTTACGCTCAAGTCGCGGAACGTGCTATGGTGGCTGAACAAGCTGAAATGAGATTGCACAAGCTCATGAGGCAAAAAGGAAGTTAGTACAAGGACTTAGAGGGGACGGGAACACCCCGAAGAAGCCGTTTATTCCCAAGGACCCGAAACCCAATTTTCAGAATAGGCCCGAACCACCCCAACAGCCCAACCCAAATCGGGGGAGGCCTCAACCTTTTCAACCCACCATACCAGCATGCCCGAGATGCGGAAGACGACATTCGGGCATCTGCTACTCCCAAAATGCCACCTGCTTTAAATGTGGCAAGCCAGGCCACTACTCCGCAGCCTGTCCAGAAAATACATCGGGAAGTCCGGGAGCAAATCAGGCCAAGCCGTTGACGGCACCCGCTCGGGTATACATGCTCACGGCGGAAGAAGCAGGAGAGAACCCGCCTATGGCGGCAGGTACCCTATCCATTTAGTGAACCTCAACTTGTATTCTAGTGAACCTAGGACCATGCGTCCTTTGCATTCACCCCTTGTGTGGCGAGGCTCAGGATTAATTCTAGCCGATCTAATCGAGCCAGCTCGATATTCAATGCGAACAGAAGCCTAACAAATAAGCTTTCAAAATAGGAAACCGTATTTAAATTCCCTAGTAAAGGAACAAAGACTCCATAGGTCCAATATCATAGAGGTGCAATGGAAGTGTGATGGATGCTAGTGATTCTGACATCGGTTGGAGTTAGAGTTCTAGTTATTTTCCTTAGCTCCTCGAAACGATATAGGATTCGACCACCTTTAGGATTCGACCACCTTGAGTACTCTTCCTACCTACGTGTTAGGAAATCAGCCATTAAATCCAAGACGATTGGAGAGATCTTATTTAACCTTTATAGAGTTCGCTTCTCTTCTTCTACTCCAGATCGAACATTTTATTCCTCGTCGCTACACGAAGATTACTTTTCACCCTAAAGAATGAGAATTGGGCGTGTTTCCTAGAAAGAGAGGGATACATTGCAAGTTCATCATAGTCTTCCTTCTCACGCTGTAACCTAACCGCTTAGAGAAAATACTTACGTCTCCTACCACGAGATCGTAGTCATCATTATGATCGGTAGATCAGGGAGGAAGGCCACGATAAGTTGTAGGCACGAGGATGCCAAAGACGGAATCCTATTCCCTTTTTGTTTTCACGCCTTATCTAATTTCTAATGTTAGATCGAGACGACCGACGGGCTAAGGTCAACTTTCCTTCTTAGAAGTGCAAAGTTCGGGAAACTCATCCGCTTTTGCGAGAATTCACTCCTTTTATTTTTCCTAGAAAGGAAATACCTTTGCGAGCAATTAGGTGATGTTCTATCATCTAACTAATGAACTAGCACAACTCCCTACCATCGTCGCCCGACTTATCCCAGCTAACGGAATTTCGGGGACGAAATTCTTTTAAGGGGGGGAGGATGTAAGATCCGTAAAATTTAATTACGGGATCTACGGTATAATTAAGAGTGAAAATGATTAATTATGGGTGTACGAGGTTTTATATGAATTTTGTGCACATTGAATATGTATGATCATGTGCTACATGATATAGGTGCTTTACATGCACATATTACATGTTGCATGTGACTTACGTACATTTCATGGGTCGATTAAGTGACCGCACGATGTCCTGAATTTTGTGTACATGATTATGTGCTTAAGTAATCAGTTGAATGTCGTGCCCAGTCGATTATATGAATTACGTGTAACGATACGAAATTAGGTGCATATGTGACTTATGAATTATGCGCAATCATGTGGTAGTATGACACTCGGTGCATTAATTATATGTTATGTTAAGTTCATGGTATAAAGTATTAACTTGGTGTAAATTGAGTAGGAACTTAGAAATGGTTGTTGTATAAGGAATAAGGGAATTTAGGAAATAATAAAAGCTATAAAGGAATTGGGCTAGGAAATTACTTTGGATCATGCATTTATTTATAAGGAATATCTAGGTGGGCTAAACATGTAATTGAGCCCAAAATGAACAAAACAAGTGGGGAGGCAATATTCCCTAATTTAGGGAAGACCCACGACAACTCTAAATATCACCCCTCAACCTATGAAAACATCTTAGAAAATAAACCTTTCAAAACTCCATAACCCTAGCTAAGAACTCACGAAAAGAAGAGAGGAAAGAAGTAAGAGCCGAGAGAAGAAAAACGCAAGGGACACTTCAAGCCAAGCTTGGAACTTCGAAAGAAGTAAGTGATAGAAATTTCCTAAACCATTTCGATTTCTTGTATTAGAGATTTTAGCTAAATTCGTGATTTAGGTAGGAATTTACATGTATTATGGATGGCAAAAAGCCCTAAACTTGGACGAAATTCCATAGCCAAAGATTTCCTCGAATCTAGATAAATGTTGGGTAGAATAAGCTTAGAATCGCGTTTCGATGGGATGATGAACGACGAAGAATGAAGATGATGATAAATGTCGAATGAAATAGATGAAATGTCGAGCTAAATGTCGACATTAAAGTCGAGCTCAATATCGAGAAGAATTAAGTATAAATGTCGAGACGTTAAAGCTAAAAATGTCGAAACAAAATGACGAGGTTCATGTGAAATGCATGTCGACATTTTCTAAAATTCAAATGTAGTGATAGATAAGATGTCGACTTAATACATATGTATCGAGATTTATGAAATGTCGAGATATACATTAAAATTCATATCGACATTTTTGTTGAAATGTCGAGATAAGGTCGAGTAAGAAGTCGAGATTTACGAGGAGTTCATGTCGACATTTTAGACCAAAATGTCGAGATATAACGTTGATAGACCGAGGAAAAATGTCGAAGCTATGAAAAATGTCGAGCTAGAGGAAATATCGAGAACCAATGAAAATGTCGAGATTTAGGTTGATTCATGTCGACATTTTCTACAAATGTCGAAAGGCAATGTCGAAGCTAGATAGTTAAAAATGTCGAGATTGGTCTTCAAGAAAGTTATCGAAACCCTATTATATTATCTCGACATTTAAGAGAGAACCCGACATTTATTCTAAAACCCATGTCGAGATTCAGTTTGGGATTCGAGATTTAGGTTGAAAGTAATAGCTCGCAATTTTTCCCTAAAAAAGTCGAGATCCTTAAATAGCGAAATGTCGAATTCTTACACAAACCATAAATGTCGAGACTGAACTTAAGGCCTATATTGAGATGTTTAAACTGAAATGTCGAAAAGGATAGATATAATGCTGAGTAAAAAGTCGAGATGCTATGGAAAGATGTCGAAACCCTTTAGCCCAAATGTCGAAACACAACATCGAGATTTCCCCAACAATGTCGAGATCCAATGATGTCGATACCCATCCAAAACATAGCTCGAGGCTCTTTAGTAAATGTCGAGATTTTCAACCCATGTCGATATCTAAGACAATGTCGAATCCTTTCAGTATGATGTCGAGATGTAATGTTTCATCCACCTCGATACTTTTAAGCGATAACCATATAAGTGTCGAAATCATGAAAACTCGACATCTTTAGATATATAATGTCGAGGTCTACCTAATAACACAAATCGAAATCTATCTTGGAAGAGCATATCGAGATCTCTGCCAAAATCAAGTTAAAATCCCACACATGTAAAGTCGGGCGAAACCAAATAAAAATCAAACGACGTTCGCCGAGCCTTTCACAAAAGAAATTTAAATTCTCTAACTTAGAAATTTATCAAAAGGCCGAGAACTCTATTTAAATATAATACGGAATAGGAATCGATTGACTTGGGAAAATTTAATAAGGCAAATCGAGTGGTGTGGAGTCTAGGGAATTAATACAAGCTTAGATAACTAAGTATGACGAAAATTATTATTTCGACGAACTAGCCAAGGAAAGCAAAAGTACTAACATCATAACCCTTTTATTCTAAAAGGTCGTACGTTAGGAGCTAACGGGGAGGATATTAATTACGCTCGGACGACAAGTAAGTGGGACTCTTCCACTACAACACATAAAATTATGTGCGTATTATTTATGTGTTTACGTGCTTCTATGTGATGATGTGAATTATTTCATGACATGAATTACCCATTACATGACATGGCATGAATGATACTTTATATGACATGGCACGACAAGGCATTGGTATTTCACACTTGCATTTCACGAGCATCCACGAGTCTCACGAGGGTTTTATGACATAACATGACATGACATGACAAGAGATATGCATGATCGCCGGGGCGCGACAAATAGTTGCTAACGATAATTTACTACTCATTACTAAACAACACACGTGCAAGACAAGAGACGTGTGGTTACTAATATTACTATGACAACACACGTGCAAGACAAGAGACGTGTGGTACGGCCTTTTTATGCTACGAGGTGACTTCTACGTCACCGATATCATGACAAGACACGTGCAAGACATGAGAAGTGTAAATCGGGCGAATGCCCTCGTGGCAGAAATTGCCGAGGACCCTACAATATAAGACACGTGCAAGACAAGAGACGTGTATTAGGGATCCTATAAGACATGACAAGACATGACAAGACAAGACATGACATGACATGATTTTGTGAGGATAAATGAGTATTGGCGTATATGCCTATGCAAGTCATGACACGGGCACTGCATGCATAAGTTTCACTTACTGGGCTATATAAGCTCATCCCACGTTTTGTGTGTTGTAGGTTCATCTGATCACGGTGCGTGACTGCCTAGCCGGCAAGGCATCTTTTGAAGCTTCCGAGCGTCTTTTGGGGGTGGTGTGTACGTGGACGACGACCTGCGAGGCCGGGCGCATAGAAGTACTTTTGCTGCGAATGTAGACACGACACATGTAGATAGACTAGAATGAAATTAGGAAAAATTTGGAAGCGTTCTTTTGACATTCTTTTGACATGTAAAGCACAATGTTCCTTCACAAAAAGGAAAAAAATTTCTACCGTATTTTCGTATCTTCTAAGTTATCATATCACTAGACACTTAGAATTACGTTAGAAATGGTAGCGATGGCTAGGGTCGTTACAGATAATCCCGTAATCCTAGGGATCGTAACATGGTCCACTGCTTTTTGGTGGTCTTTCTCTTTAAATGCTTCATTATCTTACGCGCCGTATGATATAGAGATAATTATTACCAAAACAATAATATCTAATATATTGCAGTGCAATAGAATCTTTTTTGTTTCCACGTGAGTGAAAAAGGAAAATGGGTGTTATGGCTTGATAGATGTTGCAATGAGGTAGAGTTGTCAGTTGATCAGCACCACCCTAGCTTAATAGGGTTAGTATTCTAGGATTTCATTAGAGACGAAACATGGAAAAACTCACCGTATCCTATATATGTAGAAATTCGGTGTTTTTAATAACATAAACAAAAAAAAATAAAATAAAGCATTG
Organism: Craterostigma plantagineum; assembly: GCA_027422505.1. NCBI lineage: Eukaryota > Viridiplantae > Streptophyta > Magnoliopsida > Lamiales > Linderniaceae > Craterostigma > Craterostigma plantagineum. The sequence goes on along the minus strand of JAPQWV010000066.1, from coordinate 167,105 downwards.
ATAAAATAAACTGATAATGAAAAGCATTAATAAAATAGAGAAATTCGTATCTTGTTTTACGAGTTAGTAACTCGTATAAACAATGTACGAATTAGTTGGACACGGTGGCCCGCTGACCTGACATGGCGTCCATGGGCCGAGCAATTCGTATGAAAAATATACGAGTTACTGACTCCTAAGAAACGATTACGAGATACTGGTAAACGACATGTTGACTTGACGTGGCACACGTAATTCGTAAGCTATTTGTACGAGTTAGTAACTCGTATATACTAGATACGAGTTACGGTCCGTGACCGACCAACCTGCATGGCCATGCAGTGTTAGTTCAATAATTTACCTAACTCGTATCTAATAGTTACGAGTTACTCGAATTATTGCAATAACTAGAGTAACTCGTAAGTATTTCATACGAGATACGTGTTATATGCAATAATGCATATAACACGTATTTAGTACATACATGTTACTTCTCTATAAATACCCCCTCCCCTTTCGATTTTTAAAACATAACACAAAATGGTGTCGAGTCGTGTACAAGTCGTAGTATATTTCGATGGTGAAATAATTCAATCATCCGATTCTATCGTTAAATATAGTATCCATCCTATTGCGTATAGGCGAATTCGTCGCAACACCAGTTTTCGGAAGTTATGTCGTTGTTGTTCGAAATTACGGATGCTGATAGCAGTCGCTGTTCGTTATTGTCCAGGCGAAAAATGAATACTTTCAACATTCCCGCCTGTTTCATCAGTTATTCCAAATCTCCAACAACAACGATTTACAATTATTCATCCATCCCGAGTCGGACAACAATTGTGTTGAGGGTTTTTGTTGAAATAGTTGAAAATTCAAGTTTTGATTTGAACGAAGAGCCTCATCAGAATTCTGAAGTTGGTTCTTCGAGTTATACCTGTTCGGATTATCCCGACATTGTCTCAGTTACGGCAGGGTTCAGTAATGTTTCTCTTGAGATGCCGACGCTTGGTGTTCCATTCAATATGCCGGAATCCATGTCAGAACCTTAGCCAGATTTCGTGCGAGAACCAGAGGAAGAAGTTGATGTTAGTGATTCCGAAGCGGACGATGACGATCCACTGTCCGAGTTACTCGATCCCAACGAGGACGACGACGATGCGCCAGATGATACCACTCTGCTGGACACTGCTGCTCCAACGCTTTCCAAACATACCAAATGCCACCTCCTGGTGGTGACGACTAAGGTGGTTACGGGGAGTTTTACGACAGAGATAACCCTACGTTTTGTCGAAGTCTGATTTTCCAAACCAAAAAACATTTACAACGTGCATCAGGGTTGCTAGACGCGACGTCAACGAGAGCAGCAATACACATTGTCCAATGTAATCACACGACTGATTGCCCATGGAGATTGAGGGCACTTTTCAAGCCATAAAAAGGTTACTGGTCTGTTACAAAATTTGAAGGACCGCACACTTGCTATATGACTGAGCTGGCGAGCACACACCGTGATATATCTAAAAATTTTATTGCTGATTTTTTGGTGGGAACCGTGAAAACCAATCCGCAGTTCCTACCGAAGAACGTCCAACAACTCGTGAAAGATAAATATGGCTACGAAATCACGTATATTCAAGCTTGGCATGGTCTGAAAAGAGCGATGGAAAATGTTTACGGTACATGGGAATATTCTGTTACCAAACTCCCAACATTTATGAAGGCGTTGCAGCATTACAATCCAGGGACATTCGTGAGGTGGCTGAATCTGCAGACAGGGAGACCTAGACACTTCGTGCTCGGATATGTCTTTCGGGCTTTTAAACCGAGCACCGATGGTTTCAAACATTGTCAAAAGTTGTTTGTGTCGATGGTACGCATTTATACTCCAAATATAGACACAAATTACTAATTGCTACGTCGTTGGAAGCCAACCAAAACGTCTTTCCCCTGGCGTTTGCCATTGTCACGGAAGAAAGTACACTCATGGACTTTGTTCCTTACTAATTTGAACAAATTCGTTTTAGAGAATCAATCGTTTTGCCTTATTTCGGATCGTCATCCAGGTATTTAATCTTAGTAATGTAATTTACTCGTTATTTTCGTAAAATCAGTTACTTTTAGTGGCGTATATGGTGTGTACAGGTCTTACGGGAGCAGTAGAAGCCACTGAATTCTTTCGTCCACCAAATGGAGTGCATCGCTTCTGCCTTCGTCATGTAAAGTGAAACTTCTACAAAAAATTCAAGGATCAACAAATGAAGGATCTATGTCATAGAGCCGGTACTGCGCCAACATTGGATAAATTCGATTGCATTATGGCTCAGATTGCGCAAATTAATGAACAAGTGAAGCCTTGGTTAGAAAAGGTAGGGGTCGAACAATGGACGCTCGCACACGACGGCGGTTATCGATGTGGTGTCATGACGACTAATATTTCAGAAGGGCTCAACGGGGTATTAAAAGGTGTTCGAATGCTACCCGCAAGAGCAATCGCCCGATTTCACATTTCATAGGTAAGCTCTAATCACCATGGTCTTTTTTTTTTTATTCTAATCATATTGTTATGACTTTTTCTTTTATTTCTTAAAATTCACAGGTGCGTACAGTATTTTCGTGATCGCATTCAAGAAGATCGTCCCTAATGGCGAATAATGAAACGGATTGGTCACGTTATGCGACGAGATGTTTCAAAGTTGGACGGCATAATCTTCGGACCACGTTGTATACCCTTTTGATGTCCGACAACATACAACAGAAGTCATAACATCTGGAATTCATCAGCGCACATATGTGGTAAGGATCAATGATCGAACATGCACGTGTGGAAGTTGGAGCAGGTATAACATTCCATGTTCTCACGCACAAGCAACTTGTCGTCAATGGCAAATTCACTCCGGTAATCTAGTGGCGCAGTATTACAGTAAGGAGGAGTATTTGAAGACATATGAAGGTACCTTTGAACCATTGCACGATGAACGTTATTGGACCCCCGAAGATTGGACTCTTATTCATAACTAATCTCGTCGAGAGAGAACTGATCCCGGAAGACATAGTCGAAATCGCATCAGGAATGAGATGGACAAGGGTTAAACTCGTGCTAGACAATGCGGGCGGCGTTGAAAATAATATACAATGTTGTTTTCACCGTTTTGGTCTTATATATCCAATGTGGTTTCAAAATTGGTTTCTTAATAGTAAATAAAACAATAATAATAATAATGAAAGCAATAATAATTAGTGTAATAATAATTTAATAAATAGATATAATAATAATAACTCAAATATTAATAAAAAATAGAATAATAATAATTATAAGTAATAGATACAATTATAATAATAATAATAGATATAATCATAATAATAATATTAACAATAAATATAATCATATAATAATCATCGTAATAAAGATAATAACAACAATAATAAAAATAACAAAAAATATAATCATAACAGTCATTAAAAAAAAAACTAACTTTGATTCTAACGCGTTTAATAGTCATTACAAAATAAAAAATAACATGTCACATAACAGTCTCGGCCATGATGAGCCAAATGACCTCCGGTCCCACAACGAGCTGGCCTACGTACTCTATTTCCTCGACGGTGACCTTGCTCCGCATCATCAGCCGGACTTCGAGGTCGTCGCGGTCGTAGTGAAGGTGTCGTAAACGCCTAAAATGTGATAATCAAATTTTAATTTTAGTAAATAATTTAAGGGCTTCAAATTTAAATTAATTTAATATACCTGATGGTCCATATACTCCGGCTGTGAGCTGTGTTGGACTGCAGATGACTGCAAGAAAGGCGAAAAATCGTCAAAGAAGTACGGGTTAACAGCTTCGTGCACCTGAGATGGTCCCGCCTCATGTACATGAGATGGTCCGACCTCATGTACGTGAGACGGTCCGACCTCATGTACGTGAGACGTTCCGGCCTCACTACTCCGTCGGACTTGGCGTCGCGAGATGAACATATTATCCATTTGCTCCAGGAAATGGATCGACTCGTCATAATTGCCATTCCTTGCGTAACATAGGCTGTCATGAACCTCGCGTTCCTGAAAATGAAAAAGGAAATTATATCGTTTGAGATATTTAACAAATAACATTGATAAATAAATTAAACTTACGATGCTCGACATAAAAACTGCATCCCCCATCTGGAAGCCGCGTGACATTTGCAACGCATGTGGAGATATGTAGAGGCGAGTGATTCGATGAAACCAGTCGTATTATCCTTCCTCCACCGATATGATTGTCGTCGGAGGACCATTAACGACGGTCTCCTCTCGATCATCCCATAACCCAATCCAGCCCGCATGATGCGTCCTCCAATCCATCCCCGACCGCTGTCGACGCTCGTATGTATGGAGATTGGTACCTCGATACGACGGTATAACATGAATCTCTTGGATGATTTCAAACTGTCGAAGGACTCGTTCGGGGTAATGCCACTCCACGATATTGAAGAAGATGAGGGGACACCTCGATCGAAAAGTGATCGGTAAGCACTGAGGAAGAAGTGCGACAATCTCTGGGAGCGTCATGTTGTACGACTCCCGTACAAATTGATGCGCCCGCAGGAGATCAAGGCACTCGCGGATGGTGCGTATGTTCGAATTTGTCGACGAAGTGTGATCGTATAACGCATTCCACCTTTCATATATTTACACAACATTTATAAATGTAACAAGGAAAAAAACTTACAAACTTTATGAACGATCATACCTCGAAGCGTGTGGCGGGATCGGTAAGACGACCCCGTTGACTACACTAGGCTCCATGGAGATACGATGAATCTCACGAACTGGCTAAAATGGCAGGATCCTCACATATGCCCATGCCTAAAACAAATCACATGTTTTAAATAAATTTTAAAAATAACTATAAAAGTAACTATAAAATTAATCAAAATTTCCATATAATTACCTGCAACATCCGTAGGGGTCCACCTATATTAAGCTTTTTCGGCTCGCATACCGAACAAAGCTCTCTGTATAAGAATGCTAGGACCGCACTACCCCAACTAAACGTGGCCACCTCATCAATATCATCCAACAGCTGAAGGTATGTCAACGATACGGTGCTCGCGCTACAATCGGGGAACTTCACCGCACCAAATAGCAGCATCGCGTAACCCCGTGCTGAACACTCAACTTCTTCCTCGTCACTATCATCCGAAATCGGATGGGCCAACAACCAACTCGCTAACGCCTTCATCGAAAGCGATGACCCCTTAATTTTCTCAGCGGGCGGTCTAAATCCTAGCAACCGCTCGCACTCGTCCATCCACTGTGTGATCGTCCTCGGTTGGATCACATCGGAGACACAACTGCCATCTACAGGCAAACCCATCGACCAGTTCCGAGCACCTCATAGTCTTTTGGGGACGTCTGAAGATTCGATCATTTCTCTATGATTTCTCTTGCATTGCCCCTTCCAATGGGTTTCGAAGATAAAAATCCCCATAAACTTACCTAGGTAAGTAAATCCATGAATCAATTTGATTCTTTTTTGTTACTAAGCCTATGAACCATGAATTGTCTTCTTATGACTCATCAATTAGATAGATTAATCTTTTCAAAGAACTTTTCAAGGAACAAATGAGCCCCTTTCTCACTACTAACTGATCCTTAGATCTACCCCCCTCTTCTTCGATTAACTAATGTTACTCTTAGATATTGTTCGTGACATTGAGAAAAAGAAAGAGATTTCTAGATTGTTCTAATTTCTATGTATACTAAACTATTCAAAGTTTATAAACATAATTTGATTAATTGCTTTTTTTTTCTTTAATTTTAATTAAGTGTCTTCATTTTTCTATCTCCCTTTTTTTCAGATAAATCGAAAACTCCTTCCTACGTCCTGTAAAGTAACGGTCGCCTCTCTGACATAAAAATGAAACATATGGGTCTCCTTCCTCCAACGCTCTACCAATGCTGTAATCGAATGAGGGTCAACCCTCCGTGACATACAGCTGTAGACGCTGTATAGACCCATATCGTTCAACTTATCTAATAAGCGACCGTGTAGAACATTCGGTGCTTCTCTCGTACCCCACACAACATTTTTTAAGGACTAATAATCTTAATAGTCCTATCTATCGCACCCTCATCTTCTAATAAATTACTACTACGGTGATTTTACTGCATCGTCAATACCGAGCTGTCAAAAGGCCCGTAGGAATCCAAATCCATTCTACAGTAAAAAAACGAAACCAAACGATCCAACAATAGAAGTAACATTCGATAATGATAAAACTAACACAAAAAAACGTAGTTCGTATCGTTAGGGGTCGCTCACCCGAACTAATCGCGCGTAGGACGTCGTCGAGGCGGCAGGTCGCAGCGAGGCAGGGACGCGGGGCGGCGAGGCAGTGACGCAGGGCGGCGGACAGCGGGTCGCTGGGTCGCGGCGGGGCTTCGGAGGGTCGGGGAGGCGGCGAGTCACGTTGTCGGAGCTCATCGAGCCAACGGGGCGCGGTGCAAAAGCTTCGCGGGACGGTAGCGGGTTGCAGGGCGGCGGCGGCAGGCAGAACGGACGCGGGGGCGCGGCGGACGGTGGGTGGGGTGGGCGGCGGCGTGAATGACACGGCGGGCCGCGTGCAGGCAGACGCCGGATCGGCTCGTCTTCGTCGTCGTCTTTGTCGTCGTCGTTCGTCTTCTCGGCTTCTTCGCGTCTATACGGGTTTTAAAAAACTAGATCTAATTCGTATCCAGTTTATACGAGTTACTCCACGTCAGCGCACGCGCTAGCAAGGACCGTAACTCATATCGTGTTTTTACGAGTTAAGTAACTCTTATAATTAGTTTCATGCTTATTTTTTTAATGCTTTATTTTTTTTTTGTTTATTTTATTAAAAACCCAGAAAAGCTGGCCCGCCAAATTTATTTTGAATGAGTCAGATCAAGGGCAAACGCGGGAATTAGATATATTACCGTAATATTAAAAAGCGGAGATTAATGAAATCTGTTCTTAAAAGAAAGTCAGGCAACGCTCCAAGGCGGCAAGACCAACGTAATCAGGTACAACTACAGTTCAATAATTTATTAACCTGGTTAAAAATTTGCAAATTAATGTGCATCTACACGTGAGTGTGACAAAGGTTTAACTTTGTGAAATCATACCCTTAGCCGACCATTATTCATTGACGCCAAATAACTCACGCATTGTAACAAATACGGACAAGTTGCTTCAAGTTTCATTTTTCTTTTAGTAATATAAATTTGTTATATTATTTGTCTGGCACACAATTATTTCAGCAGACATTAGGTAGATCATAGTCTCTTTCACTTATTTTACGTGTAGTGTGGACCATACGGGACAAATTGCCGTGTCGTGTGCTATGGGGTCATACGCGAACCCATATTTTGACTGACCGACCAAATAGGGGCGTTCAAATTTCGGATAAAACAAAAAAGAAAAACGGTCGAGCCGAAAAGAACCGAATCGAAAAGGCCGAAATCGAAAAAAACCGAAAAGAGTTGTAACAAACTAACCCGAACCAAATTAAAATGGTTCGGATATCGGATTAAGCATACGTAAAACCGAAAACCGAAAAATCGAACCTAAATGATAATACTACATTAAAAATAGAAAAAGTATTAAAAATCATTTGTTTTTTCTCACATGACGTAAACAACACAGTAAATATAATTTCATTGTTGTACTTTTTTTTCCCAGTTTTTAGATGAATGTTTTTCTCACCAATCAAACACTATTTTTCTCCCAAATAATTTGTAGAGTCTTAATGTTTTTATATTTTGATTAGATTTTGTTCCATTTCATGTTGTTTTTTTTTTTTTACTTTTGAATTGTTTTTGCTACATGTCACGTTTCATAAATCTCATTTGTTAATAACCATAAATGGTTTTATGTATTTTTAGCTAATAATAATAGTTTTTTGTTGATATGAAATTCCTAAACGAAAAAGCGAACCAAATTATAAAAAAACAAACTGAACAAATTAAAATGGTCCGGATATCGTATTAAGCATACGTAAAACCGAAAACCGAACCAAATTTTGGAAAAATCGAACCAAACAGACCGATGAACACCCTTAGAACCAACAAAACGCAATAGTAAAAGTAAAACATATACATAAAATATATTTTCTGATTTTCCAGCGAATTCGTTAGAATAAAACTACAGGAGTGTGTACTGGAAAAAGAATTCACGAATGCCAACAACGTTACATTTGTCATCAGTTCTCGGGAGAAATTAGGTACCCTGTGTAGTAGTAGTAGTAGTAAAATATTGATATGTTATTTTGTCATTCACTTCACGTGTCTCTCCATTTTCAAATAGTATAAAACGTGATATGCATTATTCACAAACCAATAGGAACAAATATAGAAAAAAAACCTGTGTGGAATGTATGTATATATGTGTATATAAAGGGGTGAAAGTGGCCTCAGCTAATCACATATTGTCTCCTTAATTTTCAGATCAAGAGTGTAACTTCTTAACTATACAAGAGAGAGTATTATATGGCTTATTCTGCTGTTGTTAGCAACATTCATCACGGAGACCCTACCCTCTGTGATTCATTGTTTTCGTCCAAGCTTCATGTCGTCCTCCCTAAGACTTTAGAAAACAAAGCAGCAAGAAACTACACAAAAGGCAATGAACAACCATTCAGAAATTATCATAACATCAAGTCTGTTTGTTCTTCAAGCAGATTATCAGCTATGGTGTGCTCATCATCATCGTCATCACCCATGCTGTCAGCTCATGTCGTAGTTGATAGTGATGCGTCCGAGGAGATACTTGAAAGGCCTGTGATGGCGACTTTCGGGAGAAGTTTGTGGGCTGAAGATTCCTTCTATTCAGAAAACGATCGAGTAAGTAATGTCACTCATTAGAAATTTTGCGTACTGTGTAGTGTGGGATTTCTCTTTTTCTCATTACGTTGAGATCGAAGGAGGAATATGCAGAAGAAATAGAGTACATGAAAGAAAAGGTAAGGAAAATGCTGAACGCCACCGAGAACTCCACGCCAAGAGATAAAGTAGTGCTGATTGACACGCTGGAGCGTTTGGACATAGCCTATCACTTCGAGCGGGAGACTGATGAGAATATCAGACAGATTTTCGAGTTCCATTCTCAAGTTTCAGACGGTGATCTCTTCACCACTGCGCTTTATTTCCGTCTGTTTAGGCAACACGGCCTCGACGTCTCTTGCCGTATGGTCTTCTTAACTTTTTTATTATTATACTTTTACTATGTGCAACTGACCTTCTCAAATTAGTTACTTGTTTTTTTTTTTTTCTTTCTTCTTTAAGGTGTTTTTGATAAGTTTAAGGATGAGGACAACAAGTTCAAAGAAGCACTTTGCAATGACATCGAAGGTCTGTTGAGCTTGTACGAAGCCAGTTTTGTCGGATTTGAAGAAGAACACTTGTTAAGGGATGCAAGAAAATTTGCAACTCATCATCTACAACTAGCAGCTAACTCTACCCGCTTAGGAGGCTTATTATTATCATCATCATCATATTTAATTGAAAAGGTTGAAAGGGCCCTCAGACAGCCTCTTCATTGGTCTCTTCCCAAAGTAGAAGCTCGTAACTACATATCCATGTACGAGAAAAAAGAAGTAAAGGACGAGACAATACTGAGATTAGCCAAATTGGACTTCAAAGTTATGCAGAATATGTACAAGAAAGAGATGCACCAAGTCCGAGAGTAAGTGTTGGAGTCTAAAATGTCTGAATTTATTTATTCGTTATTACAAACTTAACCCCATGTGGTTTTTGTTGTTTTGTCTTAATTGTGAAAGATGGTGGTATGGATTTGACCTCGTGTCAAAACTTCCATATGCAAGAGACTGTGTAGTGCCGTGCTATTTCTGGGCCGCAGCTTTAGGTTTCGAGCCCAAATACTCTCGCTCTCGAATCGCTGCTGCCAAAGCCCTCGTTATGGCTACTTGTTTTAACGACACATATGACAGTTATGCTACCTTGGATGAACTACGAGTCTTCACTGATGTAGCTCAGAGGTAGGGTAGAACATCATCTGCTTTGTTGATTAATATTGGGAAGGAATATGTAACATATCCAAGTAATATAATTCATGGTGCCTTTTTCCTCAGATGGGATGCCAACGATATCGATAAGCTCCCCAAATACTTGAAGATCGTTTTTAATGTCCTCTTAACAGCCTTCGGGGAATTCGAACACGAAACCTCCGTAAGAGGAAGATCGTACTCAGTTGCTTACGTCAAACAAGCAGTATGTGCTTTTTCCACTGCACATATCATACAAAAAAAAAAAGACATTTAAGTAGTAGTTACAATATCTATGTATTTGTGCATTGCAGCTATCTCGAATGGCCTCGGCTTATTACAAGAAGGCGAATTGGTTGAACGGGAAAGAGATTCCCACTTTTCAAGATCACGTCGATCATATGGGAATTACGAGTGGGGCGCATCAGCTGATGTCTGCATTTTTCATGCATGTCGAATGCGCTTCGAAGGATGGTTTCGAATGGCTTATGAACGAGCCGAAAGCTGTCGAAGAAGCCGCGTTGTATTGCAGATACTTGAACGATTTGACTAGCTACGAAGTAATAAGCTCCCTCGCTCGCTCTACTACAACTCTCATCGTTGAAAATATATTACATTGTGAAATCTTTATGTTTTTTGCACGTAGCGTGAGAAAGAAACAGGGCAGTATCCAGTGGCCGTTGATTCTTACATGGAAGAGAAGGGTGTCTCCGTGCAAGACACAAAGGACAAGTTTGCCGAGTTCGCCGAGGTTTCGTGGATGACTGTAAATAAGGAGTGGATCTTGGAAAATAGGGTACCAAAGGAACTCATAAAGCCTGCGATTAACTTTTGTCGAATCGTCTTTGCGAGCTACCGATATGGTTCCGATTCTTTCTCAATCCCTGAAGAAGGCTTAGATGCTAGCATCAATGCACTCTTGGTCGATCCCATGGTCATCTGATTGTGATGCAAGAACTCTGTTGTTGTTTGGGCTTTGAGGTATAATAAAATGTTCCCTCCGTAGTTAAATTTTATATATATATATATACAAGATATATCGATCGTATACGACGGGGAATGCAATACTAATTACTAATTCTATTGTTGAGGGTGACGTTAGACACGTAATGTACTCAATACGATATTGCAGTGTTTGCCGGTGCTTACCAAATTACAATCATCTTATAATAGGAGCACAAATTCCGACAGGAATAAATTCATCTATGATTTTCGGACTCTCACGCGAGTTTCACAAATGAAATATGCATAATGTATTATGCTGATGTTGACTAGCTCGGCATTGACAATGTCGAGCCAACATTCGGCCAACATTGTTGTCAGTCAACATTCGATTTTATCTTTCATGCCCAAAAATCGTTTAACATTTTTTGTAGCTTTATTTGCTGATATGCAGGATGAGGTAAAGTGCTGAAACGAGTACAAACCGTGTGGAAAGCGTGTGGAGCTGCTTGAACGAATTTAGGAAGTGGAATTACTATAAATAGAAGATTTGAAGATCAAAAGAGAAGTAGTCAAGCCACGACCAAGATTAGAAGATCTGAGTATCAAAAGAGAATCATTCAACCAGCTACCATAAATAGGAGATTAAAGATCGACCAATGAGATGAGAAGATCGAACTAAATATACACTATATTTAGGGAGATATTCGAGGAGATATTTGACGAGATATTCAAGGGATCTTGATCGAGCGGATCGAGTAATAAAATAAAACGAACACTAACAAAATATCCTACGCTCAACAGGCAAGTGTACCTATCGAAATAGTATATATGTAGCAAGTATTCGAGTATCGAATCCCAAGAGAACAATGTACCTTAGAAAAAACTTTCGATTAAATATCCTAGTACGAATGCTTGATTGTTGAAACGGTAAATAACAACACTTAGAAAATACAACTTAATAAGGTAGTACGGAGAAGAAAACCTCTGTGGAAACAAACGTATTTGAGACTTCGAATCCCCCTAGTTCGACCCACACATATATCAAGTACATGTAAGCAACGTTATCATTAGACCGTGAAGATTCCTACAACATGCGTACGAATTCATACGACTGACGAAACTGCGCCTTATCATACGAGACTCGCAAACAACTAATCAACGAACTAAATAGCCGGGCAAGCTTCCCTAACTACTTAACCGAAGATTGCATTAAAAACACGGTGAATCCCACTATTAGATTTGACTCTAATCCGGCGGGGTAGTTCAACCTATCTCTAGCGATGAGTTTATTCCGCTCGTTTACGAGTGGTCTAATCGTTCGCCCCTCTCTCGAGCGTAGCGTACGATTTCCCGGACTACGTTAACTTAAACACATAGACATGATCAAGCTAACTAGATGATTTCAATCACATAGACATAATCAAAATAATATGCTTCATAAACGAGTCGTAACAATAGCAATACATCAAACACGCGTAAACATACGATCGACCTCGCTAGGGTTCATCTCATCTCAAATACAATAGATTTAGCTACTCATTATCCACACAACAAAACACGTAATCAACATCGAATATATCATCAATACTTCCCTGAATTCGACTTCGAAGTTAATCCCGTTCTTCGCTGAGGATTTTGATCGAACACGTGGTGAGCGACTGAGTAGGTGTTCTTGAGTTTTAATGAAGCAACGTGTATGTTTGTATATGAGCTTAAATTGGTATCTTTCACGTACCTCCTCCCTTTTTCTTCTCATTACAATGGCTCTTTATATAGATCTCGTTTCTTCTTCCTTCTTTATCTTTCTTGAGCCTTGCAAAATGAAAAGAATCCTATCTCCATTGATTTGTGCAGCCAAAATCCATCTTGAGCAGCCATGATATTGTCTTATACAGAAAACTTGTTCCAAGCGTGATCTTTGCTCTGACTTTGATACAACTTTCGTTCCAAATAAGTTAACATCGTTTCTTATCTTGTGCTTGACTTTTAATGCTGCCACAAAGACGTTCACGGCCTCTTGTATGCATTCTCACGGCTGTGACAATATAAAGCATGAAGAAAATGACGTTTCTGCCCGTGTTCACGGCTTCGTACACAACCATTCACGGCCGTGAAGCGTTCGGGGGTTAGAAAATGGGTTTCTGCCCGAATTCACGGCCTCAAACACCTCCATTCACGGCCATGAAGCACCCTTCACGGCCTGGTTGGTCAATGTTCACGGCCGTGACACAATCGGGCAAGAAAATGGCTCTCTGGTGCGATTCACGGCCTCGTACAAGGGCTTCACGGCCGTGACTAATTTTCTGCAAAACAGCAGCACATTCAAAAATTCATATCTCCCATTCTAGACCTCGGATTGAAAATCCGTTAGGTCAGATTCAAGATTAACGAGTCCTCTATCTATGGTTAAAATTTCAGGTCCATCGGACATCGTTTACCCCGTGATCATTGAGAAATACGAAACTGTCGCAAAACTGCCGTAAAACGTTTTATTTTGTTGTGAAACCATGTTATAGTGCAGAAATAATCAAAACGACTTCAATTATCATACAAACGACTTAAATCTAACAAATATAAACGTAAGAAAATACGTTTATCAAATATCCCCACACTTACGCGTTTGCTTGTCCTCAAGCAAATAAATGCAAATGGCATATCAAAGTATAAAATCATGCAACGTATCAATTAAGAACGAAATCACGTAGGAGATAATGCAAGTAAAGTCGGAAGGCATATTCGAAGTCAACAACTAACCACACGACTTCCTTAGAAATACCTATCAAGATCCGCACCTCACAAAGATTCACTCAAATCACTAAGTGTATGGGTTAAGATGTCGGTGATATCTCTCGGGTCATGCACTAATCTAATCCCTACCATAAGCTTGCAAATGATTCGTAAATCTACCACTTTCAATGATCAAGCGTGAATCAGAAGGACTTTATCGGGTAGTAATATTGCTGAGATATGTAAGAAATGTGATGAATAAGCGTAAAAAGGATATGAGCAATAGTAGTGTCGGAATAATGCCATCATCTCGAATGCGCCAAATCCATCGTTCTCGTCCATCACCTCCATTCTTTTTGCATTCGTCTTTTTTTTTTTTTTTCACCAAGCCCTTCTTCTTTCGACTTCTCGATCTAGGAAATAGGTGGTTTCGAGAGTGAAAGATTATCGGAGGAAGGGTTCTTAGTCATATATCTTCTTTTTTTTCTCTCTCTTTTTTTTTTTTTTTGAACATAAGCTCGGAAATTAAGTACGGGTTGCGCTTCTTAAATCCGGCAATCAACTTCCACTTCTACTATCGCTCCAATGGGTTTCTGTCTGAAGGCTTAATCAGGGTCGGCAATTTATAATACGGTTTTTTCACGAATAAAAGGCTCAGGCTCAAAGTGGCTAACTACGGTGATCAAGCGTGGTCGGATACTTTGGCTATGGACTGAATTCCTAATGTCTTCCTCATTTTCACGCAATCACACGTCAAGTAGTTTCAAAACGCAATACACAAGCAAGTTCTGAAGAGAAATAAACTAAGCATGATTCACACAACCAAAGAAATGAGCGAAAAGCTCGTAAGCTCAAAAATCTCACAAAAATAGGGTTATATGTACGAATCCATCAGGTATCGCCAAGTTCATCTATGTAAGAAAGAAGTCGACTCGCATGTGTATCCTAATTACTCACAAGATTTCTAACATGAAATCACCCTTTGATTGAAGGAAACATGATTTTCGAAAAAGTTTATGCCAATTTTCGAAAAAATTTGTATCAAAAATCAAGTCATGCACATATAAGATGTTTGCATCAATTTCGCAGAAATTCCCTCCCCACACTTAAGATTTACGTTGCCCTCAACGTAATAATTATGTAACACAAGGAAGAGGAAATAAATAGATAAGCAAACTTCCCTGAATAGTCCGGTGTGCATGATTTGTACGGCTTTTCCCCACACTTGAGATTTTGAGTTCCCTGCGATCATCGAAAAACAGAAACATAAAAACTAGAAAAAAATGCGCATAGGAAAATAAAAGTAAAATATAGGATAGGCTTGGGGTGCCTCCCAAGTAGCGCTTTCTTTAATGTCTTTTAGCTAGACATAGTTCGGAGGATTTTAGCGTTGTATGGTGTTGAGGAGGTGAATCATTTCCTTTCCAAGCGCTTCGATGTCACCGCCAAAGTAATGCTTGAGACGCTGCCCGTTTACCTTGAAGGTCCCTTTTTCTGGGTGTGTGATCTCGACCGTCCCGTAGGAAAACACTCGGGTCACCGTGAATGGACCCGACCACCTCGACTTTAGCTTGCCCGGGAATAATCGCAGCCGCGAATTATACAGCAGGACCTGGTCGCCTTCTTGGAATTCCCGCTTCATGATCTTCCGATCATGATATTGCTTCGTACGCTCCTTGTAGATGCGGGTATTCTCGTAAGCCATTTGTCTCCACTCGTCGAGCTCGTTGACCTGCAACATTCGCTTTTCACCTGCAAGATTCAAATCAAAGTTAAGTTTCTTTAGAGCCCAATATGCTTTGTGTTCTAGCTCGACGGGTAAATGACAAGATTTCCCGTAAACAAGTCTATATGGTGTGGATCCGATAGGCGTTTTGTAGGCTGTCCGGTACGCCCATAAAGCATCGTTCAGTTTGTTTGGCCAATCTCGCCTATGGTGCTCCACGGTCTTTTCGAGTATACGCTTTAGCTCCCTGTTTACGACTTCTGCTTGGCCGCTCGCTTGAGGATGGTACGCTGTGATAACACTATGTTTCACGCCGTATTTTTCAAGCGTCCTTGCAAAATGAGTGTTACAGAAATGCGTACCTTTATCGCTAATAATGCAACGAGGTGAGCCAAATCGAGAAAATAATGTTTTCAAAAATTTTACGACAGCCCTAGCATCATTAGTGGGCAGCGCTTGTGCCTCTACCCATTTTGAAACATAATCAACTGCAACTAGGATATATCGATTCTTGAAAGAGGTAGGAAACGGACCCATAAAATCAATGCCCCATACGTCAAATATTTCACATACAAGAATAAAATTCTGAGGCATTTCATTTCGCTTAGAAATATTACCTGTCCGTTGGCACCTATCACATTCCTCTACATATTTTTGAGCATCTTTAAATATCGTAGGCCAATAAAAACCACATTCAAGTACCTTTTGTGCAGTTCGATTACCTCCGTAATGTCCTCCACATGGCCCCGAATGACAATGGCTCAAGATTTTAACTGTCTCGGGAAAGGACACGCATCGTCGGATTATCTTATCTGTGCAAACCCTAAACAAATACGGATCATCCCAAAAATAATACTTCAAGTCCGAGAAGAATTTCTTCCTCTGGTGACTTGTGTATCCCTTTGGCATGATTCTAGCGACAAGATAATTAGCAAAATCGGCATACCATGGGGTTTCATCGAATACCTCACGTATAGCATATAGATGCTCGTCGGGAAAGTGGTCTCGGATTATTTCCTCGTTGGTAGCCTCGTGGGTTGCGTCTTCAAGTCTTGACAAGTGATCAACTGCACAATTCTCGGTACCTTTCTGGTCACGGAATTCTACGTCGAATTCTTGGAGTAACAGAATCCATCGGATAAGCCTCGGTTTTGCATCCGGTTTTGCAAAGAGGTGTTTGAGGGCTGAATGATCCGTGTATATGATGACTTTTGAGAGAACGAGATATGGACGGAACTTATCGACGGCGAACACGACTGCGAGCAACTCCTTCTCCGTGGTAGTGTAATTCGCCTGGGCCTCGTTTAGAGTTTTGCTTGCATAGTGTATCGGCTGAAAATGTTTTTCCCGTCGCTGCCCTAAAACTGCACCTACTGCAAAATCACTCGCATCGCACATTAGTTCGAACGGTAGGCTCCAATCGGGAGCTACCATAACAGGGGCATTAATTAGCTTATCCTTAAGTATAGTAAAAGCATTCATGCACTCGGGTGTAAATTCATAAGGCACGTCTTTCTCAAGCAAACGAGTTAAAGGTCTAGCAATTTTAGAAAAATCCTTGATAAATCTACGATAAAAACCCGCATGTCCTAGGAAACTTCTAATTGCCTTTACAGACGAAGGTGGAGGTAATCGTTCTATGGTTTCTATTTTAGCTCTATCTACCTCGATACCTCTCGACGATATTTTATGACCTAAAACAATACCCTCTCTTACCATAAAATGGCATTTCTCCCAATTTAGCACAAGGTTTGTTTCCTCGCATCGCTGAAGTACTTTCTTTAAATTAAATAAGCATACCTCGAACGAGTCACCAAGAATCGAAAAATCATCCATGAATACCTCCATTCCGTCACCTATTAGTTTATCGAAGATAGCCATCATGCAACGTTGGAAGGTGGCTGGAGCATTGCAAAGTCCAAAAGGCATCCGTCGGTAGGCGAATGTCCCGAATGGGCACGTGAACGTCGTCTTCTCTTGATCCTCGGGTGCAATGGGAATCTGCAAATAACCTGAAAGTCCATCGAGAAAGCAATAAAATTCATGACCAGACAACCGTTCAAGCATTTGATCAATAAAAGGAAGAGGAAAATGGTCTTTTCGCGTTGCGTCATTTAATTTGCGGTAGTCAATGCAAACTCGCCATCCCGTGACAGTCCTCGTCGGAATGAGTTCATTTTTCTCGTTGGGCACAACTGTCATTCCTCCTTTTTTCGGCACTACCTGAACTGGGCTCACCCATGCACTGTCCGAGATTGGGTAAATCACTCCTGCGTCGAGCAGTTTAATTACCTCGGCCTTAACTACCTCCTTCATGTTGGGGTTCAGACGCCTCTGGTGTTGTATCACCGGTTTGAAGTCGTCCTCCATTAGAATTTTATGCATGCAGAAGGTCGGGCTAATTCCTCGGATGTCTGATATCTTCCATGCAAGTGCCCTCTTGTGCTCCCGTAGTGTATCTAAGAGCATGAGTTTCTGCTCCTTCTCCAGATTTGACGCGATGATTACGGGAAGCTTTGCACCTTCCTCGAGGAAAGCGTATTCCAAGTGATCGGGCAATTGCTTGAGCTCGAGCGTTGGTGGTTCCTCGACCGAGATCTTCTCACGATTTTCTTCGCTGCTCTTTTGCACCTCGATCGTTGGTTCCTCATTGACATTCTCATCTACATCTGCTTGGGCAACGACGAGGGGTAGGTCATCGTTTGGTTCTTCCTTATGGAGTTCCTCGTTTTCCTCTATTTCTTGCTTTGAGCTGAATGAATCGGGCTGCGAAAGTCCCTGCAAAGACAAAAATTCATTCCATGCATCGATATAAAAGCACTTATCATCTAACTTCTCGGCATTACTCATGGACTCGGCCATATCAAATGTCACTTTCTCACTATCTATAGTTAATGTCAATGTTCCGTTACGAACATCGACCATGGTTCCTCCTGTTGCGAGGAAGGGTCTTCCTAAGATTAGAGGAATATTTTCATCTTCCTCCATGTCGAGAATTACAAAATCTGCAGGAATGATAAATTTATCAACTTTAACAAGAACGTCTTCGATAATACCCCTAGGATATTTAACAGATCTATCCGCTAATTGTATACTCATCCTAGTAGGTTTGGGTTCTCCTAAGCCGAGTTTCTTGAACATCGAATAAGGCATTAAATTTATACTAGCACCTAAGTCAGCCAATGCCTTATGTACTACAAGATCGCCTATTAAACAAGGTATAGTGAAACTCCCTGGATCTTTTAACTTCTTCGGAATTTTGCTTTGTAGGATCGCGGAGCACTCCCCTCGTAGTTCGACTGTGGACACGTCTTCGAGCTTGCGTTTATTTGTGATAAGATCCTTTAAAAACTTTGCCCAGCGGGGCATCTGTGCAAGAGCTTCGACAAGAGGTAAATTAATATGTAATTGTTTAAAAATTGCGAGAAATTTACCAAACTGATCGTCAACGATGTCCCTTTTAAGCCTCGCTGGGTATGGAATTTTTGGTTGATACGCCTTGACAGGTTGCTTAGGTACGGTCTCTTCTTCTTTGTCGGCCTCGATGTTTGCATTTGCGGGATCAACATTCTTCTTCTTCAATTTCTGCACCTCCTCGAGCTCTCTCCCATTACGAAGCGTTACCGCCTTTACGTGGTGGTCCTTTGGATTAATCTCGGTGTAGCTCGGCAATGAACCGGAAGGACGTTGTTGGATTGATTCGGCAATCTGTCCAACTTGTTTCTCTAAGGCGCGCAAGGAAGACTCAGTGTTTTGCAACCGTGCCTCTTGACTATCCATGCGAGAGTCGAGCTTTCCCATTAGCTTCTCGAGCATTCCCTCCAGCTTATCATTGCGACCTTCAGGGACAACTTCAGAATTTCCACCGTGGTATCCATGCGGCCTTTGATTTTGAAATCCCGGTGGAGCTTGTTGCTGGTTCCCATAGGCCAGGTTCGGATGAACTCGATTTGGAACGAAGTTTCGCTGACCTTGGTAATTCCCCATGTAATCGACTTGCTCAGTCGTAATAGCAGCGGGACAGTGAGCTGCGTCGTGGCCTCCTCCGCATGTAGCGCATGGCGGAATATACGTCTGATATGAATGAGAAGGCGCACCAGCTACGGGGTTCATCGGGGCAGGTTGTAATTGGACAGCGTTGACGGCCGGCTTCGTTGCTAGCTTAGGCATGAGCGCGTTCATCAAGGTCTGCATTTGAAGATTAGTCGCTGACATTTGTTGTTGTAGGGCGTCGAACTTGGCATTTATTGCAGTGGTGTTGTCGACGTCGTACATCCCCGGAGGTTTACCTCGATTGCTTGAACTCCCTCGTCGAAAACTATTTGCACTATAGTCCTCAATAAGATTCCAGCCCTCCGTAGCGCTGAGATTACATAGGCCTCCGTTGCATGCTCCATCCAATAATTGTACGGTGTGGTCGTTCAACGATTCGTGGAACCGCTGAATTTGCTCACTTTTCGTCATCCCGTGTTGAGGGAATCGGTTCAAGAGCGCTTTGAATCTGGTCCATACGTCGTACAAGTTCTCGCCCTCTTTTTGCTTGAACGCCGTGAGGTCCATTTTTAGTTTGAGCGCCTTCGAAGGTGGAAAGAAATAATTGATGAAGGTGGCATGCATCTGGTCCCACGTAGTAATAGATCGTTCGGGAAGTAGGTTGAACCACTCCTTGGCAGTGCCGCGTAGAGAAAATGGAAATAGGTAGAGTCGAATGGCTTCCGGCTTACGCCTTGTACCCGTATTGCGTCGGCGACGGATAAGAAGTCTCGGATGTGGCGATAAGCGTCTTCCTCGGAGAGTCCATCGTATTGAGCTGTCGCCTGCAGCATTTGGAGCCAATGATGTTTGAGCTCAAAATTATTCGGTACCTGAGGAAGTACTATCGCCGAACTAATCGTTCCTACGGCATTGTTTCTCCAAAGTTCTCTCATTGGTGGTTCTTGCACTGCTAATGGCATTTCATTGTTATTTGAGTCGCCATTTCGGCTTGCCTTGCGTTTTCCCGCACGTTGCGTCGAAAAGTCCTTTCGATCTCCGGGTCTCCTTCCACTATTGGTAGTGTAGGGTTCCTTCGGGTCATGCACCAACGTACACGAACCTAGACCAAAAGAAATATGATTAACGAAGATTTTGATACTAAATAATAAATAGCTAGAATAATAAACTACGGTTTCTCTAATATCGATAGTTCCCCGGCAACGGCGCCAAAAACTTGATCGAGCGGATCGAGTAATAAAATAAAACGAACACTAACAAAATATCCTACGCTCAACAGGCAAGTGTACCTATCGAAATAGTATATATGTAGCAAGTATTCGAGTATCGAATCCCAAGAGAACAATGTACCTTAGAAAAAACTTTCGATTAAATATCCTAGTACGAATGCTTGATTGTTGAAACGGTAAATAACAACACTTAGAAAATACAACTTAATAAGGTAGTACGGAGAAGAAAACCTCTGTGGAAACAAACGTATTTGAGACTTCGAATCCCCCTAGTTCGACCCACACATATATCAAGTACATGTAAGCAACGTTATCATTAGACCGTGAAGATTCCTACAACATGCGTACGAATTCATACGACTGACGAAACTGCGCCTTATCATACGAGACTCGCAAACAACTAATCAACGAACTAAATAGCCGGGCAAGCTTCCCTAACTACTTAACCGAAGATTGCATTAAAAACACGGTGAATCCCACTATTAGATTTGACTCTAATCCGGCGGGGTAGTTCAACCTATCTCTAGCGATGAGTTTATTCCGCTCGTTTACGAGTGGTCTAATCGTTCGCCCCTCTCTCGAGCGTAGCGTACGATTTCCCGGACTACGTTAACTTAAACACATAGACATGATCAAGCTAACTAGATGATTTCAATCACATAGACATAATCAAAATAATATGCTTCATAAACGAGTCGTAACAATAGCAATACATCAAACACGCGTAAACATACGATCGACCTCGCTAGGGTTCATCTCATCTCAAATACAATAGATTTAGCTACTCATTATCCACACAACAAAACACGTAATCAACATCGAATATATCATCAATACTTCCCTGAATTCGACTTCGAAGTTAATCCCGTTCTTCGCTGAGGATTTTGATCGAACACGTGGTGAGCGACTGAGTAGGTGTTCTTGAGTTTTAATGAAGCAACGTGTATGTTTGTATATGAGCTTAAATTGGTATCTTTCACGTACCTCCTCCCTTTTTCTTCTCATTACAATGGCTCTTTATATAGATCTCGTTTCTTCTTCCTTCTTTATCTTTCTTGAGCCTTGCAAAATGAAAAGAATCCTATCTCCATTGATTTGTGCAGCCAAAATCCATCTTGAGCAGCCATGATATTGTCTTATACAGAAAACTTGTTCCAAGCGTGATCTTTGCTCTGACTTTGATACAACTTTCGTTCCAAATAAGTTAACATCGTTTCTTATCTTGTGCTTGACTTTTAATGCTGCCACAAAGACGTTCACGGCCTCTTGTATGCATTCTCACGGCTGTGACAATATAAAGCATGAAGAAAATGACGTTTCTGCCCGTGTTCACGGCTTCGTACACAACCATTCACGGCCGTGAAGCGTTCGGGGGTTAGAAAATGGGTTTCTGCCCGAATTCACGGCCTCAAACACCTCCATTCACGGCCATGAAGCACCCTTCACGGCCTGGTTGGTCAATGTTCACGGCCGTGACACAATCGGGCAAGAAAATGGCTCTCTGGTGCGATTCACGGCCTCGTACAAGGGCTTCACGGCCGTGACTAATTTTCTGCAAAACAGCAGCACATTCAAAAATTCATATCTCCCATTCTAGACCTCGGATTGAAAATCCGTTAGGTCAGATTCAAGATTAACGAGTCCTCTATCTATGGTTAAAATTTCAGGTCCATCGGACATCGTTTACCCCGTGATCATTGAGAAATACGAAACTGTCGCAAAACTGCCGTAAACGTTTTATTTTGTTGTGAAACCATGTTATAGTGCAGAAATAATCAAAACGACTTCAATTATCATACAAACGACTTAAATCTAACAAATATAAACGTAAGAAAATACGTTTATCAGATCTTTTTACCAATTCAAGATGAGCCAAAGCCTATAAATATGAGGAGATTTCGAGCTGCAACTTTACACCTTTGGACGCGAAACTTTTGAGAGATATGAGCGAACATTATCGAGTTTACTTTGAGAGAATTTGAGCGAGCCAAAGTGTCTTTTAGCGTAGTATTTCTTTTTCAGAAGTCTTAGTACTTCGTAGGTTTTTCAGGATCGTTAAGATGCGTAGTTTTCAGAATCGTTTAGATTCGTAGTTTTTCAAGGCTTGTTTTTACTATATTCAGATAGTTATTTTGCATCCATTGTTGTAGTGGAATTTTGCCTTGAGGCACGCAGCAAATTTTATAACTTACTGCACAGATTTACATCTCGTGTTCATCTATTTTCCTCACTAAGTAATTACAATATTCCGCTGTGCATCTGAATGTTAGGTTGAGTGTTACCCCGACATTTTATCCAACATCTAGTCTATACTTAGTGTTTTGCATCCATATCGTACTAGGACCACTTCATATTCCACAGCCATCAAAAGAAAAAGACTACGTGTTTTTTTAAGATTCTAGAGAATCCGACGGGAGAACTTTATTCGGCATGAGTTAGCCCCTCTAAGTCATAGAGGGGCTAACTCAGGCCGAAAGGTTTCATCTAATCATATTTGGTCACGCCATTTCAAACAGCCTTTTTAGGTAAGGCTCCAAAGTCATATGAATTTCTAATTTAAAAAACAAAGTCATATGTCATAATAGTTCACAGTGGACTATTATATATCAGATCATACATTGGCGGAAAATACGGCAATTGCCGTAGATGTGATTTTGATCCTCACCATTGCTCTCCACCCCACGCCTCAACAATTCATACAACACCTTGCAGTGGAAAACAACCCCTCAAAATTTCCCAATACAATGGAAGAGAGACGCGCTGAATCAATCCATTTTACTTGGATTTCGATATATAACGAAGCTCGAGCAAGAACGAAATAGTCGCAAGAAGTCACTAAGTAAATGGAGCTAAGAGCTTGTGGTGTTGCAAAAATAAGGATTATAAAAGAACTAACGATATGATGTTAAAGATAAATCGGGAGTACAATTAATTTAGGCAATATTATAATTTTATGTCACTAACTATACCTGCTTTCGTTTTTGCGTCACTATGTTTGATAATTGCAGAACCAGGTCACTAACTTTGTATGCCTTAACAAAACTAGGTCACCGCTCAGTTTTTTGGCGAAAATCAACATCAAATCCGACGTGGTTCAGCGGCCACGTCAGTTTTCTGGCGGTTTTTGCGAAAAATCAACCAGTGATCTAATTTTGTTAAGATATACAAAGTTAGTGACCTAGTTTTGCAATTATCAAACATAGTTAGCCAAAAACGAAACATGTATAGTTAGTGACTCAAACTTATAATTTTGCCAATAAATTTATTCGGATTGAATTGGGTTTAGTAATTGCCGAAGTAAAAACTAAAACCCACTGAAATCAAACTGACCAAATCAGAGTTCTTTGGCTAGGCTAAGACATGTAATTTTTCCAAATACCGCTTTGAGCACAATAGAATATGATTGAACAACTCAACCACTTCATTTGGGTTGAGGCAGCGACGGAACCACTGGCGGCCGACTCAACTCAGAGGGGTCGGCCGACCCCCCGGCGGCCGGAGCTAGAGGGTAGTAGTTAGTACTGTTAATGTGGCCCGCCCCACCCCGCCGAAAGGGCGGGCTGGGCTTCAATTTTTCAGGCCCGCCAGGAGGTGGACCTGGGCGGTCCAGCCCGCGCGGGCGCGGGCTTTGGCAGGGCGGGGCGGGCTAGCCCGCGGGCCGACCCGCTAATATTGTAATATATATAATATATTAAGTAAATATATAATATATAGAAAATAAATACTAAATATAGAAAATAAAACTAAATTAATTAGATAATACAATTAATGTCATTAATTATGTATAATTAATATCATATTTACTCATATTTTATCAATAAATACCATAATTAATTAAAAAGTATTAGTAGATAAAAGTTTTATATTAAAACAAAAAATAGCAAAAAAAAAAATACTAGGCGGGCGGGCCAGCCCGACCCGGCCCGCCAATTTGACAGTACTAGTAGTAGTATAGATATGGTGGCTTGAGAAGAGATTGGTAGAGTAAATTCAAGTGTTTGATGGAAGAGAAAACTGAGTTCTGTTTACAGCAGATGAATGAAGACGACGATGGATGCGTGAATTTGACAGAGAATAGGAGAAAGCTTTGAAATTACATCTATACCCATAAATTTATTGAAAATTGCAAAACTTGCCATCGTAAATATCCATTGAAGTGTATAAAATTAGTTTACGTAAATAGTAACAAAAAATTTCTGAAAGAGTTCAAAATTCAACAATAATGCAATATTTCAAATTTTATGTAACAATTTTTTAACTATAAAGTAAATTGATATTAGTATTTTTAGTTTTGGAAATGATTATTTTTTAAATATGTTTTCGTAAAACATATTATTTAAATCATAACAAAATGGACAATAGAAAGTAAATTATAACGAAATTTATTAAAAGTATTCTGTACAATTAAAATATAAGGGAGATGTTGGAGTTTGATGGTACTGTTCAAACTCTATATTATCGTATAACAATGGTATGGATTGATAGTTGGAGATGGCCTTAATGGGTTATAAATTTGTTTTTTGATTTCTAAAAACTTGCTATTATATATTAAAGATGTTTAGGTCTAATAATATTGACATATTGGCTAATAATTTCAATAAATTGTTACGTTGAAAAGATCAAGAGAAGTCTACACAAGATTTGTGATAACTTCCTCTCAAATTTATTGATATTATTATCAAAAAATAATTATACGAAAGTGTTGGAAATGAAGCATTTTGAAGTTATAAAGATGTATGTCTCACTATAACATATTATAATTTAATATTATCTATTTGTATATAATAAGTCGTGATTATTGTACCAAAAACTTGATATTTCTCAATTTATGTCGTACTAGTATAGTATTCCCGACCCCCCAAATGAAAAATCCTGATTCCGTCACTGGGTCGAGGACTCGAAGATTTCATACAACAATCAAGATTTGAATGCGAATCAAAACAAACTTCAGTTATGGAGCTTGAAGATTATTAAAAGTAGGAATTCAGTACAAAAGCCGTCATCTTGGAGTTTATCCCATTTTGGACGAAGGAAACATCGAAGTCAGCCGCAAGGGAGTCAACTGAGCCATTTCAAGTTAAATACAATTAACGTCTGTGCAGAAGAAGATTTTTCTTTCACTCAATCAACGGTCATTTATCTTCTAAGTTGAAATACAAGAAAATACACATTGAAGAGTAGAAAACCGGCCAGCTCCCCTGCTGCGCCGCCTCCTCGACAGCCGCTGGCCCCCCGCCGCCTCTCCCAATCGCCGCCTGTCCTCTACAAAACCGGCCAGCTTCCGTCACCTCATCGCCCGTCCATAGCCGCCCCGCCCGCCGCCTTACCACCCTACCGTTTTGCTGCCTCGAAGCCCCTCCCGAGCCCTCCCGCCTCGTTTCCTCGTTTTCTCCCGACAGTCGGGAGCCTTTTCTCCCGTGTGGAGCTTTCAGTCCGATGAAGACAAATCCCAGAAGTTGAAGACCAAGTTAAAGTGAGGAGTATCGTAGATCTTGCCTAATCGCCTTTTCTGTTATAGGTTCCATAGTTCTTGGTCATTGATTATGGTGCTTTGTTTTCTGTCGGTTTTTTGTCCCCTGTGGACCTTTTCTCCCATTTGGGAGTGTTTGTTCCCCTTGTGGGATTTTTTTGTGCTCATTTGTGAGCCTTTGTTATCCCGATTGACGATGTATCGGTGAGATCCTGTGGGCTTTTTAGCCCTGTTTCTTTGTTATTAATACATACCATCATTTCGAAAAAAAGAGTAGAAGCCATTAATTATAGGGGTCCATCCTATCGAAGTGGGATTTTCGAGAAAATTACAACCGAGAGGTCATGCACGTTTAAAAAGTGATTATTATGATTGAAATATCCCCGGGAGTGCGAAAGAAACGTGGGCGTCTGATCGACATAGTCAATCTCGAGGTGTTAATTGATGTTAAAAAATCATCACGAAATCCCAAACAGAAGACTCTAAAACAAAGGGAATTTAACTTGAACGCGTGGGGCGAGCTTCGTCCATCCCCGGCTGCGGCTGCGAAGCAAGGTTTTGAAAACCGGATCGGGCCGCCGGTTCAGACCGGAAGCCGGCGAACAGGCCGGAAATTCTGTCCGATTCTATTCCGGTTTAAGCTTATTTAAAAAAAAAACAGAGAATTACAGTACAGCAAAACACAACTGAATAGATTTTTCAAGGTGGTCTAGTGGTAAAGTCGTTGGGCTTAATACAATTGGGCTGCGTTCGAATCTTATAAACGTCATTTTTTGTTTTATAATTAACTAATGGACCAGTTTTTTATTATTATTTACTTTTGACACAAATATTATAGATTTAGTTCTGTAGCCTTGATATAATTAATTTCAACTATCAATACAATTTACTTTATTTAATTAGATCCTCAATTTTATAAGATTCTAGTATAGAAAAAAGTTACTTCCTCCGTCCCACTTATTTCTTCTCATCTTTATATTTCGGGCGTCCCACATTATTCTTCCCATTATTTTGGTAAAAAATTATTCCAATAATTAAACTAATTACACCATTTATATTAATAAAATGCTTCATAATTTGCATGACCGCTAATTAGTTTTCTCTCTCGATTCCTTTAAGTGTACTATAATATTAAAACAATGTGGTTTCTTAATTTACGTGCCCAATAATTTTTGAGAAGTATTAAGTGGGACAGAGGTACTACTAAATAAACACTATATAATCTATGTTATTTGGTTGATTCAATCACAAAATATATATTAAATATATTTAAAGATACCGGTTTACTCCGGTTTATACCGGTTTTACCAATAAACCTTAAACCACTAAAATTTTCGGAGGTCGGCATGCTACTCCCAAGTTGCGCTATGTTAATAAAGTGCTCTAAAGTGGCTAGGGTCGATCCAGCAATAGGTGGAGTGTAGTGTGTAAAACTAGTGTGAGTGAAAATGATGGTAGTGACTCGGAATCAACTCCTGTCTAAGAAAGTGTATATTATTATAGTTAGCGGACCATCGTTGACATTTAGAACTGGTGACTGATTTGATTATGAATCAAAGATAAAAATAATCCTCAATTCGTCCATATCAATTGTCATGAGCTCTCATTTTCTAAGTGAATGAATGACACAGTTTCAGACACATTACAAAAAATGTTTCATAAATCCGGTAACCCCACAGAAGATTCAGACTTATTGATCGAAGTCAAGCTCTAGTCACCTGATCAGGTCATTACTAGAGGACTTAGCATAAGCTGTCAAATTGGTCTGTCTTTATTAGAAAAAAGTTAGGGCATTCTAAGTGTCAGACTCTCTTAGCATATTATCGTTAAGTTTCAGGCCGCATATGTACTTTATGGTGAGAGAAGGACTCAAATCGGATTTCTTTTAGAGAAAAGGACTTTATCAATCCAAAAAGACCTATTTGCCCAGGATAGATGAAAAAATTACGTCTTTTTGCAATCATCTTTCTTCAAACGATGTTTCCATCATGTTCGCCACCCGTAACACATATAAACCAATAAGTAACAAATAGGAAAAAATGGATAACAAGACATTTTTCTCTAATAACAAATTCAGCGCACAAACAAGGGGCTGCGAATTGATGGACATCCGCCGACGACATAGAAAACCAGCTGAAACCATGAAAATGTCGACATTTATCACTGAATAAAGTTTTTCCATCCTCAATTTCGGATGGATCGTACTAGGCAACACAATATTGATATATTGAATTAATTCGTGCTTTCAAGCCCTAAATCGAAAATTTCGTCGGAGACCGATGAAATATCGATGTTAGCGGCCACACAAAGTAGATTTGATCATATTTCCTAATCCTAAATGAAATGTAATCATGGAAACATGACATATCTTGCCGAGATCAAATATTGAAACTTCTACGAATTAACTAGATGTCAGGTAACACAAGCTGACACCTGAGCACCACTTAGGAGAAAACTGATAGGATAAACATGTAAAACAAGTAACAAATAAGCACCACCGGATAACGAGACATTTCTCTCCAATAACAAATTCAACACACAAGCAAGGAGATGCGACATGATCATGTCCTAGTTGATCCTGATTCGACATTAGAAGTATATTGATTTTTCCCCAATAACCGAATACTTTTGTCTGTAAATACTGCATATTTGATTCCATCCATAAATCGATTTTCTTCCCTATGAGTTCTAGTCTCAATAAGAATGCTAGTTCTTACTGTTCATATATTATGATATGAATATACCACACGAATTCGTTATGTATGGATGATGAGATTCCATTGATACAGAGCCAATTCCAATAGACTTATTGGAGGGTCCGATTGGCGTGCATCCAGTAGGAATTGAACCTACGAATTCGCCAAGCTAAAATCTGTGAGATTGACGATGTTTGTGACTGAATAAAGTTGTTTAATCTTCAATTTCGGATAGGTCTTACTAATCAAGATGAAATTTTATGTATCGAAGATTGAAATGTATGTGAATTTAATAGCTTGCCATGTAACAATTAAACACCACCGGATAACGGAACGTTTGTCTCTAGTAACAAATTAAGTGCCCAAGCAAGGGGCTGCGATATGGATCGACAACCATGGCCGACATAGAAAACTAGCTGAAATCTGTGAAAATGTCGACGACTGAGTAAAGGTTTTCTGTCCGCAATTTCGGATGGGTCTTACTACTCAAGACAATTTTTTTGTGTATCGATGATTGCAACGTTTGCAAATTCAGCTTGCCAGGTAACACAAACTAATAACTGAGTACCACTTAGGAGAATACCAATTACACAAACATGTCAACAAGTAACAAATAAGCAACATCGAATAACGGGACGTTTTTCTCTAATAACAAATTCATCGCACAAGCAAGGGACGTGATATGGATCGACAACCACCAGCAAACCAGCTGAAACTCATGTCGATGTTTGTGATTAAATAAAGTTTTCCCGTCCTCTCGGATGGGTCTGATAAACGTACATTAGTACGTGAATTATAGCGGTGATTTAGGATATAATAGAATGTTCTTCATTGATTTATGTAGTTATTTGCTCTATTACCAAGGAGCTAAAACGAGGCAAAATCAACAAGTTATGAAGCCACAGAAGAGTGTCACGACCGTGACACTTCTTGCACTAGGCCGTGATGAAAGGCTGAAAGTGAAGCCAAGTGATGCAGAGTATAGTCACGGTCGTGAACGTCATTCACGAGGCCGTGACAAAAGTGTGAGACCTAAGTTCAATCAAGTCACGGCCGTGAATTAGCTCCTGGCCGTGACAAAACGCAAAAACCCAAGCATACACCAGTCACGGTTGTGAAACAATGAAACAATGAAGAACGGAGCGTAAATACGGTTCACAACCACGAGCAAGGCTCGTCACGGTTGTGAAGTCCGCTGCAAAGTAGCAGCAGCTTCGGAAAATTAATATATACCAATCTAGACCTCATATTGAGAATCCCTTTGGTCAGAATCAAGACTAGTGAGTCCTCTCTCTATGGCTCAAATTTAAGGTCATTCCGATATCGTTTACCCCTCCATCTGATAGACATACAAAAGTATCGCAAAGCTGTTGAAAGTGTCACGGTGGTGATACAAGCTGCATGAGGCCGTGAAAGCGAGCAGTAGCCTAATTTCTCCCCCGAAAACTTCACGGCCGTGAGGGCCCATGTACCATGCCGTGAAGGTTGCAAAAGTTAGTATAAAAGCCCAATTTCAACTAAGAAAGAGGGGGAAGCTATTAGAACATAAGCCTAACACATCGAAGACGAGAAAGAGCCGTGAAGAACAGGGAATTATGTCCCAGAAGCGCAAGATACGGATCAATTGAACAAGGAACGAGAATTCTACCACGCGATCATCCCATATCCATCCGTAGTGAAGATTATGAGTTCTTCCTCCTTGTTCTTTATTTCTCTTGTCGCTTTTTCGTTAATGATGAGTAGCTAAATTCCCTCTGTGTTTGGGATTAGATGAACGCAAGGTCGATTCGCACTTAAGACATATATTTATCCTGACTCGTGTTTATGACTATTTATCTATCTATGAAATTGTGTCTTCACTTTAATATGTCTATGTGTTAAAGTGATCATGTGGAAAATCGTTTACGGCGACAGCTAAACAACGATTAGGCCGTTCATATAGGATATGATTCGAGCATAGGGCGAACGCAAATACTCAATCCTCACTGCTAGTAATTATTGAATTTTAAATCCCCGCGAGCGTTTACAACGACAACAAATTCGTGAATGGGTAGGAAATTACTGCGATTTAGTCTTAATCACGTAGGAGCGATAATTTATTGTCTTAATCGATAGTACCTAGCGGGATTCGATTCCGAACACACTTTTATCTGAAAGCACTCTCACCAGTGTCAGTCATGTTCTCTTAATCTCTCGTTGCATTAGGATTGGTCTGTTAGGTTAGTTCTTAGTATAAACAATTTGCGCACTTTATTTAGGCTAGATACCAGTCTATAGGTAATTTACTAGTAATCAAGTTGATTCCTCGTGTTCGATACTCATTTACTCACCTTACTACAGTACAAACGATAGGTCCACTGCCTATCGAACGTCGGTGATAGTAATTACCTATTAGTTTTATTTATCACTTGTCGCACCTGCACTATACATTAGTACACCGTGTGTCGATCAAGTTTTCGTCATCGATGCTGGGGAATAGATTGATATTAGGAACACCGTAGTTCGGTACTTTAGCCATCGTTATTTGACATTTTTCCTTTGCTTTTTACTATTTGTGTTATTTGTTATCTTAGTGATTATTATTTTCGTTATTTCTTTTACGTGTCAATTTGTTCTTTGCTGATCTTTTTATTTTCGTCTATTGGAGCTACAATTCGACGGTGAATGACCCGAAGCCATCCATCGGGTCCCATTGTTGAGGAGATCGAGACTTCGAACATAAGCTACGAAGGCAACTCAGATACGATTCTGAAGCCACTACTAGTAACTCGCAAGAAGCTTTCGTCAGCTATTCAAACGAAAATCTCAGGTGTCGGCAGAAAATTCCCGAGAGGAGACATCCGTAGACAGATCGGAGATAGAAGAAAATATGGCGGGACATAGATTACCTGTCCACAATATTCCAGAGGAGGAGCAGTCACTACAAGATCTGCTCAAGAACGCCGCATTAGGCGGTACGTAGTTGGCGATTGTTATTCCGCCGATCGAGAATAACAACTTCAAACTGAAGCAATCTTGACTTCAGATGATCTTCCAGACGGCTCAGTTTGAGGGAAATTCAGACGACGATCACTACTCGCACCTGACTGACGGTGACCGACACCATTAAGATCAATGGGGTCACAGGCAATGCGATCAAATTGATGCTATTCCGGTTCTCGTTGAAGTTCAGAGCTAAGGATTGGCTGGAGATGTTGCCACCCCGATCGATTACCACGTGGGAGGAGTTGCGAGCTGCATTTATCGGCCGCTACTCCTCTTATCGAAGGTGCTGAGACTGAAGACGGAGATATTGCTTTTCGACCGGAAGGATTCAGAAAATCTCTACGAGGTATGAGAGCGATACAAGGCGCTGCTTAAGAATGCCCGCAACACGGGATGTCGAAGGCAGCCCGGATCAACCAATTCCACGAGGGGCTCAATGATCAAAACGTTCACATGCTAGACGGAGCCGCAGGAGGAGGGCTTGTGAAGCTCAATGCGACCGAGGCCTGGAACCTGATTGAGGACTACTCAAGTAACATTTTCATGAGGTGCTATATGGGAATGAAGATGCTAGGCATATTCGGAGTAAGCGAGGAGACGGCCACTAGC
Source organism: Craterostigma plantagineum (assembly GCA_027422505.1). Classification (NCBI taxonomy): domain Eukaryota; kingdom Viridiplantae; phylum Streptophyta; class Magnoliopsida; order Lamiales; family Linderniaceae; genus Craterostigma; species Craterostigma plantagineum. The sequence goes on along the minus strand of JAPQWV010000066.1, from coordinate 134,744 downwards.
CCCAAATTCGAGGCGGTCCAGCAACAAATCGCGGCAGCGAACTCTGAGTTGGAGACAGTGATTGGCGCATTACTTTCAAAATCCGGGCAAATACAGCCCGTGAATGCCGTGACGAACACCGCACCGACACAACATAAGCCGTACCTATCGTTTTGTGGAATTTGTGGTGCAGCCCACGAGACGTCCGAATGCCAACTCGGGCAACCCCCAGAACATGCAGACTACATGGGGAATTACCAAGGCGGCTAGCGGAGCTTCCAATCTCGAACACACCCAAATCTGGCGTATGGGAATCATAACCACCACGGGCAAGGACCAGTGGGATTTCAGCCTAGACCATCCGATTTCCAAGGCAAACCACCAAGACAGTATCAGAACGCATCCGCGGTGTCAGGATCAGACGACACGAGAGAGATGAAGCACATGATGAAGACGCTCCTCACAAATTTCAGTAACACCACCGCAGCAAGTAGGCCAGATATCGAATGACGAAGATGGAGGAGTATATGGAATCGAATGACATACATTCTCAGCGCATTGATTAAGAAGTTGGAGCAGCAAGTAGGCCAGATATCGAAGCTACTGGCGGGGCAAAATTTGGGATCACTCCCGAGTTACACCGAGCCGAACGCTAACGAGTATTGCAACGTGGTAACCTTGAGGAACGTGGCAGAATTGTAGTAAGTACACGCCAAATAGAATTCAAAGGAAAAAGTTGGTTACGAGGGCCACGGCGAGTCAGAAGTGGAGGAAAGCAAGGGCGACAATATCGAGAAGGTCAATGCTGACAAAGGAAAGGCGCAACCATTTGTGAAGCCGTGCCAGCCAAAGATTCCGTACCCAGCTTGGTTAAGGGAGGCCGAACCTGAAAAGGAGAAGTTCAAACCGAAAGGAGGAGGCCACACCTAATAAAGAAAAGGGGGAGGATAATGCACGACCACCAGTGAAGCCGTACCAGCCGAAGGTTCCCTACGCACCACGTTGAAGAAGGACAAAGACGAGGCGCTAATTGGCAGATTTGTGGGTATGTGCAAAGAATTAACTTACACTCGATCCTATTTGACATTTTCTGAAATGACCCGATCCCTTGCATAAAGCCTGCTCATAAACCTTTTGCAAGATATAGGTTTCGGTAATAAGTATCATGGCATTCGCGGTGACGATGCATTCTTTGCGACATAAAGCCAAACCTTGATGTTTAGGGAATAAGGGCAGTGCACAATAAATCAGATCAATAACTAAGGTGAAGGGCCAAAAAATGGAAGGAAATTGAGTTGAGAGGATCGGGCAGAAAAGTCTAGAAATTCAGAGCGAGAATGTTGAGTCATGTTGGGGCAACTGTCAGTTTTTTTGGTCAAATGATGAATTCGTTAACCACCTTAGCAAAGTTTTGTACACCCGCCAACTCAAGCTAGGTAAAGACTATTAACTAACAAATTGAACAAACACGATTGTAAATGTCCAACCCATATGCCTTCTTTACGCGGCAAACTCCTCTGATCCTCCACTTCATTTCCTCCCCAACCAGCCTCAGAATGTGCTCCTCAGTCCTAGCTCCTCCACCATGCAATCTTATGCGGTTTCATTCATATGTGGTAGAAAAGTGCAGATAAACATGCTAGTAGGATCCAGTTTCTGGGCTTCCTTCTTGTCCCTAGTATCAGTAGCCAATCACATAACTGCTCAAATGATGAGTAAACTGCTCCAACAGTGAGCCAAACATTTATTTTTTCCCGCATTTTCTGACTGAAACAATAGGCCACAAATGCTCTATTGTTTCCTCCACCAGGTTGCATAAGGGGCATGTTATGTCTTCCAAAATCAGACCCCACTTGATCATTCTATCTTTTGTTAGCAGTTTCCTATGTACATCAACCAAAGAATGAAAGAATGCTTAGGAATGGAATATCTATTCCATATTGCTTTGGCCAGAGGAAATGGATGCGATGCTCCTTTAATCCAATCATAACCAGAGCTGATTGTGTACTTCCCATCCCCAGATAGAATCCATTCGCTACCTCTATATCATCCTGAAATTGTCTCTTAATTCTATGCATTTTCTTCGAATGCCAGCTTGAGTCTTGGGTAGGGGTAAATTCCCAAAAGCTAGTTCCCTTCAAGTATACCACATGGATCCATTTGATCCATAAGGTATCAGTTTTCATTGGAATTTCCCAGATCTGTTTTCCAGCTAGGGCCAAGTTCCAGGTCACACAGTCCCTCAGACTTAATCCCCCATTTTTCTTGGGCATGCAAACTCTGTCTCAGTTCAGTAGCGGGACACACTTCCCATGATCTTTTCTCCCCCACCGAAAAGCCTTACAGATTTTATCAATCTCCTTGGAGAGAGCTTTGGGCAGTAGGAAAACAGACCCCGAAAACCCATGAGTTGCCATAGGACAGAATTAATCAAACAAAGCCTGCCTACATTTGATAAATTCCTTGTAGACCAACATTGAATCCTTGCTGTGATTCTGTCTACTAGGGCCTGTCATTCATGTCTGCTCCATCTGGTGTGAGCCAAAGGAAGTCCCAAGTACATCATAGGATAACTACCTAGTTTAAAACCCGTGATCTGCAATATCTGTTGAGCCTCTTCACTGGATATACCAGCCAGAAACAACTTGGATTTCTGGTCATTAGCTTCGAGTCCAAATACATCCCTGAAATGATCCAAAGCCTTCATTACCACTGCCACAGCTTGCCTTCTTCCTGTGCAGAAGATCATGAGATCATTCGCAAAGCAAAGGTTTATCAGACTGATCTGCTTGCACAAAGGATGGTATCTGAAGTTAGAGTCCCGAGCTTCAACTTGCAGCTTCCTGGTGAGATACTCCATAACCACCACAAAAAGTAATGGGGACAAAGAATCCCCCTGTTGAAACATATTCCATAACCCATGTGATAAACTTCCTAGGGAATCTGAGGGACCCCAACCATTTTTTCAAAAAATCCCATTCCACCGTGTCATAAGCTTTTCTAAGATCCACATTGAGAAGGGACCTAGTAGAAGCATTTTTCCTCTTATACAACCATATAAGATCTTGACATAACAGAATATTATGCACAATGGACCTTCCACTCACCAAAGCATTCTGGTTAGAACTAATGAGCTTAGTTAACAAAGGCTTCAGTCTTGAGCATAGCAGTTTTGATATGCAGTTGTAGATGGTGTAACAACAGGAGATAGGCCTAACATCCATAGCTGTGGCATGGTGTGCAACTTTAGGGATTAGACACAAGATAGTTCTATTAACCCTCAGCTGCAATTTCCCAGTCTCAAAGAATTCTAATACAACATCAGTTACTTGTTCCCCAACCACTGACCAGGCTTTGTGAAAGAATCCACTGCCATACCCATCAGGTCCTGGAGCAGCTTCTTCATGGATATCCTTCATGGCAGCTGCCACTTCCCTTCTGGAAAAAGGTTGGACAAGTTTCAGTTGGTCTGATAGTGATAGTATATAACCCTTCCCAGCTGCTCTCATATCCAGCTCCCCACTCCCAGTGCTCCTCTTTCCCAGCAAGTGATGGTAATACTCAACAAAATGCCTATGGATCTCTCCACTGTCAGTAATTGAGGTTCCATCCGGGGTGGCAATTGAGTATACTCTATTAGCATAGGTTGTCTTTTTTATCACAGAATGATAATAGCCTGTGTTCTGATCCCCTTTATCCAACCATCACACCTTTGCTTTTGGTCTTAAAAACTTATCATTTGCCTCACTCAGAAACTTGAATTACATCCTCATTTGTTCTTCTCGAGTCAATAGCTCCCCATTCATAGGATCCTCACGCAAGGCCTTCTGGCAGTCATCCAGCAACCTTCTTTTTTCCTCTGTTTTGAGAACAATATTAGCAAAATTCTCCTTATTCAGCTCTTTAAGAGGTCCCCTTAGTTTGAGCAGGTTCTGGCACACACTGAGCATAGTAGACCCTTGAGTGAATTCCCATGATTTACCTACAATATGCAAAAAAGATGGAGCCAAACTCCACATATTAAAATATTTGAAGTTCTGCCTTGGTCCTGATCTTGCCCCAAGTCTCTCAATAGCAAAGGAGTATGAATAGACACTCCTTCTTGTAAAAAGGTCACAGCATAATTAAAGAAGGTAGAGATCCAGGCCTCATTAGCGAGGACCCAGTCAAGTCTGCTCCAAATTCTCATCCCCTGTTTCTGCTTATTTGTCCAGCTGAAATGGCACCAATTCCTCCTAATTTGCTCAAGCTGACATTGCTCAATACACTGGTTAAACCTACTGAATTCACTAGTAGTAACTGGAGCCCCTCCAATCCTATCCTCCAAACTCCTGAGGTTATTGAAATCACCCCATATCATCCATGGATCCTTCATTGCACCCAGCAGTTTCAGAGTTTCCCATAATTCCTCTCTCTCAGCAGGATTATTAGACCCATATACACAAGATAGGTATGTGATCAACCTCTGCCCTCTCACCACTCTAAGTGCATATGTTGCACAGATTGAGATATTAACTCCAGTTCTAAGCCTCCTCTCCATAACACCAGTATTCTACCATTGGAATGTGCATTTAAATTGTGACTCACTTCCCATCCATGGAAATGTTTACTAAGTAGCTCAGTCATATTTCCCAGCTTCAGTTTAGTCTCCAACAGACATAGTATATTCACCTTATATTTACTGCAGAAGAGTGCTAGTTCTCTCTGCTTTGCAGGGCCATTTAGGCCCCTAATGTTCAGGCAGCACTCCTATCCATGACCAAGGTCATGGACCCTCTGCTTGGAAGGGTTGGAAGGGCCACTGTTACCCTCTACTATCTCTTGTTGAGCCATGTCAGCCCACGACTGCCTGTTCCTTTCACTACCCCCATTCAGATACAATCCCCTTACTACAGTCCTTTCTACCTGTACCAGACCAGAACTGGCCTGGTCCTTCTTGTCTAACACAGTTACAGCCTGCATCTGCTTTATGCCAGCTGTATTGGTCTCCTGCTACTGGCCTACTTCAGTACTAGCTTGTGGATTCTTATACCCCTGAATAGGCTGCCAAACTCGCTTGATATCCCTCCTACAGCTAGAAGCCTCATGCCCATACTTTTCACATGTAGAGCATAACACTGGTTTCCACTCATAAGTGATGTTCTGCTCCATTAATTGCCCTTTTTCATTCATAAATTGACACTATCCTTGAGCAGCTTGGACATGTCTATCTCAACCAAGAATCTAGCATTCTGAATTCTCTCCTCCCTCTTAGTAACCTCATCCGACATGATAGGTTTCCCTATCAAGCTTGCTAGTTTACTCAGGGTCCTTGGTCCCCAATACTTTAGCTCCAACTGTGGGAGTTGTACCCAAATAGGCAAACTGTCCACCCTCACTTTATTAAGTTGAGTTTCCTCAGACCAAGGGGCTGACACTACCGGTTTCTTATCAAAATGGAGTATCTCTGTTTGTAGGATCTTATCTCTTGCTGCCACACAGTCAAACTTGGCCAGAAATAACCCCTGTCTGACCTGCCATACATCAATAGCCCTTTTTTTTATCCCACTTCCTCTTTAGAAACCCTGACATTACATCATACGGTGGATTTGCACCCAAGACATAGCACAGCACGGCAGAGCTCCAATGATCAACTTCTGCCTGAATCTCCTCAGCGTCTACCACGCCTATTTCCTGACCATCTTCAGACAGAGGTTCAATATATTCTAGCCGAGTATCTTGATTGCTTAGTAGATTCGCATTGAATTTGAACCACGGATTACCTTGCTCCTCATTCTGGTCCTTCTTCTCCGCCATACCTCCTCAGAAGACCTTTGTTGCTGAACGTCTGCCCAACAATTCCCCCGGCGTAGGCCACACCTTCCCCCGGCAACTATCAATTTGATAAAGCCATATTCTTTATATTTTCGTCGATGTGTCCTAGCTTTAGAATACGTGTCACCTCGTTGTTATTTGACCCCGCTTCGACCCGGAAAATACCCTCAGATGTACGCTTGCCACATTAAGTAGAAGATATGTGATTAACTTGCAAGCCTATGGTAGGGGTTGGATTAGTTCACGACTTGAGCGATTCGACGATATAATACCCTAATGATTTGAGTGAATCTTGTGAGGTATGGGGCTCAATTAGTAGTGCGAAAGAAGTTCAGGGTGACATGTGCCGGTCATTAGTGTGTTGTCCATGACTGTTTGCCTGATTCCATTTTTGTGCTTTCTAGCTATGATGACAAATTGCGAACTATTATGTCTTTCTCTTTATTCCATGCCTTTCTAACTTCTAATTTACATGAGGACAAGCAAATGCTTAAGTGTGGGGAGGTTTGAAAACGTACATTAGTACGTGAATTATAGCGGTGATTTAGGATATAATAGATTGTTCTTCATTGATTTATGCAATTATTCGCTCAATTTACACCTATTTACACTTTATAGGACCTTAGGACGTCTGTCGGGCGAAAAGGAGCGAAAAAGAGCGAAAACGAGGCAAAATGAACAAGTTATGAAGCCACAGAAGAGTGTCACGGCTGTGACACTTTCTTACACCAGCCGTGACAAAAGGCTGAAAGTGAAGCCAAACGATGCAGAGTATAGTCACGGTCGTGAACGTCATTCACGAGGCCGTGACAAAAGTGCGAGACCTAAGTTCAATCAAGTCACTCCGTGAATGGTCTAGCTCCTGGCCGTGACAAAAGGCCGAAACCAAAGCGAACATGAGTCACGGTAGTCAAACGATGAAATGATGAAGAACGGAGCGTAAATAGAGTTCACAACCACGAGCAAGGCTCGTCACGGTCGTGAAGTCCGTCTGCAAAGTAGCAACAGTTTCAAAAAATTCATATATCCCAATCTATAGGTTGGATTGAGAATCATTTTTGTCAGAATCAAGTTGGTGGGTTTTCTCTCTATTGTTAAAATTTCAGGTCAATCGGATATCGTTTACCCGTCCATCTGAGAGAAATATGAAAGTGTCGCAAAGCTGTTGAAAGTGTCACGGCGGTGACACAAGCTGCACGAGGACGTGAAAACGAGCAGTAGCCGAATTTCTCCCTCCCCGAAACCTTCACGGCCGTGAGGGCCCATCTACCAGGCCGTGAAGGTTGCGAAAGTCAGTATAAAAACCCAATTTCAACTCAGAAAGAGGGGGAAGCTATCAGAACATTACCCTAACACATCAGAGACAAAAAAGAGCCGTGAAGAACAGGGAATTACGTCCCAGAAGCGCAAGAGACGGATCAACGACAATTCCACGTCAACTGAACAAGGAACGAGGATTCTACCACGAGATCATCCCATATCCATCCGTAGTAAAGATTATGAGTTCTTCCCCCTTGTTCTTTATTTCTTTTGTCGCTTTTTTGTTAATTATGAGTAGCTTAATTCCCCCTCTGTTTGGGATTAGATGAACGCTAGGTCGATTCGTACTTAAGACATATATTTATCGTGACTCGTCTTTATGACTATTTATCTATCTATGAAATTTTTTCTTCGCTCTAATATATCTGTGTTAAAGTGATCGTGAGAAAAATCGTTTCGGGCGACAGCTAAACAACGATTAGGTGCTCATAGAGGATACGATTCGAGCATAGGGCGAAAGCAAATACTCGATCCTTGCCGCTAGTAATTATGAATTTTAGATCTCTGCGAGCGTTTAGGGCGACAACAAATTCGTGAGTGGGTAGAAATTACTGCGATTTAGTCTTAATCACGTAGGAGCGATAATTTATTATCTTAACTGATAGTACCTAGCAGGATTCGAATACCGAACACACTTTTATTATTTGAAAACACTCTCATCAGTTTTAATCGTGTTCTCTTAATCTCTCTTTGCATTAGGATTGGTTTGTTAGGTTAGTTCTTAGTATAAACAATTTGCGCACTTTATTTAGGCTAGATATCGAGTCGATAGATATTACTAGTAAATCAAGTTTATTCCTCGTGTTCGATGCTCGTTTACTCACCTTACTACATTACAAACGATAGGTCACTGCCTATCGATCGTCGGTGATAGTAATTACATATTCGTTTTATTTATCACTTGTCGCACCTGCACTATACATTAGTACACCGCGTGTCAATTAGGGTCCTACGAATCTGGAAAAAATTTTGATGTATCGAATGCATTCGTGTTCCAGCCCCAACTCGAAAATTTCGTTCAGAAACTGAAAAATTGAACACTCATCTTTGTCTAGATAACATCTTCCGCAGTTTGCGTAACATTGTTTACACTTTGGATAACACTTTCTATAGCGATTTTAGTCTTTCAACACAAGCAATTAATCGCGACGAAACTATCAAAAACCGTCGACGACATCCAAAAACACATGAAAACCACTGGAGTCTCTACGTTAGTGACCGAATCAGGTTAAATCGTCATCATTTTCTCATGGGTACTAATAATAAATAATTATTAAATACTGAGATTATACTTCGGTCCAATTCGTAAATCTCATTGAATAACGGGTGAAACCTCGAATTTAAAGGTCAAATAAGATAAATCAACTCATACGAGTCTTAATAATAAAAAATAATGTCGTTAACCATGAAATTGAGAAAATTAGTTTTTTAGTGATTAAAATGTTTTCAAAGTGAGTAACCGTTTATCCAACAATATAACACATTTACATGTAAAAGAAACAATTCATTGGGAAGATTCTCGAAAGTTAATTGCAAATCATAAAACATGTCTGGTAGATGAAAATCATTGTGAATATTCTCGAAAGTCAATTCATTATGACACATTGATTAATGCTGATACCACATAAAACGTTGTTCAGTACCACATCATTAATTCGATTAATTTCGTTCGAAAATACACTTCTATTTCGAATGTTTAATATGGATATTCATGTGAATATATAATTTGATGAAAAACCACCACATTTCTTTAAAGGACCCTTTATGCGAAATTTGATGTCAATAGTCGAACGTTGATATCAATAGCCACATGCAACCCTCTATTACAAAACATAGAGTATCATCTCTTTCAATAGAACATAACATTATAAATTCCACCACTAACATGTTCAAAGTTCAACATTAAAGCACGGATAACATTTATAGACCACGCTAAGTTCTAAACTCAAAACCCTAAATCCGAGTCCGAATAAACCCTAACCCCGAATTCCAAAATTCTTTAAGGTTGTATCATGTAAAACACAAGTCTTGAATCGTACACCCACACTTTCATGTCGTAAACCCTAATCTTAACATCGAAATCCTAAATCCTAAACTTCAAACACTACCTAGAAACCCTAGCGCATACACAACAATTTCGTAACAAAAATACACTTTTGGTAACACTTAACCCGTTACTGGTACATCCATAAAACTTTTGAGATCCCGCCAGAACAATTATGAACCAATATTCCCGCCAAAACTCAGCCACAACTAGAAATCCCGCCAGAACACTCAACTTTAAAATTATACCAAATAAATGGCAACAGGCACCACCTAAAGCATTTCTGGTACCACTTCAATAAAAAGGTACCAAAACTATCGGGATTATATTTTTAGTTCGTTTAGCCTTCAACAACGAACGGTCGAACCAAGACCGTGGTGCAACGAGATGCTCAGGTATGGGTATCTCGAATGTATCCACATTCACTTCAATTTCGACCGAAAACATAATTCGATCTACCAAGAATTTATAAAATTTGTTTCAAAAGATTTAGAAAAACTAATCTGAAGCAATACTTTTCTGCGTAATATCATATTAGACATATGATAATACATCGAATGTGGTTTGGTGCAGGGTTGGGTGGTGGTGCGGACGAAAATAATATATACGGAGAAAACGTTTGTTCGAGGGTTCTCCTCGTTTAGTCAATAACATTAAGTATTTTCAATAACAAAACCATGCTACGGTCCCACTAAACCCTTTCTAGTACTTTTTCGTTGAAAAAACTTATAACACATAACTATCATATATACACTTTCACTGTTATTCGAAGACAGATACATGACCTTCTATAGCACTGTAACAAAAAAGTGATTTTTGCTAAATTAACTGACGATTTGCGAGTTCGAGAAATGTTGAACAAAATTATCAGGTTGGGGTGGTCGTGCTGACGAATATAATATATACGAAAAACATTCGTTCGAGGGTTCTCACTGTTCACTCAATAACATTTAACAATCCTTCGATAACAAAATTCGTCAGTACCGCATAAACTCAGCTTAATACCTTTTCGTCGAATCTTATACCACATAATTGCCATTGTATACCTTCACCTTGACGACTGATACATGACTTCCTATACCACTTTAAGGAACAACGATTTTCGCTGATATTAATCGGCGATTATATTGCGAGTTCGAGAAACCTTCATCGACTAACCAACGAGCAGAATGGGTCTCTAAAACCTTCAATTTCACCGTTATCTGACGAAAATTACCTGACCTCCTATACCACTTTAAGGAACATTGATTTTTGCAGAAATTGTCCGACGATTGTACAAGAAACCTTGAACGGTAAACAATTGACCCAACACGACGGCGCGGGGAACTTATAAGGCTATATGTCTCTAGAATCCACAAATATTACCTTCAATTTCGACGAGAAACATGATTCGATCTACAGATATTATTATTATTTGCTTTGAACGATTTCGGAAAAAACTCATCGGAAATTGTACTTGTCTTAAAGTCAATATCATAATAAACCCTCGATAATACATCGAATGTGGTCTGCTGCAGGGTTGTTTGGTGATGGCAGACGAAAATAATATGTAGGGAAAACGTTCGGTTTTGTTAATAAATTTGTTATCCTGACACCCTTTTAATAGTCATTTAGTCAACCTTATTGGTTTTATAATAACAATTAACTATAACAGAATCACATTCAATTTTACGTTTACAACAGAAAAGCTTCGCGATACTTCGTTTGTTGATCTTTTGTAAGGGTATTTTGGTCAGAGGTCTTATTCTATAGATGAAACACAAAACGGGTCCTTAAAACTAAGTTTGAAACTGACAGGACCTGATACGAAAAGGTCCAAAAAAGTAATTAATAAATTTGAAAGAAAATCACTCGCTATATTTAATTACTATTGTTAGTTAATTAAATATTCAAACTTTAATTTATAATACGATACATGTGTATTATTGCACACGCATTTGAGTGTGCAAGAAGTAATATTATGATGTGTTGAAGCTTTGCAGTTCTAATAAATTGTGTAGGTCTGCTGGAGCAATTGACGAAGTTTGAGAGGGGATCTTATATGAATAGTCTTATTAGTTGAGATTAGGAATGAATTTCAAATTGATATTTGCCATCAATATATTTATCTAGTTGGTGGTGAACTAAAAACGATCATGTATCTAAAAAAAAAAAAAAAAAAGAGGAATTCATATAGCTATACTATGGTTCCCGTAGCATTACGCATGAAGTCAAAGTGGAATAAAGAACTTTCCTCCATATATGTTATCCTGTTCTAATTCATAATAGTCATGTTATTAAGCTCCTTATATTCTAAGAGCATCTCCATAAGAGCATCTCCAACTAGGGGGTGAAAACGAGCCGAGCCCGCACATGGCCCAACTCGAGCGGCTCGATTTACCTTTATTAAGCTTGAGCCGGTCGAGCGCGAAAATTTTCGGCTCGAGCTCGGCTCGGTTAAACACATTAAAGCTCGGCTCGGCTCGGCTCGATAAGCTCGATAAACCGAGGTATTTTGAGCTCGAATTCGGGCTCGAGCTCAAGTTCGATATATATTATTAAATAAAATATGTATTTTAATATAAAATATTACATATTTAATATATTTAAAATTAAAATTTTCATCTCGATTAGAGCTCGATGAGCCTCGAGCCCAGAGATGATAGCCCCGAAGCTCGGCTCGATCACTAACAAGCCAGCTCGAGCTCGGCTCGAGCTTGAATTTGACCAAGCTCGAATTAAGCGTTGACCGAGCTGCTCGCGAGCGGCTCTCGAGCAGCTCGGCATGTTTGCACCCCTATCTCCAACAAACTATAAAAAATACAGTTACTTTTACATAAAAATACAGTTGCTAATACTCAAACACATAATTCTATTTTCTACAGTAATCTTTACTTCAACCGGTTAACTCTATTTTGTAGAAATGAAGTCCCTACTTATCACTATTATAACTACCTTAATTTAATAATCTTTACATTTTAATGAGTAAAGATGAGGCAATTTCATTTAAATCACTACCAACCTAAAGTTCTATCACATAACTCCATATGAGGAAATTTATCACTTAAGGACAATTAAAGAACTAAAGCTTTCACATGAGGATAAATTCATCTTAAAATGACGATTTTACTCTTTCTGAATTTTATTTTAATTTTTTCTTTTGTTCACCATTCTAAACGTTTAAACAAACAAAATAAAAGAAAACAAAATAAAAAGGGTCATTTACGCTTCAGTCCCCCATTTAAGTTTCGATTAGAATTCAGACCCCTGTCAGAAAATTCATAGTTTTAAGGACCCAGCTTTTTCAGAAACACTTCATGGTTGCCCAATACCACTTCATGGGTCTGTGGGTCTGTGGTAACACTTCATGGGTCTATGATAACACTTCATGGGTCTATGGTAGCACTTCATGGGTCTGCGGTAACACTTCATGGGTCTGTGGTAACACATGAGTCCTTTTCTCTAACTGAAACTTAAATTGGATCCTTATCTATAAATGAAAATTACATGGATCATTATCTATAATTAAAAATAATTGGGGCCTGATTAGTAATTTGCACAACAAAAAAAAAACACAGAGAATGAAGAGAGAGAAATAAGCAGAAGAGAGAAAAGAGGAGATGAAGAAGAAGAAGAAGAAGAAGAAGAAGAAGAGAAGAAGACTGAAAAGGAGAAGCGCAATTTTCCTCGGGCCGACTAGCAACTCACGAAGTTTTCAGTTCTTTGGGTTTTCATGGAAGCAGAAGAACAACAAAAAAAAATCAAAATTGAAAAAGAAAACAGAGGAATGTAGAAGGATTAAGGGTTTTCAACGTCGATTATTTCAATTTATCATGAATTGCTGAAAACTAAAATCGTGGGGTTAGTATGAAAGCGTGGGGTTCTCCTCAGTCCAACATGGTCTCGTCGGTACTAGAACCTCTGTCGGCGAGAAAACAAATTGTATTGAGTTGATTAAAATAGAAATGAACTTGGAGCTCGGTTAGCTCAAGGAAGCTAAATGCAAATGAAGAATGAGAGTTTCTGGTTTTTACGTAGGTAAATAGCTAGACATTGAAATGTAAGTGAGTTGGTTGTTTTTTTCTAGTAGATGGAATTCATTTTCATAAAATTCGGAGTTTTTCGTATACGAACGTCTAACCGTATCGATTTTTATTATGTGTGCCATCAAACATTGTTACAGTACTTAACCGTTTAATATTTAGTACATTTGTACGATATTCCGGGAGGGGACAACGGGGCGGGTCCGAACCTGGACCCACCTTGGCCCCGCCCCTAATGGGCTTGTTATATTTAAAACAATCGGGTATGGGCGGGTAATGGATTTGAATTCTTCTACCCGATCGGGTGGGCGGGTCGCGGGCCTAGGCGACCCCGTCCCGAAACCCGACCCGCATAAATTATTAATTTAAATTTATATCATATATTATATGTATACTCAAATTAGGGTTTGCGTTTGGTTTTCTAATCATCTCTTACTCACTTCACCAGACCACCCCCCCCATTCCTCACATGTGACACCATCGGCCCCTACTGTCAGCTGCAACACCGCCAGCCACCACCATCATCCACCATCTGCGACACCACAAACACTCACCTGCGACACCATCAGCCGCAACCATCTGACACCATCTGCCACACCACCATCAACCACCATATGCGACACCATTAGCCACCACCACCAGCGACATCACATGAACGACCGGACCAACTCAAGTAAGTGATTTGGGACAATTGAGCTTGCTTCGACGTTTTAGACATAAATCTGCTTCGAACCATGCTTTTTTTTCATCATAATGTGCTGCGATTTGTGCTTTTTCATCCTAATCTTCTTCGACGTTTGGGGATACCCTAAATTTATAGATCTATGTTAATTCTTCACGGGTTTTTTCTAACAAAATAAATTTGTCATTTCTTCTATAGCTGGAAGCTGAAGGAGGAGATAATTCCCAATCCCAACCATCGGTTAATCTACCTGATAGTGTTCAGGCCCTTGAGAACACTTCAATAGAATTAAAGTTAGGGAGATGTGGTGGGTTGGCGGATCTGGCGGGTCTGACCCGATTATTACGGTCTTGGGCGGGGCGGGACGGGTTTTTCATGAGCCGGGTCGGGTCGGGTAACGGGTCCAGTAAAAAGTAAATGGGGTGGGTCCTCGCTGAGGATTTTGATCGAACACGTGGTGAGCGACTGAGTAGGTGTTCTTGAGTTTTAATGAAGCAACGTGTATGTTTGTATATGAGCTTAAATTTGGTATCTTTCACGTACCTCCTCCCTTTTTCTTCTCATTACAATGGCTCTTTATATAGATCTCGTTTCTTCTTCCTTCTTATCTTTCTTGAGCCTTGCAAAATGAAAAGAATCCTATCTCCCATTGATTTGTGCAGCCAAAATCCATCTTGAGCAGCCATGATATTGTCTTATACAGCAAACTTGTTCAAGCGTGATCTTTGCTCTGACTTTGATACAACTTTCGTTCCAAATAAGTTAACATCGTTTCTTATCTTGTGCTTGACTTTTAATGCTGCCACAAACAGACGTTCACGGCCTCTTGTATGCATTCTCACGGCTGTGACAATATAAAGCATGAAGAAAATGACGTTTCTGCCCGTGTTCACGGCTTCGTACACAACCATTCACGGCCGTGAAGCGTTCGGGGGTTAGAAAATGGGTTTCTGCCCGAATTCACGGCCTCAAACACCTCCATTCACGGCCATGAAGCACCCTTCACGGCCTGGTTGGTCAATGTTCACGGCCGTGACACAATCGGGCAAGAAAATGGCTCTCTGGTGCGATTCACGGCCCGTCGTACAAGGGCTTCACGGCCGTGACTAATTTTCTGCAAACAGCAGCACATTTCAAAATTCATATCTCCCATTCTAGACCTCGGATTGAAAATCCGTTAGGTCAGATCAAGATTAACGATTCCCTCTATCTATGGTTAAATTTCAGGTCCATCGGACATCGTTTACCCGTGATCATTGAGAAATACGAAACTGTCGCAAAACTGCCGTAAAACGTTTTATTTTGTTGTGAAACCATGTTATAGTGCAGAAATAATCAAAACGACTTCAATTATCATACAAACGACTTAAATCTAACAAATATAAACGTAAGAAAAATACGTTTTTATCAAATATCCCCACACTTACGCGTTTGCTTGTCCTCAAGCAAATAAATGCAAATGGCATATCAAAGTATAAAATCATGCAACGTATCAATAAGAACGAAATCACGTAGGAGATAATGCAAGTAAAGTCGGAAGGCATATTCGAAGTCAACAACTAACCACACGCTTCCTTAGAAATACCTATCAAGATCCGCACCTCACAAAGATTCACTCAAATCACTAGTGTGGGTTAAGATGTCGGTGATATCTCTCGGGTCATGCACTAATCTAATCCCTACCATAAGCTGGCAATGATTCGTAAATCTACCACTTTCAAGCAAGCGTGAATCAGAAGGACTTTATCGGGTAGTAATATTGCTGAGATATGTAAGAAAATGTGATGATAAGCGTAAAAAGGATATGAGCAATAGTAGTGTCGAATAATGCCATCATCTCGAATGCGCCAAATCCATCGTTCTCGTCCATCACCTCCATTCTTTTGCATTCGTCTTTTTTTTTTTTTTTCACCAAGCCCTTCTTCTTTCGACTTCTCGATCTAGGAAATAGTGGTTTCGAGAGTGAAAGATTATCGGAGAAGGTTCTTAGTCATATATCTTCTTTTTTTTCTCTCTCTTTTTTTTTTTTTTTGAACATAAGCTCGGAAATTAAGTACGGGTTGCGCTTCTTAAATCCGGCAATCACTTCCACTTCTACTATCGCTCCAATGGTTTCTGTCTGAAGGCTTAATCAGGGTCGGCAATTTATAATACGGTTTTTTCACGAATAAAAGGCTCAGGCTCAAAGTGGCTAACTACGGTGATCAGCGTGGTCGGATACTTTGGCTATGGACTGAATTTCTAATGTCTTCCTCATTTTTCACGCAATCACAGTCAAGTAGTTTCAAAACGCAATACACAAGCAAGTTCTGAAGAGAAATAAACTAAGCATGATTCACACAACCAAAGAAATGAGCGAAAAGCTCGTAAGCTCAAAAATCTCACAAAAATAGGGTTATATGTACGAATCCATCAGGTATCGCCAAGGTCATCTATGTAAGAAAGAAGTCGACTCGCATGTGTATCCTAATTACTCACAAGATTTCTAACATGAAATCACCCTTTGATTGAAGGAAAACATGATTTTCGAAAAGTTTATGCCAATTTTCGAAAAAATTTGTATCAAAAATCAAGTCATGCACATATAAGATGTTTGCATCAATTTCGCAGAATTCCCTCCCCACACTTAAGATTTACGTTGCCCTCAACGTAATAATTGTAACACAAGGAAGAGGAAATAAATAGATAAGCAAACTTCCCCTGAATAGTCCGGTGTGCATGATTTGTACGGCTTTTCCCCACACTTGAGATTTGAGTTCCCTGCGATCATCGAAAACAAAACATAAACAACTAAAAAAAAATGCGCATAGGAAATAAAAGTAAAACTAGGATAGGCTTGGGGTGCCTCCCAAGTAGCGCTTTCTTTAATGTCTTTAGCTAGACATAGTTCGGAGGATTTTACGTTGTATGGTGTTGAGGAGGTGAATCGTTTCCTTTCCAAGCGCTTCGATGTCACCGCCAAAGTAATGCTTGAGACGCTGCCCGTTCACCTTGAAGGTCCCTTTTTCTGGGTGTGTGATCTCGACCGTCCCGTAGGAAAACACTCGGGTCACCGTGAATGGACCCGACCACCTCGACTTTAGCTTGCCCGGGAATAATCGCAGCCGCGAATTATACAGCAGGACCTGGTCGCCTTCTTGGAATTCCCGCTTCATGATCTTCCGATCATGATATTGCTTCGTACGCTCCTTGTAGATGCGGGTATTCTCGTAAGCCATTTGTCTCCACTCGTCGAGCTCGTTGACCTGCAACATTCGCTTTTCACCTGCAAGATTCAAATCAAAGTTAAGTTTCTTTAGAGCCCAATATGCTTTGTGTTCTAGCTCGACGGGTAAATGACAAGATTTCCCGTAAACAAGTCTATATGGTGTGGATCCGATAGGCGTTTTGTAGGCTGTCCGGTACGCCCATAAAGCATCGTTCAGTTGTTTGGCCAATCTCGCCTATGGTGCTCCACGGTCTTTTCGAGTATACGCTTTAGCTCCCTGTTTACGACTTCTGCTTGGCCGCTCGCTTGAGGATGGTACGCTGTGGTAACACTATGTTTCACGCCGTATTTTTCAAGCGTCCTTGCAAAATGAGTGTTACAGAAATGCGTACCTTTATCGCTAATAATGCAACGAGGTGAGCCAAATCGAGAAAATAATGTTTCAAAAATTTACGACACCCTAGCATCATTAGTAGGTAGCGCTTGTGCTTCTACCCATTTTGAAACATAATCAACCGCAACTAGGATATATCGATTCTTGAAAGAGGTAGGAAACGGACCCATAAAATCAATGCCCCATACGTCAAATATTTCACATACAAGAATAAAATTCTGAGGCATTTCATTTCGCTTAGAAATATTACCTGTCCGTTGGCACCTATCACATTCCTCTACATATTTTTGAGCATCTTTAATATCGTAGGCCAATAAAAACCACATTCAGTACCTTTTGTGCAGTTCGATTACCTCCGTAATGTCCTCCACATGGCCCCGAATGACAATGGCTCAAGATTTTAACCGTCTCGGGAAAGGACACGCATCGTCGGATTATCTTATCTGCGCAAACCCTAAACAAATACGGATCATCCCAAAAATAATACTTCAAGTCCGAGAAGAATTTCTTCCTCTGGTGACTTGTGTATCCCTTTGGCATGATCTAGCGACAAGATAATTAGCAAATCGGCATACCATGGGGTTTCATCGAATACCTCACGTATAGCATATAGATGCTCGTCGGGAAAGTGGTCTCGGATTATTTCCTCGTTGTAGCCTCGTGGGTTGCGTCTTCAAGTCTTGACAAGTGATCAGCTGCACAATTCTCGGTACCTTTCTGGTCACGGAATTCTACGTCGAATTCTTGGAGTAACAGAATCCATCGGATAAGCCTCGGTTTTGCATCCGGTTTTGCAAAGAGGTGTTTGAGGGCTGAATGATCCGTGTATGATGACTTTTGAGAGAACGAGATATGGACGGAACTTATCGACGGCGAACACGACTGCGAGCAACTCCTTCTCCGTGGTAGTGTAATTCGCCTGGGCCTCGTTTAGAGTTTTGCTTGCATAGTGTATCGGCTGAAAATGTTTTTCCCGTCGCTGCCCTAAAACTGCACTACTGCAAAATCACTCGCATCGCACATTAGTTCGAACGGTAGGCTCCAATCGGGAGCTACCATAACAGGGGCATTAATTAGCTTATCCTTAAGTATAGTAAAAGCATTCATGCACTCGGGTGTAAATTCATAAGGCACGTCTTTCTCAAGCAAACGAGTTAAAGGCCTAGCAATTTTAGAAAAATCCTTGATAAATCTACGATAAAAACCCGCATGTCCTAGGAAACTTCTAATTGCCTTACAGACGAAGGTGGAGGTAATCGTTCTATGGTTTCTATTTTAGCTCTATCTACCTCGATACCTCTCGACGATATTTTATGACCTAAAACAATACCCTCTCTTACCATAAAATGGCATTTCTCCCAATTTAGCACAAGGTTTGTTTCCTCGCATCGCTGAAGTACTTTCTTTAAATTAAATAAGCATACCTCGAACGAGTCACCAAAAATCGAAAAATCATCCATGAATACCTCCATTCCGTCACCTATTAGTTTATCGAAGATAGCCATCATGCAACGTTGGAAGGTGGCTGGAGCATTGCAAAGTCCAAAAGGCATCCGTCGGTAGGCGAATGTCCCGAATGGGCACGTGAACGTCGTCTTCTCTTGATCCTCGGGTGCAATGGGAATCTGCAAATAACCTGAAAGTCCATCGAGAAAGCAATAAAATTCATGACCAGACAACCGTTCAAGCATTTGATCAATAAAAGGAAGAGGAAAATGGTCTTTTCGCGTTGCGTCATTTAATTTGCGGTAGTCAATGCAAACTCGCCATCCCGTGACAGTCCTCGTCGGAATGAGTTCATTTTTCTCGTTGGGCACAACTGTCATTCCTCCTTTTTTCGGCACTACCTGAACTGGGCTCACCCATGCACTGTCCGAGATTGGGTAAATCACTCCTGCGTCGAGCAGTTTAATTACCTCGGCCTTAACTACCTCCTTCATGTTGGGGTTCAGACGCCTCTGGTGTTGTATCACCGGTTTGAAGTCGTCCTCCATTAGAATTTTATGCATGCAGAAGGTCGGGCTAATTCCTCGGATGTCTGATATCTTCCATGCAAGTGCCCTCTTGTGCTCCCGTAGTGTATCTAAGAGCATGAGTTTCTGCTCCTTCTCCAGATTTGACGCGATGATTACGGGAAGCTTTGCACCTTCCTCGAGGAAAGCGTATTCCAAGTGATCGGGCAATTGCTTGAGCTCGAGCGTTGGTGGTTCCTCGACCGAGATCTTCTCACGATTTTCTTCGCTGCTCTTTTGCACCTCGATCGTTGGTTCCTCATTGACATTCTCATCTACATCTGCTTGGGCAACGACGAGGGGTAGGTCATCGTTTGGTTCTTCCTTATGGAGTTCCTCGTTTTCCTCTATTTCTTGCTTTGAGCTGAATGAATCGGGCTGCGAAAGTCCCTGCAAAGACAAAAATTCATTCCATGCATCGATATAAAAGCACTTATCATCTAACTTCTCGGCATTACTCATGGACTCGGCCATATCAAATGTCACTTTCTCACTATCTATAGTTAATGTCAATGTTCCGTTACGAACATCGACCATGGTTCCTCCTGTTGCGAGGAAGGGTCTTCCTAAGATTAGAGGAATATTTTCATCTTCCTCCATGTCGAGAATTACAAAATCTGCAGGAATGATAAATTTATCAACTTTAACAAGAACGTCTTCGATAATACCCCTAGGATATTTAACAGATCTATCCGCTAATTGTATACTCATCCTAGTAGGTTTGGGTTCTCCTAAGCCGAGTTTCTTGAACATCGAATAAGGCATTAAATTTATACTAGCACCTAAGTCAGCCAATGCCTTATGTACTACAAGATCGCCTATTAAACAAGGTATAGTGAAACTCCCTGGATCTTTTAACTTCTTCGGAATTTTGCTTTGTAGGATCGCGGAGCACTCCCCTCGTAGTTCGACTGTGGACACGTCTTCGAGCTTGCGTTTATTTGTGATAAGATCCTTTAAAAACTTTGCCCAGCGGGGCATCTGTGCAAGAGCTTCGACAAGAGGTAAATTAATATGTAATTGTTTAAAAATTGCGAGAAATTTACCAAACTGATCGTCAACGATGTCCCTTTTAAGCCTCGCTGGGTATGGAATTTTTGGTTGATACGCCTTGACAGGTTGCTTAGGTACGGTCTCTTCTTCTTTGTCGGCCTCGATGTTTGCATTTGCGGGATCAACATTCTTCTTCTTCAATTTCTGCACCTCCTCGAGCTCTCTCCCATTACGAAGCGTTACCGCCTTTACGTGGTGGTCCTTTGGATTAATCTCGGTGTAGCTCGGCAATGAACCGGAAGGACGTTGTTGGATTGATTCGGCAATCTGTCCAACTTGTTTCTCTAAGGCGCGCAAGGAAGACTCAGTGTTTTGCAACCGTGCCTCTTGACTATCCATGCGAGAGTCGAGCTTTCCCATTAGCTTCTCGAGCATTCCCTCCAGCTTATCATTGCGACCTTCAGGGACAACTTCAGAATTTCCACCGTGGTATCCATGCGGCCTTTGATTTTGAAATCCCGGTGGAGCTTGTTGCTGGTTCCCATAGGCCAGGTTCGGATGAACTCGATTTGGAACGAAGTTTCGCTGACCTTGGTAATTCCCCATGTAATCGACTTGCTCAGTCGTAATAGCAGCGGGACAGTGAGCTGCGTCGTGGCCTCCTCCGCATGTAGCGCATGGCGGAATATACGTCTGATATGAATGAGAAGGCGCACCAGCTACGGGGTTCATCGGGGCAGGTTGTAATTGGACAGCGTTGACGGCCGGCTTCGTTGCTAGCTTAGGCATGAGCGCGTTCATCAAGGTCTGCATTTGAAGATTAGTCGCTGACATTTGTTGTTGTAGGGCGTCGAACTTGGCATTTATTGCAGTGGTGTTGTCGACGTCGTACATCCCCGGAGGTTTACCTCGATTGCTTGAACTCCCTCGTCGAAAACTATTTGCACTATAGTCCTCAATAAGATTCCAGCCCTCCGTAGCGCTGAGATTACATAGGCCTCCGTTGCATGCTCCATCCAATAATTGTACGGTGTGGTCGTTCAACGATTCGTGGAACCGCTGAATTTGCTCACTTTTCGTCATCCCGTGTTGAGGGAATCGGTTCAAGAGCGCTTTGAATCTGGTCCATACGTCGTACAAGTTCTCGCCCTCTTTTTGCTTGAACGCCGTGAGGTCCATTTTTAGTTTGAGCGCCTTCGAAGGTGGAAAGAAATAATTGATGAAGGTGGCATGCATCTGGTCCCACGTAGTAATAGATCGTTCGGGAAGTAGGTTGAACCACTCCTTGGCAGTGCCGCGTAGAGAAAATGGAAATAGGTAGAGTCGAATGGCTTCCGGGCTTACGCCTTGTACCCGTATTGCGTCGGCGACGGATAAGAAGTCTCGGATGTGGCGATAAGCGTCTTCCTCGGAGAGTCCATCGTATTGAGCTGTCGCCTGCAGCATTTGGAGCCAATGATGTTTGAGCTCAAAATTATTCGGTACCTGAGGAAGTACTATCGCCGAACTAATCGTTCCTACGGCATTGTTTCTCCAAAGTTCTCTCATTGGTGGTTCTTGCACTGCTAATGGCATTTCATTGTTATTTTGAGTCGCCATTTCGGCTTGCCTTGCGTTTTCCCGCACGTTGCGTCGAAAAGTCCTTTCGATCTCCGGGTCTCCTTCCACTATTGGTAGTGTAGGGTTCCTTCGGGTCATGCACCAACGTACACGAACCTAGACCAAAAGAAATATGATTAACGAAGATTTTGATACTAAATAATAAATAGCTAGAATAATAAACTACGGTTTCTCTAATATCGATAGTTCCCCGGCAACGGCGCCAAAAACTTGATCGAGCGGATCGAGTAATAAAATAAAACGAACACTAACAAAATATCCTACGCTCAACAGGCAAGTGTACCTATCGAAATAGTATATATGTAGCAAGTATTCGAGTATCGAATCCCAAGAGAACAATGTACCTTAGAAAAAACTTTCGATTAAATATCCTAGTACGAATGCTTGATTGTTGAAACGGTAAATAACAACACTTAGAAAATACAACTTAATAAGGTAGTACGGAGAAGAAAACCTCTGTGGAAACAAACGTATTTGAGACTTCGAATCCCCCTAGTTCGACCCACACATATATCAAGTACATGTAAGCAACGTTATCATTAGACCGTGAAGATTCCTACAACATGCGTACGAATTCATACGACTGACGAAACTGCGCCTTATCATACGAGACTCGCAAACAACTAATCAACGAACTAAATAGCCGGGCAAGCTTCCCTAACTACTTAACCGAAGATTGCATTAAAAACACGGTGAATCCCACTATTAGATTTGACTCTAATCCGGCGGGGTAGTTCAACCTATCTCTAGCGATGAGTTTATTCCGCTCGTTTACGAGTGGTCTAATCGTTCGCCCCTCTCTCGAGCGTAGCGTACGATTTCCCGGACTACGTTAACTTAAACACATAGACATGATCAAGCTAACTAGATGATTTCAATCACATAGACATAATCAAAATAATATGCTTCATAAACGAGTCGTAACAATAGCAATACATCAAACACGCGTAAACATACGATCGACCTCGCTAGGGTTCATCTCATCTCAAATACAATAGATTTAGCTACTCATTATCCACACAACAAAACACGTAATCAACATCGAATATATCATCAATACTTCCCTGAATTCGACTTCGAAGTTAATCCCGTTCTTCGCTGAGGATTTTGATCGAACACGTGGTGAGCGACTGAGTAGGTGTTCTTGAGTTTTAATGAAGCAACGTGTATGTTTGTATATGAGCTTAAATTGGTATCTTTCACGTACCTCCTCCCTTTTTCTTCTCATTACAATGGCTCTTTATATAGATCTCGTTTCTTCTTCCTTCTTTATCTTTCTTGAGCCTTGCAAAATGAAAAGAATCCTATCTCCATTGATTTGTGCAGCCAAAATCCATCTTGAGCAGCCATGATATTGTCTTATACAGAAAACTTGTTCCAAGCGTGATCTTTGCTCTGACTTTGATACAACTTTCGTTCCAAATAAGTTAACATCGTTTCTTATCTTGTGCTTGACTTTTAATGCTGCCACAAAGACGTTCACGGCCTCTTGTATGCATTCTCACGGCTGTGACAATATAAAGCATGAAGAAAATGACGTTTCTGCCCGTGTTCACGGCTTCGTACACAACCATTCACGGCCGTGAAGCGTTCGGGGGTTAGAAAATGGGTTTCTGCCCGAATTCACGGCCTCAAACACCTCCATTCACGGCCATGAAGCACCCTTCACGGCCTGGTTGGTCAATGTTCACGGCCGTGACACAATCGGGCAAGAAAATGGCTCTCTGGTGCGATTCACGGCCTCGTACAAGGGCTTCACGGCCGTGACTAATTTTCTGCAAAACAGCAGCACATTCAAAATTCATATCTCCCATTCTAGACCTCGGATTGAAAATCCGTTAGGTCAGATTCAAGATTAACGAGTCCTCTATCTATGGTTAAAATTTCAGGTCCATCGGACATCGTTTACCCCGTGATCATTGAGAAATACGAAACTGTCGCAAAACTGCCGTAAAAACGTTTTATTTTGTTGTGAAACCATGTTATAGTGCAGAAATAATCAAAACGACTTCAATTATCATACAAACGACTTAAATCTAACAAATATAAACGTAAGAAAATACGTTTATCAGATCTTTTTACCAATTCAAGATGAGCCAAAGCCTATAAATATGAGGAGATTTCGAGCTGCAACTTTACACCTTTGGACGCGAAACTTTTGAGAGATATGAGCGAACATTATCGAGTTTACTTTGAGAGAATTTGAGCGAGCCAAAGTGTCTTTTAGCGTAGTATTTCTTTTTCAGAAGTCTTAGTACTTCGTAGGTTTTTCAGGATCGTTAAGATGCGTAGTTTTCAGAATCGTTTAGATTCGTAGTTTTTCAAGGCTTGTTTTTACTATATTCAGATAGTTATTTTGCATCCATTGTTGTAGTGGAATTTTGCCTTGAGGCACGCAGCAAATTTTATAACTTACTGCACAGATTTACATCTCGTGTTCATCTATTTTCCTCACTAAGTAATTACAATATTCCGCTGTGCATCTGAATGTTAGGTTGAGTGTTACCCCGACATTTTATCCAACATCTAGTCTATACTTAGTGTTTTGCATCCATATCGTACTAGGACCACTTCATATTCCACAGCCATCAAAAGAAAAAGACTACGTGTTTTTTTAAGATTCTAGAGAATCCGACGGGAGAACTTTATTCGGCATGAGTTAGCCCCTCTAAGTCATAGAGGGGCTAACTCAGGCCGAAAGGTTTCATCTAATCATATTTGGTCACGCCATTTCAAACAGCCTTTTTAGGTAAGGCTCCAAAGTCATATGAATTTCTAATTTAAAAAACAAAGTCATATGTCATAATAGTTCACAGTGGACTATTATATATCAGATCATACATTGGCGGAAAATACGGCAATTGCCGTAGATGTGATTTTGATCCTCACCATTGCTCTCCACCCCACGCCTCAACAATTCATACAACACCTTGCAGTGGAAAACAACCCCTCAAAATTTCCCAATACAATGGAAGAGAGACGCGCTGAATCAATCCATTTTACTTGGATTTCGATATATAACGAAGCTCGAGCAAGAACGAAATAGTCGCAAGAAGTCACTAAGTAAATGGAGCTAAGAGCTTGTGGTGTTGCAAAAATAAGGATTATAAAAGAACTAACGATATGATGTTAAAGATAAATCGGGAGTACAATTAATTTAGGCAATATTATAATTTTATGTCACTAACTATACCTGCTTTCGTTTTTGCGTCACTATGTTTGATAATTGCAGAACCAGGTCACTAACTTTGTATGCCTTAACAAAACTAGGTCACCGCTCAGTTTTTTGGCGAAAATCAACATCAAATCCGACGTGGTTCAGCGGCCACGTCAGTTTTCTGGCGGTTTTTGCGAAAAATCAACCAGTGATCTAATTTTGTTAAGATATACAAAGTTAGTGACCTAGTTTTGCAATTATCAAACATAGTTAGCCAAAAACGAAACATGTATAGTTAGTGACTCAAACTTATAATTTTGCCAATAAATTTATTCGGATTGAATTGGGTTTAGTAATTGCCGAAGTAAAAACTAAAACCCACTGAAATCAAACTGACCAAATCAGAGTTCTTTGGCTAGGCTAAGACATGTAATTTTTCCAAATACCGCTTTGAGCACAATAGAATATGATTGAACAACTCAACCACTTCATTTGGGTTGAGGCAGCGACGGAACCACTGGCGGCCGACTCAACTCAGAGGGGTCGGCCGACCCCCCGGCGGCCGGAGCTAGAGGGTAGTAGTTAGTACTGTTAATGTGGCCCGCCCCACCCCGCCGAAAGGGCGGGCTGGGCTTCAATTTTTCAGGCCCGCCAGGAGGTGGACCTGGGCGGTCCAGCCCGCGCGGGCGCGGGCTTTGGCAGGGCGGGGCGGGCTAGCCCGCGGGCCGACCCGCTAATATTGTAATATATATAATATATTAAGTAAATATATAATATATAGAAAATAAATACTAAATATAGAAAATAAAACTAAATTAATTAGATAATACAATTAATGTCATTAATTATGTATAATTAATATCATATTTACTCATATTTTATCAATAAATACCATAATTAATTAAAAAGTATTAGTAGATAAAAGTTTTATATTAAAACAAAAAATAGCAAAAAAAAAAATACTAGGCGGGCGGGCCAGCCCGACCCGGCCCGCCAATTTGACAGTACTAGTAGTAGTATAGATATGGTGGCTTGAGAAGAGATTGGTAGAGTAAATTCAAGTGTTTGATGGAAGAGAAAACTGAGTTCTGTTTACAGCAGATGAATGAAGACGACGATGGATGCGTGAATTTGACAGAGAATAGGGGAAAGCTTTGAAATTACATCTATACCCATAAATTTATTGAAAATTGCAAAACTTGCCATCGTAAATATCCATTGAAGTGTATAAAATTAGTTTACGTAAATAGTAACAAAAAATTTCTGAAAGAGTTCAAAATTCAACAATAATGCAATATTTCAAATTTTATGTAACAATTTTTTAACTATAAAGTAAATTGATATTAGTATTTTTAGTTTTGGAAATGATTATTTTTTAAATATGTTTTCGTAAAACATATTATTTAAATCATAACAAAATGGACAATAGAAAGTAAATTATAACGAAATTTATTAAAAGTATTCTGTACAATTAAAATATAAGGGAGATGTTGGAGTTTGATGGTACTGTTCAAACTCTATATTATCGTATAACAATGGTATGGATTGATAGTTGGAGATGGCCTTAATGGGTTATAAATTTGTTTTTTGATTTCTAAAAACTTGCTATTATATATTAAAGATGTTTAGGTCTAATAATATTGACATATTGGCTAATAATTTCAATAAATTGTTACGTTGAAAAGATCAAGAGAAGTCTACACAAGATTTGTGATAACTTCCTCTCAAATTTATTGATATTATTATCAAAAAATAATTATACGAAAGTGTTGGAAATGAAGCATTTTGAAGTTATAAAGATGTATGTCTCACTATAACATATTATAATTTAATATTATCTATTTGTATATAATAAGTCGTGATTATTGTACCAAAAACTTGATATTTCTCAATTTATGTCGTACTAGTATAGTATTCCCGACCCCCCAAATGAAAAATCCTGATTCCGTCACTGGGTCGAGGACTCGAAGATTTCATACAACAATCAAGATTTGAATGCGAATCAAAACAAACTTCAGTTATGGAGCTTGAAGATTATTAAAAGTAGGAATTCAGTACAAAAGCCGTCATCTTGGAGTTTATCCCATTTTGGACGAAGGAAACATCGAAGTCAGCCGCAAGGGAGTCAACTGAGCCATTTCAAGTTAAATACAATTAACGTCTGTGCAGAAGAAGATTTTTCTTTCACTCAATCAACGGTCATTTATCTTCTAAGTTGAAATACAAGAAAATACACATTGAAGAGTAGAAAACCGGCCAGCTCCCCTGCTGCGCCGCCTCCTCGACAGCCGCTGGCCCCCCGCCGCCTCTCCCAATCGCCGCCTGTCCTCTACAAAACCGGCCAGCTTCCGTCACCTCATCGCCCGTCCATAGCCGCCCCGCCCGCCGCCTTACCACCCTACCGTTTTGCTGCCTCGAAGCCCCTCCCGAGCCCTCCCGCCTCGTTTCCTCGTTTTCTCCCGACAGTCGGGAGCCTTTTCTCCCGTGTGGAGCTTTCAGTCCGATGAAGACAAATCCCAGAAGTTGAAGACCAAGTTAAAGTGAGGAGTATCGTAGATCTTGCCTAATCGCCTTTTCTGTTATAGGTTCCATAGTTCTTGGTCATTGATTATGGTGCTTTGTTTTCTGTCGGTTTTTTGTCCCCTGTGGACCTTTTCTCCCATTTGGGAGTGTTTGTTCCCCTTGTGGGATTTTTTTGTGCTCATTTGTGAGCCTTTGTTATCCCGATTGACGATGTATCGGTGAGATCCTGTGGGCTTTTTAGCCCTGTTTCTTTGTTATTAATACATACCATCATTTCGAAAAAAAGAGTAGAAGCCATTAATTATAGGGGTCCATCCTATCGAAGTGGGATTTTCGAGAAAATTACAACCGAGAGGTCATGCACGTTTAAAAAGTGATTATTATGATTGAAATATCCCCGGGAGTGCGAAAGAAACGTGGGCGTCTGATCGACATAGTCAATCTCGAGGTGTTAATTGATGTTAAAAAATCATCACGAAATCCCAAACAGAAGACTCTAAAACAAAGGGAATTTAACTTGAACGCGTGGGGCGAGCTTCGTCCATCCCCGGCTGCGGCTGCGAAGCAAGGTTTTGAAAACCGGATCGGGCCGCCGGTTCAGACCGGAAGCCGGCGAACAGGCCGGAAATTCTGTCCGATTCTATTCCGGTTTAAGCTTATTTAAAAAAAAAACAGAGAATTACAGTACAGCAAAACACAACTGAATAGATTTTTCAAGGTGGTCTAGTGGTAAAGTCGTTGGGCTTAATACAATTGGGCTGCGTTCGAATCTTATAAACGTCATTTTTTGTTTTATAATTAACTAATGGACCAGTTTTTTATTATTATTTACTTTTGACACAAATATTATAGATTTAGTTCTGTAGCCTTGATATAATTAATTTCAACTATCAATACAATTTACTTTATTTAATTAGATCCTCAATTTTATAAGATTCTAGTATAGAAAAAAGTTACTTCCTCCGTCCCACTTATTTCTTCTCATCTTTATATTTCGGGCGTCCCACATTATTCTTCCCATTATTTTGGTAAAAAATTATTCCAATAATTAAACTAATTACACCATTTATATTAATAAAATGCTTCATAATTTGCATGACCGCTAATTAGTTTTCTCTCTCGATTCCTTTAAGTGTACTATAATATTAAAACAATGTGGTTTCTTAATTTACGTGCCCAATAATTTTTGAGAAGTATTAAGTGGGACAGAGGTACTACTAAATAAACACTATATAATCTATGTTATTTGGTTGATTCAATCACAAAATATATATTAAATATATTTAAAGATACCGGTTTACTCCGGTTTATACCGGTTTTACCAATAAACCTTAAACCACTAAAATTTTCGGAGGTCGGCATGCTACTCCCAAGTTGCGCTATGTTAATAAAGTGCTCTAAAGTGGCTAGGGTCGATCCAGCAATAGGTGGAGTGTAGTGTGTAAAACTAGTGTGAGTGAAAATGATGGTAGTGACTCGGAATCAACTCCTGTCTAAGAAAGTGTATATTATTATAGTTAGCGGACCATCGTTGACATTTAGAACTGGTGACTGATTTGATTATGAATCAAAGATAAAAATAATCCTCAATTCGTCCATATCAATTGTCATGAGCTCTCATTTTCTAAGTGAATGAATGACACAGTTTCAGACACATTACAAAAAATGTTTCATAAATCCGGTAACCCCACAGAAGATTCAGACTTATTGATCGAAGTCAAGCTCTAGTCACATGATCAGGTCATTACTAGAGGACTTAGCATAAGCTGTCAAATTGGTCTGTCTTTATTAGAAAAAAGTTAGGGCATTCTAAGTGTCAGACTCTCTTAGCATATTATCGTTAAGTTTCAGGCCGCATATGTACTTTATGGTGAGAGAAGGACTCAAATCGGATTTCTTTTAGAGAAAAGGACTTTATCAATCCAAAAAGACCTATTTGCCCAGGATAGATGAAAAAATTACGTCTTTTTGCAATCATCTTTCTTCAAACGATGTTTCCATCATGTTCGCCACCCGTAACACATATAAACCAATAAGTAACAAATAGGAAAAAATGGATAACAAGACATTTTTCTCTAATAACAAATTCAGCGCACAAACAAGGGGCTGCGAATTGATGGACATCCGCCGACGACATAGAAAACCAGCTGAAACCATGAAAATGTCGACATTTATCACTGAATAAAGTTTTTCCATCCTCAATTTCGGATGGATCGTACTAGGCAACACAATATTGATATATTGAATTAATTCGTGCTTTCAAGCCCTAAATCGAAAATTTCGTCGGAGACCGATGAAATATCGATGTTAGCGGCCACACAAAGTAGATTTGATCATATTTCCTAATCCTAAATGAAATGTAATCATGGAAACATGACATATCTTGCCGAGATCAAATATTGAAACTTCTACGAATTAACTAGATGTCAGGTAACACAAGCTGACACCTGAGCACCACTTAGGAGAAAACTGATAGGATAAACATGTAAAACAAGTAACAAATAAGCACCACCGGATAACGAGACATTTCTCTCCAATAACAAATTCAACACACAAGCAAGGAGATGCGACATGATCATGTCCTAATTGGATCGATCCTGATTCGACATTAGAAGTATATTGATTTTTCCCCAATAACCGAATACTTTTGTCTGTAAATACTGCATATTTGATTCCATCCATAAATCGATTTTCTTCCCTATGAGTTCTAGTCTCAATAAGAATGCTAGTTCTTACTGTTCATATATTATGATATGAATATACCACACGAATTCGTTATGTATGGATGATGAGATTCCATTGATACAGAGCCAATTCCAATAGACTTATTGGAGGGTCGATTGGCATGCATCCAGTAGGAATTGAACCTACGAATTCGCCAAGCTAAAATCTGTGAGATTGACGATGTTTGTGACTGAATAAAGTTGTTTAATCTTCAATTTCGGATAGGTCTTACTAATCAAGATGAAATTTTATGTATCGAAGATTGAAATGTATGTGAATTTAATAGCTTGCCATGTAACAATTAAACACCACCGGATAACGGAACGTTTGTCTCTAGTAACAAATTAAGTGCCCAAGCAAGGGGCTGCGATATGGATCGACAACCATGGCCGACATAGAAAACTAGCTGAAATCTGTGAAAATGTCGACGACTGAGTAAAGGTTTTCTGTCCGCAATTTCGGATGGGTCTTACTACTCAAGACAATTTTTTTGTGTATCGATGATTGCAACGTTTGCAAATTCAGCTTGCCAGGTAACACAAACTAATAACTGAGTACCACTTAGGAGAATACCAATTACACAAACATGTCAACAAGTAACAAATAAGCAACATCGAATAACGGGACGTTTTTCTCTAATAACAAATTCATCGCACAAGCAAGGGACGTGATATGGATCGACAACCACCAGCAAACCAGCTGAAACTCATGTCGATGTTTGTGATTAAATAAAGTTTTCCCGTCCTCTCGGATGGGTCTGATAAACGTACATTAGTACGTGAATTATAGCGGTGATTTAGGATATAATAGAATGTTCTTCATTGATTTATGTAGTTATTTGCTCTATTACCAAGGAGCTAAAACGAGGCAAAATCAACAAGTTATGAAGCCACAGAAGAGTGTCACGACCGTGACACTTCTTGCACTAGGCCGTGATGAAAGGCTGAAAGTGAAGCCAAGTGATGCAGAGTATAGTCACGGTCGTGAACGTCATTCACGAGGCCGTGACAAAAGTGTGAGACCTAAGTTCAATCAAGTCACGGCCGTGAATTAGCTCCTGGCCGTGACAAAACGCAAAAACCCAAGCATACACCAGTCACGGTTGTGAAACAATGAAACAATGAAGAACGGAGCGTAAATACGGTTCACAACCACGAGCAAGGCTCGTCACGGTTGTGAAGTCCGCTGCAAAGTAGCAGCAGCTTCGGAAAATTAATATATACCAATCTAGACCTCATATTGAGAATCCCTTTGGTCAGAATCAAGACTAGTGAGTCCTCTCTCTATGGCTCAAATTTAAGGTCATTCCGATATCGTTTACCCCTCCATCTGATAGACATACAAAAGTATCGCAAAGCTGTTGAAAGTGTCACGGTGGTGATACAAGCTGCATGAGGCCGTGAAAGCGAGCAGTAGCCTAATTTCTCCCCCGAAAACTTCACGGCCGTGAGGGCCCATGTACCATGCCGTGAAGGTTGCAAAAGTTAGTATAAAAGCCCAATTTCAACTAAGAAAGAGGGGGAAGCTATTAGAACATAAGCCTAACACATCGAAGACGAGAAAGAGCCGTGAAGAACAGGGAATTATGTCCCAGAAGCGCAAGATACGGATCAATTGAACAAGGAACGAGAATTCTACCACGCGATCATCCCATATCCATCCGTAGTGAAGATTATGAGTTCTTCCTCCTTGTTCTTTATTTCTCTTGTCGCTTTTTCGTTAATGATGAGTAGCTAAATTCCCTCTGTGTTTGGGATTAGATGAACGCAAGGTCGATTCGCACTTAAGACATATATTTATCCTGACTCGTGTTTATGACTATTTATCTATCTATGAAATTGTGTCTTCACTTTAATATGTCTATGTGTTAAAGTGATCATGTGGAAAATCGTTTACGGCGACAGCTAAACAACGATTAGGCCGTTCATATAGGATATGATTCGAGCATAGGGCGAACGCAAATACTCAATCCTCACTGCTAGTAATTATTGAATTTTAAATCCCCGCGAGCGTTTACAACGACAACAAATTCGTGAATGGGTAGGAAATTACTGCGATTTAGTCTTAATCACGTAGGAGCGATAATTTATTGTCTTAATCGATAGTACCTAGCGGGATTCGATTCCGAACACACTTTTATCTGAAAGCACTCTCACCAGTGTCAGTCATGTTCTCTTAATCTCTCGTTGCATTAGGATTGGTCTGTTAGGTTAGTTCTTAGTATAAACAATTTGCGCACTTTATTTAGGCTAGATACCAGTCTATAGGTAATTTACTAGTAATCAAGTTGATTCCTCGTGTTCGATACTCATTTACTCACCTTACTACAGTACAAACGATAGGTCCACTGCCTATCGAACGTCGGTGATAGTAATTACCTATTAGTTTTATTTATCACTTGTCGCACCTGCACTATACATTAGTACACCGTGTGTCGATCAAGTTTTCGTCATCGATGCTGGGGAATAGATTGATATTAGGAACACCGTAGTTCGGTACTTTAGCCATCGTTATTTGACATTTTTCCTTTGCTTTTTACTATTTGTGTTATTTGTTATCTTAGTGATTATTATTTTCGTTATTTCTTTTACGTGTCAATTTGTTCTTTGCTGATCTTTTTATTTTCGTCTATTGGAGCTACAATTCGACGGTGAATGACCCGAAGCCATCCATCGGGTCCCATTGTTGAGGAGATCGAGACTTCGAACATAAGCTACGAAGGCAACTCAGATACGATTCTGAAGCCACTACTAGTAACTCGCAAGAAGCTTTCGTCAGCTATTCAAACGAAAATCTCAGGTGTCGGCAGAAAATTCCCGAGAGGAGACATCCGTAGACAGATCGGAGATAGAAGAAAATATGGCGGGACATAGATTACCTGTCCACAATATTCCAGAGGAGGAGCAGTCACTACAAGATCTGCTCAAGAACGCCGCATTAGGCGGTACGTAGTTGGCGATTGTTATTCCGCCGATCGAGAATAACAACTTCAAACTGAAGCAATCTTGACTTCAGATGATCTTCCAGACGGCTCAGTTTGAGGGAAATTCAGACGACGATCACTACTCGCACCTGACTGACGGTGACCGACACCATTAAGATCAATGGGGTCACAGGCAATGCGATCAAATTGATGCTATTCCGGTTCTCGTTGAAGTTCAGAGCTAAGGATTGGCTGGAGATGTTGCCACCCCGATCGATTACCACGTGGGAGGAGTTGCGAGCTGCATTTATCGGCCGCTACTCCTCTTATCGAAGGTGCTGAGACTGAAGACGGAGATATTGCTTTTCGACCGGAAGGATTCAGAAAATCTCTACGAGGTATGAGAGCGATACAAGGCGCTGCTTAAGAATGCCCGCAACACGGGATGTCGAAGGCAGCCCGGATCAACCAATTCCACGAGGGGCTCAATGATCAAAACGTTCACATGCTAGACGGAGCCGCAGGAGGAGGGCTTGTGAAGCTCAATGCGACCGAGGCCTGGAACCTGATTGAGGACTACTCAAGTAACATTTTCATGAGGTGCTATATGGGAATGAAGATGCTAGGCATATTCGGAGTAAGCGAGGAGACGGCCACTAGCCCCAAATTCGAGGCGGTCCAGCAACAAATCGCGGCAGCGAACTCTGAGTTGGAGACAGTGATTGGCGCATTACTTTCAAAATCCGGGCAAATACAGCCCGTGAATGCCGTGACGAACACCGCACCGACACAACATAAGCCGTACCTATCGTTTTGTGGAATTTGTGGTGCAGCCCACGAGACGTCCGAATGCCAACTCGGGCAACCCCCAGAACATGCAGACTACATGGGGAATTACCAAGGCGGCTAGCGGAGCTTCCAATCTCGAACACACCCAAATCTGGCGTATGGGAATCATAACCACCACGGGCAAGGACCAGTGGGATTTCAGCCTAGACCATCCGATTTCCAAGGCAAACCACCAAGACAGTATCAGAACGCATCCGCGGTGTCAGGATCAGACGACACGAGAGAGATGAAGCACATGATGAAGACGCTCCTCACAAATTTCAGTAACACCACCGCAGCAAGTAGGCCAGATATCGAATGACGAAGATGGAGGAGTATATGGAATCGAATGACATACATTCTCAGCGCATTGATTAAGAAGTTGGAGCAGCAAGTAGGCCAGATATCGAAGCTACTGGCGGGGCAAAATTTGGGATCACTCCCGAGTTACACCGAGCCGAACGCTAACGAGTATTGCAACGTGGTAACCTTGAGGAACGTGGCAGAATTGTAGTAAGTACACGCCAAATAGAATTCAAAGGAAAAAGTTGGTTACGAGGGCCACGGCGAGTCAGAAGTGGAGGAAAGCAAGGGCGACAATATCGAGAAGGTCAATGCTGACAAAGGAAAGGCGCAACCATTTGTGAAGCCGTGCCAGCCAAAGATTCCGTACCCAGCTTGGTTAAGGGAGGCCGAACCTGAAAAGGAGAAGTTCAAACCGAAAGGAGGAGGCCACACCTAATAAAGAAAAGGGGGAGGATAATGCACGACCACCAGTGAAGCCGTACCAGCCGAAGGTTCCCTACGCACCACGTTGAAGAAGGACAAAGACGAGGCGCTAATTGGCAGATTTGTGGGTATGTGCAAAGAATTAACTTACACTCGATCCTATTTGACATTTTCTGAAATGACCCGATCCCTTGCATAAAGCCTGCTCATAAACCTTTTGCAAGATATAGGTTTCGGTAATAAGTATCATGGCATTCGCGGTGACGATGCATTCTTTGCGACATAAAGCCAAACCTTGATGTTTAGGGAATAAGGGCAGTGCACAATAAATCAGATCAATAACTAAGGTGAAGGGCCAAAAAATGGAAGGAAATTGAGTTGAGAGGATCGGGCAGAAAAGTCTAGAAATTCAGAGCGAGAATGTTGAGTCATGTTGGGGCAACTGTCAGTTTTTTTGGTCAAATGATGAATTCGTTAACCACCTTAGCAAAGTTTTGTACACCCGCCAACTCAAGCTAGGTAAAGACTATTAACTAACAAAATGAACAAACACGATTGTAAATGTCCAACCCATATGCCTTCTTTACGCGGCAAACTCCTCTGATCCTCCACTTCATTTCCTCCCCAACCAGCCTCAGAATTTGCTCCTCAGTCCTAGCTCCTCCACCATGCAATCTTATGCGGTTTCATTCATATGTGGTAGAAAAGTGCAGATAAACATGCTAGTAGGATCCAGTTTCTGGGCTTCCTTCTTGTCCCTAGTATCAGTAGCCAATCACATAACTGCTCAAATGATGAGTAAACTGCTCCAACAGTGAGCCAAACATTTATTTTTTCCCGCATTTTCTGACTGAAACAACAGGCCACAAATGCTCTATTGTTTCCTCCACCAGGTTGCATAAGGGGCATGTTATGTCTTCCAAAATCAGACCCCACTTGATCATTCTATCTTTTGTTAGCAGTTTCCTATGTACATCAACCAAAGAATGAAAGAATGCTTAGGAATGGAATATCTATTCCATATTGCTTTGGCCAGAGGAAATGGATGCGATGCTCCTTTAATCCAATCATAACCAGAGCTGATTGTGTACTTCCCATCCCCAGATAGAATCCATTCGCTACCTCTATATCATCCTGAAATTGTCTCTTAATTCTATGCATTTTCTTCGAATGCCAGCTTGAGTCTTGGGTAGGGGTAAATTCCCAAAAGCTAGTTCCCTTCAAGTATACCACATGGATCCATTTGATCCATAAGGTATCAGTTTTCATTGGAATTTCCCAGATCTGTTTTCCAGCTAGGCCAAGTTCCAGGTCACACAGTCCCTCAGACTTAATCCCCCATTTTTCTTGGGCATGCAAACTCTGTCTCAGTTCAGTAGCGGGACACACTTCCCATGATCTTTTCTCCCCCACCGAAAAGCCCTACAGATTTTATCAATCTCCTTGGAGAGAGCTTTGGGCAGTAGGAAAACAGACCCCGAAAACCCATGAGTTGCCATAGGACAGAATTAATCAAACAAAGCCTGCCTACATTTGATAAATTCCTTGTAGACCAACATTGAATCCTTGCTGTGATTCTGTCTACTAGGGCCTGTCATTCATGTCTGCTCCATCTGGTGTGAGCCAAAGGAACTCCCAAGTACATCATAGGATAACTACCTAGTTTAAAACCCGTGATCTGCAATATCTGTTGAGCCTCTTCACTGGATATACCAGCCAGAAACAACTTGGATTTCTGGTCATTAGCTTCGAGTCCAAATACATCCCTGAAATGATCCAAAGCCTTCATTACCACTGCCACAGCTTGCCTTCTTCCTGTGCAGAAGATCATGAGATCATTCGCAAAGCAAAGGTTTATCAGACTGATCTGCTTGCACAAAGGATGGTATCTGAAGTTAGAGTCCCGAGCTTCAACTTGCAGCTTCCTGGTGAGATACTCCATAACCACCACAAAAAGTAATGGGGACAAAGAATCCCCCTGTTGAAACATATTCCATAACCCATGTGATAAACTTCCTAGGGAATCTGAGGGACCCCAACCATTTTTTCAAAAAATCCCATTCCACCGTGTCATAAGCTTTTCTAAGATCCACATTGAGAAGGGCCCTAGTAGAAGCATTTTTCCTCTTATACAACCATATAAGATCTTGACATAACAGAATATTATGCACAATGGACCTTCCACTCACCAAAGCATTCTGGTTAGAACTAATGAGCTTAGTTAACAAAGGCTTCAGTCTTGAGCATAGCAGTTTTGATATGCAGTTGTAGATGGTGTAACAACAGGAGATAGGCCTAAAATCCATAGCTGTGGCATGGTGTGCAACTCTAGGGATTAGACACAAGATAGTTCTATTAACCCTCAGCTGCAATTTCCCAGTCTCAAAGAATTCTAATACAACATCAGTTACTTGTTCCCCAACCACTGACCAGGCTTGTGAAAGAATCCACTGCCATACCCATCAGGTCCTGGAGCAGCTTCTTCATGGATATCCTTCATGGCAGCTGCCACTTCCCTTCTGGCAAAAGGTTGGACAAGTTCAGTTGGTCTGATAGTGATAGTATATAACCCTTCCCAGCTGCTCTCATATCCAGCTCCCCACTCCCAGTGCTCCTCTTTCCCAGCAAGTGATGGTAATACTCAACAAAATGCCTATGGATCTCTCCACTGTCAGTAATTGAGGTTCCATCCGGGGTGGCAATTGAGTATACTCTATTAGCATAGGTTGTCTTTTTATCACAGAATGATAATAGCCTGTGTTCTGATCCCCTTTATCCAACCATCACACCTTTGCTTTTGTCTTAAAAACTTATCATTTGCCTCACTCAGAAACTTGAATTACATCCTCATTTGTTCTTCTCGAGTCAATAGCTCCCCATTCATAGGATCCTCACGCAATGCCTTCTGGCAGTCACCAGCAACCTTCTTTTTTCCTCTGTTTTGAGAACAATATTAGCAAAATTCTCCTTATTCAGCTCTTTAAGAGGTCCCCTTAGTTTGAGCAGGTTCTGGCACACACTGAGCATAGTAGACCCTTGAGTGAATTCCCATGATTTACCTACAATCTGCAAAAAAGATGGAGCCAAACTCCACATATTAAAATATTTGAAGTTCTGCCTTGGTCCTGATCTTGCCCCAAGTCTCTCAATAGCAAAGGAGTATGAATAGACACTCCTTCTTGTAAAAAGGTCACAGCATAATTAAAGAAGGTAGAGATCCAGGCCTCATTAGCAAGGGCCCAGTCAAGTCTGCTCCAAATTCTCATCCCCTGTTTCTGCTTATTTGTCCAGCTGAAATGGCACCAATTCCTCCTAATTTCCTCAAGCTGACATTGCTCAATACACTGGTTAAACCTGCTGAATTCACTAGTAGTAACTGGAGCCCCTCCAATCCTATCCTCCAAACTCCTGAGGTTATTGAAATCACCCCATATCATCCATGGATCCTTCATTGCACCCATCAGTTTCAGAGTTTCCCATAATTCCTCTCTCTCAGCAGGATTATTAGACCCATATACACAAGATAGGTATGTGATCAACCTCTGCCCTCTCACCACTCTAAGTGCATATGTTGCACAGATTGAGATATTAACTCCAGTTCTAAGCCTCCTCTCCATAACACCAGTATTCTACCATTGGAATGTGCATTTAAATTGTGACTCACTTCCCATCCATGGAAATGTTTACTAAGTAGCTCAGTCATATTTCCCAGCTTCAGTTTAGTCTCCAACAGACATAGTATATTCACCTTATATTTACTGCAGAAGAGAGCTAGTTCTCTCTGCTTTGCAGGGCCATTTAGGCCCCTAATGTTCAGGCAGCACTCCTATCCATGACCAAGGTCATGGACCCTCTGCTTGGAAGGGTTGGAAGGGCCACTGTTACCCTCTACTATCTCTTGTTGAGCCATGTCAGCCCACGACTGCCTGTTCCTTTCACTACCCCCATTCAGATACAATCCCCTTACTACAGTCCTTTCTACCTGTACCAGACCAGAACTGGCCTGGTCCTTCTTGTCTAACACAGTTACAGCCTGCATCTGCTTTATGCCAGCTGTATTGGTCTCCTGCTACTGGCCTACTTCAGTACTAGCTTGTGGATTCTTATACCCCTGAATAGGCTGCCAAACTCGCTTGATATCCCTCCTACAGCTAGAAGCCTCATGCCCATACTTTTCACATGTAGAGCATAACACTGGTTTCCACTCATAAGTGATGTTCTGCTCCATTAATTGCCCTTTTTCATTCATAAATTGACACTATCCTTGAGCAGCTTGGACATGTCTATCTCAACCAAGAATCTAGCATTCTGAATTCTCTCCTCCCTCTTAGTAACCTCATCCGACATGATAGGTTTCCCTATCAAGCTTGCTAGTTTACTCAGGGTCCTTGGTCCCCAATACTTTAGCTCCAACTGTGGGAGTTGTACCCAAATAGGCAAACTGTCCACCCCACTTTATTAAGTTGAGTTTCCTCAGACCAAGGGGCTGACACTACCGGTTTCTTATCAAAATGGAGTATCTCTGTTTGTAGGATCTTATCTCTTGCTGCCACACAGTCAAACTTGGCCAGAAATAACCCCTGTCTGACCTGCCATACATCAATAGCCCTTTTTTTATCCCACTTCCTCTTTAGAAACCCTGACATTACATCATACGGTGGATTTGCAGCCAAGACATAGCACAGCACGGCAGAGCTCCAATGATCAACTTCTGCCTGAATCTCCTCAGCGTCTACCACGCCTATTTCCTGACCATCTTCAGACAGAGGTTCAATATATTCTAGCCGAGTATCTTGATTGCTTAGTAGATTCGCATTGAATTTGAACCACGGATTACCTTGCTCCTCATTCTGGTCCTTCTTCTCCGCCATACCTCCTCAGAAGACCTTTGTTGCTGAACGTCTGCCCAACAATTCCCCCGGCGTAGGCCACACCTTCCCCCGGCAACTATCAATTTGATAAAGCCATATTCTTTATATTTTCGTCGATGTGTCCTAGCTTTAGAATACGTGTCACCTCGTTGTTATTTGACCCCGCTTCGACCCGAAAATACCCTCAGATGTACGCTTGCCACATTAAGTAGAAGATATGTGATTAACTTGCAAGCCTATGGTAGGGGTTGAATTAGTTCACGACTTGAGCGATTCGACGATATAATACCCTAATGATTTGAGTGAATCTTGTGAGGTATGGGGCTCAATTAGTAGTGCGAAAGAAGTTCAGGGTGACATGTGCCGGTCATTAGTGTGTTGTCCATGACTGTTTGCCTGATTCCATTTTTGTGCTTTTAGCTATGATGACAAATTGCGAACTATTATGTCTTTCTCTTTATTCCATGCCTTTCTAACTTCTAATTTACATGAGGACAAGCAAATGCTTAAGTGTGGGGAGGTTTGAAAACGTACATTAGTACGTGAATTATAGCGGTGATTTAGGATATAATAGATTGTTCTTCATTGATTTATGCAATTATTCGCTCTATTTACACCTATTTACACTTTATAGGACCTTAGGACGTCTGTCGGGCGAAAAGGAGCGAAAAAGAGCGAAAACGAGGCAAAATGAACAAGTTATGAAGCCACAGAAGAGTGTCACGGCTGTGACACTTCTAACACCAGCCGTGACAAAAGGCTGAAAGTGAAGCCAAACGATGCAGAGTATAGTCACGGTCGTGAACGTCATTCACGAGGCCGTGACAAAAGTGCGAGACCTAAGTTCAATCAAGTCACTCCGTGAATGGTCTAGCTCCTGGCCGTGACAAAAGGCCGAAACCAAAGCGAACATGAGTCACGGTAGTCAAACGATGAAATGATGAAGAACGGAGCGTAAATAGAGTTCACAACCACGAGCAAGGCTCGTCACGGTCGTGAAGTCCGTCTGCAAAGTAGCAACAGTTTCAAAAAATTCATATATCCCAATCTATAGGTTGGATTGAGAATCATTTTTGTCAGAATCAAGGTTGGTGGGTTTTCTCTCTATTGTTAAAATTTCAGGTCAATCGGATATCGTTTACCCGTCCATCTGAGAGAAATATGAAAGTGTCGCAAAGCTGTTGAAAGTGTCACGGCGGTGACACAAGCTGCACGAGGACGTGAAAACGAGCAGTAGCCGAATTTCTCCCTCCCCGAAACCTTCACGGCCGTGAGGGCCCATCTACCAGGCCGTGAAGGTTGCGAAAGTCAGTATAAAAGCCCAATTTCAACTCAGAAAGAGGGGGAAGCTATCAGAACATTACCCTAACACATCAGAGACAAAAAAGAGCCGTGAAGAACAGGGAATTACGTCCCAGAAGCGCAAGAGACGGATCAACGACAATTCCACGTCAATTGAACAAGGAACGAGGATTCTACCACGAGATCATCCCATATCCATCCGTAGTAAAGATTATGAGTTCTTCCCCCTTGTTCTTTATTTCTTTTGTCGCTTTTTCGTTAATTATGAGTAGCTAAATTCCCTCTCTGTTTGGGATTAGATGAACGCTAGGTCGATTCGTACTTAAGACATATATTTATCGTGACTCGTCTTTATGACTATTTATCTATCTATGAAATTTTTTCTTCGCTCTAATATATCTGTGTTAAAGTGATCGTGAGAAAAATCGTTTCGGGCGACAGCTAAACAACGATTAGGTGCTCATAGAGGATACGATTCGAGCATAGGGCGAAAGCAAATACTCGATCCTTGCCGCTAGTAATTATGAATTTTAGATCCTGCGAGCGTTTAGGGCGACAGCAAATTCGTGAGTGGGTAGAAATTACTGCGATTTAGTCTTAATCACGTAGGAGCGATAATTTATTATCTTAACTGATAGTACCTAGCAGGATTCGAATACCGAACACACTTTTATTATTTGAAAACACTCTCATCAGTTTTAATCGTGTTCTCTTAATCTCTCTTTGCATTAGGATTGGTTTGTTAGGTTAGTTCTTAGTATAAACAATTTGCGCACTTTATTTAGGCTAGATATCGAGTCGATAGATATTACTAGTAAATCAAGTTTATTCCTCGTGTTCGATGCTCGTTTACTCACCTTACTACATTACAAACGATAGGTCACTGCCTATCGATCGTCGGTGATAGTAATTACATATTCGTTTTATTTATCACTTGTCGCACCTGCACTATACATTAGTACACCGCGTGTCAATTAGGGTCCTACGAATCTGGAAAAAATTTTGATGTATCGAATGCATTCGTGTTCCAGCCCCAACTCGAAAATTTCGTTCAGAAACTGAAAAATTGAACACTCATCTTTGTCTAGATAACATCTTCCGCAGTTTGCGTAACATTGTTTACACTTTGGATAACACTTTCTATAGCGATTTTAGTCTTTCAACACAAGCAATTAATCGCGACGAAACTATCAAAAACCGTCGACGACATCCAAAAACACATGAAAACCACTGGAGTCTCTACGTTAGTGACCGAATCAGGTTAAATCGTCATCATTTTCTCATGGGTACTAATAATAAATAATTATTAAATACTGAGATTATACTTCAGTCCAATTCGTAAATCTCATTGAATAACGGGTGAAACCTCGAATTTAAAGGTCAAATAAGATAAATCAACTCATACGAGTCTTAATAATAAAAAATAATGTCGTTAACCATGAAATTGAGAAAATTAGTTTTTTTAGTGATTAAAATGTTTTCAAAGTGAGTAACCGTTTATCCAACAATATAACACATTTACATGTAAAAGAAACAATTCATTGGGAAGATTCTCGAAAGTTAATTGCAAATCATAAAACATGTCTGGTAGATGAAAATCATTGTGAAGATTCTCGAAAGTCAATTCATTATGACACATTGATTAATGCTGATACCACATAAAACGTTGTTCAGTACCACATCATTAATTCGATTAATTTCGTTCGAAAATACACTTCTATTTCGAATGTTTAATATGGATATTCATGTGAATATATAATTTGATGAAAAACCACCACATTTCTTTAAAGGACCCTTTATGCGAAATTTGATGTCAATAGTCGAACGTTGATATCAATAGCCACATGCAACCCTCTATTACAAAACATAGACTATCATCTCTTTCAATAGAACATAACATTATAAATTCCACCACTAACATGTTCAAAGTTCAACATTAAAGCACGGATAACATTTATAGACCACGCTAAGTTCTAAACTCAAAACCCTAAATCCGAGTCCGAATAAACCCTAACCCCGAATTCCAAAATT
This sequence comes from Craterostigma plantagineum, assembly GCA_027422505.1. Classification (NCBI taxonomy): domain Eukaryota; kingdom Viridiplantae; phylum Streptophyta; class Magnoliopsida; order Lamiales; family Linderniaceae; genus Craterostigma; species Craterostigma plantagineum. The sequence continues at coordinate 91,568 of JAPQWV010000066.1, read as the reverse complement.
CTTTAAGGTTGTATATGTAAAACACAAGTCTTGAATCGTACACCCACACTTTCATGTCGTAAACCCTAATCTTAACATCGAAATCCTAAATCCTAAACTTCAAACACTACCTAGAAACCCTAGCGCATACACAACAATTTCGTAACAAAAATACACTTTTGGTAACACTTAACCCGTTACTGGTACATCCATAAAACTTTTGAGATCCCGCCAGAACAATTATGAATCAATATTCCCGCCAAAACTCATCCACAACTAGAAATCCCGCCAGAACACTCAACTTTAAAATTATACCAAATAAATGGCAACAGGCACCACCTAAAGCATTTCTGGTACCACTTCAATAAAAAGGTACCAAAACTATCGGGATTATATTTTTAGTTCGTTAGCCTTCAACAACGAACGGTCGAACCAAGACCGTGGTGCAACGAGATGCTCAGGCTATGGGTATCTCGAATGTATCCACATTCACTTCAATTTCGACCGAAAACATAATTCGATCTACCAAGAATTTATAAAATTTGTTTCAAAAGATTTAGAAAAACTAATCTGAAGCAATACTTTTCTGCGTAATATCATATTAGACATATGATAATACATCGAATGTGGTTTGGTGCAGGGTTGGGTGGTGGTGCGGACGAAAATAATATATACGGAGAAAACGTTTGTTCGAGGGTTCTCCTCGTTTAGTCAATAACATTAAGTATTTTCAATAACAAAACCATGCTACGGTCCCACTAAACCCTTTCTAGTACTTTTTCGTTGAAAAAACTTATAACACATAACTATCATAGTATACACTTTCACTGTTATTCGAAGACAGATACATGACCTTCTATAGCACTGTAACAAAAGTGATTTTTGCTATAATTAACTGACGATTTGCGAGTTCGAGAAATGTTGAACAAAATTATCAGGTTGGGGTGGTCGTGCTGACGAATATAATATATACGAAAAACATTCGTTCGAGGGTTCTCACTGTTCACTCAATAACATTTAACAATCCTTCGATAACAAAATTCGTCAGTACCGCATAAACTCAGCTTAATACCTTTTCGTCGAATCTTATACCACATAATTGCCACTGTATACCTTCACCTTGACGACTGATACATGACTTCCTATACCACTTTAAGGAACAACGATTTTCGCTGAAATTAATCGGCGATTATATTGCGAGTTCGAGAAACCTTCATCGACTAACCAACGAGCAGAATGGGTCTCTAAAACCTTCAATTTCACCGTTATCTGACGAAAATTACCTGACCTCCTATACCACTTTAAGGAACATTGATTTTTGCAGAAATTGTCCGACGATTGTACAAGAAACCTTGAACGGTAAACAATTGACCCAACACGACGGCGCGGGGAACTTATAAGGCTATATGTCTCTAGAATCCACAAATATTACCTTCAATTTCGACGAGAAACATGATTCGATCTACAGATATTTTTATTATTTGCTTTGAACGATTTCGAAAAAACTCATCGGAAATTGTACTTGTCTTATATCATAATAAACCCTCGATAATACATCGAATGTGGTCTGCTGCAGGGTTGTTTGGTGATGGCAGACGAAAATAATATGTAGGGAAAACCGTTCGGTTTTGTTAATAAATTTGTTATCCTGACACCCTTTTAATAGTCATTTAGTCAACCTTATTGGTTTTATAATAACAATTAACTATAACAGAATCACATTCAATTTTACGTTTATAACAGAAAAGCTTCGCGATACTTCGTTTGTTGATCTTTTGTAAGGGTATTTTGGTCAGAGGTCTTATTCTATAGATGAAACACAAAACGGGTCCTTAAAACTAAGTTTGAAACTGACAGGACCTGATACGAAAAGGTCCAAAAAAGTAATTAATAAATTTGAAAGAAAATCACTCGCTATATTTAATTACTATTGTTAGTTAATTAAATATTCAAACTTTAATTTATAATACGATACATGTGTATTATTGCACACGCATTTGAGTGTGCAAGAAGTAATATTATGTTTTGAAGCTTTGCAGTTCTAATAAATTGTGTAGGTCTGCTGGAGCAATTGACGAAGTTTGAGAGGGGATCTTATATGAATAGTCTTATTAGTTGAGATTAGGAATGAATTTCAAATTGATATTTGCCATCAATATATTTATCTAGTTGGTGGTGAACTAAAAACGATCATGTATCTAGAAAAAAAAAAAAAGAGGAATTCATATAGCTATGCTATGGTTCCCGTAGCATTACGCATGAAGTCAAAGTGGAATAAAGAACTTTCCTCCATATATGTTATCCTGTTCTAATTCATAATAGTCATGTTATTAAGCTCCTTATATTCTAAGAGCATCTCCATAAGAGCATCTCCAACTAGGGGGTGAAAACGAGCCGAGCCCGCACATGGCCCAACTCGAGCGGCTCGATTTACCTTTATTAAGCTTGAGCCGGTCGAGCGCGAAAATTTTCGGCTCGAGCTCGGCTCGGTTAAACACATTAAAGCTCGGCTCGGCTCGGCTCGATAAGCTCGATAAACCGAGGTATTTTGAGCTCGAATTCGGGCTCGAGCTCAAGTTCGATATATATTATTAAATAAAATATGTATTTTAATATAAAATATTACATATTTAATATATTTAAAATTAAAATTTTCATCTCGATTAGAGCTCGATGAGCCTCGAGCCCAGAGATGATAGCCCCGAAGCTCGGCTCGATCACTAACAAGCCAGCTCGAGCTCGGCTCGAGCTTGAATTTGACCAAGCTCGAATTAAGCGTTGACCGAGCTGCTCGCGAGCGGCTCTCGAGCAGCTCGGCATGTTTGCACCCCTATCTCCAACAAACTATAAAAAATACAGTTACTTTTACATAAAAATACAGTTGCTAATACTCAAACACATAATTCTATTTTCTACAGTAATCTTTACTTCAACCGGTTAACTCTATTTTGTAGAAATGAAGTCCCTACTTATCACTATTATAACTACCTTAATTTAATAATCTTTACATTTTAATGAGTAAAGATGAGGCAATTTCATTTAAATCACTACCAACCTAAAGTTCTATCACATAACTCCGTATGAAGAAATTTATCACTTAAGGACAATTAAAGAACTAAAGCTTTCACATGAGGATAAATTCATCTTAAAATGACGATTTTACTCTTTCTGAATTTTATTTTAATTTTTTCTTTTGTTCACCATTCTAAACGTTTAAACAAACAAAATAAAAGAAAACAAAATAAAAAAGGGTCATTTACGCTTCAGTCCCCCATTTAAGTTTCGATTAGAATTCAGACCCCTGTCAGAAAATTCATAGTTTTAAGGACCCAGCTTTTTCAGAAACACTTCATGGTTGCCCAATACCACTTCATGGGTCTGTGGGTCTGTGGTAACACTTCATGGGTCTATGATAACACTTCATGGGTCTATGGTAGCACTTCATGGGTCTGCGGTAACACTTCATGGGTCTGTGGTAACACATGAGTCCTTTTCTCTAACTGAAACTTAAATTGGATCCTTATCTATAAATGAAAATTACATGGATCATTATCTATAATTAAAAATATGAATTGGGGCCTGATTAGTAATTTGCACAACAAAAAAAAACACAGAGAATGAAGAGAGAGAAATAAGCAGAAGAAGAGAAAAGAGGAGATGAAAGAAGAAGAAGAAGAAGAAGAAGAAGAAGACTGAAAAGGAGAAGCGCAATTTTCCTCGGGCCGACTAGCAACTCACGAAGTTTTCAGTTCTTTGGGTTTTCATGGAAGCAGAAGAACAACAAAAAAAATCAAAATTGAAAAAGAAAACAGAGGAATGTAGAAGGATTAAGGGTTTTCAACGTCGATTATTTCAATTTATCATGAATTGCTGAAAACTAAAATCGTGGGGTTAGTATGAAAGCGTGGGGTTCTCCTCAGTCCAACATGGTCTCGTCGGTACTAGAACCTCTGTCGGCGAGAAAACAAATTGTATTGAGTTGATTAAAATAGAAATGAACTTGGAGCTCGGTTAGCTCAAGGAAGCTAAATGCAAATGAAGAATGAGAGTTTCTGGTTTTTACGTAGGTAAATAGCTAGACATTGAAATGTAAGTGAGTTGGTTGTTTTTTTCTAGTAGATGGAATTCATTTTCATAAAATTCGGAGTTTTTCGTATACGAACGTCTAACCGTATCGATTTTTATTATGTGTGCCATCAAACATTGTTACAGTACTTAACCGTTTAATATTTAGTACATTTGTACGATATTCCGGGAGGGGACAACGGGGCGGGTCCGAACCTGGACCCACCTTGGCCCCGCCCCTAATGGGCTTGTTATATTTAAAACAATCGGGTATGGGCGGGTAATGGATTTGAATTCTTCTACCCGATCGGGTGGGCGGGTCGCGGGCCTAGGCGACCCCGTCCCGAAACCCGACCCGCATAAATTATTAATTTAAATTTATATCATATATTATATGTATACTCAAATTAGGGTTTGCGTTTGGTTTTCTAATCATCTCTTACTCACTTCACCAGACCACCCCCCCAGTCCTCACATGTGACACCATCGGCCCCTACTGTCAGCTGCAACACCGCCAGCCACACCATCATCCACCATCTGCGACACCACAAACACTCACCTGCGACACCATCAGCCGCAACCATCTGACACCATCTGCCACACCACCATCAACCACCATATGCGACACCATTAGCCACCACCACCAGCGACATCACATGAACGACCGGACCAACTCAAGTAAGTGATTTGGGACAATTGAGCTTGCTTCGACGTTTTAGACATAAATCTGCTTCGAACCATGCTTTTTTTCCATCATAATGTGCTGCGATTTGTGCTTTTTTCATCCTAATCTTCTTCGACGTTTGGGGATACCCTAAATTTATAGATCTATGTTAATTCTTCACGGGTTTTTTCTAACAAAATAAATTTGTCATTTCTTCTATAGCTGGAAGCTGAAGGAGGAGATAATTCCCAATCCCAACCATCGGTTAATCTACCTGATAGTGTTCAGGCCCTTGAGAACACTTCAATAGAATTAAAGTTAGGGAGATGTGGTGGGTTGGCGGATCTGGCGGGTCTGACCCGATTATTACGGGTCTTGGGGCGGGGCGGGACGGGTTTTTCATGAGCCGGGTCGGGTCGGGTAACGGGTCCAGTAAAAAGTAAATGGGGTGGGTCCCGGGTCTTGCAAAACCTGGTTCAGACCCGACCCGTTGCCATCTCTAATTTCGGGTATTGTTAAATATATATGCATCGGGTATGAAAATTCAGTTAATGATGTATATGAGTTAATCCAGAAGCTGGTGACATTTCTTTTCGGCCATACTAATTTATTCATTTTTTTGCAAAATTATGTTGGTCATTTGTTGCATATATGTTAGCATATGTTGTTTTGGGTTATATAATGCTTACTGATTGATTCGTTTGTAGATATCTTGATTACGAGCATGCCTTTTGTGTTGATGTAATGTTGGCAGATGTATTAAGACAATGTTGTGGCTAAACTATGTTTCCGATGCCTGTAAATTTTGGTACGATAGTACTATCAAGAAACGTAGGGTAATCATGTACACGTGGTACAATAAACATACACTAAACGGTATGCTAAACACGTTAAAAAGTACGCTCTATTAATAGCTGGAAAAACTGCATGATAAATAAAATGTCAGCTCATTGGTCTATGACAGAAATATGACAAATAACAGTATTTTGACATGTCAGGAAATTAATCTGAAAAACGTTCACCTGTATACATGCACAAACTGCTCAATGGTACGTTATACACGAAATATTTGGTACAAGCTTGTATACAAGTTGTTAATGTTGACTAGCTCAGCTTTGACAATGTTGGGCTAACATTTCAGCCAACATTGTTGTCTGTCAACATTCGATTTTATCTTTCATGCCCAAAACCGTTTAACTTTTTTTGTAGCTTTATTTACTGATATGCAGGACGTGGTAAAGTGCTAAAACGAGTCTAAACCGTGTGGAAAGCGTGTGGAGTTGCTTGAACGAATTTAGGAAGTGCACTTACCATAAATAGAAGATTTGAAGATCAAAAGAGATCAAGTCAAGCTACGACCAAGATTAGAAGATCTGAATATCAAGGAGATCCAGTCAATCAGTTTACCATAAATAGGAGATAAGGGATCGGCCAATAAGATGAGAAGATTCTAAATATATACTATATTTAGGGAGATCTTCGAAGAGATATTTGAAGAGATATTCAAGGGATCTTTTTACCAATTCAAGAGGGAGCCAAGGTCTATGAATAAGAGTTATTTTCGAGCTGCAACCAACGACTCTCGAGAGAGCTTTCATGGAGTAATGTTGAGCGACATATTGAGTGAAAAATACGAGCGAATCACATATCGAGCTTGAGCGAGTGTTTTATATTACGAGAGTTGTCTTTTAGCGTAGTATTGAGCTTTCTGAAGTCTTAGTACTTCGTAGGTTTTCAGAATCGTTTAGATTCTTTTTCTAGGCTTGTTTTTACTATCTTCGGATAGTTGTTTTGCATCCATTGCTGTAGTGGAATTTTGCCTTGAGGCACGCAGCAAGTTTTTATAACTTGCTGCACAGATTTACATCCCGTGTTATTTCAGTTTCGTCACTAAGTAGTTACAATATTCCGCTGTGCACCTGAATGTTAGGTCGAGTGTTACCCCGACATCCTACCCAACATCTAGTCTATACTTAGTGTTTTACATCCATATCGTACCGGGACCACTTCAAAGTGGTATCAGAGCCTCCGCTTGACGTGACTAAGCGTTTTGATCCTTTATAATGGATGTTGCAAGCTCAAACCATCTCGGCAAAGTCCATGTGTTAGACGGTTCCAATTATGCCTATTGGAAGGTTCGTGTGCGTCAATGCATCAAGTCCATAGATGTGCGAGCGTGGGAAGCTGTTCTCAACGGATACACTCCACCTCGATCTCCTCCAGATGCTGATGGCGAAGTAGTCGACAAGCCTATCGAACAATGGACTATTGCTGAAAAGAATGCGGCCGAGTATAACGATAAAGCTCTTAATGCCATCTTCTCTTCGGTGGATATTTTCATGTTCAAAATCATTCAGAATTGTTCGACGGCAAAGAACGCTTGGGATCTACTTCAGAGGTACTGCGAAGGCGATGCGAGCGTGAGGGAAACCAAACTGCGCTATCTCCTCAATCAGTTTGAAAACCTTAGAATGAAGGAAGACGAGGACATCACCACATACTTCGGGAAGATTTTGACGATTTCAAGCGAGTGTGCTAGCCTTGGAGATCCGATTGCAAATAAGGTACTGGTTTCTAAAGCTTTACGTACGCTAACCGAAAAGTTTAATGTGAAGGTAGCGGCCGTTGAGGAAGCACATAACCTGTCCACGATGGAATTCAACACGTTGATGAACATCATGAAGAACTATGAGACCAACCTCGAAGTCCAAAAGAGAGCTTCACGTGGCAAAAGCATTGCTCTAGTCGGTCAGTCATCCAAGGTGCAAACTGAAGTTGACCCTGACAATGATGAGGATATGGCTATGTTCGTGAAGAAATTCACAAAGTTCCTTCAGAAGAAGAATGTCGAGCAGAATGTTGGCCCAGCATTCAGGAAGGGCCAGAATACCAAAGCTGAACCTTCATCGGCGCCTCCCTTCTTCAAACGCAATCCAGATGGAAAGAAGAAGAACATCAACTACGAATCTGTAAGATGCTATGAATGTCAATGATGGGGTCATTTTGCCAACGAGTGTGCAAATACCCTCCGCAAGCACGGAAAAGCTATGTGGATCGATCTTTCCGACGATGAAGATGAAGATCAGTGCCCTAAGGAGTCTAGGCGATCATCAGTTACCATACAGTCCTACTCTGACAACGAAGAAGAAGATCATCAAATCGGATTTGCGGCGGTAACTGATGTTGAGCCAACATTTGACTCAACATCCGAGAAACAAATTATTTTTGATTATGATGACTCAAACTGTTTTGATGGGTTTTCAAGTTCTGATGATGCAGATTTAGAAACAGATGTTTATGCAGCTATGAAGCAATTGTCCGCACATTTGGAAATGGAGAAGGCAAAAAATGCGCAACTCAAAGCCGCCGTGAATGTGTTGTCCGAGGAGAATGAAAAGAACGGAAAAGTGATCGAAGGCCTGCTTGAAGGGATGAACAAACTGGAGGCCGTGCTGACAAGAAAGGACAAGGAGATCGACAAGCTTCAAAAGCGAGTCGACGAGGCCGAAGAAACGTTCACGAAGATGAACAAGGGTAAAGCGACCCTTGATGAGGTATTATCGTTAGGTATTCTTGATAAGCAAGGTCTAGGATTTAGTTCTCAGCCCATTTGTGATGATCCTAAACCCGTGACCAATGTTCAGCCTAAGATAGTTTTTGTAAAGGGGAAGTCGCATGCCTCGAGTGATGTTAGTGAAACCATGATAGTTAAGACTAGTCCTAAGCATGATGTTAGTAAACTTAAGGATGCGTCGTTTAAATGTCATCATTGCAATCAGCCTGGACATATTAAGCCTCATTGCTGGAAATTGAAGGGGGAGATTTCTGCAAAGAAATCGATGTCGGCTGAAATGTCATCCAACATCCCGCTCAACATTGAGAAACAGTGTTGAAATGTATGCCTGGAGAAAGTTCAGCTGGCTCACCTTCAAATTCCGGCAATCCAAATGCTATTTCATCATCTAAGAAAGTTTGGGTAGAGAAGTCAGTGCATAAGTGCAATGTTGTGTATACCTCTTTGCGAGCTAACGTGACAGGTTCTTGGTACTTCAATAGCGGGTGTTCCCGACATATGACGGGTACCAAAGATTATCTTAGCGAGTACATGCCCTTAAAGAGTTGATCTGTGACGTTCGGAGGAGGTGCTAAAGGACGAATTCTTGGTCGAGGCAGATTGAACGTGCCCGATTTCCCTAAGCTAAGCAATGTACTCCACGTCGACGGGCTTGTAGCTAACTTGATTAGCATAAGCCAACTTTGCGACGACGACTTGGAGGTAAGATTTAATAAGGGATGTTGTGAGGTTTTTAACAGCAATGGTGTTCGAGTTATGGCAGGTAAACGATCGAGCGATAACTGCTACTTAGTCGGAGACAAATCCAGTTCGAAGGACGTGTGCCAACTATCGAAGGCCGAAGACGATGTCATCCTTTGGCATTACAAACTGGGCCATGTCAACTACCGAATGCTGGAGCAACTTATCAAACACGATGCGATCAAAGGCATTCCAAAGCTTAAGGAGTTTGGTAAGGTTGTTTGTGAGTCATGTTTGAAGGGTAAGCAAGTGCATGCTAGCCATAATGTTGACCAACATGCTGCCCAACATTTTAAAACTGCTCATTGTTTTCAGCTTATTCACATGGATTTGATGGGTCCGATGAAAGTAGATAGCATTGGTGGTAGGAAATATGCTTATGTGCTCGTTGATGATTATTCTAGATATGCATGGATTTTCTTTCTTAAGGAAAAATCTGAATCGTTCGATTTCTTCAAAAAGTTTTGTGCTATGATTAAGAATAATTTCAGTGCTTCGATTTTTCGTATTAGGTCTGATCATGGTAGGGAATTTGAGAATCAATTGTTTGACGAATTTTGTGATCGAAAAGGCATTATTCATGAGTATTCATCTCCTAAGACGCCCCAACAAAATGGGGTGGCCGAAAGGAAGAATAGGACATTGCAAGAAATGGCACGTGTTATGTTGCATTCTAAGAGTCTTTCTAAAAGATTTTGGGCTGAAGCGTTGCATACCGCATGTCATATATCTAATCGTGTTTTCTTTCGTCATGGTACTAAAATGACATCGTATGAATTATTGAATGGGAAAAAGCCAACTGTCAAGTATTTTCATGTTTTTGGATGCTATTGTTATATGTTGAATGTTCGTGAGTACTTGACCAAGTTTGATTCAAAAAGTGACAAGTGCATATTTCTTGGATACTCGCCTAATAGTCGTGCTTATCGTGTGTATAACTTGCGCTTGAAGTCTGTTCAGGAGTCGGTAAATATTGTGTTTGATGATGCTACTGATCTTAGCAAAGTGTCTCCTCAAGTTGATATTTCAGATGTTATACAAGCTGTGGACGAAACAGAGGAGAATGCGGAGGAAGATGTTGACCCGCCATCTGACTCAACATCTGTGCCAGAACAGAACAGCGAGGCTGGACCCAGTGAAGTTCGTAGAGACCCGCCAGCTAAGATTCAAAAAGATCATCCCACATACTTAATTATTGGAGATTGGAACGAAGGTAGGAAAACCAGAGATAAGCCGCGCAAGGATTATAAGTCTATGGTAAGAAACGTATGCATGAACACGGTATACGCTGAGGTACGCTTTAATTGTTTTGTTTCTGAGATAGAACCTAAGAATGTCCTTGAAGCTCTCAAGGATAATTTCTGGATAAATGCGATGCAAGAGGAACTCTTGCAGTTTGAGAAAAACCAAGTATGGACCTTAGTCCCACGGCCGAAGAACATTAATGTCATAGGCACGAAGTGGATCTTTAAGAATAAACTGATGAATTTGGTAGAGTTGTTAGGAACAAAGCACGTCTAGTAGCTCAGGGTTATACGCAAGTTGAGGGCATAGATTTTGATGAGACTTTCGCTCCCGTGGCTAGGTTAGAATCAATTAGGTTGTTATTAGCTATTGCATGTTGGCTTAACATCACGTTACACCAAATGGATGTTAAGGGTGCATTTTTATATGGATATATTGATAAAGAAATCTATGTTGAACAGCCTAAGGGATTTGAGGATCCGCATTTTCCTAACCATATTTTTAAGCTGCAGAAAGCCTTATATGGACTGAAGCAAGCACCTCGAGCTTGGTATGGTAGGTTAGCTACATTTTTACTAGATTTTGGGTTTACTCGAGGTGAGGCAGACCGCACTCTTTTTATAAAAAGGGTCGGTTCTGATATTTTAATTGCCCAAGTTTATGTTGATGATATTGTTTTTGGCTCGAGCTCACAATCTATGCTAGATCAATTTGTACACGCCATGAACTCCACTTTCGAAATGAGCATGATCGGGGAACTAACTTATTTTTTAGGCTTGCAGCTTAAGCAAAGCAGCGACGGGATCTTTATGTCCCAGGAGAATACGCGAAGAACACAGTCAAGAATTTCGGGCTTGACACGGCAAAGGTAATGAAAACTCCAATGGGGTCATCACAACAGGTATGTAAGGACAATGTTGGACAGAATATTGACCCAATATTATATCGATCCATGATAGGCAGTTTGCTTTATCTTTCAGCTAGTAGACCCGACATCATGTATAGCGTGTGTATGTGCTAGATATCAGTCTGAGCCTAAGGTCTCCCATCTTAATGCCGTTAAGCGTATTCTTCGTTATGTGAGTGGTTCGTGTAGCCTAGGGTTGTGGTTCTCTAAAGATACTAATATGAGTCTAGTAGGCTACAACGATGCTGATTGGGCAGGTGACGAGGATGATCGCAAGAGCACAAGTGGCGGCTGTTTCTTCTTAGGTAACAATTTAGTTGCATGGTACAGTAAGAAACAGAATTGTGTATCTTTATCTACTGCTGAGTCTGAGTATGTTGCTGCTGGTAGTTGCTGTACGCAATTAATATGGTTGAATAGCATGTTGTGTGACTATGGTTTAGAGTGCGAGTCAGTTCTCATGTATTGTGATAACCTTAGTGCCATAAACATATCTAAGAACCCTATCCAGCATTCACGCACGAAACATATAGATATAAGGCATCATTTTCTGAGAGATATGGTAGAAAAAGAATTAGTGCGCATTGAGCATATAGACACGAAACATCAGTTAGCTGACATTTTCACGAAAGCATTGGATTTTGAAAGGTTTTCGGACCTGAAAAAGTCCATAGGTTTGCATCAGTCTGTCTGAATGTTGGTCCAACATTTGGATCAACATAGCAGAAGTCGAACTTGATTGTTACTGCTTTGACATTTGATTTAATGTTCTCTCTGTTGTTCTGTGAAATGATTTGACTCACCTAGAACGTTCCCTGAAATGACCCTCTTCCTTAAAAAAAAAAATCATATATATTGCTCTGATTCTTTTTCAAGATACAGGTTCAGGTAATAAGTTTCCCTAGGTGCACGGCATTCGCGGTGACGATGCACTCTTTGCGAAAAAATCCTAACCTTGATGATAAGGATCTTATATGGGCTGAGCATAATATTACTAGTCTATAATGAGGTAAGTAAGGCAGAAAATGAAAGGGAATTGAGTTTAGGGTGTTGAACAGAAAAGTCTCGAATTTCAGAGTAGAATGTTGAGTCTTATGTTGGGGCAACAATGTGACTGTCAGTTTGATCATGCTATATTTTTGTGCTTTCGTTTATGTGCATTAGTTTTTAGGTCAGCATTTGTTGGTTTCATGTGTCTAGTTTAGATATCTCTCAGAATTGCATTAGAACTCTCGAAGAACAGCGTGTTACACTTGGCTCAAGTGATCCTCATTGTCGCTCAAACGGTTAGTCTCGCTCGATTCTATTATGACTTTTGACTTGATATTTTTGGTTGAATCATGATCTGATTTGCTCCTATATTTTTTATGACCGATTCTTCCATATACCATATTAGCTCCTTGTTTATTTAGACAGTTGTGACCTGATTCGACCTTATCCTCTAAACTGTCTAAATTATATTTGAGTGGCTCGCTGATATTACTCTCTGCCCCTACGTTTCTGATATAATTCACGGGTTATACATTCTGTACTCATCAATTTTTTTGGGATTTATCTTTCATTTCTTTATGGCGAACTAACTTGTTTCTGAGTCTCAGAATGTTGGGCCAGATGTTACCTCAATATCTGCAAGTTGGCTAACAGAGAAGTTCCCTGAGTCTTTTCTTTCTTCCCAAAAAGGGGGAGAAGGTTGTGCAGATAGAAAGGGGGAGATAAGGAAATTCAGGGGGAGCAGAATAAGGAGCCGAACAAACAGGGGGAGCTGACCAAGAAGGAGAAGCAGCCGAGAAACCATCAGAAGGAAACTCCATACTCCATTGGGAGTGAAGCTCTGATCCTTTCTATTTTGCATGCATAATTGATTTTCTGATTAATTTATTTTTACTATATGCATGCTGATTGCTTCTCCGATATATTTACATGTTTGCCTGTTTGCATCTATTCTAACCATCTTTTAATGTTTTTGTGGTTGAGTAGATTTTGCCTTCAGGGGGAGTTTCGGAACTTTTAAATCTGCACGGGTTTTGGGAAGAAAGATAAAAAGGGGGAGATTGTTAATGTTGACTAGCTCAGCTTTGACAATGTTGGGCTAACATTTCAGCCAACATTGTTGTCTGTCAACATTCGATTTTATCTTTCATGCCCAAAACCGTTTAACTTTTTTTGTAGCTTTATTTACTGATATGCAGGACGTGGTAAAGTGCTAAAACGAGTCTAAACCGTGTGGAAAGCGTGTGGAGTTGCTTGAACGAATTTAGGAAGTGCACTTACCATAAATAGAAGATTTGAAGATCAAAAGAGATCAAGTCAAGCTACGACCAAGATTAGAAGATCTGAATATCAAGGAGATCCAGTCAATCAGTTTACCATAAATAGGAGATAAGGGATCGGCCAATAAGATGAGAAGATTCGAACTAAATATATACTATATTTAGGGAGATCTTCGAAGAGATATTTGAAAAGATATTCAAGGGATCTTTTTACCAATTCAAGAGGGAGCCAAGGTCTATAAATAAGAGTTATTTTCGAGCTGCAACCAACGACTCTCGAGAGAGCTTTCATGGAGTAATGTTGAGCGACATATTGAGTGAAAAATACGAGCGAATCACATATCGAGCTTGAGCGAGTGTTTTATATTACGAGAGTTGTCTTTTAGCCTAGTATTGAGCTTTCTGAAGTCTTAGTACTTCGTAGGTTTTCAGAATCGTTTAGATTCTTTTTCTAGGCTTGTTTTTACTATCTTCGGATAGTTGTTTTGCATCCATTGCTGTAGTGGAATTTTGCCTTGAGGCACGCAGCAAGTTTTTATAACTTGCTGCACAGATTTACATCCCGTGTTATTTCAGTTTCGTCACTAAGTAGTTACAATATTCCGCTGTGCACCTGAATGTTAGTCGAGTGTTACCCCGACATCCTACCCAACATCTAGTCTATACTTAGTGTTTTACATCCATATCGTACCGGGACCACTTCACAAGTTATATGTTTTACTTTCTATCATATTTGATGAAGTAACCCTTACACGCAAAGTTTTATATTACAATATCAAGTTTCACTAGAAGATGATGGATAATGTTAGAATAATTAATTGTAACATAATATAGATGATTGTCAAATTGAGAATCTTCAACATCCTAGGTTACTCGCTTACTCTTCTATTTGTTTACTACTTTTATGGCTTTACATTTCATGTTTGACAATTTGGAATCATAATTTTTCGATATTACGTGGACTGATAAAACATGATACGGTATGTGTACTTATGTTGGTAGACAAAACTACTAAAATGTGGTACAATAAGTCTCCACGCAAGGTACAGTGACATGCTGCTTATGGGTACGATATAAACGCTAAATTTGGTACAACTTATTAGATTAAGCGTTCTTCGTCGTGTTTACATTACTTCCGATGCAAAAACATTTTGGCTTATGCAAATATCGTATACGTTTCATTTCATAACATATGTACTTTGCCAAGCAACAAAACACAAAAAAGCATACTTGTAAATAAATATCGACAAATTGATCAACTTATATGCAACATCTGATTAATATTGTCCACACACTACGTATATATGACTCCTCTATAAGTACGACAATTATGCCCGCATTTCCACATATTTTGCACTTCTTAGATCTTTTGGGCAACTTGAGAAGGAAATCGTTGCATCTTCCCCGTCAAGATCACGTTTGCGCTCTATATGATATCACCCCGTCAACGGTTTTATCGACACTCATTAAATGGGTCAAGATAAATATCACGAAATACTTACAATTTTCCATACACACCCGATACACAATGCATATTCTTTAATCTTTCGTGTAGACTATGGATAATAAAAATAAACTCAATATGTTGATACAAAAAGAAAAACGACTTACCCATGCTAACAAATTTATATTATTATGTTGTACCAGTATAATGCATATACGATATTAGATATATGCATATAACGTACTAAAAGATACATATAGCACATCAGAAATATGAAAGTTACAACCCTAATTACTATTACGAAACAAAATTTGAAAAAGTTGATTTATACTCAAGAGCCTTAATCGAGCAATACCTTAAGCCCACATGTAACTAAAAAGTCCCAATCCATACCTAAAAGATAACGAATTGTACATATGAAAGTCTTATCAAAACATAACAATTAAATTGAGACCTAAGAATTCTAATCGAGCAATTAACAAATTAAACACATACAATTATTGCAGCACAATAAATCAAATTCGACGAAAAAAAATAAATGTAGCGAAAATTGAGGGAAATGAGAAAATTCAACACGGATGACGTAGGCTATTTTAAAACGATTAAGGGTGGTCCGATTAAGGGTTCAATTGAGAGTGAAATTTCTTATTTTTCATGTGGGTTTCTCTTCAGCTTTTGAATTGATCGTCGTTCTTTGTTTCTCTTTTGTTGTTCATTTTAAATCAAAATTCTAGGTAAGAATATAAGTTTTCAAGGGAATTTTTCTTCGATTCGTTCTCAAGTGAAAGTAAAATTTGAGTAGATCCTTAAGTGTATTTTTTCTGACAAGGAGTAAAGTGAAAACAAGTTTGCCTAATGGGGATATAAGTGAAGTTCGACATATCCATATGGGAGTCCACTGCGTCTGTTAAAGTCCCCTACTATATAACGCGGGTCCTCTGAGCAGGGGACCCCTGCTATTTTACAAAGGAGACCGTGCAAAAATAAAAATACCCGTAAAATTGAAGGCTATTTTAAAACGATTAAATCAAGAAGGCTATTTTTTTAACGTTGACCGGGTTCATGGCTATAAAAGGACCCCAGGTGTCTTTTAAAAAAATAGCATTAGACTCGGTCAACATTATAAAATAGCGTTCTTGATTTCACCTTTTTTAAAATAACCTCCAATTTAAGGATATCTTCGTCATTTTACAGATGTCAAATGCTTTATATCACGGATCCATTACTCAGGGGACCCATGCTATACAGTAGGGGATCGCCCGTGCTGTGTAGTGGACGCAGGTGGCCCCAGCTAACGAGTCCCCTGAGCAGGGGTCACGTGCTATATAGCTGGGGATCGCACATGTTGCAGTGGACATAGCGGGTCCCCTGCTATAGAGCACGGTCCCCGCGTCTGCTGCACGAGATGGGGATCCCCTGCTGGAGTAAACACAGGGGACCGCCCATGCTGTGCAGCAAATGGTGCGGATCCCCTGCTCTATGCAAGGGTCCCATGCTATATAGCAGGGGTCCCCTGTCGAGTTCCATTGCATCTGACAATTCTTACATAAAAAGATATTCATTGGGGATTTGAATCCAAGACATATTACTTGATCGTCTGACTACACGACCATTGGTCACCCTTCGATAAGCCAACACCAGCTTTTGCGGACTACTTTGAATCTCAATAACGCCTCGAGCCAGCTCAAGGTTTTCCCCAACAGCTTTAGCGAAAGATTCATCTATTCTTCCTCGTCAGCAGCAGCTAACATATTATTCTCCTCCTCCATCATCCAAAGTAAGCTATCGACAATTTGACAGTATAACAACGGAAGTAGAAGTTATGGTGGTCGATAGTTGGAACTTGCTAGGGTATTGGAAATCGCTAGGGTTGCAATAACATTGAACTTAGTGATTAGGCTTTTATGGTCTCGTCTTTTTAATTATGTCACCTAACCTCACGGCACATATTATGTAGGGGATTCAATATGAATTTATTCTTTGTGTAAAGATATGTCAGATAATTTGTTGATATTATTGCGCCTAAACTATTAAATCACACTTTAACGATATTGTTACGCTTAAGATTACTTATGTATGTGTTTACGTAACATAACTCCCAAGTCAATGCTACGGATTTGGAGGAACACACCGTTCACATGTGTTATCTCGTACACGCACTAACCAATCACACGTGTTATATTATTACAAATTTTACTTATTTAAAAAATTCGAAATATAAACTCGTGTCCACATTTTGAGAGGGATGAGCTATGACTCTCCACAATGCCTTGCGATCTGTTCTTCGGTTGACTGATTTAGTTGGGTTTGAAATGAGAAATCGTTTTCCTTTACATATTACTTCATTGTATTTGGTAGGATATTTTGATCCCAATAATATATATGCCAGAGAAATGACGATAATAAATAAAAGGATAAAAAATAAATTTGGACAGTGAACACAAGAATTTACGTGGTTCGGTCAGAATGACCTACGTCCACGGGCCGAAGGGTAGAACTCTTTATTATGTGAAGATATAACAGATAAGTATACTTCGTAAAGAGTATATGTCAAAAAACAGCTACATAGAATAAAACAAGCGGCCTGATAGAAGAGTTTATTTGCCTCGATCGCTGTGTAAACAGACATAGTCCAAGTCATAAATGTAGGCGCACACAATGACAAACTAATAAGGCTGCCTCACGTTCTTCTTTTTTATTGATGGCACACATGGACTTTTCAAAACCATGTAGGTATTGTTCCTCTGATGACATCGAGGTCAACTTCCCAAATCTCCATCTTGACCGAGATTTTAAAATTACTACCTTGACATAATAATAACTTTGTCTCACTCCGACCTTAGCCCTGACGGGCTAGTTCACCCTTCCTGAAACGCCAATCACGTCCAAGCAATGCTTGAACTTGGAATATGTTTGCAGGATTATCCTTCGCGTTGATCTTCTCAATAAACATCTTTTATCTGCAATGATATCACGAATGAAATGATACTTAACACCAATATGTTTAGTCCTTTGGTGATACATCTGATCCTTACTCAAGTGAATCGCACTTTGAGTATCACAGAAATAGTAATAACTCCCTGACTCTGAGTTAATTCGCTGAATAACCCTGTCAACCATAATGCTTCCTTGATCGCGTCAATAATCGCTATGTATTCCGGTTCAGTAGTAGATAACGCCACTATGTGCTGTAGAGTAGCTTTCCAGCTGACCACATAACCTCCAATAGAAAATACATAACCAGTATGAGATCTTCGTTCATCGTGATCACCTGCGTAGTCTGAACCGACAAAACCAACGCGAGAGTCACTGTTTTTGCCAAAACTCCAAACAATTGCTTAAAGTACCCTTACAAGTATCTGAGAATCCACTTCACTGCTTGCCGATGTTCTTTCCCTGGGTTAGCCATAAACCTACTAACAACACCAACAACCTGATAAATATCAGAAGGAGTATATACCATTGCATACATAATACAGCTGACTGCACTTGAGTAAGGAACTCATGTCATATACACTGCAATGCATAGCCTAAAATGGCTAGCAAGAGGAGTGCTGACTGGTTTGGCATCGTTCGTGCCAAATCTCTCCAAAACCTTCTTGAGGTAGCTTTCCTGTGTCAAGTGTAACTTATCAGCTCCTCTATCACATCTACCAAGAATCTTCTTAGCTGCTTCTAAATCCTTCATTTTAGATTCACTGTTCAATAAGGCCTTCAAATGCTGAATTTCTGCAAGATTCTTAGCCGCAATGAGCATGCCATCAACATATGATAACAGATAATTGAACGAACTGTCATTTAACTTCCGAAAGTAAACACAACTATCATACTTTCTCCTGGAGAAACCATGACCCAACATGAAAGGATCAACCATTTATACCACTATCTTGGAGACTGCTTTTATCCGTATAAGGATTTCTTCAACAACAAATTTGGTCTTCTTTCCTTCGACTATGAAGCCTTCAAGTTGCTTCATGTAAATCTATTCATCTAAATTGCCATGTAAGAACACCGTGTTAACGTCAAACTATTCTAACTCAAAATCAGGCACGGTAAGGAATGCAAGTAATACCCTAATAGAGCTATGTCTAACGACATGTGAGAATGCATCATTAATAAACACGTTTTACCTGACTATAGCCTTTCGCGACTAATCGTGCCTTATACCTCGCATCGTCAGAACTAGATAAACCTTCTTTCTTCTTGAAAACCCACATACATATGAGTCGACGACACAAGAAAATTAGGACGAAACACGAGAAGTACCCCACACATCAGAATGAATATAGTCCAAAGCACCTCTCGTCCTGTGAACAACTGGCGAATTGAAGCTGACTCGTTTCTGCTTCCAAAAAATAAAATATTCGCAAAGGTCCATCTTACAAGTACTTTTACCGTATAGTATGACCCGTTTGCTTTCAAGCATTTTCTCCCATGTGTCCAATTCGCATACGCCACAATCTCGTCGTATCAACCTTCAAGGATGTCGAAATTGCAGCGGAACCCGTAGCAGTAGTTCCCTGCAACATATATAAATTTTCAGACTTTCAAGTTTTCATCACGACAAGGGAGCCTTTGACAATTTTCAAAACATCATCTTGACCTGAGAACCTGCACCATTGAGATTCAAGTGTGCCTAAAGAGATAAGATTTCTCGTCAAATTTGGAACGTGTCTGGATTTTGTGAGCGCTTGAGCGATTCCGTCGAACATCTTGATCAGAACTGTGCCTTTACCAACAACTTACACGGAGCATCATTTCCCGTAAGACGTATCCACCATAAAAATTTTCATAGGTGGAAAAACAATCTCGACTCCAACTTATGTGGTATGAACAACCCGAATTTAAGATCCACTCATTCTTAAATGTAACAATATTTGCAGTTGCTACAAAAATAGTTCAATCGCACTCATCTGCAGCTACACTAGCTTCGGCATGTTTATTATATGTTGATTATTTTTCTCCTTATTTTTTAATTTATGGCAAGCAGCTTTGATGTGACCCTTTTTCTTGCATAAAAACACAGTCTTTATTTCTGTACCTGGATTTTGACTTTTCTTTAGATCAGCTACTTTCAGCATCTCTATGTTCTAGTCTTCCCCGTTCAAACATGCCTTCTGCCTGACTGCCTGTGGCGACCCTGATTTTCTAACTAGGATTAGTGGTGGATTTCCGCAACAAGTCGCAGAAGACCCAATTTACAAAAACTTTTTTCCTAAAATATGATATATATTACGACCCAAACGTAACCTACATCATCGTAATTTATACACATGCTGAAGCCCTAAAAATATCTACAATATAAAACATCCTAACATCACTCCACAGGTCGTCATCAATGTACAACCTTGCCCTCAAAAGACCGTGGAGTACCACCTTCAGCTTGCCTTAGTCGAGACATTTCTCAACGTCCGACTCTATCGTACCTACAACACATAATGTAAGGGGTGAGCTATAAAGCTCAGTAAGTAGAAATGATGCATGCTATGCAAGTGCCCAATACCCCGCAGAGGCACCGCGCCAATGCATTTAATACTCGTACTACTTTAAATCAGGGCCCTCAACTAATCTTACTATGCACCATGAATGAGCTCAAATTCAATAAGGATAAATATGGCAGCGACCCACGCCGGGTGGCCTACGCTAGGATGCACACGTTCCCCTAGGTCGCCGTTTCCTAGGTCATCCCCTCTGCCAGGCGGTCGCTCACGCTGGTAGCCCACGCCGAGGTTGCCTACACCGGAGTTACACCCTGTGTCGCTTGTTCCCTCAGGTCACACCCTCCAGGTCACCCCCTACCGCCAACCGGGCACTCGCCCAAATAAACAGGGCCGCAGCCCAAATATATATGTAATACAACCGACGACGCACCACGCCGTCATGGTGCATAGAAGTATCCCTGACTCAACTGCGAGTCGACAGCAAATGCCCACATCGGCAAATATCAACCGCTTTCAAGCGATATATACAATGCACGCTCACACCTCGAGATCCCCCAAATGAAACGTGCGTGCATATGAATATACCAAGCGAATAAAATAAATTACTTTACTAACCATGCATTGACATGTGACGAATAATTCATATCACATAAAAGCACAAAAGCAGATAATCACATAAATCAAGCTTACATAATCATCTATGTGTTATAGTTGAAGTTTTCACTTACCTGTCGTCCATAACCCGCTAGTAATCCTGTGAGATTCCTAGTTCTCGACCCTTAAGCCTAAAGAGTTATAATCGTCAGTGTACTAGCGAAATTAATTGACTATCTAAAATCATCATGCTCGAAAATACATTTGAAAAGTAGTCTTTTGAAAAGGGTTCGCTAAGTCAAGTTAACTCGTAAAATACCAAGCTAGGCCGAAGGTTTTAAATCCCAAAATAACATTTAGATTTTTAAAATATAGGTTGACCCGAAAATATTAGTCAACATACGAAAACACTTTATTTAAAACAGATTTGGGCCGAAAATAATTTCATTTAAAATAACTGGGCCTGAAATAGGGCAAAAGCCCAAAAATTTAAATCGTCCGTCAAACTCTCACAAATCCGGTCAAAGCCCAAATCATAAATCGCCCGATCCCTCTTTCAAAAAACTGGTCAACCCGAAACACTTGCGGGTCAACGCTCAAATTCACGGGACTATCGCCGCGTTCGCAGAATCGCCGCTTGGACGCGCAAAGCCCGATTTAAGTCTGCGAATCGCTCGATTGGATGCGAAGCCCGATTTAAGTCCGAATCGCCCTATTTCTCTCACAGGAATCACCCTGCGAAAGTCAATCGGCCAGCGAAACCTAGAGTCGGCCCGCGACGCCTCCCACAGGAATCACCCTTCAAGTCGGCCCGCGAAAAATTACAGCCCGCGAGAGTCCGAATTTTGGCCCGCAAAACATGTTTTACACACATTGAAACAACCCTTTCGGCCCACGAGAAAGTTTCGCGACCCGAAACTCATTTGGCCGATTTCCCTATTCGTTCGAAAACATGTTTTAGTCATGATTTGAAAAGTAAAACGGCCTGCTAAGTCGCCCGAAACTCATAATCGGTCGCTTCCAAACATCATTATTATTAAAAATCTCCTTTGAAATTCATTCCAAACCTAAAATATTGTACGCCTAAAAATTGTTCTACCCGAACTCAATAATTCCCAAAATATTCCCAAAACTAATCTATCATTATGATCTTTTTCAGAAATCATCCTAGTTCTCGAAAATGGTACATCCTAAAACAATAAACCTTGTAAAATCAAAAATAGGTTAGGCACCTAAACTCGTATATAAAACCACTTATGCTAAAGTGTCGCTACAAAGGTTCTATGACTGGAAATTCTAATTCACCCGAAAGCAGTACACGTTAACTCCAACTAAGTCTTAAGAATAATATTCTACCCGAAATTATTAATACTCAAAAGTTCCCAACCTAAAACTTCATCTTAAGCCCGAAAATGGATTCCACTTTCAAAAATTAACACCTCTAGTCGAAAATAATCTCAGTCGTACAAGTTTCCAATCTCCTGTATGTATAAATATAAGTAAAAATGTTAATACGTGTCTAACTCACAATTAGGGTTTTCGACTAACTGATATACTTAAGGACGATTTCGCATAAAATGAAAGCAACTCATTAATACATCAATTACGAAAGACTTCACGTGTTGTAAACAAAGTTCTCACCTATCTTATGTCTGAAGAATTTGATTTTTTAATGATTTCTTGAACTTGTCGAAGTTGATTATTGGTAGAACTATCGAAAGCGTTATTCTTCCCTTTTCTTTTGCTCTCCGTTATCTTTCCTTCTTTGCTTTCGTGAATATTTGTCAATGAAAGTGATATATATTAGCTAGTCTTGGAGGTGGTGATGACACGACAAGTAGCTTACGGGAATTACCCTTGAGGCTAAGTAAGTATTTCTTTTCCTCATCTAAACAATGATATATATACGTATATCACTTATGAATTTAATCCCCATTATATAATTCTTTACATTTGAGTGTACCTTCTTTTTAAGTACTCAAATAAATTCGGACTTTATAATTTATTTATTAGTGGTTATACTTATCTCTTTCAGCAAGTACACTAAAACTTTGGATGAAATACTCAAATTTATTATTACTCGAAAACTTCTATTTTGGAGCGCGTTTAGAATTTAAACCTATCCTCTCTACCCAAAATTATAATATCCAAAGGTTCATAAAATTAGGAAATTACTATCTACTGCCCCCTTTTTACTTGTTACCGCCCCCTAAAGGGCTGAAAAAGACCATTTTGCCCTTATGTAATTTAAATTAATTTAAATAAAATAAAATATAATAAACAGTAAAAATTTCTATTTAAAATCCTTTACCACACAACACTTTCCAAATCATACATCCAATCAGACAAAAAAACAGAGAAATTCAAATCGCAATGGATAGGCGACAAGGACAGGGAAAGGGAAAGGGGGTGTTCTCACGACTGGTAAGCAAATTGTCGTAAAAGTCATTCGTACGTAGATAGATTGTTGAAAACGGATCTGAATAGGCTGAAAAAGGCCGATCGAAGGTGAAACTCGGCACGGCCGAAACACAATTTCGGCTGGCCAAGTGACAGCCGAAACACGATTTCGGCTGTGATAGCAGAGGCCGAAATCTCGCTTCGGTCGCCACACTTGGCCGACCGAAATTGTGATTCGGCCGCGCAAGAGCCAGCCGAATCACGTTTCCGTCGGCCCTGGTCCGGCCGAAAATGCATTTCGGCTCTTTTTTTTAAATAAATATTTAATTACAGGCCAAGGGTGGATGTCCCTACTCGGAGGGAGCAGCAGATCCCCTCCGTTGGAGGGATCTAGAGAGCATCACACGAGGGCGCGCAGCGTTGATGCATCCGTTCATAGAGAACGGGAGGAGGAGAGGCGGCAACGAGCGGCTGCTTCTCATTCCGTATATGCGGATTATGATCCGCATGCGGATGCTGACGTGCCGGATGATGCAGCATCGTTTCAGTCATCCGACGATGATGTGATACCGGCCTCCTCAGGTAATTCCCTTCTCCAGTATAAACTGACTTGCGATGTCGTGTCTTAATATACGCAAAAAAAATTAAATTTATTTTTGGGTTATTCATAAAAAATGAAACAGGGAGCAAGCGCTCCAGGGTCGTAGATGACGATTCCTGGAAGGTGCAGGGGCCACAGCCCGGTAGTCCAGAAGATGGAGACGTGATCCCTAGTTATCTGAGGCACATCGCGCCCCGCATCTGGATGGGTGAGAAGGAGAGGCACCTCCTGAAGTGCGAGCAGCGGGCGTTAGTGCTTCGATCTCTTAAGCAGTGGTACTCCCAGTTCCCGCCTGAGACGCAGAGCCAGATCGATGGCACGGGGCTTAGGCACCTCACATATGCCATGGTGGGTCACTTGGACCAGCCTCTTCTGTGTGCTTTTGTGAAGCGCTGGCATCCCGACACGAACACCTTCCACATGCCATTCGGGGAGATGACGATCATGCTCCACGACGTCTAGCAGATCTTGGGTATCCCGATCGACGGGGCGACGGTATCGGGCACCCCAGACGTTGACGATGGGCAGATCGCAGCGAGGGAGATTATGGGCGTCTCCGAAGACGTGCTGAGGGGTTCTTGGAGAGGCGGTGGGGTTGCGTCGAAAAACGTGATGCAGAGGATGCAGGGGGGTCGGCCGGCGGGCTTCCAGGCCATCGCTTGGTTGTGGATTCTCTTGGGATCGACGCTGTTCATCGACAAGAGCGGGACCCGTGTGAAGCCCAACATCATGCATGAGTTCTATCGCTCGTTGGCCTCTGCCAGCCACTACTCATGGGGATCGGCCACTCTTGCTTAGGGCTGGAGAAATATACAGGAATACCGATATACCGCCGTTATCGTTATATCGAAAATATCGAAATTTTTGGTATACCGAAATTTTTGGTAAGGTATGATACCGTACCGAAAATTTTCGGTACGGTAATGGTATGAAATTTCTAAAAATTAGGTACACCGATTATACAAAAATACTGAAATACTAAAATTTCTAATATTATGTATATACACACACACCTACATACACTATATATTATTTCAAAAAAAATATAAAATGGATAAAAATATTATTAGGATCTTCATTAATTTATTTAGCCCATAAATTATTAGCTATACGCTTGACGCCCACCATATTTGGTTAATCTTCACTAATTTTTTGTTAATCTTGATGCAATTACTTTTTGTTAATTTTCACTAATTTTTTTAAATAGCCGTTTCGTTTTAATTAATCTGTTTATAAAGTTGTATTTTGTGGTTATGTAAAGTTCTTTGTCTTACTAAGGAAGCTGACTAAAATATGTATATTATTTAAAGTTATTTTATGAATTAAAAATATTTTTATTTCGGAAAATTTGATATTAATAATCCATCTTATTGGGGCATAAGGAGTTTGAATTTACTAAAAATTCGAAAACAACGAATTAACGACTTACGAGACACACATTGCAAAAAACCCTCTTTGTGAATGGTATAAAAGGTATGATACCGATACCATACCGAAATTTCGGTAAGATACCGTATCGAAATTTAAGGTATACCAAAATTTTGGTATCGTATTGGTATGATTTTTTCGATACCGAAATTTCGGTACGGTATCACAGTATGGATCTACGAGTACTTCCCATGCTTTCGGCCACATCGTCTCCCCCATCATGTGGAGCTTGGCCAGGCACGATCACGCATGTGGTCTGTATCTCAGTACGAGCGGTCGGGCCACCGTTTGATTGAGATCCGTCGTCAGCTAGGTGTTATGACTGCGAGCGAGGTATATTAACAATTTATATTCTGTATTACTTGGTTGCCGTACGGTCCCGATCCAGCGGCGCAGCACCTGAGGACTCTTTCCGTGGGCTGGGTTAGATATCGCGACATCGTTGAGCCCTACGCACCCTCGAGAGTCGCACGCCTCAAATCATCTCCCATTATTTGCATGGTGTGAAACTATATACAATATCGTATGGAATGGAAATATTGAGCTCCCAATAATTCGTTTCGAGCGGGACTACTCTAGTGCCTACATGTCAACATAAAAAATTATTAGATAACGATTTCGTCCAACTCGTAATAATAATTAATTTACCTTTCTGATGCGATTCAGTTGGTTCTGAATCTGCTCGTGCACCTTTACCCACACGGTGTCAAGAGACCCAGTGGCCGAGTTCAGCCATTGCTTCAGCTCGCTGTGAGCACTCTCCACACGACATGTAGTGGTGTTCCTGAAATGAGGTATAAGGTTCGTCCAAGCTTTTGCGAACTTCTCCTTATGCACCCAACCATGTCTGCTCAACGTACTGCACGATAGCGGAGTCACCTTTCCAACGCAGACGCATGTCAGTCACGGCCAGCTCGTATTCGTCTATCGTCGGGGCTTCCATGACTGCTTTCCAGGCCTTATGCGTGAAGTGCGCTGCGGTCTTTTTGTTCTTCCCCTTAATCCAACAAACTCTGTTCCCCACGTCTTTATAGATATGCCACGTGCACAACAGATGGTGAGAATGCGGAAATACCATATCTGTGGGTCGAAGAAGGCTCAACTCACGATCAGTCACAATCGCCGAAGGGTAGACACCTGGCCCTAGAATATCTCGAAGAGACTGCAACACCCACCCATAACTTCTCTCCGTCTCATCCTCCATAACGGCAAACCCACACAGGAAGTTGTGATTACAGGGAGTCATTCCTATAATCTCAACTAGAGGCATCTTATACTTATTGGTCTTGTACGTAGAGTCAATCCCAATAAAGTACGGATACGTCCTCATCAGTGCGAGTGAGTCCGGGTGTGCGAGAAAAACATGTGCCAGCGCATTAGTATCCTCGTCTCCTAGGGCTTGAACATAATATCCGGCCTGATTCGCCTGGTGCATCAACTGGCTCACCACTTCTCGGCCCTCAGAGTTATCCTTCTTCAAACGATATCTGTAATTATATATATGTTGGATCGTCGGGTCATCTTCTGCGTGTCGAGCCCTCATAGCTTTGAGGATATGAGCTGGTTTTGCTTGCGCAGTAGTCATTTCCTCTACGATCTTCTTTGCCTAGCTGCTCAACCCACTCGTCTGGCGGCGTCCCTCGGGGTACTGTATCAGAGGGTGATTGTGCATGGATTTCTCAGGTGGGCCGTACGAATGTACCTTTCCCTAGTAACTGGATCCTCCTGGGCCATGTGTAGAAACGGACACCTGCACTTGTCAGACTTCGACCGCCTCTCTAATTCATCCTCGTTGCCTCTATAACGTTCTCCGCAAGAACATCTAATCAATTTTTCGTACCGCATTTCTTATGCGACGAAATAATCACCTCGAAACCAAGAGCAATAGCGACGCCTTTCGCCCAGTTAATGGCTTCCACGTCAGTCGGAAACCGTCCTCCTTGGCGAAAATGCTCACTTACTCTGTCGCCGATAAAAACCTCCAGGATGTGGACATCCCTCTCGTCGTCTGAAAAAAAAAGAGCCAAACCAAAATTTCGGCCACTTGCAGATGTGGCCGAACTGATAATTCTGCCCTGCACAACTAGGCCGAAACCAGATTTTGCTGCTCTAGCCAAAACAGAGTTTCGGCCTGAACAGCCCCGGCCGAAACATAATTTCGGCCCTCACAGGATCGGCCTAACAATAATTTCGGCTCTCATGTGCAGGGCCAAAATGTTTTTTCGGCTTCCACATGGTGCGACCGAAATTGTGTTTCGGCTGAGCCGAATTTTCCAAGCTAATCCGATCGATGTTCGATAACTCATCTACGTTCGAACGAATTTTACGAGAATTTGCTTACCAGTCGTCCCAATAGACCCTTTTCTTTGCCCTGTCCCTTTACCCTGTCGTCAATCCATTGCGATTTGAGTTTTTTTTTGTTATGTTTGAGTCTGATTTTAATGTATGATTGCGATATGGAAACTGTTGTATGGAAAAGAACTTTAAATAGAAATTTACATTCAAAAGGGCAAATTGGTCTTTTTTCAGCCGTTTAGGGGGCGGTGGCTAGGAAAAAGGGGGCGATGAATAGTAATCCAATAAAATTATCACACACATCACGTAAGGCACCCAAAAATCTTAACACATATGACACGAAATAATTTATATGTTACATCTAATTTTCTTATAGTCCTAATCTCTTTATTTGATTTACCTAGCAAAATCTCTAATTAAGATGTTATGACATTAATTATATTGTAAATCTCGTACTTAGATTTTACGGGTATTACACTGCCACTTGTTTCTCCCGTTATATCACGTTTTCGATTGTAATGCTGATTTGACACTAGCATATGATATCGTATATTTCCCATAGTGTCAAGAAAATGCTTTATAGACGAGGTGGGGAACACAACAATATTATGGACTCATCTTCGTCGGTCACTTTGACTTCTACATTCGTCAAATCAATAATGATTGAACCGATTTATCGAGATGCGAGAGTATCGAAGTAACTTCCGTCATTTTCATACTTTAAAGCTTCTACTTTAAATAAAGCTGATTCTCCTTAGTCTTCTTCATGTAGATAGCTTTTAGCGTATATACCCATGGTCATTGTCTCAGTGGCAGCTTCTTGCAAAACCTCGTACGAGAGAGTTAATATAATAGCCGATCTGGTTTTCTTGAAACCCATTATATTGAGCGTCTTTGATTTACGTCGATTTCTTCTTTTCTCCTTCAAACGCCATCTCACAACAGTCCTGAAAGAATATGGCCTTCTTGAGACTCCACATTGCAAAGTTGACATTTCTATCGGAATTTTCAATGGACATTTTTGTTATCGTCATGGTGGCTAAAAAATAAATCGGGTTGGCTCTGATATCAATTGGTTAGGATTTGTTGATCCCCGAGAATATATTTGCCCGAGAAATGACGATAATAAATAAAAGGATGAAAAATAAATTTGGACATTGAACAGAAGATTTTACGTGGTTCGGTCAGAATGATCTGCGTTCACGGGCCGAAGGGTAGAACTTCTTTATTATGTGGAGACATTACGGATAAGTATACCTCGTAAAGAGAATATATCGAAAGCAGCTACAGAAAATAAAACAAGCAGAGTTATAGAAGATTTATTTGTTGTGGTGGTTTTTTTCTGCCTAGTCATGCCTATTTATAGGCTGAGCTTTGCCCGATCGCTCGTGTAAACACACGTCGTCCAAGTCATAAATGTGGGCACACACATTGACAAACAAATAAAGTTGCCTCACGTTCTTCATTTTATTTATGGCACACTTGGACTTTTCAGACCCATGTTGGGGTATTGTTCTTTGGTGACATCGAGGTTATCTTCACGGTATTTATTGCAACATTATTGCTTCAATTACCTCTTCAAAGTTCCCGGGAAAAAACTTCCACCACTATCCTCTAAACCAATTAGAATAACGAGCTATGGTGCTTACTAATGCAGCTCGACTCTGGATATAACAGCCCATCGAATCGAATGAAGATAAATAAACTTTATAGAATATAAAAGACCTCCTCAAGCACCAGACAAAGAAATTGAAAAAGGAATATATTATTAAAGTGGGATAGAAATCGAGACATGCACATTATCCACAATGACAGTGAATGTTTACATTACATCAACTTTACATTGGGATTATAGAGGGTAAGAACGTGGTAATAATCAATCTCAGCACACTGTCTCCTTTTTATTTTTCCAAAGGAAATTCTAGTACGAACGCTTCATTCCGACCACATCCTAACAACAAGCCTTCGTTCGAAAGACCCCAAAGGCGTCCAACACTTCCCTTACATCGATTGTAATACACCAACTTCAAATGCACGATAATCTTTTTTGTCCGGCCACCGGCTATTTCTGTGATCTTCCAATTCCCAAAAATGAGCTTCTTTCATTTTCCATAATCCTAGCAAGTACTAGCGATCTCTCTCTCTCCAAAGTATGGAAACAATACCTAACTTGTTTGGGAAAAAACTATTATTCGGAACCTTTACCCGAGAAATTCGCTCTTTCACCATTTCCATGCGTACAATTTCTAGACCATCATCTCTCGTCAAAGCGAAAAGTGAAATTCCACTGCCATTTGGTATCTACGTCTCTCCATGCAACGTCAATCCCAACGTTAAAACCATGCAAACTAGTTTTCCTTTTTCGTGCAGACAAGGCACGACCAATTTCAATTTGTGTGAGGACTCAAAATGACAAATTTGCATCTCCCACGCACTGTGGTCACCATCCTTATTTTCTTGTTGTGGTCTAACAATATTCAAGAGCAGAATGTTAAAAAGTCGTAATCATTATTAGGATCCTTATCATCATTATCGCTGACCATCTTCAAAACCCACCGACCCAATCTCCTCTCCATATGAATGCTTATAAATGCATGGTTTTCGATAAGAGAAAGCCACTTCTTGCTGACAATTTTGAATCTCGGTAAGGAATCAACGTCAAGCCAGCTCAATATCTCTCCCATAAGAGTTCTTGCGGAATGTGTATCATCCCCTTCTTGCGAGGCAAATACATATTCTCTCTTAGTGTTGATATTTCGACGTTGACAATCATGTTGGCTCAACATGCCAATCAACATCTTTCGCTGAGAATGAGTCCACCTCTAGTTTTATCTTTCATGCCCAAAACCCTATTAATTCGGTATTTGGCTATTTTTGGTGGTGTGCAGAACTTAGATGAAGCTTTGAAAGGATCAAAGACGTGTGAATTACTTATGGATAAGATGGAGCTAAAATTGGAAAGGAATATACTAAAAATAGGAGGAGACTTGAAGCCCAACTGAAGACTAAGTCATTTGGAGCTATCCAAGTTAACTTCCAACGGCCATATTGAAGTTAGTGGAAGATCGACACGTGGTGTGCTAATATAATTTGCAAGTGCGACAAGTGATAATATAAAACGAATACCTAATTACTATCACCAATGTGCGATAGGCAGTGGATCTATCGTTTGTTGTGCAGTAAAGTGAGTAAACGAGTATCGAACACAAGGAATAAATTAAGTACTCGTAGTGACCTATCGACTCGATATTTAGCCTAAATAAAATAAGCAGATGGTTTTACGAACTATCCTAAAAGATTACTCCTAAATCCACTAGAGATTAAAAGAACATGCCTAAAACTGGTACGAGAGCTTTCAGATAATAAAGATATGCTCGGGATTCGAATCCCGCTAGGTATTATCGCCTAAGACAGTAAATTATCGTTACTATGTGATTCTGACTAGATCGCAGTAATTTCCTACTCGCTAATGAGTTTGCTGTCGCCCTAAACGCTCGCGGGGATCTACAATTCAGTAATTACTAACGGCGAAGATCGAGTATCTGGTTTCGCCCTATACTCGAATCCTATCTTCTACGAACGGCCTAATCGTTGTTTAGCTGTCGCCCTAAACGATTTTCCACACGATCACTTTAACATATAGACATATTAAAGCGACGAAATAATTTCATAGATAGATAAATAGTCATAAACACGAGTTACGAAAACATATGTCTTAAATACAAAACAACCTAGCTTTCATCTAATCCCAAACAGATAGGGAGATTAGCTACTCATATTAGACGGGAAAACAACGAAAGAATTAGAGAACAAATAAGAAAGACTCATGATCTTGATGTGCGGATGATCTGCGATGGTAGCACGGATGAATCTTCGTTCTTCGTTCAATTCTGCGTGAAATTCATCGTTAATCCGTCTCTTGCGCTCTGGGACGTGTTTTTCCTGTTCTTTTCTACTCTTTTTTGTCTCTTGATAGATTAGGGTTGATATCTGGTCGGCTCCCCCTCTTTCTGAGTCGAATTTGGGCTTTTTATAGTAAAATTCGACATGGTCACGGCATGGGACATGATAGGC
Organism: Craterostigma plantagineum; assembly: GCA_027422505.1. Taxonomy (NCBI): domain Eukaryota; kingdom Viridiplantae; phylum Streptophyta; class Magnoliopsida; order Lamiales; family Linderniaceae; genus Craterostigma; species Craterostigma plantagineum. Next base: position 59,846 of record JAPQWV010000066.1, on the reverse strand, counting down.
ATGGCCGTGACACTCTCGGGGCACAAAATGAGCTCACTGCCGTCCGTACGGCCTCGTACAGTAGTGTCACGGCCGTGACACTTTCAACAGCTTTGCAACAGTTTCGTATTTCTCTCAGATGGAGGGGTAAACGATGTCCAATTGACCTGCAATTTTAACCATAGATAGAAAACTTGCCAATTTTGATTCTGACCAAATGGATTCTCAATCCGAGGTCTATATTGAGAGATATGAATTTTTAGTCCATTGCTACTTTTCAGGCGGGCTTCACGGCTGTGACTGTGCTCTGCTCGCTTGGCTTCCTTCTCTGCCTCTTGTCACGACCTGGTGCAATATGTGTCATGGCCGTGACGGTGACCAGTTCCCTTTGGCTTCGGTTCTGTCCATTGTCACGGTATAGTGCAAGGAGTGTCACGGCCGTGACACATGACTGATTTCTTCATACTTGCTCTGCCTCATTTTCGCTCCTTTTCGCCCGAGAGCCATCCTAAGGTCCTTCAATGTCAAACGAAGTGTAAATATGGCAAATAAATGTATAAAATGATGGCTAGAGCTCTATTTTAACCCAATTAAATACTACGATGAACGTAGTGAAATACGTTTATCAAACCTCCCCACACTTAAGCATTTGCTTGTCCTCAAGTAAATTAGAAGTCAGAGAAGGCATCAAATCAAGATAATGGCATGATTGTTCGCATCCTATCGTAATAGCTAGAAAGCACAAAATGGAATCAAGCAAACAATCATGAATAATGCACTAATGATTGGCACCTATTAACCTGAACTTCCTTAGGACTGCTAATCAAGAATCATACCTCACAAGGATTCGCTCAGATCATTCAGTGTATAGGCAAGCATATAGTGAATCGCTCAAATCGTGCACTAGTCCGGCCCCTACCATAAGCTTGCAAGCTAATCGCATATCTACTACTTAAAGTGGCAAGCATAAATCTGAGGGCCTTTTGGGTCGAAACGGGTCAAATATTATTGAAGTGACGAGCATATATCCTGAACACGTAATCTTAAAGCTAGGACACATAAGCAAAGAATAAGAGAATATAGCATGATCAAACAGATAGTCACATGCCCCAACATACGACTCAACATTCTCGCTCTGAAATCCTAGACTTTTCTGCCCGACCCTCTCAACTCAGTTCCCTTTCATTTTCTGCCCTTTCACCTTAGTCACGCTCTAATTTTGTGCTCTGCCCTTATTCCCTAAACATCAAGGTTAGGCTTTTCTCGCAATGAATACATCGTCACAACGAACGCCGTGTACCTAAGGATACTTATTACCAAAGCAAAAGGTTTATGGGCAGGCTTATGCAAGGGATCGGGTCATTTCAGAAAATGGTCAAGTAAGGGCGAGTCATTTCACGAATAGCAGAGAAGAACATCAAATCGTACACTGAAATAGTAACTCTCAAGTTCGACTTCTGCTCTATTCTAATCAACTCAGGTTCATATAATCTCTGGAGGCTTATTCGCGTCAGTGGCTTCTATAATTTACGAGGAAATCAAACAAATAGGCTCAGACTCAAAGTGGCTAACTAAGGGGGTTAGTCATGATAGGTAAAATTTTGGTCATGGACTTAATTCCTAATGCCCTCATCATTTTCATACTAACGCACCAGAAATAGTTTCAACACGCATCAGACAGGCAAGTTCTAGAGAGATATAGACTAGGCACGTCACACAACCAAGAAAATGAGCATAAGCTCGTCAGGCTCAACTCTCAAAACGAAAAAGGGTTATGTGTTCGAATCTCTCAAAGCAGCGCTATATCTATTCAAGCAGACACGATTCAATCAATCATGCATATCCTATTTGCCCACAAAATTTCATGTCATGCAAGCCAGCTTGAAATAAGCGCAAATAATCATGCCTGAGTTGAATAATTCATGCTTTTCTAACGAAATTGATAGTTCATAAACACGTCATTGAAAACAATATTTCACGTAAATTCTCAACCTAAATTTCCCTCTCCACACTTAAGACCTACGTTGTCCTCAACGTAAAAATGAATAAAGAAAGGGAAACGAAGGTTAAAAAGAACGGGACTCCCCTGACGAATGGTTGGCGTGGTCGTGACTGGACGCGTGAAGGTCGTGGATCGTGACTCGTGATATCCTGACATAACTAAAAAGAAAATGAAACGTAAAAAGGAACTAGACATATATGATAATAATAATAGTAGTAGATTTCATATGCATCATATTGATAGGTAAATAAAAGAAAGTACTAGATAGATAAAACCTGGGTTGCCTCCCAAGTAGCGCTTTCTTTACCGTCTTCAGCCGGACGTGCTTTCGTTCGCTTAGGGTGGCTCGAAGTCGAGGTACAACACCTCTTTTCTGCTTAAGTCTCCCTCGCCTACATCCATGTCTTGGAGTTGTCGCTTTTCGCCGGGCAGCGGTTTCAGCTCTAGTGGCGGTTGCTCCTCGACTGGGCTCTTGTCCGTAACTTCTTTGCTGTTTTTGTCGATGGTCATCGTGGGCTCGTCGACTTCCTCCTTGCTCAAAACCTGTGATAAACCTTGCACAGAAGACGAGAGATCGTGCTCAAAAGCATCTAAGTAATAACACTTATCATCATGCTCGGTACTCATTTTCATTGAATCAGACATATTAAACGTAACCTTTTCACCATCTACCGTCAAAGTTAACGTCCCATTCCTAACATCTATCATGGTCTCGCCTGTAGCTAGGAATGGTCTACCCAGACTTAATGGAACAATGTCATCCTTGTCCATCTCTAGGATAACAAAATCAGCTGGAATAATGAACTTATCGACCTTAACTAGAACATCTTCGATAACACCTAGAGGGTATTTTATTGATCTATCGGCCAAGTGAATACTCATCCTAGTGGGTCGTGGTTCACCTAATCCTAAGCGTCTTAACATAGAATATGGCATCAAATTTATACTAGCGCCTAGATCAGCTAAAGCATGCTCAGCTACTAAGTCACATATATGACAAGGAATAGTAAAACTCCCTGGGTCCTTGAGCTTTTCGGTATCTTGCTCTGGAGTATTGCCGAGCACTCTCCTCGTAGGTGTACAGTGGAGACGTGTTCGAGCTTCCGTCGATTCGTCAGCAAGTCCTTCAGAAACTTTGCGAAACTGGGCATCTGCGTAATAGCTTCAACAAATAGTAAGTTCATATGTAATTCTTTGCACATACCCATAAACCTGCTAAATAGCGCCTCGTCTTTATCCTTCTTCAACCGTGCTGGATAAGGAACCTTTGCCTGGTACGGTCTCACTGGTGGCTGCTCGATATCCTTCACATTTTCCTTTTCGGGTGCGACGTCCTCCTTTGTAGGTTGGACCTTCTCTTTTTGAGGTGCAGCTTCCCTCAAACGAGCTGGGTACGGGATCTTCGGCTGGTACGGCTTCACGAATGCTCGCGCCTTTTCTTTGTCATCATTGGCCTTCCCGACTCTGTCGCCCTTGCTTTCCTCTACTTCTGGCTCGTCGTGGCCCTCGAAATGGACTTTCCCCTTTGAATTCTGCTTGGCGGGAACTTCTTGCAATCCTCTCCCGCTCCTCAGGGTTATTGCGTTGCAGTACTCCTTAGGATTTGTCTCGGTGTAGCTCGGAGTGATCCTTGATTTCGCCCCGCCAGTTGTTTTGCTAATTGGCCCACTTGCTGCTCCAGCTTCTTAATCGAGGCATCTGTGTTATGGGCACGTACATCGTTTTCTTCCATGCACTACTCCATCTTCATCATTCGATTCTCGTGAGCTGCGGTGGTGCTGCTGAAGTTCGTGAGGAGCGCCTTCATCATATCCTTCATCTCCCTCATGTCGTCGGATCCTCCTGCGGGTGCATTCTGGTATTGGCGTGGCGCCCTGTTTTGGAAACTGGATGGTCTTGGCTGAAATCCTGGCGGTCCTTGCCCCTGGTGGTTCTGATTCCCGTACGCCAGGTTAGGATGCGCTCGAGGCTGAAAGCTTCGCTGGCCACCTTGGTAATTCCCCATATAATCGACATGCTCCAGCGACTGCCCGAGTTGGCATTCGGATGTTTCGTGGGCTGCACCACAGATCCCGTACAGTGGTACGTAAGGCGTATGCTGTGATGGTGCAGTGGTCCTCACGGCATTCACGGGCTGCGTCTGCCCAGCCTTGGGAAGTAGGGCTCCAATCACCGCCTGCAGCTGAGAGTTTGTCGCCGCGATCTGTTGCTGGAGCGCCTCAAATTTAGCATTCGTAGCCGTCTCCTCGCTCACGCCGAACACGCCTGGCATCTTAATCCTCGTGTTACCTCGCATGAAGCTGTTCCTCGAGTAGTGCTCGATTAAATTCCAAGCATCTGTAGCAGAGAGCTTCACGAGCCCTCCTCCTGCGACTCCTCAAAAATGGCTAAATTACCGAACTATGGTGTTCCTAATATCAATCTTATCCCCGGCAACGGCGCCAAAAACTTCATCGACACGTGGTGTGCTAATATGATTCGCAAGTGCGACAAATGATAATATAAAATGAGTACCTAATTACTATCTCCAACGTGCGATAGGCAGTGGACCTATCTTTTGTAGTGCAGTAAAGTGAGTAAACGAGTATCGAACACAAGGAATAAGCTGAGTACTAGTAGTGACCTATCGACTCGATATCAAGCCTAAATAAAATACGCAGATTGTTTTACGAATTAACCTAACAGATCGCTCCTAGCTCAACTAGAGATTCAAAGAACACGCCTAACCTGATGTGAGAACTTTCAGATAATAGAGATGTGCTCAGGATTCAAATCCCGCTAGGTACTATCGGCTAAGACAATGAATTATCGCTTCTACGTGATTCTGACTAGATCGCAGTAATTTCCTACCCGCTCACGAGTTTGCTGTCGCCCTAAACGCTCATGGGGATCTAAAATTCAGTAATTACTAACAGCGAGGATTGAGTATTTGTTGTCGCCCTATACTCGAGTCCTATCATCTATGCACGGCCTAATCATTGTTTAGCTGTCGCCCCAAACGATTTCCCACATATTCACTTTAACACATAGACATATTAAAGTGAAGAAATACTTCATAGATAGATAAATTGTCAGGATACACGAGTCACGATAAATATATGTCTTAATCACGAATCAACCTAGCGTTCATCTACTCCCAAACACAGAGGGAATTTAGCCACTCATAATCAACGGAAAAGCAACGAAAGAGATAGAGAACAAGGGCAAAGGACTCATAAATTTTCCCTTCTGATTGATCTGGGATGATCTCGTGGAAGAGTCTTTGTTCTTCGTTCAATTCAGCATGAATTCGACGTTGATCCGTCTCTTGCGCTCCGAGACGTAATTCCGTGTTCTTGACGGCTCGTTTTCGTCTATAGATGATTTAGGGTTGATATCTGGTCGGTTCCGTCTCACATGTGAACGGTCTGGTCGTTGAGCCCCTCGTGAAATCGGTTGATCTGAGCTGTCCTTCGACATCCCGTGTTGTGGGCACCTCTTCAGTAGCGCTTTGTAATGCTCCCATACCTCGTAGAGATTTTCTGGTGAAATAGTGATATCTCCGTCTTCAGACTTAGAACCTTTGATAGTGGGAAGTAGAGGCCAATGAAGGCGGCTCGCATCTCTTCCCACGTGGTGATCGATCTGGGTGGCAACATCTCCAACCAGTCCTTTGCCCTGAACTTCAACGAGAATGGGACATCATCTTGATCACATCGCCCGAGACACCGTTGATCTTGATGGTGTCGATCACCATCAGAAAGGTCTTCAGATGGGAGTAGGGATCGTCGTCAGGATTGCCTTCAAACTGGGCCATCTGGAAGATCATCTGAAGCCAAGATTGCTTCAGCTCGAAATTGTTGTTCTCGATCGGCGGGATGACAATCGCCGTCTCAGTACCGCCTAGTGCGGCATGCTTGAGGAGATCTTGTAGTGATGGCTCCTCCTCGTGGACGGGCACTCTGTGGTCCGCCATATCTACTTCTGTATCTGGACTAAAAGAAATCGACCCGTAAAAGAAATAACGAAAATAACAATGACTAAAAGAACAAATAACTCAAATAGTAATAAAGAAAAAAAAGGAAAACTTCAATAAAAATGGCTAAATTACCGAACTATGGTGTTCCTAATATCAATCTATTCCCCGGCAACGGCGCCAAAAACTTGATCGACACGTGGTGTGCTAATATAATTTGCAAGTGCGACAAGTGATAACATAAAACGAATACCTAATTAATATCACCAACGTGCGATAGGCAGTGGACCTATCTTTGTAGTGCAGTAAAGTGAGTAAACGATATCGAACACAAGGAATAAATTAAGTACTAGTAGTGACCTATCGACTCGATATTTAGCCTAAATAAAATAAGCAGATGGTTTTACGAACTATCCTAAAAGATTACTCCTAAATCCACTAGAGATTCAAAGAACACGCCTAAAATTGGTAAGGGAGCTTTCAGATAATAAAGATATGCTCGGGATTCGAATCCCGCTAGGTATTATTGCCTAAGACAGTAAATTATCGTTCCTATGTGATTCTGACTAGATCGCAGTAATTTCCTACCCGCTAAGAGTTTGCTGTCGCCCTAAATGCTCGCGGGGATCTACAATTCAGTAATTACTAACGGCGAGGATCGAGTATTTGCTTTCGCTCTATACTCGAACCTATCTTATACGAACGGCCTAATCGTTGTTTAGCTGTCGCCCTAAACGATTTTCCACACGATCACTTTAACACACAGACATATTAAAGCGATGAAACAATTTCATAGATGGATAAATAGTCATAAACACGAGTTACCAAAATATATGTCTTAAATACGAAACAATCTAGCGTTCATCTAATCCCAAACACATAGGGAGATTAGCTACTCATATTAGACGGGAAAACAGCGAAAGAAATAGAGAACAGAGAAGAAAGACTCATGATCTTGATGTGCGGATGATCTGCGATGGTAGCGCGGATGAATCTTCGTTCTTCGTTCAATTCTACGTGAAATTCGTCGTTAATCCGTTTCTTGCGCTCTGGGACGTGTTTCCCTGTTCCTTTCTGCTCTTTTTTGTCTCTTGATAGATTAGGGTTGATATCTGGTCGGTTCCCCCTCTTTCTGAGCCGAATTTGGGCTTTTTATAGTGAAATTCGACATGGTCACGGCCTGGGACATGATAAGTCACGGCCGTGACACTCTCGGGGCACAAAATGAGCTCACTGTCGTGCATCATGGCCTCGTGTAGTAGTGTCACGGCCGTGACACTTTCAACAGCTTTGCGACAGTTCATATTTCTCTCCGATGGAGGGTTAAACGATGTCCAACTGACCTGAAACTTTAACCATAGATAGAAGACTTGCGAATTTTGATTCTGACCAAAAGGATTCTCAATCCAAGGTCTATATTGAGATATATGAATTTTTTAGTCCATTGCTACTTTTCAGGCGGGCTTCACGGCCGTGACGGTGACCAGTTCCCTTTGGCTTCGGTTCTGTCCATTGTCACGGTATGGTGCAAGGAGTGTCACGGCCGTGACACATGACTGATTTCTGCATACTTGCTCCTTTTGCCTCATTTTCGCTTCTTTTTGCGCGAAAGCTGTCGTAAGGTCCTTCAATGTCGAAAGAAGTGTAAATATGACAAATAAATGTATAAAATGATGGCTACAGCTCTATTTTAACCCAATTAAATACTACGATGAACGTCGTGAAATACGTTTATCAGTGGAAGTTGAGGACAGAGTGGACGTTTGAGGAAGTCTTTGAGAAGTCGAAGTATTTATACGAGACTTCATTTTTCTCACAAGAGGATCACGAGTTATAATGAGCGAAATATACAAGAGTTTGAGCGAGTTTACGAGAGTTCTTTTTAGCCTAGTGTCTTCTGTTTTGCAAAGGTCTTAGGACTTTCTAGTTTAGTGGGTCGAATTTCATTCTTTTTCTAGGCTTGATCTTTACTATCGTTCGATAGTTGTTTTTGTAATCCATCGTAATAGTAGAATTTCCCCCCGAGGCACGCATCAGGTTTCTAACTTGCTGCACAAAATTTATATCTCGTGTTCTCTTCTTTTCGTCACTAAGTTATAAGTTTTATCCGCTGTGCGTTCTGTGTGGCGTAGAGTGTTGGTTCAACAGTACAATCAACATTTACGTCACCTATTTTTTACTTAGTATTTTTACATCCATTTCGGGACCGCCCGGCGTCAAAGTGGTATCAGAGTCTACGCTTGACGTAAGTAAGCGCTGAAAATCCTCTACAGTGGATGTTACGAGCTCAAACTACATTGGCAAAGTCCCAGTGTCAGACGGCACTAATTATGCCTATTGGAAGGTTCGTGTTCGGTAGTGTATCAAATCCATAGATATGCGAGCGTGGGAATCTATACTCAACGAATATACCCCACTTCGAACAGCTCCTGACGCTGATGGGGAAGTCTTCGACAAGCCGGTCGAAGAATGGACACTGGCTGAGCGAAAGCAGCAGAGTTCAACGACAAGGCACTTAGCGCCATCTTCTCATCAGTGGACATCTTCATGTTCAAGATCATCCAAAACTGCACGAGTGCGAAGAACACGTGGGATCTGCTTCAGAGATATTGTGAAGGCGATGCGAGTGTGAAGGAAAAGAAATTACGCCTTCTTTTCAACCAGTTCGAGAACATAAGGATGAAGGAGGATAAAGACATCACCACATATTTCGGGAAGCTGTTGACGATGTCAAACGAGTACGCCAGCTTAGGAGACCCAATCGCTAATAAGATACTGAATTCCAAAGCTATTCGTCACTAACTGTGAAATTCAATGTGAAGGTAGCGGCGATCGAGGAAGCACACAACTTGGCCAACATGGAGTTCAACACATTGATGAATATCATGAAGAATTATGAGACAAATCTTGAAGTCCAAAAGAGGGCCGCTCGCGGCAAAACTCTTGCCCTAGTCTATCAACCCTCCAAGGGTCAAACAGAGGAAGAATCTGATTATGAGGAGAATTAGGCCATGCTCGTGAAGAAATTCGCAAGTTTTCTAAAAAAGAAGAATACGGAGCACAATGTTGGCCCAACATTCAAGAAAGGCCAGAACTTCAACAGAGAACCATCCTCTGCTCCTCCATTCTTTAAACGCAATCCTGATGGATAGAAGAAGATTGATTGAGATTCAGTGAGATGCCATGCGTGCACGGGCTGGGGCCACTATGCCAACGAGTGTGCAAACACACTTCGCAAACGTGGGAAATCGCTTTGGGTGGATCTCTCCGACGGTGAAGATGAAGAGCAGTCACCAAAACCGACCAAAAAGAAAGGAAAAAGGAACAAGGTTTGAATCCTTACGCATGTAAAGTGACTTTGTGTCTAGTGGAACAATCAAACGACCTTTTTGCGACTTAGACTGACAATATTGAGCAATTAGATCGATCGCATGTCGGGATAAAATTCTAAGTGACGTTAGATCAAAGCATCCTAAAGGATTTCATCATACCCCATTATATTATATATATATATATATTTTATTATTATCAGGCAAGATAAGGACAAATAAGCATAGAAAACGATGGGAGCGGGTCGTAATTATTGCTGTGGGGCATATCTAATTATTGCAAGAAGTCCTGAATTCTCCCATGTGCAAGAAGTCCTGAATATCTCATCATCCGATGGGAGCGGGTCGTAATTATTGCTGTGGGGCAAGTCCAGTACCATGCCGACCTGGTTCTTGTCCATGTTGATATGCCGCGTCCCTATCATTGCTGCGAATCTGAAGGCTCCATTGTCCACTTCTCCTTGTATGCAGCCCCAGAACTGCTGGAGATAGACCATCAGCACTGATGCGGTGACCGTTAACGCATGCCAGATGGGGTGGCCTTGTAGGATTGATACGATGATCTCGTCTGGACCCCTAAACGTGCTCAGATCGAGCTGGAAGTTCGTATCTGGAACCTTTAGATAAAGGTTGTGATCGTAGATGTGGTTGTATTTCGGGTAGATCCATCTGAAAAATAAGATATATAAAAGTTTATTAATTCAATTTTATTTTCAGTCGAAGTATGAATAAATGTCATCAAACTATAGTAATATTGCAAGTAATAGCATGTTCGATGAATATTGAATTGAAATCGTATCAAATGCATAGTGTATGCTCAATTTTGAAAAATCGTAATGGCATGAATGTAATTTTGAATGAAATATATATCCGTGAAAAATGGTTCGAAATTTCGCTTAAGTGTTTAATCGAGAAAAAATGTCACTGTTTATGCCGAGAAATTTTTCGGTCGATTGATTTCCAATTTGATTTTCTATACATTGAGTTCAATTGAAAGAATTCCGTCTAATTTTGCGATCGAAGAATTTCATCCGCTATTGTTAGCTACTGTGTAGAAGACTTAGAGAAAAATTTTCTAAGTGTTGAAGTTGAAATCGAGATTGTAGTCGATCAGTTTTATGATCGAGAAAAATTCCGTGTAATTTACGATCGAGATATTATTTCTCACGTAAATTTACTATCGTAAAATTTTCTTCGATTGAATAAAATTTTTGATTTGAAAAATTGTCGAGCATCGTTTCTAAGTAAATTGTCGCTGCTGTACTTATTTATCGAGAAATTGGTCAACGACAAAACTAAGTCAATCGTCGAGAAATTTTTTAATCAATTTAATCTAAGCGGCGAATTTTACGATCGAAAAATTAAGCATTGTAAACTTAATTTTTTTCGCTGCTAAATTTTTGCGACCGAAATAAAATGAAATCGAAATTTTAATTTTGCGATGGTAAGTTTAACGCTCGATTTGAATTTGCATCTAAATTATCTATTCCGTGCATAAAGTTTTTCTCTCGCAGAAAATTATAACTAGATTTTTCGATGGTAACGGTCAAAATCTTTTATCGTGATGACTACTTCAAAATTTTGCGACCGAAAACTAAATCGACACAAATAGTATCTCAATTGAATCGGAATTCAATTAAGATTATTTGCGATCGACAAAGTTCTTCGACAGCTTCAAAACTTCAAAACCCAGTTTCATCGAAACTCATTTTAACGTCACAGATGCAGATTTTTCCGAAGATTTAAACTATCTGTTTCATCAAAAACATCAAATCTATCTAAAAAACAGGCATTTAACTCAGAAAATCGAAGAAACATACCCGAATTTAGTGAAACAATATGCGTTTAACTGGTTTTTGAAGAACAGTCGAAAAAATCTTAACTAAACATGCGAAAAACTAAAGAATGTAAATGCAAATCAAGTTATAACATTCGCAATCGTTAACCGAATCGAATTTCTACCTTCATCAGACGATTTGAAGTGAAAAAATTGAAGGATTTTGAAGGTTTTTGAATCGTCTGAGAAAGTTTTGCGAGAGAGTTTTTTTTTTACGGTTAGGTTTTACGTGAGAAAAAGTTTTTCGAATGACAAAAGTTAAACTTTTATTAACTAGCATTAATTCGTTGTCGGGCTTGTGATTTGACATTTTGCGATTTAATGGATCGGGCCCATTACTATTTGCACACGAAAAATTCAATTTTTCGATCGCAAATTATCGCGGTTAATCAAATCGATCCCGACACTGTTTACGTCGAGAAACTTTAGATTGCGAATTAATTCTAATATCCAGTTCCTCGATAGTAAGTTCTTCAAAAAACTTCAGATTGACCCCTATTTCAAAATAAAACACATTGTAAGGCTCCCCCTTAGTAATTAAAATAAATGCAATTAACTCCCTATATTTTCTGTGAAGTATCGTCTAGCTCCCCTGGCAGAAATTAAAAAATCTGTACCACTTAGAGATAAACTTTAGTAGTAACGGAGTTAATCAACAATTATTTTTGGCAATTTATCTTTGAAATATTTGGTCTTGTGTCTAGCTCCTCTCTTTGTAGCTTCGACGTCTCACTCCTTAATTTTGAAGGATCTGAAATACTTAGAGAAAAACGTCAAAATAATGCGCAAGAATTGAATGAACATGCAGGCATATGAAATCAATTCAAGTCACGAGCATATAATACGCAATTTAGTTAGTAAGCACATATACATGGTCCCCAAAAGCATGTATTGAAGATATTGCGTGAGGGTATGAGTAGAGAAAAAGTTTATCGCATTTAAAACAATTCAACACAAATGCAATCTAAAATTACATTTAGAATGTACGATACACTAAAGAAATCGCATTTATTCGATTCAACGCATATGAAACATAACATTTCATGTCAAAATGTGCGAAAAAAAATTCTTTTTTAATTAATTTTATTATTATTATTATTATATTTTTATTTTTTTATTTACCTATATATATTATATATATATATATATATTATTTTGTTCCGTATATTACTATTATTATAGTAAGGGGTCAGATTATTTTGCTTCGATCAATCGTCACACCTAAACTTTTACGAGACATTCGAAAGAGGAAAATGTCGTCAAGTCATGTCGTCTAACTATAATCCTAAGTTCATAGACTGGTCCATTTCGACAACTCTCACTAGGTTCGCTCTTGCACTCAATGATTTCTAACTTGGGATTTTTAAATTTATATCACGCAAGTCAACACAAGCAATTTTAAGTCAATTTACCTGTGATCGAGGCATTTTTTAATCATTTCACCTAAGCGAGAGATCGTCGATTGGAATCAAAGTGTTGTAAGGGTTATAGTTTGGCTAGGACATAGAAGGGAAGGAATTTAGAGGAAAGTGAGCTTATATCTTTTCATCTTCCATTTCTACGTCCGTCTTTTTTTTTTTCGGCGTCTTTTTTTTTTAAATCTTTTCTCCCTCTTTTTCTTTCAAGAACTATCCCTTTTTTATGATATGCTCAAGTTGAAGCTCCGCTTCTCCATGAGGCTATAGGAGATTATCGTCGGCGAAGTTCTTCTTGTTGGTTCTCGAGCAGATACCGCGCTCCTCTTCTATCTCTAGAAAGGTTTCAGAGATTATATATTTGGAAAAGTTCACGGTTATGGAGTTCGTACCCGAGGCTACGCTCCTCTTCTCGTTTCCCGATATAAGACAGGATTTTCGTTGGAGAAGTTCATTTCGTGGTGCTCCTCTTCCAGCCGTTCTGTTGAGCGTACGAGATTATCGTTGGAGAAGTTCACAGCAGGAACCAGCAGGAACCGATAGTCAGAAGGCCGGTTCCTTTGGTCTGACTTTTACGCGTTGAGCAATGCCTTCTTTTGTCATCATACCCTTTCTATTTCTTTTGTTTTCTCCCCCTCCTTTTCTCGTTTGAACAACAATTCGAAGAATATAGAATTCGGTTGAAGGCTTGGAATGGGTTTCAAAGGACGAAAAGACATCGGAGAAGGCTCAAAGTGGATGACTAAGGACTAATGTGAGGGAAAATTATATAAGGCCGAATGAGGAATCACTAGTGGTATAGTGGTAAGTATTTCCTAAGCTCCCTTATCATTTTCCTAACGATCTAACGCAAGGTGAGTATGAAGTCAAGAATCACTAGGTAAGACAAGTAATTGATGTGTGACTCATTCGAGAAGTAGATCCAAAGAAAGGAAAAAGGAGCAAGACTTGAATCCTCACGCATGTAAAGTGACTTTGTGTCTAGTGGAACAATCAAATGACCTTTAGACACAAGAATGCGACTTAGACTGACAATATTAAGCAATTAAATCAATCGCATATCGGGGTAAAATTCTAATTGACGTTTAGATCAAAGCATCCTGAAGGATTTCGTCATACCCCTTTATAGTATTATTCATTAATTTTTTTATTATTATTAATATTGGTTATCACCCAAGATAAAGACAAATAAGCATGGAAAACACGTAGAATAGAGCATGTGATAGCACAGAATATCAGGTAATGCACATATTATGGAAGATTCAACATGCCTAATTTTCCGACAAGGAATTGGAATCGTTTATCATCCAAAGCCTTGGTGAAAATGTCGGCTAGTTGAAACTCCGTGTTCACAAAGTACATCTCTATCGTGCCTTTTTCTACGTGATCTTTGATAAAATGGTATCTAATGTCTATGTGTTTTGTGCGTGAATGATGAACAGGATTGCAAGAAATGGCGATGGCACTTTGATTATCACTATATATGGGTATATTATTTAGATTGTACGTATAATCGCGAAGCTGTGTCCGCATCCACAGCATCTGTGAACAACAACTGGCGGCAGCTACGTATTCTGCTTCGGCCGTCGAAGTGGACACACAGTTCTGCTTTTTGGATGACCAGCAGACCAGCTTTTCGCCTAGAAATTGAGCGCCACCGGACGTGCTTTTCCTGTCCATTCGGCAACCTGCATAATCAGCATCAGTATAGCCAATAAGTTTGAAATTCGTACCCTTTGGATACCATAGTCCAAGGGAAGAAGTACCCTTAAGGTAACGTAGAACTCTTTCGACCGCGAGCATATAGGATTCTTTGGGATCGAATTGAAAATGGGCACACAAGCAGGTGGCAAACATGATATCCGGCCGGCTCGAAGTGAGGTAGAGAAGAGATCCAATAATGCTGCGATACAGTGTGATGTCGACCGATTTACCAGAGAGATCGGCATCCAACTTGCAGCTTGGTGACATAGGAGTGCCTAGATGCTTGCTCTGGTCTTGATGGAACTTCTTCAGAATATCCTTGATGTATTTTGTCTGACTAATGAAAATTCCATCATTGAGCTGCCTGACTTGAAGGCCTAAGAAAAATTGCATCTCTCCCATGTGACTCATCTCGAATTTGCTCTTCATGAGATCTCCAAATTTCTTGCAGAGCCGAGGATTTGTTGATCCGAAGATGATGTCGTCGACGTATACTTGGACGACCATCAGATCTTTGTCTTGCCATTTAATGAAGAGGGTTGTGTCTATCGTTCCTCGTATGAATCCAGACTTCACGAGGAAATCACTCAGGACATCGTACCAGGCACGTGGGGCTTGTTTTGGTCCATAGAGAGCTTTGTCCAAGCGATAGACGTGATCGGGATGTTCTTGATCAACGAAACCTTCCGGCTGAGCGACGTAGACTTCTTCTTTTAACACGCCGTTGAGAAAGGCGGTCTTAACATCCATCTGATAGACTTTGAAGTCTTTGTGAGCCGCATAAGCCAGCAGAAGGTGGATAGCTCGATTAGAGCAACAGGAGCATATGTCTCGTCGTAGTCGATACCTTCCTGTTGATTGTATCCCTTCGCAACTAGCCTTGCTTTGTTCCGGATCTCTTCACCATCTTCATTTTTCTTGTTCTTGAAAACCCATTTAGTTCCGACCACTGTTTCCCATGTGGACGGGGTACCAAGGTCCACACTTGAAGACGTTCGAATTGATTGATTTCCTCTTGCATTGCAATCGTCCAATCCGGATCTCGAAGTGCGCTGCTACCTTGGTAGGGTCGTTTTGGCTCAGGAAGCAATTGAAAAGACTGTGTTGACGACGTGTCCTCACACCATCCGAAGGATTGCCAATTATCTGATCAACCGGATGACCTCTAGTCCACTTGCGCTCATGAGGCAAAGCTGAAGTTGATGCATCAGCCATCCGTGGGTCTAGATTTCCTAGTCTCTGATTGCTCAATTGTCTGAGGAAGTTCCATTTATGCACTTGGATCGATCGTCTCTGATGATATTTCCTCGAGGACCGCTGTAGGTTCTTCGTTTTTCTGTGGTGATTCTGGATCGGGTGGGGTAGAGGCGTGAGATGAACTTGGTACATCGGTCTCGTTGGGTGGAGAATCCACTGTAGGTGTAGTAGTGTATGACCGATATACCGGTTCGAAGAGAGAATCCAAGTCGTCTAATGCAAGTCTCGTTGCTTCTTCTGACATTGATTTCGAAGTTGTTGCCATCTTCTGTTGGTTTTGTGCCAACACACCAATGATTATGGGTTCTGAAATGTTGTCTTCAGAAACCAATGGGTTGAGCACGGGTCCTGAACTGAGTTGAGCAGGAACCATCGGGTTAGGCACGGGTTCTAGACTGAGTTGATCAGAAGCCATATCTGCCACTTCGTGGAAAGTGACATTATAGCTTTCCTTAATAGTTCGCTTGGACTTGATGTATACTCGGTACGCTTTTGATGTTGAAGAATACCCGACAAAAGTTGCTTCGAATGCTTTAGGGTCGAACTTTGCACGTTGCTCTCTGTCGTTCGCCACAAAGCACTTGCACCCGAAGAGTTTGGAAGGCGATATTGGGCACTTTTTTATTCACAATCTCGTACGGAGTCTTGTTGAACCGTTTGTGAACCACCGTTCTGTTTTGAGTAAAACAAGCGGTATTGACTACTTCAGCCCATAGAAAGTGTGGAAGTCCCGAATGAATCAGCATTGTACGAGCAGCTTCCACTAGTGTTCGATTTTTCCTTTCAACGACCCCATTTTGTTGAGGTGTTTTGGCGGCTTAAAATTGTTGACTTATTCCAAGTTTCTGATAAAATTCAGTGAGGTGGTTGTTCTTGAACTCAGTTGTAGGACCCGGTCCCGCAAAATAGGTCGGCCAATAAATTACGTGTATGATTTACGTGATTAATTGCGTACATGTTGAATGTTTATGTGACGTATGAACTTTATGCTCGTGATTTATATGTGCAATTACGTGTCCATGATTTCGTATGAATGATGAACCCTAATTCACGAAGGGGGAATTTTCGAAAATAGTAAAGAGAATGACTAACGATAGTCACGTGAGAATTTGCTAGAACTTACTTTGGGCTAGAAACAAACAATTTGGCCCAATCCATAGGAAAGAACAATGGGAAACAAGCCTTCCCAAAAACAAAGAAACCCCACGCCTTGGAGTTCTACCACCATGACCCCTTTTTGACTTAAAATATCTACCAAAACATCTAAACTCTTTACCACACCTAAAAAACTAACGAAAACCTAAGGGAGGAAAGAAGAAGGAGCCGAGGCAAACTCCAAGCCATAAGCACATAAACTAACTTAGGATCTCAAATTTGTAAGTAAACTTCCTTCCCTAAGCCTTTCAATTCGTAATGTTGGTGGTATGGGATGAATTAATGTCATTAATGCAAATTTAGTCTAAGAAGGAATGCGAAAATTCTAAGTGTGAGGCATAAGCTCATGTTAAGGTCCCTACTTGGATAAATCAGTGTTGGGATTGCTCAATGTACGATTTATGAACCATGAAATTGATTTTCGAGATAGGAACCAACCGATTTTGGTAGAGAAGGGATGGAATTGAAGAGTTTCGACTAGGTTAATGAGATAAATGTAGTTTCGATGGGATGAATTTTAGGGTTTCGATCGAAAGTGAATAGGGAATTAGAGCTTCGATTGAATGCTATTAGCCAATGGACTTTCGATCGAATGTAGGGGATTAATTCTAGAGCTTCGGACGACATTTGAATACATCTCAGTTCGATTAAATCAATTTGCAAGGTAATAAATTTATTAAGTCATGAGTTTCGACCGAAACTCATTTCATTACTTGAGTATCGATCGAAACCTCGTACCAAACCCATGCAATTGATCAAAAGCAACTTTGTTCCATGCATAGTTTCGATCGAAACTCAGATGATGCCATGATGATGTAAGACTCGACGAAACCCTCAAGTTGATCGAAAGAGATCCTCAATGCATGTATAGTTTCGGGCGAAATGATGATAATGACGTAAGGATGATGAAATGGCGCGGCGAAACTCCCTCAATTAAGCGAAACTAACATAGGCTAATCATCGATTTGAATTAGAATTTAGCATAAATGAGTTTCGATCGAAAAGTCTACTTTCGATCGAATTAGATCTCGGCGAAACTCGTATGAATAAGCCAAATCAATCGAAACCTAAAATCTATCCCATGTGATTGATCGAAAGAAATAACTTAAAAGGGTTTCAGCCGAAAGAAAACTCGGCAAAACTCAACCCTATCAAGCCATCGATCGAAACTAGGGTTTAGGGTACATCAATTTAATTAAATCGAATCGGGCGAAGTAGATCTCAATAGCTAATCACTTTCGCCGAGCTTCTTATGCTAGGAATTTTAATGTTTGGACTTATAATTTAATTGGGAATAACAACTTAGGTGGGATTGAACACTTAGAGGTTTCGATCGAAACCGAATCACGATTTTGGGACTTTCGCCGAGACGTATGGGTGAAGCATTAATTTCCTAAGTTAACTTAATCGAGGGTAGGAAATCAAATGACTTAAGAAAATTCAAATAAGGCAAATTGAACAAGAGTCTAGAAAATTTGTACAAGTCCAAATAATTAATAAGATGGAATTTAATTATCTCGACGAATTAGCCAAACAATGTACTAATACTTCAATAATTTATTTAAAAGGTCGAACGTTAGGAGCGAACGAGGACGTACGCTAATTAAGCTTGGACCACAGGTAAGTAGAAATTCAACTACGACACGTAACTTGCCTGCGTCCAATTATGTGAATTACGTGCTCGTGTATTCTATGTGAAACATCGTTACGATATGATTATTTTATATGCATAATAGCATGACCTGCATGTGTACATGAGTATGGAATGAGCACTTGCACGCATACATAGTATGTAAGATGCGAGGTAAGAGCGTGCATAAGATCGCCTGTGTGCGATGTATACTCGTCGTTATTGGCGTTGGTGTCGACTCAACGGAGAGTCACGGCTCCCCTATGCAGCCATGGTGAATGAAGCCATAAGGCCTGTATAAGAGGCTGGGGTAATACCCCGTATGCGGGAGATGCAACCTGGAGGATGCGGCTCGGGGCACGCACTGAGTAAGGGAAGATACCTTCGGGTGACCTTCTAGTGCGTAAAGCACTAACCGGGAGGGAAGATTCCTTCGGGTGACCTCCGCGGTTAGTGGCCTCGGTGTTGGCTACCAGTGAGAAGCGTCCGCGTGGAGGCCACACTGAGTAAGGGAAGACTCCTTTGGGTGACTTTCTAGTGTGTGAACCTCCACACATGAGATCTCTATGAAATGGCGCATAGTGGGATGGAAAGCCGAGGGCCCATATGACGTAAGAGTATAAGAAAAGAGTACGGGTCAAGAAAAGAGTATGAGAAAAAGAGTATGAGTCGGAAAAAGAGTATGAGCGTTAGAAAACGACGGCGTGGATTGTCGATCGTTAGGACACGTGCATGCATGCATAATTTCTGCTTACTGAGCCTCGGTGGCTCATCCTTACGTTACGTGTTGTAGGTACCGACGATCAAGGTACGTGATCTACCGATAGCACAAGGCCATTCTTTTGGAGCTTCCGGCTGCTTTTGGGGTGGGAGTGTGTGTATGGATGACGACCTGTGAAGGCCGGGCGCATAAGGAAGCTTTTGCTACACACACACACACTTGAATTTTGCGTTGATGCGACTATGATGAATTAGTAGAATGAATTATGAATATTCTTTTGACATGTATGTAAGACTTCCGCACGCAGTTTTAAAATGAAAAATTTTATTCGCATTTTTACGTCTTTGCACTATAACGAAGCCTTAGGCACTTAGGAGTAGAACGAATTACGAGGTCGGACGACGGGTCCTGACATCAGTGCCGTTGCCTGTTCGAACAACTTGAATAGTCTGTTACAGCAGATTTTGAGTTGTGTTCACAAAATTGATAATCAAGTCACCGGTCTCATCTTTGGTTCGGAGGAACTTAGTCCACGTGTAGCGAGAATAGTCATCAACGATCACTAGCACATACTTTCTTCCATTGATACTCTGAGTCTGCAACGGACCACAGAGATCCATGTGTATTAGTTCCAATGGTCGAGAAGTAGACGCAATTTGCTTGACGTGATGAGATGCTCGCTTCATTTTTACTAAGTGACATGCCGAACAATGATGCTCCCTTTGTAGTAGTATAGTTGCAAGACCGTGAACCAACTTTTTCGTAGAAAGACATTGGAGAGCTTTCATGTTTAGATGAGACAGTCGTTGATGCCATAGGCTGTTCCTCTGTAAATCAATCTGAGAGATGAGCCATACAGCTGTCGAGGGCCGCACGGACGTCAGGTTGATCGTGTACAGATTGGATCTCCGAAGTCCTTGAAGGAGTTCTGTGTCCTAACTATCCAAAATTCTGCATCGGTCAGCATGGAAGACCACCTGGAATCCTTTGTCCCAGAACTGGCCTATGCTAAACAAGTTATGGCGGAGGCCTTCGACGTATGAGACATCTTTTATGGTCAGATTCTTTAGAATGATATCCCCAAGTCCTAGAATCGGAGCTGAATCGTTGTTCCCAAATCTGACTTTGCCTTTTGGTCGGTCTTTGTAGTTGCTCAGCAGGTCTTGTTTACCAATCATGTGTGTGGAGCAACCAGAGTCAAGGTACCAGACATGATGGATCTGCAAAAACAATTTGGAGAGCTTTAGGTACCCACTTAAGCATGGGTCCTCTCAGATTAGCAGATTTAATTTTGGGTTCAAGTATGATTCCTAAATCTATCTTTGGAGGAGTCTTAATAACCCATTGCACTTTTGGAGAAGTGGGTTTGGGTTTTGCCTCTATAGGAGACTTGGCCTTTTTGGCTTTTGTCGTCCAAGGCAGAGATTTAAGAACCCATTTAGGTTGAACCTTGCAGGGAAGGTTAATTTCAGCACGTACAAATGCTTTGGAAGGTTTGACTGAGGAAAAGATATTTTCTTGTGATAGTCTCCTAAGGTGCTTGGGGGATTTTATTTCTACGGGATACCTTAGGTGAGTGCATTCATGTACGGCGCCATAAGCTTCTTTATGGCTGGATCTTGTTTCCTACGAGTTTTCCTTGTGGCATTAGTTTCAGAATAATTAGTAGTAATTTTCGAGGTAGAGCCTATTTCGAGATTATCGCTTCTAAAGGTGATAGGCTTAAGTGAACACGTAGAAGAAATTATTTTGAACGTAGAAATGACTCTTTTATTAGTACGAGTGTCTTTTATTTTAACAGAAGGAATAACATGCTCAGAAACATTCAGATCTACTAGCTCCTTCGCTATCTTAGAACTAGACACTCTCGCCTTCGTAGTCAGTGCTGGCTCTACACTCCCTGTGGACGTAGGTGAAGTAGAATTAGTCTTAGCACTTTTAATAGAATTATTAATGCTCTTTTGATCTTTCGAAGGCGATTTTTCTATTTTCACGCTTTTTATGATAGCGTGTGAGGTAGTTTGGGAGGACGAGGAAGCCTTGAGATTTTCCATCTCCTTAAAGAATTTTTTCTTTTCAGCTTCGAAATTCTCTCGTTCTTTGTCTAGTTTTGCCTGTGACTCCTCTATCTGTTTTATGATAGGGGGTTTATAGAGAGAAGTTTGATAATTAACCTTTTGGATTTCCTCGTAGTGTTCTTCAGAGCCAGGAGGTAATACTTGAACTAAATCACTGACGGGTGTTAAGGATGGTTTCCTTTTTTGTCCTTTTCATTCAGGTCATTATAGTTAAAGGGGATCTCAGGCCCATGAGAGGCTTGTTTAGTGTAGTACCCATAAGATTTAATACGGGGTTTTGTTATATTTAATTATGTAATTTTCTGAATAAGGAAGTTCGACAAGAAATTTAAATCATGAAATAAAAATATAAATATTTAATCTACACTCAACCTCGAAATTTGCTAAAGAGCTAGGTCGAATTTTAGGCTATACTTATAATATTGGAAAAATGTAAGGATTGGGCTATACATAAGTTTTCGAGACTAAGGCCCAATGATCAATGGGCTATGCTTAACACTTAAGAAAGGGCCAATAAATCCTCTTAAGGCTTGTCATATTCCTACAAGTCTAAGGGAAAACACGTCACCCTAATGTCTAATCACTCACAAAAATCGAAGAGTTAATGTATATCTAACATATAATAAATATTAAAGGAAGGGAGGACTTCACTAGCGTGGGAACTTTTGAGGTAAAATACAAAAACTAAAGCAAAAACGTGTTGGAGCATTATCAAGTCCAAACAGTCTACTTCAAAGTGAGGTATACAACTCGTCTAATGCTTAGGATATTTAAATTATTTGTAATGGTTTTGTATTTTTATGTGCTGTTAAAATCTTAGGAAGATTCGACACTCACCATGTTTAGGTAACTCAAAACTGTCGAAGCTAGTTCATGATCATATGTGCGTTACTATAAGATAGGAGCTTTGATAATTTCCTTAGATGAAATATTCATAACCGGTCGACTCCGAAATAGGCTGTGTTTGAGAAATAGTCTCTCAACTCTTATAATAATTTCGGTGTTGGCACAGTGATGAAAACCCTAAATTTGCGAAGTATAGTAATTATCGTATGAATTTATATGGTAAAAGTATTAAGGATTTCCAATAGAGGAAATACTCGTGGGAAAGCAATTGATGTTTATAGGTGTACTGTAGTCTGGGTAAGAAATGATTTTTAAGGATGAATTTGATAATATAAGAATCCCATTTGAGGGTTTTTGGGAGGATCACGATTTTTATAAGATGTCGAGCTATATATTACAAAGATGTCGAGATAAACTAAAGAAGGAACTCGAGATGTATCTGTTAGAAAGATTTCGTTAAATAGATAAATGTCGAGATATGTGAATAGGAAATTTCAAAATATATAGCTGATAAATTTCGAGACATATAATAAGAACTCGATATTACTATTCTTGAGATATACCTTACATATATATCAATATATATATATATACTATAGAGAAATATCGAGATGTTATTGTAACATAGAAAGTAGAGAATGTTATAGGAAGATGTCGATAGGGAATGTTATAGGAAGATGTCGACATATACAATATGGCCTCGATATTTATTGATCTCGAAATGTAATGGGTCTCGACATTTAAGTTAGTAAGGTCTCGATATTTTCTATTATGCTGCCTCGACATTTTGATAAAGCTAAACAGGTCTCGACTTTTATTAGGTCTTGAGAATAGCAAATAGCTCGACATTTATATTCGACATTTAAGGGTTTCAAATTTGGTCTCGACGTTATTTAAAGGGCTTCGACATTTTCCTTAAAGTACCCGACATTTATTAGATATTTATATATGATGGATCCCGAGATTTTTATATAGAGGGTTCGACATCTATAGGATGTCGATATAGCTTGAAGAGTTCGACATTTATTAGATATAGATCTCGACATTTTTCAAGAGGTCCGACTTTTTCAAGAAATGATGGTCTCGACATTTTTAGGGATAAGATGTCGACATTTGTGAGATTTCGACATTTCGTTTTAATTAATAAATTTTCAATATTTTAGGGTTTGTTTATTTTAGGAATATCATTATTTTTAGGTTTTCATTAATTTTAGGGTTTTCTATAATTAAGAGTTTGGGAACTTAAAAACTTACACAGTTTAGTAAATATACTAATATGATAATATTTATTATATTCAGAGGATCTAAATATAGAGACTACGCCAGACCTTCTATTTGACTGTAGCAGGAGGACAGGTAGGTGGAATATCCATCTACAACGCGTAAACACCTATTTGATAATTATGTGATTTTATGTGCTTCGGTGAATTATGTGTTTTACGCATTTTATGTACATTTCATGTGGCATCACGTTTCATGTATTATCATGTTAAGTACCTGCATATGCATTACACGTCATTTCACGGAGTGTACCGTGGTGGAACGGTGGTACTGTATTGTACCTAGTGAGTGAGTAGCCGATATTGGCTGTCGACCCGTAGAGGAGTCACGTGAGTGTGGGCATCTGCTGTGCGCCAGCGCCTGTGACGGTGAGCCATTGGCCCGTTGGACATTATGCGGCAGACTGCGGGCGACCTAGAAAGGAACGACTTGGGACATCCCCAAGTAGACTAGCTAGTGTAGGCCACGCTGTCGCATGCGGGAGGAGGCGACCTGGAGGGTGCGACCTGGGCACCCTTACGGGGCCTAGTGTAGGCTACCAGCGTGGGCACCGCATTGGCAGAAGAGGCGACCCGAGAGTGTGACCTGATACGGCTCAGGGAGGCTGCTCGGTGTAGGCCACTGCCGTAGTGTTGTGATCGTGTTGTGGTAGTGTTCGTGATCGTGGTAGTGATTTCGCGTGATGGTGCACAGTATGGAGCCCAGGGCCCGTTGTGAGGTGGTGAGTGTATCCCGGTTGTGATGAGTGATAGTCAGTGGCCTTGCATTGTGAGAATTGGGGGTGAGTGAACGTGAGCGAGTCACACGTGCATGTGCACTATTTCACCTACTGGGCAATAGCTCAGTGTTTGCGTGTTGTAGGAAATCGATGATCGAGGCTGGCTATCGGAGCTTCCATGGGCTTTTGAGGGCGGGGCTGTACATGGATGACGACCTGTGGGCGAGTGATAGGGTGATTTGGGCCTAAGGCCCATTTGTATTAACATTTTGTGTAAACAAATGTTTTTGTAAAATGGGTTCTCCGCGGCTTTCGCTGCTAAACCCGACGCGATTTATCGCTAAATAGCGATTAGAGAGTGGGGTCGTTACAGGTGGTATCAGAGCTTAGGATATAGATTCTGTAGACTGTCCATGTACGGCCGCTCAAAAGCATGGAAGCCCAGCCTCGTCTGTAAGTGTTTATGTATCTGTGATAATTCTTATGTGCTAATGTGAAACTTTGATTATAATTAGTAGGATAAAATGGTACGAACTAGGAGTGAATTTAATGGCGAATCAAGCCGACAACACCACGATGAACGGGAATCCAGTCCCGATGAACATGACTCGAACCGTACAATTTCCCAGCTTGCTGATCTTGTTCGGCTCCAATCCGAACAAATTAATGCCCTGATACGCAACCAAAATTCGTCGGAGCGACATACGTCGCCCCAGATCGATAGAACCGAAACCATCGGGCATAGGTTCCGTAAACTCAATCCGCCCATTTTCGAAGACACTGTAGATCCAATTGCAGCGGGTGAGTGGCTTAGGACTATTGAATCCACATTCCAATATAGCCGAACTCCCGAAGAGGAGAAAGTTCTATGTGCTGCCTTTCAACTCCGGGGAAATGCCGGATACTGGTGGGATACCATCACAGCGATGGAGAATCCAAATACGATCACCTGGGAGCGCTTTAAGGAACTCTTCGAGGAAAAGTATTTTAGTATTTCTGCCCGTGACACGAAAATGGAGGAATTCATCAATCTACGTCAGGGCGGGATGTCCGTTGCGGAGTACATCCGCAAATTTGAGCAACTTTCTCGCTTTGCTCCCCATATAGTAGCGACAGACAACCTTAAAGTGGGACGTTTTCTAATTGGCCTGAAGTCTGAACTGTACCGAGATGTCGCGGTGACGAGGACTCCAGATATGACCTATGCTAAGGCTGCCGAACGAGCTTTGGTGGCCGAAGAAGCCGAGACGAGGCTATCTAAAGATCGCGAAGCAAAGAGAAAGATGGAGCAGGGACAATACGGTCGCGAAGGAAACGAGAAGAAACGATTGGTCGATCATGCTCCTAATCAGCCAAACCGCGGGAGGCCAAATGAACCCAGATGGGAACAAAGGCCGAATGCGAGACCTAACAATGCTCTGGCCAAACAACCGATGCCGACTTGCCACCTGTGTGGACGTCAACATGTCGGCGTCTGTTTCGGTCCTAATCCTAATATCAAGTGCTTCAACTGTGGAAAGGCGGGCCATATCTCGCGATTTTGTCGTGAGAATTCACCAGTTAATCCGAACCCTGCACGGAATCAACAACCTGTGCCGAACCAACCTCCGAGGGTACTTCCTAGAGTATTTACCCTCACTGCAGAAGAAGATGAAAAACAACCTGGGGTAGAACCGAATATGTAAGATAAAATACCCTTATTTTGTGAACTTGTAAACTTAAAACGGAAGTTTTTGTACTGTAAGATAGGATAATATATAAATATTTTGTTTAATGGTTACTAAGTTGAGTAGCAAGAAACAACCGAAAATCAAGGAATAATGATTCCAGATAAGAATGGTAAATTTAAAAAAAAAAATGAGGGTTATCGTTCGCTTTTCCCGAATACGAGAACTGCGACAACAAATACATCCAAAACCCCTGTAAGGATAAAAGAAATCGATGCCCCGTGTTATTCCAATCGGCGTAATTTCGGGGACGAAATTCTTTTAAGGGGGGAGAGATGTAGTACCCATAAGATTTAATACGGGGTTTTGTTATATTTAATTATGTAATTTTCTGAATAAGGAAGTTCGACAAGAAATTTAAATCATGAAATAAAAATATAAATATTTAATCTACACTCAACCTCGAAATTTGCTAAAGAGCTAGGTCGAATTTTAGGCTATACTTATAATATTGGAAAAATGTAAGGATTGGGCTATACATAAGTTTTCGAGACTAAGGCCCAATGATCAATGGGCTATGCTTAACACTTAAGAAAGGGCCAATAAATCCTCTTAAGGCTTGTCATATTCCTACAAGTCTAAGGGAAAACACGTCACCCTAATGTCTAATCACTCACAAAAATCGAAGAGTTAATGTATATCTAACATATAATAAATATTAAAGGAAGGGAGGACTTCACTAGCGTGGGAACTTTTGAGGTAAAATACAAAAACTAAAGCAAAAACGTGTTGGAGCATTATCAAGTCCAAACAGTCTACTTCAAAGTGAGGTATACAACTCGTCTAATGCTTAGGATATTTAAATTATTTGTAATGGTTTTGTATTTTTATGTGCTGTTAAAATCTTAGGAAGATTCGACACTCACCATGTTTAGGTAACTCAAAACTGTCGAAGCTAGTTCATGATCATATGTGCGTTACTATAAGATAGGAGCTTTGATAATTTCCTTAGATGAAATATTCATAACCGGTCGACTCCGAAATAGGCTGTGTTTGAGAAATAGTCTCTCAACTCTTATAATAATTTCGGTGTTGGCACAGTGATGAAAACCCTAAATTTGCGAAGTATAGTAATTATCGTATGAATTTATATGGTAAAAGTATTAAGGATTTCCAACAGAGGAAATACTCGTGGGAAAGCAATTGATGTTTATAGGTGTACTGTAGTCTGGGTAAGAAATGATTTTTAAGGATGAATTTGATAATATAAGAATCTCATTTGAGGGTTTTTGGGAGGATCACGATTTTTATAAGATGTCGAGCTATATATTACAAAGATGTCGAGATAAACTAAAGAAGGAACTCGAGATGTATCTGTTAGAAAGATTTCGTTAAATAGATAAATGTCGAGATATGTGAATAGGAAATTTCAAAATATATAGCTGATAAATTTCGAGACATATAATAAGAACTCGATATTACCATTCTTGAGATATACCTTACATATATATCAATATATATATATACTATAGAGAAATATCGAGATGTTATTGTAACATAGAAAGTAGAGAATGTTATAGGAAGATGTCGATAGGGAATGTTATAGGAAGATGTCGACATATACAATATGGCCTCGATATTTATTGATCTCGAAATGTAATGGGTCTCGACATTTAAGTTAGTAAGGTCTCGATATTTTCTATTATGCTGCCTCGACATTTTGATAAAGCTAAACAGGTCTCGACTTTTATTAGGTCTTGAGAATAGCAAATAGCTCGACATTTATATTCGACATTTAAGGGTTTCAAATTTGGTCTCGACGTTATTTAAAGGGCTTCGACATTTTCCTTAAAGTACCCGACATTTATTAGATATTTATATATGATGGATCCCGAGATTTTTATATAGAGGGTTCGACATCTATAGGATGTCGATATAGCTTGAAGAGTTCGACATTTATTAGATATAGATCTCGACATTTTTCAAGAGGTCCGACTTTTTCAAGAAATGATGGTCTCGACATTTTTAGGGATAAGATGTCGACATTTGTGAGATTTCGACATTTCGTTTTAATTAATAAATTTTCAATATTTTAGGGTTTGTTTATTTTAGGAATATCATTATTTTTAGGTTTTCATTAATTTTAGGGTTTTCTATAATTAAGAGTTTGGGAACTTAAAAACTTACACAGTTTAGTAAATATACTAATATGATAATATTTATTATATTCAGAGGATCTAAATATAGAGACTACGCCAGACCTTCTATTTGACTGTAGCAGGAGGACAGGTAGGTGGAATATCCATCTACAACGCGTAAACACCTATTTGATAATTATGTGATTTTATGTGCTTCGGTGAATTATGTGTTTTACGCATTTTATGTACATTTCATGTGGCATCACGTTTCATGTATTATCATGTTAAGTACCTGCATATGCATTACACGTCATTTCACGGAGTGTACCGTGGTGGAACGGTGGTACTGTATTGTACCTAGTGAGTGAGTAGCCGATATTGGCTGTCGACCCGTAGAGGAGTCACGTGAGTGTGGGCATCTGCTGTGCGCCAGCGCCTGTGACGGTGAGCCATTGGCCCGTTGGACATTATGCGGCAGACTGCGGGCGACCTAGAAAGGAACGACTTGGGACATCCCCAAGTAGACTAGCTAGTGTAGGCCACGCTGTCGCATGCGGGAGGAGGCGACCTGGAGGGTGCGACCTGGGCACCCTTACGGGGCCTAGTGTAGGCTACCAGCGTGGGCACCGCATTGGCAGAAGAGGCGACCCGAGAGTGTGACCTGATACGGCTCAGGGAGGCTGCTCGGTGTAGGCCACTGCCGTAGTGTTGTGATCGTGTTGTGGTAGTGTTCGTGATCGTGGTAGTGATTTCGCGTGATGGTGCACAGTATGGAGCCCAGGGCCCGTTGTGAGGTGGTGAGTGTATCCCGGTTGTGATGAGTGATAGTCAGTGGCCTTGCATTGTGAGAATTGGGGGTGAGTGAACGTGAGCGAGTCACACGTGCATGTGCACTATTTCACCTACTGGGCAATAGCTCAGTGTTTGCGTGTTGTAGGAAATCGATGATCGAGGCTGGCTATCGGAGCTTCCATGGGCTTTTGAGGGCGGGGCTGTACATGGATGACGACCTGTGGGCGAGTGATAGGGTGATTTGGGCCTAAGGCCCATTTGTATTAACATTTTGTGTAAACAAATGTTTTTGTAAAATGGGTTCTCCGCGGCTTTCGCTGCTAAACCCGACGCGATTTATCGCTAAATAGCGATTAGAGAGTGGGGTCGTTACATTTAGTGGATGAATCGAACGCATTTTCATACGTTGATTCCGTAATGTTTCTAAGAGGTTACAGCTAAACCCGTGTTCTTAATATCATACATTTCCTTTTTCCTTAAAATGTGTGGGTTAGTGTAACCTATGCCTTTTATTGGATTATAGAACTCTATATCCTTGGGCTTGTTCAAGAATATCGTCTGTTCGGAATGTCCCCTACGCGTAAGAAGATCATCTAATTTTTTAATTTTAGCATATAACTTCCTGCGTTCCTCTGTTAGGAGAGCATAATTATTTTCTACCGTTACTTTAGCGGCTTGACAGGCATCTAGTTCCTTGCTAAGCTCACTAACCATAGCATTTGATGTTTCTAATTTAGCCTCTAAGTTAGTGATCTTAATGGTAGCTTCGGTTATCCTACAATTTAAGGTGGCTTTCTCGTTTAGATTCCTAACCAAACAATTGTAGTTATTTGCTAGCCTGTCTTCTAACTCTTTAATCTTTTCACTATGCTGCCCTAAAGGAGGTTGACTAGTCTCTCTAGAATGTAAGCTCTTAGTAAGTTCTTCTATTTTTGCATTAGTGCTCCTAAGTTCTGATTCGAGACTATCTATCTTCTCCTGAGATCTTTCAAGTTTATTCTCTACTTCCTTAATACTTTTCTGCTCACTCTCATGTTAGCATATTGCGTTTGATATGATTCTAACATGGTCAATAATGTGGAAGGAAAAACTACATCATTTGAAGAAGGAGATGCGTTTTCGCCGTCCGTACGAATGGATGTTTCGGCGTCCAATTCGTTGTCGAGACGGGCCATGAGGGCTAAATTCTCTACTTCGGAACTCGACGTGTCCTTGAGCCAATGGTCCTGTTCGGCCATGAGAGCTACTCCAGCTTCTTTCTGTTTAGTCAATTGGAGCTTCCTGGAGTAGTAGTTTGCATCTCTTCTCTTCGGGAGAGTGCACCCTCTGGCGAAGTGACCTGGTTTGCCACAGTTAAAGCATTTGTTAGTCTCTTTAGGATTCTTGACCTCGGAGCTCTCTGGTGCACGTTCTTTGTTTTTGGAGCTTATAGTCCGAAGTCTGTTGGCTGAGGTTGAAGTCTTCTTAAAGTACTTCTTGCTCATCATTTGTCCAATGAGAGCTAACTGCTTTCCAAGAGCTTTCATGTTTGGCTCGATGTCGGAGTCCGATTCATCTTCCGACTCTGATGGTGAAGGAGGCCTAGTGATCTTTTCTTTTCTTGATCTTGAGCTCCTCTTCTCCGAGACTAAGGCAACAGTGTCTTCGGTTTGTTTGCCTTTCTGCTCTTTGAGAATCTCGCGGATATCATCCTCATGCTGAGCGAGATTATCGAACACGGCATGGACATCCAACTCCTCTAGATCTTTATTTTGTCGAATCTGAGTGGATATTTTCTTCCATTCCGTGGGGAGAGAAGATAGAAATCTGATGTTCGTCTCCATGTTGGTCTTCGTTATTTCTATATTCCTCATCTCGTTAAGAAGAGTGAGGTATCTTTGGTAGATTTCATATAGACTCTCCTCTGGCTTTGCTTTAAAGGAGTCATAGGCAGTGAGAATGTTCGCCTTTTTGGCCTTTATGCCAACTTCCGTCCTCTGCATCATCCTATGCAGCTCATCCCACATCCCTTTAGGCGATGAGAGGCTGTCGATTTGTCTGTATATGTCGTTGGGGATGCCATGCATGAGGGTATTCATGGCTACTAGATCAGCCTTAGCTCGAGCTCTTTCCTCCAGAGAGTATTCCCTAGGCTCCTTTAGTTGCCAAGAAGGTGGAATTACGGGAGTACTGCTGTTTCGTCCCCAGGTACATGGACTCAGAATTGTGCCCGTCCCTCTTCAAGAGGCTGCAGTAGATTTTCGTCTCTTTAAAGCGATGAAATTTAGGAAGCAGCTTCTCCATACGCTGTATTCGCCTCTTTGCAAAATCGGCGGACGGTTGTCATTTCCGAGCGAGTATGCATCCATTTTTGTATTGTAGTCGAGTTGTTGAAGGATCTTCGTTAATTGTTTTGAAGGTTGAAAAGATGTAATGTGCTTTACAAGTGACAAAATTCGTTAGTAGCGTTTGATTCGAAAATTAGAACGACAATTATTTTCGATTCAATCTTTAAAGTTTGATCGAAATTAATTTCGTCGAAGTAGAGTGTACTGAGTATTGTTCTCGTGCGAGAAATTTTGTCAGCGAGATATTTTACGAGCGAGATAAATTGCTCAAAATCATTCGGTCGAGACTTGATCGTGAATTTATTTCGATTGTAAAGAAACAGTACGTTAGTAAGTTTCTCGACAAGTCAAAATAAATCTGTTGGCTAGAAAAATTTCTCGCGTGTAAATAATTTTCGCCTGGTCAAGCATTAAACGTTTGACCGAAAAAGTTTTCGAGAGAAAGTTTTTACGCATGCAAAGTCAAAATAAGCCTTTCTCGAAAAGATTTTCGGTGTATAATGCTCGAGAAATATTTCTAACAAAAATCGTTTCTGCTGATGACGATTCTAGCGCTGACTTCGTATTCTGACCGAGAAAAATTCTCGTGCCAAGTTTTTCAATCGAGAAACTAATCCAATCGCAACACCTAGCGAGAAAAATTAGAGCAATCGAGAAAAATTCACAGAATACGATTAACACAGATTCGAGCAAAAACAAAGAATCAGATAGTGAAATTTTAGGTAATTGCTCGCAATCATGTACTAATCACGCACGAACAAGCAATTAAACGCGTTATGAAGCAAATATATCGAATTCGATCAAAACCAGAACGTGTTCTTCAT
Organism: Craterostigma plantagineum; assembly: GCA_027422505.1. Lineage (NCBI taxonomy): Eukaryota > Viridiplantae > Streptophyta > Magnoliopsida > Lamiales > Linderniaceae > Craterostigma > Craterostigma plantagineum. The sequence goes on along the minus strand of JAPQWV010000066.1, from coordinate 28,191 downwards.
GTTCTTCGTCAACAGTAAAATTCAAACAGCTACTGATCTAGTCGCAATGATCATTTAACACTTAATTTAGCACAAAAACATCAAATTCAAGTCAATTAAGCACGGAATTAAGCTATTGGATCGAAAAACATTTCGCGCCCAAAACTGTTCTTCGGTGGAACAGTATTCAAAATAAAATTTCGATCCAATTCTAACAATTTTTGATTCAAAACAGAACGAATCCGCTCTGATGCCAATTGTTAGGTCCTACGATTAACAACTCTAAGATCCTAGGCAGGAATTCAGAGTAATTCGACAGTTATGATGATGAATTAAGTTCGATCGAAAAACTCATATTAAGAATCGAGATAGAGAATTCAAGTAGAGTGAGAAAGTTACTGTTGTTTCTCTCTCTAGAAATCTAATTGCAAGCCTTTCGGATCAATTCAATAGATTTTCTCTTTTCTCAGCTCAAATTCTATATTTATACCAAACAAGCTTGGTATAAATATCTAACTAGTCCTTAATCTAAAAACTAATACAAGAAAGCCCCTAATTACAAGGACAACTAATGAAATCAAGCACAAATTAAATGTATACTCTACACAATCCATACATTCTTCAAATTAGTTTCGACTCAATTTTTGAATTAATTATTTACATTTCTTATGTGGATTTCAGATGGATCAATACCCGACATATAACCACATCTACGAGAAGGCCTTATACCTCAACGTCCACGACACGAACTTCCAGTTAGACATGACCACTTTCCGGTGTCCAGATGACATCATCGTGTCCATTCTGCAAGGCCATCCACTATGGCATGCACTTACAGTGACGGCATCAGTGCCGATGGTCTACCTCCAACAGTTTTGGGGGATGATCAAGAGCCTCATCTTGGACGGGGCATACCACTTTACCACGGTTGTAGGGACAAGGCATATCCGCATGGGCAAGAACGAGTTCAGAATTCTGCTCGACCTCCCTCACAGCCAAAACTACGACCCCCTCCCATCAGATGCAGAACTGGTGCATGATTTTCTCCAGATGGGGTACCGTCTGCCACTCACCAAGCTAGCTCAGATGCAGAGCAACGGGATTCCCCATCCATGGAAGAAACTATTCGGGATTATAAATAAGTGCCTGTCCCCGAAGCACGCAGGCTTCGACAAAGGCAACGGCGACACTCCGAATATTTCACGGAGTCGTGTTCTCGCGGAATTACGATTTCGCTCAACTGATCTGGAACGACCTAGCAGAGCAGATCAGACAAAAAGAGAACAAAAGGTCCAAGAACGTGCCGTATGCAAGATGGTTCTCGGTCATCATCTGCCAACATATGGAGATGCACGAGCAGAATTCCGTGCCTGCCTCCGGGAGGAAAATATCAGCCACCAAGGCTCAAGTTCTTCCACAACCCAAGGCTGGTAGACCTAGCTCAGCCTTCATGCCCATTCCACTCAACCTTCTTCGGCTCGCTGACCCCACGGAAGCCGAATATCAAAGATACTGTCGGGAACATCATCTCACAGAGTCGATGATTCGAGGGCCCCGACAGATTTCCACGTGAGTCCTCCACAACAACAACACTCAAGCCCTGAGGGCATGATGATTGATGAAGTGGCCCACGAGCTAGAGCAAGAGCTACCAAATCAGGACGAACACATTCCTGACATAGACGCCACGTTGATCGATGCTGTGGCGGCAGAGTTAGAACAAGAAGCTTCTGAAGAAACATTCCAAGTGGAAGTGCCCGTACATGTTGGCGTGCTCGGAGAAACTATTGAGGAGGTTCTTCAATAAGGAGCACAGCCCGAGACAGAAATGGGGCAAAGCTCACTTCCACGGGTGACGAACCAGGCTCCTGAGGACATAGAATGTGGCCTCACTCCACACACAGCCACCTCATCCGACACGGAGTCAGATAAGGAGATCAGCCTGATGAGACGGACTCCCAGACGACTTAGCATACAAATCGAGTCTCTCTTCACCGCCGTCACCACCGCACCAGATACCGTGCCGATCGTCTCTTCAAGTGCTGCGGCCACTTCTTCGCTCAATCTTGAGCCGCAACAAAATCTATCGATGTCTGGTTCGCAGGCCCAAACCGAGCCTGCCGACACACCCATAGAGGAGAATCTTCAAGATTCGACTCAAGGATTGGGTGGAAGTCTCGTAGAGTCACAACCTCAAGTGACTCTGAGCTAAGCTGAGGAGCTGGTGTCTGCTCAAGGGTTGTTAACAGGCAACATTTGCTGTCCTAGAAGACCAACTCAAGGCCGCCCTCTCCTCATCACTTAAATCTTTCAAAGACAAGATCATGGAGAGCATGCGTACGACTATCGAGACGTCCCGACAAGATCGAGGGAAAGTACCCGTCTCAGAGTCAACTTCAGCACAACCCGACCTCACAACCCCACAACCCACACCCACCGACCCTCTACAAAACTCTTCCATCCTAATAAACCCATATACCATCCCAATAACCGAGCTCCATGACATCCTTCTAGCCCGCCTCATCGATCTTACCATTCGATCGCCTCAGGAGGAGTCACTCTATAGGCGACTGTTAGACCATCCTGAGCCACCTACCCAAACATGCCGAGGCCAAAGCTCTCACTGAAGACGCCGACATGGCGATCATGACGATCAGGATCCTCGTGAGGGGGAGAAGAAGCCAAGGACAACAACAAGTGGCCAAGGACAAGGCTCGGGCTCAACGCAATCAGGCACTGGAGCAGGTGAAACCCAAACCACCCAAACACAAACCACCCAAACTACCCACACCACACACCGCACCGCCACTCTAACCCACATCGACCCACCAACCTTTCACCTATGGACGCCTACGCCCACACCACCGACCCTGACAAGCCCCTTGCTTCCGGAAGAAGAAGCAAGTGCGGCCAAGCTTGTAGCTCTGGCACAAACCCAAGCTACTCCCTCAACAGCTCCAGAACAACCGGGCCCTTCAGGACACGGCATCAACCCACAAGAATTTCTCGACAAATTCATATTTGAAGAACAGTGGGCGACTCATTATATGCCCGAGGAGCATCAAGTACAACGGCTCAAGGAGGTTCGACAAATTTTGCAACACGCTTCGGTGAACCTCATGCTGATAGAAGACGACGAACTTCAGGAAGGTGTAGACCACGAACAAGATCCCACAGGGCTTTCATAGCTGATCACGCAACGAGCGGTTTCCCCCACAAGACAAATGCCAGGACCATTCGGATCAACACGCCGTGGGAGAATATCCGAATAGAGATACCCTTCCTCGAAGAAGTCCGTGAGAATATTTGGAGGTCATCAGACAGAATCAAAAAGCCAAACTAATTTGAGCTGAGAGGGATCTCTCACTGGGATCAGCAGAAGATGATGACTTACCTCTGGATGCTGACTCAACTTGGACCCGACGTACGACTGGGGATGACTAAAGGACAAGTCAAGAGCCACAGAGTCTCTCCCCAATTGCCAGCTTCTCAGCATCTACTGTGCCAAAGGAGGTCTTCCAACCCCAACTTACATTATTGAGCGAGTAGACAGAACCCGACAGGAACAAAGGGAGAGCGACCTTACGTATCTCCCTGCCAACGAGGTATACAACCTCTATCAGCTGTACATGGAAAAGTACTAAGGTCCTCAAGGCTTCGTCAAGAAAGTAAGCCTCGAAGGGCTCTACCGATTCATGATGCGCCAAGTCAAGTACTTCGCTGCGCATGACCTTCAGATGGCTCGGGAGAGCAACATGAAGAAGGTCAACATGACTGAAACGCTCAACAAAGGACTTGAGATCGAAGGGCTTCCAAGCAATCATGTGCACATCAGCTCAGTCCTAGGCACTACCACAATCCAATCGCAAAGAAGACTAGGTTGATGCTGAAGACTGAGATTCGGAAGTTTTGCGACGGAACGCTCAAGGTCATCAGGAGGAATATAGAGCAAAGGTTGGAAGAAATCAACCGAGAGACGATGCTGAGAATCCATAGGTTCGTGAGGGAACAGCCGCTCCTGATGGAATTGCTAGATGATGTCGAGGAGCGTCTGAAGCTTAGGGAAACAGTTAGAAACTATGAGCATGCGCTGGGTTTGCGCAGATCGTATTACGTCCGACGAGGACAAATAGCGCAGAAACGCAATCAAGCACAAAGGGGGAGATTGTAGAGTACATATTTTAATTGTGCTTGATTTTATTAGTTGCCCTTGTAATTAGGGGCGTTTTGTATAGTAGTCCTTAGACTAGGACTAGTTTGATATTTATACCAAGTGTGTTTGGTTAAATACATGTAAACAATTAGAGCTTAATACAGAAAATTAGAGAATTGATCCAAAAGACTGCCGAATTCATTTCTAGAGAGAGAAACTTACAGAACTTTCTCACACTAACGGTTTTCTCTCTCGAGTTCTTCAACGAAAGGTTTTCGATCGATATTCAATCCATTCAATTCTAATCGATTTCCTTAGAATTCGTGCCTAGGATTAATTGTGTTGACGGACGGGGACCTAACACGCTCAATCGTCTCGGAGTTCTTCTTATCAACCGAATCCTCATCTGATTCCGTGTCTGATGGGGTAGCCGTGTGAGGTGAGAGTCCTCGTGCTACATCCTCACCAGCTGGTTCCGTCACCGGAGGCTCGATAGGTTGTATTGTTGAAATTAGAGCCTCTGTTTCTGGCGTAGTAGCCAGCGGTGGTGAGATGTGCCCCGTTTCTGCCTCGGGCTGTGCTACTGGAAGACCTTCCTCAATAAGTTCTTCGAGCATGCCGACAATGATGGGCACTTCAGCACTAAGAGATATAGGTGGAGCCTCCAGTTCCATCTCTTGGGCCACGGCATCGATTAGGATGGCCTCAACATTTGGCATTGTTTCCTCGTGAGTTGGAGGCTCCAGCTTTAGTTCCTGAGCCACTTCATCAATCATCGTGTCTTCAGGACTAGGCTGTTGTTGCGGAGGGCTCACTTGGAACTCTGTCGGGGGCCCACGAATCATCTCCTCAGTCAAATGATGCTCCCGACAGTATCTCTGATATTCATCTCCCGCGGGGTCGGCGAGACGTAGCAGCTCGAGCGGAATGGCCATCAATGGCTGAGCTAGGTCTGCGAGCTTGGGTTGTGGAAAACTTGAGCCTAGGTGGCTGATAGTTTCCTCCCAGAGGGAGGCGAGGAATATTCTGCTCATACATCTCCATTTGTTGTCGGATGATGACGGAGAACCATCTCGCATACGACACATTTTTGGACCGTTTGTTCTCTTACTGTCTCATCTGTTCTGCGAGGTCGTTCCAGAACAGTTGAGCAAAATTGTAATTTCGCGAGAACATTACTCCGTGAAGTATCCGGAGGATGTGGCCGTGGCCCTGGCTGCTACCCAAGCAACTCCCTCAGTCGCTCCAGACCAACCGGGCCCCTCAGGACATGGAATCAATCCACACGAGGTCCTAGATAAATATATCTTCGAAGGACAATGGAGGACCCATTCCATGCCCGAGGAGCATCAGAGACGACGGCTTCAGGACGTCCGCCACTTCTTACAACAAGCATCCGTTGACCTCGTTATCATAGAACGACGAACTTCTGGAAGGTGAAGATTATCGAAGAGACATCCCATGGCTACCAGAGTTGATCGCACAACGAGCAGTGTCCCCCACCAGAGAGATGCCAGGGACCGTTCGGATCGCCACGTCGTGGAAAAACATTCGAATAGAGATACCCTTCCTAGAAGAAGTCAGGGAAAATATTTGGAGGTCACCGGATAGAGTCAAGAAGCCGGATGAGTTCGAGCTGAGAGGGATCTCTCACTGGGATCAGCAGAAGAGAATGACGTATCTATGGATGCTGACCCAACTAGGACCGGACGTAAGGCTGGGGATCCCAAAGAATCGACTGAAGAGTCATTTCAAGGAACTCTCCCCAATTTGCCAACTCCTCAGTGTCTATTGTGCCAAAGGATGACTTCCAACGCCTCACTATGTTATATAGCGATTGGACAGAACCCGAGAGGAACTGAGCGAGAGCGACCTGCCATACCTCCCCGCCGATGAAGTATATCACCTTTATCAGCTGTACGTGGAGAAGTACAAAGGTCCTCAGGGCTTCATCAAGAAAGAAGGCCTCGAAGGACTCTACCGGTTCATGATGCGACATGTCAAGTACTTCGTCGCGCACGACCTTCAGATGGCTCTAGAGAGTAATATGAAGAAGGTCAACATGGCCGAACCACTCAACAGAGGACCTGAGATCGAAGGGCTTCCAAGCAATCATATTCACATCAGCTCGGTCCTAGGTATCACCTACAACAAACCAATTGCCAAGAAGACTAGGATGATGCTGAAGACAGAGATTCATAAGTTTTGCGACGGAACGCTCAAGGTCGTCAGGAGAAACATCGAGCAGAGGTTGGAAGAGATCAATCGAGACACGATGCTGAGGATCTACCGGTTCGTGAGAGAACAGCCGCTCCTGATGGAATTGCTGGATGACATTGAGGAGCGCCTGAAGCTTAGGGAAACGGTTAGAGACTATGAGCATGCGCTGGGCTTGCGCAATCATACTACGCCCGACAAGGACGAACAGCGCGGAGACGCAATTCAGCACAAAGGGGGAGAATGTAGGATACTATTTCTAATTGTGCTTGATTTCATTGGTCGTTCTTGTAACTTGGGGCTTTTTGTATAGTAGTCCTTAGATTATGACTAGTTTGATATTTATACCAAGCTTGTTTGGTATAAATACATGTAAAGAATTTGAGCTGAAAAAAGAAAAAGTTTTGAGAATTGATCCGAAAGGCTTGCAATTCAATTTCTAGAGAGAGAAACAACAGCAACTTTCTCACTCGAATTCTCTCTCACGTTCTACATTAGAGTTTTTCGATCGAATTTCATTGATCATCATAATCGTCGAATTACTTTGAATTCCTGCCTAGGATCTTAGAGTTGTTAATCATAGGACCTAATAGATACAGGCCCATTTTTTAATTTTTCGCTCGAGAAACTCAGGTCGAAAATTTTCATCGGGTCCCTATTGATTTTCGCTCGACAAATTTGGAGCGAAAATTGACATTTGTTCCCAAATTGATTTTCGCTCGAGAAACCGCGATTGAAAATTACTAACTTCGCCCAAGTCTTGCGATAGTAAGTTTTTCTAAGTTTTCAGAATGACTTTAATTTTAAGTAAAAACCACATAATTGCTCCCCCTATGTGTGAAAAAAAATATGTAATTAACTCCATGTATTTTCGGGACGGTGACATCTGGCTTCATCTTCAAATTTTTGAAAATTTGCAATGCTTAGAGCAAAAATGTTGAGAATATTAGAGTTAATTTTGGAAGCGATTTTTCCTATTTTAGGCTCCCCCTGAAACATTTCCAAGATAAGTTGGTTAAATTCAAAATTACAAAACACGTTACGATCCAAATATTTAACCATCCAAAATTCGAACCATTGCCGTGTACTCCAAGTAGGGATCAATTCGTGAAGTCATCCTCATTTATTCAGCAATACTTGGAGAAAGATCATCAAAATAGTTTGGAGCTCAAGCCATAAATTTTTGTAAACGCTCCCCCGCAAATTGTGCACCAAAAATTGATTTAGCACGACGGCATATGAAATAAATTTCAAGTACCAAATATGTAATACGCAATTTAGACAATTTCTCCTAGATACATGGTCCCCTAATAATCTATTCAAAATATTGCGTGAGGGTATGAGCAAGAAATTCGCATTTAATCAATTCCGCATAGATGCAAATTAAGATTGCATATTAAAATGTGCGATCAGAAGTATTTATATATATAATTTTTTTGTTTGATTATATATATATGTATATATATATATTTTAATTTTATTAATAGTATGGGGTCAGATTATTTTGCTTCGATCATTGTCACGCCTATAAATTCACAAGAAACTTGAAAGATTTTATGCCGTCAAATACTGTCACTAAACTAAAGTCCTAAGTTCAAAGTAGGATCCATTTCGACAACTCTCACTAGGTTCGCTCTAGCGCTCATTTATTTTTTACTAGGGATTTTTTATATTATATCACTCAAGTCAACACAAGTCATATTAAGTCACTTTACGTGTGATCGAGGCGCTTTTAATCATTTCACCGACATTTCACCGAGCAAGAGATCGTCGTTTTGGAATTAAAGGGACTTTGAAGGCTTTAATTTGGTTATGACTAAGAAGGGAACTTTTTGGGAAAAGTGAGCTTTATATCGTCTTCCGTTTCTTCGTCCTTATCCATTTCTTCGGCATTTTTCTCTTTCGTCTTTTTGTCTTTTTCATCCTTTTATCTTTTGTAAATTTTCTGCACCTGCTCAAGCTGAAGCTCCGCTTCTCTACGAGGCTGAGATATTATCTAAGGTGAAGTTCTTCTTGTTGGTTCTTGGGCCGATACCGTACTCCTTTTCTCTTAATCCCTAAAGAGGTTTCAGAGATTATCGATTTGAAGAGTTCACAGTTATGGAATTCGAACCCAAAGCCGTGCTCCTCTTCTCCCTGTCTCGATATAAGACCGGATTATCGTTGGAGAAGTTCACTTGGTGGTGCTCCTCTTTCCAGCCCTTTTGACCAGTGTACGAGATTATCGGTGGAGAAGTTCACAGCAAGATCCATTCCCTCTTCTTAAAAATTTTGAGAGGCAGGTTCTTTTGATCTGTTTTTCTTTGTGCATTGAGCATTCCTCGTGTGCGTTTTCCACCTTCTTTTGTCATCTTTTTCTTTTTCGTCTCGTTTTTCTCCCCCTACTTTCTCGATTGCGTATCCTGCCGAAATTTTAGATTGTCGGTTGAAGGTTCTAAGGGTTTTCAAATGAAGAAAATGAATTTGGAGAAGGCTCAAAATGGATGACTGAAGGCTATGTTAAGGGATTGAAAATTTTTATAATTGGCCGAGTGAGGAATTTCCTAGGTACCCTAATCATTTTCCTAACTTTCTAACGCAAGGTGAGTATGAGACCAAAAACACTAGTTAAGACAAGCAATGACTGTGTAACTCTCTCAAGAATAGATCCGTGGAAAGAAATCAAAAGGCTAGAAATCTCACTCATATAAAGTGGCTTTGGCGTCTAGTGGAGTCTATGAAAAGACTTTAGACACATGAATGCGACTTAAGATTGAAAAAATTAAGCAATTAGTCAGTCGCATGTTAGGGAAATTCATACGTGACTTTAGATCGAGAGTCCTAAAGGTATCTTCATTCCCCAAATATTGTACTTCTATATATATAATATTTTTTATATATATATATATATATATTTTAATGAAATAGTTCACGCAAGATATAGCATTAAAGTATAGAAAAACACATAGCATAGAACATGTGAAAGCACATAGGAGCACGTAAACCATAGATTACGAAAGATTCAACATGCCTAATTTTCTGACATGGAATTGGAACCGGTTTTCATCCTAAGCCTTGGTCAAAATGTCAGCTAGTTGATATTCTGTTTTCACAAAGTACATGTCAATCGTGCCTTTTTCTACGTGATCTTCTAAAAAATGATATCTAATATCTATGTGTTTTGTGCGTGAGTGGTGAACGAGATTGCACGTAATCGCAATGGCACTTTGGCTATCGCTATAAATGGGTATATTATTTAAGTCGCGAAGTTGAGTCCGCATCCATAGCATTTGCGAGCAACAACTGGCAGCCGCGACGTATTAAGCCTCGGTCGTCGATGTTGAGATGCAGTTCTGTTTCTTGAATGACCAGCAGACCAGCTTTTCGCCTAGAAATTGAGCGCCACCGGATGTGCTTTTCATGTCCATTCTGCAACCTGCATAATCAGCGTCAGTATAGCCAATTTGAAATTCGTGCCCTTAGGATACCACAATCCTAGGGTGGATGTGCCTTTGAGGTAGCGTAAGATTCGTTTGACCCCGAGCATGTGGGATTCTTTAGGATCGGCTTGGAAACGGGCATAGAGGCAGGTGGCAGACATGATATCCGGCCGGCTTGAGGTGAGATAAAGAAGAGAGCCGATGATGCTGCGATAGAGTGTGATGTCGACCGCTTTTCCTGTGGGATCGGCATCCAACTTGCAGCTAGTTGACATGGGAGTGCTGAGAAGCTTGCTCTGATTTTGATGGAACTTATTCAGAATATCCTTAATGTATTTAGTCTGACTTATGAAGATGCCATCTTCGAGCTGCCTAACTTGGAGTCCCAAGAAGAATTGCATCTCTCCCATGTGACTCATGTCAAATTTGCTCATCATCAAATCTCCGAACTTCTTGCATAGCCGTGGAATTGTTGATCCGAAGATGATGTCGTCTACATACACTTGGACGATCATCAAGTCTTTGTCTTGCCATTTTATGAAGAGGGTCGTATCGAGTCCCGCGGATGAACCCAGATTTCATGAGGAAATCGCTCAAGACATCATACCAAGCACATGGGGCTTGTTTTAGTCCGTATAGAGCTTCGTCCAATCGATAGACATGCCTCGAATGTTACTGATCAACAAACCCTTCTAGTTGAGCGACATAGACTTCGTCCTTTAACACGCGTTGAGGAAGGCGGTCTTAACATCCATTTGATAGACTTTGAAGTCTTTGTGAGCCGCATAAGTCAAGAAACGGCGGATATCTCGTCGTAGTCAATGCCTTCCTGTTAATTGTATCCCTTTGCAACCAGCCTTGCTTTGTTTTGGATCACTTCCCCATATTCATTCTTTTTATTCTTAAATATCCATTTCATCCCGATAATGGTTTTCCCATGTGGACGGGTTACTAAAGTCCATGCTTGAAGACGCGAATTGGTTGATCTCATCTTGCATAGCTATCACCCAATCCGGGTCTTTTAGTGCGTCTGCTACCTTGGTTGGCTAATTTTAGCTTAAGAAGCAGCTGAAGAGGCTGTGCTGATGTCGTGTCCTTACTCCACCCGAAAGATCACCAATATCTGATCAACCGAATATGCTCGAGTCCACTTTCGCTCATGTGGCAGAGCTGAAGTAGATGCATCAGCCATTTGTGGACCGAGATTTCCAAGAATTTCGGGTTGTTCATTAGGTTGAGGTAAGTCTGATTCTTCACTTTGATTTACCGATTGTGATGAGACTTCCTCATTGACTATGGTAGGTTCTGCAGTGATCGGTGGTAATTCTGACTCGGGTGAGGTGGGGACATTTGAAGAGCTTGGGACATCGGCCTCGTCGAGTGGGGGTTCCACTAAAGGTGTATCATTAATAGTGCTTGGCCGATATACGGGCTCAAAGAGAGAGTCCAAGTCTTCCATTGCAAGTCTCAGAGCTTCTACTGACGTTGGATCCCGAGTCGTTGCCATCTCTTGTTGGTTTTGTGCCATCTGGTTTTCACAAGTCTCAACTATTGTATTCAGAAGCCATCTGGTTAGGTGCGGGTCCTAAACTGTGTTGTGTATGAGCCATTTCTGCCACTTCGTGGAAACTGACATAGCTTTCTTTGATTGAACGGTTGGACTTTATGTATACTCGGTACGCCTTTGAAGTTGGTGAATACCCGATAAATGTGGCTTCGAATGCTTTAGGGTCGAACTTAGCACGTTGCTCTCTGTCGTTCGCCACAAAGCACTTTTCGAAGACATTGAAGAAGGAAATATTGGGTACTCGCTTGTTTATTAATTCATACGGAGTCTTATCGAAGCGCTTGTGAACCACTGTCCTGTTCTGTGTGAAACATGCAGTATTTACAGCTTCAGCCCAAGGAAAGTGTGGGAGGCCAGAATGAATAAGCATCGTACGTGCGGCTTCCACTAGAGCTCTGTTCTTCCTTTCAACGACACCGTTCTGTTGAGGCGTCTTGGCGGCTGGGAATTGCTGACTAATCCCATGTTTCTGATAAAAATCACTGAGGTACTTGTTCTTGAACTCAATGCTATTGTCCGTTCTGATGACTTGAATGTTTTGTTGCAGCAAATTCTGAGTAGCATTCACAAAACTAATTATCAAGTCCCTTGTCTCATCCTTAGTTAGGGAAACTTCATCCACATTAGGGATGTCAATGGGGCGGGGCGAGGGCAGAGATTAGGTCCCCATCCCCGTCCCCGCGAACAAAACGGAGAAAAAATCGTCCCCATCCCCATCCCCGTCGGTTCCCCGCCCCTGCGGGGATCCCCCGTCCCCACAAATTTTTCTAAAAAATATATATTTTCATTAAAATATAAATTGAATACATTATTTATATTCTATATTAAATTTTATTTATATTATAATATCAAAAAATTTGTAAAAACTATATTTTTTAAAACTATAACAATATAAACTATGTCTAAAAAATATTATTTAGTTATTAATTTAAGCTATAAAATATTTTATTTAAATAATATTAATGGCGGGGAACAGGGCGGGGACTATGATCCCCGTCCCCGCCCCGTCCCCGCCTATGGGGACAAAAAATTCCCCATCCCGCCCCGCGGGGATTAAAATTCGGGGATTCCCCGCCCCATTGACAAGCCTAGTCCACGTGTAGCGAGAGTAATCATCAACGATAACTAGCACGTACTTACGCCCACTAATACTCTGTGTCTGCATAGGTCCACAGAGGTTTTGTGTAGCAATTCCGAAGGACGTGAAGTAGAGGCAACTAGTTTGACGTGATGAGACGCTTGCTTCATTTTTCCTAATTGACATGCCGAATATTGATGCTCTTTCTATAGAATAATGGTTCGTTGACCGTGAACCAACTTTTTCGTGGCTAGTCGTTGAAGAGCTCTGATGTTTAGAAGAGACAAACATTGATGCCATAAGCTGTTCCTCTGAATTGTAGTCTGGGAGATGAGGCATACAACAGGCGTCGTCCGCACGGACGTCGGATTAATCATGTACAGATTTGATTTCCGAAATCCTTGGAGGAGTTCTTTGTTCTGACTGTCCAATATTCTGCACCGGTCAGCATGAAAGACCACCTGGAATCTTTTAGTCACAGAATTGGCCTATACTGAACAAGTTATGACGGAGACCTTCGACGTAAGAGACATCCTTGATTGTCAGATTTTCTAAAATGATGTTCCCAAATCCTAGAATGTGGACTGAGTCGTTGTTCCCGAATCTGACTTTTCCATTCGGTCTGTCTTTGTAGTTGCTCAACAGCTCTTGTATTCCCGTCATGTGTGTGGAGCAACCGAAGTCAAGGTACCACACATGATGGATTTGCAAAAACAAATTTAAGAACTGTAGGTACCCACTTATAAATAGGTCATCTCAGATTAGCAGATTTCATCTTAGGTTCAGATATGGTTCCTAAACTAGTTTTAATAGGAGCTTTAACAATCCAAGTCAATCGTGAAGGAGTTGAGTTGGGTTTGCCCTTTGTAGACGACATAGCCTTTTTGGCTTTCGTCTTTTTCGGTGGGAATTTAGGATCCCATTTAGGTTGAACTTTGCAAGGAAGATTAATTTCAGCTCATGCTTTAGTAGGCTTGGGCGCGGAAAGGATCTTTTCATTGGATAATCTCTTAAGGTGCTTGGGGACGATCTTAACGGGATAGCTTAGGTGAGAACAAGCATGAATACCGCCATATGCTTTCTTTATGGCTGGATCTTGTTTGCTACGGGTCTTCCTTGAGGCATTTGTCTTAGAATGATTAATTTTAATCGCTGAAGTAGAGCCTGTTTTGAAATTAGTGCTTCTAAAGGTGGTACGCTGAAGTGAACATGTAGAAGCAATTCTTTAAACAGAAGAAACAACTCTTTTATTTCTCCGAGTGTCTTTTATTTGTACAGAAGAAACAACTCTTTTATTTCTTATGCATTCAAATCTACGGGCTCCTTCTCTATTTTTAAACTAGACATTCCCGCCCTCGACTCTAATGCTCGCCATATGCTCACTGTAGACGTAAGCAAAACAGGATTAGAATTTTTAAAGTATTAGTCTTATTTTTCGGATCTTTTGAAGGAGTTTTTTCTTTCTTCGTGCTTTTCAGAATGATATTTTTGATTGAGAGAGATGCGTGAAAAATAGCTTGTGGGATGGAGGAAGCTTTGAGATTTTCCATCTCTTTTAGGAATTTTTTCTTTTCAGCTTCAAAATTCTCTCTTTACTTTTCTAAAGAAACTCTTAACCCTTCTATTTTTCTATTAATAGGGGGTATATAGAGAAAATTTTCAGAATGATGAGTTTGAACTTCCTTATTATTAGAATGATCTTCAGGAACTTGAACTGATTCAAGGCTCCTACTCTTGGGAAGATTCTCAGTGTCGTTGCCTTGATTCAAATCATCATAGCAAAAAAGGAATTCAGCCTTGGTTTTGGCTTTTCTCTTGGCTTCTTCCAATTCATACGTTTCCTTTTCCCAAGTGAAAGCCATAAGAGAGGTTAGTCCAAGACCCATGTATTTAACATCATAGAGTTGTTTACAGTCAACCTTCTTCAAGTGACATGGATTCTCAAAACCTAAGCCATACTTATAATCATAAAATTCTAAGTCCTTGGGCTGATTCAAAAATATAGTCTGTTCAGATTGTCCCTTCCTTATTATATGATCCTCTAATTTTTTAATTTTAGCGTATAACTTCTTACGCTCTTCTCCTAATAGAGCACAATTATTTTTTACCGTCAATTTGGCGGCTTCACGTGCATCTAGACCTTTCCTAAGTTCACAAACCTTAGTATTAGATTTATTTAATTCGGCTTCTAGGTTGGTGATCTTAGTGGTCGCTTCTGTTAACCTACAATTGAGGTTAGCTCATTGAGATTTCTAACTAAGCAATTATAGTTATTTTTTAGCCTGTCTTCTAATTCTTTAACTCTTAAATCATGCTGCTCTATTTGAGGTTTTGTAGTCTCTCTAGAATGTAGGCTCTTAGTAAGTTCTTCTATTTTTGAACTAGAACTAAGTTCTGATACGAGAATAGTAATTTTCTCCTGATATTTGGTTAGCTTCTTCTTTACTTCCTTAACGCTTTTCTTCTCAGGTTTCATGTTAGTGTATGCTAATTGATAGGATTCTAACATGGTCAACAATGTGGAATGAGAAACTACCTCCTCAGAAGGTTCGGATGCTTGGTCTTCGTCCGTCTGTTCTGAGGTTTCGGCGTCAGAATGCTCGTCCACGCGGGCCATTAGGGCTAAATTATCTTCCTCTGAGCTGGACGTGTGCTCGAGCCAGTGGCTTGTTCTGCCATTAAGGCTACTCCAGCTTCCTTGTGCTTCGTGAGTTGAAGCTTCTTGGAGTAGTAGTTAGCGCCTCTCTTCTTTGGAAGAGTGCATTCTCTGGCATAATGACCAGGTTTCCCACATTAAAAGCACTTGGTCGGTTCTTTGGAGGCTTTGACTTCGGAAGTCTCAGGTGCATGTTCTTTGTTCCTTGAGCTCGAGGTCCGAAGTCGATTGGCTGATGATGAGGACTTCTTTTTGAAGTATTGTTTGCTCATCATCTTTTCGATTAACGCCAGCTGCTTTCCCAACACTTTTATGTTAGGCTCCATGTCTGAATCTGTTCATCTTCAGACTCTGAGGGGGTAGGAGACTTAATGGTCTTTTCTTTTCGTGGTTTTGAGCCACTCTTCTCCGAGACTAGGGCAACTGAGTCGTCGATAAGTTTGCCCTTCTGCTCCTTCTTAATTTCGCTAATATCTTCATTGTGTTGTGCAAGATTGTCGTATACGGCATGGATATCCAGCTCCTCAAGGTCTTTATTTTGTTGGATTTGAGCGGATATCTTCTTCCATTCTGAAAGTAGAGAGGAAAAAAATCGGATGTTGGTTTCCATGTTCGTCTTCGTGATTTTAATTTTCCTCATCTCATTTAGGAGGGTGAGATATCTCTGGTAGAGATCATGTAAGCACTCATCGGGTTTAGCTCTAAATGAATCGTAGGCTGTGAGAATGTTTGCCTTCTTGGCCTTGATGCCGACTTCTGTTCGTTGCCTCATCTTATGCAGCTCATCCACATTCCCTTAGCTGTTGGGCTGTCTGTCGATAGATGTCTTTTGGGATGCCATGCATTAAGGTGTTCTTTGCTATCAGATCAGACTTCGCTCTCACTCTTTTCTGCAGTGTACTCTCTAGCGGAGTATTAGCGATGTTGTCACCAGGCACATTTACCCAGAACTGAGCTGGGCCTTGCTCAAGTGAACTGAGAAGGCCATCTGCTTGATCAGTTAGCTCGATAAAATTTGGAAATCAACTTCTCCACACTGTGTATTCACCTCTCTTGAGTATCGGAGGACGGTTATCATTTCCAAGTGAGTAGGCATCCATTTTTGTTTGATGAGTTGATGAAGGATCTTCGTTGGTTGTTTTGATGATTTGGACTGATGTTATGTGCTTCACAAGTAGCAAATTAGTTAGTAGCGTTTGATTCTCAAGCAATCGAGAATTATTTTCGATTCAATCTTTAGAGTTTGATCAAAAATAATTGTGTCGAGATAAAGTGTACTGAACTGTTCTCGTGCGAGAAATTTTTGTCAGCGGAAAGTTTTACGAGGGAAAAATATGTTCAAAATATTTCGGTCGAGAGAAATCTCTTAATCGTGAATTTATTTCGATCGCAAAGAAATAATACGTTTAGTAAGTTTCTCGCTAAGTAAAAATAAATTCGTTGACTGAAGAAGTTTCTCGGGCGCAAATGATTTCACTTAGTCAAACATAGAAAGTCTAACCGAAAAAGTATTTCGACGGAAAGTTTTGCGCGCACAAAAGTCAAAATTGGTCTTCGTCGAAAAAGTTTTTCGCTTAGTAATGCTCGGGAAATTTTTCTACTAAAGTCGTTCTTGATGAAGACGATTTTAAGTCTGACTTTGTATTTTGATCGAGAAAAATTTTCGCGCCGAGTTTTCGATCGAGAAATTAATCTGATCGAAGAACCTAGCGAGAAAATTTGAAATTATCGCAGAAAATCATAGAATACAATTAACACTGATTCAAGCAAAAATGATGAATTAGACTCTGAAATTACAGATATTTGCTCGTAATCAGATGAGGAATACGCATGAACACACAATTAAACACATTAGAAAGCAAAACATGTCAAATTTGATCAAAATCAGAATGTGTTCTAAACAATTTTTGCGCGAGCAGTGATCACTTAAATCAAATAGGTTCTGCTAAATCGAGGTTCAAACAGCTACGAAACTAATCGCAATCAATGTTTATCAGTAAATCAAGCACAGAAACATCAAATTCACACCAATTAAGCACATAATTTGAGCTATTGGGTAGAAATTGAAATTCGCGCCAAATTGTTCTTCGATGGAACAGTACCAGAATTCGACTTTCGATCAAATTCTAACAGTTTCGTTTCAAAACAGAACGAATCTGCTCTGATACCATTGTTAGGTCCTGATTTGTCAACTCAAAGATCCTAGACTTGAATCTTAAGGTAATCGATTAGAATTATCGAAATTGAAGAACGATCGAAAAAGTCATCGTATATTGTCCATACTTGTAACAATTTTATCTAGTCCTTGTACAACTGTATATAAACTGTACTGAATGCTCTCTCAATCGATTCTACATGGCCTTTTCATGGTAGCAGAGCCACAAAAAGCAAATCAAAAGCTCTCTCAACCGATTCTACATGGCCTTCTCATTTCAGGACACTCATATTGTATCATTCAACGCACCATCTCATCTCCCCACTGAAACATCTCAATCCAATTTCTCAGTCTAGAGAACCCAACTTCACTCAGCACTAGTTGGTTATGATTTACTTGGCGACATCAATGGTACATTCCCCAAACCTACATCAACAATACCCGACCCAAAAGACGCCACCAAAATTCTCCAAAACCCAGATTTCACACTCTAGTACATACAAGATCAACTGATCCTCAACGCCATCCTTGGAAGTTGCACTGCAGAAATACAATCTCACATCTCATCGGTGACCTCCTCCAAATAAGCATGGGACCCTCTCTGTGTTCTATTTGCTAACAAATCTCGCACTCGCATTGTATCCCTCAAAGAAAAACTTCATAACAACCCGCGAGGCACTCGCACAATAACAGAGTATATGCAAGATGTCAGAGCCACTGCGGATGCCCTAGCCATAGCTGTAAAGCCCATCGATGAATGTAATACCCGTAAATTTTAATACGGGATTTAGATGTAATTATCATTAAACATCTGAACTAGAAGGTTAATATCCGGTATACATATGAAGTCCGGATGAAGGAAATGTCCAAATCAGAAATTCGGCCCAAAAGACAATTATCAATTTAATACTCAAAGCCCAAATTAATGGCCCAGAAATATGGTTGGAATAAACAATATGGCCCAATAAGTATTAGTAGCCGATTTTAAGGGAGAAAGAAAAAATTGGTTACTTCACCTTAAGGGAAAACCCCGTCACTTTCCCTTGAATTTCACTTCCAATATTTAGTATAACAAACTTGTATATATCCACACTATGATTTATAAAGTTCTCACAAAGTAAAAATAAGAAAACAAGAGGAACACTTCGAACCAGAGAAAAAAACGAGAGCTTGACAAGAACCTAATTTGATCAGCTTAAGAAAATTCTTAGCAAATCAGATTTTCGAAAGCAAGAAAGGTAAACATCCCAACTATAATACGCATCTTTCTTGGGATACCCTACGTGATTACGTGAATTAGGTAGTTCAGACATGATGTGGTTAAGAGTTAAGATTATGAGTTTTTAATCTACGTTCATAGCGGTTTTTGGGTTCTGCTGCACATGTTTCATCTGTTCTAAGTAGTAGCAGTTCGTGCGGCCTCTGTAATTCATGTTTTAGACTTAGCTAATGTGTTCCAATCCTTTCGCAAATGGTCTCGTTTAAAAGCTAGGTTATTCAGCTATTCACAGGCTTTGGAATCGGTTTAATCCGACCATCCTTCGATTTTCTATGAATATTTAAAGTTGACAGCACAAAACAGGAATTTTTCTGTTTTAGATCAGAGCGCAACTGCTGTTTTCGGAATGTTTGACCTAGCTATTGTGCTCAGATTGTTTCAAAGTTTACTTCTTTTGAAAGCTGACTTCTTCATCTTTCCATAGCCTCTTGAATCGATTCGATCCGATGTCCCTACGATTTTATATGAATTTTGAAGTTGGACTTTCGAACTGAAATCTGAGATTTCCTGTTCTGGAAAAACAGTTCGCGCAGCTTTCGTTTTTGGTGATTTTGACCTAGCAATTGTATTCGGATTTTGTCGAAACTAATTTCTCTTGAATGATAACTTCTTCTGCTTTACAGTTCAGTTTGAATCGATCCGATTGGATCAGTTTTCTATTTTCTACGAATTTTTGAAGTGGACAGCACGAAGCTGGAATTTCTGCTGTTTCCAGATCAGTGGCAGCTTTGTGTTTAGGTAGTTAGACCTATCTATAGTACTCCGATTTTTATGGAACTTGATTCTTTAGAAAGCTAAGACTTTAAGATTTCCATAGTCGCTGAAAACACCCCAATTGGACATTTTTTCGAATTTCTACAAATTGATGAACTTCTGCTGCAAAATTGATAACTAGCAGAAATATTTCTCTGTGCAGCTTCTGTAATCTGTTACTTTCACGTACTTATGCTGCTCCGAATTTTGTAAAATATGGTCTATTTGAAAGATAACTTCTTTAGCTTCTCAAATCCGAAGGAATCAGCTTGTTCCAATGTTTGTACGATTTATTGCATATTTTCAAAGTTCCAGCGGCGAATCTGAGATTTTCACATCGCTTGTAGAGTAATTTCACATTCCGGCAGTATTCTGGGAGGAGTTCGTAGGAGTCGTGGTGAAAGAATATACGTCGAGAGTGTAACTTCGGACGTGAGGTAGGTGAAACTCACCTACGGCACGTAAACGCTATGTGAATTATGTGTTTATTTGACTACGTGATTATATGATTATGTGAATCCCATGGATTACGTGTTTTATGTATTA
Source organism: Craterostigma plantagineum (assembly GCA_027422505.1). Lineage (NCBI taxonomy): Eukaryota > Viridiplantae > Streptophyta > Magnoliopsida > Lamiales > Linderniaceae > Craterostigma > Craterostigma plantagineum. Next base: position 8,390 of record JAPQWV010000066.1, on the reverse strand, counting down.
AACATTTTTGTATATTATATGCCTGTTAATTGCACTGCACTTGCATATCACGTCAGTCCGAGGTTGAGCACCGTATAAAACAGTGACGTCTTGTTGTATCGATGAGCGGGGTATCGATTTGAGGTAGAGTTGATGTTAGTATTGGGACATTAGATGGGTATTGTATACGAGTGGTGTAGAAAGAGTTTGTGACCAATACTGGTGGGTCTGCCTGGCGCATGCGACCAGTATATGCTACCATCGATGTGGTAGGACCGCCTGGCGTAAGCGACCAGTATTTGCTACCAATATAGGTGGGGGACCTGGTAGGTTTGCCTGGCGTGAGCGACCAGTATATGCTACCAGTGATCTGGTAGGTCAGCCTGGCGTAAGCGACAGTATTTGCTACCAGTGTGGACCCTGATGTGGAGTAACGAGGCATCTGGTAGGTCTGTCTGGCGTATACGACCAGTATATGCTACCAGTGGTCTGGTAGGTCCGCCTGGCGTAGACGACCAGTATTTGCTACCAGTGTGAGTTACCCGAGTGTGGATTGGGTGTGACGTGATGTAATGTTTGAGAGTTTGTGGTTACGGCTGGTAGGTCGGCCTGGCGTATGCGACCAGTATATGCTACCAGTGGTCTGGTAGGGCAGCCTGGCGTAGACGACCAGTATTTGCTACCAGCGTGAGTTATCCGAGCGTGGTTTCGATGTGATGTGAGGTGATGTGATATGAGGTTGTGAGATGTGTTAGTGTTGAGATGAGTAGAGACGAGTCGAGCGTGCATTTGTGAGGTGTTTGGGAATTGGGTCGAGCGCACGTTGCATACCATGCATATTTTCACCTACTGAGCGAGGAGCTCAGGGTTTACGTGTTGTAGGTACATTCGAGTCCGGCGCTGATATGCGTCGCGGCTGAGGCGGGCTGACGGCGGTGCTCCACGGACTTTTGAGGGCGGGACTGTACATGGATGACGACCTGTGGAGCGACGATAGGACTTGGTATTTTGATATTTTGGTTACGGCTCGTGTATAGTAAAGACGGTGTAGACGATATATCGTAATATATATTATTATGAAAAAGGTTTTGTCAGACGGGTGTTCCGCGACTTACGTTGCGAAATCCGCCACAATTAGTATTAGAAAGTGAGGGTCGCCACAGGGTGTATCAGAGCTTAGGATATAGATTCTGTAGACTGTCCATGTACGGCCGCTCAATAGCCTGGAGGATCAGCCTTGCCTGTAAGTTTTAAGTTTGATGCAATTATGTGATTATAATATTATGCTTGTATGTGTAACTGATTGTAGTAAGAAGATGCCAAGAGGACGTAGAGAATATGGCGAATCTAGTCGCAGAGCTGAACCCGAGTCCCCTACAACTGAACGGGACTCAACAATCGTGCGATTAGTTGAGCTGATCCAACGACAATCGGATTAGATCAATCGCCAGTCAGATCAAATCAACGAACTCATTTAGACTCGAAGTTCGTTTGAACCTCGTCCGTCTCCACAGCCAGACCGCGTGGAAATTATAGGAGAGCGGTTTAGAAAAATGAATCCCCCGACATTCTCTGACGCAACCGACCCTACTATGTCCGAGGACTGGTTGCAAACAGTCGAGGACATGTTCCTCTATAGCCGAGTTCCAGAAAATGAGAAAGTATTGTGCGCCATTTCAATGCTTCGAGGGAACGCAAGGTTTTGGTGGGATACCATCAAAATCTTGGAAGACCCGATGACTATGCCGTGGGAGAGATTTACGAAACTATTCCACGACAAATACTTCACGACCTATGATCGAACTCGGAAGATGAACGAGTTCATAAACCTCAAACAAGGCGAGAAGTCTATTGCGGAATACATTCGTAAGTTTGAGGAATTATCCCGATTCGCCCCCCACATGGTGGCAACCAATGCTCTGAAGATAGAACGATTCCAGGTAGGTCTCAAACCTGAAATCTACCGAGACGTTAGCATGACAGGAATACGAGACATGACGTTTTCTCAAGTGGCAGAACGAGCGCTCATTGCGGAACAGGCAGAGGCTAAAATTGTCGAAGCGCGAGCGGCAAAGAGGGAGGCGGAGAGCCAGCTAGATCGAGAAATTCACAAAAAGCGACAAGCCTTCGAAAAGGGTCTGAATAATAATCAGAGTAATCCTCAGGGGCGACAGAGTTGGAGGCCGAGGCCTGATCAGGGAACGACCAATCTTCCAACTCCAACACCGAAAATCATCCCACAATGCCCACAATGCAGGCGCTATCATACGGGATTTTGTTACGGCCCAGGACCTATTCCCAATCCTCAATGCTTTCGGTGTGGGAAGCGAGGACATTTCGCCAAGTCATGTCCGACCAATCGACCCCAACACCAAGTTCACACACCAATACGACCCCCGCCAGCTCCAGTCCAAGTGTTCCCACTAACAAATGTAAACGCGAAAAGGAATCCAGCGGACGTATCGGGTACGTTATTAGTTTACGGTATACCCATAACCAGGTTAGTTTGTCTTAAAAAAAATAGAGCCAACACATTTGGATGTGTTGCTGGAGTTGTATGAAGAAGGTGGAATATCTCCTACATATCCTAGGGTAGTGATATAATAATCCTTCCACACAAAGATCCCACACGAATTAATCAAGTGTTGGAGAGATGCTTAGTTATTGTTGAGAATAGTAGTCTGAATATTGATTTGAACCATGATTCTAATGGATATGCTTTCAAAATATGAAGCCATATCCAATTGTTCACGGGAGAAATCGTTTGGATTCAATTATCCGAGAGAGGAATATTCATCTTTCGGGTAAAGTGAGTTAAAATAGAATCCCCAGACTTCTGCTTAAAAGGCTTAACGACTTCTGAGGAGAAGCTATAAGTCTTTGCTTGTCTATGTTGTGAAGATGGAGGAATTACCTCAGTCGGAACTGAGAACTGTGCCAGTGGTTAACAAATGCGTTGATGTGTTTCCCGATGATTTTCGGAGATTCTCGCTTGATCGATCCACGATCAAAGACATATTATCCTTCATTAAATGTCCTTCCTCTCTTTGGCAAATGATGATGAAACCGCACTTCACTTCTTCCTGTGCAACAAATCCTAAATCCTGTAACGCCAAAGTATGATCCCGTACCACCGTCTTTCTGTTCATCTTATCAATCTTGGATACTCAAGTGCGGGTCTCACAGTGGCGTGGCGGAAGCGTAGTGAATGCATATGTTTAGATCAAGAACATACCCTACGTTTACCTTGTTAGGAGCTCGTGGAAGTCTTAGAAGGATTTTGTATATCAAAAAGCGACAAGGGTAGAAACCACGGCGGAGATTCTACTTCGCGTAACTTAACTCCTAATGATCTTGCTTGCTGCTTATGACCTTCTATACTTGCCGTTTGACTTCCTTACTAGAACAGCCGGGGTTTTACATTCATTAATTTCTCAAATCCTAATTCGGCCTAGAATTTCTACAATGCTTTCGATGATGGAAACTAAGATAGTTTGGGTGTTCTCGATCACCTAACTAAGCCAGCTCATTTTTCACCAATTGTTGCCCCGAGTTACACCAGTCGGCGAATTTCAGGGACGAAATTCTTTTAAGGGGGGAGGATGTAATACCCGTAAATTTTAATACGGGATTTAGATGTAATTATCATTAAACATCCGAACTAGAAGGTTAATATCCGGAATACATATGAAGTCCGGATGAAGGAAATGTCCAAATCAGAAATTCGGCCCAAAAGACAATTATCAATTTAATACTCAAAGCCCAAATTAATGGCCCAGAAATATGGTTGGAATAAACACTATGGCCCAATAAGTATTAGTAGCCGATTTTAAGGGAGAAAGAAAAAATTGGTTACTTCACCTTAAGGGAAAACCCCGTCACTTTCCCTTGAATTTCACTTCCCAATATTTAGTATAACAAACTTGTATATATCCACACTATGATTTATAAAGTTCTCACAAAGTAAAAATAAGAAAACAAGAGGAACACTTCGAACCAGAGAAAAAAACGAGAGCCTGACAAGAACCTAATTTGATCAGCTTAAGAAAATTCTTAGCAAATCAGATTTTCGAAAGCAAGAAAGGTAAACATCCCAACTATAATACGCATCTTTCTTGGGATACCCTACGTGATTACGTGAATTAGGTAGTTCAGACATGATGTGGTTAAGAGTTAAGATTATGAGTTTTTAATCTACGTTCATAGCGGTTTTTGGGTTCTGCTGCACATGTTTCATCTGTTCTAAGTAGTAGCAGTTCGTGCGGCCTCTGTAATTCATGTTTTAGACTTAGCTAATGTGTTCCAATCCTTTCGCAAATGGTCTCGTTTAAAAGCTAGGTTATTCAGCTATTCACAGGCTTTGGAATCGGTTTAATCCGACCATCCTTCGATTTTCTATGAATTTTTAAAGTTGACAGCACGAAACAGGAATTTTTCTGTTTTAGATCAGAGCGCAACTGCTGTTTTCGGAATGTTTGACCTAGCTATTGTGCTCAGATTGTTTCAAAGTTTACTTCTTTTGAAAGCTGACTTCTTCATCTTTCCATAGCCTCTTGAATCGATTCGATCCGATGTCCCTACGATTTTATATGAATTTTTGAAGTTGGACTTTCGAACTGAAATCTGAGATTTCCTGTTCTGGAAAAACAGTTCGCGCAGCTTTCGTTTTTGGTGATTTTGACCTAGCAATTGTATTCGGATTTTGTCGAAACTAATTTCTCTTGAATGATAACTTCAATCGATCCGATTGGATCAGTTTTCTATTTTCTACGAATTTTTGAAGTGGACAGCACGAAGCTGGAATTTCTGCTGTTTCCAGATCAGTGGCAGCTTTGTGTTTAGGTAGTTAGACCTATCTATAGTGCTCCGATTTTTATGGAACTTGATTCTTTAGAAAGCTAAGACTTTAAGATTTCCATAGTCGCTGAAAACACCCCAATTGGACATTTTTTCGAATTTCTACAAATTGTTGAACTTCTGCTGCAAAATTGATAACTAGCAGAAATATTTCTCTGTGCAGCTTCTGTAATCTGTTACTTTCACGTACTTATGCTGCTCCGAATTTTGTAAAATATGGTCTACTTGAAAGATAACTTCTTTAGCTTCTCAAATCCGTAGGAATCAGCTTGTTCCGATGTTTGTACGATTTATTGCATATTTTCAAAGTTCCAGCGGCGAATCTGAGATTTTCATATCGCTTGTAGAGTAATTTCGCATTCTTCATTACCCGTTGTTCTGAGGGTTGTTGAGCAACATTCCGGCAGTATTCTGGCAGTTCGTAGGAGTCGTGGTGAAAGAATATACGTCGAGAGTGTAACTTCGGACGTGAGGTAGGTGAAACTCACCTACGGCACGTAAACGCTATGTGAATTATGTGTTTATGTGACTACGTGATTATATGATTATGTGAATCCCATGGATTACGTGTGTTATGTATTAAACATTTTTGTATATTATATGCCTGTTAATTGCACTGCACTTGCATATCACGTCAGTCCGAGGTTGAGCACCGTATAAAACAGTGACGTCTTGTTGTATCGATGAGCGGGGTATCGATTTGAGGTAGAGTTGATGTTAGTATTGGGAGATTAGATGGGTATTGTATACGAGTGGTGTAGAAAGAGTTTGTGACCAATACTGGTGGGTCTGCCTGGCGCATGCGACCAGTATATGCTACCATCGATGTGGTAGGACCGCCTGGCGTAAGCGACCAGTATTTGCTACCAATATAGGTGGGGGACCTGGTAGGTTTGCCTGGCGTGAGCGACCAGTATATGCTACCAGTGATCTGGTAGGTCAGCCTGGCGTAAGCGACAGTATTTGCTACCAGTGTGGACCCTGATGTGGAGTAACGAGGCATCTGGTAGGTCTGTCTGGCGTATACGACCAGTATATGCTACCAGTGGTCTGGTAGGTCCGCCTGGCGTAGACGACCAGTATTTGCTACCAGTGTGAGTTACCCGAGTGTGGATTGGGTGTGACGTGATGTAATGTTTGAGAGTTTGTGGTTACGGCTGGTAGGTCGGCCTGGCGTATGCGACCAGTATATGCTACCAGTGGTCTGATAGGGCAGCCTGGCGTAGACGACCAGTATTTGCTACCAGCGTGAGTTATCCGAGCGTGGTTCGGATGTGATGTGAGGTGATGTGATATGAGGTTGTGAGTTGTGTTAGTGTTGAGATGAGTAGAGACGAGTCGAGCGTGCATTTGTGAGGTGTTTGGGAATTGGGTCGAGCGCCCGTTGCATACCATGCATATTTTCACCTACTGAGCGAGGAGCTCAGGGTTTACGTGTTGTAGGTACATTCGAGTCCGGCGCTGATATGCGTCGCGGCTGAGGCGGGCTGACGGGTGCTCCACGGACTTTTGAGGGCGGGACTGTACATGGATGACGACCTGTGGAGCGACGATAGGACTTGGTATTTTGATATTTTGGTTACGGCTCGTGTATAGTAAAGACGGTGTAGACAATATATCGTAATATATATTATTATGAAAAAGGTTTTGTCAGACGGGTGTTCCGCGACTTACGTTGCGAAATCCGCCACAATTAGTATTAGAAAGTGAGGATCGCCACAATGAAGAAGACCTCATTATACATGTTCTTGCTGGCATTAGATCAGACTTTGCTCCTGTCGCTGCTGCTGCTCGCATGCGTGATACTCCAATCACCTTCGATGAATTGTTTGACAAGCTTGAGGTCTTCGAACGGGAAAACAGATCCAGACCTGAGATAGATCCATCCATCACCCTCGCAACAGCTAATCGTGTTACTACTCACTCAAATCAAAACCAGACATGGAACCCTCGCCCCAACCACAACTCCAATCGCCCCACCTGGATACGACACATAAAAACCAAAACTCATTCTCCAACAACCGATCCGGTTGGAATTTGCCTCGTCCCAATAAACCTCCACCCTCATCTGCGACTTTCTACAATTACTGTGAGATACCAGGTCATCAAACTCACGAATGTCGTAAACTCGCTAGATTCCTTCGCCACAATAATGTGCAGGTCAACTCTACAACAGGTGATCAAATATCTCAGCCTACTATCAATATGACATCTCTTTGCAGACCGCCGTCTCAACAATGATTATTTGACACCGGGGCATCTCACCATGTTACTGGCGATGTCAACAATCTCCACCAATTCTCACATTACGGTGGTCCAGATGAGCTCAATATCAGTGATGGTTCAGGTTTGCGAATATCTCATATTGTAACACCAGAATCACTCATAGTAACACCTCATTCTCTTTGGACAATATTCTTTGTGCGCCATCGATTCAGACCAACCTCGTCTCTGTTTCTAAATTTTGCCAAACAAGTAATGTCTCACTTGAATACTTTCCCCTTCATTTTCATGCAAGGATCTGCGCACGGGGGCGACAATGCTTCGCGGGGAGAACATTAATGGTGTCTATTGCATTCCCAGTTCTATAAATCCTCACGTCCCATCACACCACAAAATCTCAACTTGACGAGTGGCACAAACGTTTAGGTCATCCAACTCCCACTATTATTCGTTCAGTTTTTAACTAAAGTGATTTGAAGTTTAAGTTGTCAGACTCGCAATTTCACTGTCGTTCTTGTGCCTTGAATAAAAGTCATAAATTGCCTTGTTTTGAAAACTCTCTTCACAGCTCAAAACCACTTGAATTAATTTACAGTGATGTTTGGGGTCCTACTAGTACCTCACTTGATGGTTTACGTTATTATCTAATATTCGTTGATCACTTCAGCAAATATATTTGGCTTTATCTCATGAAAAAAAGTCTGATGTTACTGTTTTATTTCCTCAATTTAAGCTATTGCTAGAAAAATATTTTCATCATCCAATTATTTCTATCTATATAGATAATGGTGGCGAATATCTTTCTCTCGCACCCATTTTAAACTCATATGGTATCTCACACATTAAAACGCCACCTTACACACGTGAACATAATGGAACATCAGAAAGACGTCATCGCCACATCGTCGAAACAGGTAGCGCTTCCTCATACCGCCTCTCTTCCTATCTTATACTGGTCGTATGCGTTTCAAATAGCTGACCTGATCAATCTCCTCCCAACTGCAGTACTCAACTTTTAGTCACCATTTCAAAAGATATTTCATCGCCAACCATCCTATTCTCGCCTCAAAATTTTGGCTGCTTATGCTATCCTTGGTTGCGACCTTGTACTACTTCCAAACTTCAACCTCGCTCCGCACCTTGTATCTTTCTTCGCTACTCCACTAGCCAATACGCCTACATCTGCTTTGATCCCATTCCAGAAAGACCTTCATCTCTCGCCATGTACGCTTTTTTGGAGCATATTTTTCCCATTTAGAATACCACTAGACGACTAATGAACTCCTCGCCAGCATTGGAGCCTTTGCCTGCGGAGTCCACTGTAAGTAATA